>CM065809.1:67745500-70193250 GCA_033398695.1 Orobanche coerulescens
ATAATAACTGTCAAATAAATATTATTATTGCCCAAGATACGAGGCTTATTGAGTCGATCATTTTGACTCTCACCCATGGTAAATCAAAACAATAAGTATTATAAATACACAATTAAATATTATATACTTAGAATTAAGAAATAATTATTATCCTAGATTTACGTTCTTCTTACAGTCAGTATAGAAGACACTATCTCACCTCGATCCAGTTCAACGTATGCAAACACGCTAATGCATGCTAATAGTCAAGACCAACTAATCTCAAGCATATGCTACAACCTTTTATATAATTTGTCTAATAATTATATAGGTTGTGAACTATTATATTATTTTATAATTAGGTACCGATAATGTTATCTTCCGTGTGACACCAACACACCACATTATTTACAATATAAAATAATTAGACATTTTATTTGCATAACCATAGCGTGAATAAATATGCAAACCATGTGATCAAATGTAATTAATATTCTCATAGGTAGTTACAGGGAAATTAGGTAATACAAGCATAAAGTATGCTTTGCAGTATACAATCCTAACAATTTAACGATGAAAGGCTCACAAGACGACGAACAGTCAAGACCCAAACGGCACACATTCCAGATAGATAAATGAATGCGTAGAACCAAAATCAAGCACACTGACAGGATGAGAATGGATATGAACGGTACCTGTAGCCAAGGTAGCTGCTTGATCATCGACCCTCCTCGTCTCATAAACACGCAGGTGAGCAGAGCCAACACGGAAAGCTCCCCCTCTAGCGGGCTGGCCCCGACTTCTCCTTTAACCGACACTCTGCGGAGACTGTGGAGCAACTGATCCTTGGTTCACACACGGATCCTTAGGTGCTGGCAAAGAAGTCTGGGCACCGAGAGTCTGCTTTGTACGATCACAGAAGAAAGCCTTGTGGCCCGCCTACCACAAGTATAACAAGTCAACGGCAGATGAGGCCGGTTCCTATGGCCCGGCTGGCCACAATTAAAACATTTGACCCCACAAGTGGGGGCACTGGAAGTACCTCAGAAGCCCCCAGAAAAACGAGCCGAACCGCCCGCAGGAAAGTTAGCAGACTGAGACATCTGCTGAACTCCGCCCTTGTGACCCAAAAAGTTGCTATTTCTTACTTTCTCGAGCTTCCTCACTGGCCGTCAAGGACATATCATAAGGAATAGCTCTACTCTGATAGTCCTTTAAGGTGGTGCAGGCGAGTACAGACATGTAATCACAGATCTTCGGTTTCATCCGCCTAGAAAAGTGACAAATCTTGTCACTGTCCTCCTTAACCTGGGCCTTCAAGAAGCCCAATTCTCGGTTGAATTCCGCAATGGCATGAGAAACCAGAATATCTTGAGGCTGGGCATCATAAAAAGCATAGACCCGCACCTGACGAACTGGCCACGGAAAGTATTCAGCTTCCATAAGGTCTCTGAATTTGGCCCATGAAGCATCATGATCCTGAGGATCAGCAGCCTCCCATCAATCAGCAGCGTCCCTAGTGGGAAAATACTAGGCGATTGGGACCTTGCGATCCTGAGGGCAGTTAGTGGCAACAAAGATCTTGGACATCTCTTTGATCCACTTCTCCCAACCAATCAGGTCTGAAGCCCCAGAAAACTGAGAATGATGTAACTTGGTGACATAATGAAGCCAACGATCTGCTCCGGCCTGAGCAGCATGAGCCGGAACTGGGGTTTGAACCGCCTAGGCTATCGCAGCCATTTGGTTCACCGTTTGTTGCATCACAACTGCAAAACCAATGTCGACGCCATTACCAGTTGCACCATCTTGAGAAGCAGTATGGACCTGACCGCAATCAGTACTTCCGGCTCCAGAAGAGTGTCACGTGGCCGCCCCACTAGATACCCCACATCCCCGACCCCGACCATGACCATGAAGATAAGAGGTAGCAAAAACATCTCGATGATAAGTACGAGAGAAAAACAGTCACAGTTCAAGAAACGGAAGTACGACACGAGAAAACAAAAGAATCGAGTAAGGAAAATTTACGAACACTGGAAGTACCAAGATGACGGCAGCATGATGACGATGTGCAAAATAAAACACAACCAGACACAATTAACCAACAAGCCTAGGTATCCATAAACCCAGCGCTCTGATACCATTTTCTGTACCACCCCCAACATATTCAGTATATTACAGCGCCGTGGATCCCTATGTAGGACCCACCAAGCTAAATAATTAATACCGCTCGTCTAACCATCTCGGTTAGCGAGAAAACACACATCACCAGGATGAAAATTAAATAAAACGCTCGGTGCGACCGGTAAACAAGACTTCACCGAAAATCACAACTAAAATTTAGTGTCCATCTTCTAAATTAAAATGCCTAACTACTCGCGAGCACTATATATAAGTTTACAAGTTTGAAGACACATTTAAAATGGACATAAAGGAACTCATTTGCACACTTCAAAAACCTTGTCCAATATCCTCGTACTACTCCAGTGCCAGCTTGACCGGCTGAGCGCAACCTGAAATTCATAACACGGATTTCTCCAAAAATGGGTTCCCCAAAGGGGTTAGCAATTACGCTAGTACATGTAATCAAGGCAAACCATTCGTTTACACATCTCATACTACATGCATCAAATTGTATCAAAAATCAAGACATGTATTTTCCTGAAAAACAAACAATCAATAATCACAGTTGAAAATTGCCTAGGACCGGGGCTGAACCACTGGTCCCATCCGAGGCCTCTATGGACCCTCCCGGACTGTCCATAGTTAAAAATCACGCACATGACTCGCCTTGGACCGGGGCTAAACTACTGGTCTAATCCGAGGCCTCTATGGACCCTCCCGGACTGGCTATCCAAACAAGCTCGTGAATTAGGAGCGAAACCACAGATTCCTCCGAGGCCCCATCGGATCCTCCCGGAGTGAGCAAATCACACACATATACATTACCATTCCATGTTAAGTATAAGGGTTTCACAAGAATAGTTGCCTTGAAAAATTGACGACGAGATGAATGGAAAAATCACAACCAAATCTACACGAGTACGAAAACTGAATACACCCGAAAACCCACCGACGATTCATGTAAATTCTTACAAAAACAACAACGAGGGCGGGTCGCAAGCGAAATATCTCGATTTCACAATTACCATGAACTTTACCATGAATTTGTAGGGAAACAATGGATACACAAGGATTAATCATACACAACATGAATTAATCAACAACACGAAGCAAATCGGACAAATACTCAAACCCCCCCAATTTACCCAAAGCTAGGGTTCCAAGAGTTTACCTCGAATTGGAGACGAAGAACAAGTGTTGGTGTTGTTAATATACACCAAGAACTCAAGGAATAGGATAGCTTGAAGTTACAAGACTTCAAATACCCTGGAATTTGCCCAAGAATTGCTCAAAAATGGAGAAGGATAAAATATGGATGGAAATGACCGAACTTGATCAACTCACGGGTACTTATACCCGCAGCGACTAACGTACATTAGCATGGCATGGTTAACGTATGTTAACAGGTTAACGTACGTAACACCATGCTCGCAGCGTACGTAAGAGCTTAGCACAGCTCAGTACCCGAAAACCCGAAGTAATTAACGTATGTACACCACTGGCTTAACAGACGTAAGATGCCAACCTAACATACGTAACAACATACTCGTAGCGTACGTAAGGTCCGGCAGAGCCTCTGACCGATTTTCTGAACACCATGAAGTACGTAACACATGCAGTTAACGTACGCTAAATATCCTACATAACGTACGTTAATCACCACCCGTAACATACGTAAGGTTCTTCTAGAATAGGACCGACAAGTTGCTCCAAGCAGGCAAGAATGAACCGAAAATCAAAACGCGGAGATTAACAAAACATAAAGATACAAACACATAGAGTTCAAGACAATGAATCTAAGTGGTAAAAGAAAACATGTTTCCGACTACCCGAAGGTTCGGAAAATAACAACAAACATAATTACCCCGTAACTTTGGGAAATTAAAAAAGGCCCAAAACATCCGAAATACACAATACATGACCGAAATACCAAATAAAAGCTCACAACATCCATAATGATATAAGATGGATTTACGACAACCCCAAAACGGTGGTTCTGAATAACGATTACGAGAATCGAACTAAATAGCGGTGGAAAAGAAAATAAACGGGGAATTGAGTAAAACAAGTCCGAAACAAGCTCGGATGACAAAAAGTCCAGTGTTAAATATTCTCGAAATAGAAATACGATTACAAGCGAGTCAATAAAGACGAAAAATACACCCAAATAAAAAATACCTTAAAAAGAAAAAAAATGTGGATATTACATTCATCGTCTTAATTCGATTCGGCTGAGATTTTTGTTAGATTATGGTTGTATACTCGAAATCCTTTGTTATTCTTGAAGATTTGTGGAATAAATTTCATAAATTCTTCTGTTAGTCGATTACATTGGATTGTGCCCTCATAGTGTCCGACGAATTATTCCTTCGGGTAGAACTTAGGATGGTTTCCTATGTTTCTGAAGTGTTGTGATTGATTATGTGTCGTTGTGATTTAGAAACGAACCTTTGAAGGGAGTTGGACCGAAACCCTCTCCTTTCACCATTTCCTTTACGTCGTATTATTCGAGGCAAGTACATGTATTACATTATGTTACGTGTGTTACGAATTCGACATGAATGATGAATTGTGATAACGGGTGTGTGTTGTTGTTCTTCCACTCGGGGATGGTTCGACGGGACCTCTGGGGGACGATACTAATGGGTACAACCACGGAAGTGGTTTCCCACCTAGGGACGGTCCAACGGGACCTCTGGGGGTCGATACTAATGGGCACGGCCACAGGTTACCAAGTGCGGATTATCGTGGTATTGCGATGTGATGACGTGGTTTACGTGATAATGATGTTTTGATGCAAATGTGATATTTTGGAATATTGATTACTAAAATGTTTTCTAAATGTGACGACATTGTTGAATCGTATCTCTATATAATGTCGTGTAATTGTGTACTTGCACTAACTATTCGAATGCTAACCCCTTAAATGGGGGAAATGTATTTCATGCATTTCAGGTATTGGGCGAGCTGAGGATCCAGCATGGGTAATGCAAGCGGATGATGGTCAGGCATGATGTTATAAGGCTCAAGTTTGGTGGTTCATTTTAATTATATTTATGTTGTCCGTCGGAGTCAGTCGAGTAAACATTTTTCAGTTTTAAAGATATAGAGGAAGTCCCCTGTGTGGTCAATGGATTCATTTACTTTATGTTTTCCTGCATTTAAACCAAAATGTTTTGGCCCAGGCCATGGCATATTATTAATATTATCATTATGGGATACTTGTAAATTATGTGAATGTCCTAGCCTCGTAGACTGTCATTTACTCGGATAGTCTAGCTAGATAGCGTGAAATCCTTGATGAAGGTTCTACGGCGTGTAATGAGAATTGGGGTGTTACATTTATGGTATCAGAGCCTTAGGTTGTGAATACCCAAGTTGTCGGTCAATTTGGGTCTGTCAGTTGTGTCGTAAGAGTCAGTTATTGAGCCTAACATCATCGTGCTACCATTTCTTCGTATGACCTGTAACACCCCCAAAACTGTATGAGAATATTACACGCCGTAGACCCCTTCCACAAGGATCTACCAGGCTAACATCCATAAACACCAAATGCTTGCCCGGCCAGGGTCAAACAATATAATAATACAGGCCGTTAAGGTCACTTACACATGAATACACAGACCGATGAGGTCACACAACTCCATCAACAGAACTGACTAAAACAACATTACCCACACAGGGGTCGAAACACAATACAGCGGCAGACTGAAATCAACTCTAACAATACAACCAAACTCTACCAACTCTCGACTCTTGATTAGTATCGCAACTCGTCATCCTCTTGTGCCAATCCTGTGACTGCTCCCCTGAACCTGCATGTACCTGGACGCAGAATAGACATCCACCCCCTGATTACTCGGGGGTTAGTAAAACTCCACTGTTTTACTAGTGCAAGTATAATACGATACGAAATGCAACAAGTAAATAGCAACTACGAATTTAATACGGAAATCAATTATCAAAATGTTCCCGAGAAGTTTTAGAATTTCGAACTCAAGCAAGAGATATTTGAAAAGGAACACATCATCTCGGGGATTTTTAAAGTAGAAATTCTTTTGGACCTCGAGTACCAATTTACAAAACCTTTCCATAAACATTAGGGCCTTAGCCCGATTCTCATTTCAAAACACACTAGATAAGATATCATTATGAGTCCGAGACCCATATTTAAAATGTTACCCAAACAATCATTGTTATACGATTGTTGTTCGTACACATCATGTACCGAACTCCAGAGGCCTCGACGGACCTTACCCGGACCACACACACTTTTCGTACACATCATGTACCGAACTCCGGAGGACTCGACGGACCCTACCCGGCCACAAATATCGTTCATACACATCATGTACCGAACTCTATAGGCATCGTCAGACCCTACTTGGATCACACACCTTGTTCGTACACATCATGTACCAAACTCCAGAGGCCTCGTCAGGCCTTACCTGGAACACGCACACACACACACATCGACACGACACAACTCATAATCATCAAATGTCAAGCCATTCCACATTACACCGAAATGTATAATCAAGTATGTAAACCAAAACAACACAAATATCATAATCATCACAACAACTCAACAATGACCAACCATGCCCGGCACAAACCTAGATGATTTGCACATCCAACACAATTCCACGATGTTAACTAAGTGAA
Source organism: Orobanche coerulescens (assembly GCA_033398695.1). Lineage (NCBI taxonomy): Eukaryota > Viridiplantae > Streptophyta > Magnoliopsida > Lamiales > Orobanchaceae > Orobanche > Orobanche coerulescens. Next base: position 67,752,272 of record CM065809.1, read on the forward strand.
GGTATTATCGTTACCATCAATCGTTCATAATAATCAATTCATACGAAGCATATTCGCTAAGATAAATCAATTCATCATAACCATAACACAACATCCGTATTCACAAGACACAATTCGTATAGTAAAATACTTGCCTTAATAACCGCTATCGAATACTCCGAAGAACACGGTTCGACCGGGAAGCTCGGACCCCGAAGAAGACAACGAACGGAAGGGTTCCGACTCGAGTTCTTCACAAGAATTTCGTCCCTAAGTCATACCAATGATAAATCAACAATCGTACGATGGATAATAATCACACAACGCCCAATCCCCCCTCTAAGACCTTTTGTCGGACACCTTCAAGGCGTCGACTAAGAACTCAACCAAAACGACGAATCAATACAATCCAACCGTGGAATAACAATGGAAATGATAGAATACACCTAAATAATCATCAATCCATCACAATTCTAAGTTATTACGGTTACATCGGACGAAAACAACAAAACCCCCAATTTTCCCAAACTAGGATTTTTCAGGAAATCTGACCTGATTCGCTCGATCAAAGGATGTTATAGGATGGATAATCGATGATATGAACTCCAAGACTTCATGGATCGATAGAAGAACATCATGCCTTCGTGTTCTCTAAGTCTCGGCTGTGGAGGATATGAAATGGGTGAGAAAAACGAGTGAAGAAATGACCTGACCGACCATTATTAATACTGCCCAGCATGGTTTAGTGCCGCGGCCCGGCCAGCAGAGGGCCGCGGCTCGCGGTACAGCCGGCTCCAGTATCAAAAGGCACACGGTGCAGTCTTAGCTATTTCGATCATAACTCATTCCTATGGACTCCGATTGACTCACCGTTTGAACCATTAGAAAGCTAACTTGATGCTATATAATACTGAAAAGATTCAGAATTTTTGGGGTTTCTAAGAATTGATGGTAATTTTACAAAGTCGAACTCATACTAGGAAAAGTCGTTTAAGAACATGGAACTCAACAAAACGATATCGAAACGAACTCGGATGACAAAAAGTGCAGAATTAATTATTCTCGGAATGACGAAACGGTCATAACAGAGTCGCTAAGATGAACTTCCACGAAAAAAAGGAAATTTACCGGAAATCGAGATTGCGGATATTACATACTACCCTCCTTAAAAAAAGTTTCGTCCCGAAACTTAAATCAAGTAGGGAGAAGCAATATCCCGCCAGAAAAAATCAATGAGATACACAAGAAACGCGTAACTTTCATCCATCGGCGAAACGTTACAAGCAACGTAAGGGAATATACGGCGCGAAAACACGTTTCATGACGACCAACACAACGCCACCGGCTATGATTCAAAACAATAACGAGCAATTAACGACACATCACATACCACATCACATACACACATTTAGTCAAAGAAACGCACACGACAACAAGTCGCACCCGACTAAAACGGCTATACGATAGAAACAAATAGAGTATCACGATAGAAATCACTCTGATTCTTATCAACAAGAAAATGTCCGACGTCAAAACACAAACAATTCAAGATAACGGAAAACGAGAATACCAGATATTACATTCTATCCCACTAAAAAAAAGTTTCGTCCCGAAACTTAGAACATGGTTATCACAGTGATACATAATAACACAGCGACACGTAATAAATTGCTAATTTCATGACTCCATGGTCCACTGTCACGTCTCCGTAGGTTCAGCAACCATATAGAAACTTATTCAAAACAAACATCAGCCATCAAGTTCCAAACATAAAAAACGTCACAAAATACATCTCTACACGAGAAACAATCCGCGTAACGAGCATGAAAACACCATCACTGGACATCACTGGGCCCTCCAAGAGTAGGGATGGAACTCCGGTTCCCTAGCATCTTGGCAACAACCTCGCAATACTGAACTCGATGCCCCCCGCATCCACAATTATAACAAGTCATCGGCGGTTTCTTATAATGCGCGCGTTTATGGCCCAGAACGTTACAGTTGAAACACCTAGGAGCATTACCAGAACTCAAAGACACCGGCCTGGGTCTTTTAGGTCCCACAGTTGACCGAACAGGTCCCATACTCGACTGATACATGGTTTGAGGTGTGGGTGTAATACCCGGTTGTAATTCAGTCATTATCATTCAGTAATTATCAGTCTGTAATTGTCACTTAGTGTATTTTCACTCAATTATAATCATTCATCAATCATGTTCTTTCACCGTGTTCACCGTTCGGAAAAACTTCGAGTTGTGTATCGTTATTGTTCATTGTTTCAACTTTCCTCATATGAGTTCGACTTTGTTAGATCACCATTAATTTTTGGTAATTCCAAAAATTCTAAATCTTTGCAATATTACAGAGCATCGAGTTAGCTTTCCAATGGTTCAAACGGTGAGTCAATCGGAGTCCGGACGAGAGAGTTATGGTCGTTTTAGCTCAACCGCTCATTTTTCAGTATTGGCCGATCACTGCCGAACGAACTCGGCCGTGTCGTCCGACACGGCCCGTGCCGCACTCGTCCGGAAGATGCCGAAGTGTTCGCCTCAGACCCGACCGTGTCGTGCAGCACGGCGAGTCGAACCCCGGATAAGCAAGATGTCGTCGCCCAAGACGCCCGGCCGTGTCGTGCAGCACGGCCGAGTCATGTCGAAGTCGCCGGACGGGTCATCGCCGGAAGGCCCTACGCGCGCGACCGTGTCAAGCGAGGACACGGCCGAGTCCTGTCGGCGGTATCGGCCAATCGTGCGACACGACCGTGCCCGATCGGCCGCGGGCCGTGTCCGGCAGGTAGTCAACCCTATAAATTCATTTTTCAAAGATTTCACCCATTTTTCTTCCTTTTCTTCACCTTCAACCGAGAGATAAGGCTTGAGGGAGGGTTTTCCTTCACAAATCATTTGGGTGTTTGATTTTCTTCATCTCCTTTCGATCGTGAAGCCCGGATAATCAATCTAACGCGTGTTCTTCGGATTAAAGTACTTGTATCTTCAAAAGGTAATTCCTTCAACACTTTGGACTTCGATTTTGTGTTGAGATATGATGTTTTGGACGTTATAATCATGTTATATGAAGAGATATGTATATGATTATGAGTTTGTATAAGGATTCATTGGATTATTGAGAGATTATTCAAGAACACTTTGAATATCGAGTTGGAATTGGGGATTTTCGACTAATTGTTGTTATAATCACGTTTTCGGATATTCATAACGGATTATTGATCGTATTGGAGATGTTTTGTTGGTTTGAAACACTTCTTGGAGATTTTGATATTGGTATATTGAGGTTTGATTGTAAACAATCGGAGTTTGGATACAACGTGTTTGATTTAATGCCTCTATGGACTTGGTTTAATCGTATCGACGTTTTGAGTTCGTTATATTCATGTTTGATTCGTATATTGAACGGATTGTTGGTAATTGTATTATTTAAGGTTGTTCGAGCGACCGATATCTCAATTAGGACGTTGTTCGTGGAAGGATAATTGTCGCCGGTGTTGAGTAAGTTAATTCTTACTCGGTTAAAAGGATATTCATACCTTTTGTTGTTGATCATTCATAATCATAACTCATTCATCATTGTATTAATCATATTGAGACTTGTAATTGTTGAACAATCACATCATTAACAGGCAGCGGTTCCAACCATTCCATTAAAACTATCCATCACTTCATTATTACTCTCATCTCGGTGAGTCATTCTTAACTTTGTCGATTATTATTTATTCTTTGATATTCATTACGGTCATTCTCGTTCATATGACCTTCAGGTTCATATTGCGTGGCGGGTGCGGATGTGTGGAATTTTTAGTCGGGCACGTTATGGCCATGTATTGGGAGTGATACATTGGGTCGTGCACACGGTAGCAGTTACCTCCGTGAGACTAATTAGGTACAAGGACGGTGTGTCCGGTCATTCGCCTTGTACACTTGCACGTAACACTACGGGCGTACTATGATACTCTTCTTCAGCGTAATTCATAACTAAGGATATTTCATAACTTGATTAAATCATGTTTGTGTATTTTCAACCCTTGAGGATTGTTGTTCATTTAATCCCGACATTTGGGATTTTGTTTTTCAGGTCATGGCAAGGCAAACGCACGGGAATAGCATGTTGATGTCGAGGAGTCCTAGTGATACTAGTAGGGGGCCCCGATCTTTCAGTTATTCATGTTATTGTCCTTTATTTTTCCGCTGCAGACTTTCATTTGAATACTCCGTTTCATTCAGTGTTGTGTATTTTATCTTCATATAAAATACACTAGTATTCGGTATTGTCCTGGTGTGTTGTAACTAAACTCCTCATCGGAGTAATTATTGTTGTAATGTAGTTCGGTACTACATTTATCTTGTGTAATTCATTCATTTTCATTTGCCCAGTTGGGGATCTACGGCACTGTAATATCCGCCTAGTTTGGGGTGTTACAGTGGGAATCCCAATTCCCTCACTTCCCGATGCGTCATCGGAGATCTTGTGCTTCTCCGCTACCGATACAGACTCGGTAGACATTATAACCATCTCAAATGCCAAGGCACGATCCTGATAGTCTTTCAACGTTGTACACATAAAAAAGGCCATACACTGCCGAACCTGAGGTTTCATACGCATATCAAAGTAACGGACCTTATCTGTCTCACTTCGCACTTGATCTCGAACGTAACACAGTTGTCGATTGTAATCGACTATTGCTTGAGATATCGACACATATCGGGGCATAGCCGAGAAAAACTCGACAATTCTACGTTCCTTAACAGGTGGCGGGCAATACTCGGCCTCCATAGCGGTCTTGAATTCAGCCCAAGTAGCGGTACGATCGCTAGGCGCTACGGCCTCCCACCAGTCTGCAGCTTCCCTGTCGAGCAGGTATTGAGCAATAGGCACTCTTCTCTCATCGGGACAAGCTATGACATCAAATGTTCTGTCCAACTGGAAGAGCCAGTTCTCCCAACCTAACGAGTCCAAAGAACCTACAAAACAGGGCGGGTGCATTCTCATCACACCTCGTAACCGCTTACTAGCTCCATTATCCTCATATGGGATCCCATCCCGGCGTATGGTCTGATTCATATGTGCCAACTGGTCAACCACCTGACGAAGAATGGTGGCGGCGCCAATGTCAGCATTTTCCCCAGTTGATTGCCTCTGCTCATGCGATTGGTCATCTCGACCACCTGTACTGAGCTCATTGGTGCTCGACAACGAGCGAGTCGCCCTCTCATTCTCCTGATTCCGACCTTTACCACGACCATGCTCTCGACCTCTACCTATCGGCATACTAAACGGCTACCGATCAGAACAACAAAACAAATATCACATAATCAACATAGGGCAACAAACAGCAGCACAATAAAGTATTCACTCCAAATCATCACACGAGTACACGAACTAACACTGCAATAATAGACTTAAATTCATAAGTAATTCGCACGGTTACACCAACAGAGGTGCACGACTTTTACCAAAGTAAACACAGTCAAGACCACATACATGTCATTGAAATCAGACACTTGTCACATTCTTTAAAAATAAAGTTTTTTTTTCGAGGTATTTGTTCGAATGATAATATTTTAAAATTTGTGAGTTTGAAAGATTTTGCTGAAATGAAATTTTTGAAAACATTTTTAATACCTCGTCATTTAACTAAAACCATAAACTCATTATCAAAACTGTTTTGCTTGAAGTTATTTACAAAACAACACGTTGAAACTTCAATCTTCTCGATAAACGATATCCTCAAAATGGCCTTGCCAATACATATATTATTATTATCATCGTTAACGACATACAGGATATTCACAGTCGTCCCTGGTGGACCATACGATTATATCTACTAAAATCAATTGACTGGTAGAGGGTGCGGATACAACTATATCAACAAGGTTATTACCGCGACAGTCAAAAGCTTATGGCCGTAACATGTGCTTACGGCCGTAACATGTGTTTACCCGTAATTGAAAACATCTTACGGCCGTAATCACTAGCTGCAGGACAACAGGATTGTCCTAGTAGCCCCGACACGGCTCCAAAGGTTAAGGATCGACCCCTAACAATGTACTCCAATCTATAGAAAACCCTATAACATTCTCCGACAAGTATAACAACGTAAAAAACTTGTCGTAACGACTTAGTCCCAACAAACAAACACATATCCTTTAAATTCTGAAAATTAGAGTCATTTAGCAAAATAGAAATTTTCCAAAAAATACTTTCGATTGTAGTAAAAATGACGGTGGTATTTTGCAATGTCCGAAGTATTTTAAAACACATTTTCCAAATACCGTCCGATGCTGTCATTTGAAAATACACGCCCCATTTGTCAAAATTTAACCGATTTTAGAATCCATACAAACCGTGGTTGGACCAAAGCACCAAAATATTTTCCAAAAATCGATTTCTATAAAAATGCTCAAACCGTAAAGTTCTTCAGAAAACATTCTCAAACCTACCCTTAGCAGGCAAAATTACAACATTCCAAAAACATTCGAATTTAAAACCACATGCTCAAACGGCAACCAGGGTCGCCAATTCAATCAAATGCATCTCGTGGCACCAAGTTTAAACACACAAAAAAATCATTCATCGGAGTTTCTCACAAACTCTACCGTCGATACCTTTTCAAAACCCATCAAGGTTTACAACTTTCACCCCACACGGTGGTTCAAAGGTAAAACAACAATACACCCAGTTTTTATACATATAGTATGTTTCACAATTATTATATACAACTATATTACACAACTCCGTGTAAATAAAATTATGCACCGCAATTAACTCACTAAGATAAAATCATGACACATGAGTACCTCGCATAAAAGAGGAGTCATACGTCCACAGGTCGCATGGAGATGACGGTTGCCCACGATACTAATCTCATCCGACAACATATCCGACACGTTGTGACTACGCACTACTCAACTGGTCACCTGACAACTCGAACGACAAGACAACACATTACTCGACAAATCACGACTCGACTCGACCCGACAGCCTCGGTTTCCGTAACCTAAGCTCTGATACCATAAATGTAACACCCCCAAAACCGTATGAGAATATTACACGCCGTAGACCCCTTCCACAAGGATCTACCAGGCTAACATCCATAAACACCAAATGCTTTCCCGGCCAGGGTCAAATAATATAATAATACAGACCGTTAAGGTCACTTACACATGAATACACAGACCGATGAGGTCACACAACTCCATCAACAGAACTGACTAAAACAACATTACCCACACAGGGGTCGAAACATAATACAGCGGAAGACTGAAATCAACTCTAACAATACAACCAAACTCTACCAACTCTCGACTCTTGATTAGTATCGCAACTCGTCATCCTCTTGTGCCAATCCTGTGACTGCTCCCCTGAACCTGCATGTAGCTGGACGCAGAATAGACATCCACCCCCTGATTACTCGGGGGTTAGTAAAACTCCACTGTTTTACTAGTGCAAGTATTATACGATACGAAATGCAACAAGTAAATAGAAACTATGAATTTAATACGAAAATGAATTATCAAAATATTACCGAGAAGTTTTAGAATTTCGAACTCAAGCAAGAGATATTTGAAAAGGAACACCTCATCTCGGGGATTTTCAAAGCAGAAATTATTTTGGACCTCGAGTACCAATTTACAAAACCTTTCCGTAAACATTAGGGCCTTAGCCCGATTCTCGTTTCAAAACACACTAGATAAGATATCATTATGAGTCCGAGACCCATATTTAAAATGTTACCCAAACATTGTTATACGATCGTTGTTCGTACACATCATGTACCGAACTCCAGAGGCCTCGACGGACCTTACCTGGACCACACACACTTTTCGTACACATCATGTACCGAACTCCGGAGGCCTCGACGGACCCTACCCGGCCACAAATATCGTTCGTACACATCATGTACCGAACTCCAGAGGCATCGTCAGACCCTACCTGGATCACACACCTTGTTCGTACATGTCATGTACCGAACTCCAGAGGCCTCGTCAGGCCTTACCTGGAACACACACACACACACACACATCGACACGACACAACTCATAATCATCAAATGTCAAGCCATTCCACATTACACCGAAATGTATAATCAAGTATGTAAACCAAAACAACACAAATATCATAATCATCACAACAACTCAACAATGACCAACCATGCCCAGTACAAACTTAGATGATTTGCACATCCAACACAATTCCACGATGTTAACTAAGTGAAGGTATTATCGTTACCATCAATCGTTCATAATAATCAATTCATACGAAGCATATTCGCTAAGATAAATCTGGGATCATTGGATGTGCTACCATTGTATTGTCCGTGATCATGGGTAATAACTGGATTTGACCTTTCACCATGGTAAATCCAACATGTGTATTTATCCCAAAATCCATTCTTTTTCAAGTGCTCCCATACAACATCAAGTGTACAATGGTACATATCGCTGCGATATTTATATTTATTGCATGGACAGTAATGAATTACACTATCACTATCATGCTCCTTCACAAATCGAATAAACCCTTTCATTCCATCTATGACTCTTGGATCCCATTTTTGAAGACTAACCAACTTTTATCCATCCTATAATGAAAAAAATACAACAATATTACACAATCATAATTCTTATTTATCAAGAACATACAAAAATTATGACTACAATCATCATAGCTCGAATTCAAGATGTTATACATACACCAAGAAATCCTCAACGAATTCTTAAACATGTTCATAATTATCAAAACGAAATATTATATGCATAATATAATTATAATTGATATTAAAGTTCAATAAACATACCATCAATATGATTTCTTGAATGATCAAACCAGAGAAAATTGTTGTTTTTTGTATTCTTGTTGTGCAATTTATGAGTGTGTTGTAAATGATGTGTTGAAGTGTGGGATGGTGATATGTTCTGCAAAAAAAACACACGTAAGACTTTAGCCGACGACAAGCCATCGGCTGAAGTATGATAGTCGTCGTCCAAACATTACAAAATCGTCGGCTAAAGTATCATAGTCGTTGGCTAAAGTATACAACTTTAGCCGATGACTAGCAGGACTTTGGCCGACGACCAAACGCAATGTCGTCGGAGAAGTAGAAAAATAAAAATAAATACACAGGCATATCCACATCAGCAAAAAAAATAAAAATAGTCTAAAGAAACTAAAAAAAAACATAAATCACTCCTATTCCCGATTTTTTCGAAAAATCTAAAATAAATTACTTTTTCTTTTGTTTTTATAAAATTTAATGAGGATGAAACAAATTAAAAAAATCTACAAAAATAAAAAAATGGGTAATGGGAGTGATTTCTATATTTTTTTAATTTTTTAATTAATTTTTCTTTTTTTTTGTTGATGTGGACATGACTTTTTTTAATTTTATTTTTCCTTTTTTATAAAATTTAATAAGGATGAAAATAAATTAAATAAATCTAAAAAAACTAAAAAAGGGGAATGTGAGGGATTTATGATTTTTTCTTATTTTTTAGTCTTCTTTAATTATTTTTCATTTTTTGCTGATATTTTTAATTTGATTCTTCCGTTTTTATAAATTTTAATGAGGATGAAAAATAAATTTAAAAAGTCTAAAAAATTAAAAAAAAAAAAGGCGAATGAGAGTGATTTATGATTTTATTTATTTTTTTAGACTTCTTATTTTTTTATTTTTTTGCTGATGTGGACATGACTCTTTTTTTTAATTTGATTTTTCCTTTATTTATAAAATTTAATGAAGATGAAAATTAATTTAAAAAGCTTAAAAACATTAAAAAAGGGGAACGGGAGTGATTTATGTTTTCTTTTTGTTTTTTCAGACTTTTTAATTTTTTTTTTAATTTTGTTGCTGATGTGGATATGACTGTGTACTATTTTTTTTTTTTTTTTTTAAAATTCATGAGTTGGCATGTGAGTTGTATGCCACCTCAGCCAAAACTCCTTTAGACGCCATTTTTTGGGAACTTTAGGACTAAAGTTGCCTGGTCGGACAAACGTTGTACTGCGTGCGCCAAACCTCCTAAACTTTACGACCATTGGTGCATTTTTCTTGTACTATCAGTTTGCTAAAGAAAATGTATCAATCGAATAACAACCCCAACAGCTCCTTCTTTCAACTACCAACAGTTGGGTCCTGTTTTCAAGGGTCCAACTCGGATGGATAAAAATCGACCACGGGAAAGGTACATCATCAAACCTTAGTAAAACAGATCACGACCCCTTCTATTGCTTGTGGAGTTCGGGGTCATGGAGGTGCTGTAACACACCAATTTTCATAAGGGATATTATACGCTGTAGAACCATCATCAAGGTCTACCGGGCTAGGACATTCACACAATTTACAAGTATCCCATAATGATAATATTAATAATGTAAATAAGGTAGACTCGGCCAAAATATTTTGGTTTAAATGCAGGAAAACAGAAAGTAAATGAATCAATTGCCCACGCAGGGGACTTCCATTATATCTTTAAAATAGAAAAATGTTTACTCGACTAACTCCGACGGATAACATAAACATAAATTAAATGAACCACCAGACTTGAGCCTTATAACATCATGCTTGACCATCGTCCGCTTGCGTTACTCGTGCTGGCTCCTCAGCTCGCCTGATACCTAATATGCATGAAACACATTTCCCCCATTTAAGAGGTTAGCATACGACATTATATACATATACGATTTAACAAAGTCGTCACATTTTGAAAACATTTTAATAAATAATATTACTGAATATCACATTTGCATCAAAACATCATTATCACGAAAACCACATCATCACATCTCAATACCACGATAATCCACACTTGGTAACCCGCCGCGGTATCCATTAGTATCGAACCAGAGGTCCCGTCGGACCGTCCCCAGGTGGGAAACCACTTCCGCAGTTGTACCTAATAGTATCCGTCCTAAGAGGTCCCGTCGAACCATCCCCATATGGAAGAACAACAACACACACTCGTTATCAGAATTAATCATTCATGTCGAATTCGTAACACACATAACATAATGTAATACATGTACTTGCTTCGAATAACACGACGTAAAGAAAACAGTGAAAGGAAAGGGTTTCGATCCAACTCCCTTCAAAGGTTCATTTCTAAATCACAAATAATCAATCACAACACTTCGGAAACATAGGAAACCATCCTAAGTTCTACCCGAAAGAACAATTCGTCGGACACTACGAGGGCACAATCCAACATAATCAACTAACGGAAGAATTTACGAAATTTATTCCACAAAACTTCAAGAATAACAAAGGATTTCGAGTATAAAACCATAATCTAACAACAATCTCGGCCGAATCAAATTAAGAAGATGAAATCATAAGAAAATCCCCCCAAATCATATTCCCAAAATTTGGGTTCAAGCCAATTTACCTCGATTCAGACGGTGGAAGATGTTAGGATATTGTTTACTTCTTGCTAGGAACTCAAAAATATGGATAAGTGATGATATCTGGCCTTAATCTGCCTTCACCCTCGAACCAAGTCACCAAATCGCCGTGGAGAAAAAGTAAAAGATGAAAAATGGCAAAATCAGGACTAAAGTCTGCTTATATAGATGAATATCGTTATGTACGCAACACCCTAAGCAGTACGTAGGTTAAAATTTAACATATGTTAGGGTATCTGTATTTCATACGCAACAAACCCCACAGAGCTCACTGCCTCGATGCACGAATTACATTACGTACGTTGCGTGGCAAGTTTAGCGTACGTAAGGTCTGCTAGCGTACGCTACATTCTGATGTTAGTATACAAAAGAGAATGTCTAGTGCTTACTGACCTGTTGCCCAGGTATTATTACGTACGTTGAGGAGCTGGGATAGCATACGTAATGAACCTTAATGTACGTTATATCCTAGAGATAGCATACGCAAATATGACTCCAGAGACCACTGACCCAACTACACAGATGAAATAACGTACTAATTATTAAGCATAACGTATATTATGCTCAGTAACCAGCAGTACTGTTCCAACCAATAGTGACATGACGAGACATATAAATATCCATCCAATATGATACATTAAAAACGAACATCATTAAATAGCTCAATCATCACGATAATACAATGAGTACAATATACAATATGAGATACGCAAAAGTCGCATCGTGTACCAATGGATCACAACAGTTGAAAAAAAAATGGAAATGGAAAGTGTAGATATTACATTCTCTCCCTTTCGTCCCGAAACTTACAAGGTGAATAATTCGGGACTTCATATTATCTTTTGTTTCCCAAGTAGCCTCTTCCTTTCCATGCCTCGACCAGTGCACTTTAACCAAAGGAATGATTTTGTGCCTAAGATGATTTATCCGATGCTCCAAAATCTGAACTAGTCTCTCGTCAAATGTGATGTCGCTTCCTAGTTCAATCTCTCCAAAATCAATAACATGGCTAGGATCCGGTACATACTTTCTGAGCTGGGAGACATGAAATACGTTCTGCATGTGACTCAAGGACGGCGGCAAACCCAACCGATATGCAAGATCTCCGACTCGCTCTAGAATATCGGAAGGTCCAATATACCTCGGACTAAGTTTAGCCTTCCGACCGAAGCAGTAAACTCCCCGAGTCGGCGATACCTTCAGTAATACACAGTCTCCTACCTCAAACTCTAACGGTCGGCGACGAGTGTCGGCATACGACTTATGTCATCTCCGTCAATAGCTTATCACGAATCAAGCAATCTTCTCTCTTATCTCAACTACTAAATCTGGTTTGGTACTATAATATCCGATCCGAGTTAAAGTCTTAAAACCCTATCTTTGGGTAAATTGGGGGTTTTTCAAGTATTAGTCTGATTTGTTCCGTGTTGTTGATTAATCCATGATATATGTGATTAATCTTAGTGGTATTCATGTTTTCCCTACGAGTTCATGGTAAATTTCGTGGTATTTATGAAATTGAGAGGATTCGGTTGCGACCCGCCCGTGTTGTTGTTTTTGTATGAATTTACATAAATTGTAGGTGGGTTTTGGGTGTATTCCATTTCCGTACTCGTGTATAATTGGTTGTGATTGTATTCTTCAAATCGTTAGGTTTGTGGTTGTCGGTTCCTAGCGAGCGTGGTTGTTTTTTCCGTTCATTTCATCGTTAATTTCTCAAGGCAAGTATTCTTGTGAAACTCTTATGCTTAACATGGAACGGTAATGTATATGTGTGTGATTTAATCACTCCGGGAGGGTCCAACGGGGCCTCGGAGGAATATGTGATTTCGCTCCTGATTCACGAGCTTGTTTGGATAGCCAGTCCGGGAGGGTCCATAGAGGCCTCGGATGGGACCAGTGGTTTAGCACTGGTCCAGGGCGAGTTATGTGCGTGATTTTTAACTATGGCCAGTCCGGGGGGGGTCCTTAGAGGCCTCAGATGGGACCAGATCCTAGGCGATTTTGAACTGTGATTATTGACTGTTTGTTTTCCGTAAAAGACATGTCTTGATTTTATTTTGAAACAATTTGATGCATGCAGTATGAGACGTGTGAGCGAATGGTTCGCCTTGATTACTTGTACTAGCATAATTGCTAACCCCTTTGGGGACCCATTTTTGGGGAAATTCGTGTTATGAATTTCAGGTTGCGCTCAGCCGGTCGATCGGGAACTGGAGTATTACGAGGATGCTGGCCAAGGTTGTTGATGTGTACAAATGAGTTCCTTTATTTTAATTGTCTATTTTAGGCATCTGTCTTCAAACTTGTAAACTGATAGACAGTACTCGCGAGTACTTAGGCGTTTTAATTTGGGAGATGGGTACTAAATTTTATTTGTGATTTTCGGTGATGTCTGGTTTATCGGTTGTCCCGCGCGTTTTATTTAATTTTCGTCTTGGTTTACTGGTTTATCCTCTAATGTCTGTATTGTCCGCTCTGACTGTCCGTCTGTCTAGGGATGGTAGGATGTACTGAGTCTCAACTCAGTCCCGAAAGCTCGATGTACAGCTCGCCAAATATGTGATACCATTACGCCATAAGTACTCATAGGCAATGCCTGTTTATTATTGCAGAAGACACGAAAAGTGTTGCCTTAGGCCAAAGGCAACACCAAACTCTTGTTGCCAATACGGCCGTTGCTTTTGACACCTGAGGAAACACTTTTAGTCTCTACTGCAACAACGGAAAAATATTGCATTACGCCTAATGCAACAACATAACCAAGTAAGGCAACAACAAACGATGTTGCCTACGATTTAAAAAAAAAACAGAACATTGGGTCCACATGTGTGTAATATCCGTACTTTCTATTTTTGGTAATTTATATTATTGGTGTATGTTCATTTCGGACGACTCGCTTGTTACTGTTTTGAAATTCTGAACCTATTTTGTTCTTGGAGTTTTTCTGTTTGGATGAGTTTCGAGGATGTTTTACGTAATTTTATCTTGAATTATATCTTGTCGCGTGTACGTTCAATTCTCGTAAAACTCGTTCATTTTCGTTGTTTCTTGGTTTGTATAAGTTCGTATGGTTGAGTTAGTCGTGTTGAGACTTTCGGTTTGTTAATCTGATGTCGTATCGTGATTTTCGGGCACTTGGGCTATTTTTGTAATTTCCTACAAGTTTAGGGAATTTCACTTTCTTTGTCGCTTTAAAGACTCTCCGGTGGTCGGGGTTGTATTTTATTTCAACGCTCAACTCTGTCATCTTGAATATTCCGTGTTCGTGTTTCTGGATTATGGCCTTGCTTTGCATTTCAATTTTAAATCTTGTCGGCGGCATCTTGAGCAAGATCTTGAGCCGTGCATGAGTAGTGCACGCTACTCCTTGATTCATTGCGTGCGCTATCGTTGTGTGGTTAGCGTACGCTAACTTGGAGTTTGTAGCATGCGCTAACGATTTCAGCGTACTGGGCAGAAGGTTCAGTATTTCGGTACTGAACCAGATAGCGTACGTTAATTGAGTGTTAGTGCGCGCTAATTTCTAATATTAGTGCACGCTAATCATGTTATCCTGCGTAAGCTAACGGGAGGACAGAAGTCTCTGACTGCATTCCGCACCCCATTAGCACACGCTAAATTCTGGTGCGTAGCGTGCGCTAAGTCTGTCTGATATAATAGGACAGCAACAACCCAACTTCGTCATTTTCCATCCTTACTCCTTCTCTTCGGTTTTGAGCGATTCCAGACGAGGGTTAGGGCCGATTCCGACCAGATATCATCATCCACTATCATCCTTGCATTTCTTGCGTGAATTCTTCAAGTTCTTAACACTTTCCGCCATCCGAATCAAGGTAAGAATCCCTGAAACCCTTGTTTTGAGATTTTGGGGAAAATTGGGGATTTCTTGTGAATCGATTATTCTGATCCGAATTATCATGGATTATAGCTAGAATTCAATCGTATACTTGTAATCCTTCGTTTTCTTAAGGATTTATGGTTTTAAACTCCAATTTTTCCATTGTTCGTCACTTATACTCGACAATACCCTAGTAATGTTCGACGAATTGTTCCAGCGGGTAGAACTAGGACGTATTCCTACGTTTTCGTAGTTTTGAGATTCGGTTGTTTATCGTTATTATGATAGGAACGGGGTTGTGAATATCGTTCGGACCAAAACCTTACCTTTCAACCTTTTCCTTCCATCGTCTCACCCAAGGCAAGTACTTCTTTACATTTTGTTATGTGGAACGTAAAATTCGACATTGATGGGAAGTTGTGATAATTGTGTGTGTGCGTATGTTGACATCGTGTATTCCACCTGGGGATGGTCCGATGGGGCCTCTGGGGGTCGCTACTAAGGGGTACGACTGCGGAAGTGGTTTCCCACCTGGGGATGATCCGACGGGGCCTCTGGGGGTCGATACTAAGGGGTACGGCTACGGGTTACCAAGTGAAATTGTATCGTGGTAGTGTGATGTTATGTTTTGCCTTGATAGGCATACTTTGTTGAGAAAAACTGTGATATTCCGGAATATTGTGTTACTAGTAGTTTTCAAAAGCATTTTCATGTTGGATTATACTCCTTTATAGCATTATGTAAATTGTACTTGCACTAGCTATTCGAATGCTAACCCCTTAAATGGGGGAAATGCGTCTTATGCATTTCAGGTGTTGGTCGAGCTGAGGAGCTGGCACGGGATGCGCACGCAAAGGATGGTCTGGGATGATGATGTGGCTCGAGTCTATATTTTCATGTTTTGTCATTGTATTTGTCTGAGTATTGGAGTTGGACTGATTACTTTTAAACTTGGTTTAAGTCCCCTGCGTGGGCAATGAACTAGTATTTGACTTATGCCTCATGTACTTCCATTAAAATTATTTGGCCGAGGCCACGGCCTTAATTTTTACTATGTTAATTGCGTCTTTTTAGATTTCATTTTGGTTTATGTCTCATGAGTTAGCCTGGTAGACCCTCATGAGGGTCCTACGGCGTGTAATGTCCCATCTGAGATTTGGGGTGTTACATTTATGGTATCGGAGCCTTAGGTTTTGAATGCCTAGGCTGTCGGTTAATCGTGGGTCTGTCAGTTGTGTCGTTAGAGTCAGTCGTTGAGCCTAATATCATTGTGCTACCGTCTTTTTGTGCGACCCGTGGCTGTAAGTCTCCTCGAACTCTTATATTCCTGTAACTTATACCTTGTGCTGTTTGAAAATCGTGAATTGTCATACCAACCTTGTAACTGTGAATTTTTCTGATCTTGTTCTTTTCAATTATTTTCTTCAGTATGTTGAGAGGTCGTGGTTGACCAGCTAGGGGACACAGCCGAGGCCGTGGTCATGGTGCTTATAACGAGGAAGGCTCACTTTCTCAGTCCTCTTCGGATTCGGCTTCTCATTCAGTTCCGTTGGGTAATAACGCCGACGCCGGGGCTACTGCCGTACTTCAGCAGTTGGTAGCCCAACTCACCCAGATAGCTCAGATTGGGCGCCAAAATCCGCCCCCGACTCCAGAGGACAAAGCTAGTAAATGGATTCAGATAGTAAATAAGATGCACCCCCCCTCATTTCACTGGTTCTTCTGACTCCCTCGGTTGGGAGAATTGGCTCTTTCAGTTGGGCAGGACTTTTGATGCCGTAGCTTGTCCCGATGACAGGAGGGTACATATTGCTCAGTACCTCCTGGATAAGGTAGCTGTGGAATGGTGGGAGGCTGTGACGCCCAGAGACCGCCAGGCTACTTGGGAGGAATTTAAGGCTGCTATGGAAGCAGAATATTGTCCACCGCTAGTCAAGGAGCGCAAAATTGTGGAGTTCTTCACCGCTACACCTCAGGACGTGCCTATTTCTCACGCCATTATCTCTTATAATCAGAAATTGGGATTCGTAAAAGATCAAGTGAGGACCGAGGCCGACAAATCCGTTATTTCAATATGCGCATGAAACTACATATCAGACAAAGTATGGCACCGCTTATGTGTGCCACCTTGAAGGACTATCAGGATCGCGCCCTATCGATTGAGATGGCTGTCCCGGAATCAGAGTTGGGTTCCGAGGCCAAGAAACAGAAGACAGTTGGCAGTTTTTCAGCTGGCAAGGGTGGCCATTTTCTAAAATCTCAGTCTGCTCCTATTTCGGGAAAGAAGCCGTTTCACTAGGCTGGAGGGTCTCAGGGTAACCGCTCAGTCCAGTCCCCTTTTCCAGGCGGCAGAGTTTGTTTCAATTGTAGTCAGAGTGACCATTTGGCGAAGTATTGTCCAAATCCTCCAGTCACATGTTTCTCATGCGGACAGAGTGGTCATCGTGCAACTCAGTGCGAGACAGTAGCCAAGATAGTCAGAACTCCTATGGTAACTACGGCAACGGGGGAACCGAGTGTCGGAAAAAGAGTACCAACATCTCAGAGTCCTCAGGGTACGGGTCGTGGTAGAGGTCGAGGCCATCCAGACCGCCGGGCTGCTTCTAGTTCAGGCTCAGTGCACCATCGTTTGTACCAGATGAGACGCACGGAGGAGACGGATGTTCCAGTGGCGTCAGGTACCACTCAGATCCTTTCTCATCCAGTTTCGGTGCTTTTTGAGTCTGGTGCTACCCACTCCTTTATTGCTTCAGACTGTCTTTGTCGTCTTGGTATTGACTGCTTGTATGAGTGCGAACCGTTCGGAGTGGGTACGCCTAGTAGGGATCGTATGGTTGGGGACCAGGAAGTTAGGGATTGCCCAGTGAAGATCAGGAGCCGAGATTGGCCCTCGAACCTTATTGTTATAGATCTTAAGGGTGAGGATTTGATCCTCGGGGACGATTGGTTGGATCATCACGGTGCTATCATGAACAATTGGACTCGCACCATTTCGATAGTGGTTGAGGACGGCATCGAGCATACTCTCGTCGGTTGTAAACCGGGTAGATCGGGAAGTGTGATTAGCGCCTTGAAGGCGATGAAACTTCTGAATCAGGGTTGTGTCGTCTATTGGTGTTACGCTCTACAGGCGGAGGATGGCGGAGTCGACATGTCGTCGATTCCAGTCGTCAGCGAGTACCCCGACTTATTTCCAGCCGACTTGCCGGGATTACCACCACAGCAAGAGGTTGAGTTTCTTATTGATCTCGAGCCGAATGCGGCTCCCATTTCTCGAGCGCCATACCATATGGCACCGTCGGAGATGTTAGAATTGAAGAAACAGTTGGGGGAATTGTTAGATAAAGGGTATATTCAACCGAGCGCATCGCCTTCGGGTGCGCCCGTGCTTTTTGTTAAGAAGAAGGATAGATCGCTTCGTTTATGCATCGACTACCGAGAATTAAACAAGTTGACCATCCAAAACAAGTACCCTTTGCCCAGGATCGACGACTTGTTTGATCAGCTTCAGGGAGCGACAGTTTTTTCGAAGATTGATTTCCGATCGGGCTATTACCAGTTGAGGATTCGGGACAGCGATATACCTAAAGCTGCCTTTCGGACAAGATATGGCCATTACGAGTTTGTGGCAGTGTTCATGCAGTTAATGAACAAAGTTTTTATCGAGTATCTGGACAAATTTGTGGTTGTCTTTATCGACGACATCCTTATCTATTCCCGGAGTCGAGAGGAGCACGTTTTACATCTCTGGATTGCATTGGAGACTTTGAGAACTGAGCAGTTGTACGCAAAGTTCTCTAAGTGTGAGTTTTGGCTCAAGGAAGTGATGTTCCTCGGGCACGTGATTTCAGCGGAGGGAATTCGGGTAGATCCACAGAAGATAGAGGCGGTGATGGCATGGAAACTGCCCAAGAATGTGAAGGAAGTGAGGAGTTTTCTGGGACTTGCAGGCTATTATCGTAGATTCGTTGAGGGATTTTCTAAGATCGCTAGACCGCTCACTCGGTTACTCCATAAAACTCAGAAGTTCGAGTGGACCGCAGATAGACAGGATAGTTTTGATGAGTTGAAGAGACGATTGACTATCGCACCCGTTTTAGCATTTCCTCAGGGGAACGAGGATTTCGTGGTGTATAGTGATGCTTCGGGCCTTGGGGTCGGATGTGTCTTGATGAAGAGAGACAGAGTGATTGCTTATGCATCCCGCCAGTTGAAACCTTATGAGGTAAATTTCCCCATGCACGATTTGGAGTTAGCTGCGATCATTTTCGCCTTAAAGATCTGGAGGCATTATCTCTATGGGTCGTCGTGTGAGATTTTTACGGATCACAAGAGTTTGAAGTATATCTTCAGTCAGAAAGAGTTGAATATGAGGCAGCGTAGGTGGTTGGAGCTAATTAAAGATTACGACCTCGAGATACTTTATCATCCGGGTAAGGCTAACGTAGTGGCTGATGCGTTGAGTCGGAAACCGATGACGTTACAGATGTTAGAGGTACTTACACCACAGAGCAGGATCTACCGGGATTTGATTTGTCAGAATATCGAGGTTTGGGTTCAGAGAGTTCAGGGTCAGTTATGTGCATTGGAGATCACTTCGTCCTTGACAGATGATATCAAGGCGAAACAGTATGATGATCCACTTTTGGTCCAGTTGAGGGAGGATGTGAGGAAGGGGTAAGCCCCTGGGTTTGTGATTCCATATGACGGCGTTTTGAGATTTCGCGGCAGATTATGTGTACCGAATGACATTGGGTTGAGGCAGAAGATTTTGAGTGAGGCTCATACTATGCCTTACTCCATATATCCTGGTACGAGCAAAATGTACAAGGATGTGAGGAGTAACTACTGGTGGAGCAATTTGTAGACGGACGTTAGCGAGTTTGTGGCGAAGTGTGTGACCTGTCAGCAGGTTAAGATTGAGCATCAGCGGCCCGCGGTGTTGCTACGACCACTTCCCATTCCGGAATGCAAGTGGGAAGACATCTCTATGGATTTCATTACCGGGATGCCTAGGACTCGGACTCGAATGAACATCATTTGGGTTATTGTCGATCGAATAACCAAATCAGCTCATTTCCTGGGTATTAAGACACTTGGGGGCCGGAGAGGCTGGCATGAGTGTTTGTTGCAGAGGTCGTGAGATTGCATGGGACTCCTAGGAGTATTGTTTCGGATCGAGATAGCCGGTTTGTATCATATTTTTGGCAGGCTGTTCATCGAGCTTTGGGGACATAGTTGAGACTCAGTACATCTTACCACCCTCAGGCTGACAGACAGTCAGAGCAGACGATCCAGATGCTGGAGGATATGTTGAGAGCCTGTGCCTTAGATTGGAAGCATGATTGGGAGTCACACTTGCCATTGATCGAGTTCACGTACAACAATAGTTGGCACGCCTCGATCAAAATGGCACCATTTGAGGCATTGTATGGGAGGAGGTGCAGATTGCCGTTGTGTTGGGACGATGCGTCCGAGCTGATTGGTACCGAGCCCGATATGGTAGTTGAGACTAGAGAGAAGACTGCTCTAATTCGCGATAGGTTGTTGACGGCCCAGAGTCGGCAGAAGTCTTATGCCGATGTGCGTCACCGGCTGTTGGAGTTTGAGGTGGGAGATCATGTCTTGCTTAAGGTGTCGCCGACACGGGGAGTTTACCGCTTCGGTCAGAAGGGTAAACTTAGTCCGAGATATATTGGACCGTTTGAGATTTTAGAGAGAGTGGTAGAGCTTGCGTATCGGTTAGGCTTGCCGCCGTCCTTGAGTCACGTGCATAACGTATTTCATGTTTCCCAGCTTAGGAAGTACGTACCGGACCCTAGCCATATTATTGATTTTGGAGAGATCGAGTTGGAATCGACATTACCATCGAGGAGAGGCTGATTCAGATTTTAGAGCGTCGGGTGAAGCAACTTCGGCACAAAACCATTCCTTTGGTTAAAGTTCAATGGTCGAGGCATGTATCCGAGGAAGCCACGTGGGAGACGGAAGAGAATATGCAGTCGAGATACCCCGAGTTATTCGCGTTGTAAGTTTCGGGACAAAACTTATTTTTTAGGGGGAGAGAATGTAATATCCGTGCTTTCTATTTTTGGTAATTTCTATTATTGGTGTATGTTCATTTCGGACGACTCGCTTGTTACTGTTTTGAAATTCTGAACCTATTTTGTTCTTGGAGTTTTTCTGTTTGGACGAGTTTCGAGGATGTTTTACGTAATTTTATCTTGAATTATAACTTGTCGCGTGTACGTTCGATTCTCATAAAACTCGTTCGTTTTAGTTGTTTCTTGGTTTGTATAAGTTCGTATGGTTGATTTAGTCATGTTGAGACTTTTAGTTTGTTAATCCGACGTCGTATCGTGATTTTCGGGCACTTGGGCTATTTTTGTAATTTTCTATAAGTTTAGGGAATTTCACTTTCTTTGTCGCTTTACAGACTCTCCGGTGGTCGGGGTTTTATTTTCTTTCAACGCTCAACTCTACCATCTTGAATATTCCTTGTTCGTGTTTCTGGATTCTGGCCTTGCTTTGCATTTCAATTTTAAATGTTTGTCAGCGGCATCTTGAAGATCTTGGCTGCTGCATGAGTAGCGCATGCTACTCCTTGATTCTTTGCGTGCGCTATCATTATGTGGTTAGCGTACGCTAACTTGGATAAATCAAATAGCGGTCTTATAAATTAAAATTAAGTTAACAAGTAATTAATTTAATGGCAGAGTGTTTCTAACAGCAGCTGGAAGTAAATACTACATCATAATATGCGCATCATGGCTCTTATACCCTGATATTTTTCCCTCCTTCACTTGCACACACCTTGATATATTAGATGCACAACCCTTTAGTAACTTCACCTTTTTAATAACACTGCAGAATATACTCTTCTCCTCTTTTGACATCAAAAACGATGCCTTGGGTAGCAACACATACCGATCATCACCTGAAGCTTCCGGATGTAATTTTGGCCGAATCCCCATTTGTTTCAAATCTAATCGAGCATTATGATGATCTTTGGATTTTCCAGGAATACTTAACAAAGTTGAGAGCACACTATCACATATATTTTTTTCTAGATGCATGACATCCAAATGATGGCGACACCTGATAACTTTCCATTATGGCAAACAGTGAAAGATGGGAGACTTTCTCCACGGACACTCATCAAGTTTCTTCTTTGGTTGTAACTTCCCAAAACTATTTTCCCAATTATTCAGCAACTCTAGAATCTCGAACCCTGTTAAAGGTTCCGGAGAAGCCCTCTCCTCTGTCTCTCCGTCAAACGCCTTAGTATCATAGCGCCAAAGATGATCTGCTTCTAAAAACCGATGATTACCCAGATAACATGACTTGTTACTATTACTCAACGATCGATGGTCAGTTTCATAATGACAATGGGGACAAGCAAATTTCCCTGTGGTACTCCAACCAGACAACATTGGATATCCTCGAAAATTGCTTGTCGTTGATCTTAATGCTGCATGCATTCTGAAGGTCTGGTTCTTCGATGAGTCATAGGTGTCTAACCCATTAAACCATAGATCTTTCAACTCTTCTACTAATGGTTGAAGGTAGACATCAATGTCATTACCGGGAGAGTCGGGCCCTAGAATAAGTAAAGAAAGCATCAGGAACTCTAACTTCATGAACAACTAGAGTGGTAAGTTATAATTCATTAAAACAACAGGCCATGTACTGTGTTGTGTGCTCATAGTTCAAAATGGATTAAATCCATCACTTGCAAGCCCCAAACGAACATTGCGTGCTTCACTTCGAAAGTTTGGGTATAGTTGATCAAATTCTTGCCAATCGTCACCATCAGCAGGATGCCTCAGTAGCCCATCTTTTTCTCTTTTTTTGTCATACCACCTCATTAGCTCTGCTGTTTCAGAGCACATGTACATCCTCTGAAGCCTAGTTTTAAGAGGAAAATGCCAAACAACTTTAGCAGGAACTAGACGACCACTTTCAGTTTGTTGATTTTCATTATTTTCTGGGTTTCTGACCACTTTCTCTTTCCACCTTGGTGCATGACACACATGACATAATGTTTCATCAGAATTCTCCTTCCAATATAACATATAATCATTACGGCATGCATCGATTTTGACGTAATGAAGGCCTAAATCTTTCACTACTTTCTGTGATTCATAAAAACATCTTGGCAACTTAGCTTCTGGCAACAGCTCCCGAATCAACTCCAACAAATCTGAAAATGCAGTATTACTTATTCCATGAGTGCACTTCAATAGGTACATGTGAATGATAAATGATAGCTTTGAAAATGTTTTGCAACCGGGGAACAATTTTTGTTTCCCATCTTTAACCAAATTATAAAACCTTTTAGCCTCTGCATTTGCTTGATCTCCAACCCCTTCATGGTTGTTCGGTAACCTTTCTGCCACATCTCTATGAATGTCATATAATAACCTACCAAGATCATCATGGGTGTCATGTGTATTATCTTTAGCCAACCCCTCTAAAACTAACGTCGAGGGTATACCATCGTCATTGCAATACCAGTCTTCGGTGCCTGGCTCAATCCCATTAGCTATCAACTGATTGAAAACTGTCTCATGCTAACGTACGTTAGCCGCTGCGGGTATAGGTACCCGTGAGTTGACCGAGTTCAGTCATTTCCATCTATCTTTTCTCCTTCTCCGTTTTTGAGCGATTCTTGGGCAAATTCCAGGCGATTCGAAGTCTTGTAACTTCAAGCTATCCTCTTCCTTGAGTTCTTGGTGTATATTAACAACACCAACACTTGTTCTTCATCTCCGATCTGAGGTAAACTCTTGGAACCATATCTTTGGGTAAATTGGGGGTTTACGAGTATTTGTTCGATTTGCTTCATGTTGTTCATTAATTCATGTTGTATATGATTAATCTTTATGTATCCCTTGTTTCCCTACAAAAATCATGGTAAAGTTCGTGGTAATTGTTAAATCGAGCGGGTTCGGTTGTGACCCGCCCTCGTTGTTTTTGTACGAATTTACATGAATCGTAGGTGGATTTTCGGGTGTATTCCGTTTTCGTACTCGTGTAGATTTAGTTGTGATTGTATTCTTAGAATCATTAGTTTTGGGGTTGTCGGTTCCTAGCGAGCGTGGTGATTTTTCCGTTCATCTCGTCTTCAATTTTTCAAGGCAACTATTCTTGTGAAACCCGTATGCTTACCATGGAATGGTAATGTATATGTGTGTGATTTGCTCACTCCGGGAGGATCCGATGGGGCCTCGGAGGAATCTGTGATTTCGCTCCGGATTCACGAGCTTGTTTGGATAGCCAGTCCGTGAGGGTCCATAGAGGCCTCCGATGGGACCAATGGTTTAGCCCCGGTCCAAGGCGAGTCATGTGAGTGATTTTTAACTATGGCCAGTCTGGGAGGGTCCATAGAGGCCTCGGATGGGACCAGTGGTTCAGCCCCGGTCCTAGGCGATTTTCAACTGTGATTATTGGCTGTTTATTTTCCAGAAAAAGACATGTCTTGATTTTTGAAACAATTTGATGCATGTACTATGAGATGTGTAAGCGAATGGTTTTCCTTAATTACTTGTATTAGCGTAATTGCTAACCCCTTTGGGGAACCCATTTTTTGAGAAATTCGTGTTATGAATTTCAGGTTGCGCTTAGCCGGTCGAGCGGGCATTGGAGGAGTATGAGAATGCTGGCTAAGGTTGTTGACGTGTGCAATTGAGTTCCTTTATTTTAATTGTCCATTTTAAACGTGTGTCTTCAAACTTGTAAACTGATAGACAGTGCTCGCGAGTACTTAGGCGTTTTAATTTGGAAGATGGATACTAAATTTTATTTGTGATTTTCGGTGAAGTCTGGTTTACCGGTTGTACCAGGCATTTTATTTCATTTTCGTCTTGGTGATGTGTGTTTTCTCTCTAATCGAGATGGTTAGACGAGCGGTATTAATTATTTAGCCTGGTGGGTCCCACGTAGGGGTCCACGGTACTGTAATATACCCTGACTATCTTGGGGTGTTATAATGAAATCACAAGAAAATCCCCCAAAATTCCCAAAATTCGGGTTCAAGCCGATTTACCTTGTTGGGATAACAAATCCCTATATCGCGATTGTCAGGACAAACAAACCCTATATCGAAAAGATCATGACAAAATGTTTTGACAATATGCCAATCCAGCATACAACAAGCAGCTGTATCGATAAGCTGATCAAAAATATATCAACCTGTATCGAAGACTTCTCGTAGCCCCAGCATACAGAATCAATCATACAGTAAAGGGGTCTTATAAAGACTAAGTATGGAAGCTGTCTCGAATCGACAATACAGCTATCATTCCATACAGCATCCAAACAGGAGAAGAAGGAATCTTTGTTATTCACTAAAGTCAAAGTCCCGTTTGAAAAGATATATTTAAATACTAAAGGAAAGTATTTAGATATCAAGTCGTCAGAGATCTTCAACATAGCGCAAAATCCGGATCGTGTTTTATTCAAACACATCATCCCGTTGGAACGGAATCTTGCTCAACAGATTTATATCAACGGATATATTTCAGAAAGCTATGTATATCCCCAGTCTTTGAAGATCGAAGTAATGCGACACGAAACAAACTCACGAATAACTGATATACGGTTGAAACAACAAAGTTATCATCATATACATCTAAGCAAACATATCTCCCTAGGCATTCTGCTATTCTGAAAGAAGAGATATACAATGCTCAAAACTGTGAACAACACATCATCAGCTAAAAGCTCAGAAAGTCAAAGTTGTTGTTCAATAATTATTCTAACCCTTCAACAAACCCATCAGCCCTGTGTGGACTGAGAAACCTTGCTATTCCTGAACTTTGTGTGATGGACTTGCATTGAAGAGACGAAGCTTCGGAACTATATGTGAAGAAGCCAGTCAAGTGAAAGCTCAAACCAATATGCATGAACGGTTGAAGGGTAAGATCATTATATCAATCTGTGTGAATGATATATTGATTAGGTTTGATTATAAATATATAGTTGTGTACGTAGTATTTATAATAAATATTTTCACTCCTGTGTGGAGGACCAGTGGACGTAGAGGGGTTTAGCTCGAACCACTTTAATTATCGTGTCTTTTACCTTCTGCATTTATTGTCTTAATATTTGTGATTATCTTTAAGTATACCCTTCATATCTAGTTGTTGTATTTATAGCAACTTACTTTGATAAGACATATACTACGCACTCAGATTTGAAAACCATACAACTTGTTGTTTAAAACACTTTCCAAGCTGTATCCTATATACTTAGTGGCCAACAAGTGGTATCCGAGCGGTTGATTCTAAAAAGAATCAGTCGTATTTTTGATTGAATCAGATCCTTAAATCAGTTATTTTTGTAAAACAGTCTTATTCTTACTTACTCTCACATGGATTCATTATTGATCAATAAAGGACCTATGTTTTCTATTAACGAATTTGATGATTGGAGAATTAGAATGGAGGCTCATCTTGTAGCAATGCACAAAGAGATGATTTTTGTCATACAAGATGGCCCCATAAAGATCATGAAGGTAAATCCGGCCCCAAGGATTGAAGGCCAGGCTCATGCAGAGATGCTCGAGAAAGAGCGCGAACAATGGGCTTCTGATGAAAGAAAGCGCGTCAACCTCCATAATGTTGCGAACAATGCGCTATTGTCACCCTTGACAAACGCAAATTTTCTAAGGTAAAGAGCTGTAAATCAGCCAAGGATATCAGGGATAAACTCATGTTAATTTGTGAGGGAAATGACCTCTCAAAAGAAAACAAAATTTCAAAATTAACTTAGCAATTTGAATCTTTTGAAATGAAACCAACTGAAACACTTGAGGAACTTGACCTCAGATTCACTGGCATTGTTGGTGAACTTGAAGCATTAGGCAAAATTTATACTCAAAGGGAGAAAAACCTAAAAAATTTCAGATCACTCCCTGCCCGATGGGACATTAAGACCACAGCTATGCATGTGTCGTGAAATTTTAGTGAAATATCTACTTTTGATCTCTTTTCTGACCTTAAAGTATTTGAGTACGATATAGACAGGAGAGAAAAAGTTGAAGAATCTCCCGCCAGGAATACAGCCTTAGCCGCTGTATCCAACCGAAGACACAGCATGCCAAGCTCATCAAAGCCCATCCATAAGAATGCTGACAACGACGACGATATCCTGTCGCAAGACAAAATGGCGCTCATCATGCATAAGTTCAAGAAGTTTATCAAGCAGTCGGGAAAAACTCCCTACAAGCCCAAGCCTGTAAACAAGGTAAGTACTGAAACTTCCTCTAGTGATGCTAACCTGTGTTATAACTGCAGGAAACTAGGGCATTATGCAAATAAATGTCCTCATCCCAAAGTTCAAAGGTTGCCGGAACCCGAGCAACAAGAAAAGGATGAACAAAGACGTGCTTGGAAAAACAAGCTCAAGGCCCTGATTGGTGAATCAGAATCCGCCCCTGCTCCATCAAAATCCGAAGAATGTCTTCAGGTAGTCACTGACAGTGATTCATCTGATGATGATTTCGAAGATAAAGCCTATATGTGCTTTATGGCCAAGGACATTCTAGAAGATGAAGATAACGATGATGAGGTAAGCTCAACTTCACCTATTCCCTCTAATGCATCTCATACTTTTGCAAACATGATGAATGAGTTTAAGATCATTCAAATGGCCTATGAGATAGTGAAAAATAAAAACATGCAGCTCCAACTTTCTAACTTAGAGCTGAAAGAAGAAAATGACTTGCTGAAAGTAAATTACGAAAATATGTCTATTGATTGTGAAAACAGGAAAGTGGAGTATGAAAAACTCATGGAGAGCAATCATCAACTTGCTCAGGAACTAAGTGAGACTAAATCTCAAGGTGAAAGCAATACAAATGATTTTGTTCTGCTTCAAGCCAAAGTAAAATCTCTCAAAAAACGAGACGGAAAACTTGAGACCATTCTGAAATCTTTCGAGAAATCATCCAAAAGAATGGAAGAAATTCTAAGCACTGGGCAACATGCTCATGATAAAAGTGGCTTAGGATACATCTCATTTTCCAATAAAGGGAAAACTAGTACTGTGATCGTCAGGGGTGTGGAACCCATTCCTGTATCGGAAGAAGTTCTAAGTCATGTGAAGGAACCCATTGCACCACGAACAGCAAAAGCTGCCATTCCACCACCTCAGTCATATTCCAGACAGCGGAATCACCAGCCATTCAGACCTGTAAGGCATATCCAACAACATGCTCCCCGAGCATATCAGCAGCGCCAACAGCCGTTCAGAAGGAAGGCTGTATCCAAATAACAAAGGCCCGCACGGCAGTACTTTCTGTACAACACGCCTAGGTATTGGATACAGGAGCCCCGTCATTTCTCGCGATAGCAAGTTTCCGCACAGTATCAACAACAGCATTGGGAATCCAACTGGAGACCCAGAAGGCAAGTTGTTAGTCCTAAGCACCTCCAAGACGGCATTCGTACTGGACTAATAATAATCCTAAATTTTACATGCATAATAATTATCATGGTTATAGCGACTACGAATATGCCCCACGAAGAAATCGCAACTATGGACCTAAACCATCCTACAGTAAACCTATTGCTGTCAGGAAAATCTAGGTACCCAAAGGCACTGACATCCATGGACCCAACAATCAAAGGGGACCTAAATCTACCTAATTTGTTTGCTACAGGAAATTCTGAAGAAGGACATCTGGTACTTCGACATCGGATGTTCCCGGCACATGACAGGAGATAAAAGCAAGTTATCAGATTTTGTAGAAGGTCGCGGTCCAAAAGTGCGCTTCAGTGATAAATCTAAAGGAAGAACAAGAGGGAAGGGAACCCTACTTGTCGGAAAATTCAAAGTCACCGATGTAGCTTATGCTGAAGACTTACAGTACAATCTACTTAGTATTAGCCAGTTCTGTGACAAACAGTTCTCGGTGAAGTTCTATATAGATCACTTTAGAGTCAAGAATATCCTAACCAAAGAATTTGTGCTCATAGGAAGCAGATCAGGTAATATGTATATTGCTGACTAGATGCCTACGAGCTCCACAATTCCTTGTTTTGTTGCCAAAGGCACTGCAGATCCAAGCTGGCTATGGCACAAAAGGATGTAACACATCAACTTCAAGACGATCAACAAAATCTCCAGACAAGGAATGGTTAGAGGATTGCTAAATATTTCATTCCGGAAAGACAGCGTATGTGGACCCTGTCAGAAAGGCAAGCAAATCAAGACCACCCTGAAAAGCAAATCCTACCTTTCAACCCACAGAGTGTTGGAAATGCTACATATGGATCTCTATGGTCCTGTAGACCCGGTAAGTTTGGGAGGTAAGAAATACTGTCTCGTTATTATTGATGATTATTCCAGGTATGCTTGGACAATTTTCCTAATAAAGAAGAAGGAAACAACATCAAAGCTCCCCGAGCACCTGAGAAAGCTTCAAAATGAAAAAGGGTTGAGTATCGTGTCCATTCGTTCCGACAGAGGTACAGAATTCACTAACCACTTTAGAGCAATACTGTTTGGAAAATGGGTTACACCACGAATACTCCGACGCCTGTACACCTCAACAAAATGGTGTTGCCGAGCGAAAGAACAGGACGCCGAAGGAAGCAACAAGGACAATGATTGCCGCAAGCAAGTTGCCACAGCGTTTCTGGGGCGAAGCCACCAATACAGCGTGCTACACACAAAACTGTTGTATCATCAACAAGCATCACAACAATACAGCATACGAGGTATGGAACAACAAAACTCTGTTAGTTTCATACTTTCATATATTTGGATGAAGATGTTACGTTTTGAACAACGGTAAGGATCAACTTAGAACCTTCGATGAGAAATCGGATGAAGTGATATTTGTAGGATATTCCTCTTTTAGCAAAGCTTACAGGATCTTCAATAAAAGGAATCTAACAATTGAGGAATCGGTTCATGTAGTGTTCGATGAACCTCACCATGATCTTACAGGAGTTGAAGACCTTTCTCAGAATATCCAAAAACTTTCCATCCTAGATCCACCAACTCCTATCGAACCTGTCGTTGACCTAGAAATCAACCCCCAGCTATAAGAACCGACGTAGATGAAGCCGATGCTATTCAAGTTGAAGCCGAAACTACAGCAACTCAAGATACAATATGGGACCCCGAATTAGAACCCGACAGAAGATGGTTGAGAGATCACCGGCAAGAGCTGATCATTGGAAATATTAATGCTGGTGTTTCTACCCGTAGGAGAATACAGAGTACACAAGGAAATGTACTATGTGCGTAAGAAGACCCCGAGTCAGAGATATCTCCATTTCCTAAATGGAAATCTCAATCCGAGCTTAGAAGACTTAATATGTGCACTATTGTTGTATTCTTAGCCCAATCCGAACATATTTCTACCAAAGAAGCTCTCAACAACTCTCATTGGAGCACATCTATGAAAGAAGTGGTTAATGGTTTCGAAAGAAACAATGTATGGTATCTTGTACCCAGACCTACACATCAATCAGTAATTGGAACCAAATGGGTGTTTAGAAACAATGAGGATAGAAATGGACTCATTATCAGGAATAAATCCCGACTAGTCGCCCAAGGCTACAGACAGGAAGAAGGCATAGACTACGATGAAACATTTGCCCCTGTATCCAGACTAGAATCCATAAGGATATTCTTAGCCTTTGCTGCCCATAAGAGCTTCATTGTATACCAAATGGACGTCAAAAGTGCATTCCTGAATGGAGACCTTGTTGAAGAAGTATATGTTGAACAACCAACAGGGTTTGTCAATACAGAAGGCGAAGACCTAGTATACAGGCTAAGGAAAGCACTATATGGACTTAAGCAAGCCCCTAGAGCATGGTATGAGACCCTGTCCCAGTATCAAACCAATAATGGATTCGAGAAAGGTGCTATGGACAAGACCTTGTTCAAAATATAGGAAGGTGATGACCTTATAATGGTTCAAATCTATGTAGATGATATAATATTTGGTTTAACTAACCCTGCTTTATGTTAAAGGTTCTCTCATCTCATGCAAAGTAAATTTGAAATGAGAATGATGGGAGAACTTAGTTATTTCCTAGGTTTGCAGGTAAAGTAGTTTCCTACAGGGATTTTCATCAACCAGGAAAAATACAGCAAGGAGCTTCTCAACAAATTTGGAATGAATACTTCCAAATCATCGTCAACCCCAATGAGCACTTCCATGCAAGTTAGTGCCGATGAAGCTGGAAAGCCGGTTGATCAATCACTCTACAGGAAGCTTATTGGCTCACTCATGTACCTAATGGCTAGCAAGCCTGATATCTAGTTTGCTGTGGGAGTGTGTGCGCGATATCAAGTATCACCTAAAGAATCACACTTCGCAACAGCTAAACAAATCCTGAAATACATCAAAGGAACAGTCGATGTAGGACTGTGGTATCCTAAAGAAGGCGGATTCGATTTAGTTGGCTACAGCGAATAGGATCTAGGAGGTTGCAAGCTATATAAGAAGAGTACAAGTGGAACTTGTCACTTTCTTGGACCTAGACTTGTGTCTTGGTTTAGCAAGAAATAATTGGCAAACTCGCTTTCAATAGCTGAATCAGAATATTATGCTGCTGGTAGTTGCTGTATACAGATCCTTTGGATGCAATAACAGCTGTCAGATTATGAAATTGAAGCCAAAGAGATGCCGATTATGTGCGATAACACGAGTACAATCGCTATCACTCACAACCCTATATTGCACTCTCGCACCAAGCATATTCACATGAAGCATCACTTCATTAGGAATCATGTTGAGAACAAGGATGTCCGGCTTGAAAAGGTCCATACAGATATCAAGTTAGCCGACATCTTCACCAAGCCTCTCGACACAGCAAAATTCTGCATGCTTCGACATGAATTGGGATTGCTACAGCATAACTCCCTGTAAGTTTTTAATGCTTTTACTCAACAAATTGAGGGGGAATGCTGTAAGACCCAAGGATACAGTATCCACCGTTAGTTATCTGTACACCCAGTCTATCAGAACAGCACTGTAGGAACCAAGCGATATGAATTATCCTACAGCTGACGTGTGCAATAATTAAGGGGGAATACAGTACGACCCAAGAATACAGCATTAATCCGAAAGCTGCTGTATCGAATTGAAACCCGTATGTACCTTTTAAGGGGGAATGCTGTATTTTCGCTGATACATCACCTATAATGGGAAATCAATTATCATGTTATTTATTTTAAACAATATTTTGTGTCCACATGCCATGTTATTATTACAAGTCGTTTTCATTAAATGCTTTACATGACATCTAGACATTGGTATCTTCAAGCCGCGATGTTTCAAAATTTTTATTAATTGTACACCACCGTTTCAGGCAATAAGGGTAATTTGAAAAGTCACAAGTGGGACAACTGAAAATGCCATTCGAGACTCTTTACGCTTTCTGCATATTGTAAGAGTTCTTGAGCATATAGCCTACAAGCTTTCCGTGTTTACTGCATTCTCTTTGAATCGTTTAACATTTCTTCGAGAATCAACAATGGCATCTTCTCAGACCTCTTCCATCTCTCTCAAGAAAACATCCAACATCATCGACGGACGAATCTTTTCCAAATCTGTCTTGCTTGAACATGTTCATGCCGAGGTGGATGATGTCGAATCGATGGAGTACGTCATCACTAGGAATCATAAACAAGGCCTCTATCGCCTTGGCAGCCACTCTGCTGAACGATTTGATGTTCATCTGGTTGAGGAGTTCTACCTCAATGTCGCCGTTCTCTTCCTTTCACAGGCCCAGGGTGGACATGTCGCTGACATCACAGCCGTCGTTCATAGAGTCGAGATCCGCATTGACCAAGACCTTCTCCAGAATATCTACAGGATTCAGCTGATGGCCTGTCAATGGAAGATCTTGAGACCTTTAGGTCCCAGGAACTGTTAACTGCTTACTATGGCTTGTTCACCGGTTCAGCCTCGGTTGAAACGGTTCACACCTCTTGCCATAAGAAAAAGTTTTGTTTACCTCTTGTCTATTTACATGATTTCTGTTGTCATATTATTGAGAACAGAACAGGTTCTTTTAAGATGTGCACCAATCTTAGGCTTACAATGTTGGTTGCATTTATGACCTGTGAGAAGGTCAACTGGTGTCAAATCATCCTCAAACGGCTGCAGGAAGAAGTTTCTAAGCCTGCTTCGCAGAAGATATCTTTTGGTCTGCTGTTGAACTACATTCTGACCAAATGTGGTGTTCCGCAAGATGATAAAGCCAAGAAGATCACTTCTCGCATTTATATGGGAAGCATCAAACCCACCGTCTTCAGTAAAGGACCCCTCATTGCAAGCAGGCCCTACGTTCGCAAATTGCCCCTTTCTACTGACCCAAGGGACGTAGATTCGAAGTCTCAGAGCGAGGAGACTTCAAGGAAGGGAAAAAGATCTCACAACAAAACTCCAGTTGCTGTTGAGAAGCCGAAAAAGAAGCTAAGGAGGCTTTCAAAAGTTAAGACTACAGAAACCCCCAAAGATGCTTCTTTCGTGGCTCAACCCACTGAACAACTCCCCCAGGGCCCAACCCCCGTGGAAGCGGTGCCTGCTACTGTCGATACAGTAGATTTCGAGCCTTTGGTGGATATGACGGATGCTTAGACATCTGCCAACATACAAGACTCTGGAGAGTCGGCTTCCACTTTGGAGCCAAAAGCTACTTCTCCTATACGGGATCCCACACCCGTTCAGGATCCATCTCCCATCAGGGTACCAACCCCTGTAAGAAATCCCTCTCCGATACAGGATTCCACACCTGTAGAGGAACTCATGCCTACAGCGAACCCAGGCGCTGTATGCAGCCCCTCCCTGGACACAATTATTAACAAAACCCTACTTTCTGTGCAAATCGAACAGGCTTACGAATGGTTTGTCTAATGGAAGAGTTACAGACTTGCTCCGTACGAAACCCTGTACAACTGGAGCGAATGGAGCAACGAAGAAAGATTTATTATGGAAGTGACGGACGCTCAAGATGTTGTTGTCCTGATCCAATGGGACAACCTATGCGTTAAAGAGCTTATTAAGAGCCATCTATTTGAAAAATCCGATGCACAAAAGAAAGGAAAAGCTAGGTCCGTGGAATCTCCCGAAAGTCCAAAATCAGATCCCGAATCGGAGGATGATGACGATGCCCTACACGCTGGTCTAAGAAAGAGTGGCGAGGAGTCTGAATTTCATATAGGTGCAGGAACTTCCAGTCAACAGCAATCACCTCCCCATCAACAAGACGCTGTTCCCGACAACGAGGATTCAGTCCCTCATGTCGCGAAGGAACAATCTGTTTCGCAACAGGCACTCGAGCCTGTTGCCGCCAAAGCAGAAGAAGAATCCAGTGCCATCCCGCACGAGGAATCAGTCCCTCTGCCAGAGCAGGTGGAAGCTAAGAGACAACAGGAGGAATCAGTCCCTCCTGTATCCATGTCTTCAAAACCCACTTCACCACAAGAGGATGCAGCACCACTTGTCGCCCAGCCCGAATCTTATACTCCCTCACCCTCAACCACCTTGGAATCCGACGACGGTATAATACCTAAGGATTTCCAACTCAATTCAGATCCCAATGTGAATTTGAGACGGTTGAACAGAGCTAAGGATTTCACACAACCAGATTCTCCTAGGACTGCCACAAGAAAAGAGTGATTACATGCTCTTGGCCTCCAAACTGTTTTCATCCAGGACGCCGTCAATGCCCTGTATTCTGTGGAAAAAGCTCTTGATTGGCTACACACATCTGCCGTTGAAGAGATGACAGGATTGAAGCACGAAGTCTCCGGAGTGGTAGAAGCCTTCACTGTCTTGCCACACGTCTTCAAGCAGGCACTGAGCCAATTGCAAGAAAAATAGTAGTAGATCCTGAGAGAAGAG
Organism: Orobanche coerulescens; assembly: GCA_033398695.1. NCBI lineage: Eukaryota > Viridiplantae > Streptophyta > Magnoliopsida > Lamiales > Orobanchaceae > Orobanche > Orobanche coerulescens. Next base: position 67,787,383 of record CM065809.1, read on the forward strand.
CAGTCAGATATACGCATATCCGAGGCCAAGTCAGCATCTTCTATGATCGACACCGGTTCCCAGCTTCGAGGCCACGACAAGAAAATTCAAGATATGTCGCAGGTGCTCTCCTCCCTTGTTGAGAAAATATCAAATATTGAGATGAAATATGAGGCTGCTTTGCAAATCCCTGAACTCCTTGATGAAAAGGTGTCATACCTTGATGACACCAAAAAGGGGCAAGAATCGAGGGAAGCTGCTAGGAGAACGAGGTTAGTGCAAGAGAAGGAAATGTTAACTCGTTTTGACGACTCCATCACTGCTGATATAGCCCATATCACATCTCCAAATGTTAGGATATAGGGAGATCAACCAGAATTCCAGGATCCTAAGTATCCTTGGAAGAGCCTAGTCCAAAAGCTGCAAGCTATGAACCTCCCGGCCGACCGACAACCTACTACTGAAGAGATCAAGAACTGGAGGAGAAATGAACTGCTAAGAGACTTTGTTGTTCTTATCAGGGAATCCTCATTATTCAACAGATGCAGGACGGTAAAGGAAGCCGCAGAGGAGTTTAAGAAAAAACTGGAAGAAGGAACACTCCCGCTACAGCAGCAGATGAAGTTAAGGCATAGACAAGGTGACTTGGTTACCCATCGAGAAGATTGAATCCTAGTCTTCGATAAGTCATATGATGGACGAGCATTATATATGAATCGAGACAGGTACGCACATCAAAACTAGTGGAAGGGTACCAAGAATGACCCTAAAAAGCCATGGAGACATTCAGACTACAGAAGTTAAATTTCCTTCTATTATTTTTGTAATCTTGGTTTCAGAACAACAAAATTTTGCACTCTTCGTTTTAATATCAATAAAATATTTGCCTGTCTTGAAAGATTACAACTCGTAATCTACTATGTTAATGTATGTTACAAACACTAAAATTTATCCTTGCTGTATTCAAATATGAAACTTATCTTAATATATAAGCTGTAAGAACTTGTCTGCGAACACTTCATAGTTTAAGTTGTATATATCTAGAATACTATGTAAGAGTGTGCCTGCGCGCCAATCATAAGTTTAATCATGTATCACTCTTTTGATAATAGCTGAACTTACCTGCGAGCAGTTCTTAGTATTAGGCTAAATGCTGAAGGCCAGAACATTCGAACAGAAGACCAAGAAGTCTGCCCTCCTTCAAGACGCTAAGTGTCAAAGTTTTGGCATCATCAAGGATGTTTGGATAACATCATAAGGTTTTAAAAAGGAAGACTTGGAAGGACTTGGCAAATTATCAAAAAGGGGGAAATTATTAGAATAACAAATCCCTATACCGAAATTGTCAGGACCAACAAACCATGTATCGAAAAGATCATGACAGAATGTTTTGACAATATGCCAATCCAGCATACAGCAAGCAGCTGTATCGATAAGCTGATCAAAAAGCTATCAACCTGTATCGAAGACTTCTTCTAGCCCCATCATACAGAATCAATCATACAGAAAAAGAGTCTCATAAAGACTAAGTATGGAAGCTGTCTCGAATCGACAATACAGCTATCATTCCATATAGCATCCAAACAGGACAAGAAGGAATCTTTGTTATTCACTAAAGTCAAAGTCCTCTTTGAGAAGATATATTTAAATACTAAAGGATAAAGTATTTAAATATCAAGTCGTCAGAGATCTTCAACCTAGCGCAAAATCTGAATCGTGTTTTATTCAAACACATCATCCCGTTGGAACGGAATCTTGCTCAATGGATTTATATCAACGGATATATTTCAGAAAGCTATATATATCCCCAGTCTTTGAAGATCGAAGTAATGCGACGTGAAACGAACGCACGAATAACTGATATACGCTTGAAACAACAAAGTTATCATCATATACATCTGAGCAAACATATCTCCCAAGGCATTCTGCTATTCTGAAAGAAGAGATATACAGTTCTCAAAATTGTGAACAACACATCATCAGCTAAAAGCTCAGAAAGTCAAAGTTGTTGTTCAATCATTGTTCTAACCCTTGAACAAACCCATCAGCCCTGTGTGGACTGAGAAACCTTGGTATTCCCAAACTGTGTGTGACGGGCTTGCATTGAAGAGACGAAGCTTCGGAACTGTGTGTGAAAAAGCCAGTCAAGTGAAAGCTCAAACTAATCTGTGTGAACGGTTGAAGGCTAAGATCATTATATCAATCTGTGTGAATGAAATATTGATTAGGTTTGATTATAAATACATAGTTGTGTACATAGTATTTATAATAAACATTTTCACTCCTGTGTAGAGGACCAGTGGACGTAGAGGGATTTATCTCGAACCACTTTAATTACCGTGTCTTTTACCTTCTGCATTTACTGTCTTAATATTTGTGATTTTCTTTAAGTATATACTTCATATCTAGTTACTGTATTTACAGCAACTTACTTTGATAAGACTTCCGCTACGCACTCAGATTTGAAAACCGTACAGCTTGTTGTTTAAAACACTTTCCAAGCTGTATCCTGTATACTTAGTGTCCAATATACCTCGATTCGGATGGTGGAAGATGTTAGGATGTTGTTTACTTCTTGCTAGGAAGTCAACAATATGGATGGGTGATGATATCTGACCTTAATCTACCTTCAGCCTCGAACCAAGTCGCCAAATCGCCGGGGAGAAGAAGAAAAAGATGAAAATGGCGAAATCAGGACTGAAGTCCGCTTATATAGCTGAATATCGTTACATACGCAACACCCTAAACATTACGTATGTTAACATTTTATCATACGTCTAGGTATCTGTATTGCGTAAGCAGCAAACCCCACAGAACTTACTGCCCCGATGCACTTATTACATTACGTACGTTGTGTGGCAAGTTTAGCGTACGTAAGGGCTGATAGCATACACTACATTATGATGTTAGCTTACGTAAAAGAATGTCCAGTGCTTACTGACCTGTTGCCATGGTATTATTACGTACGTTGAGGAGCTGGGATAGCATACGTAATGAACCTTAACATACGTTATATCCTAGAGATAGTGTACGCAAATATGACTCCAGAGGCTACTGACCCAACTACACAGATGAAATAATGTACGCTAATTATTAAGCATAACGTACACTATGCTCAGTAACCAGCAGTACTGTTCTAACCAATAGTGACATGAAGTGACATAAAAATATCCATCCAATATGATACATTAAAAAACGAACATCATTAAGTATTTCAATCATCACGATAATAGAATGAGTACAATATACAATATGAGATACGCAAAAATCGCATCGAGTACCGATGGATCACAACAATTGAAAAAAAATTGGAAATGAAAAGTGTGGATATTACAGGTGTATCGGCAAGCGGAGATTTCAGAGGTGCAATGGAAAAGGATTTCCTACAGACACTACTGAAAAATAGTCATATTGGCTTCACAAAAAAAATGAAGCCAATGAAGTTAACTCTGAAGCATTTTTGCTTTAGCATCACATATTCGAAGCCAATATTGTGAAGTTAAAGAAGCTGAAGCTAAAGAAACTTCAACTTCAATATTTGACATGTGAAGGTAAAGAAAGTAACATTAGCGTCAATTATTAGCTTCACATGGGTGAAGCTAAAGCCGTATGAATAGAATTTTAAATTGTTTATCTTTGACGTCACATATGTATCACCAAAGAAAGACCAACAATTTTAAATTATTTATCTTTGGCGTCACATATGTGTCGCTAAAGATAATAATAAACTATTATATATTTCTTGCGTCAGCTTTGCGACGCTAAAGTTAAATCATATGATTACGAGATCCGATTATTTCTCTTATTTTTCAGCTATATTAGCGTCACTTATGTGATGCTAAAGTACTTTCATTTTGAAAAAAAAACTGAAATTAGCCAAAACGAATTCTTGGCTAATTTAAGGTTTATATATATATATATATATATATTCTTAATATAATATTTTATTTTAATTAAAAAATAATTGTCAAAAACTACACTTTAAATTGTTAATAAAAAATAAACTATATTACACTAAAAAGATATTTATTTTAATTAGAAAATAAATATCATCATTTTTGTAAAATTGATTTTAAAAGAGATAAATCTCATTATGTTATATTCGAACAATATTGAAAAATAAAATGCACTTATATTTAAACAAATAAAAATCCTGCAAAACAAAGAAAAAAAACTTAAAAATATTAATAAGTTAGTATGAATAAAAAATATGTAAGTAAAATTATTAACAAGATTAAAAATAATTTGGAAGTTATCTTGAAGATTGAGAGATGAAAGTTGAAGAGAATGACATGAAATGGGGATTGGAATAAATGAAGGGTTGTAGTGATGTTGTATTTACATTATTTTCTGGAACCAATAGATTCACATATGTGAAGCCAAAGTATTTCAATAAATTCAAAATTTCCCCTCATTCACACCAAAAATTTCAAACTTCCGCTAAAAGTTTTGAAAATTTTTGTATTGGCGTCATATATGTGACGCCTTTAGGCCTTGGATTTTGTCCTTGACATTGGCTTCACATATGTGAAGTTAAAACTTATCAACTACCATATCTGCGAGCGCCACCTACCGCATGTGTAATCATTCTGAACTTCTTCTTTGGCTTCTCATATTTGAGTAAGTATTTTATAAAACTTATACATTGTTTGACAAAGAGAGTTATCACGAAAAAACTCATTTTTCTGGAGCAGCATATTTTTTTTCTAAATATTCTTTTTGAAATATATATCTGGATATATTGAGCATTTTGAAGCAATATTCATCGATATTATAAGGTATGTAGAAAGAGTTGAAATTTAATTTGCACCTGAATATATTAATTTTGTATACAAAATTGATTATACTTATTTTCTTGTTGTTAATATGAAATAGAATTATCTTTTCAGTTAATTTAGTTGTAATTTAATATTAATTTAAAATTAGTTTGATGAAAGTTAGTTATTTTTCTATTTATAATTTGAAAGGAATTATTATACTCCCTCCGTTTACGATCAATTTTCCCCAACTTTTTGAGTTCGGGTTTTAAGAAATGTTAGGTGAGTGTGATGTGAGTGGAGTTTGGTTCCCACATTAAAAGTAATTTAATGTTAATTAAGTTGATTAAATAATTTAATATGTGGATCAGCCTGGTAAAATGTGTAAATATATAAAAATTATAAGGATATTTTAGTAAATTGTATTGTGGGCTAGTGTTTAAAAATAGAAAGGGGACATTATTTGTGGAGATACCAAAATGACAAAAAGGGAACATTAATTATGGACGAAGGGAGTATATTATAAGGTACGAATATAAAATTTATATTCAATTTGAAGTTAGTTGATTATACTTATTTCTTGTTGATTATAAATGTTATATTAAATTCGAAAAAATTATTTATGGTTTAGTTGATAATATATTATTTTGGAATTCAATGCATTTTTTATATTTTGTAGTTATTTATTTTATATGCAGTGAAAAAATATCAACTTTTAGAGACTGGATGTACGAAGAACGTTGTGGTCCCGACAGTATGATTACTAGAGAATTTATTGATGGTGTTAATATGTTTCTGTATTTTGGATTTGCTCGTCTAGTAGTTGGCAGTAAGATATTATGTCCGTGCAAGAGTTGGCGTGAACATGATCTCAATACAATCATGCAACATTTATATCAGTGTGGACTTGCACCAGATTATCGTGTTTGGGTATTCCATGTGAAGATTATCAAAATTATGGGATCAATGATGACAATATAGGAGGATCATTTTATACACATGGAGAAAATTATTTTACATCACAAAGAGATATGGTCATGGAAAGTTATCCTCAATTTCGCAATTAAACTGATAATGAGCCGACATAGCCAAATCGTGAAGCAAAATTATGTTACGATCTGTTAGAGTATGCTGATCATCCTTTGTATGAGTTGCATAATAAGTCGTCGTTGTAGTGGATTACATAGGTAATCAATTTCAAAAACATAATGCATCACAAAAAGCAATGAATTATTTCATCAAAAGCAACAAATGCATGGCACCAGAGCAATATCAGAGCAAAATCCCCGATAATTATTCTGTAAAAAATATCATGTCGAAACTTGGTCTCCGAGTGATCAAGTATGATGTTTGTAGCAACAATTATTTTCTGTACTATGGGAAAGGTGAGAGTTTGAAATTTTGTCCTCGTTTTGCAGCGCCACGGTATGAGGAAGGTCAATCGAGTGCACAAAAGAAATTGTGGTATTTTCCAATCACTGATAGGTTGAAGCGGCTGTATATATCGCGCAAAACTACTGAACCCATGATATGGCACACAAAGTGCCACGATAAGTAAGAAAGAATAATTCATCCTGCCGGCGCTGAAGCTTGGCGCCACTTTGATCATATGCATCCTTCGTTCGATGCATATCCTCGAAATGTCAAACTCGGTCTTTGTACTGATGGTTTTAGTCCGTTTCGAGGAACAAGTGCTCAGTACTCTTGTTGTCCGGTCTACGTGACTCCGTATAATTTACCACCAACTTTATGCAAGCGTCAGGAGTTTATTTTCTTAAATATTATTATATCTGGCCCTAAGGGCCGAGGATGAACATCGATGTGTTGCTCTGACCCGAAATCGAGGAGCTAAAAAGTTAGTGGACGGATGTGGCTACAACCTGGGATTGTGTAAGGCATGAAAATTTCTCGATGCGTGTGGCTCTGATGTGGACGATTAATGACTTTCCAGTCTATGGCATGTTGTTCGGATGAAGCACACATGGAAAGTTAGCATGCCCTTATTGCATGGAAAGAACTTCTGTTTTTCGTTTAAAAATGGAGGGAAACCATCATGGTTTGACTGTCACAGATGTTTTCTCCCACTTAGGCACCCTTATAGAAAAACAAACATGATTTCTGCAAAGGTCATGAAGAAATATCATTAGTGATGGAACGTCATGGGCCAGTAGAGATGAAGATTATTGATGATCATATTCCTGATGTGACCTTCAGTGTGAATTATGAAGATATCGAAAATTTTGGGGAAAATCATAATTGGACAAAGAGGAGCATATTTTGGGAGCTCCTTTACTGGTCTACCCTACTGATTCATCATAGTTTAGCCATAATGCACTTTGAAAGAATTTCTTTAATAATAAACTTAACCCAGTCATGGACGTTCCACAAAAAACTAAGGAGGGGAGACACGACTTGCCATTATACACAACAAGAGATGGGGTTTTGTACCCGAGGTGACATATAGAAAGCCAAAAGCAACATATACGCTCACCTCAGAAGAGAAACATGCAATATGTGAGTGGCTTAACGAGCTAAAATTTCCATATGGGCATGTTTCGAATATGTCAGACTGTGTGAATCTCGATACTAATAGAATAAAGGTATGAAGATCCACGACTGCCATGTTTTTATGCAATGATTGATACCTATCGCCTTGAAAGATTTTTTACCGAAGCCGATTTGGGAAGCATTAGGTGAACAACTGATTCAGAGCGTTGTGCACTAGTGAGATTAAAGAATCTGACATGAGAAACTTAGCCAAGACTGTCATATTGACTATGTGCAAGTTGGAACAGATATTCCCTCCGGTACTCTTTGACTCAATGGATCATATGCTCATTCACTACCGTACGAGGCCCTTGTCGGGGGACCAGTCTTCTATCGATGGATGTACCCATTCGAGAGGTACATATCTTTTCTTTCTGTTAATATATGTATTATGTTTTGTATATTTATACATTAAGTATTTCGTATAATATAGGATGATGTTATTCTAAAAGGTATGGTGTGCAATATAGCGAAGATTGAGGGATTCATATGTGAGGCCTATCTCCTGACTGAGATAACAATTTTTTTCTTTATACTTTGACAAAGAAATCGACACAACAATGACACGACTAAAGAGAAACGAGGTTCTATTTGCCCCTCAATTTGAAGGACAACTGTCGATCTTTAACCAAAAGGTCGAGTAATGGGAAAAAGTAAGGGACTACGCATGGCTGAAGCTAAGTGGAGTGTGGAAATCTTATATATTCTTACGAAATTTGAAAAAGCAGAACCATATCTATGGTATGATTTATATTTTGATATTCCCTATTTTTATATGTAATGATGTAGTTACACATTATGTATTTCAGTACAGTTGAGAATCAACTACAGATTAATATCTCCACCAGAGACTTGGAGTTCGCACGAGTTAATCACTTAGTCCCATGGTTTGAAAGATTGGTTGCGACCACAGAATTAAAAGAATCTCAACTTGCTGCATTGTTTAGAGGTGATCGATTAGTGAAGATGTACAAACGTTACATGGTGAATAGATTGAAATTTCAAATCGAATTTCACGGGCAAAATAAAAGGACTATGAATAGTGTATTGTGTGTTACAAGTACAAATAGTTCTGGAGATTCATCTAAGTACTACGGGATGCTACTAGAGGTATTGGAGTTCACCTTCTACAATCCCGGATTTCCTGAACAAGTTATTCATCTGTTTAAATGTGATGGGTTCGACAACCGTAAAGTGAAATATGTACATGGGTTAGTTGAGCTCGATCCTGTAGGAACACAAGCAACTGCCGAGTCATTTATCTTCCCAAGTCAAGCGACTCAAGTGTATTATGTTTGGTACCCATCTAGGAGACTTGGTCGTCATAGAAGAAGTATAATACGATAATAATATTATTATATTATGCTCACGTCTATTTATTATACATACAATTATTTATTTTAATAGATTATCTAATTCAACAAATGCATGGGTGGTTTGTTCGATAAGAGCTAGACATGTTGTTGATGTATCACCGGTATCATAAACAATATTGCAGGAGCCCATTCCTCAACCCGAGTACTACCAAGAACCAGAAACTCTAATACTTAATCTTATAGTTGACTTGAGCGGATACGACATGTAAATTGAACTTGTTGATAGAGATGCCAATCCAATTGAAATAATTGATGATAATGAAGAAGAAGATGAAGCTTCAAGCGAAGAAGATTATGTGGGGTGATATGCTTTCCTTTACTATAACGTGTTGAATGATGTGTAATATTTTTCTATTATAATTATTTTCACTATATTGATCGACAATGCTCTTTTTTTTAATGTGCTATATAAATATAAAGCAAGGAAATCAATAATTGATTAATTAATAGTTATATTTAAATATTGACTGATAATGCTCTTTATTTTAAATAATTGATTAATTTAAAAAGTTAAGTTTAATTATTCCAAGTAACTTAGGTAATTCTAAAAGATGATTTTTAACATACTATACTATAATAAATATTTAGGAAATTTAGCAAATTTTAAAAATAAATAAACATAAATATTTTTAATAGTACATACAAATAAATTTTATGTAACATAACTTATGAATGGAAACATAGCTCAGTGGCAACATGCTACTACATATATCACTTAGGTTCGGGTTCGAATCCCACGCCGGCCACTGAGCTATATTTTTTTATTTTGTTTTACATTTAATATGTATTGGCATCACATAGGTGATGCCTTTACAGTAAATATTTTTGTGTTACAATGGCGCCACATGTATGACGCCAATACTAAAATATTTAAATTATGTCGTAGGCTTATATTTAATACAGTTGATTTTTAACATTGTAATATCGGTCTGAATTCTCGTCTTTACTGTTGTATATTTTGGATGATTTGAGTATTGTCGTGTCATATCTGTATCTATTATAATGAGTATATTGTTGAGATATACTAAATCGAATTGTTTATCTTTGTCGTCCACTCTATAGTTGGTTGTTAGATGTTGTTTGGAGAATTTCATTTTTTTGACTATGTGTTTTTGCCCTTAGCGTACGCTACGATTTTAGCTTTACGCACGCTATGTGTGTAACATTACGTACGTAACACTTTATTGTTAACGTACGCAATGTGGAGCATCAAACATCATCTCGTATTTCGGCGGGTGGGACCAGGCGTGAGCAGGGGTTGGTGATCCGATCGTGACATCATAGTCAACGGTCATTACATATGTAATGGATATGTGTTAGCGTATGTAATGTACGTGATCTTTACGACGTTATCTTGGCAACGTACATAATAGTACATGTGATTTGAGGCAGTAGCCTCTGGGGACTCATTGCGTACGTAACATCGGCAGTGTTACATACGTAATGTGCCTAACGTACGCTATGCTTTTGCGATAGCGTACGTAATGATAGATGCGGCTTATAAAAGAATGCTTGCCTTTCATTTCTGCATGATCTAAACTCCGCCTCTCCCTCTTAAAACCAATCCCCTACCTTGCTAGATCAAATTTTGCCCCTCCCATCTTGTGTTAGAGCTCCGTCACTCGGATTGGTGCTTGGTGACTAGAAGTTTGGAGTGTGTTCTTGGAGTTTTGGTGCTATTCTTCATTCCTTTTTTAGGTTGTTTATCTAAACTCATGTTGTTTCATATTGTTGATGATGTTAGTAAGGAAGTAATATATTGTAATATCCGCAATTTCGAATTTCGGTAATTTTCTTTTTCCGGAGGAAGTTCGTTTTGAAAACTCTATCATGACCGTTTCGTCATTCCGAGAATGATTAATTCTGCACTTTTTGTCATCCGAGTTCGTTTCGGTGTCGTTTTGTTGAGTTCCGTGTCCTTAATCGACTTTTTCACGTGGGAGTTCGACTTTGTAAAGTCACCATTAATTCTTGGAAACTCCAAAAATTCTGAATCTTTGCAACATTATAGATAATCAAGTTAGCTTTCCAATGGTTCAAACGGTGAGTCAATCGGAGTCCAGAGGAAGGAGTTATGGTCGAAATAGCGAAGACTGCACGGTGTGCCTTTTTGGTGTTGAAGGGGGCTGTACCGTGTGCCGCGGCACACTCAGGCTGTGCCGCGGCACAAAGCTAATTCCTGGGTGTTTTTCTTCGCCCTGGGCCGCGGCACACTCATCCTGTGCCGCGGCACACGGGCTTTTTCTGCGTTTTTTAGCAGATTTGCGAGGAGAAAAACTTCATTTTTTCTCCTCTCTTCTTCCTCCTTCATCTTAGGAGATTTGATGGCGATTTTGGGCGATTTGAGTGCTCCAAAACTTGTAGAGATTATCCTCCTCAAGTCTTGTTGAAGATTTTCGATCTCTACTTGAATCCTTCATCCAAATCAAGGTATTGTGGCTTGAACCCTTGTTTTTGTAGATTTGGGGATTTTCCTTTTTGATTTCGATTCCAATCCGTTTTTAATCAATTAGTTGTTGTATAAACGTTGTTTTGAACTTGTTCTACGGATTGGATACACGTATCTTTGGTTCGTTCAACCCGAGAGGTGATTTCTTTGTTCTTGAAGGGTCTTGAACATTTAATGTTCGATTAAATGTTCGAATGAGTTCCCTTTGATAGTTTGTTGGGATTTCCGTTGTTTTTGGCCTTGATTCTCGTCGTAATCATGTTTTATTATTCCCTACGGAGGATTATAGGTGCTCGATGATTCCGATGTTGAATTTCGTTGGTGTTGATGATTCATATGGTGTTTTCCCGTAGTAATTTCGGTGCTATCATGTTCTAGATAGTGTTCGGGAATTTGAGGGCTACCCGGCCGTATCCGTTCACTTTTCCATTTCTCGTGATATCGAGGCAAGTACCTTGCCCATACTCTTCTTATTTTGTGGATATGATGATCGGTGATCGTCTTGGTGTGTTTGTTTGGTTGTTTGAAATGAAGTTTCAAAAGATTTGGTTTGGCCTCGTTAAAGGCTTTCTTTCAAATGCGTGTGTGTTTTGTGAACGGCGTATTTTGGGAATTGATTATGATTTTATTATTTTGAACGTTGAAGGATTTGATGATGATACTCCTATTGTTTAAAGTTATGGAATCGTGTATTCCGTATTTAATCTTGTTATTGTGTTTTGAAGAGTTTGATAATGGTGTCGAGTTAATGGCCATCTCTAGTGAGTATTCTTAATGAACTTACATTCTTAGCATGTTAGTATTGCATGAGTAACGTGTGTGTGTGTATGCTCACTGCGGGTTAGATCCGACGGGGTCTCGGTAGGGCTCCACGAAGCTGTGGAACCGCGAGCTTGCTTTTAACCACTGTGGGTTAGATCCGACGGGGTCTCGGCAGGGATCCACGAAGTTGTGGGTCCGCGGTTAATTGTGGTGCATTTTACAAATGTGATTTGACATTGGCATTTCCGGAAATGAGTGCTTTTGAACGGTTTTCATGATTGTATGCATCGACTAAGTGTGTAAGAGGTAAGTTGTTCGTTTGGCTTACTTGGCTAGGATGGCACTAGAGTATTTTGTTGTTTGTTTTAAATCCTTTATTTGTGGATTTTGATGTTGGAAGACGAACCTTGTTGTCGTTCTCATGTACTGTGAGTTGATGAGATTTGGGGCTAAAATCCCAATGGTTTTATAAAAGTCGTTTTACGGATTTGGGGCTAAAATCCCAACGGTTTGGTAAATGTCATTTTCGGAAAGTAAACCTTTGGGCGGTGACCTCTTTTGTCTTTTGGATTTTGAAAATTAGGATTTGATAATCCTAAATTGTTTTCTATTAAAACTCTCGATGGCATTCTAAACCGTTTTATAAATTACTTCCATTGATTTATGATATTTCGATTTTGAAATGTTTTCTCAAATTCTTGCCTCGAGAAGTGCTTTTCGTTTCGTTTGGAACCTTGAGGATTCTGGTTATTATTATTCGTGGAATGTGAATTGTATGGCTCGTATTTGCACTTTGTTCTTGCACTAGCAAAACGGTGGAGTTTGCTAACCCAGTATTCGGGGGTGGATGTCTATTTTGCATTCGGGTTTTGGAGCATAACACGGAGGTCGGCACGAAGGACGATGAAAGATGAGCGATACTAATCACACGAGGATCCGTTGATGTCGTATTGGTCTAGTTGTATTTTCTTTTCGGCCGCAAGATCTTTTCCCCGTTGTACGGGAGTTTATTGTATTTTGACCCCTGCGTGGGTATATGTTGTAATTGAGTTGTATATTTTTATTGAAAGACCAAATCGGTCTACTGAGTCATTTAGCCTTGAAGGCATTGTCGAGATGTTAAATGTTGCTACCAGCCTGGTAGATCTTCGAGGAGAGGGTCTACGGCGTGTAATATCCCTGAGTGGATTGGGGGTGTTGCATAAATGGTATCGGAGCTTAGGTTGAGAAAAACCTAGGCTGTCGGGTCAAGTCGTGTTGTTTGAGTCTTGTTTCGTTGGATTTTATCTGACTGAGTCATGTCGCGACGCGTCGTCTGAGTCTGTTGGTCGTGATTAGTATCGTGGGGCGATCATCATCTTCGTGCGACCTGTGGAAGTAAGTATCCCTTCTTTGTGTTGTGCCTCGTGTGACACGAGCTATTTTTATGATTATTTGTTAAGTGGTGGAATCCTTATGTGAATTTTGATTTCACGATATGTATTTAGTCGACTTTCGTATTTGATTTATACAAGGAGTGTCGTCGCTTGTGATGTCTTTTTATTGTTGTTTTTGTCCGTGGCTGATGATTTTCGAATCGATTTGTACGTTTTACAAGTTCTCTTGTGGAAGCTTTGTGCTTATACGCGTTCGACTTGTTCACTAGCCAGTGCGGAAGGGTCTTTAGAGGCCTCGAATGGGGTCAGTGGTTTTGTTCTGAATGTGGTATTTTATCGTTTATTTCCGTTTAAAGACATATATTGTCTTGATTTTAAACGTTTTGATGCGTGTGCTAGGAGTTGTTTTAGTGAACGTCGATATGTGTGAGTTTTGGGCATTACGGCCTCTGGATTTTTGAAAACCTTGAGTATCTTAGAAAAATAAATTTGAGACATACTTTTCAAATGAGTTATTTTCTTGTGGTACATCCAACGAGCCACAATATATTTCAAAAGTTTTCTACTTCGAGGACCACAATGATTTGAGAAATATTCAATGGTGTAGAAACACTTTTAATTAGACCCGAGGGTCGAATATTCTGAAAGTTTTCACTAAGAGAAAGTGTCCTCATTTTTATCAAATGCGAAATGGTTTTCCCAAAGTCTCGATAACGACGTTTCACGTTTGTACTTTTTTGAAAGGTGATACTCAAGATCAATCGGTATTCTTCAAATTATTTTCAAAATGAGGTTTTCGTTTTTAAAACCTATCCATTCCCGTTTGAGGGCTGGGTATGAATGTATGATGTTCGCGTTCTCATTTTGATACTTTCTCCCGAGTATGATCGAATTGGCGGTGTGAGCATTGAGTCGCTTTCCACACATTGGTTGTGCTAGCCCCCTGTGAGAGGCGGGATGTTGGTGTTGAATGTTGCCATCTCATGGTGATTTCTGCGTTATCGCGCATGTGCGAGCTGTTAGAGCTTGGTTTGGTATGACCGTGTGCATCGGTGATGGTTCCGTTATGTGTCGGTTGTTTGATGTCTTGTTGCCTTGCTTCCGTTTTTGTGAATTTCGTGGATGAGGTCGGAGGTAATGCCCGTACTATTTTGACTTCTGTCTTTTCTCTTTCCCCAGTCTATCGATTCGCTCATGTTCGTTGGTACTTTACGAACTTGTTCTGTATTTCGGTTTCATCGTCCGAACGACCTGTGATCTTGTTGTGGGTCGATCCGGTTTTCGATGTGACTTTTTGAGTTGATTCGATTCTTGTGAACCTTATTCGGGAGTGACATCATCTGGTTCTATTAGTTCTTTTATTCGAAGTGGATCGGATTTGGAACTCTTATGTTTTCGACTCTGTCGACTCATTATGTTCGTTGACATTTCTGAGCTTGTCCTGCCCCTTGTTTTTGTTTATCGAACGAGTGTGGTATCGTTTCGGAATAACTCGTTTGTCGTTGTGACTTTCCAATTTCTATTCCCTTCCATGTGGATCTTATGTGAATGCATACGTTGTTGTTTTCACCGGATCATATATTGTCTCGAGTCGAGACGTGAACCTTGGAGTTGTTGTTTGAATTTTATTGTTCTTCGTGATTCGAACATGATTGTTCGCTTTTTGTTGTCTCGATCGTTGTGGTTCGGTCGTTTGTTTGTTCGGTTTTGTCCTCGTTTCGTGATCGTTGAGCATTCAGGCTCATTCCTAATTCCCTTAAGTGTGGGAAATTAGTCTCGTTTTCGATCTTCCAACCCTTGGGCGGTGGAATTCCGTATTAGTTCAGCGATTGGCTCGCGTTTCGATTGATGTACCGTTGGGTTGGCCAATCATACTGACTTTCGTTCGTTGTGTTTTGTGATTGTTGGATAATTGGCTTGGCTATATTATCCGTTTGATGACGCTTGTCATTTGTTGGTTTTATTGTATCCCTAACGGCGACGTTGTGTTGGTCGTCGTGGAGCGTGTTTTCACGCCGTATGTCTCTTTGCATTTCTTGCAGCGTTTCGCCGTTGGGCGCGAGTTTTCTATTTTTGTGTATCTCGTCGAGTTTTCCTGGTGGGTATATTGCTCCCCCCTACTTGTTTTAAGTTTCGGGACGAAACTTCTTTTAAGGAGGGTAGAATGTAATATCCGCAATTTCGAATTTCGGTAATTTTCTTTTTCCGGAGGAAGTTCGTTTTGAAAACTCTATCATGACCGTTTCGTCATTCCGAGAATGATTAATTCTGCACTTTTTGTCATCCGAGTTCGTTTCGGTGTCGTTTTGTTGAGTTCCGTGTCCTTAATCGACTTTTTCACGTGGGAGTTCGACTTTGTAAAGTCACCATTAATTCTTGGTAACTCCAAAAATTCTGAATCTTTGCAACATTATAGAGAATCACCTTTGCAATGGTTCAAACGGTGAGTCAATCGGAGTCCAGACGAAGGAGTTATGGTCGAAATAGCGAAGACTGCACGGTGTGCCTTTTTGGTGTTGAAGGGGGCTGTACCGTGTGCCGCGGCACACTCAGGCTGTGCCGCGGCACAAAGCTAATTCCTGGGTGTTTTTCTTCGCCCTGGGCCGCGGCACACTCATCCTGTGCCGCGGCACACGGGCTTTTTCTGCGTTTTTTAGCAGATTTGCGAGGAGAAAAACTTCATTTTTTCTCCTCTCTTCTTCCTCCTTCATCTTAGGAGATTTGATGGCGATTTTGGGCGATTTGAGTGCTCCAAAACTTGTGTTGAATTATAGGTGCTCGATGATTCCGATTTGATGGCGATTTTGGGCGATTTGAGTGCTCCAAAACTTCATTGTTTTTGGCCTTGATTCTCGTCGTAATCATGTTTTATTATTCCCTACGGAGGATTATAGGTGCTCGATGATTCCGATGTTGAATTCCGTTGGTGTTGATGATTCATATGGTGTTTTCCCGTAGTAATTTCGGTGCTATCATGTTCTAGATAGTGTTCGGGAATTTGAGGGCTACCCGGCCGTATCCGTTCACTTTTCCATTTCTCGTGATATCGAGGCAAGTACCTTGCCCATACTCTTCTTATTTTGTGGATATGATGATCGGTGATCGTCTTGGTGTGTTTGTTTGGTTGTTTGAAATGAAGTTTCAAAAGATTTCGGTTTGGCCTCGTTAAAGGCTTTCTTTCAAATGCGTGTGTGTTTTGTGAACGGCGTATTTTGGGAATTGATTATGATTTTATTATTTTGAACGTTGAAGGATTTGATGATGATACTCCTATTGTTTAAAGTTATGGAATCGTGTATTCCGTATTTAATCTTGTTATTGTGTTTTGAAGAGTTTGATAATGGTGTCGAGTTAATGGCCATCTCTAGTGAGTATTCTTAATGAACTTACATTCTTAGCATGTTAGTATTGCATGAGTAACGTGTGTGTGTGTATGCTCACTGCGGGTTAGATCCGACGGGGTCTCGGTAGGGCTCCACGAAGTGTGGAACCGCGAGCTTGCTTTTAACCACTGTGGGTTAGATCCGACGGGGTCTCGGCAGGGATCCACGAAGCCGTGGGTCCGCGGTTAATTGTGGTGCATTTTACAAATGTGATTTGATATTGGCATTTAGGAAATGAGCGCTTTTGAACGGTTTTCATGATTGCATGCATCGACTAAGTGTGTAAGAGGTAAGTTGTTCGTTTGGCTTACTTGGCTAGGATGGCACTAGAGTATTTTGTTGTTTGTTTTAAATCCTTTATTTGTGGATTTTGATGTTGGAAGACGAACCTTGTTGTCGTTCTCGTGTCTTGTGAGTTGATGAGATTTGGGGCTAAAATCCCAAAGTTTTTATAAAACTAGTTTTACTGGATTTGGGGCTAAAATCCCAACGGTTTGGTAAATGTCATTTTTCGGAAAGTAAACCTTTGGGCGGTGACCCCTTTTGTCTTTTGGATTTTGAAAATTAGGATTTGATAATCCTAAATTGTTTTCTATTAAAACTCTCGATGGCATTCTAAACCGTTTTATAAATTACTTCCATTGATTTATGATATTTCGATTTTGAAATGTTTTCTCAAATTCTTGCCTCGAGAAGTGCTTTTCGTTTCGTTTGGAACCTTGAGGATTCCTGGTTATTATTATTCGTGGAATGTGAATTGTATGGATCGTATTTGCACTTTGTTCTTGCACTAGCAAAACAGTGGAGTTTTGCTAACCCCCGAGTATTCGGGGGGTGGATGTCTATTTTTGCATTCAGGTTTTGGAGCATAACACAGGGTCGGCACGAAGGATGATGAAAGATGAACGATACTAATCACACGAGGATCCGTTGATGTCGTATTGGTCTAGTTGTATTGTCTTTTACGCTGCAGTATCTTTTCCCCGTTGTACGGGAGTTTATTGTATTTTGCCCCTGCGTGGGTATATGTTGTAATTGAGTTGTATATTTTTATTGAAAGACCAAATCGGTCTACTGAGTCATTTAGCCTTGAAGGCATTGTCGAGATGTTAAATGTTGCTACCAGCCTGGTAGATCTTCGAGGAGAGGGTCTACGGCGTGTAATATCCCTGAGTGGATTGGGGGTGTTGCATAAATGGTATCGGAGCTTAGGTTGAGAAAAACCTAGGCTGTCGGGTCAAGTCGTGTTGTTTGAGTCTTGTTTCGTTGGATTTTATCTGACTGAGTCATGTCGCGACGCGTCGTCTGAGTCTGTTGGTCGTGATTAGTATCGTGGGGCGATCATCATCTTCGTGCGACCTGTGGAAGTAAGTATCCCTTCTTTGTGTTGTGCCTCGTGTGACACGAGCTATTTTTATGATTATTTGTTAAGTGGTGGAATCCTTATGTGAATTTTGATTTCACGATATGTATTTAGTCGACTTTCGTATTTGATTTATACAAGGAGTGTCGTCGCTTGTGATGTCTTTTTATTGTTGTTTTTGTCCATGGCTGATGATTTTCGAATCGATTTGTACGTTTTACAAGTTCTCTTGTGGAAGCTTTGTGCTTATACGCGTTCGACTTGTTCACTAGCCAGTGCGGAAGGGTCTTTAGAGGCCTCGAATGGGGTCGATGGTTTTGTTACGAATGTGGTATTTTATCGTTTATTTCCGTTTAAAGACATATATTGTCTTGATTTTAAACGTTTTGATGCGTGTGCTAGGAGTTGTTTTAGTGAACGTCGATATGTGTGAGTTTTGGGCATTACGGCCTCTGGATTTTTGAAAACCTTGAGTATCTTAGAAAAATAAATTTGAGACATACTTTTCAAATGAGTTATTTTCTTGTGGTACATCCAAGGTGCCACAATATATTTCAAAAGTTTTCTACTTCGAGGACCAAAATGTTTTGAGATATTTTCAATGTTTTAGAAACACTTTTAATTAGACCCGAGGGTCGAATATTACGAAAGTTTTCACTAAGAGAAAGTGTCCTCATTTTTATCAAATGCGAAATGGTTTTCCCAAAGTCTCGATAACGACGTTTCACGTTTGTACTTTTTGAAAGGTGATACTCAAGATCAATCGGTATTCTTCAAATTATTTTCAAAATGAGGTTTTCGTTTTTAAAACCTATCCATTCCCGTTTGAGGGCTGGGTATGAATGTATGATGTTCGCGTTCTCATTTTGATACTTTCTCCCGAGTATGATCGAATTGGCGGTGTGAGCATTGAGTCGCTTTCCACACATTGGTTGTGCTAGCCCCTGTGAGAGGCGGGATGTTGGTGTTGAATGTTGCCATCTCATGGTGATTTCTGCGTTATCGCGCATGTGCGAGCTGTTAGAGCTTGGTTTGGTATGACCGTGTGCATCGGTGATGGTTCCGTTATGTGTCGGTTGTTTGATGTCTTGTTGCCTTGCTTCCGTTTTTGTGAATTTCGTGGATGAGGTCGGAGGTAATGCCGTACTATTTTGACTTACGTATTTTCTCTTTCCCCAGTCTATCGATTCGCTCATGTTCGTTGGTACTTTACGAACTTGTTCTGTATTTCGGTTTCATCGTCCGAACGACCTGTGATCTTGTTGTGGGTCGATCTGGTTTTCGATGTGACTTTTTCGGGTTCAGTTCGATTCTTGTGAACCTTATTCGGGAGTGACATCATCTGGTTCTATTAGTTCTTTTATTCGAAGTGGATCGGATTTGGAACTCTTATGTTTTCGACTCTGTCGACTCATTATGTTCGTTGACATTTCTGAGCTTGTCCTGCCCCTTGTTTTTGTTTATCGAACGAGTGTGGTATCGTTTCGGAATAACTCGTTTGTTGTTGTGACTTTCCAATTTCTATTCCCTTCCATGTGGATCTTATGTGAATGCATACGTTGTTGTTTTCACCGGATCATATATTGTCTCGAGTCGAGACGTGAACCTTGGAGTTGTTGTTTGAATTTTATTGTTCTTCGTGATTCGAACAAGATTGTTCGCTTTTTGTTGTCTCGATCGTTGTGGTTCGGTCGTTTGTTTGTTCGGTTTGTCCTCGTTTCGTGATCGTTGAGCATTCAGGCTCATTCCTAATTCCCTTAAGTTTGGGAAATTAGTCTCGTTTTCGATCTTCCAACCCTTGGGCGGTGGAATTCCGTATTAGTTCAGCGATTGGCTCGCGTTTCGATTGATGTACCGTTGGGTTGGCCAATCATACTGACTTTCGTTCGTTGTGTTTTGTGATTGTTGGATAATTGGCTTGGCTATATTATCCGTTTGATGACGCTTGTCATTTGTTGGTTTTATTGTATCCCTAACGGCGACGTTGTGTTGGTCGTCGTGGAGCGTGTTTTCACGCCGTATGTCTCTTTGCATTTCTTGCAGCGTTTCGCCGTTGGGCGCGAGTTTTCTATTTTTGTGTATCTCGTCGAGTTTTCCTGGCGGGTATATTGCTCCCCCCTACTTGTTTTAAGTTTCGGAATGAAACTTCTTTTAAGGAGGGTAGAATGTAATATCCGCAATTTCAATTCGGTAATTTTCTTTTTCCGGAGGAAGTTCGTTTTGAAAACTCTATCATGACCGTTTCGTCATTCCGAGAATGATTAATTCTGCACTTTTGTCATCCGAGTTCGTTTCGGTGTCGCTTTTGTTGAGTTCCGTGTCCTTAATCGACTTTTCACGTGGGAGTTCGAATTTGTAAATTCACCATTAATTCTTGGTAACTCCGAAATTCTGAATCTTTGCAACATTATAGAGAATCACCTTTGCAATGGTTCAAGCGGTGAGTCAATCGGTCAGACGAAGGAGTTATGGTCGAAATAGCGAAGGCGCACGGTGTGCCTTTTTGGTGTTGAAGGTCTGCACTGCAGCCGCGCACACTCAGTGCCGCGGCACAAAGCTAATTCTGGTGTTTTTCTTCGCCCGGCCGCGGCACACTCATCTGTGCCGCGCACACGGCTTTTCTGCGTTTTTAGCAGATTTGCGAGGAGAAAAACTTCATTTTCTCCTCTCTTCTTCCTCCTTCATCTTAGGAGATTTGATGGCGATTTTGGGCGATTTGAGTGCTCCAAAACTTGTGTTGAATTATAGGTGCTCGATGATTCCGATTTGATGGCGATTTTGGGCGATTTGAGTGCTCCAAAACTTCATTGTTTTTGGCCTTGATTCTCGTCGTAATCATGTTTTATTATTCCCTACGGAGGATTATAGGTGCTCGATGATTCCGATGTTGAATTCCGTTGGTGTTGATGATTCATATGGTGTTTTCCCGTAGTAATTTCGGTGCTATCATGTTCTAGATAGTGTTCGGGAATTTGAGGGCTACCCGGCCGTATCCGTTCACTTTTCCATTTCTCGTGATATCGAGGCAAGTACCTTGCCCATACTCTTCTTATTTTGTGGATATGATGATCGGTGATCGTCTTGGTGTGTTTGTTTGGTTGTTTGAAATGAAGTTTCAAAAGATTTCGGTTTGGCCTCGTTAAAGGCTTTCTTTCAAATGCGTGTGTGTTTTGTGAACGGCGTATTTTGGGAATTGATTATGATTTTATTATTTTGAACGTTGAAGGATTTGATGATGATACTCCTATTGTTTAAAGTTATGGAATCGTGTATTCCGTATTTAATCTTGTTATTGTGTTTTGAAGAGTTTGATAATGGTGTCGAGTTAATGGCCATCTCTAGTGAGTATTCTTAATGAACTTACATTCTTAGCATGTTAGTATTGCATGAGTAACGTGTGTGTGTGTATGCTCACTGCGGGTTAGATCCGACGGGGTCTCGGTAGGGCTCCACGAAGCTGTGGAACCGCGAGCTTGCTTTTAACCACTGTGGGTTAGATCCGACGGGGTCTCGGCAGGGATCCACAAAGCTGTGGGTCCGCGGTTAATTGTGGTGCATTTTACAAATGTGATTTGATATTGGCATTTCCGGAAATGAGCGCTTTTGAACGGTTTTCATGATTGCATGCATCGACTAAGTGTGTAAGAGGTAAGTTGTTCGTTTGGCTTACTTGGCTAGGATGGCACTAGAGTATTTTGTTGTTTGTTTTAAATCCTTTATTTGTGGATTTTGATGTTGGAAGACGAACCTTGTTGTCGTTCTCGTATCTTGTGAGTTGATGAGATTTGGGGCTAAAATCCCAATGGTTTTATAAAAGTCGTTTACTGGATTTGGGGCTAAAATCCCAACGGTTTGGTAAATGTCATTTTCGGAAAGTAAACCTTTGGGCGGTGACCCCTTTTGTCTTTGGATTTTGAAAATTAGGATTTGATAATCCTAAATTGTTTTCTATTAAAACTCTCGATGGCATTCTAAAACGTTTTATAAATTACTTCCATTGATTTATGATATTTCGATTTTGAAATGTTTTCTCAAATTCTTGCCTCGAGAAGTGCTTTTCGTTCGTTTGGAACCTTGAGGATTCTGGTTATTATTATTCGTGGAATGTGAATTTTATGGATAGTATTTGCACTTTGTTCATGCACTAGCAAAACAGTGGATGTATGCTAACCACCGAGTATTCGTGGGGTTGAAGTCAATATATTCAATCAGGAATTGGAGCATAACACAGGGTCGGCACGAAGGATGATGAAAGATGAACGATACTAATCACACGAGGATCCGTTGATGTCGTATTGGTCTAGTTGTATTGTCTTTTCCGCTGCAGTATCTTTTCCCCGTTGTACGGGAGTTTATTGTATTTTGCCCCTGCGTGGGTATATGTTGTAATTGAGTTGTATATTTTTATTGAAAGACCAAATCGGTCTACTGAGTCATTTAGCCTTGAAGGCATTGTCGAGATGTTAAATGTTGCTACCAGCCTGGTAGATCTTCGAGGAGAGGGTCTACGGCGTGTAATATCCCTGAGTGGATTGGGGGTGTTACATATATGTAGTGTTAGATTAATCAAGTACAGCATGATAGTTAATGGATTTATGAACAAACTAAGTATAGAACATACCAATATTATTAGTGTTACCTCTTGAATGGTTGAAGAAGTTGTAATAATAACATGTTGCTAGTAATGCTTAGTAAATCATTATGATTAGGGTTTATGAGTATGTTCTTGGTGTAAAAGAATCCTATGATGTTATAACTATACATCTTAGAAGGTTTAACAAAAAACCTTGTTCTTGCCTTAGAAGTGTTCTTCTTAAGTTGCTCCAAACTCATGATTTCTGAATCCTTGATGTTATGATTAGGCATGTTTTAGAATATTCAGATGCTATGCAAACTATAAACATATTTATAGAATTATGTTTAACGGTTAAGGTTTTTGAATATAGATTGAAGATAATTATGTCTACTACCTTGTCAAATCCGTTTTGATAGGATTTTGTTGACGGTAGGTTGTTAGAACTCACATTGGTATGTTGATTATGATGATATTATTATGTTCTTGGTGATGTTGAGAAAATCAAAAGTATTTTAAACTTGAAGAACCAAGTAGAAAAGATTATATAAATGAGTCGGAATCATGAGCTTAGAACTTTCATTATCAAGCTAATATGTCATAGCTGGGATGCTCTTGATGTTCGTAGTGTTCTTGATATTCTTGGAGGAATTAATTAGAATTACCAATCATTAACTTATTTATAGTAATCCTTAAATTGCGAATATGAGAAAAGATTCTTAACTTTAGGCTTTGTAAACTTGTTATGGTTGTTTGGTCGATTTTCATTAAATCAAAGGCTAGTTAGCGTGTTATGATAGTCATTATAGTCGGAATTTGGTCATTGAATGAATTATATTTCATTCAAGGTTGATCGAGTGTTGTTGCTTGGTGAAGAACATCATCCTTTGTCCGTCGCATTACGGAGAAGACGAATAAATTTAATTCGACACTTGAGACAAGTTATCTTGCTTGGTTATAATGATGATTGAATTCTTGTGAATATTATACGTTTTGTGTATATGTAATGCTCTATGAATCTGTGATTCATGATGTGATGTCGTTCTTGATCGTGTTACCGTTTTGTGGTGGGATTGTATTCCCAAGGTTATCACCTTTGATACTGTTGGTCTCGTTGAGCATCGTTTTCACTTTGGTGAGTCCTCTCGATTCTTGGATGAATGTGTAATTTGTTGAGTTCTGTTGTCATGTTGCATCGTAACATTTCTGGAGTCATATCTGTGTGCCGATTGGTTATGTGTAGGATTTTTAGCCAGGCACATGATGGTCATGCGTGGATGTTTCCGCATTGGACTGTGCACACGAAATGTAGTTCGTGAGGCTAATTAGGTACATCTTCCTACGTATATTCTGGATTCCGTATATGGGGTGTACATGTGCACGGACACATTTCCGGATCGGGCGTACTGTGACGTCCGTCTTGAGCCATGTTGATTGGTCGTTCATATTCCATGTACGATTGGATATGTCCGACAGTTTGGGACTGACTGTTCATACGCCCGTGGGGTATGTTCATTAGTCGGTTATTTCTTTGAGATCTTACATATATATATATATATATATATATATATAAATTGTGTAATGTCATGAGAATTATTATCATGTATGGTTGACCCTGTGGTTTGGGCGAAATACTTGTATTTCAGGGCGAGGCAAGGGCAAGGCACAGGAAGATAACGATGACGGCGAAGGGTATTGAAGGATGCTAGTTCGGGGGGGGGGGGAGTCTTTTGTTGGCGTTATGTCTAAACTGTGAAATTTTATGTCTTTTTCAATTTGTATAATTTCGGATGATTGTATTATTATTGTTTTGGGTATATTCCATCTCCATATGGTTTATACCGGATTTGGATCATGTGTACTGTTGTATAAGTTGATATATTCGGTATAAGCTCCTACTCGAGGTTATGATTAATATTATGGTTCGGTACCACATTTATGGTATGTTTAAATTATGTTTTTGATATCACCTGATGGGTCCCGGTGTGGGGTCCACGACATTGTAATAGCCGTCTTTTTCGGGGTGTTACAGAAGATGGTATCGGAGAGTCATTTTCTTTTTGAGTCATTGTGGATTGAACTAGCATCAAGAAACCTTCATGCCATGTGTGACCTATGCAAGTGCCTAACCCTACGAGCCGAATCTGGTATGTTCTTCATGAGCCATGATTTAATTACTATCATGATATTGATGGCAGAATCAATCTCTTTGTTGATCTTGGTATTTCGAGAATCTGTCGTGGGATTCATCTATTTGATTTTATGAGGAAAATTCTACATTGATTATGAGATTGAAATTGTTTCGACTTGATGTCGACATGATATTTTGTGTGGCACTCACAGTGCCGATAATTCGTTATGAATTGTTTTCTCGAATAAGTAGTTTCATTATTGCTATTAACTTAGCATAAATTTGTAATTTGACCGCAAAGATGTATATTGAACTGTGCTTACGATTATTGTTTGATTCTTCAAGTATGGAAAGAAACATGAGGGGCCGTGGTAGAGGGGGCCGAGGCCGCGGAAGGGGCCGATCCTGAGGCCACGCGCTAATACGCATTCGAGTGTGGGACAAAGCTCGACAAGGAGTGATTCGCCTACTAGGAGCCAGTCCCACCACGCCGAACGGCATGAGGGTGCCCATGTCAAACCTTATGTAATTATGCAGGGCATGATGGTCCAAATGACCCAATTGGGTTAGATGATGGAAGCTATGCAGAGAACTGCTACTACTGGTGTAACACCCCCAAAACCATATGGGAATATTACACGCCGTAGACCCTTTCCACAAGGATCTACCAGGCTAAACATCCATCAACAACCAAATGATTGCCCGACCAGGGTCAAACAATAAAACAATACAGACCGTTATGGTCACTTACATGTGAATACACAGAACGATGAGGTCACACAACCCCAATCAACGAAACTGACTTAAACGACATTACCCACACAGGGGTCGAAATACAATACAGCGGAAGACTGAAATCAACTCTGACAACACAACAAAAATCAAACAACTCTCGACTCATGATTAGTATCGCCGCTCGTCATCCTCTTGTGCCAATCCTGTGACTACTCCCCTAAATATGCATGTACCTGGACGCAAAATAGACATCCACCCCCCGATTACTTGGGGGTTAGTAAAACTCCACAGTTTTACTAGTGCAAGTATCAAATCATATGAAATATAACAAGCAAGTAATAATCGTGAATCAAATATAACAATCAAGTATCAAAATATCCCCGGGAGGTTTTCACAAGGAAAGATAAGCTATGAAGCATTCGAAAATAAGATTATCACCTCGGGAATTTTTAGAATTTCAAAATCTTTTGAAAATCTTAGGGTCTTAACCCAAATCTCAAATTGTATTGCAACAATTTACAGTACGAAAACATTTCCATAAATCTCGTGGGGCTCGGCCCAACATTGTTTTCTTAAAACTTTCTTACAAAGAGTTTGATTTACAAAACATGATTCGTGACACCGTGATCCCCTGTCACGTGTCTCTGTAGGTTCGACAACCCGTACGGACAACTAATCACAGCAATCACAACAATCAATCATGCTCATGACTCCGTGATTGCTTGCCACGAGTCTCCGTAGGTTCAACAACCCACACGGATTGAGCAAACACAACAATCACAACAATCAATCATGCTCACGACTCCGTGATCGCTTGCCACGAGTCTCCATAGGTTCAACAACCCACACGGATTGAGCAAACACAACAATCACAACAATCAGTCCCGACCCCGTGAACCTGTGTCACGTGTCACCGTAGGTTCCGTCGAACCCGCACGGTTGGATGTACTGTGTCCTGATTCAATGGACATGTGCCATGAATCATCGTAGGCCTCGTTAGACCCGCACGATTGGACCTCAACACCACACACTAAGTTCCGATCCCATGGACATGTGCCATGAATCCTCGTAGGCCCCGTCGAACCCGCACGAGTGAACTTAGCATTCCAGCACATCACATTCACATTCACATTACATACAACAATGAGCACCGTTAGTCAATCACGTTGATCACCACAAAATCGTACATCACATGCACATAACACAATATCCACACTCTCAACAACTATCATCAATCAACGACACACAACCAACATAACACACGTTCGGTACACAATATATTTCACAGCAGCTAACACGTATACCAATATAACACTATTATCACAAAGCCTTCAAATTGCGGAAAACACAAACAACTCAAACGGAACATATTTACGAAGGCAAGCAAAATCATCATAAATCTCATACGTGATTACTAGTCGCTAGATACAAGTCGTATAGTAAGATACTTGCCTCGATATCGGCACGCAAGTATTCCGACGAATGCGGTTCAACCGGAAAGCTTCGAAACGCCCGATGTTATCGAAAAGAAAGACGACAACGAATGGAAGGGTTCAACTCGGTTTCTTCGCAAGAAACTCGACCCTAACAACATATAATCAATAAATCATCGATCATACGAGGAAGAATAATCGTAGAACGCCCGAAAACCCCTCTATGACATTTTACCGGACACCTTCAAGGCGTCGATCAAGAACTCGACCAAAACAACGAATCGATACGATCCAACCATGGAATAACAAGGGAAATGATATAATACATCTAAATAATCATCAATCCATCAAAATCCTAAGTTAAATCGGATTAAACGGACGAAATCGAACAAAATACTCAAAATCCCGAAAATTAGATTTCTAGAAAATCTGACCTGATTCGCTTGATGATTGATGATATGAAACTCAAAACTTCATGGATTCATTGTATAACAACATGCCTCCATGATTGACCAAGCTCCAGCCACAGAAGGGAAGAAAACGAGTGAGAAAATGGGTGAAAAACCCGACTGCAGGGCCTTAAATAGGCTCCCTACTGGCAGGGTTACGTACGTAACCGGCCAAGGCTTACGTACGTAACCGAGTCACTGCCCCAAATCTGCCGGCATCGTTACGTACGTAACCGGCCAAGGCTTACGTACATAACCAGCCTTACATACGTAACTGCCGAGCATTACCGGCCGTAACTCGGCCAGTGACGGCCTGGGCCCAGACTACCCGGCCATGACTCGGCCGAGGCCAACTCCGACGGCCCGAACGACCCCGAAACCCGAACTTGAATACGAATCGAAGATACGGTTATGAAGTACTCGCAAGGTTGGATTAAAGCACTGAGAGGACACACGATTCCGACCACCCGAAGGCTCGAAATTCGACAATGGAAGGTAATTACCCCAAACTTTGGGAAATTACGAAAACGGCCCAAAACATCCGAAATACACGATACACGATCGAAACACCAAGCCAAAGCTCGCAACACATCTAACAAAGTTAAACGGACTTACGGGAAACTCGAAACAGCAGTTTCGAACGAGATTCGCAAGAATCAAACTCAAGTGCGGAAAAGTCGCCAAAAAGCACGGAACACAACAAAACAACACCGAAACGAACTCGTATGACGAAATGGTCATGAGCGAGTCGTCAAAATGGACTCTCGCCAAAAAAAAAAAGAAATTACTGGAAATCAAAATTACGGGTATTACACACTACCCTCCTTAAAAGAAGTTTCGTCCCGAAACTTAAAACAAGTAGGGAGATGAAATATACCAGCAGGAATATTTCAATGAGATGCATAAGAATGCGTAACTAACGCTCAATGGTGAAATGTTACAAACGACGCAACGGAATATACGGCGTGAAAACACGCTCCACGACGACCAACACGACGCCACCGGTAGAGACATAATAAAATCAACAAGTGACAAGCGTCATCAAACAGATAATACAATCGAGTCGATTATCTAAACAATCACAAAACACAACGAACGAAAATCAATACGATTGACCAACCCAACGGTTCATCAATCAAAACGCGAGCCAAACGCAGAACAAATATGGATTTCCACTGCCCAAGGGTTGGAAGATCGAAACGAGACTAATTTCCCAAACTTAAGGGAATTACGAAGGAGTCTGAACGTTCAACAATCACGAAACGAGATCAACAAAAACCGAACAATCAAACGATCGAACCACAACGATCGAGACAACAAAAATCGAACAATCACGTTCGAATCAGGAAGAACAATAAAATTCAAACAACAACTCTAAGGTTCACATCTTGACTCGAGACAATATATGATCCGGTGAAAACAACAACATGTGCCTTCACATAAGATCCACAAGAAAGGGAATAGAAATTGAAAAGTCACAACGACAAACGAGTTATTCCGAAACAATACCACGCTCGTTCGATCAACAAAATCAAGGGGCAGGACAAGCTCAGAAAATGTCAACGAATATAAACGAGTCGACAGAGTCGAAAATACAGAAGTTCAAAATCCGACCCACTTCGAATAAAAGAACTAATAGAACCAAAAGATGTTACTTCCGAACAAGGTTCACAAGAATCGAACCGGACTCGGAAAAGTCACAACGATAACCAGATCGACTCAAAACAAGATCACAACTCGTTCGAACGACGAAACCGAAATACAGAACAAGTCTAGAAGGTATGAACGAACATGAGCGAATCGATAGACTTGAGAAAGAGAAAATGCAGAAGCCAAAAATAATACGGGTATTACATTCGATCTCTTATAAAAGAAGATCGTCCCCGCAACTCACAATAACGGAAACAAGGCAACAACACAAAAGCAGTTGACGGAAATATTTCCCATGGGCCTCTTAGAGCCGATCCTAATATCTGTACTGAAGTTCGTGCCCCGATTGATTCGGAACCCAACTCGCAAAACTGGATCCTGTGTCTCTCGGGTCCACACTTGAAATGCATTACTAACAAGAAGAACAATTGGTACGTGCATGCCCCCGGCACACCACGGTTGAAACACCTCGGCTCGGCATACCGAATATACAAATGCTAGATACAACAGGACGTAACATCACAAAGCAACAAACCAGAAATGCCAATTTGGCATAACAAATCAACACATACTAAAATCACAACAACCACGGCATCGTACGACGATTACCACGGCCCGAATGATAACCAGCACACAAACACAAAACATCATGAAATAATCACAGATGTACATAATCATAATAACCCAAGCTCTGACAGCTCGCACAGGTGCGATAGCATACAAATCGCCACGAAACGACAACATTAAAGATCAACATCACACCTCTCACAGAGGGCTAACGTAACAAATGCGTGGAAACGACTCAACTCTCACGCCACTAATTCAATCACAATTCGAAAGGCTAACACCCTAACGACAATACCAACATCATACACATCTTGTCCGACTACAAGCAGGAAATGATGGGTTTTAAAAACGAAAACCACCTTTTGAAAATAGTTTGGAAACACCAGTTGATCTTGAGTATCACTTTACAAAAAGTTGAGCAAACATCATTGTCGAGACTTTGAAAACCACCTTGCATTGGAACAAAAACGAGGACACTTTCTCTTAGTGAAAAACTTTCAGAATATTCGACCCTCGGGTCTAAGTAAAAGTATTTCTAAAATATTGGAAATATCTCAAAACATTTTGGTCCTTGAGGTAGAAGAATTTTGAAACATATTGTGGCACTTTGGATGTACCACGAGAAAATAATTCATTTTAAAAGTACGTCTCGAAATTTATTTTCTAAGATACTCAAGGTTTTTAAAAATAATTCAATGGACGAGAATGCCCAAAAATTTCAGATAATTACACGGAACATTATAGCGTCGTGGGTCCCGCGCCAGAACCCACCAGGCTAAAAACTATTTACAAAACGCTAAAAAGGCCAATGACGGTAATATTTCAACAACTCACAAAAGCCATTTACGAAATACTAAATACCGTCATAAGAATTTCGCCAAAACGATCAAGGCCATAATGCCAAATACTCGGTTAAGGGAATCGGTTTTCGAAATAAAACTCAGCCGGTAAAATACCGAAAGCCATTACAAAAGAACTCACGCAGCGGAAAAAGGAATACAGTCCAACATGCACAATCCAATTGAATACATCTCACAGCATCTAGTTTAAACATACAACAAAACCCTTCCTCGGAGTTTCTCACGGACTCAATCGTCGATACCTTATTAGAAACCCAACAAGGTTCTCAATTTTCACACCATACCACCCCTCACAGTGGTTCAAAGGTAAAACAACAATAGGCCCAGTTTTATACATATACTATATGTCACACGTATTAAATACAACTATATTCACAACGCCGTGCAAATAAACTTATGAACCGCAATTAACTCATTTAGATAAAATCATGATACACAGGTACTTCGCATAAAAGAGGAGACTTACATCCACAGCTCGCACGGAGGTGATAGTCGCCCACGATACTAATCTCGTCCGACAACATAACCGACACAGTGTGACTACGCACAACTCAATTTGTCACTGACGACTCGAACGACAAGACAACACATTACTCGACAAATCACGACTTGACTCGACCCGACAGCCTAGGTTTCCGCAACCTAAGCTCTGATACCATAAATGTAACACCCCCAAAACCATATGGGAATATTACACGCCGTAGACCCTTTCTACAAGGATCTACCAGGCTAAAAATCCATAAACAACCAAATGCTTGCCCGACCAGGGTCAAACAATAAAATAATACAGATCGTTATGGTCACTTACACGTGAATACACAGACTGATGAGGTCACACAACCCCAATCAACGAAACTGACTTAAGCGACATTACCCACACAGGGGTCGAAATAAAATACAGCGGAAGACTGAAATCAACTCTGACAACACAACAAAAATCAAACAACTCTCGACTCATGATTAGTATCGCAGCTCATCATCCTCTTGTGCCAATCCTGTGACTGCTCCCCTAAATCTGCATGTACCTGGACGCAAAACAGACAACCACCCCCCGATTACTCGGGGGTTAGTAAAACTCAACTGTTTTACTAGTGCAAGTATCAAATCATACGAAATATAACAAGCAAGTAATAATCGTGAATCAAATATAACAATCAAGTATCAAAATATCCCCGGGAGGTTTTCACAAGAAAAGATAAGCTATGAAGCATTCGAAAATAAGATTATCACCTCGGGAATTTTTAGAATTTCAAAACCTTTCGAAAATCTTAGGGTCTTAACCCAAATCTCAAATTGTATTGCAATAATTTACAGTACGAAAATATTTCCATAAATCTCGTGGGGCTCGGCCCAACATTTTTTTCTTAAAACTTTCTTACAAAGAGTTTGATTTACAAAACATGATTCGTGACACCGTGATCCCCTGTCACGTGTCTCCGTAGGTTCGACAACCCGCACGGACTTAACCAATCACATCAATCACAACAATCAATCATGCTCATGACTCCGTGATCGCTTGCCACGAGTCTCCGTAGGTTCAACAACCCACACGGATTGAGCAAACACAACAATCACAACAATCAATCATGCTCACGACTCCGTGATCGCTTGCCATGAGTCTCCGTAGGTTCAACAACCCACACGGATTGAGCAAACACAACAATCACAACAATCAGTCCCGACCCCGTGAACCTGTGTCACGTGTCACCGTAGGTTCCGTCGAACCCGCACGGTTGGATGTACTGTGTCCTGATTCAATGGACCTGTGCCATGAATCATCATAGGCCTCGTCAGACCCGCACGATTGGACCTCAGTACCACATTCTAAGTTCCGATCCCATGGACCTGTGCCATGAATCCTCGTAGGCCTCGTCGAACCCGCATGAGTGAACTTAGCATTCCAGCACATCACATTCACATTCACATTACATACAACAACGAGCATAGTTAGTCAATCACGTTGATCACCACAAAATCGTACATCACATGCACATAACACAATCTCCACACTCTCAACAACTATCATCAATCAACGACACACAACCAACATAACATACGTTCGGTACACAATACATTGCACAACAGCTAACACGTATACCAATATAACACTATTATCACAAAGCCTTCAAATTGTGGAAAACACAAACAACTCAAACGGAACATATTTACGAAGGCAAGCAAAATCATCATAAATCTCATACGTGATTACTAGTCGTAAGATACAAGTCATATAGTAATATACTTGCCTCGATATCAGCACGCAAGTATTCCAACGAACGCGGTTCAACCGGAAAGCTTCGAAACGCCCGATGCTATCGAAAAGAAAGACGACAACGAACGGAAGGGTTCAACTCGGTTTCTTCGCAAGAAACTCGACCCTAACAACATATAATCAATAAATCATCGATCATACGAGGAAGAATAATCGTAGAACGCCCGAAAACCCCTCTATGATATTTTACCAGACACCTCCAAGGCGTCGATCAAGAACTCGACCCTAACAACGAATCAATACGATCCAACCATGGAATAACAAGGGAAATGATATAATACATCTAAATAATCATCAATCCATCAAAATACTAAGTTAAATCGGATTAAACGGACGAAATCGAACAAAATATCCAAAATCCCCAAAATTAGATTTCTAGAAAATCTGACCTGATTCGCTCGATCAAAGGATGTTATAGGACGTATGATTGATGATATGAACCTCAAAACTTCATGGATTCATTGTATAACAACATGCCTCCATGATTGACCAAGCTCCAGCCGCGGAAGGGAAGAAAACGAGTGAGAAAATGGGTGAAAAACCCGACTGCAGGGCCTTAAATAGGCTGCCTGCCGGCAGGGTTACGTACGTAACCGGCCAAGGCTTACGTACGTAACCGGCCTTACGTACGTAACTGCCGAGCATTACCGGCCGTAACTCGGCGATCTTGGCTGGGGCCCCAGGCGCCGGCCATGACTCGGCCGTGGCCAACTCCGACAGCCCGAACGACCCCGAAACCCGAACCTGAATATGAATCGAAGATACAGTTACGAAGTACTCGCAAAGTTGAATTCGAGAACTAAGAGAACACATGATTCCGACCACCCGAAGGCTCGAAATTCGACAATGGAAGGTAATTACCCCAAATTTTGGGTAATGACGAAAACGGCCCAAAACATCCGAAATACACGATACACGATCGAAACACCAAGCCAAAGCTCGCAACACATCTAAAAAAGTTAAACGGACTTACGGGAAACTCGAAACAGCAGTTTCGAACGAGATTCGCAAGAATCGAACTCAACTGCGGAAAAGTCGCCAAAAAGCACGGAACTCAACAAAACAACACCGAAACGAATTCGGATGATAAAAAGTGCAGAATTAATCATTCTCGGAATGATGAAACGGTCATGAGAGAGTCGTCAAAACGGACTTTCGCCGAAAAAAAAAGAAATTACTGGAAATCGAAATTACGGGTATTACAACTGGCCAACGGCAGGGACAACAGCCTCCGCCTCCGGTGCACGGAGGAATCGTGAGAATAATTATGTAAAAATAGCTTAGTGGCAACATGCTACTACACATATCACATAGGTGCGGCTTCGAATACCGCACCGGCCACTAGCTATATCTTTTTACTACTTTTTGTATTTAATAAATATTGGCGTCACATAGGTGACGATTTTACAGTAAGTATTTTCAGTGTTACAATGGCGTCACATGTGAGGCCAATACAAAACAATTTAAATTATGCCGTAAAGTTATATTTAATACAGTTGATTTTTGACATCTAATAATATTATAAATAAGTAGATAAATTGCACTCCATAATTTAATAGTTAAATTTTAAATATTCAGGAAATTTAATTAATTTTAAAAAGTAAATAAACATAAATATTTTAATAGTACATACAAATTAATTTTATGTAACATAATTACTTAATGAATACATAGCTCAGTGGCAACATGCTACTGCAAATATCATATAGGTGCGGGTTCAAATCCCGCGCCGGCCAACCGAGCTATGTTTTTTTACTTCTTTTGCATTTAATAAGTATTGGCGTCACATATATGATGCCTTTGCAGTGTGTTTTTCCTTACGAACAATGGCATCACACGGCCGATGCTAATGTTCTAATTTTAATAAATTATCGACATAATTCTTTTCCATTTCCCTCTTTCCTCTTTCCTCTTTCCTCTTCTCCGTTCCGCCGCGACTCAAAAACCTAATTCTCAAATCTAAAAACCTTCTCCAATCTCATCCAAATTATTAATTAGGTACTTATTCTCCACCATATCAAGGATATATTGAACCAAATTAAAAGGTATTTATCTTATATTTTACTTTGAGTTTGTATTTTCTTGATTAGACATAATTCATTTTTATGTATTATTTTCTGTATTTTTTGAAGTTTGTTGGTTCAGTATTTATGTATTCACTACGCCATAGATGACTTTCTACAACACTTAGGGGTGTGTGTGTGCTACCTTCTTAAATGTTACCATAGCTATGAAATTTTGGACCTACCACAACGTTCTGGTTATGGTGTTACCAAATCCTGAAATATATGTTACTCTAGCTATAAAAGATGTAACTCTCAGTAACACCATGAGATGTGTTACCATAGAGTATTAATAAACAGAATTTTGAATTTTATATAAAATTAATGATTTAATAATTTTTTTACTTTAAAAATAATTAATTTTAATAAAACATTGAATCTATTTTTATAAAATATTATTCTATCAAATAATAAATTATATATTTTTTATAAATAATAAAATATTTTTAATAAATTTAAATTGGAAAGGTTTTAAAATAAAGTTGAAAATTAATAAATTTTGATTTAAATAAATAAAAAATTATTAATGTATATTCGATCCGATCCGACCATGCCGTATGGACGTCCGCAGATAATCAATTAAAAAATCGGTCCAAGCGTGAACTAGATAACCTGATTTGTAGCACCGGCCGGATGGGCACGGTATCCATACTTAACTTGGGCCGGCTCCTAACTTTTGTTAACCCTAGTCAAAGTGCAGCCGCTTATCACTTCACTTCACCGCCACAATCAGGCATAAACCCTTCTTACATCTTATGTCTGTTGCATATTCCAATCCTTCCGTCGCTCTTGCCTATTCTTTCCGCCGTGCTTATCGTCCACTTATCGCAGCCGACGGTTTAATCCTTCCGATGGTAGGATCCAATGCCTTTTGGAACTCCAAACAAGCAGATTATACGAAAGACGAAGCTTATCTTCAATCGGTGATCTTCAAACGCATAATGCTCTTTGAGTCAATACAAAATGAGCAAAAATTCAATCAGATGACTATTTCTGATGAACGAATCCAGTAATTTCCGTATCTGTTCTCTCTCTCTCTCTTTATTTTTTTTTATTTTTTTTTCTTCTTCTGTATTTGTTATGTTTCGATTGAGTGGTTGATTTATATGTGGTTTGATGATTGGAAAAAAGGATTACATTGCCGGACAGTGCTATCCTCAGAGAGTTTACCTTAACCACGGCTCTTTTTTTTTTATGAAAAGTAGGCATATTGCAACTTGCAAGTATCAGCTAAACATCCCAAAACCGAGTATATTTCCACCACTTTAGGATGCAATATATCGACAGAATGGAAACTATAAAGTTTGCCATCAACTTCTATCCAACTGCAACCAGCTGCTTTACTTGCATTCCCTTCAGACAACATTTTCCTGATTTTCCATGCAACGTTTTCCTGATTTTCAATTTTATACTTTTTAATCATCATATTAAAATACAGCCCTCCACAACCAACCCTCCGTGAGTAGAAGCACTCAACAACCACACAAATGTCACCCCATCAGGCTTTACTTCCCCCTCATGCAGTTGCATATCTTCGAAAAACTGCTTCATGGCATTGGCCGTGTAATGCATAACAATTTATCAAACAGTTCCAAGACATCAAATTTATCTCAGCGGACTTTTTAAATCAGATTCTTGATTTTTCGAGGCTCCCACACTTACCATACATGTCAATCAAACTATTCACAGTAAACAAATCCAAACTAAGATTGTTCCTATATATATACCTGTGTATGCACTTTCCGACTTGTAACATCCCATTATGCCCTAGAGCCAAAAGCACACACACAACGGTACGCTGATTTGGCTTATTCCTCCCCCCACACCTTCCTCAACAACCATCCTCCTAAGAAACTCAATACCCTCGGAAAACAACCCATTTTGCACACACCCTGCAATAATACAATTCCAAAATGGAGTGTCTCTAATCCCCTTAGGCATTTCCTCAAATAGCAAAACTACATTCCCCACTTGTTCGGCTCTTGTGTATGCCGAAATCATCGCATTCCACGACAACCACACTCCTAATGTTAAGGTTTCATGATAATGTATGTTGTGACCCTAATGTATGTTGTGACCCTAATGTATGTTAAGGATAGACTACATCTGGTACCCCATATTTTTCTTTGACAAACTTAATTGCCTCAGTGAACCAATCCAAAGACATTTTATGGTATGCCACCAGTTTGATGAATTTTTGCCAAATATCTACCAATTTGTTGTGATATATAGATTTCTGGTCCATTTTGTTCTTTTTAAGTTTGAGGACGTGACTAATATTTCGTGTATGGTATGCATGCTAGATCGTTTACTTCTGTTGTTGTTTGATTCAAAATAATTTCGATCTCATTTGAGGTTTCTTCTTCTATACGAGCATGAAGTCTCAATCTCTGTGGAAAGCGATTAGTAAACCATTGTTTTTGGACCTGCAACAGTTTCATTAGTTTGGGGAAAAAATTTCGAAATAGATCATTTAACCGAGAACTTCATTCTGTCTAATAATAGGGAGGGAAAAGTATGGCACCACCTATTGAGAAGTTTTCATGTTCGCCTCTCAATGAAAGGATACTCAATTCCACGACCTCAAAAATGGTTGCTGCTCACCGTTGGCAGGATGTTGATATAGGCATGTATTCTTTCACCACTTGCATGTTCAAATGTCAAGTAGCATGCTCATGTTTAATCTTTTGCTTTTCTTATTCAACTATGCAGGACCTGGAGCTCCGATAATCTTTCATTGTGTAAGAGGATTTTTAATCTATTGAGATTATCCATTTTCTTTACTAGTTAAAGATGAGCGATGATTTCAGATTTTAAACGGAATACTGAAGTGAAAATCTGTCCGTATTTATTTTGTAGCCCGAACACTTTATTTTTATATCACAAAAGATTCATCTGAGAACGATCTGCTGAACTGAAGTTACAACTTACATCCAATTTTGTGTTCCACCGAGAGAAGTTTGTTAACTCTTGTTCCCTCAATTCATATTTTACATATTTTCTTGTCCAGTTTTTGTTTGTCTGTGCTGAATGGCCTCCTTGCTTTCTTTCCTCTTATCACCTAATGCTCAAAGCATTGTGTATTAATGGATTTCAGAAATTACAGGAAATGGGGATTCACCTGAAAGTGTTTATCATATATATGTGTTTACAATGAACTAGGTTAAAATTCCATAGTATGGAATAATATCTTGGATACCATAACTTATATATGGTTAATCAATGTATCTACATATGTGCGTATGTTGCTTTTATGATTTTATTTGAAATTTCTGCTGTATTACTTAAAGGATGCTTTTATTCCTTCTCCCACTAGTTCATGGGAATATTTGTTTGCTTTCTATGCAAAGCTTCTTACAATAAGTTGCATAATCTCTGCAGGTGGTCGAAATACCCGAGGGAAGTAAGGTGAAATATGAACTTGACAAGAAAAGTGGTCTGATCAAGGTCCGATGTTTGTTAACTTCAATAGCAATATATGTTGGTTAATTATGATGTACTAAATTGTGATGCATATCTAGGTCGATCATATTCTTTACTCATCCGTCGTGTACCCCTATAATTATGGCTTCATCCCTCGTACTCTCTGTGAAGATGGTGACCCAATGGATGTATTGGTCATTATGCAGGTACAATTTTCATTCCAGAATTTTCTAATAATCACTTTGAGCACTTTTGGATTCTAAATCTCTATTTCTATGATACGTATAGATATAGTATGTAGGTTCAAATAAATAATAATTATTGGAAACCCTGGACCATTTTCTTCAAAAAAAAAACAAAATGAATAATAAGACATTGGATATATAAGTAGATTTAAATATTTGAT
Source organism: Orobanche coerulescens (assembly GCA_033398695.1). Taxonomy (NCBI): domain Eukaryota; kingdom Viridiplantae; phylum Streptophyta; class Magnoliopsida; order Lamiales; family Orobanchaceae; genus Orobanche; species Orobanche coerulescens. Next base: position 67,825,937 of record CM065809.1, read on the forward strand.
TGGCATCAAAATATTCTAATAAATTTCATTTTTTTAATGTGATGCATTCATTAGCTAATTTTAAATATACGCGAATTCTCTAAGATGATTGTGAGTTTGAAACCATGGTTAAGGTTGAGCTTAGCTATGCACCTTCTGGAAATATATTGTTAAGAATGTGTTGCCTTTTAAAGATACTTCTCTTGGAAACAGTTTCCTGTCATCACTTAACTATATCTCTGTAATATCCGCAATTTTCGATTTTCGGTAAAAAAATTTTTTCGGACAGAGTCCGTTTTGATGACTCGCTCATGACCGTTTCGTCATTCTGAGAATGATTAATTCTACACTTTTTGACATCCGAGTTCGTTTCGGTGTCGTTTCGTTGAGTTCTGTGCTTTTTAGCGACTTTTCCGCGCTTGAGTTCGATTCTTGCGAATCTTGTTCGAAACTGCTGTTTCGAGTTTCCCGTAAGTCCGTTTAACTTTGTTAGACGTGTTGTGAACTTCGGTTTGGTTATTCGATCACGTATCGTGATTTAAGGCGTTCGGCCATTTTGTAATTTCTTGAAAGTTACGGGTATCCGTATCTGTAATTGTTGCCTCGACCCGTTTCTTGGTCGCGTATGACTAATTATGGTATTATGTTTTCATTTCGGGCCGTTGATGTTGTCCGCGAACTTTTCGTCGTGTTCGTTCCGTACGTTTTCGGAAATCGGGTCGTCGAGCCCTGGCGGTTGCGGGACTGGCCGGACGATTGCGGGCACCGGCCGGACAGATGCGGCAGGAACCGGCGTAGCGCACGCTACTGCCGGAAGGCTGCGCGCGCTAACCGGCAGGTGTAGCGCACGCTAGCCTGGTCGACCAATGCACGCTATCGGGCCGGACAGTGGGGTTTCTGAGGTTCTGGACTCGGTCAGGATCGGCAGGTAGCGCGCGCTACTGTCGGTCGTAGCGCACGCTAACCAGTCATGGTCGGCAGAATTGGTCGGTGGTTCCGGGTCATGCGGGCCATGGCCGAGAGTGCTCGGCCGGTACTGGCCGATAGCGCACTCTAGTCCGGTAAGGCTAGCGCACGCTAGTTCCGGCCCAGTATATATATGACAGACCAGCCACATTTCCCTTCGTTTTTCATTTCCTTCCTTCTCCGTCCGCGGCTGGCGATTCATGGGTGACGAAGCCATGTTGTTTACCAACAAATCCATGAAGTTCTTGAGTTCTTAACATCAATCAATCATCCATTATCATCCTTTGATCCAGCGAATCAAGGTAATCTTCCTTAGAACCCTAATTTCGTGAATTTGGGGTTTTTTGCATTTTTGTCCGATTCGTTCCGTGTTGTTGATTAATTCATGATGGGTATGATTAATCTTGATAGTATTTTTGTGTTTAACATCATTTAATCCATTGTTCTTCGTCGAATCGAAGTATATTTCTCGATTTCCTTCAAATTGACTTTTTGGGGGATTTGTCCCCGATCTCGTTTTTCATCCGTTTTCGATGGATCGATTATGGTTAAATGATGTTGTTAAACATATTATATGGATTGTATATCCATATTTCAACTTGGAATTCCGTTTTCGGGTTTTGACGGAACGAATCGTGTTCTTGGCCGTTTTGAATTCAGCGGCTTTGGGTCGTACTTTGGAATTCATTTTCGTTGTTATTGTTTTCGTTCGTAGTTCGTTGTTGTGGATTGTCGTTCGGTGGAGTCGGCGAGTTCGTAGTCGGTTCGTGCCAACCTACTTCGGCCGATTCTCCGCGTTGTGGTTATTCGAGGCAAGTACCTTGCCCATACTTTTCTCGTTTTATGGATATGATGATCGGTGGTCGTCTTGATGTGTTTGTTTGGTTATTTGAAATGAAGTTTCAAAGGATTTCGGTTTGGCCTCGTTAAAGACTTTCTTTCAAAGCGAGTGTGATTTGTGAACGGTGTTTTGAGAATTGATTATGATTTGGTTATTTTGAACGTTGAAGGATTTTATGATGATACTCCTATTGTTTAAGTTATGGAATCGTGGATTCCGTATTTAATCTTGTTGTGGTGTTTTGAAGAATTTGATATTGGTGTCGAGTTATTGGCCATCTCTAGTGAGTATTCTTAATGAACTTACATTCTTAGCATATTAGTATTGCATGAGTAACGTGTGTGTGTGTATGCTCACTACGGGTTAGATCCGACGGGGTCTCGGTAGGGGTCCACAAGAGACGTGGATCGACGAGCTTGCTTTTAACCACTACGGGTTAGATCCGACGGGGCTCGGTAGGGGTCCACAGAGACGTGGATCGACGGTTAATTGTGGTGCATTTTTCAAATGTGATTTGATAATGGCATTTCCGGAAATGAGCGCTTTTGAACGGTTTTCCTGATTGCATGCATTGACTAAGTGTGTAAGAGGTAAGTGTTCGTTTGGCTTACTTGGCTAGGATGGCACTAGAGTATTTTGTTGTTTGTTTTAAATCCTTTATTTGTGGATTTTGATGTTGGAAGACGAACCTTGTTGTCGTTCTCGTGTACTGTGAGTTGATGAGATTTGGGGCTAAAATCCCAATGGTTTTATAAAAGTCGTTTTACGGATTTGGGGCTAAAATCCCAACAGTTTGGTAAATGTCATTTTTCGGAAAGTAAACCTTTGGGCGGTGACCCCTTTTGTCTTTTGGATTTTGAAAAGTAGGATTTGATAATCCTAAATTGTCTTCTATTAAAACTCTCGATGGCATTCTAAACCGTTTTATAAATTACTTCCATTGATTTATGATATTTCGATTTTGAAATGTTTTCTCAAACCCTTGCCTCGGGAAGTACTTTTCGTTTCGTTTGGATCTTTGAGGATCCTCGGTTATTGTTATTCGTGGAATGTGAATTGTATGGCTCGTATTTGCACTTTGTTCTTGCACTAGCAAAACGGTGGAGTTTGCTAACCCCAGTATTCGGGGTGGATGTCTGTTTTGCATTCGGGTTTTGGAGCATAACACGGGGTCGGCACGAAGGATGATGAAAGATGATCGATACTAATCACATGAGGAACCGTACATCGTGTGTTGGTTCGGATTGTACTTTATTTTCATTTGCTATATTGTTCCCGTTATGCAGTGTGGTTGTATTTTGTCCCCTGCGTGGGCATGAGTTGTATTTGAGTTGTATGTATTTGTGGAAAGACCAAATCGGTCTACTGAGTCATTTTAGCCTTGAAGGCATTGTCGAGATGTTAAATGTTGTTACCAGCCTGGTAGATCCCCGAGGAGAGGGTCTACGGCGTGTAATATCCCTGAGTGGATTGGGGGTGTTACATAAATGGTATCGGAGCTTAGGTTGAGGAAAACTAGGCTGTCGAGTCAAGTCGTGTTGTTTGAGTCTTGTTTCGTCGGATTTTATCTGACTGAGTCGTGTCGCGACGCGTCGTTTGAGTTTTTTGGTCGTGATTAGTATCGTGGGGCGATCATCATCTTCGTGCGACCTGTGGAAGTAAGTCTCCCTTCTTTGTGTTGTGCCTCGTGTGACACGAGCTATTTTCATGATTATTTGTTAAGTGGTGGAATCCTTATGTAGATTTTGATTTCACGATATGTATTTAGTCGACTCTCGTATTTGATTTATACGAGGGGTGTCGTCGCTTTTGATGTCTTTTTATTGTTGTTTTTGTCTGTGGCTGATGAATTTCGAATCGATCTGCACGTTTTACAAGTTCTATTGTGGAAGCTTTGTGCTTATACGCGTTCGACTTGTTCACTAGCCAGTGCGGGAGAGTATTTTATCAGTGGTTTTGTTCTAAATGTGGTATTTTATCGTTTATTTCCGTTTAAAGACATGTATTGTCTTGATTTTAAACTTTTTGATGCGTGTGCTAGGAGTTGTTTTAGTGAACATCGATATGTGTGAGTTTTGGGCATTACGGCTATTGAATTTTGAAAACCTTGAGTATCTTAGAAAAATAAATTTCGAGACATACTTTTCAAATGACTTATTTTCTTGTGGTACATCCTAGGTGCCACAATATATTTCAAAAAAAATTTCTACTTCGAGGACCAAAATGCTTTGAGATATTTTCAATGTTTTAGAAACACTTTTATTTAGACCCGAGGGTCGAATATTCTGAAAGTTTTCACTAAGAGAAAGTGTCCTCATTTTTATCAAATGCGAAATGGTTCTCCAATGTCTCGATAACGATGTTTCACGTTTATACTTTTTGAAAGGTGATACTCAAGATCAACCAGTATTCTTCAAATTATTTTCAAAATGAGGTTTTCATTTTTTTTAAAACCTGTCCATTCCCGTGTGATATTCGCGTTGTCATTTTGATACTTTCTCCAGAGTATGATCGAATTGGCGGTGTGAGCGTTGAGACGCTTTCCACACATTGGTTGTGCTAGCCCCCTATGAGAGGCGGAGTGTTGGTATTGAATGTTGTCGCCTCATGGCGATTTCTGTGTTGTCGCGTATGTACGAGCTGTTAGAGCTTGGTTTGGTATGACCGTGTGCATCGGTGATGGTTCCGTTATGTGTCGGTTGTTTAATGTCTTGTTGACCTTGCTTCCGTTTTTGTGAATTTCGTGGACGAGGTCGGAGGTAATGCCCGTACTATTTTGACTTCTGTATTTTCTCTTTCCCCAGTCTATCGATTCGTTCATGTTCGTTGGTACTTTATGAACTTGTTCTATATTTCGGTTTCATCGTCCGAACGAGCTGTGATCTTGTTGTGGGTCGATCTGGTTATCGATGTGACTTTTTCGGGTTCAGTTCGATTCTTGTGAACCTTGTTCGGGAGTGACATCATCTGGTTCTATTAGTTCTTTTATTCGAAGTGGATCGGATTTGGAACTCTTATGTTTTCGACTCTGTCGACTCATTTATGTTCGTTGACATTTCTGAGCTTGTCCTGCCCCTTGTTTATGTTTATCGAACGAGTGTGGTATTGTTTCGGAATAACTCGTTTGTCGTTGTGACTTTTTAATTGCTATTCCCTTTCCTGTGGATCTTATGTGAATGCACATCTTGTTGTTTTCACCGGATCATATATTGTCTCGAGTCGAGATGTGAACCTTGGAGTTGTTTGAATTTTATTATCCTTCGTGATTCGAACATGATTCTTCGATTTTTGTTGTCTCGATCGTTGTGGTTCGATCGTTTGATTGTTCGGTTTTTATTGATCTCGTTCCGTGATTGGTGAACATTCAGGCTCCTTCGTAATTCCCTTCAGTTCGGGAAATTAGTTTCGTTTTCGATCTTCCAGCCCTTAGGCGGTGGAATTCCGTATTTGTTCAGCGTTTGGCTCGCGTTTTGATCAATATACCGTTAGGTTGGTCAATCGTATTGATTTTCGTTCATTGTGTTTTGTGATTGTCGGATAATTGACTTGGCTATATTATCCATTTGATGACGCTTGTCGTTTGTTGGTTTTATTATATCCCTAACGGCGACGTCGTGTTGGTCGTCGTGGAGCGTGTTTACACGCCGTATATTCCTTCGCGTTGTTTGTAACATTTCGCCGTTGGGCGTTAGTTGCGCATTCTTGTGTATCTCGTTGAGTTTTTCTTGGCGGAATATTTCTTCTCCCTACTTGTTTTAAGTTTCGGGACGAAACTTCTTTTAAGGAGGGTAGAATGTAATATCCGCAATTTTCGATTTTCGGTAAATTTCTTTTTTCGGACGGAGTCCGTTTGTGACTCGCTCATGACCGTTTCGTCATTACGAGAATGATTAATTCTACACTTTTTACATCCGAGTTCGTTTGGTGTCGTTTCGTTGAGTTACGTGCTTTTTAGCGACTTTTCGCGCTTGAGTTCGATTCTTGCCAATCTCGTTGGCTAACATTTGAGTTTCCGTAAGTCCGTTTAACTTTGTTAGACGTGTTGTGAACCGGTTTGGTTATTCGATCACGTATCGTGATTTCAGGCGTTTTGGGCCATTTTGTAATTTCTTGAAAGTTACGGGTATCCGTATCTGTAATTGTTGCCTCGACCCGTTTCTTGGTCGCGTATGACTAATTATGGTATTATGTTTTCATTTCGGGCCGTTGATGTTGTCCGCGAACTTTTCGTCGTGTTCGTTCCGTACGTTTTCGGAAATCGGGTCGCCGAGCCACGGCGGTTGCGGGACTGGCCGGACGATTGCGGGCACCGGCCGGACAGATGCGGCAGCCGGAAGGCTGCGCGCGCTAACCGGCAGGTGTAGCGCACGCTAGCCTGGTCGACCAACGCACGCTATCGGGCCGGACAGTGGGGTTTCTGAGGTTCTGGACTCGGTCAGGATCGGAAAGTAGCGCGCGCTACTGTCGGTCGTAGCGCACGCTAACCGGCAGGGGTAGCGCACGCTGCCGGTCGACTAGTGTACGTTACCTGGGTAAGTTTGTTAGTCCAGTGGCTCTTTGGGCCAGTCGGCTAGCGCGCGGGCTTCCGTAGCGCGCACGCTAGCGAGTCAGTGGACCGGTCATGGTCGGCGGGGTGGTCGGTGGTGCCGGGTCATGCGGGCCATGGCCGAGAGTGCTCGGCAGTGCGGCGATAGCGCACGCTAGTCCGGTAAGGCTAGCGCACGCTAGTTCCGGCCCAGTATATATATGACAGACCAGCCACATTTCCCTTCGTTTTTCATTTCCTTCCTTCTCCGTCCGCAGCTGGCGATTCATGGGTGATGAAGCCATGTTGTTTAACAACAAATCCATGAAGTTCTTGAGTTCTTAACATCAATCAATCATCCGTTATCATCCTTTGATCCAGCGAATCAAGGTAATCTTCCTTAGAACCCTAATTTCGTGAATTTGGGGATTTTTGCATTTTTGTCCGATTCGTTCCGTGTTGTTGATTAATTCATGATGGGTATGATTAATCTTGATAATATTCTTGTGTTTAACATCATTTAATCCATTGTTCTTCGTCGAATCGAAGTATATTTCTCGATTTCCTTCAAATTGACTTTTTGGGGGATTTGTCCCCGATCTCGTTTTTCATCCGTTTTCGATGGATCGATTATGGTTAAATGATGTTGTTAAACATATTCTATGGATTGTATATCCATATTTCAACTTGGAATTCCGTTTTTGGGTTTTGACGGAACGAATCGTGTTCTTGGCCGTTTTGGGGGAAATCCTTGAACTTTCGTCATTTGTTCTTTGAATTCAGCGGCTTTGGGTCGTACTTTGGAATTCATTTTCGTTTTTATTGTTTTCGTTCGTAGTTCGTTGTTGTGGATTGTCGTTCGGTGGAGTCGGCGAGATCGTAGTCGGTTCGTGCCAAACTACTTCGGTCGATTCTCCGTGTTGTGGTTATTCGAGGCAAGTACCTTGCCCATACTTTTCTCGTTTTATGGATATGATGATCGGTGGTCGTCTTGATGTGTTTGTTTGGTTATTTGAAATGAAGTTTCAAAGGATTTCGGTTTGGCCTCGTTAAAGACTTTCTTTCAAAGCGAGTGTGATTTGTGAACGGTGTTTTGAGAATTGATTATGATTTGGTTATTTTGAACGTTGAAGGATTTTATGATGATACTCCTATTGTTTAAGTTATGGAATCGTGGATTCCGTATTTAATCTTGTTGTGGTGTTTTGAAGAATTTGATATTGGTGTCGAGTTAATGGCCATCTCTAGTGAGTATTCTTAATGAACTTACATTCTTAGCATATTAGTATTGCATGAGTAACGTGTGTGTGTGTATGCTCACTACGGGTTAGTTCCGTCGGTTTCTCGGTATGGGTCCACAAGAGACGTGGATCGACGAGCTTGCTTTTAACCACTACGGGTTAGATCCGACGGGGTCTCGGTAGGGGTCCACAGAGACGTGGATCGACGGTTAATTGTGGTGCATTTTTCAAATGTGATTTGATAATGGCATTTAGGAAATGAGCGCTTTTGAACGGTTTTCTGATTGCATGCATTGACTAAGTGTGTAAGAGGTAAGTGTTCGTTTGGCTTACTTGGCTAGGATGGCACTAGAGTATTTTGTTGTTTGTTTTAAATCCTTTATTTGTGGATTTTGATGTTGGAAGACGAACCTTGTTGTCGTTCTCGTGTACTGTGAGTTGATGAGATTTGGGGCTAAAATCCCAATGGTTTTATAAAAGTCGTTTTACGGATTTGGGGCTAAAATCCCAACGGTTTGGTAAATGTCATTTTCGGAAAGTAAACCTTTGGGCGGTGACCCCTTTTGTCTTTTGGATTTTGAAAAGTAGGATTTGATAATCCTAAATTGTCTTCTATTAAAACTCTCGATGGCATTCTAAACCGTTTTATAAATTACTTCCATTGATTTATGATATTTCGATTTTGAAATGTTTTCTCAAACCCTTGCCTCGGGAAGTACTTTTCGTTTCGTTTGGATCTTTGAGGATCCTCGGTTATTGTTATTCGTGGAATGTGAATTGTATGGCTCGTATTTGCACTTTGTTCTTGCACTAGCAAAACGGTGGAGTTTGCTAACCCCGAGTATTCGGGGTGGATGTCTGTTTTTGCATTCGGGTTTTGGAGCATAACACGGGGTCGGCACGAAGGATGATGAAAGATGATCGAAACTAATCACAAGAGGAACCGTACATCGTGTGTTGGTTCAGTTGTACTTTATTTTCATTGCTATATTGTTCCGTTATGCGGGTGTGGTTGTATTTTGTCCCCTGCGTGGGCATGAGTTGTATTTGAGTTGTATGTATTTGTGGAAAGACCAAATCGGTCTACTGAGTCATTTTAGCCTTGAAGGCATTGTCGAGATGTTAAATGTTGTTACCAGCCTGGTAGATCCCCGAGGAGAGGGTCTACGGCGTGTAATATCCCTGAGTGGATTGGGGGTGTTACAATCTCCACAAACATAATCAGGAACCAGTTCTTCCAAGCTGTTTTATCAAGGATAGTTGTTAACAGGCTACCTATTTGGAAGCTTAGTAACCATCACTAATTATTGACTCTTCTTTCTTGTTTCATTCTGCAGCTCTCTCGTTCAAAGAAGGTGAAGTTTGTGAATGGACACCAACTCAGGCAAATTGGGTAATCCTTGGCTAATTGAATAAGTGTTTCACATAACAGTTTCTTAGAGTCTTTTTGTATATTAGTCTTAGACGTCCACTGATGTAAATTTTCTTCTAGTACTTGTATATATGTAGTTGGTGATGTAGTTGGTTGGTTTTGTGATTGGATGTAGTTGTTTTTTTTTTTATCATGGGATTGTATAGTTGGATGATGTAGTTGGTTTCTACATCATGGGATCTGTGAATTGGTTTGGTGTTTTTTAATGGGAAATGCTAAATTTAAAATTTACATTTTTATTTTGTTAAAATGAAGGTGTTACCTTAGGTACTATATATATATATATATATATGTTGTAAATGTTTTTCATTGGTAACACCTGTAACCCCTAGTGTGTTGTAATTGGTAATATAGAATAGACTAAAAATTGTTGCACATTTGTGGGACCCCGTCGCCCCCACAAAGTTGGCCCCACTAACAGGCCCAAGAAAAGTGGGTCCCACATATTGGTCCCCACCAGTTGACCCCACTGAGTGGGTCCCACCGATGGGCCCAACCCGTGGGACCCACAAAATGGACCCCACGTATGGAACCCACTAAATTGGCTATATATTTTATAAAATTATAAAGTCTACTGCAACACGAATATGATGTTGCTGTAGGGTCCTTAGGATGTTGCTGTAGGGTCCTTAGGTAACAAATAATCCTATGTTAGCTTAGGATGATCCACATGTTGCCTTTGAGTCCAAAGGCTACTGCTCACAGAGCAACTTAGCTAAAATGTTATCTTTGCCCATTTTGGGTCTGTGGCAACAGAAAACTGGGTCTAAGGTAACACAGTTATGTGGTTGCCGAAGGCTATTTGTGGCATAGTGATTCAGAAGATGTTATTTTCATCCTTACTTCCCATGGAATTGATTCCCCAGCACCCTCTGCAATAGAAAAAAAAAATTCTAGATTTTGGTGTTCATGGAGTTTGTTAATTCGTTTAAAAGATATTCTACTGATTTTATCAATTTTTTCAAGAATTTTACCTCAACATGCACCATTAAAAGATATTGTACTTTAGTGTTCATGGAGTTTGTTAATTCGTTTGATCAAAAAGTATTCATGGACTGGTTTTGGTGTTCATAGACTGATTTTGGTGTTCAATTTTATCGTATTTTGTATTTTAGATGTCGAGGCATAGTACCGACCAGCATTCTGATATTCCTTCTCATATCAGGGCACCTCGCCGGATGACTAATTAGTTCGAGCCCCTCTTTCTCTCCTAGTATTCCCGAGCCTTTTTCATGACATAGGAGTGAATATGTCAGACGACCAGAGATATAAGATCTGACCCGACACATACCCTTTAGGCAGCATCTACAACAGTAGTATTTATGTAGTGACTTAGGTTTGCATATGTCAGGATATCGTCCATTTAGGGATGTCGAATTTACACGGTACCTGAATTATGGTGCGTTGTTATCTCATGGGAGCCAGCATATTCCATTTACTGATCGCGGCAACCCTTCTCATAGACATATTGACCGTCTAGAGGTGTTACAGCAGCACACCTATTGGCCATGGACCATATGCGGGGATGTCGAGGACCGTCTCGCATGGTCATCCACCATCGCAGCCACCTACTACTGATTCCCCATCAGGTGGTCCATTAGCGCATCACGTTTTTATTCTAGAGGAGCCGATGGAGTTTAAGTACGATGAGGATCAGGAGGTTTTAGCATAGCCATCGGGGAGAGTCCCGACTGAGATCTCCAAGATGAAAGAGAAGTATGATGATCAGAAACTAATTCGCCCTTTGCTAAATATAGTTGGGTTTAGTTTGAAGAAGGTCGAGAGTGACATAGTCGGCTTACATAAAATGTACTACTCCGATGAAAAGCATTGGGTCCAGGTCTCTCGACAGACTAGGAACAAGTTTTGGCAGGAATTTGGGGTATATTCTTATAAAAATTGTTACATTAGATTATTTTTGGATGTTCTCACAGTTGCTATATTTTTGCAGATGCGTTATAAGTGGCAGAAATTGAATAAGGAGAAAATTGCATGGTATTGGGACAGATATAGCCACAGATGGTTTATTGGTATGCTTACGCATGCCAAAAATAAAGCATATCAAAAACCAGTTGGTCAGCGGGAGAAGTGGTTGAAGGAAAAGGAGATCAAGATCTCGTGGAAGCGTTGGAAGACGGAAGAGAAGAAGAACTTCCAGAAATCTAAAAACATGGGCACTCTTTACGATGACAGTACCGATATGATTACGCAAAAGGCACCAGGTACATATACTGGAGGTAGTATGAGCATGTACGATCATGTTCATTCCATGGTACGTCTAAATTCTATCAATATTTTATTATATAATATATGTTTTCTTTAATTATGTGTCACCATCAATATTGTTAATGTTTTATGTTAATGCATAGGCGAGTGATGTTGCGTCTGATATATACCAAAGACCAGGATGCGAGAGGGAGAAGCCGGTAGAGGACCCAATGTATACTTCTTTGGCCTTCATGAAGACTCACATCACCAATGAGAAAGAAATGAAAAATCATCAAAAGAAAAAAAAATGGTAAGGGCAACAGCGAGGCTCAACTGGAGGGGGGAGAACATAAGTCGGGAGTTTTTACTCCAAAATGGATAGACACCCAAAGTGCAGAACAATACGTAAGTTTAGCTTTATATTTGTTCACTTTCTTGTATTGTGAATACGTCAGCAATTTATAAATTTTGTAGCGTGTTGACTATTTCTATTATAAATACTTGAAATAGGACTGGTACAATAAGCTTGCTGAGGCATTGCATTACCCAAACCCCCTCCGGAAGATGAATTTTACCCGAACATGCGGGCTCAGGTGGCTGGCGGAGTTGGACAGGGTGGAAGGGTGAGGAAAATTTCAAAGGGGATAATCATAAATGTGTAACACCCCCAAGATGATCAGGGCATATTACAGCGCCGTGGATCCCATACTGTGGAATCCACCAGGCTAACATACCAAAATGACATTCGGCAAAGACATACATCATAAAAAAAAGACAATTTCACAATCCACGACATCCAGGCCAAAGACAGAAATTTGACAATTCAATGTGACATCAAATCCATTCCCCAAAACGGGTACACAACAATAATAAATTCAAGAAAGATTACTCGAGTACTTAACCAAATGACATAATAAATTAATCCCAAACAAGACACCAATAAGTAACCACTGAACAGAATCACGCCTGCCCATCATCCTCGTACGGCTCACATGCTCGCTTGCTTCCTTGACCTGTACCTGAAATACAAAAGTATTTCCCCCATTTAAGGGGTTAGTGTCAACTGCTAGTGCAAGTACAATCCATTTGAACTACCATTCTAATCAGATGAAAAATGCGCCAAAAATCATTTTAGAAAACATTTATATTTCAGAATATTTACGGTGCACAAGCACAAAACACATTTCTCCAACAAAACAATTCAATGTTAACCGTTGGTACGAGACTCACGGCCACCGTACCCCGCAGAGCCCCAGACATCCCTGGACGGTTAACCATAATTTGTGATACGCACACTCATGACAATACGTATCCCTAGAGGCCTCGTCGGACCATCCCTAGGTGAACATACACATATTCATCCATACAACAACAAAAAGCCATTATTCAAATACTAGAACGCGTAAACAAATGTAAAGTACTTGCCTTTGAGACATCTTCGAAGAATCGGGAATGAATAATGACTACGAACGATCCGGATGGAAAACGACGGTTCCTAAACGAAGGATCAACATATCTTAGTCCTAACGGACAACAATAATCGAATGGAAAATGCCCATAACCCCGATTACAATCTACGACAATAACGATCAATCGATACGGGCAAGGGTTTACGCAAAATCTCCCCGAATCTATAATTCACGGATTAAACTCGATGAAATCGGATTGGGAATCACCCAATAATAAAAATCGATAAGGAATATCACAACATACTTGAACAATTCGAGTTTAATAATCAAAACCCGGAAAACCCCCCAAAATTGACAAGTTAGGGTTCGAGACGAAATTACCTTAGATTCGGACGGTGGAAGATGATTACGTTGATGATAATATGTTTCTACAATCCCACGGTGAAGAAGGATGATGAAGATACGGATTGAAAGTGATGGAATCGCCCCCTGGAGGATTGTTGGTGTCGCCCGACGAAAGAAAAAATGAAGAGAGGAAAATAAATGAGGTTCTGACCTCTGCCCGCTGTTGTTAAAACAGCGGGCTGTTACGGTCGTAACTGATGGGGTATTACGGCCGTAACACCCTACTGGACATCAGTCTGGGCAGCTGTTGTCCAAACTTTTCCGGACGACTTCGAAACCTGGACCTGCTATCGAACCAAAAATATGATTACGAAGTATATTTAATGATGAACCTAAGCGTCACAATAAAATACAATTCCGACTACCCGGGAATCCGAAATACGACGATGAAGATGAAATTCCCTAACTTATAGGAAATTACAAAAATGGCCCAAGTGTCCGAAAATCACAATACGACGTCGGATTGACAAACCGAAGGTCCCAACACGAACAACTCAACCATACGAACTCATTCAAACCAAGAAACAACGAAAAGGAACAAGTTTCATGAGAATCAAATGCGCATACGGCAAAACATAACATAGAACGGAATTTTGTAAAAACACCTCCGAAACTCATCCAAATGGAAAAACTCCAAGAATAAAGTAGATTCAAAATGTCGAAACGGTTACAATCAAATCAATAAAATAGACATACACCAACAATGGAAACTGCTAAAAATGGAAAAGGTACGGATATTACATTCTTCCCCTCTAAAAAGAAGTTTCGTCCCAAAACTTAAGAATGAAAAAGCTCGGGGTGCCTCGAATGCATATCCTCCTCTAACTCCCACGTTGCCTCTTCTACTCCGTGCCTCGACCATTGCACTTTAACCAAAGTAATGGTTTTGTGCCTTAATTGTTTGTATCGACGCTCCAAAATTTTAACGGGCCTCTCCTCGAACATGACGTCCTTCTCGATCTGCACGTCCCCGAAATCAATAACATGGGACGGGTCTGGAACATACTTCCTCAGCTGAGAGACATGAAATACACTATGCACATGACTCAACGACGGAGGCAAGGCCAAACGATACGCTAACTCGCCAACTCTCTACAATATCTCGAAAGGTCCAATATATCTCGGGCTGAGCTTCCCCTTTTTCCCAAAACGGAAAACTCCCTTCGACAGAGACACTCTCAACAGAACATGATCTCCCACCTCAAACTCCAAAGGTCGACGCCTAAAATCCCCATAAGACTTTTGTCGACTCTGAGCTGCCAACAATCTCTTTCTAATTAAGTCAACTTTCTCCCTCGTCTCTAACACAAGATCCGGCTCGGTGCCAACTAAATCGTAAGGTTCATCCCAACATATCGGCAATCAGCAACGTCGGCCATAAAGCGCCTCATATGGTGCCATCTTAATCGATGCGTGCCAGCTATTATTATATGTAAACTGAATCAAGGCTAGATGCTCCTCCCAGTCACTACTCTAGTCTAACGCACACGCGCGAAACAAATCTTCAAACGTCTGAATGGTACACTCGGACTGTCCGTCAGTCTGAGGGTGGAAAGATGTACTCAAACGCAAATGTGTCCCCAATGCCGTATGTGCCGCCTGCCAGAAATGCGATACAAACCGGCTATCTCTATCTGAAATAATAGTCTTCCGCGTACCATGAAGTCTAACTATCTGCGCAACAAATACTTAGTCAATCGGTCTACGATCACCCACACAATATTCATTTCGGTCTTCGTCCTCGGAAAGTTCGTGACAAAATCCATGGAGATATCTTCCCACTTCCATTCCGGGACGGGAAGTGGTTTCAACAATCTGGCTGGCCGTTGATGCTCGATTTTGACTTGTTGACAAGTCAAACACTTAGCCACAAACTCAACTACCTCCTTCTTCATGTCGTTCCACCCGAAATTCTTCCTCAAATCTTTGTACATTTTACTCGAGCCCGGATAGACTGAGTAAGGTGACGCGTGAGCCTCTCTCATAATATTATGCCTCAATTCCAAGTCGTTCGGAACACAAAGCCGACCTCGGAATCTCAACAAACCATCCTCATGTATCACGAATACTGGGGCTTTCCCCTTCCCTACATTCTCTCGAAGCTGAATAAACATCGGGTCTTCCAACTATCCCGATTTAATGTCGTCGACTAGAGACGAAGAAATCTCAAGAGTACGCAACTTTTCGGAACTCTCTGGTAGCACAATCTCAATGCTCAACCTCATCAACTCTCGCTGAAGTCCCGTCTGAGCCGCAAGTAACTCAAGCGCCCGAAGCGATACCGATTTCCGACTCAAGGTATCTGCCACCACATTTGCCTTGCCCGGATGATAAAGGATCTCGAGGTCGTAATCCTTAATCAACTCCAACCATCTCCTCTGTCTCATGTTAAGCTCTTTCTGCGTAAAAATGTACTTCAGGCTTTTGTGATTGGTGAAAATCTGACACGACGAGCCATACAAGTAGTGACGCCAGATCTTCAATGCAAACACAACTGCGGCCAACTCAAGATCATGTGTAGGGTAATTAAACTCGTACGGTTTCAGCTGACGGGAAGCATAGGCTATTGTCTTCCCGTGATGAATGAGTACACATCCGAGCCCTTGGCCCGAAGCATCACTAAAAACTAAGAAACCCTCATTACCACTCGGTAAAGCCAAAACGGGAGTAGTCGTCAACCGTTTCTTCAATTCCTCGAAACTCTTCTGTCTCTCATTGGTCTACACAGCAGTCGAGCGATCTTAGAGAACCCCTCGACAAATCTACGATAATATCCGGCCAAACCCAGAAAACTATGGACCTCATTCATATTTTTGGGCGGCGCCCAATCCAACACTGCCTCTATCTTATGTGGGTCCACACGAACACCCTCAGCCGAGATCACGTGGCCGATAAACATAACCTCCCATAACCAAAACTCACACTTTAAGAACTTCGCAAAAAGATGCTGAGTTCTCAAAATTCCTAGCACGATATGCAAATGACGTTCATGCTCCTCCTCGCTCCTCGAGTAAATCAGGATATCATCGATAAAAATGACTACATGCTTATCGAGGTACTCGATAAAGACTTTGTTCATAAACTGCATGAACACGGCTGGTGCGTTGGTTACCCCAAAAGGCATAACCACAAACTCGTAATGACCGTATCTCGTCTGAAAGGTCGTCTTCGAAATGTCGGAATCCTTCACTCGGAGATGATAATATCCCGATCTCAAATCAATCTTTGAAAACACGGTTGCCCCTTGCAGTTGGTCAAATAAATCATCAATCCTAGGGAGCGGATACTTGTTTTTGATAGTCACTTTTTCAACTCTCGATAGTCGATACACAAATGAAGTGACACATCCTTCTTCTTCACAAACAAGACCGGTGCGCCCCAACGCGAAGCACTCGGTCGAATATACCCCATGTCTAGCAACTCTCCCAACTATTTCTTCAACTCAAGCATCTCGGCAGGCGACATACGGTATGGTGTCCTAGAAATCGGTGTCGCAGCCGGCTCTAAATCCACAGTAAACTCAACCTCTCGGTCTGGCGGCAAACCCGACAACTCATCTGGAAAGACATCAGGATACTCACATACTACCGGAATAGACGAGAGCTCGACTCCCCCTTCTTCCGACCTCAAAGCATAACACCAATAACCCGTGCAACCTCCTCGAAGAAGTCTCACCACTTTCAAAGCGCTGATTAGGAATCTCTAGCTACTCCGCTTATGCCCCACAAAAGAATGCTCAGTACCGTGAGAGGCTAACATCGAAACGGTTCTCGTTCTATAATTCATGATCGCCCCATGATGGTCCAGCCAATCCTCACCAAGAATCAGATCCTCGTCTCTAAAATCTACCACAATCAGATTAGAAGGCCAATCCCTTCCTGCGATACTCACTGGAAAATCTCTAATCTCATGATCCCCCACGATGCTATCCCCACTAGGCAGTTTAACAACAAATGGTTCACACGCAACTAGGCAATCAACATGCAGACGACGCACACAATCCATAGATATGAAAGAATGCGTAGCACCAGAATCGAATAACATGGAAACATGATGGTCAAGGATGTGAACGGTACTTGTAGCTACCGTCGCGTCGGGATCTCCAGCTCGTCTCATCTCATACACACGGGGTGGAACAGACCCCACACTAGAAGCTCCCCCTATAGAAGGCTTCCCACATCCTTGGCCTCTACCAAAACTCTGTTGTGGCTGAGAAACTGTCAGTGCCTGATTCACGCTCGGTTCCCCCTCAGCTGGGGCTGACACCTGAGTAGCTGGTGCCCGAACCGCATCTGTACAAAACTTAGCACGATGACCCATCCGACCGCAAGCAAGACACTGAATCAGAGGTCTGTCACACTCACTCATCATGTGGCCAGGATGACCACAGTTAAAGCAGGTAGGACCACGAACGGAACCAGTAGGAGCAGACCTACAACCGTTTCCTCGCCCAAATGATGGGGACTGATTCCCGAAGACTCGCGAACCAGACTGAGCCTTCGGATACCCGCCAGACTTGCCTCCCGAAAATTGACTGGAGGTCTTCTATTTCTTTCCCGCGATTGCCGCCTCTATAGCAGAAAACAACATCTCATAAGCCATTTCTTTATTTTGATAATCTTTCAGAGTTGTACATCCGATACCAGACATGTAGTGACGGACCCTCGGCTTCATCCACATGTCAAAGTGGCGGATCTTGTATAACTCATATCGGACTTGGTTTCTCACATAATGAAGTTGTTGGTTGTATTCCTTGATTTCCTGTGAAATCGGAACATCCTGGGGCTTAGCCTCAAAGAAGGCTCGGATCCTCCCTTATTTAACTGTCCACGGACAAAATTCGTCGTCCATCAGCTCTCGGAACTCTGCCCATGTGGCTGCCCGGTCACGCGGTTTCACCACTTGCCACCACATTGCTACCTCCTTAGCGAGGAAGTACTAAGTGATGGGTACCTTCCTCTCCTCAGAGCATTTAGCTGCCTCGAACACTTTCTCCATCTCAAATAACCAATTCACCTAATCGGAAGGGTCGGAAGCACCATCAAACTGTGGAGGACGCATACGAATCACATCCTAAAGTAGCTTATCATTGTTGGATCCTGTAGGCGTTACCGGATTAGCATTTGCTTGGCCGACCAAGACGGCCT
Organism: Orobanche coerulescens; assembly: GCA_033398695.1. NCBI lineage: Eukaryota > Viridiplantae > Streptophyta > Magnoliopsida > Lamiales > Orobanchaceae > Orobanche > Orobanche coerulescens. Next base: position 67,844,090 of record CM065809.1, read on the forward strand.
GAGTCAGTAGCGTCATCTGGTTCGCTACTTGCTGTAAAATATTTGCCACCCCGATGTTCTCATAAGCATGGTCGGAGCTAGCAGACTGATCCTGATGGCCTCCGGAACTGCGTGGAACACTGTTCGACAAGAAAGGCATCGCCGAATCAGTTCCCGAGTTATCAAACATGGCTGCCCCACCGGCTGCGCCACGTCCCCTACCGTGTCCTCTACCAGCAGGAATTCTGAAGAAGTAACGGGTGAGTACAATTCAAACGCAAAACGCAACAAGATATCAAGAAAGGAATAGAGCCGAACAACATAATGAGTCAAGTTGGGAAAACCTGACGAGCACCGGCGTACCGAGATGATGGCGTAGCAGTGATACAGTTCAAAAACGACACTCAAATAGACCCAAATAACCGACAGCCTAGGTATCCATAAACCTAAGCTCTGATACCATATTCTGTAACACCCCCAAGATGATCAGGACATATTACAGCGCCGTGGACCACCAGGCTAACGTACCAAAATGACATTCGACAAATACATACATCATCAACAAAATGACAATTTCACAATCCACGACATCCAGACCAAAGACAGAAATTTGACAATTCAATCTGACATGAAATCCATTCCCCAAAACTGGTACACAACAATAATAAATTCAAGAAAGAGTACTCGAGTACTTAACCAAATGACATAATAAATAAATCCCAAAAAAGACACCAATAAGTAACCACTGGACAGAATCACGCCTGCCCATCATCCTTGTACGACTCGCATGCTCGCTTGCTTCCTTGAACTACCATTTAAGGGGTTAGCGACAACTGCTAGTGCAAGTACAATCCATTTGAACTACCATTCTAATCACATGAAAAATGCGCCAAAAATCATTTTAGAAAACATTTATATTCCGGAATATTTACGGTGCACAAGCACAAAACACATTTCTCCAACAAAACAATTCAAAGTTAACCGTTAGTACGAGACTCACGGCCACCGTACCCCGCAGAGCCCCGTCGGACATCCCTGGGTGGTTAACCATAGTTCGTGATACGCACACTCACAGCAATACGTATACCTAGAGGCCTCGTCGGACCGTCCCTAGGTGAACATACACATATCCATCCATACAACCACGAAAAGCCATAATTCAAATACTAGAACGCATAAACAAATGTAAAGTACTTGCCTTTGAGACATCTTCGAAGAATCGGGAATGAATAACGACAACCAATGATCCGGATGGAAAACGACGGTTCCTAAACGAAGTATCAACATATATTAGTCCTAACGGACAACAATAATTGAATGGAAAATGCCCATAACCCCGATTACAAGCTACGACAATAACCAATCAATCGATACGGGCAAGGGTTTACGCAAAATCTCCCCGAATCGATAATTCGCGGATTAATCTTGATGAAATTGGAATGGGAATCACCCAATAATAACAGTCGATAAGGAATATCACAACATACTTGAACAATTCGAGTTTAATAATCAAAACCCGGAAAACCTCCCAAAATTGACAAGTTAGGGTTCTAGACGAAATTACCTCAGATTCGGATGGTGGAATATGATTACGTTGATGATAATATATTCCTACGATCTCACGGTGATGAATGATGACGAAGGTATGGATTGAAAGTGATGGAATCGCCCCCTGGAGGATTGTTGGTGTCGCCCGACGAAAGAAAAAACGAAGAGAGGAAAAGAAATGAGGTTCTGACCTATGCCCGCTGTTCTAAAAACAGTGGGCTGTTACGGCCGTAACAGGTGATGCATTACGGCCGTAACAATGGCCATATTACGGCCGTAACTGATGGGGTATTGCGGCCGTAACACCTCTTTGGACGATCTGGGCATTCTTGTCCCAGCTATTCGGACGACTCCGAAACCCGGACCTGCTATCGAACCAAAAATATGGTTACGAAGTATATTCAATTACGAACCTAAGCATTACAAGAAAATACAATTCTGACTACCCGGGAATCCGAAATACGACAATGAAGATGAAATTCCCTAACTTATAGGAAATTACAAAAATGACCCAAGTGTCCGAAAATCACAATACGACGTCGGATTGACAAACCAAAGGTCCCAACACGAAGAACTCAACCATACGAACTCATGCAAACCAAGAAACAACGAAAACGAACAAGTTTCATGAGAATTGAATGCGCATACGGCAAAACATAACATAGAATGGAATTTAGTAAAAACACCTCGAAACTCGTCCAAATGGAAAAACTCCAAGAATAAAGTAGATTTAAAATGTCGAAACAGTTACAAGCGAGTCGATAAAAATAGACATACACCAAAAATAGAAACTGCTAAAAATGGAAAAGGTACGGATATTACATTCTCCCCCTCTAAAAAGAAGTTTCGTCCCGAAACTTAAGAATGAAAAAGCTCGGGGTGCCTCGAACGCATATCCTCCTCCAACTCCCACGTTGCCTCTTCTACTCCGTGCCTCGACCATTGCACTTTAACCAAAGAAATGGTTTTGTGCCTTAATTGTTTGTCTCAACGCTCCAAAATTTTAACGGGCCTCTCCTCGAACGTGATGTCCTTCTCGATCTGCACGTCCCCGAAATTAATAACATGGTTGGTGCCATATATGAAAGGCTGTAGTGTATGCTTGAGATTAGTTGGTCCTGACTATTAGCATGCATCAGCGTATTTGCATACGTTGAACAATATCGAAGTGAGATAGTGTCATCTGTACTAACTGTAAGAAGATCGTAAATCTCGGATAATTATTATTTCTTAATTCTAAGTATATAATATTTAATTGTGTATTTATAATATTTATTGCTTTTATTTACCATGGATGAGAGTCAAAATGATTGACTCAATAAGCTTCGTATATTGGGCAATAATATTATTTATATGACAATTATTATAATTAGAAATCGTGTCCCGACTCGTACGGGTTGATGATGTACCCTTGAGGCTCGATAATGATTATTATATTAAATCCTGCAGGTGGATTTAATTTCGATATAATAATAAGGTTCGAGTGGTACTCCTCTTGGACAAAATATTAATTAATTAAAGCTACCAGTAGCTTAAATTAATTAATAGATATTGTAACACCCCAATTCACAACTAGGACATTACACGCCGTAGAACCCTCGTGAGGTCTACCAGGCTAACACTATATAAACCACAATGTAATCCCGAATGATGCACTCAAAAGTAAATAAGGCCGTGGCCTCGGCCAAAACATTTTAAAGGAGTACATGAGCAGAAGTTTAATACCAATTCATTGCCCACGCAGGGGACTTAAACCAAGTTTCAAAATAAACAGTCTAACTTCATTACTCAACAATGCAATGACAAAACATAAAAAATGCAGACTCGAGCCACATCATCAAGCCAGCCCATCCTTTGCATGCATGTCCCGTGCCTGCTCCTCAGCCCTCCCGGTACCTGAAATGCATAAGACACATTTCCCCCATTTAAGGGGTTAGCATTCGAATAGCTAGTGTAAGTACACAATTACACTACATTATATACATATATGGTTTTTACACAATCATCTCAATCAGAAATCATTTGCCATAAATATTCCGGAATACTACATTGGCAATCAACCAGTTCCAATCATCACGATGTCACAAAATCACATCTGGTATCCCGTGGCCGTACCCCTTAGTATCGACCCCCAGACATCCCGTCGAACACTCCGGGTGGGATACCACTTCTGCGGCCGTACCCCATAGTATCGACCCCCAGACATCCTGTCGGACACTCCGGGTGGAATCTCAATCACACACGCACCCAAGTTTCCTTCTGCGGCCGTACCCCTTAATATCGACCCCCAGACATCCCGTCGGACACTCCGGGTGGAAGGAACACAACTCACGCACCCAAAAATCACAATTCATCAATCATTTTGAAAATCACAACATACATAATCAAATGTAATACATGTACTTGCCTTGAATAAGACGAAATGAGGGAAACAACGAAGGAATAGGTTTTGGTCCGAACAATCCTCCCAAATCCGCTCCTAACATAATAACGGTATACAACAAGTCTCAATAATGCGGAAAGGTAAGAATTAATCTTAATTCTACCCGTTGGGGCAATTCGTCGGACACCAAGGGTGCATAAGGAAATGAAATTGGTCAACGGTGTAATAACGGGATTTCCTCCCATCCAATAACAAGAAAACCAAGGGTCACGAGTATACTATCAAAATCTAACAACAACATCGGTTAAATCGGATTAAAATACAAGATCACCACCAAACCCTCCCCAAAATCATACTAGGGTTAAAGGAGTTCTTACCTCTTGAAGATTCAAGCACTATAATCCGAAGAACACGTGTTAGATCCACAATCTGAGCTACACGATCGAAAGAAGATGAAGAAAATCACACAATCAAGTGGTAGATGGAGAAAAATCCCCCTCTCAAACCTCTCTCTCTCTCGTACGGTGGAAGGAAGGAAGAAATGAACTGCATCCGCTGAAAAGAAACGCTAATATAGCAGTGACCGCATTGTGTGCCGCGGCCCAGCTGAACTGTGCCGCGGCACAGGGCCAAAAATTGCACCCAGTGATCGGCAGACCGCTTGGTGTGCCGCGGCCCATTCGAAGTGTGCCGCGGCCCTGACTCGGCATTGTGCCGCGGCCCTGCCGGCCTGTTCCGTGGCACGCAGTACAGTAGGTTTGGCCGATAAGTGCAACACGAGTGTGCCGCGGCCCTGCCGGCGTGTGCCGCGGCACACGGTACAGTCTGCTCGGCCAGGAACTGGGCAATGTGTGTGCCGCGGCGCACAATCCTTGTGCCGCGGCCCACACCCCCCTTGGGTCCCAAAATGATGGAAAATGAACCGGGAAGAGAATTCAAGCAATAGGAATCGATATTTGGGCAACAATAACACAAAATGGAAGTATGGAAACCCCAAGCGATCCGAGGTACGCCACCACAATCGAACAAAGAACAAATACCTAAAACTTATAGGAAATTACAAAACGGCCCAAACATCCGAAAATCACGATACAACGTCGGATTAACAATTCGAAGCTCACAACATGCTCTACTCCACCATACGAACTCATGGAAATAGGAAAAATGATAGAATCGGACGAGTTTAACGAGAATCGAATACACATGCGATATAGTATAACTCAAGGTGAAATTACGCAAAAACATCATCGAGACTCATCCCAACGGAGAAACTCCAATAATAAAATAGATTCATAATTCTAAAACGGTGCCAAGCGAGTTGTCCGAAACGAATATATACCGAAAATAGAAATTACCAAAAGTAGAAAACATGGATATTACATTATCTCCCCCTAAAAATAAGTTTCGTCCCGAAACTTACAACACGAATAACTCGGGGTATCTCGATCTCATACTCTCTTCCGTCTCCCACGTGGCTTCCTCGGATCCATGCCTCGACCATTGCACTTTAACCAAAGGAATGGTTTTGTGCCTGAGTTGCTTCACCCGACGCTCTATGATCTGAATCGGCCTCTCCTCGAAGGTGATGTCGGGTCCCAACTCGATCTCTCCAAAATCAATAATATGGCTAGGGTCCGGTACGTACTTCCTAAGCTAGGAAACATGAAATACGTTATGAACGTGACTCAAAGACGGCGGCAAGCCTAACCGATAGGCAAGCTCTCCCACTCTCTCTAAAATCTCAAACGGCCCGATATATCTCGGACTAAGTTTACCCTTCCAGCCGAAGCGGTAAACTCCCCGTGTCGGCGACACCTTAAGCAAGACGTGATCTCCCACCTTAAACTCCAACGGTCGGCGACGTGAATCGGCATAAGACTTCTGTCGGCTCTGGGCCGTCATCAATCTATCGCGAATCAGAGCAATCTTCTCTCTTGTCTCAACTATCATATTGGGCTCGGTACCAATTAGCTCGGACGCATCGTCCCAACACAACGGCGATCTGCACCTCCTTCCATACAACGCCTCGAATGGTGCCATTTTGATCGAGGCATGCCAACTGTTGTTGTACGTGAACTCGATTAACGGCAAGTGCGACTCCCAATCATCCTTCCAATCTAAGGCACATGCTCTCAACATATCCTCCAACGTCTGGATCGTCCGCTCAGACTGTCCGTCAGTCTGAGGGTGGTAAGACGTACTGAGTCTCAACTCAGTCCCCAAAGCTCGATGAACAGCCTGCCAAAAATGTGATACAAACCGGCCATCTCGATCTGAAATAATGCTCCTAGGAGTCCCATGCAATCTCACGATCTCTGCTATAAATACTCGTGACAGCCTCTCCGGACCCCAAGTATCCTTAATACCCAAGAAATGAGCTGATTTGGTCAGTCGATCGACAATGACCCAAATCATGTTCATTCCGGTCCGAGTCCTAGGCATCCTGGTAATGAAATCCATAGAGATCTCTTCCCACTTCCATTCCGGAATGGGAAGTGGTCGTAGCAACCCCGCAGGTCGCTGATGCTCAATCTTAACCTGCTGACAGGTTAAACACTTCGCCACAAACTCGCTAACGTCCGATTTCAAATTACTCCACCAATAGTTACTCCTCACATCCTTGTACATTTTGCTCGTACCAGGATGTATGTAATAAGGCGTAGTATGAGCCTCACTCAAAATCTTCTATCTCAGCTCAATGACATTCGGTACACATAGTCTGCCGTGAAATCTCAATACTCTGTCATCCTGAACCACAAATCCAGGGGCTTTTCCCTTTCTCACATCCTCCCTTAGCTGGACTAAAAACGGATCATCATACTATTTTGCCTTGATATCATCAGTCAAGGACGAAGTGATCTCCAACGTACATAACTGACCCTGAACTCTCTGAACCCAAACCTCGATATTCTGAAAAATAAAATCCCGCTGGATCCTACTCTGTGGTGTAAGTACCTCTAATATCTGTAATGCCATCGGTTTCCTGCTTAACGCATCATCCACTACGTTAGCCTTACCCGGATGGTAAAGTATCTCGAGGTCGTAATCTTTAATTAGCTCCAACCACCTACGCTGTCTCATATTCAACTCTTTCTGACTGAAGATATACTTCAGACTCTTGTGGTCCGTAAAAATCTTACACGACGATCCATAGAGATAATGTCTCCATATCTTTAAGGCGAAAACGACCGCGGCTAACTCCAAATCGTGCGTGGGGTAATTCGCCTCATACGGTTTCAACTGGCGGGACGCATAAGCAATCACCCTGTCTCTCTGCATCAAAACACATCCGAGCCCGAGGCCCGAAGCATCACTATATACCACGAAATCTTCGTTCCCCTGAGGCAATGCTAACACGGGTGCGGTAGTTAGTCGCCTCTTCAACTCGTCAAAACTACTTTGTCTGTCTGCGGTCCACTCGAACTTCTGGGTTTTCTGGAGTAACTGAGTGAGTGGTCTAGCGATCTTAGAAAATCCCTCAACAAATCTACGGTAATAGACGGCAAGACCCAGAAAACTCCTCACTTCCTACACGTTTTTGGGCAGTTCCCAAGCCATCACCACCTCTATTTTCTGTGGATCTACCCGAACTCCTTCTGCTGAAATCACATGCCCGAGGAACATCACTTCCTTGAGCCAAAACTCACACTTAGAGAACTTCGCATACAACTGCTCAGCTCTCAAAATGTCTAATACAATCTGGATATGTAAGGCGTGCTCCTCCCGACTCCGTGAGTAGATCAGAATGTCATCGATAAAGACGACTACGAATTGTCCAGATACTCAATAAAAACTTTGTTCATTAACTTCATGAACACTACTGGGGCATTGGTTAGCCCAAAAGGCATAACGACAAACTCGTAATGGCCATATCTCATCCGAAAGGCAGCTTTCGGTATATCGATATCCCGAATCCTCAACTGGTAGTAGCCCGATCGCAAATCAATCTTCGAAAAGACTGTCGCCCCCTGAAGCTGATCAAACAAGTCATCTATCCGGGGCAAAGGGTATTTATTTTTGATGGTCAACTTGTTTAATTCTCGATAATCGATGCATAAACGAAGCGATCCATCCTTCTTCTTAACAAAAAGTACGGGCGCACCCCAAGGCGATGCGCTCGGTCGAATATACCCTTTATCAAACAATTCTCCCAACTGATTCTTCAACTCTAACATCTCCGAAGGTGCCATACGGTACGGTGCTCGAGAAATGGGGGCTGCATTCGGCTCAAGATCGATAGGAAACTCCACCTCTCGCTGTGGTGGTAGCCCTGGTAAGTCGTCTGGGAAAACGTCGGGATACTCACTAACAACTGGAATTGACGACATGTCAACCCCACCATCCTCCGCCTGCAGGGCATAACACCAATAGCCGACACAACCCTGGTTCAGAAGTTTCATCGCCTTTAAGGCGCAAATCACACCCCCCGATCTCCCCGGCTTTCAACCGATGAGGGTATGCTCGGTGCCATCCTCAGCTACTATCGAGATGGTACGAGTCCGATAGTTCATGATAGCACCGTGACGCTCTAACCAATCGTCCCCGAGGATTAAATCCTCACCCTTAAGGTCTATAACAATGAGATTCGAGGGCCAATCTCGGCTCCCGATCCTCACGGGGCAATCCCTAACTTCTCGGTCCCCAAACATACGATCCCCGCTAGGCGTACCCACCACAAACGGTTCACACTCAAACAAGCAGTTAAAGCCAATACGATTCACACAATCCGATGCAATAAAGGAATGGGTAGCACCCGAATCAAAAAGCACGGAAACTGGATGAGTAAGGATCTTAGTGGTACCTGACGCCACCGGAACGTCTGCCTCCTCTGTGCGCCTCAGCTGATACAATTGGGGGTGAACTGAACCCGAACTCGAGGCTGCACGGCGATCCGGCTGACCCCGACCCCTACCACGACCTGAACCCTGCGGAATATGAGTAGCTGGAATACTGTGATCCTTTTGTTCAGTAGTGGTAGTCGGAACTCTAATAGCCCTGGTGGCCCTCTCACAATGAGTTGCCCGATGCCCGGTCTGCCCGCAAGTAAAGCAAGTGACTGGAGGAAAAGGGCAATCCTTCATCAAATGCTCATATTGGTTGCAGTTAAAACAAACCCTTCCACCAGAAGCAACGAACTGGACTGAACGATTACCCTGAGATCCACCGGCCTCATGAAACAGCCTCTTCCCCGGTATGGGAGCAGAACGAGACCTCTAAAACTGACCACCCTTCCCGGTCGAGAATCCACCGGTAGTCTTCTGCTTCTTAGCTTCCGAAACCGACTCTGATTCTGGGACGGCCATCTCGATCGCTAGAGCACGATCCTGGTATTCCTTCAAAGTGGCACACATGAGCGGCGCCATACTCTGCCTAATATGCGGCTTCATGCGCATATTGAAGTAACGGATTTTATCAGCCTCCGTTCTCACTTGATCTCTCACGAAACCCAACTGCTGATTATAAGAAATGATGGCCTGAGAAATAGGCACATCCTGAGGTGTAGCGGTGAAGAATTCCACAATTCTGCGCTCCTTGACTGGCGGCGGACAATACTCTGCTTCCATAGCAGCCTTGAATTCCTCCCAAGTAGCTCGACGGTCTCTGGGCACAACGGCCTCCCACCATTCCGCAGCTTCCTTATCCAGGAGGTACTGGGCAATATGTACCCTCCTGTCTTTAGGACAAGCTACGGCATCAAAGGTCCTGGACAACTAAAAGAGCCAATTCTCCCAACCGAGGGAGTCAGAAGATCCGGAGAAACGAGGAGGGTGCATCTTAGTCACAGTCTGAAGCCACTTACTAGCTTCCTCTTCAGGTGTTGGAGGCGGATTCTGGCGTCCACCCTGAGCTATCTAAGCAATCTGGGCTACTAACTGCTGAAGTACGGCAGTAGCCCCGGCGTCGGCATTATTTCCCGACGGCACTGAGTGAGAGGCTGAGTCCGCAGAGGACTGAGAAAGTGAGCCATCTTCATTATCAGCACCCCGACCACGACCTCGGTCGCGTCCCCTAGCTGGTCTACCACGACCTCTCAACATACTAAAAGAAGAATGAAAAGGACAAGGTCAGAAAGATTCGCAATTGACAAAGTTGGCATCACAATTCATAATTCCGAGCAACGTAAGAAAACGAATTACAGAAATATAAGAGTTCGAGGAGACTTACAGCCACGGGTCGCACGAAAAGACGGCAGCGTGATAATATTAGGCTCAACGACTGACTCTAATAACGCAACTGACAGACCCAAAAATTTACCAACAGCCTAGGTATTCAAAACCTAAGCTCTGATACCATAAATGTAACACCCCAATTCACAACTGGGACATTACACGCCGTAGAACCCTCGTGAGGTCTACCAGGCTAACACATGACATATAAACCACAATGTAATCCCGAATGATGCACTCAAAAGTAAATAAGGCTGTGGCCTCGGCCAAACCATTTTAAAGGAGTACATGAGCAGAAGTTAAATACCAATTCATTGCCCACGTAGGGGACTTAAACCAAGTTTCAAAATAAACAGTCTAACTTCATTACTCGACAATGCAATGACAAAACATAAAAAATGCATACTCGAGCCACATCATCAAGCCAGCCCATCCTTTGCATGCATGTCCCGTGCCTGCTCCTCAGCCCTCCCGGTACCTGAAATGCATAAGACGCATTTCCCCCATTTAAGGGGTTAGCATTCGAATAGCTAGTGCAAGTACACAATTACACTACATTATATACATATACGGTTTTTACACAATCATCTCAATCAGAAATCATTTGCCATAAATATTCCGGAATACTACATTGGCAATCAACCAGTTCCAATCATCACGATGTCACAAAATCACATCTGGTATCCCGTGGCTGTACCCCTTAGTATCGACCCCCAGACATCCCGTCGAACACTCCGGGTGGGATACCACTTCCATGGCCGTACCCCTTAGTATCGACCCCCAGGCATCCCATCGGACACTCCAGGTGGAAGCTCAATCACACACGCACCCAAGTTCCCTTCCGCGGCCGTACCCCTTAGTATCGACCCCCAGACATCCCGTCGGACACTCCAGGTGGAAGGAACACAACTCACGCACCCAAAAATCACAATTCATCAATCATTTCTAAAATCACAACATACATAACGAAATGTAATACATGTACTTGCCTTGAATAAGACGAAACGAAGGAAACAACGAAGGAATAGATTTTGGTCCGAACAATCCTCCCAAATCCGCTCCTAACACAATAACGGTATACAACAAGTCTCAATAATGCGGAAAGGTAAGAATTAATCCTAATTCTACCCGTTGAGGCAATTCATCGGACACCAAGGGTGCATAAGGAAATGAAATCAGTCAACGGTGTAATAACGGGATTTCATCCCATCCAATAACAAGAAAACGAAGGGTCACGAGTATACTATCAAAATCTATCAACAACATCGGTTAAATCGGATTAAAATACAAGATCACCACCAAACCCTCCCCAAAATCATACTAGGGTTAAAGGAGTTCTTACCTCTTGAAGATTGAAACTGTAACACCCCCAGATCAAACCGAGAATATTACACGCCGCAGACCCTCTCCGTGAGGATCCACCAGGCTAGACATCAACACAACACATTACATTACATACTGATGAATCAGAATAACGAATCAATAGACCGATTTGGTCTTCCGTCACTGACTTACAAATCAAAATACATAAACTCATCCAGACTCATACACATGCAAGGGTAAAATACTTGCAACGACGAACAATAAGACAGCGGAAAAGACAATACAATGGACTCCGACTAACTGAAGTCAAAACTGGCCTTCGTGTGATTAGTATCATTCGTCTTTCATCATCCCTCGTGCCGATCCTGTGTCTTGCTCCCGAAAACCTGCATGTACCTGGACACAATCTGATATCCACCCCCCGATTACTCGGGGGTTAGCAAAACTCCACTGTTTTGCTAGTGCAAGTATAAAGTACAAATACGAGCCATACACAACACATTCCGAGAATACAACGAAAGACTTCCCGAGGTATATTTAGTAAAAAAAATAGTTCGAGTCTTGAAAGTAGAAACGAAGTAAGTAAGCACTTTGAAAACACTTCCAAATCTCGGGAGTTTTAAAAACATTAGAAATTGAAAAATTCTTAAGTTCCTCGAAAATCATTTAGGGTCACAGCCCCAAAGTTCATTTTTTTCAAAATGCAAATCCGTTTAACAAAACACGGGGTCCACGACCCAACCATTCCGGTCACAAAACACAGGTCCACGACCCGATCATCCAATTCAATTCACTTACAAGGACACATTACACATAACACATTATTCTTATGCCATTCTAGTCAAGCACCAAGACTCGATATATCATGTCTCTCGACCCCGAGCGCAAAGCATTGTGATACTCCGGACAATATCACAATTAATCATCAAAACATCAACATCAATATCACAGAAACCACACTTGGTAACCCGTGGCTGTACCCATTAGTATCGGCCCCCAGAGGCCCCGTCGGACTGTCCCCAGGTGGAAAACCACTTCCGCGGCCGTACCCATTAGTATCGGCCCCCAGAGGTCCCGTCGAACCGTCCCCAGGTGGAAGAACATCAACACACGCACCCAAGTTCACTTCCGTGGCCGTACCCATTAGTATCGGCCCCCAGAGGCCACACGCCATCCCCAGGTGGAAGAACAACAACACACGCACCCAAGTCCACTTCCGTGGCCGTACCCATTAGTATCGGGCCCCAGAGGCCACACGCCATCCCCAGGTGGAAGAACAACAACACACGTTCCAAAATCACAGTTGCAAACCACAAGCCTCGAAGGTCAATCACAGTATATTTATAGTCGAGGTACCTTGCTAGAATGGCCAAATTATCCAACACGTACTCACGACCCAGAACTATATCAATTCACAAGGGAGCATAGGATTTCAACAGCATCGAACGACACAACCAATATTACCTTTAACTCACATATTCGTCCATAGCCACGGGACTACAAGCACACAATTTGACAAAAGAATTACACTTTATATTTACCAACGACATAATCATACGCAATGACATCACAAGAAAGTAAGGTGATTCTATACTCGACACTAGCACACATATTCAACTAAGCACATTAATTCCCGACACACACTGGTCCTCTTTACAAAAACCATGATGGTAAATATACCGATTCTTTTGAAAATGATTATAAATATTTATTTGGCACATATCGACATTTAGCAACCATTATATCCACAAAACACGTAATGTATGGGCAAGATACTTGCCTCGATAATCGACACCGGACACTCCTACGAACACGGCTCAGTCGGGACACCTCGAACACCTACAATTCTCCGGCGAAGACAAAGAATACGCCCACAATCGAAAAGCTTGAAGAAAACGACGAAAGGAAGGGTTCCGACTCGAGTTCTTCGCAAGAATTCGACCCTAACAACATATAATCAATAAATCATCAATCATACGAGGAAGAATAATCGTAGAACGCCCGAAAACCCCTCTATGACATTTTACCGGACACCTTCAAGGCGTCGATCAAGAACTCGACCAAAACAACGAATCGATACGATCCAACCATGGAATAACAAGGGAAAAGATGTAATACATCTTAATAATCATCAATCTATCCTAATACCAAGTTAAATCGGATTAATCGGACGAAAACAACCAAAATACCCAAAATCCCCAAAATTAGATTTCTAGGAAATCTGACCTGATTCGGTAGATCGGAGGATGTTATAGGACGGATGATTGATGATATGAACCTCAAAACTCCATGGATATGTTGTTAAACAACATGGCTTTAAGCTTAGAACACGCCCAGCTGCGGAAGAGGAGAAGAAGAAGGTGAAAAATGGCAAGAAAAACGTCTGCAGGGCCTTTTATAGGGGTTGATGCTGCCGACACGGCCGTGCCCGATCGGCACGGTCGTGTTGCACTGGCCGACAGGACTCGACCGTGTCTGCTTGACACGGTCGCGGCCGAGGGCCTTCCGATAGCGACCCGCCCGGCTTCGGCATGACTTGGCCGTGTCACGGGACACGGTCGGGCGTGTCGGCGATCGTTCGAGGCTTATCCGGAAGAAATGCAGCCGGGCCGTGTCGGACGACACGGTCGAGTCTGGTCGGCAGAAACCGGCATTTCCGGACGAAATGCAGCACGGGCCGTGTCGGACGACACGGCCGAAGTTCGGTCGGCGATGATCGCCAAAATCAAACGACCATAACTCTCTCGTCCAGGACTCGATTGACCCACCGTTTGAACCATTGGAAAGCTAATTCGATGCTCTATAATATTGCAAAGATTTAGAATTTTTGGAGTTACCAAAAATTAATGGTGATCTAACAAAGTCGAACTCATAAGAGGAAAGTTGAAACAATGAACAATAATGATCCACAACTCGAAGTTTTTCCGAACGGTGAACACGGTGAATGAACATGATTGATGAATGATTATAATTGAGTGAAAATACACTGAGTGACAATTACTGGTGATAATTACTGAATGAAAACGAATGAATTACAACCGGGTATTACACGGATGACAAAAAGTCCAGAATTAATCATTCTCGAAATGACGAAACGGTCATGAGCGAGTCGTCAAAACGGACTCCGGCTGAAAAAGAAATTTACCGAAAAATTGGAAATCGCGGATATTACATTCTACCCTCCTTAAAAGAAGTTTCGTCCCGAAACTTAAAACAAGTAGGGAGAAGCAATATCCCGCCAGGAAAACTCAACGAGATACGCAAGGAAACGCGTAACTTACGCCCATCGGCGAAACGTTACAAGCAACGCAAAGGAATATACGGCGTGAAAACACGCTCCACGACGACCAACACGACGTCGCCGTTAGGGATATAACAAAACCAACAAGTGACAAGCGTCATCAAATGGATAATACAATTAAGTCAATTATCCGAACAATCACAAAACACAACGGACGAAATACAATATGATTGACCAACCCAACGGTACATCAATCAAAACGCGAGCCAATCGCTGAACAAATACGGAATTCCACTGCCCAAGGGTTGGAAGATCGAAAACGAGACTAATTTTCTGAACTTGGAAAGGTCAAAACGATATATATAGATCAATTTGGGACAATATCAGAACTCGCTCGAGTGACAAAGGTGAGAAACAACACCAGGTCAGAAGCGTCAACGAACATAGTCGAGTCGATACGGTTGGACGAAACAGAAGAGAAAGAAAGAAAAATGCGGTTATTACATCATATCACCTTTAAAAGAGGTTTCATCCCGAAACCTAAACAACGAGAACGAAGTGCTGGAATAGCAACCTTCCCGACCATATCCTCTTGGTCCACATCCGATCTTCATGGCCATTAGTATCGTGGTCACGACTGCGTCCTCTGCCCATGGCATACTAAGCGGATTCCCACTCAATACGATTGCACAACTTCGCAAAATATTATACTAAAATACCAACTCAGCACGACATATCACATAAAGGTAACCAATAACAACTCGAAAAGAAAATCCACGAGGTATCCTTTTAAAGGAAATCTTTTGAAAATCCTAGGATTTGTATGGTATTTAAAATAAACTTTAAAAGTACTTTTGGTACCTCGGGTTGTTTCATCAAAACTTGTAAACAACATACTTTAACCGTCTCATTTGAAATCATTTGAAGTCATCATGCCCCTACGTATCATCATCACCGTTAACAACTAACAAGTTAACCATGCAAGATCATCAAATCATTCTTACATACTCTAACATTTCTAAATCCGAGTTTGAACTTTACATCGAGTGAGATTTTTCATCTTTCACTATATTTTTTTGAAAATAAAAATTGCATTGGTTTTTGAAATAAAATATTTTTATGGTGTGAAAGATTTTTGAAAATCATTCACTCAAAATATTTGAAAATGCAACAATACGTTAAAATCATTTTCGAAAATCCTCCCAACACTTCACAGACATCAACAACGGTAATACTTTACAAAATATTCAAGGTACTTTAAAACAACTCTTTCAAATACCGTCGAGGTTTTATTTGAGAATCCAAGGCCGGCTTGCCAATTCCAAATAATTTTCAAAATATACACGGAGCCGCCGATTAATCGAACCGTCAAAACTTTGTGAAGTTTCCAGGAAACTGTTTTTGAACACACACAGCAGACATAATTTATCAATTCATCAACCACAATCAAATATCACCTAGCAATACGAAAAGTCTTAACACGCATTCACGCACAACAGTTGTTATCACTAGACACCACGTAGAGAATACAACTACAGGTGATTGGCCGCAAAAGTTAGACCTGACGGCTATAATGCGGTTCCATAGCCTCTGCCCAGGTTGATTAGCGTGCGTTACAACAAAGATTAACGTGTGCTAAACACGCCACGTTAGCGCGCGTTAGGCTCGTATTAAGCCTGTGCTAACTGCTCTAATCACCAACATGATTGCAAACATATATGAGGTAATACTAGACTCGAAGGTTACAAATAAGCAGCAACATACGAGTCTAGATGTCATCGATTCACATAATTATAACATCTCACAAGCAACCATCAAAAGAAAATCATCCTATCAAGAATAAAATTTTTACTTCTCAATAAAGAGGACTATCTCAACACATACATACCGATGGACTCAACTTTCACGTTACTATTTTAATTTTAAAACTGGCACCACTGCTCAACAATGAGAGCATCATCAATACGCATCTTTTGACCAACATTCATGAAACCGAAAAGTTACAAATGAGAGTCACGTCTTGAGTATATTTTGAAGACCTTATTTGAGTTAAAACTCGAGTTTTGAAAACTTATAGTACACAGTGGAAAAGAATTATCAATAATTCGAGTTTTCAGAACTTTCAGCCTTGTGGTCAACATACGAAAATCAACTTTTTCCTCCCTTGGAGGGCATTTTAAAAAATTTTACGTGACTCCCCGAAAGGATTCGAAAACTTAAAATTCCAAGGTTTATACTCTTGTAAGAAAAATGATTTATACAAGGATACCTTCAGCAATATCATTCTACATTTTAGCGCAAGACGGGAATCAACAAATATATGTCACTTACTCACGATGCATCTTCAAATATTAACTACATAACACAAAATCACACAGGCTCGTATAGCTCGTGGTACAACCTGTAGTAGGGAGACTTACATCCACAGATCGCACGAAGATGATGGCTGCATCCTGATACTAATCACGGCCGACATTCCAAACGACGCGTCGCGACACGACATCAGTCAGACTCAATCTGACAAGACAAGACCCAACAATACACGACTGGACCCGACAGCCTAGGTTTCCGCAACCTAAGCTCTGATACCATAAATGTAACACCGCCAGATCAAACCGGGAATATTACACGCCGCAGACCCTCTCCGTGAGGATCCACCAGGCTAGACATCAACACAACACATTACATTACATACTGATGAATCAAAATAACGAATCAATAGACCGATTTGGTCTTCCGTCACTGACTTACAAATCAAAATACATAAACTCATCCAGACTCATACACATGCAAGGGTAAAATACTTGCAACGACGAACAATAAGACAGCGGAAAAGACAATACAATGGACTCCGACTAACTGAAGTCAAAACTGGCCTTCGTGTGATTAGTATCATTCGTCTTTCATCATCCCTCGTGCCGATCCTGTGTCTTGCTCCCGAAAACCTGCATGTACCTGGACACAATACAGATATCCACCCCCCGATTACTCGGGGGTTAGCAAAACTCCACTGTTTTGCTAGTGCAAGTATAAAGTACAAATACGAGCCATACACAACACATTCCGAGAATACAACGAAAGACTTCCCGAGGTATATTTAGTAAAAAAAAATAGTTCAAGTCTTGAAAGTAGAAACGAAGTAAGTAAGCACTTTGAAAACACTTCCAAATCTCGGGAGTTTTAAAAACATTAGAAATTGAAAAATTCTTAAGTTCCTCGAAAATCATTTAGGGTCACAACCCCAAAGTTCATTTTTTTCAAAATGCAAATCCGTTTAACAAAACACGGGGTCCACGACCCAACCATTCCGGTCACAAAACACAGGTCCACGACCCGATCATCCAATTCAATTCACTTACAAGGACACATTACACATAACACATTATTCTTATGCCATTCTAGTCAAGCACCAAGACTCGATATATCATGTCTCTCGACCCCGAGCGCAAAGCATTGTGATACTCCGGACAATATCACAATTAATCATCAAAACATCAACATCAATATCACAGAAACCACACTTGGTAACCCGTGGCCGTACCCATTAATATCGGCCCCCAGAGGCCCCGTCGGACCATCCCCAGGTGGAAAACCACTTCCGCGGCCGTACCCATTAGTATCGGCCCCCAGAGGTCCCGTCTAACCGTCCCCAGGTGGAAGAACATCAACACACGCACCCAAGTTCACTTCCGTGGCCGTACCCATTAGTATCGGCCCCCAGAGGCCACACGCCATCCCCAGGTGGAAGAACAACAACAGACGCACCCAAGTCTACTTCCGTGGCCGTACCCATTAGTATCGGCCCCCAGAGGCCACACGCCATCCCCAGGTGGAAGAACAACAACACACGTTCCAAAATCACAGTTGCAAACCACAAGCCTCGAAGGTCAATCACAGTATATTTATAGTCGAGGTACCTTGCTATAATGGCCAAATTATCCAACACGTACTCACGACCCAGAACTATATCAATTCACAAGGTAGCACAGGATTTCAACAGCATCGAACGACACAACCAATATTACCTTTAACTCACATATTTGTCCATAGCCACGGGACTCCAAGCACACAATTTGACAAAAGAATTACACTTTATATTTACCAACGACATAATCATACGCAATGACATCACAAGAAAGTAAGGTGATACTTTACTCGACACTAGCACACATATTCAACTAAGCACATTAATTCCCGACACACACTGGTCCTCTTTACAAAAACCATGATGGTAAATATACCGATTCTTTTGAAAATGATTATAAATATTTATTTAGCACATATCGACATTTAGCAACCATTATATCCACAAAACACGTAATGTATGGGCAAGATACTTTCCTCGATAATCGACACCGGACACTCCTACGAACACGGCTCAGTCGGGACACCTCGAACACCTACAATTCTCCGGCGAAGACAAAGAATACGCCCACAATCGAAAAGCTTGAAGAAAACGACGAACGGAAGGGTTCCGACTCGAGTTCTTCGCAAGAATTCGACCCTAACAACATATAATCAATAAATCATCGATCATACGAGGAAGAATAATCGTAGAACGCCCGAAAACCCCTCAATGACATTTTACCGGACACCTTCAAGGCGTCGATCAAGAACTCGACCAAAACAACAAATCGATACGATCCAACCATGGAATAACAAGGGAAAAGATGTAATACATCTTAATAATCATCAATCTATCCTAATACCAAGTTAAATCGGATTAATCGGACGAAAACAACCAAAATACCCAAAATCCCCAAAATTAGATTTCTAGGAAATCTGACCTGATTCGGTAGATCGGAGGATGTTATAGGACGGATGATTGATGATATGAACCTCAAAACTCCATGGATATGTTGTTAAACAACATGGCTTCAAGCTTAGAACACGCCCAGCTGCGGAAGAGGAGAAGAAGAAGGTGAAAAATGGCAAGAAAAAGCGTCTGCGGGGGCCTTTTATAGGGGTTGGCTGCTGCCGGACACGGCCGTGCCGATCGGCACGGTCGTGTTACCTGGTGGCCGGCGAGGACTCGGCCGTGTCTGCCCGCTTGACACGGTCGCGGCGCTGAGGGCCTTCCGATAGCGACCCGCCCGACGGCTGACTTCGGCATGACTTGGCCGTGTCACGGGACACGGTCGGGCGTGTCGGCGGTCGTTCGAGCTTATCCGGAAGAGTAATGCACGGGCCGTGTCGGACGACACGGTCGAGTCTGGTCGGCGAAACTCGGCATTTCCGGACGAGTGCGGCACGGGCCGTGTCGGACGACACGGCCGAAGTTGTCAGCGATGATCGCCAAAACAACGACCATAACTCTCTCGTCCGGACTCCGATTGACCCACCGTTTGAACCATTGGAAAGCTAATTCGATGCTCTATAATATTGCAAAGATTTAGAATTTTTGGAGTTACCAAAAATTAATGGTGATCTAACAAAGTCGAACTCATAAGAGGAAAGTTGAAACAATGAACAATAATGATACACAACTCGAAGTTTTTCCGAACGGTGAACACGGTGAATGAACATGATTGATGAATGATTATAATTGAGTGAAAATACACTGAGTGACAATTACAGACTGATAATTACTGAATGAAAACGAACGAATTACAACCGGGTATTACACGGATGACAAAAAGTCCAGAATTAATCATTCTCGAAATGACGAAACGGTCATGAGCGAGTCGTCAAAACGGACTCCGGCAGAAAAAGAAATTTACCGAAAAATTGGAAATCGCGGATATTACAGAAACAAGATGAAGAAAATCACACAATCAAGTGGTAGATGGAGAAAAATCCCCCTCTCAAACCTCTCTCTCTCTCTCGTACGGTGGAAGGAAGGAAGAAATGAACTGCATCCGCTGAAAAGAAACGCTGATATAGCGGCGGCCGCGTGTGTGCCGCGGCCCGGTGAAGTGTGCCGCGGCACGGGGCAAAAATTACGCCCGATGATCGGCGAGCTCGGTGTGCAGCGGCCCATTCGAAGTGTGCGCGGCCACGACTCGGCATTGTGCGCGGCCCGGCCGGCTTTGTGCGCGGCACGCAGCGTCTGATAGGTTTGGCCGATAAGTGCAACACGAGTGTGCCGCGTCCCGGACGAGTGTGCCACGGCAGTGACCCGGCAGTGTGCCGCGGCCCTGCCGGTATGTGCCGCGGCACACGGTACAGTCTGCTCGGCAAGGAACTGGGCAATGTGTGTGCCGCGGCGCACAATCCTTGTGCCGCGGCCCACACACCCCCCCCCCCCCTTGGGTCCCAAAATGATGGAAAATGAACCGGGAAGAGAATAAAAGCAATAGGAATCGATATTTGGGCAACAATAACACGAAATGGAAGTACGGAAACCCCAAGCGATCCGAGGTACGCCACCACAATCGAACAAAGAACAAATACCTAAAACTTAAAGGAAATTACAAAACGGCCCAAACATCCGAAAATCACGATACAACGTCGGATTAACAATCCGAAGCTCACAACATGCTCTACTCCACCATACGAACTCATGGAAATAGGAAAAATGATAGAATCGGACGAGTTTAACGAGAATCGAATACACATTCGATAGAGTATTACTCAAGGTGAAATTACGCAAAAACATCATCGAGACTCATCCCAACGGAGAAACTCCAATAATAAAATAGATTCAGAATTCTAAAACAGTGCCAAGCGAGTTGTCCGAAACGAATATATACCGAAAATAGAAATTACCAAAAGTAGAAAACACGGATATTACAGATATTCGATATCTTAAACACGAGAAATAATATATTTAAATAAGAAGCCTGGTTTCGTAAATTGGGATTTGGGTAGGAAGTGCAATATTTAACTCTTTAGTAGACCGAGTTGATATTAATAAACTCAATATATTAGGAAAGGGCAAATATGGAAATTTGAGGTCTATTAGGAGTCATCCCCTGATCCTCCTTAAGATCCCTATAGTAGCCCATAACACCTATAAGTACAACAATAGGGGTCGACTGAAGCTTACTTCCACAAGCTTGAGAGTTCGATTTTTTCTTGTGTTTAATTGTGAATCTTGATTTGTGTCTTTGATTCCACAATTTAGATAACACATTAATTTTCTAAGAGTGTTTACTAATACTAGAAAATAAAGGAAAAGAAATCGAGTGACATTAAGCCACAAGGGGGTTCGGCCGATCCAAATTTGTTGTTCAAGGAAGTCCGGTATATTGTTGCCCACAAGACATCCGGATATAGGCGGATATACTCTAGAAGATCTAAAGGTAGAAATACAAGGAGATCAATGAAAAAATTCGAAGACTTTGCTTCAAAGGTAATGTATTCTTAGATCTCTTAGATCTAGATAGAATACTATGAGTTATCATACTTAGACGCGTAGATAAATATTACTCGTTTAAATTGCTTATTAATCTGTTTAATTACTTATTTGACGAGCCTAAATCGATCTCATTCTTGAGGGCCGATAGTAAATCCAAACTAGCCGGTTCTGCTGCGTTTTATTTCCAATAATTGGTATCGGAGACGATCTTTAGATTTCGTTCAATTTAATTAATTTTGTGATTAATTGCTACCAATTTACGAGTATTCATATATTATGATCTTTGGAATATTTTTGCTAGAATTGTCTTGACGGTGAATATGGTCTAATTTCATGGCTATATGATTTTATTTTAATTTTACGCATTTTGGTTTGGCCCATTTTTGAGGCATGTATTACTTTTCCGTAAGAAAATCTACGGGTAAAATAGGATTTTATTTTTTCCTTGCAATTTTATTGTAAATTTGATGTATTTTATTTCATGTAAAATTGTAATCGAGTTTGAGTACACAAAGTACGAAAGAAAATGGAGTCCCGTGCAAAAAGGAGTCCAAATCGGACGAATGGATCGGGACTGTTACATAATTTAGTGAACGCAAGTGCACGTTGTCGTAATCAAGTAATAAAGTGATAAGAAAGATATTGTTCCCTCGAGGACTGACGTACTAATTACCAATTTATTTGTATTCTAGTTTTATTTGAACGATCGAATTTGGTGGTGGAAGAATTATTAAAAACTAAATAATGCGATAACCTAAAAACAACTAATAAAGTCAACAGTCCGATAAAAGATGATCAAATAAGAGAAGAATATAGGATTGAGAATCCGCCTCCATTAATCCGAATTTATCTTGATTAATATAATTTATGTAATTTCCCAATTTATTGACAGCGAAGATTTCTAAGATAATCTAATGCCTCTCCCGAGGACAATAGAATTTTCTAAGATGAATAAATCACTATATTCCTAGGTGAGCTATTACAAAATAACCAAAAACTCTAAAATCTTCATACGAGCTACGTAATCCTTGTGAGTATATTCCTATCCCACAAAACAATACAATTCTCACCAATTTTCCTACTAACTCTCATCTCCCGATTCGAGTTGCGTAATTAAAACAATTCAATCATAGGCCACATAATTGAACGCATTAAGAACAATTAGGAAAACTCAATAGAAAGGGAAATATATATATATATATATATATATATATAAATAATGCAAAATCAAGAGTTAATCTGTCAAAATCTCGGTTTCATCACAATCCTAGAAAAAGGGGTCTAGCCCGACATGCTAGAAAAAAATATACAAAGATTCAAATTCAACATAAGGAAGAAAAATCAAACATAATTGAAGAGTGGCTTCTTCCGTTCTCTGGCTTTGCTTCCTGCTGCTAGGTATTTTCTCCTCCTCTTCGATCCTGCTATTTTCTGACCTTCAATGCCTTTTTATAACTTTTCTTCCACCTCCAAAACGCGTCCGATAATTAAGTCGAAAACGGCCTTCAGAACAGCCAAAATCGCGGGCTACAGTCATAAATCCCGCGCCGCGGGCCGCGACCCGGCTTTAGTGTGCCGCGGCCCCTACCCTTGTGCTGCCAGGCCTAGGGGCTATTTTTTTTACGGGCCGCGGCTCAGGATGAGCGTGCCGCGGCCCCCGGTACAGTTTGTACCGGTGTGCTTCTGGGTGAGTCTGTGTCGCGGCTCTGACTCGATGCGACGCGGCCCTTGACCAAAAAATGTCGTTTTGGCCCGTTTTTCTTCATTTAAGCTTCCGGACTCAAATCTCCTACAAAATATATAAACATAAAGCATTAAAAGCTCATTTATGCCGATTTAAACACAATATGGAGATAAAATAATGATAATTAAGCGCTCAAAAATACATCTAACATGGACCAGTAATCTGCCATGCAATACGGCCACGGGATCGCGGTCTAGACCATGGTCCAGTGCTATTCAGTTCGGGTCCGATCGTCCGGTGTAGGGTCCTATGCATTTTTCCGCCGTTCGTTGCGTCCGTTGGTGCACAATATTTAAATTTAGAATTTTCTTGTGCAACTAATTTTGCATGAAAAAAAAAAGTTTCTAAGTTTGAAAATTTTGTTGGCCAATCGGGAAGAGGTGATGAGATGCTTGAAGCAGATGAGATTTCGAGCCTAAGTTTTTCTCGTTATTGAAAACGAGGAATAAAAGCCAGGATAATTGGATTTAATTATTCCATTTTTTATTGTTTATTTTATTTGTTTTGGATGTATGGCATGTATGAATGTATGCGTGATATGTATCTTGCATGTTAGGATGAGAAAATTGAAAACCTTAAGGCTAAAATAACAAAGTAATTAAATTGATTTATTTTTTTAAGAAAAAAGATAAAATCAAATTGGCCTCCATAATTAATTTAAATTGTGAAGTAATTAGCATGCGCGTTGACATTAGGGTCTTCCTCCATATCGGATGTGCTAACTATAAGTCCACTAGTTTTAAATTTCAAATGATAACAAAAGGTAAATATTATTTTTTATGATAGGACCTCTCCATCTGTAGGACTATTATTCAAGAGATAATATTTTAAGGTTGTTAAATTATGGTGTTCACTTAGGTGTATTAATTAATAAGCTCCCCATCGGATTCTATGTTAATTAATATATGGCCAAGAAGAACCAACTATTAATTTTACTTGTCAGAACGTAAATTGATTAGATAGTAAAATTAAAAACGTGAAACTCTACTTGAAAAATGTGTGTAAACGTCCACACGATCATGGCTTGCATATACGAGTTTTTCGAGGTGTTGGTTGCTAGCATATATATTGTGTTTTTGAGATTTTTCATTATATTTTGCTATGCATTATGTGATGAATGTTTTAAATTTTTATCTCAGATGTCTTTCAATCCACTTGCTGTAATTCTCAAAGAAAATAAACTAGATGGCACTAACTTTGCTGATTGGAATCGTAATCTTAATATTGTCCTGACTGCTGAAGAACACAAGTTTGTTCTAACTGAGGAATGCCCATTGGAGCCAAATGCAGATTTGACACCCGATGAGGTGAAAGAATTCCGCAGATGGAAGAAATCTAATGAGATGGCTCGCTGTCACATCTTCGATTCTTTAGCAAATGTATTGCACCATTAGCATCATAGTATGTGTAATATTCGGGGGTAATTTTTTTTCATTTTTACTATAGCATTGTACGCATTCATTTGGAATTGTACAAGTGCTGTTGTGTTTGACTGATACAATGTAAATTGTATCACGATATTTTAGAATCGAAATATTTATACTTGTCATCGGTATTGTTTTTACCGATTGAATGTTGCTTGGTGAGTTTTGTTTTTGGCTAAGTATATAAGCCATAGCATACGCTACACGCATGGCATTACGTACGCTAAGGATGGAGGGTTACGTACGTTAAACCATGTTAGTTACGTACGTAACATAGGGTATCAGATCGCATCTGACTTTCGGCGTGTAGGGCCATGCATGATCCAGACATTTGGATTTTCAAGATATCCAAGTCAACGGGCATTACATACGTAATGCTTATGCTATAGCGTACGTAATGCAGGTGAGCTTACGTACGTCGTTTTCTGGCAACGTACGTAAGGGTGGGTCGTTTTGAGGCAGTAGCCTCTAAGAGGATGTAGTGTACGCTACATAGTGAGGATAGCATCCGTAAGGTGGTTTAACATACGTTATGCATAGAGGATAGCAGCCGTAATGAATTGTCTAGATTATAAAGACATGCTTCGTCTTTCATTTCTTCACGATCTATTTCCGATTGCTCTCCCTAGAAATCATCCCTATGCATTCCTTATTGATTTCCAGACCCTTCGAACTTGTTTAGGATCTTCATACCTTGGATTCGAGCTAGGTGTTGTGCGGCGATTTATACGCCTAGACGGCGATCGGCATAAGGGATGAGTGACCAAGCCAGAATCAAATAATCTAAGGCAGACTTGCCAAGCGAATAGTCCAGACCGAGATCAGGTACCGAGCGATCGACGTCCAGGGCGATCGCCTCTTGGCACCTAGCGATCGACTCTGGTGCCCGATCATGGACGACCGTCCTATGCCACGTGTAAGGCCATCATTCGTCATATCTACGAAGACCGGATCTCGGAGCGAAGACCCATGTGCGGATCCACAAATGGCGCCGCAGAATAAGGATCTTTGACTCCAGCCCATCAACAGCTGTCAACGACAAGGACTGCCTCACCTACCGACAGACCCGCCGAAAGGTCCTAGGTGGGACCTCCCGAGACAGCGACATAGGACGCGTGTTGTCTTCTTATTGGTTTGCACATCCGGATGCCAGCAGCTGCTGCGGACTTTAAGGAGACCAACCCATGTGCTAAAGATGATCGCCCGCTTATTATAATACAGGAAAGGCGATCCCCCAGCTACCTCCACTCCTATAAATAGAAAACCTCCATCAACTGGAAAAAGATTCAGAAACCATCAGTCTCCCAAGAGTTGGATCAGGAACACAGAAATCTAAAAAACATTTCATCGTTGTTACAAAAACTCACAGAGCATCAACTCTGGTTCTTCCGGCAATCATCACCACTCAAGAGCTAGATAACTAGGGTCTTTACACTCATTGTAATTGTACTCTAATATTAATATTTGTACTCCCAAGTATTTGTGTTAATAATATCTCGTGAGAGCATTCAAGCCCGGGACTAACAACCCCGGCAAATCTTGTGTTATTTACTTACCCTCGGACGTGCTCTCGCATTTTGTTTGTTACTCATCCATTCCAGCAATCCCTTTTGAATAATATTTTGGGTAACAACACTCGGGATGTTGAAGATTGAAGTGGATTCTTGAAGGGTTGATGTTCTTCATTTTCAGGAAGTATGTTGATTAATCTTGTGTTTAACTCGAGATTATGTTGATGTTGTTGTCATTTACTTCATGTAGTTATTGATTTTTGGAGGATATTATGATTCTTCATAGTATTTATGAACTTATGATAAAGAATATGTTGTTGATGATTGAGGTTGAGGGTGTTCTTGTTGTTTAAGAATACTTGGGTGTTATAATCATGTCTAGGAAGAGTTATGTTAAGATTGTTAGATGATTAACATAGTCTTGAGATGATTATTATTGTCGGTTGTGTTCTTGAGAAATTATAATCATTTTAGTGTAGGATTACGATGAGTTATGAAGATAATTATCATAATCTTGAAATGGTTAAGTTGATCTTACTAATTAATCCAAAATTCTTGGTGAATTGGTAATTCTGGTTGTGTAGACATCATGTTGGTAGTGTTGATGATGTTCTTGAGCTAGTAGTGATAATATTGGTGATATTATCATTATAGGATGATTAATTTCATGTTGTTCTTGATAATCCTCGTTGAATTGTTTTTCAAAAATGTTAAGAACATTATGATCATGTTATTTGATCATTGGAGTGATTGGAGGATGTTAGAATTCATAGCTGATGACTATGATATTCGTTTGTGTGGTTTGATCGATTCGTGATTGAACCGGAGTTATCTATTGTGTTGTTTTCGAATGATATTTTGTTATTGAATGAATTGTATTTCATTCAAGGTTGTTCGAGTGCTTGTGATTGTCGGAGGACGCCGTTCGTCGTTCGTGGGAGGATTTCATCCCCTTCGGTTTGAGTAAAGTTTTATACTTGTACTGGTCAATGAGATCAATGTTATAATGTATGTGTATGAATGTGTTGTATCATTTCGAGACGTAGTCTCCTCGTGATTTGTTGATATTAGGGAATTGTTCGATACAATACCCTTCGGCAATTATGCCAAATGTTGTAGTGGTTCGTCAGTAGCCGGTTTAAGACATTGACGTATTCGATTATCATCTCTGTCTTCGGTGGCCGATTAAAGGTGCCGCGGCATCTATTATAGTTGTATCGTTGTTATCGATTGGCCATTTCCAAGGTAATCGAAGTATTAAATTGGGACTGTCGAGGATGGTTCCCATCCGTTGCATCGTTGTTATCGATTAGCTGTTCTAAGGTAATCTAGGTACTAAATTGGGACTGTCGAGGACATTTCCCATCCGTGGTGTTATTGTTATTGATTGGCCATTTCTAGGGCAATCGAGGTATTGAATTGGGACTGTCGAGGATGGTTTCCATCTGTTGTGTCGTTGTTTGGCCATTCCAAGGCCAGCAAGGTAATTGAATTGGGATCGCCAAGGATGGTGCCCATCCGTGAGTTATTGTTATCGTATTGGCCGACTCAAGGCAGCACACTAACGTTCTTGTGGATTCGGTAATTTTGTGATCTTTGCCGATTGTGATTGTTTGTGTTTGAAGGCTAGTCTCAGCTAGTGATCGATGGGTAAGCTTGGGGCTTGAACCTTCGTGGTTTGTTTCCCAACATGTACAGTTCAGTAGGTCACGGTCACTGGGTAATCTCATTATAGGTAAGTCTGTGGCTTCAACTTGTAGCAATTGGTTTCCCAGCACCTGCAATTCAGCAGGTCATGGTCATTGGATGATCTCATTGTGATACAACTTCGGTTGTGTGGCTCCGGCCCCTCATTTAGATACAGCTTCGGCTGTGTGGCTTCGGCCCCTCATTGAGATATAGCTTCGGTTGTGTGGCTTCATACCCTCATTGTTATATATCTTCGGATGTGTGGCTTCGGCCCCTGATTCTGATACAGCTTCGGCTGTGTGGCTTCGGCCCCTCATCGTGATACAGTTTCGGCTGTATGGATTCGGCCCCTCATGTGATACAGCTTCGGGCTGTTTGGATTCGGCCATCTCATTATTGATTGACAGCTTCGGCTGAGTGGCTTTCAGGCCATTGTGATGATTGACAGCTTTGGCTGAGTGGCTTTCAGGCCATTGCGATGATTTGCAGCTTTGGTTGAGGGCTTTTAGGCCATGTGCGATGTATTGGTGTTTCCGTTGGAGCCTTCAGGCATTGTGGTTTGTATCTATTTTAGCTTTGGATTGGTTTACCTTCGATTAATTCATTGTTGTGTTCTATATTGATGATCGTCATTAGACACTCGCGTTCTAACTTGTTGAGCAAGTATTGATCGTATGCCATGGTCATAGTGTTCCACGAATGCTCGGTTCTTACCTTGGTTGTGAGCATCTCATATTATCATTGTTGTACCGTTTGTTTTGCCTTTGGATGCATTCTTGTTATACATGTATTTGATATTCATTATCTGGATGACTGACCCCGTGGGGGCGGAACATGTTTTCATGTTTTAGGTGTTTGCGAGGAGAGAGTTTAGACACAGGGGCATGACGATGGCGATGAGGCATTAGAACGATACTAGTCCCGAGTTGTTTTGGTGTTCATGTTGAATAGTCAGTTTGGAGTGTTCTCCAGTTTGTCAGTTGTTGTCATTTTGTGTCATCCGAGCAATCGTGGATGTTGTTGTATTTTTATTTTGGCCATGTAGGCCCATCATTGTCATTGAAATTCCACGTCGAAATATTGTCTCGGATATCATATTAGGGACTGTGATTTTCCTTTTTGGTCTAATTGATGTATGTTAGTCGTGTTCGCCTGGTGGATCTCCGGGTGTGGGGTCCACGGCACTATAATAACCCAATGGGATTTCGGTGGTGTTACAGAATATGGTATCGGTGCGATGGGTTGTGAGATGCCCTGACATGTGTGTTATGTGGCTCTACCGACGCGGTAGTAGTGGGGCTGTCAGGTTATGGCAACTTGGACAGTCAGGTTTTGTGAGTCGTGATAGTTGGACGACTGTATAAGTCATTCTTTCATCGAGTCATTGTCAGTGAAGACTAGTATCACAAGACCTCGAAGCTTCGTATGACATGTGTAAGGACTTTATTCTCTTTTATGTTCATACATTCATTATGTCATTGATTATACATGTTTTTTTGAAACCTGTTTGTGACATTTGTGGTACGATTGGTTCATGATTATTTGTTCTGGAGCGTGTGGGCTCTGTATCGGCTATGATTAGAGGTATTGATATGATTGTCTATCTGTTGAGTATGTATATTCATGTTTGGCTATTGAGTTAGCATTATGGATTGGCCGTTGAGGCGTATTTGAGCTATGATCATGATCAAATGTTAATCTTTCAGTATGGAAAGAGGAACCCGAGGACGTGGCAGGGGGGTAAAGTCTACAGAATGGTTCGGAACCCAGAACCTCATGTTTATGCGTGTGCGAATGACAAGATGGATCAGAGTTCGGCAGGCGGTGTCACCTACACGACCGATTCTCCTTCGGGACTTCATACTCGAGAAGTTGATCGGACTGAGAGTGGACACGTCGATCCATTCTTAGTTATGAGGGGCATGATGGCCCAGATGACCGAGAGGACACGGATAGTGGAGACCATGCAGGACTCGATGGTTCGTGGTCCAGTGCAGCAGGGATTCCAGGTGTCGTTTCATGGGCAGATTGGGGGAGTGAGTCAGATTACTGGCGATATCTCTCGATAGAGGCCACCTACTTTTGAAGGTTCATCAGAACCAGCTGATATTGTTCATTGGCTTGAACATTTTGGTAAACTCTTCGACATGGTTCAGTGTCCGAAAGAGAGTAAGGTGGCAGTAGTGACTTACTATTTGAGTAAGGGCGCTTATTCTTGGTGGATTTCTGTGAAACCCACGGATCGTGATTGTGTTTGGGGCGAGTTCTAGACTCTCATGTTAGAGAGGTATTATCCGGCTCCACTTCATGAAGCCAAATTATCAGAGGTTTTGAACCCTGAATCCATCGAGGACGAGGGTGTTGCTGTAATTGTTGAGACGTTTCATGGACTTCTTCATTTTGCTTCGTCTATTATCCATACTGAGGCGGATAAGATCAAGTATTTTAGTAAGAGGTTCAATCATAATTGTAACTCACTTGGTGAATTCTTTGAGAAGGCTCTTGGAGCAAAGCTTTTGATCAAGGAGCTTGCTCGGAAGAACCCTTCAGTTTCTTCCGGTAAGAGGACTAGGATACCGATTCGTTCGGAGGGACACCAGGTTCATATTCTTCGTGCTTGAAAATCATATTCTTCTCAGACGACGAGTTCAACTGTTGTTTGCTTTAACTGTGATTCAGCGGGCACATTAGCACTCGGTGCACAGTGCCAGCTTTTGTTTGTCATTCATGTGGGAGTCAGGGACACCTACAGAAATACTGAAGGAGTCCTAGTGCCAGTAGTGTAACACCCCCAAGTTATTCAGGGTATATTACAGCGCCGTGAGCCCCTCCGTGGGACCCACAAGGCTAATCATACGAGGAACTATAAAACTTGACCGAGAAGGTCCAAATACAACGAAATGAAGGGCAATACAAAGGGTATTCAAACCATATCCAATGTATCCAAATACATCACAACACAAAATCAATACCTCGGCAACACAGGCCGGAACATCGAGGAAACTGAAAAACAATACTCGAGTATTCAATAACCATTCCATTATAACAACACTGAATAAAGGAACACAAAACATAACCGGAGATAAGACACAGTATCAAGCTTTTCCATCATCTTCATGCCGACCCGATACCTGCCTGTCCGCTCTCCTTGATCCTGAAATACATAAAAAGTATTTCCCCCATAAAGGTGTTAGCCATCGAATAGCTAGTGCAAGTATATCGAATATGAAATACAGTACTCCTCGACAATAAAGTAAAGGTAACCGTCAATTCATCAATTCAAGACTAGTATTCCTGAATAACTAAATCTCATAGCATCACATCAATATATACATGATCAACCGTGGAACCGCACCAGATGCTACAGAACCCTCAGAGGACTCGTCGGTCCATCCCAGAGTGGTTAACTCATATTATCCCTGGAATTGCACCAGAGGCTACGAAACCTTCAGAGGACTCGTCGGCCCATCCCAGAGTGGATATAAATAAACATGCCATTCATATATCGTACTTTCAAAGTCGAGAACGTACAATCATAAATATATACTTGCCTTTGAGACATCGAGTAATCGGACGGAAAAGAGTATGAGTTCGGTAGGTCCAAGAACGCACTTCTGGTACCTAAACAATTCGTAAGGGATATGATAATCAATAATCCATACTCATAATTCACGAAGAAACTCCCGAAACCCATCTACGATTCACGAAAATACAAGGGTAAACAACTAGAGGTTGGAAAATCACCCAAACCCTCACAAGTCCGAACACGGCACAAACCAATCTGTAAAATCATAGGAAAAGCATGTATACGGGGAAGATATATCATAATATCAAGATTTTCAAGCTTCAAACCGGATAAATCGGACGAATCTAAGAAAAACCCCAAAATTCCCAAAAATAGGGTTCTAAGGATTTTTACCTTGATTTGGACGATATAATGGATTAGATGTTGTGAAATCCTGGTTCTCCAACCAAAGATATTGATATCTGAAGCGAACTCTCCAAATCGCCGAAACCCGCTGCTCTCGATCGGAAATGTGAGAAGAAAGAGAAAAATGATGAAAAAAAAGTCAACTGTCCAATATATACTCGCCCAGTCTAGCGCACGCTACGCCTCTAATATTAGTGTGCGCTAGCAGGGTCACCGAGTAGTCCAGTGGCTTCTGTCGGCCCCGTTAGCATGAGCTAATCATCTACCTTTAGCGTGCGCTAGCCGAAAATGGTGTCTAGAAATTGGAGTATAGAATCTACTGTCCTCTGCCCTGCTGGAGTCTTAGCGTGCGCTACGCAGCCCTTATAGCGTGCACTAGCCGAAGCCTAGAGTACGTTACCTGATAGTCCAGACAGCGTGACAACTTCACTGCCTCTGCCGACCCAGCCTGTTAGCGTGCGCTACGGAAGTATTAGCGCGCGCTACTGACCAAGAACAGCGTGCGCTAACTAACTCCTAGCGTGCGCTAATTACTAGTCCAGAGAGCAGAATGAGTTACTGGTTCTGACCTGACTGGTCCTTAGTGCGCGCTACGGCTCAAAGATAGCATGCGCTACTCAAGGATAATTAGCGTGCGTTAGCCTAGGCCTAGCGTGCGCTATCTCTCTGACCCAGAACATTCCCGCAATGTCTAAACAACACGATCGTGATCCAAACAAGGTGCGAAACTTTATAACAATATCGACAACATCACCAAGAGTTTACAGAGTGACAAAATAGGAAGGATGGCAATGTCAAACAGTCAATAAAAAGTACGGGTATTACATTCTCCCCCTCTAAAAAGAAGTTTCATCTCAAAACATAAGAAATAAAAAGTTCGGGGGTACTCCGACCGCATCTTCTCTTCCGTTTCCCAATTCGCCTCCTCGACTCCATGTCTCGACCATTGCACTTTAACCAGTGGAATGGTTCTTATGCCGAAGTTGTTTATCACGACGCTCAAGGATCTTCACGGGTCTCTCCGGAAAGGTAATATCATCGGCTACATCAATCTCACTATAGTCGATAACATGGCTCGGGTCTGGCATGTACTTTTTCAACTTAGACACATGAAAAACATTATGGACGTGACTCAAAGATGGAGGCAACGCCAAGCGATAAGCTAAATCTCCAACCCTGTCCAAACTCTCGAAAGGCCCGATATACCTCGGACTTAGTTTACCCTTTTTCCCGAAGCGGAAAACCCCTCTGGTCGGCGACACCTTGAGTAGGACATGATCCCCCACTTCGAACTCCATGGGTTGACGACAAGTGTCAGCATAATATTTCTGACGGCTCTGGGCAGTCAGCAACTGGTCCCGGATGACAGAAATCTTTTCCTTAGTCTCCATCAACATGTCCGGATCCATTCCGATTAGCTCCGAAGCTTCGTCCTAACATAATGGCAACCTACATCGCCTACCATAAAGTGCCTCGAATGGTGCCATTTTGATATATGCATGCCAACTATTATTGTAGGCAAACTCGACGGCAAGTGAAGCTCCCAATCATTACTCCAATCTAGGGCACAAGCGCGCAACATATCCTCCAATGTCTGAATCGTCCTCTCCATCTGACCGTATGACTGAGGGTGAAAGGATGTGCTCAATCTCAACTCAGTACCCAAAGCCTGATGAAAGACCTGCCAAAAATGCGATACGATACGACCATCTCGATCAGAAACAATGGTCTTGGGGGCACTGTGCAATCTTATGATCTCAGCTATAAAGTTTCGAGCCAATCTCTCCGGTCCCCAAGTATCCTTAATATCCAAAAAGTGTGCAGACTTGGTCAACCGGTCGACGATTACCCAAATCATATTCATTTCGGCCCTAGTTCTCGGCATGCCAGTGATAAAGTCCATAGAAATGTCTTCTCACTTCCACCCGGGAATGGGAAGCGGCTTCAACAACCCCGCTGGTCGTTGATGTTCGATCTTGACTTCCTGACACGTCAAGCACTGTAATACAAATTCCGTGACATCCTTCTTCACCTTATTCCACCAAAAATTACGGTTCAAGTCTTTGTACATCTTACTCATTCCGGGGTGGATTGAGTAAGGTGTAGCATGAGTTTCTCGGAGAATTCTCTTCCTCAACTCTAGATCATTCGGAACACAAAGCCTGCCTTGAAATCTCAAGATACTATCCTCGTGAACCATAAAGCCAGGAGCTTTTCCTTTAATTACATCTTCCTTCAGTTGAGAGATCATCGGCTCACTCCACTGTTTCCCTTTGATGTCTTCAACCAAAGACGGAGTAATTTCGAGAGTACACAACTGTCCTTGTACTCGTTGAAGACAAACTTCTATTCCTTGCTCGATTAAATCCTACCGAGTCTTTATCTGAGAAGTAAGAACCTCGATCATCTGGAGAGATGCCGATTTGCGGCTCAAAGCATCCGCGGCAACATTGGCTTTACCCGGGTGGTAAAGAATTTCTAGATCGTAATCCTTTATCAAGTCTAACCAACGTCTCTATCTCATGTTCAGCTCTTTCTGACTGAAAATATACTTCAGGCTCTTGTGATCGGTATAAATCTGACACGGAGAACCATACAAATAATGCCGCCAAATCTTGAGTGCGAAGACAATTGCGGCCAACTCCAAATCATGAGTAGGATAATTCATCTCGTACGGCTTCAGTTGTCGTGACGCAAAAACTATCGTCTTATCATGCTACATAAGCACACAGCCAAGACCTTGACCCGAAGCGTCACTATAAACCGCAAAGCCCTCACTACCACATGGTAAAGTTAAAATCGGCGCTGAAGTCAAACTTCTCTTCAGCTCATCGAAGCTATGTTGTCTCTCATCCATCCAAACAAACTTTTCTATCTTCTGGAGTAATTCGCAAGCGGCCGAGCGATTTTCGAGAACCCCTCGACAAACCGACGGTAATACCCAGCAAGGCCCAGAAAGCAACGAACCTCCTTAACATTTCTAGGCGGTGCCCAATCTAGCACTGCCTCAATCTTCTGTCGGGTCTACATGAACCCCTTCGGCCGACATCACGTGGCCGAGAAACATAACTTCTTCCAACCAGAACTCACATTTCCAGAATTTTGCATAGAGATGCTCGGTTCTCAAAATATCTAGTACCAAACGCAAGTGTCGGGCATGTTCCTCTTTATCTCGAGAATGGATCAAAATGTCGTCAATAAAGACGACTACACACCAATCGAGGTACTCAATGAATATTTTGTTCATTAACTGCATGAATACAGCCGGCGCATTAGTCAGACCAAAAGGCATAAATACAAATTCATAATGCCCATATCTCGTTCAAAATGCAGTCTTCGGAACGTCGGACTCTTTCACCCTGAGTTGATAGTACCTTGATCTCAAATCATTTTTCGAGAAAACTGCATCCCCCTGCAACTGATCAAATAAATTGTCTATATGAGGCAAATGATACTTGTTTTTGATGGTCAATTTGTTCAGTTCACGATAGTCGATGCACAAACGTGGTGAACCATCCTTCTATCTCACAAAAAGAACAGGCGCACCCCAAGGCGAAGCGCTCGGTCTGATGTATCCTTTTTCTAATAATTCTCCCAGCTGATTCTTTAATTCTTGCATCTCGGAAGGTTCCATACGATAAGGTGCCTTAGAGATCGGGGCCGCATCAGGCTCTAAATCCACAAAAAATTCTATTTCTCGATCTGGTGGTAATCCCGGGAGGTCGTCCGGAAAAACATCGGGATACTCATTAACAACCGAAATCAAAGAGAATTCGACTTCGTTCCCTTCCGTCTTCAAGGCATAAAACCAATAGCCCGTACAAACTTTATTCAAAAGTTTTACGGCCTTCATGGCACTGATAAGTAACTTGGATTGGCCCAACTTACATCCCAAAAATGAGTACTCGGATCCGTCTTTAGTCATCATGGTGATAACCTTAGTACGGTAATTCATAATCGCTTGGTGACTATCAAGCCAATCCTCGCCGAGGATCACGTCCTCACCTTCCATACCAACTACAATCATATTCTATAACCAATCCATACCGAATATAATCACCGGAAAATCTTTAATCTCCCGGTTCCCCACAATTCTATCCCCGCTAGGTAGTTTCACAATGAAGGGATCACAAGCAGTCATACAAGTTATATTCAAACAGCGTACACACTCCAAGGAAATGAAAGAATGGGTAGTACCCGTATCAAAAAGCACATGAACTGGATAAGATAAAATATGAATGGTACCTGAGGCTACTGCTGCATCGGGTTCGTCTGTTCGACGCATCTCGTACACTCGTGTTTGTACTGAACCGATGCTAGAGTTTCCCCCTCCAGCGTTCTGACCCCGGACCCGGCCCCTGCCGTAATTCTAATGAGACTGTCCAAAAGATTTCCGCTGATTCACGCCTTGATCAAGTGGCGCTGGGGCAGAAGCCTGAGTGTCCAAAGTCTGATTTGGTTCGGAACAATAAGCTGCCCTATGTCCCATCTGTCCGCAAGTGTGACACTTCAATGGTGGGAGATTGCATTCCAAATTAACGTGGCCTGGACGACCACAATTATAGCAAGTCACCGAGCGAGTTGTGGTGCCCGGTGAAGAACGAAAACCCCTCTTTCCTTTAGTAGAACATGACGATTGTCCGGCGGAACGGTTAGTCATCTGTGATCTCTGGAATTTACCACTCTTAGAGCTAGAAAAGTTTCCCGCGATCTTCTACTTCTTAGGTTCTTCATTGGTGTCATTGTCGGGGCTTAACAAGTCATGGGCCAAAGCTTTGTCCTTATATTCCTTCAACGTGGTGCAAGAAAATCCGGCCATGTACCGCCGTAAGTCCATATTCATCCGTATATCAAAGTAACGGATCTTATCACGCTCATTTCGCACTTGATCCTTCACGTGGATCAATAGTTGGTTGTATTCCACGATCGCCTGCGAAACGGGAATACTCCGCGGTTTAGCTCAAAAAAGGCTCGAATTCGGCCTTCTCGCACCGGCCAAGGACAAAACTCGGCCTCCAAAAGTTCTTTAAACTCATCCCACGTAGCAACATGATCCTGTCGCTTGATGACTTTCCACCACGTAGCAGCCTCCTTGGTGAGGAAATACTGAGCAATCGGTACTTTCCTCGCTTTCGGGACAATCAACCGCTTCAAAAAATTTCTCCAACTCTGCTAGCCAATATTCCCATCCTAATGGGTCTGTGGCACTGCCAAACTGAGGAGGGTGCATACGGATTACATTCTGAAGCAAGGGATCCGCGTTCGGGTTCGGATTATTCAGCTGAACGGTTTGGGCTAAAATGGTCATCTGGTTAGCCAGTTGTTGAAGTACATTCGCAACTCCAATGTCCGCGCTGTTCCCCTGGCCAGTCGACTGGTTGTGCTGACTTTCGGTGTCAGGTTGCACCGAGTTAGGTAGGATAAGGTTGGTCGATCCAACAACGAAAATGAGGGAAACGGCTACGCCACGTCCTCGTCCACGTCCACGGCCACGACCCGGCCTCGTCCCCTACCAGATGACATGCTGAAGAACACACAAGGCACGTAAGTACAATTCAATCGCACATCACCGAAGTGACCGATTCTCAAAATACCAAAGCAGAAGTAAAACGATAAAGGAAACATCAGAAGGGTAAGAGGTCTTACAAGTACCGGTCGCACTGTGATGATGGCAAAGTAGTGATACTGTAGACAAACGATGACTCAATCGACCCAAAATACCGACAGCCTAGGTATCCATAGACCTAAGCTCTGATACCATATTCTGTAACACCCCCAAGTTATTCAGGGTATATTACAGCGCCGTGAGCCCCTCCTTGGGACCCATAAGGCTAATCATACGCGGAACTATAAAACTTGATCGAGAGGGTCCAAATACAATGAAATAAAGGACAATACAAAGGGTATTCAAACCATATCCAATGCATCCAAATACATCACAACACAAAGTCAATACCTCGGCAACACAGGCCGGAACATCGAGGAAACTGAAAAACAATACTCGAGTATTCAATAACCATTCCAGTACAACAACACTGAATGGAGGAACACAAAACATAACCAGATATAAGACACAGTATCATGCTTGCCCATCATCTTCATGCCGACCCGATACTTGCTTGTCCGCTCTCTTGGAACCTGAAATACATAAAAAGTATTTCCCCCATAAAGGGGTTAGCCGTCGAATAGCTAGTGCAAGTATATTGAATATGAAATACAATACTCCTCGACAATAAAGTAAAGGTAACCGTCAATTCATCAATTCAAGACTAGTATTCCGGAATAACTAAATCTCATAGCATCACATCAATACATACATGATCAACCGTGGAACCGCACTAGAGGCTACGGAACCCTCAGAGGACTCTTAATTCCATCCCAGAGTGGTTAACTCATATTATCCGTGGAATCATACCAGAGGCTACGGAACCCTCAGAGGACCCGTTGGCCCATCCCAGAGTGGATATAAATAAAAATGTCATTCATATATCTTACTTTCAAGTCGAGAACGTACAATCATAAATATATACTTGCCTTTGAGACATCGAGAAATTGAACGGAAAAGAGTATGAGTTCGGTAGGTCCAAGAACGCACTTCCGGTACCTAAACGATTTGTAAGGGATATGATAATAAATAATCCATACTCATAATTCACGAAAAAACTCCCGAAACCCGTCTACGATTCATGAAAATACTAGGGTAAACAACTAGAGGTTGGAAAATCACCCAAACCCTCACAAGTCCGAACACGGCACAAACTAATCCATAAAATCATAGGAAAAGCATGTATACTGGGTAGATATATCATACTCTCAAGATTCTCAAGCTTCAAACTGGATAAATCGGACGAATCTAAGAAAAACCGCAAAATTCCCAAAAAATAGGGTTCTGAGGATTTTTACCTTTATTTGGACGATATAATGGATTAGATGTTGTGAAATCCTTGTTCTCCAACCAAAGATGTTGATATCTGAAGAAAGATCGCCTTCGAACTCTCCAAATCGCCGAAACCCGCTGCTCTCAATCGAAAATGTGAGAAGAAAGAGAAAAATGACGAAAAGAAAGTCAATTGTACAATATGTACTCGCCCAGTCTGGCGCACGCTACGCCTCTAATAATAGCGTGCGCTAGCGGGGTCACCGGGTAGTCCAGTGACTTCTTTCGGCCCCATTAGCATGCGCTAATCGTCTACCCTTAGCGTGCGCTAGCCAAAAATGGGGTCCAAAAATTGGAGTCCAGAACCTACTGTCCTTTGCCCTGCTCGAGTCTTAGCGTGCGCTACTGCGATAGATGAGCGTGCGCTACGCAGCCCTTATAGCGTGCACTAGCTGAAGCCTAGCGTACATTACTTGATAGTCCAGACAACGTGATAACTTCACCGCCTCTGTCGACCCAGCCCGTTGGAGTGCGCTACGGAAGTATTAGCGCGCGCTACTGACCAAGAATAGCATGTACTACTAACTCCTAGCGTGCGCTAATTACTAGTCCAGAGAGCATAATGAGTTACTGGTTCTGACCTGACTAGTCCTTAGCGCGCGCTACGGCTCAAAGCTAGCGTGCGCTACTCAAGGATAATTAGCGTGCGTTAGCCTAGGCCTAGTGTGTACTATCTCTCTGACCTAGAGCACTCCCGCAAGGTCTAAACAACACGATCGTGATCCAAACAAGGTGCGAAACTCTATAACAATATCGACAACATCACCAAGAGTTTACACAGTGACAAAATAGGAAGGACAGCAAGGTCAAACAGTCAATAAAAAGTACGGGTATTTCAAGTAGATCTCAAGAGAGCTCACGGGCCTCGAGAGATTTTGTTACTCCAGTCCGTACGTCATCCAAGGGGTCTTATCAGGCTTCGGGATCCAGAGGTAAGGACAGCCGAGGAGGAGCAGCGAGCTCAGATTACGGTCTTTCTCGAATTAATGAGATGGAGGAGATCGATGATCTAGAGGATATTTATGCCATGTACAATTGAGATGTAGCCTTGATTTTTGCATTCCTTCCTTTGATTTTCGGATTAATGTTTAATTTAATCTATAATGATGTATTGTGGTTGTGAACCATTTGTTGTTGACCTATCTTGTATTGATAATATTTGAGAATCTTGAGATTTGAGATTGTTTGATGTGATTTTATTTTCGATGATGTTGTACCTGAGATTTTGTGATAATCTGGGTAAATCATGGTTGAGATTTGAGACGTCAAGTCATGAGAACTTGGTCGTGCGATTGATATGGTCCCGAGGACTATATATGCGTTGTTATTATCTTTGTGTGGCGTGAGTAAGTGATTGCATGGGCGTCTAATGCAGACGAGGATGGGAAAGTGTACACCAATGATTGTAGACATGTACAATGAGTGGCTCCCCTAGGTGTATGCCGGTGTTTCAAGTCATGCAGGTGGTACAACTTTCTGGCCGCCTTCTAGCGGAGGAGTCATGATTCGATTGATCTCGCACTTGGTTGAGTGTTTTATCACTTGGTTTATGCCTTCTTCAAGCAGAGGAGATATGGGGACCTGATGGGTTGGCCTAGTTGCTCAGGCGAAGTGGTTTGCATGGAGGAGTATTCCTGGAGATGTTGTTTTTAGATATAGATGAATAGTTCATATCCCGAGTTGTGTACCCTTAGTTTTGGGGATGAAACTCTTTTTAAGGGGGGGAGTATGTAATATCCAGGGGTAATTTTTTTCGTTTTTACTGTAGCATTGTACGTATTCATTTGGAATTATAAAAGTGTTGTTGTGTTTGATTGATACAATATAAATAGTATCGGGATATTTCGGAATCGAAATATTTATACTTGTCATCGGTATTATTTTTACTGACTGGATATTGCTTGGTGAGTTTTGGTTTTGGCTTAGTATATTAGCCATAGCGTACGCTACATGTATAACATTACGTATGCTAAGGACGGAGGGTTACGTATATTAAACCATGTTGGTTACGTACGTAACATAGGGTATCAGATCGCATCTGACTTTCAGCGTGTAGGACCATGCATGATCCGGATATTTGGCTTTTCGAGACATCCAAGTCAATGGGCATTACGTACGTAATGCTTATGCTACAGTGTATGTAATGCAGGTGAACTTACGTACGTTGTTTTC
The DNA here is from genome assembly GCA_033398695.1 of Orobanche coerulescens. Taxonomy (NCBI): domain Eukaryota; kingdom Viridiplantae; phylum Streptophyta; class Magnoliopsida; order Lamiales; family Orobanchaceae; genus Orobanche; species Orobanche coerulescens. The sequence goes on from CM065809.1 coordinate 67,885,439, forward strand.
TTGCAACATACGTAAGGGTGGATCGTTTTGTGGCAGTAGCCTCTGGGAGGACGTAGCGTACGCTACGTAGGGAGGATAGCATGCATAAGGTGGTTTAACGTACGTTATGAATAGAGGATAGTGGCCGTAATGAATTGTCCAGATTATAAAGACATGCTTCATCTTTCATTTCTTCATGATCCATTTCCGATTTCTCTCCCTAGAAATCATCATTCGGCATTCCTTATTAATTTCCAGACCCTTCCAACTTGTCTAGGAGCTTCATACCTTGTATTGGAGCTCGGGAGTCTGAAGATTGAAGTGGATTCGTGAAGGTTTGAGGTTGTTCTTCATTTCCAGGAGGTATGTTGATTAATCTTATGTTTAACTCGAGATTATGTTGATATTGTTGTCATTTAGTTCATGTAGTTATTGATTTTTGGAGGATAGTATGATTCTTCATAGTTTTTATGAACTTATGATGAAGAATATGTTGTTGATGATTGAGGTTGAGGGTATTCTTGTTGTTTAAGAATACTTGGGTGTTATAATCATGTCTAGGAAGAGTTATGTTAAGATTGTTAGATGATTAACACAGCCTTGAATGATTATTGTTGTTGGTTGTGTTCTTGAGAGATTATAATCCTTTTAGTGTAGGATTATGATGAGTTATGAAGATAATTATCATAATCTTGAAATGGTTAAGTTACTCTTACTGATTAATACGAAATTCTTGATGAATTGGTGATTGTGGTTGTGTAGACATCATGTTGGTAGTGTTGATGTTGTTCTTGAGGTGATAGTGATAATATGGGTGATATTATCATTATAGGATGATTAATTTGATGTTGTTCTTGATAATCCATGTTGAATTTTTTTCACAAGTGTTAAGAACATTATGATCATGTTATTTGATCATTGGAGTGATTGGAGGATGTTAAAATTCATAGTTGAGGACTATGCTATTCGTTTGTGTAGTTTGATCGATTCTTGATTGAATCAGAGTTATCTATTGTGTAGTTTTCAATTGATATTGTGTTATTGAATTAATTGTATTTCATTCAAGGTTGTTCGAGTGCTTGTGATTGTCGCAGGACACCGTTCGTCGTTCGTGGGAGGATTTCATCGCCTTCAGTTTGCCTGAACCTGAAACCCTAAACCCTAAACCCTAATTCAGTTTCAGGTTCAGGGTTCAGGTTACCCTGAACCCTGAACCCTAGGGTTGAACCTGAACCCTAAACCCTAGGGTTGAACCCATCGAACCATAGGGTCTAGTATAAGGCTGTGTAATTTCGTATAGTAGCAGGTGACACCTGCCTGCTTACATTTACCTGCCTGCTTCAGTTGACACCTTCCTACTTACATTTACCTGCCTGCTTAGTGAAGCAGGCCCGTAAATATAAGCAGGCAGGTGTCACCTGCTACTATACGAAATTCCCATAAATGTAAGCAGGCAGGTGTTTTCCTTACACTTTAAAGACCACCCACCCTTATACTAGACCCTAGGGTTCGATGGGTTCAACCCTAGGATTCAGGTTCAGGGTATACGAAATTCTCGCCAGCCGGAGGGGCACCCACTCACCCTTATACTAGACCCTAGGGTTCGATGGGTTCAACCCTAGGGTTCAGGTTGCCCTGGACCTGAACCTGAACCTGAAACCCTAAACCCTAAACCCTAAACCCTAATTCAGGTTCGGGTTCATGGCCTGAACCTTAGGGTTTAACCCATCGAACCCTAGGGTCTAGTATAAGGGTGGGTGGGTGGGTGGACCTTCGGTTGGCTAGAATTTCGTACATTAGCAGGTGACACCTGCCTGTAAGAGGCAAGTTTTATACTTATAGTGGTCAATGAGATTAATATTATAATGTATGTTTATGAATGTGTTGTATCATTTCGAGATGTAGTCTCTTCGTGATTTGTTGATATTAGGGAATTATTCGATACAATACTCTTCGGCAATTATGCCAAAGGTTGTTGTGGTTCGTCAGTAGCCGATTTAAGGCATTGACGTACTCGATTATCATCTCTGTCTTTAGTGACCGATTAAATGCGACGGGGCATCTATTATAGTTGTATTGTTGTTATCGATTGTCCATTTTTAAGGTAATCGAAGTATTGAATTGGGACTGTCGATGATGGTTCCCATCCATTGCATCATTATTATCGATTAGCTGTTCTATGGTAATTGAGGTATTGAATTGGGACTGTCGAGGATATTTCCCATCTGTGGTGTTATTGTTATCGATTAGCCATTTCTAGGGCAATCGAGGTATTGAATTGGGAGTATCGAGGACGGTTTCCATCCATTGTGTCGTTGTTATCGATTGCCATTCCAAGGCTATCGAGGTAATTAAATTGGGACCGCCGAGGACGGTGCCCATCCATGAGTTCTTGTTGTTATGTTGGTCGACTCAAGGTAGCACACTATCGTTCTTGTGAATTCAGTAATTTTATGATCGTTACTCGTTGTGATTGTTTGTGTTTGGAGGCTAGTTTTGGCTAGTGCTTGATGGGTAAGCTCGGGGCTTGAACCTTCACAGTTTGTTTCCCAACACCTGCAGTTCAGTAGATCACGGTCATTGGGTAATCTCATTATGGGTAAGTCTGGGGTTTAAACTTGTCGTGGTTGGTTTCCCAACACCTGCAATTCAGCAGGTCACGGTCATTGGATGACCTCATTGTGATACAGCTTCGGTTGTGTGGCTTCGGCTGTGTGGCTTCGGACCCTCATTGTGATACAACTTACAGTATGGGCGGCCACAGAAATGATGAAAAATCTCGATGAGATGTTTGGTCATCAGAACTTGGCGCCTAGGCAAAATGCTATGAGGGTCTTGATGACGACCCAAATGCCTGAAGGAACCCCGGTAGGGATCATGTTCTAAAGATGATTTCTCATCTAAACGATATTGATATCTTAGAGGCAACTGTCGATGCAGAACACAGGTCGATATCATCGTAGCCATCTTACCTAGGGGCTTTGAGCAGTTCTGCCTAAACTACAATACGAATCATAGGGAGTATACCTTGGCGTAATTGCTGACAGAGCTTCAAGCTACGGAAGGTCTCTTCAGGCAGGGGAAGCAAGTTCTTGCGGCAACTGGTGTTTCGACTTCTAAACCCAAGTGGGGGAAGAAGAAGAAACAAGTGGTCCAGAAGCAAGTGGCAACTCTCAAGGTAAAAAGCAAGGCTCCTCAGCCTGAGGCGAACAAAAAGCCAAAGGGAAAGTGCTACAAGTGCAGTTAGAGAGGAGATTTTAAAGCGAATTACCCTGCTCTTAAGAAAGGTATATCTCGTGCACTAGTAGTCAAAACATGTTTGACAACTTGTTCTTCCACTTCGTGGATAGTTGATTCAGGCTACATTGATCATGTTTGCTTTGAATCGCATGGTTTTCAGGTAACCAAGCAGCTTAGTGCGGGCGAGATCACCATCAACTAGGGCGATTATTCCAGCTTATGGCTATTGTCGTGGGAGTCGTGCAGTTCAAGATTAATGATAAAATATTCATCCTTAATAATGTATTATTAGTACCAGATCTTAGAATGAATTTGATATCGGTTTCTAAATTAACATGTGATGGTTATTCAGTTTCTTTTGATGATGATACTATTATTAGAAGAAACAATGAATATATTTGCAAAGGTATTTATACTGATGGACTGTATGTCATTAATGCTGCACAAACTCCCCTGTATAAACATAAATCGCTTAACTCTTTGTCTAAACTTAAAAATATAAAAGAACCTTCGAGCATAAAGCAAACATATATGTGGCATTTACGGTTAGGTCGTGTAAACCTTAGGAGGATTCAGAGATTGGTAGATGATGGCCCGTTGGATGACCTCTAAGTTGAGTCATTTCCAATTTGTGAATGATGTGTGAAAGGTAAGATGACCAAAAGGGTTTCAAAGACTAAGGGAAACCGTGCTCAGAATGTGTTGGAATTGGTTCATATGGATGTATGTGGTCCAATGAACGTCAAGGCTAGGGGTGGTTTCAAATATTTCATCACGCTTATAGATGATTATTCGAGATATGGATACATCTATTTGATGCAACGTAAGTCTGAAGCCTTTGACATGTTCAGAGACTTCAAGGCTGAAATGGAGAAGCATCATGGGAAGAGTATCAAGTCACTACGATCTGATTGTGGTGAAGAATACCTTATTGGAGGGTTTTTGGATTTCTTAGGGAATGAGGGGATTTCGTCCCAGCTCACTGTGCCGGGAACTCCACAACAAAATAGTGTTGCTGAGAGAAAGAACAGAACTCTTTTAGAAATGGTTAGGTCAATGATGAGTTATTCGGATTTACCTATTTCATTTTGGGGGTATGCCTTAGAAACAGCGGCGTACATTCTAAACCTGGTGCCTTCGAAATCAGTTCCAAAAACACCCACAGAAATGTGGAGTGGGCAAAATCCCAGTCTAGGGCATGTTTAGATTTGGGATACTCCAGCATATGTGCTGAATAAGAAAGCTGATAAGTTGGCATCTCATATAAAAGTACGAGGGTTTATAGGATATCCTAAGAGAACGAAGGGTGGCTTGTTCTATAGTCCCCAGAATCATAAGGTAATTGTTATCACCAATGCCCGATTCGTGGAAGAGGATTATACGATTAGTCACAATCCCATGAGCGAAATAATTCTGGAAGATTTAAGGGTAGAGACCCTGTCTATACCAATCTTGCAAGCGCCAACTAAGACTGCACCACGTATCGCTTTTGAGACTTTTACAACAACTTAGTATTTGCCTCATCGTAGTGAGAGGGTTGTTCATCAACCGGAATGATTCATAGGTGGAGGACAGTCTTCGGACTCAATCCCAGACGAAGATGAATCAGATCCCTAGACTTACAAGGAGTCAATCCAAGATAAAGATGTTCACTCCAGGCAAGTAGAAATGAAATTAGAAATGGGATCTACGGATTTCAATCAAGTGTGGGAGCTAATATAACTACCTGATGGGGTACAAGCTATTGGAAATAAGTGGGTCTACAAGCAAAATAAATGAGTTGATGGGAAGGTTGAAACCTTTAAATCGAGGCTTGTAGCGAAAGGTTACATTCAGAAAGAGGGTATCGATTATGATGAAACCTTTTTTCCGGTAGCCATGCTTAAGTTAATCCGGATTATTTTATCTATGGTTGTGCATTTGGATCTGGAGATTTGGCAAATGGATGTCAAGACTGCATTCTTGAATGGAAGTCTAGACAAGGAAATCTACATGCACCAACCAGAGGGATTCATTGTTGAAGGAGAAGAGTACTTGGTGTGCAAGCTTAAGAGATCTATTTATGGGCTTAAGCAAGTATCTAGATCTTGGAACACTCGATTTGACAAGGTAGTCGAGTCATATAGATTCGTCCAATCTCCGAGTGAGAGTTGTGTGTATAAGAAATGCAATGGAAATGTGTTGGTGTTTCTTATACTGTATGTAGATGATATGTTTCTTATTGGAAACAACGTGACGGAGTTGTTGGGCGTACGGGTATGGATATCTCAGCAGTTCGATACGAAGTATTTAGGAGAAGCAGGACAGATCTTTGGAATCAGGATCTTTCGTGATCGGAAGAAAAGGATGTTGTGATTATCTCAGGCACCCTATATCGATATAGTACTAAAGGGGTTTAGCATGGAGAATTCGAAGAAAGGTTTTCTACCTTACAGACATGGAATTCAATTATCTAATAAATGTCCCAAGACACAATAAGAGATAGATGACATGAAGCTGATCCATTATGCGTCGATTGTGGGATGCCTTATGTATGCTATGCTTTACACTAGACCAGATACCTGTCATGCTGTATGCATGACTGCTAGATATCAGTCAAACCCAGGACCAGGACACTGGATTAAAGCACATACTCAAGTACCTAAAAAGGACTATGGAGTATATGATAGTATATCAATCAGACGACTTGTGTCCAGTGGGTTACTGACTCAGATTTTTCATCAGACAAAGAAAAGTACAAGTCTACTTCAGGTTATCTGTTTAACTTGGGAGGTGGAGCCATTAGTTGGAGGAGTGTGAAGCAGAAATGCATCTCGGACTCTACCATGGATGCCGAGTACGTGACAGCCTATGAGGCATCCAAGGAGGATGTGTGGCTCAAGTACTTCCTGCAGGACTTAGATGTGATTCCCGATTTGCCAAATAGTACTACACTTTATTGTGATAATATCGGTGCAGTCGCAAATTCGAGGGAACCACGAGCCCACAAGGCAAGTAAACATATCAATTTCAAGTACCACATCATACGAAACTTCGTAAAATAAGGAGACGTATTTGTTTCCAGGGTTGCATCGGAAGATAATCTTGTTGATCCTTTCACGAAAGGCTACCCTCAAAAGTTTTTGAACGGCATGTGGAAGGAATGGAATTACGGTTTATGGCAGCATTACTTTGAGTATAAGTGGGAGATATGCGAGACAATATAATGGAGTAGTATACTTAAAAGCATGCTTTAAGTATAAGTGTGAGATTGTTAGAGTTGTATACTACAAAGCATACTTTATGGTTGTATTACCTTATTTCCATGTAACTACCTATGAGAATATTAATTACATTTAATCACATGTTTTGCATATTTATTCATGTTAATGAAATGTCTAATTATTTTCTATTGTATATAATGTGGTGTATTGGTGTCACATAAAATCACATTAGCGGAGCGAGACTCTCGATCCCGCCCCCGAGGGACGGCCCTAGCCTCTCGCTCGATCAGTTCCAAACAGCGAAACAGATCGAAGAGGCCATGGCCATCCTACGGGAGCGACGGAGAGCATGCGGTACGCCCGCAATTACCCCATCAGCCATCCGCTGCACGGGCAAATGAAAGCTCAAGAGGTTACCGGTCGAGCGATCGTCAGAAAGCCCCGATTCACGAGAAAAGGCTCTCATAAGGCGGGACAGTTCCATTTTCAGCCGCCTAGAAAGCGACCCATCATGGCGACCGGGGCATTCTGGCCCGAGCGATGAGACGACGGATCCCGAATCCGTCACCAAGAGTTCGGCATACCCAACTCCCAACCAAATACAGGTCAGCCATTTGGCCCCCATCCGCCGAAGAATCAAGCCACGCGGCCAGGACATCATCGACAGCGAAGCTAGGGGATCAGTACTTGATCGCCTCGGCTCCCGCTCCGAGCGCCTAGCCACGAGCAGCCAGGCCGCGGCGATGGCCGCTATGCAACGCCAGCTCGACGAGATGAAAGCGCTCATGGAAACTGGGGCAAGCGCCAGCAGAAAGATCATCGGACCAAGTGAGACACTCGCGGTCCACATCGAGCTTGCCCCCGTGCAACCAAGGATCTCTCCTCCCCAAACACCTTTGTATGAAGGGAGACCGGACCCCGAGACCCACTTGAGCAAGTTCCGGATCTACATGACCGGGTGTGGGGCATCAGATGCGACCAGGTGCCGAATATTCCCGTTAACGTTGGGCGAACTGGCCCATAGGTGGTACGTCTTACTGCCACCGTGATCAATCATTTCCTTTGAGAAACTAGCGAGTGACTTCACATCATACTTTGCCTCCAAGGTAGCCCGACCAGAAGGCCCCCACCGCATGATGAAAATCAGGCAGGGGGAAGACGAGTCCAATGCAGATTACATCGACCAGGTGGATGAAGTAGTCCTCACCGACGAGCCCATAAGCGATGAGATCTCCCTCTACTCAGTCCTGGGGGGATTCTATGGTCATTCTCCCATGTTTAGGCACCTCACGAAGAATATCCCTCCGACCTACGCGATCTTCCGCGCTAAGTCTACTGATTTTCTGGCCAGGCAAAGGCTCCTCACCCTTCGCCTAGGTGAGGAGACATCGCCTCCCATCCAAACGATGGAGATCTCCAAATCCAACAAGGCGGTCGCCAAGCCACCCGGTGATTTAAAGGCCTTCGAGGAGGTGGAAGCCCATCTCCTCCACAAGTTCAACTGAACTCCAGCTCATATTTTTACACTATCAAGGGGCGCGAACCGCTAAGCAAGCCAAAGGCGATAAGGGACAACGGTCATCTGGACCACAACAAATTTTGTGCTTACCACAAGAGTCCCGGTCACAGCACCAACCAATGTCGCGATCTCCTCAGACAACTCTGGAGATTGTTCGAGGAGTGCAAGCTGAACAGTTTATTGGCTTAGTCGAAGCCCCATCAATCTCCCAAGCCGATCGCCAGAGTCGAATGCGACAGGCCGAAAGACTCATACGAGTCGACCCACCGATCAACCTCGGCGGCCGGATCTATATTTCAATCAAGAGGTTCGAACTTCGGAAGTCTTTCCCCGATTCCTACCACGTCAAACGAAAGGCTACTGCCCAAAACAACGCCACGAAAAAGAGGATGACTCGCTCGCCCTCTAAAGTTTGTCATCTAACATGATGGACCTAGGCAGGCGATCGCCTCCCCAGCACAACGTATACCATCGAGGATCGCCATCTAACATGACGGTCCGAGGTAGAAGAGTGCCGACATAGTTGTGGAGGACGATGGAACCGTTCTCTATGACCATGCAAGGTTCCTTTGGGCCGAGACCATTCACCCTTCATTTAAATACGAGGCAGGCGCTGCTGAAGGACCCTCCAAAACAAATCAGAGGATGACTCGTTTGCCCTCTAAAGTTCATCATCAACATGAAGGACCTAGGCAAGCGATCGCCTCCCCTTACACAACGTATACCGTCGAGGATCGCCATCTAACATGAGGGTCCGAGGTAGAAAAGTGCCGACATAGTTGTGGAGGACGATGGAACCGTTCTCTATGACCATGCAAGGTTCCTTTGGGCAGCGATCGCTCTCCCTTCGTTTAAATATGAGGTCGACGTAGCCAAAGGGCCCTCCAAAACAGATCTGTGGACACGTTCGCCCGCCCTCAAAGGTCCATCACCTAACATGGACAATGTGACGCGTCCCTCCCCCCGTCACAATGTATACCGTCGAGGATCGCCATATAACATGACGATCTGAGGTATAAAAGTGCTATCAAGCCGCGTTCGTGGAGTCGATTAATCCAACAACACCCCGGGCAAGGACTCCTCCAGACCAAGACCGCTCGCCCTACATTTAAATACGAGGCGGGCGCAGCCTACGGAGGACCCTTACAATTAAGTGAGTCGCGAGAAGTTTGCCATCAGAAGGAATGTCGCTCGCGCACAAGACATGGTCGTGGAGGTAGGTTCCATCGAACTCCACGACTGTGCATGGTTCCTATAGGCTGGTATGGACGGCCTTCCTCGAGGAATCTGCAAAATTGAAGACCGTTCACTAAACAATTTATTTTCGTCCCCTTACATTCACTAAGTAAACAAAAACAAGGGGGAAGGGCGGAGCTATGTATATCACGCTCGTCTCTACTCAAATACACGTACGATGATCGGCATTGTTCAGATGTATATGCAGCGATCGACTTTGTTCTAAAGTTATCAATATGAGTTTATCAATTCACTTGGAGCTGTACACACAACGATCGTTCCTTAAACACTTGTATAAAATCATGCAAGCAAGAAATCAGAGAAGCGAACATTTATTTCATCACTTGGAATAAAAATACAAACACGGTCGCCCGAAGGCAAAAGTACAACGAAAGATACAAAAAATTACCAGTAAAAAGCAGAAAAGCTCAAGGATTAGTGCCCGTTCTATCGCCAGCAGCAGGCTCTGAACCCCCATACTCTGGGGCACCCGGATGGACAAGGTTGTCCGATAATGGGTACCAGCTCAAGTCGATCCCAATATTCACGGAAAGGTCGAGGATCGTCACGGCGAAGTCATGCTGCAGAGGATGCTCCAGCGCATAGGCTTTGAAATTTTCAGCCAAATGGCCGACCTCGAGCCCTCCCCTCTTAGCGGCGTGGATCGCGTCAGCATAAGCCATATAGTAAGAGAATTCGTTGACGTACTCCACATTAGCGAAGGGATCGGCCTCAGTCGCCTTCATCTTTTCCTTCAACTCCTCAGCCGTTTGGCTCACGCCCTCAAGCTCGGCAGTTTTGGCGGCCATCTCTTCCTTCGAGGATGCCAGCTCGCTAGTCAGTCGGGTGATGGTCACCTTCAGCTGGTTGGCCACCTTCTGCGCATCTGTGTGCGACCTGCGGGCTTCCGTCATCTGGTCTCGCATCCGGCCAGTCGCCTCCCGGGCCCGGTCAACATCCTGCTTCGCCTTCTTAGCCGCCTCCGCGGAGCTCTTCTCCATGGCCGCTAGCCGGTCGGCAAACTCAATGATTTGTCCCGTGCGGTTTCGAGGTCCGCATGGAGATGAGCAGTGGACGGACGCCCCTCGTAGTCCCTCACGGCCTGAGCTTCCATCGTCGCCGTTTGAAGGGCCAATGCGAAAGTAGCCTGCATCGCGTCAGCAAATCACCGGCGTGCGGTCGCATCCAGATCGGTCGTCCAGGCCTTCCGGAGGGAAGCGGTAGCCCGAGCAACGTAGGACGGGATATTGCTGACCTCGTGAGGAGCTTTGCTCGACAGGAAGTCCAACACCATCGGCGAGCAATTCGGGTCGGAATGGCGGACCCTGCACAAATGACAAAAGGGTTAAGTATTTTTCCTACATAAGTTTCATAACTTGGCAAAACGACCAGGCTTACCTCTCGACCTTCTCTGGGTCACGGCTGAAGAATGGTCTGACACGCGAGGTCTCAGCCTCAGCAGTCGTCATGGACTGAAGAAACGCCGAAGATGGCGTGGACACCTCTACCGGAGGAATCGCGGACATCGGAGGCACAGAGATCGGCGGCTCGCCGGCAGTAACAGGGGCCGCGGGATCCACAGTCCTCCGTTTCTTACGGATAAGCCGAAGTTGCTCCTCCTCACGAGGCTCCGGCCCTTCGACAATAGGCTCCTAGAGAGGTCTTGACTCTGGGGTCGGTCGCGGCGGAACAGAAGGAGCTCGGCTCACCTTTTTCCCTTGGCGATGACATGGCAATCGCAGCAGGAGGCTCTGGGAAACAAGGGAAATGAATTTCTGCAAAGGAAAAAAATCGACAAAGTTAGTAATCCTCCTCAATCAAGGCGATCGAATGTCAAAAAAGATTGCAAAAGTTCGTACCTGGAACCTTTAGATGGCGAGGGTAGCGAAATTGCCGAGCAGCCAACCAGCAGGCTTCGTTGTTAATTTGGCGAGCGTCTATACGGTCGTCAGGGAGACTCCGTATCTTCTCCCAGACAATCGCGAAATCAAAGTGAGGTCTCCCGCCGCCGGAACAATGACACCTGCAAGAAGAAACCCAAAATCAGATCAGTTTAGAATGCATCCGAACAAAGGGAGAGTCTAAATCCTTGCTCGGACTCCTCTCCCGAAATTCGGTGGGAATATCCAACTCGTCGGTCGGGTTGTCGCTCGCTGCCGACTTCCAAGCACCTCTGACCCAGAACCACTTTGGCGGATCACCCCTCACTTTATTCGGGACTCAAAGAACCACCCGACCTGAGCGACCTTGGATATGGTAGCCACCGACGGAACCTTTTTGAACCATCAGTTTGAAGAGATGGTTCATCTCCAACGGCGAAGGAAGACGATACAACCGATGGCCTCCAAACAGGGTGAGGGTGCAGATGATCTGCAGCCAGGCGTTCGGCGTCAATTGAAGCGGCGCCATGTTCCAAGCGGTCAGCAAATAGGAGACATCGAACGGCAACGGGAAACACAGTCCAGCCTCCATTATCACCTCATTGACGGTGACCATGCCCTCGGGAGGTTGATCGGCTCGCTCGTTCTCGGCAGGCACGTGGAGGCTGACATCAGAAGGAACATGGAACCTCGCCCTCCAATGGTCCATATCCTTCCTGGTCGCCGAGCTCGCGATCTGGCCAAGGGTGCACGGAGAACGGCGAGCAGCCCAGCACAACGTCCTCCTTACAGGCTCATAAGGATGGGCGATCGAATACTCGTTAAAATTAAATTTGGGGTGTGGGCCGGCCAATATCTCCATGAGTTCGGCAAAATCTGTGAAGGATTTTCCAAACACGCTGTCCCGCTCCCTGTGCGCCGTCGCATCCGCCTCCTCCCGTTTCAGTGAACAAATACGATCGGCCTCCACCGTCTTGGCCGCGTCAGCCTCATTAAAAAGTTCCTCGATATCCGCAGGCTCAATCCCGGCATGGATGGACTCGACGGTGGTGTCCACATGAAATTCCGCAGAAGGTTCATCCCGGGCGGTCAAAGCCCCGGCGGCGGAAGAGCTACCTAACTCATACACATCTGGCCTTCCTCCGGACATATTCAAAGAGAAAGGAGGGAGAAGGAGTTTTTTTTGTTCTTACCTAAGGTCTGAGTCGAACAACGATCGCCACACAGAGCTCCAAGAGAAATCGGCTATGTCTTCTTCTCAGGCAGATATGCATAAGGTTTTTAACCTTGTAACCACAGTCCTTTTTATAGGCAGGAGCGGGGGCTTCTGAGCAATAATCGGAGTCCCGAGGATCGAAGTGCAACCGTCAGATAGGCAGCGTTTAATGTTGTCCTCGAATTCCGCGTTCGCGTCATTTCGAGGGCACGCCAAAAGGATAGCCCAACAAAACCGCCAGACTCCCCCAATAGGAGCCCGACATGTGCCCCGATGATGTTTCCATAACCGATGACATTTCCTGCTCATTTCAGCGATCGACCAGGCCGTCCAAGTTCAAAATCAGTCCGTTTGAGAGACGATCGTCTGTTCTGTAAAACGCTGAGTCGCTCGTCTAAATCAAGCGATCGCCAGTAGAACTACCTCACCCCACGTCTTCAACATCGGAGCGAGCTGGGGGGGAAATTGTTGTGCGGCGATTTGTACGCCTCGACGGCGATCGGAAAAAGGGCCGAGCAACTAAAGACAGCATCAAATAATCTAAGGCAGACTTGCCAAGCAAAGAGTCCAGACCGAGATCAGGTACCGAGCGATCGACGCCCAGGGCAATCGCCTCTTGACACCTAGCGATCGACTCTGGTGCCCGACCAAGGACGATCGTTCTACGCCACATGTAAGGCCATCATCCGTCATATCTACGAGGACTAGATCTCGAAGCGAGGACCCACGTGCAGATCTGCGAATGGCGCCGCAGAATAAGGATTTTTGACTCCAGTCCATCAACAGTTCTACCGACAGACCCGCCAAAAGGTCTTAGGTGGGACCTCAAGGCACCGCAAGAACAGGCTGTACTCCAGCCCTTCAGCAGCTGTCAGTGACAAGGACGGCCTCACCTACCGACAGACCCGCCGAAAGGTCCTAGGTGGGGCCTCCCAAGACAGCGACTCCGGATGTGTGAGGTCTTCTCATTGGTTCGTGCATCCGGCTGCCAGCGGCTGCTGCGGACTCTAAGGAGACCAACCCATGTGCTAAAGACGATCGCCCGGTTATTATAATACAGCAGAGGCGATCGCCCAGCTACCTACACTTCTATAAATAGGAAACATTCAGCAACTGGTTGACGTTCAAGATTTTAAGAGGTTCACAAGTTCAGAAATTATTATCATACGAGAGTTCAGCTAATTCACACAGTGGGAAACCATTGATTTCTCACAGTCAACACAGCACTCCATCGTTGTTATAAGAACTCACAGAGCATCAACTCTGGTTCTTCCGGCAATTTTCAGCACTCAAGAGCTAAGATAACTAGGGTCTTTACACTCATTGTAATTGTACTCTAACATTAATATTTGTACTCCCACTATAAGAATAAACGTCAAAGACTTCGGATAATATCCGAAGTAAAAATGTTATAATTACCGAAGTCTATGTTCGTGTAGTTAAAGGTATACTTTAGACTTCGCTGATTATGCGAAGTCTAATATCGTAATAACCGAAGTCTATATCGGTTTTTAGAACCCGAATATGGGGGTTTGCGAAGTAAAAAATGTCCTTCCACTTCACTTATTTTATAATTGCTGAAGTGTATATTTCCTATTCACTTCGGCAAAATATATACAGATGAAGTAAAAAATGTCCTTCCACTTCACTTATTTTATAATCGTTGAAGTGTATATTTCCTATTTTATGTTATCGACTTCGCTTATTTATAGATAACGAAGTTAAAGATACCACATTGACTTCACTTTTATTTATTTAGCGAAGCATTACACTCCTTTTACTTCGCTTATTCTATTTTGTGTTGCTAATTATATATCTCGACTTCGTTTTTATCCGAAGTAAATAACCACATTGCATATTTCTTTTCAATTTGTAAATATAGAATCCTGTTGTACAAAAAAATGATCCATCCAATAAAAAACCTCAATTCACAAGATCTCAACAACACAACCTCAAATACATCAATCAACCTCATTAAAAATCCAACAAACTCAAATCACAAGATCCCAATTCAATAACACAAGATTATAAGCATTGATAATAGTAATAAACCACACTTTCATCTATAAACGGCGGATTGTCATACAAAAATGCCAAATATTCAGATTCGCGTGATTCACAAGTTTGCATTGGGCATAACTATAATATGCCAACATCAAATAAACTTCCATAATGTCTACGAGACACATGCATAGGTCTAGATAATAGATTGCATACATCAACCAAACATTCACCATATTTACCCGATGAAACGAAATGATCTGATCTAACTATACCAAAAGAAAATCACCATCATCACACAGTACCAGACCATACATATATAGTCTTGAATGAAACTAGACAGAACTTCCCGACAATGAAGCCGGCTAAGCACCATCAACAAACGTGTAGACAAACTCGCTCCACTCGTTCCTAACTTCATCATACTGCTCCTGAGTGTAGTATTGGTCTTTGACTGAACCAGGGTACTGATCAAATCACATTGAAACAAAAAAAAAATAGATAAAGTACATTCATAAAAGATGCATCAACATCAAAAAATTTCAGTACCAAAACAGACTAGATGTGGAAATTACCATCTTAGAAATCATATAATAGAAAAGGATGACAATGAAAATTACCATCTTCTCAATTTGTGGATCTTCGCTTTCAACGATCTCTTTGATGTAGCGGAGGACACAAAATCCAGATGAAGGGAGGATAGTTCTTGTTTGATTGCCCTATAAAATTTAAAAGCCATGAATCGATGTCAAATTTATATATACAATGAAGCACGGGGTTCCTTATAAAATTTAAAAGCCATGAATCGGATGCCAAATTTATATATACAACGAAGCACAGGGGTTCCTTATAAAATTTAAAAGCCATGAATCGGATGCCAAATTTATATATACAATGAAGCACAGGGGTTCCTTATAAAATTTAAAAGCCATGAATCGGATGCCAAATTTAAAATTTCCAGTTGACGGAATAAGGTCGAAGTAGGGTTTCCTTATATGGTGCTTTTAGGAAAAGATTAAAAATAATAAAAAGTACCCCGAGGTTTAGGGTAATTACAAAGAAATATCCGAAATATTACAATTAGACCCTTAGGTTTTGTATGAATATATATATATATAGTTCGCAAAATGATATCTCCATACACTTACGGTGATTTGCTTATAACCCGGAGCCTTATTATATCCTCTGGATGCATTGATGGTTTTCACAGCGCTACATTTAAAAATAGAAGAATTATACCTTTGGAACATTAATGAATCTTCAAGAAAAGAATCAGCATATATATATATATATATATGTATATACCTGATCACAGTATTCTTCCAACCATCTAATCGAGTTCTATTGCCAAGGGGATCAATCAGGTAGACCATGTTCTTGTCATCATTGACCACAGTCAGGATCCAATGGTTACTGCGTAATTGGTAAAGAAGCATTAATAATGTCACATGATAATATGATATGCATTATCATAATAGAAATAGTATTATTTACCCATTGTTATATGGGATAAGGCAAATGCAGTCCCTCGGTGATGCCATCAAGCGAGCAATGATGTGTTTTTCCTGCACACTCTTCTCTAAAGCATGATCCACGCACCCAGGATCCACGAAGCAAAAAGAATACGGATGATTTTTCGCATTCAAGTTATTGAAGAGCTTACTACATTAGGCCATACGATTACAATTGTATCAAGGCCATAGGTCTACCAGAGATACATAACAAGAGAGGAAAAAACATAAGATGCAATTGTATTATGTTATACAGATCTTACCCCATATAAGCCAATATATGCATACCACCAATTGCTTTCATTTCCATGAAGTCAAAGATTTGATTTCTCGGCTGACGGACTATTTTTTTCCCTCCAAACATTGCCTCATCAAGTACAACGCGCAAGGAAGTATCATTGGTCATGAATCTATCAGCGTGAGAATATACAAACTTGCAAGCCATGGGTAATGATCTCTCTATTTCCTTCAACTTCGATCGAACAACATCATCATCCTTCTTTCCCGACTTGATTTTCTTCCCAACTGATTCAACTCAAGTGGATCTTCATGAGCATTAGTTAGATCGATGAGTGCATGAGCGGCTTCTTCTTTCTGGGGAGAATCAACCTTCTCTGCACAATATTTAATTAATGTAAGCCATAATGTTCTAACTATCTATTCTTAATATACAAAACATCTATATACCCATTATATGAGAGAATTACCTCGAACGGCTAGAATTACCATGTCTTTTGGCCAAGCAACGATAGCGCCAAGGGCATCCGCAATAGTTAGTGGACCATTTTTAATGGGAACAGGGAGATCCTCATCATACCCATCCTCGACGACACCGTCAATAGACACTTTCCAGTTGTCTTTGCCAATTGGTACAGTATGGATCAACACATGCGGCCCTCCAACCGACACTACTTTCCCATATGCAATAATATGGTCAACTTGTCCTTTGGCCAGAGTGCGAGATCTCCCCTAAACAGTATCATACGATGAGAATTAAACATAGGATCATATAATAAAAAATGGCATGGATAATGAAAACTCTAGAGTTGAAAACCTCTATTTCACGTGGATCGACCTCATCTAATTTGCTAATAGGTTGTCTTACTTTCAGCTTGTTCTTTTTCCCCTTGAAAGAACAATAAGGTAAGAATTAGCTTTGATGTACATATGAGGAAATAATATATCGACTTAATATTTATAAGAAAGTCAAATGACCTTAGGATCTGGAGTTGCTTCTTCAACATCTTTTTGTCCGGGAGGACCTTGGACTTCCTACCCTTCTATTGACAAAAATATGTTGATTAAAATCGTAGATGCTATAAAGTGAATGAAATATTGAAAGTCTTTAAGTAATTAAAATTATAAGTAACCTTCGCCTTTGACCGCCAACCACTCCATCTTTCCCCACGATATCTCGGCGGCTTCAATGATTTGTTTCCTCTGTCAAGAATGTATGCAATTAAAACAAAGAAGAGGAAGAAAGAATGTATACAAGTGCCTACATACATACGGGAATGCGGTGGTGTAATATTTTAAATAAATAACCTTCAAGAATCCGAAACTCCTTCACGGAGAAAGTCTTCCATCAAGTTGCTTTTTCCTTCTTAAAATTCTGTTTAAGATCAATTTTTAGGCCATTTTACCAAATTAACAAAATATATCGTCATCCTAAAGGGTATAACGGTGAATTACCATTGGCTTTGGAGCATCACGGTCATCCGTCCCACTTGGTTTGTGTCCAAGATTGGATTGGCCATGTTTGACGATCTCTTTGATGAAGTAGTCGGGCTTTTGCTTCCTTTTGCGGCAAGTTGACTTTCAATCTCCCACTTCAGCCCTCAAACTAGACACTTCTTGCCTTTTTCTTTTAGGTTCTCAACCAAGGCCTTTGAAATTGGTTCTCTCGTCTTTCGTGCGGTTCCGAAATAAACTTGTGGTTTGACGAACCCTCCTACGCCTCTTACTCTTCCATATTTCTCGTTTGTTCCCAACGCTTGATTAAAGCATCATGAGATCCTTGTGGAATAAAATCTCCCTTAGCTTGTTTCTTCAAGACTTCCTCCTAGAACAATCCACACGCCATACATGTAAAAGAAAGTGTTTAGATAATAAGATAAGACAAATAGAGCAAAAGTATTTGAATTTAAATTAAAGAGCCTAATTAGTTAAAAATACTCACAATGTCCGCTACCATCGCCGCTGTCTCCTCATCTCGCTATATGACCTTTGTCATTTTGGCGGCTAAGATCCAAAGCGGCGATCTATCGATTTCGTCATCCTCACCAAGTAATCCCTTCTTTCTCTGTTTTCAACGATAAAAACTATTACGTCACCCAAAGGTTTATAAATATACGAATAGAAAAAG
Source organism: Orobanche coerulescens (assembly GCA_033398695.1). NCBI lineage: Eukaryota > Viridiplantae > Streptophyta > Magnoliopsida > Lamiales > Orobanchaceae > Orobanche > Orobanche coerulescens. Next base: position 67,903,589 of record CM065809.1, read on the forward strand.
GGCAAGTCCGGGAAGGGTCACACGACAAACTTTATAAAAATCTAAATACGGTGATTAAATAATTTTCTTACTAGCTCAGCTTCCAGACCGCAATAACCCTTTCGAGATGCCTTGTGACGATATTTGATCTGTTTAGTCCGATCCTTGTGCTCCTTGTGTGTAATCTGGATGATTCCCAAATAAGTACATATTTGAGAGATTTAAATGGAAAAATGTCAACTTTTAATACCTTCCACGAAGGGTCCATTCTCTTATCCACAAACTCTTTCCAAACTTCAGCTGAGATGTGATATTCAGTGGGTGGAGAAGATCGCACCAGAACAGGATTTTTGCGAAATGGCCACACAAACTTCTTAGTCATTTTAGTCTTCCAGTCAAGCCATTTCGGTTCGCGGAAGCCGCACCGTCTTCTTAGTTTGTGGCGCTAATTCAAATACATTACGCGAATTATCAAAAAAATTGTTAATATTAGAACAAACCATCAACAAATATCGATATCATATAAAACACATATATAACATTGCAACATTTAGTCTTACCAGTATCTCTTCCCGGATCTTATCTTTGATATCCTTTGGAGCGAACCTCCGATTGTCTATGTTGCATGGAACCATGGATCTTGCAACATGTCCAATGTATGACGCAAGGCCTTATTATCCTCATACAAAGCCCGCCCAAGGCTATCGTAACGGACCTTAACCTTATTCCCTCTTGCCCTCGGCTTAACCAACTTCCACATAGATGATGGACCCGTTTGGTTCTTTTTGCTCGTGAGCAGTATTCTTCATGCGTAGCTACGGGATGTTTAGCCTCCTCATGTTCAGTGCCCGCTTCTCGAAGCATTAACCATCTTCTTCCTTTGCCGAACACTCCTTTTCTTCGTTTTCTTAGGAGACATCCGCTTTTTCTGCAATAACCCATAAAATACATCATATAAGTTTTTCATAATTGAGATAAAAATAAATAATAAAGTGAAAAAGCACATAAAACATTATAACGTAACAGGAACACATAACAATCATAATATGTACAAGAAAAAGACAATAACATAAATTGATGTTCATCATTTTAAGCAATACATAACAAACTGTTACATCATTTTTCTTTTTCACCACCCAAACACCCTCACCCTTACTACCATCCTTACTACCCTACCTAACATATCGTTGATGAGTAGGAATACAATGAGTTGCCAAGTCATCTAAAGGACGAGAAAGTGGAATGGTAGTCACTTCCTCATTCTCCCCCTCACTATTATTCTTATGAATTGGTAGAACCATGACCATCCTTTTCTTAACGGGTCATCAACGTAAAAAACGACTAACTTGACTTGCTAGCACAAACTCTTCTTTTCTATGACCCCGTTTGTTCAAATTGACTAAGGTGAATCCACATTCGCTGCTCGTGATTATTCCCTTATCATTTGGAACCCATGCGCACTTGAAAACAGGAACTTGAAACGATGATAGTTTAACTCCCATATCTCCTCGATTACTCCATAGTAGCAGCATATCCGCAAACAAGGGGTTCTTATCTTTTACCTTGCTAACAAGCATTGTGTTCGCCACTTGAGACACCCCACTGCTTTTGACAAACTCTTTCATCATCTCGGCCTTTGTTTGGTACAAACTACCGTTTATGACATAGCTACTGTACTTAATGACTCGCGCACGTGGCCCATGTGCCAACCATGTTAATGTTGACGTCGTCCCCCATTGCAACTATTTATTTCCTCGGCCACCTTCCTTTTGAACCACCCGGTGAACTGCTTGTTGTGAATATCTTGTATCCACTTGTCATCTTTCGCTTTCTTTGGATTGACACTTTCAAATGGGCCTTATGCTCCTTTGTAGAAGTGTATATACATCACATTATTAGTTCAAAGCAACACCATATATAGTATGTATAGAAAATTATAAATAATGAATGTGTAATTTTTGAAAATTGAATTAGGCTTACATGATGAAGGGAGACACTTCTTCACAGTTTTCTAACACAATTTTGTGTGCCCTATGCAAGTCAACTTCTTCCACCGGTTTAGCACCCGTCCGTCTAGGAAACCGGGAGTTGTGGTATTGAGGTCTCTAAGCGAAATAGGTATCCCAACAGATCGAGATCTTTCATGTATTCCGAACAAAACTCGACCCTCTTCTCGCGGCATATCGTTGAACAATGCGGCCTTTCTGGGTGTTTTCGACTTGCCACATATCCTTTATACACCTTCATGCACCTTTCAAATGGATACATCCACCTAAAGTGAATGGTCCACATAACCGGACTTCTCGAACAAGGTGGACTGTAAGGTGAACCATGATATCGAAGAAAGAGAGTGGAAAGTATTGCTCCAACAGGCAAAGGGTCTCAATCAAGTCGATTGCGGCTTATCTAGCATGAGTACGTCGACGACTTTCGAACAAAGATCTTTGAAGAAGAAGCAAAATCTCATAACACATATCTCACATGCTTTGGCGAGCATCACGTATAAGTATAGGCGGAAATGTTGCATTAGCACATGACAATCATGTGATTTTAGGCCCGGCTGACTTCAACTCATCGAGGCAAACAATACTTTTCATGTTTGAAGAGAAGCCCTCCGGCACTTTTATATCCATCAATGATGTGCAGAATTGCGGCTTTTCTTTTTCGTGAACGAGCATGCGCTAAGAGGAAGAAATGTTCTCTTCTCCCCAACTTCGGGTGCTAGTTACGCACGATCCCCATCTCCACAAAGTCTAGCCTTGCCTCTACATTATCTTTAGTCTTGCCTTTGATATTCATCGAGTATTCATCAAGGACTCCAAGACGTTCTTCTCAATATGCATAACATCCAAGCAATTGCCTCACGTGCAAGTGCTTCCAATAAGGAAGATCGAAAAGATAGACTTCTTCTTCCAAAGATTTTTGAACTTAGCATCTTCTACACCGCTCGTCGTCTTCCTCTATCTGCTCACTTCTTTTTTCTTTCTTTTAGCTCCCACATTGACCTTCTTACCAAAGCGAAACTTGATGTGCGAGTTTCTCGAACAATTTTATTCCAGATAATGGTTTGGGTGCTTCTCCAAGTTCTTCCATGCCATTAAACTCCTTCGTTAGTCTTCGATATGGATGAGACTCTTTAAGAAACTGTCTATGGCCAGCAAACGACATTTTCTTCCCCTTGGTCAAGTGCTTTGCATGTGTATTTACTCCACATATTGGACACGCGAAGTATCCATGTGTAGCACATCCACTAAGATTTCCGTATGCGGGAAGTCGTTAATTGTCCATAGTAGAACTGCTCTCAATGTGAAAAGTTGGTCTCTATATGCATCATACACACCATCAACTCCCTCCCACAACAAGCGCAAGTCCTCAACTAACAACTCAAGGTAGACATCTATATCATTTCCCATTGCTTTGGACCGGATATAAGCATTGTTAACATGATGAATTTCCTCTTCATGCACATCTCTGGAGGCAAGTTATACGTGACTAACATTACGAGGCCAACAAGCGTGTCTCTGCTCATAGTACTATGAGGATTAATTCCATCGATGGCAGCGCGACGAAGATTTCTTGACTCTTCCTCAAAATCCTTCCACTTATGGTCAATCAACTTCCATGCGGGAGAATCGCATGGATGTCGTAATTGACCAAAGCAACTTTGGAGTATCGGCATGCCGGGTTAGGTTCTTTGAAGTCTCCAAAGATTTGAACATTCTTTTGAATCTTGGAATGGGAGGAAAATACCAAACAACCTTGGCCGGGACGCCAATCTTCTCCTTCTTGTTCTTAGTTAGTTTCCACCTGGACACATCACATTTTGGGCGTGGGTATGATCGCATATTGTTTCCTATATAGGATACAATCGTTGGAGCACGCGTGTATTTTCTCGTGCTTCAACCCCAAACAACTCAAAGTCTTTTAGCTTCGTACATTGAGGATGGTAGGTTGTGGTTCTCTGGTAACATATCCCCGAAATCGGCTAGTAGATACGAAAAAGTGCATCTGTCATCCCATGTATTGCTTTTGTATTGTAGAGTTTTACAAGCGCACTCAACTTTGTATACTGTCGGCGACCTTTATACAAGGGTTTTTCGCTTCCTCGACAAATTTGACAAACTCTTCAGGATCTTCGAGAACTTCTCAAAGGCCGCCTCACACATATCACCCAGTTCTTCATTCATGTCACCATGTTCGGTGGATCTTGGTTGACACTCTCACGATCATTCGTGCTCGATCCCCATGCCAAATCCAATTGGTGTAAATTGGACTAAAACCGTTGAAATAAAGATGCTCTCGCAACATCTTCACCGACCCTTTTTCATATTGTTGCACTTGCAACACGGACAAGGAATGAAGTTCGATCAATTTCGAATTCTCTAAACATTCTCTAATGAACTTTTCGACACCTTCCCCATATCTTGCACTCCTCCTATCTCGATTTAATCCAAGATCTATCCATTACTAACTCTCGAATTCTAACAAACTCGGCAAATTATGTGCTCTTACCACGATCTTGTCTTCTCGCAAAGTAGTCACGATCTTTCTTTCAAAGAAGGAAGAAAATCTACATAAATAAATTTTGAAACCAGTTAGATCGAACCAAAATTAATATGAGTAAATAATCCACTTAGCTCCAAGGGACACATTTATGATAATCAATGATACATTCTCTTCAATCGATCGTGCAATACTCTTCGGCTCATGCATTGACAACCAAATATAAAATTTTATCACATCAATCAAGCACTCTACAACTCATGCATCAAATCTCGCCAACAATCTTGCTAATTAACAAACACACTAAAACTTGCATCAAATCTTGCACAATACTCACTTACATACACACTAAACAAACTCAAACAGAATCACCACCAACACTATCAACAAAGACAATATACAGAAACCTGATCACAAATTAACATCACTCACGCAGACCCGATTAAGACTAACATCACTCAAACACACTATACAAAAACACAATTAACATAACCCATACATGGCGCCTAATGAACATATATGCGGAAACAACATATACCTTGAACCCCAACGAAAAAAGCCCAAACAATACACTCAAACAATACACATATATTCCACAAAACCCAAAATCAATCCATAGAAAAAACTTTTTCTTAATCGCAAAGAAAACGCCAAAGAAAGACACGAGAAACTCGAAACACAATATTCACATACATACAAAGAACAAACACATACGAAACCCCACCACACATATCTGCGAAGAATAAAAACCCAAAGAAAGACCTTACCTAAGCCAATTCGTACAATGTCACCACCAATGTCCGATTATGAGCAATTTCGCACAGACATTCGATTATGAGAAGAACAAAAGAAAATGTGTGAGTAAAAACTATAATAAAAGATAGATTGAAAATATCCCCAAAAATTCAATGAAATCAAAAACCTTGAAGGGCCGATGAAAGAACCCTAATAATCGGTCTCCACAAGAAGCTTAATCGCGGGCGGGTTTTTCTTGGAGCGGGAAAATTTTTTGGAGGAAATATTGGAGGAAAATGAGCGGGCGAAGGAGGAGGGTTTTTTGGACGGTGAAAAATTTTGGGAGTCTGAATAGTTGCGAGTCTTGCATTGTTGTAAAAATTTTGTGTTAATAATATACTTCTTTGTTGTAAAAATATTGCATCAAAAAAAAATTCACACTTTTACTTGAATTATACAATTAGCGAAGTCTTTGGAACTTAAAATTTCTAACTATCTCATGCCTTTCTATTTGATACCATTTACTGAAGTCTATGTGTGTAGTTTACTTCCCTAAATTGAAAAGCGAAGTTGTTGTTTGTTTTTACTTCACTAATATACATTACCGAAGTGAGACGTACCGAAGTCTTTGATGTTTTTTCTACTAGTGTCCCAAGTATTCGTATTAATAATATCTCGCGAGAGCATTCAAGCCGGGGAATAACAACCCCGGCAAATCTTGTGTTATTTACTTCCCCACGGATGTGCTCTTGCATTATGTTTGTTACTCGTCCATTCCAGCATATAATCTCCAGATAATATTTTGGGTAACAACAATATGAAAGGTTGTAGTGTATGCTTGAGATTAGTTGGTCTTGACTATTAGCATGCATTAGCATATTTGCATATGTTGAACATGATCGAAGTGAGATGATGCCTTCTGTACCGACTGCAAGAAGAACGTAAATCTTGGATAATTGTTATTTCTTAATTCTAAGTATATAATATTTAATTATGCATTTATAATATTTATTGCTTTGATTTACCATGGGTGCGAGTCAAAATGATTGACTCCATAAGCTTCGTATCTTGGGCAATAATATTATTTATAAGTAAATTATTATTATTATTATTATAACTAGAAATCGTATCCCGAATCGTGCGGTTTGATGATGTCCCCTTGAGGAGCTCGATAATGATAATTATATTAAACCCCGCATGTGGATTTAATGCTGATATAATAATAAGGTCCGAGTGGTACTACTCTTGAATAAGATATTAATTAATTAAAGTTGTGAGCAGCTTAAATTAATTAATGGACATTCGATATCTTAAATACGAGAAATAATATATTTAAATAAGGAGCCCGATTTTGTAAATTGGGATTTGGGTTGGAAGTGCAACATTAACTCTTTAGTGGACTGAGTTGATATTAATAGACTTAATATATTAGGAAAGTACTAATATGGTAATTTAGGCCTATTAGGAGTACTTCCTTAATCTTCCTTACGATCCCTAGAGTAGCTTATAACCCCTATAAATACAACAATATGGGTCGGCCGAAACTTACTTCCACAAGTTTGAGAGTTCGATTTTTTTGTTCTTAATTATGGATCTTAACTTGTATCTTTAATTCCATAATTTAGATAACACATTAATTTTCTAAGAGTGTTTACTAATACTAGAAAATAAAGAAAAAGAAATCGAGTGACATTAAGCCACAAGTGTAATACCCGATATTTCTGATATGTATTTGGAACTTGTGATATTGTAATTGTTGCACTTTAATCCGAGTATTATTCTCCGTATCTCATAGTCCGGTGTTGTTGAGCGTATGATTTCATGAATGTGATGTAAGATTGTGATTCTGCGCATGTAGCGTACGCTAACATGGATCCATAGCGCACGCTACAAAGGAACATTAGCGCACGCTATACGTGGTCAATATGATTGAGACGTGTGGTAGGTGAGATCAGGCCGGGATCTTGGTCGGATTGTGTCGGGATAAACCTGGACGGCTTTCGGGAAAAGCCAAGTCAACGCCTTAGCGCACGCTACTGACATGAGAATAGCGCACGCTAAGTGCTGAGTACAGTGAAGTCAGTAAGCCGTTAGCGCACGCTAAGAGTAGGGACTAGCGCGCGCTAATAACCATTTCCTATAAATAGGACAGCATCCTTTTCGTATTTTCAGTCCTTTCTCTTCCCACATCCGAATCCTTATACTTAGAGTATTGCTCTCTACATCCTAAACACTTCATATCAGCATCCTAGCTCGTGTTGAAGATTGTAGATCATTTAGGATTGGTGTTCAAGCCTTCGACGTTGGATTGCTTCGATTTCCTCCTTGTTCTTCACTACTTTGAGGTAGGTGATTCTTCACCAATATTAGTAGTGTTCTAAAGGACGTTTGATCATGCTTATCTAGTCAGTTAGATTCGTTAATAGTCGAACATCATGTGTTAGAAGGATATTTTCGACGTTTCGGCACTTATTCATCGTATGATCCTTTGAACCTTTTTAGTATGTGGACTCCTAAGCATATTATGTATCTTCAAAACCGATCATGACCAGTATATGAAGATTACCTAGTTCGTATGTTTTACGTGAGGAATCATATGTTTTGGGACTTGGAATGAACGGAACTTAGAATATTTTCTTGAAGATCAAGATGAATTATGGTGTAGTAATGATGATACGTATCCTTGTGTCTCGTAGTCATTCAATCCATAAAGGTCTTTCATAAACCATATGAGCATGATATGCACGGAGTTGGCATGTATTAACACTGAGGATTTCATGAGTTTTTGATCACCTTTAGCTCAAGTTTTACCCAGTAGTGACTGCCATGCACGATTAGCGCACGCTAAGATGTATATATTAACGTGCGCTATCGAGAATGAGTAACGTGCGCTACGTTGGATACGTAACGTACGTTATATCATCGGGCAGGGAAGTCGGCTGTTCAGAGAAGACTGTCAGTACACAGCTAGCGCACGCTAAACCTGGTCATTTGCGTACGTTAACGGGCAGGCTTAGCGCACGTTACGTATAGTACGTAGCGCGCGCTAAGTAGTTCTGGCAGAATTCATTTTCAGAGCTTGCGGTCGTAAACCGGATTATTAGACGTTCGTATGACTTGAGAGGAATTCTTTATTATTTCTTAGGTCCGAGCCTTGCATAGGGGACGATCGAGGGACAGTGGCATACGGATGCGTGTCATTTGTTGGAGTATTTCCATTCTTGCCATTTTCGAGGCAAGTATCATATGTCGAGTTCGATTTATATTGAAACTTTGATCATGCTTATGGTTTTGTGCATGTTGTCGAATATGAAATGTATTTCCGTAATTTCTCGTGGTATTCGTTGTTAATTATTCGTATTGATGAACATATTGAAATGCATATATGTATGCATAATTGATTGATTTATGGTATAAATGATCCGAGGGGATCATGAGGATCTATGCTGAGGGTACTGGATCGAATGTCCACCATGCGTTGGTCCGACGGGATCATCATGGGGATCTATGCTGAGGGCGCTGGATCGCTGGACGGGTTTTCCACCATGCGTTGGTCCGACGGGATCATCATGGGGATCTATACCAAGGGCGCTGGATCGCTGGATTACCCTGTACTGTGTTGATGGAATCGTGAGGATTCTCATCGTTGGATTCCGGTGACGGAAGTCCGTTTTGCATGTTTTATGATGCACTGATGATTTATGTGTTATGATACTTGTACTAGCATTGTTTTGCTAACCCCTTCGGGGGTGGACATTGTTTTGATGTTCAGGTAGCCGAGGAGCGGGGAAGCAACCACAGTACCGACAGGACGATGAAATGGCTCAGTGATGTGGTTGATGTTTATTGTTATTGTGATTTGTCTTCTTGGTTCATTTAGTACTCGAGTACGTCCGTTTTAATAATGTTATTTCGATATGGTTGTATAAGTTAACTCATTTGATCGGTTGAATCAAATCTGCATTTTGAACTTCAGTTGTACGATTGGATTATATTTACATTTATTTTAAATTAGCCTTGTAAATCCTTACTTAAAGGGTTTACGGCGCTGTAATTATTCCGAATATCTCAGGGTGTTACAGAATATGGTATCAGAGCTAAGATTCATGGATATCTTGGCAGTCGGGTTAGTTGGGTCTGTTTACGTTATTTGATTATTGGTCGTTCGTAACATCATCGGCCGAGCCAAAGATCGTCATGTGGACCGTGGTTGTAAGTTTCCTAAATCTCAAATACTACCGTTTTATTTAATTCATGTTTTGTGAACATTGATAGATGTACTTTTAGAAAGTTTGTCCTGGATATTGAGTATTTGTGTTTACAGTATGTTGAGAGGAGGTCGTGGACGCGGACGCGGTCGTGGACGCGGACGTGGAAACGCGAGACAAGAAGATTCGGTGTCTACCCCAGAAATAACCGCTAGCCGAACGGATTCTCATTCCGGGGGACAACAGGGATCAGCAAATAATAATGCAGATCCTAACATGCCGGGAGTGCTTCAGCAGGTGGTTGCCCAGATAAACCAGTTTGCTCAAGTTGTGGATCGCATGCAGACGGCGATGGGACAGCAGCATAACATGGATAATCGAGGAGATAAATGGCTTACTGAGGTGATCAAACTGCATCCTCCGAAATTTGACGGTTCTGCTGAGACGCTTTCTTGGGATCACTCGCTGAAGGAATTAGAAAAGATTTTTGCGGGGATTAACTATCCCAACGACAGAAAGGTTCCGGTAGCCCAGTATCTTCTGACAGGGGAGGCTTTCGACTGGTGGGAGGCCATTCGACCGGAGGAGCATAATGTTGACTGGATGGAATTCAAATTAATGATGGAAGCGCAGTATTGTCCTCGCCCAGTTAGAGAGGCCCGAGTTCGGGAGTTTTTCTCACCACAAAATTCAGAAGCATCTGTGACGGACATGATTAAGACTTTTAATCACCAGCTGACTTATGTGCGCCACTTGGTCAGGACTGAGGCGGAGAGGATTTTCCATTTTGACATGCTAATGAAGCCAGAAATTCAGCAATATATGTCCGGATTTGAATGTACCACTTTACGACAGTATCAGGACAAGGCGTTGGCCTATGATATGAAGGAGGCAGCAGTAGAGAAATCGATGGAAGCAAAGAAGCAGAGAGTGGCTGGAAACTTCACGGAGAATAAGAGTGGTGGGCCTCGCAGGGGCCAGTCCACTTTTCATTCATCCAGGAGGCCTCCGCATCCTTCTCGAGGAGGAAAAAAGTTCCGGGCAGCACCAACCGTTTCAGACGCAGGGAAGAAATGTTATAACTGTGGCAAAGCGGGACATATTCGACGTGACTGTTTCGCGCCTGCTGTGACCTGTTTCGAGTGTGAAAAGGAAGGACATCGCGCAACATTTTGTGGGAATGCGACTAGATCTTTTGGCACTCGCACTCCTGTACCGGTTCTGAAGGACACCAGTGTAAAGCAGACGCAGCAGAGCGGTTTCCCGCAGCAGAATGTTGGGAAAAGAGAGGCATCCAGCGCTGGGTCCGTTCCTCCGCGTATTTATGAGATGAAGAAGGATGATCAAAACACAGTTGTTGCATCAGGTACGATTCAGATCCTTTTGCAACCAGTTAGTGTCTTGTTCGATTCGTGAGCTACGCATTCTTTTATATCTTTGAACTGTGTTAATCGTTTGAAAATCTCGTGCTTGTATAATTGTGAACCTTATGTTGTGGGTTTACCGAGCGAAGAGAAAATTGTGGGAACCCTAGAAGCTAGGGATTTTCCAGTGTCTATAGGAGGGAGAGATTGGCTATCGAATCTTATTGTAGTTGACAACTACGGTGACGATTTAATTCTCGGAGACGATTGGCTCAACCGTTATGGAGCTATTCTGAATTACCGAAAGAGAGTTATTTCTATCATTGCTGATGACGGATCTGAACACTTATTCCGAGGATGGAGACCGGGAAGCTCGGGAAAATTGATCAAAGCAATGAAAGCCGTGAAATTATCAAGCGGGGATGTCATGGACTTTGGTGCTATGCCATGAGGAAAGAGGAAGGAATAGAGCTCTCATCGATTCCAGTTGTGAATGAATTCTCCGACGTATTTCCTGACGAACTACCTGGGTTACCTCCGCAGAGAGAGGTGGAATTCACTATCGAATTAGAGCCTGGAGCCGCTCCTATTTCCAAAGCACCATACCGCATGGCGCCAACCGAGATGTATGAACTCAAGAAGCAACTGGAGGAATTGTCACAGAAGGGTTATATTCAACCTAGCGTTTCTCCGTGGGGAGCGCCCATTCTCTTTGTCCGGAAGAAAGACGGATCCCTCCGACTGTGTATTGATTACAGGGAGCTCAACAAGATGACGATCAAGAATAAGTATCCTATACCTCGGATCGATGACTTGTTTGATCAACTGCAAGGGGCAAGGGTATTTTCGTAGATTGACTTGCGATCAGGATACCATCAGTTGAGAATTAAGGAATCGGATGTACCGAAGTCTGCTTTCAGGTCCCGGTACGGGCATTATGAATTTGTAGTGATGCCATTTGGACTTACCAATGCTCCTGCGGTATTCATGCAATTTATGAATCGGGTATTCTTAGAATACTTGGATAAATTTGTGGTCATCTTCATTGATGACATCTTGATATATTCGAAGGACGCGGAGGAGCATGCCGAACATTTGCGTGTGGTTTTGAGCACCTTGAGGAAGGAACAGCTGTATGCAAAGCTTTCCAAATGCGAGTTCTGGCTTAGGGAAGTAACTTTCCTTGGGCATGTGATATCAGCTGACGGAGTTCAGGTGGACCCGAAGAAAGTCGAAGCAATCTTGGATTGGGAAGTTCCTAGTAACGTGAAAGAAGTCCGGAGTTTCCTAGGACTCGCTGGATATTATCGCCGCTTTGTAGAGGGATTTTCCAAAATTGCTCGTCCGCTCACTCAGCTATTGCAGAAAACTCAAAAGTTTACGTGGGATAAGAAGTGCCAGACTGGTTTTGATGAACTTAAGAAGAGACTGACAACAGCACCTATATTAGCGTTACCAGATGGAACTGATGGATTCATTGTATACAGCGACGCTTCAAATCAGGGTCTGGGATGTGTGTTGATGCAAGAGGATAAGGTGATTGCCTATGCTTCTCGGCAATTGAAACCGTGTGAGGTTAATTACCCGAATCATGATCTGGAGCTAGCAGCTGTGGTCTATGCCTTGAAAATTTGGCGACACTATTTGTACGGCACTCGTTGCCAGATCTTTACAGATCATAAGAGCCTCAAGTACATTTTCAGTCAGAAAGAATTAAACATGAGGCAGAGACGGTGGCTGGAATTGATCAAGGATTATGACTTGGAGATTCTCTATCATCCGGGGAAAGCAAATGTAGTAGCCGATGCTTTGAGCCATAAACCTATTTCTCTTCGAGTGTTGGAAGCACTTACTTCCCAAACCAACATTCAGCGGGAACTGATCCACGAAGGGATTGAAGTATGGGCACCAGGAATCCAAGGGCAACTATATGTGATGGAACTGACTTCATCACTAGTCGAGGAGATCAAATCTAAGCAGTTGAACGATTCTTTGATCCTTCGGTTATGTGACGAAGTAAAGAAAGGAAAGGCCCCAGGATTCGTGATACAAGATGATGGAGTTCTGAGATTTCAGAGTCAATTTTGCGTTCCCGATGATGATGATTTGAGACGGACAATTCTGAAGGAAGCTCACAGCGCGCCCTATTCTATTCACCCGGGCAGCAGTAAAATGTATAAAGATCTTAAACAAAACTTCTGGTGGGGGAATATGAAGAAGGACATAGTAGAGTACGTTTCGAAGTGTTTGACGTGTCAGCAGGTTAAGATTGAACATCAGCGACCTGCCGGAATGTTAAAGCCGCTTCCGATCCCTGAGTGGAAGTGGGAGGATATCTCGATGGATTTCATCACCAGTATGCCAAGGACTAGAACGGGAATGAACATGATTTGGGTTATAGTTGATCGAATAACTAATTCGGCTCATTTCCTAGGAATTAAAGATACATGGGGACCCGAGAGATTGGCACGAGTCTTTATTGCGGAGATAGTCAGATTGCATGGGACGCCGAAGATCATTACTTCGGATCGAGATGGTCGCTTCGTGTCGCACTGCTGGAAGGCAGTTCACAGGGCTTTGGGGACTGAGCTCAACTTTAGTACGGCTTATCATCCCCAAACAGATGGTCAGTCCGAAAGGACTATACAAACAGTAGAAGACATGCTTAGAGCATGTGCTTTGGATTGGTCAACTGATTGGGAAGTTCATTTGCCATTGATTGAATTCACCTACAATAATAGTTGGCATGCTTCTATTAAGATGGAACCATTTGAAGCTTTGTACGGGAGAAGATGTCGATCACCCCTGTGCTGGGATGATTCTTCGGACTTGATCGGGACAGAACCAGAATTGATAGTTCAGACTCAAGAAGATAGCTTTGATTCGGGAAAGACTGTTGACTGCCCAGAGTCGACAGAAGTCTTATGCAGACGTATGTCGTCGCCCTCTAGAGTTCGACGTTGGGGACCATGTACTATTGAAGGTGTCTCCTACACGAGGGATCTTCCATTTTGGGAGGAGAGGTAAGCTAAGTCCGAGATACATCGGGCCATTTGAGGTCCTAGAGAGAGTTGGGGATTTAGCATACAGGTTGGCTTTACCACCATCGCTGAGTCACGTTCACAATGTGTTTCACGTATCCCAATTGCGGAAGTATGTACCGGACCCCAGTCACGTCATTGATTTCGACGAGATCGAGATAGCTAATGATGGCACCTTCGAAGAGAGACCAATCAAGATACTTGAGAGTCGGATCAAACAATTGAGGAATAAACCCATACACTTGGTTAAAGTACAATGGTCACGACATGGAGCTGAAGAGGCCACTTGGGAAACAGAGGACAATATGAAGGCTAGATATCCAGAGTTGTTTTCATCTTAAGTTTTGGGACAAAACTTCTTTTTAGGGAGGAAGGATGTAATACCCAATATTTCTGATATGTATTTGGAACTTGTGATATTGTAATTGTTGCACTTTAATCCGAGTATTATTCTCCGTATCTCATAGTCCGGTGTTGTTGAGCGTATGATTTTATGAATGTGATGTAAGATTGTGATTCTGCGCATGTAGTGCACGCTATCGTCTATGTGTAGCGTACGCTAACATGGATCCATAGCGCACGCTACAAAGGAACATTAGCGCACGCTATACGTGGTCAATATGATTGAGACGTGTGGTAGGTGAGATCAGGCCGGGGATCTTGTTCGCATTGTGTCGGGATGAACCTGGACGGCTTTCGGGAAAAGCCAAGTCAATGCCTTAGCGCACGCTACTGACATGAGAATAGCGCACGCTAAGTGCTGAGTACAGTGAAGTCAGTAAGCCGTTAGCGCACGCTAAGAGTAGGGACTAGCGCGCGCTAATAACCATTTCCTATAAATAGGAGAGCATCCTTTTCGTATTTTCAGTCCTTTCTCTTCCCACATCCGAATCCTTATACTTAGAGTATTGCTCTCTACATCCTAAACACTTCATATCAGCATCCTAGCTCGTGTTGAAGATTGTAGATCATTGAGAATTGGTGTTCAAGCCTTCGACGTTGGATTGCTTCGATTTCCTCCTTGTTCTTCACTACTTTGAGGTAGGTGATTCTTCACCAATATTAGTAGTGTTCTAAAGGACGTTTTATCATGCATATCTAGTCAGTTATATTCGTTAATAGTCGAACATCATGTGTTAGAATGATATTTTCGACGTTTCGGCATTTATTCATCGTATGATCCTTTGAACCTTTTTAGTATGTGGACTCCTAAGCATATTATGTATCTCAAAACCGATCATGACCAGTATATGAAGATTACCTAGTTCGTATATTTTACGTGAGGAATCATATGTTTTGGGACTTGGAATGAATGGAACTTAGAATATTTTCTTGAAAATCAAGATGAATTATGGTGTAGTAATAATGATATGTACCCTTGTGTCTCGTAGTCATTTAATCCATAAATGTCTTTCATAAACCGTATGAGCATGATATGCACGGAGTTGGCATGTATTAACACTGAGGATTTCATGAGTTTTTCATCACCTTTAGCTCAAGTTTTACCCAGTAGTGATTAGCGCACGCTAAGATGTATATATTAACGTGCTCTATCGGGAACCAGTAACGTGCGCTACGTTGGATACATAACGTACGTTATATCATCGGGCAGGGCAGTCGGCTATTCAGAGAAGACTGTCAGTACACAGCTAGCGCACGCTAAACCTGGTCATTTGCGTACGTTAATGGGCAGGCTTAGCGCACGTTACGTATAGTACGTAGCGCGCGCTAAGTAGTTCAGGCAGAATTCATTTTTAGAGCTTGCGGTTGTACACCGGATTATTAGACGTTCGTACGACTTGAGAGGAATTCCTTATTATTTCTTAGGTCTGAGCCTTGCATAGGGGACGATCGAGGGACGGTGGCATACGGACGCGTGTCATTTGTTGGAGTATTTCCATTCTTGCCATTTTCGAGGCAAGTATCATATGTCGAGTTCGATTTATATTGAAACTTTGATCATGCTTATGGTTTTGTGCATGTTGTCGAATATGAAATGTATTTCCGTAATTTCTCGTGGTATTCGTTGTTAATTATTCGTATTGATGAACATATTGAAATGCATATATGTATGCATAATTGATTGATTTATGGTATAAATGATCCGAGGGGATCATAAGGATCTATGCTGAGGGCGCTGGATCGAATGTCCACCATGCGTTGGTCCGACGGGATCATCATGGGGATCTATGCTGAGGGTGCTGGATTGTTGGACGGGTTTTCCACCATGCGTTGGTCCGACGGGATCATCATGGGGATCTATACCAATGGTGCTGGATCGCTGGATTACCCTGTACTGTGTTGATGGAATCGTGAGGATTCGCATCGTTGGATTCCGGTGACGGAAGTCCATTTTGCATGTTTTATGATGCACTGATGATTTATGTGTTATGATACTTGTACTAGCATTGTTTTGCTAACCCCTTCGGGGGTGGACATTGTTTTGATGTTCAAGTAGCCGAGGAGCGGGGAAGCAACCACAGTACCGACAGGACGATGAAATGGCTCAGTGATGTGGTTGATGTTTATTGTTATTGTGATTCGTCTTCTTGGTTCATTTAGTACTCGAGTACGTCCGTTTTAATAATGTTATTTCGATATGGTTGTATAAGTTAACTCATTTGATCGGTTGAATCAAATCTGCATTTTGAACTTCAGTTGTACGATTGGATTATATTTACATTTCTTTTAAATTAGCCTTGTAAATCCTTACTTAAAGGGTTTACGGCGCTGTAATTATTCCGAATATCTCGGGGTGTTACAACAAGGGGGTTCGGCCGATCCAAATTTGTTTTTCAAGCACTACCAACATCGGGGATTTAGCCGACGACTTTAAGTCGTCGGCTAAAGGTCAATGTCGTCGGCTAATCCTCTCACTCGTCGGCTAAAAAACCGTCGGCCGATATTCGTCGGCCAAGGTTTAGCCGACAACGTTTTTGGTAGTCGTCGGCTAAACTTTGAGGTTTAGCTAATGATATATATAGTTGTCAGCTAAAGTTTAGCTGATGGCTTTAATCTTCGTCTAAACCTCTAATCTTTAGCCGACGACTTGAAGTCGTCGGCTAAACCCATTTTTAAAAAAAAAAACACAGAATTTGGAAGTCTCAAAACCTGTATTTCGTAACCTGCAATTTTACTATCCACAACAACACAATACACAACTCATGCCAATTGCACCAAAACCATAATACATAACAACACAAAACAATATAAAGTTGCCACTGCATATACATAATAAGATCAACATCAAAATAATAAAAATGTTTTACAATCCACTACCAAAATCATCTAAATGTCCAAATGTAGAAGTAGAAGGATTACCACCATCCCCTAGATCCTCGTCATGAGGCTGTGAAGATGGGGTCTGACCGAAGATAGAAGGCGGTGAAGCAGGTGCCTGCAGTCCAGCCTGAGAAATGGTCTGAGTCAGCGTCATCATATAGTCCATCATGGCATGTTGCTGCCTCTGGAAACTCTCTAACCACGTCTCAGTCCTCTGCTCATGCTCACGTAACCACGTCTGAGTCTTCCTTTCATTCTCAGCTCGGAGCTCCCTCTCCATCCTCAATTACTTCTCGAGATAGGCAGTCCCTACATCCCGTCCGCGAGGGCGATAGAAGTCGGGGGTATCTTTCAATAGGTTGTGACCCTCGGCTCCCATCATCTTAGTGCGGTACCGACTACCTCTAAGAGGGTAGACGGTACCCCACACCCTAGCACGAATATAAGGATCGGCCTGATCGATCTGTCCAATGGCGGAATTGAGGTCGGTATCCGCTAAGTCCGGATACTGCTCCCGAGCAATCTCAGCAAGCATCCTCCGAGACTCCACCCGCACATGATCCTAAGTTATATGAAAATAAATATTTCAATATCAATAAAAGTATGATACAAAGGCATTTAGTTTATTACCAATATAAAATAAAAAAGACTTACATGCTCTTCGGGACGGTTCAGATACGTTTTCTGAGTCACGTAGACAAATGCATTATCCACCAAATCAGAAGAAATGGCCTCCTGCGAAACTCTCGCTAACGACTGCGAACCCAGACTGTGCTGGTTAGTCAGACCAGCATGATTGGTCGTGTTGGTCGAGCTAGTCGCCTTCAAAAAAAATTGCAAAAATTACAAGATTTTACAGACAATTAAAACATTACATATATATTAAAAATAATTTCATACCATGAACTCCGGGTCGCGAAAATGGGCGCGTAGCCACTTCCACTCGTACTCCCGGAACTTGAATTCTTCTGAGGTAGCCTCTCGGGTATCACCCCAGGCTGTCCAGAACATGTGCATCTCATTTTTTCAAGATTTGTACCTACAACACACATTGTACAACATATATTATTCTTAAGAAAAAAAATTACGCAAACATTGTAGATACAAAATAAATTAAAATGACTCTTGGTAGACTACATCACGTCACACCAAGTGCGTAATAGAGAGTCGGGAATGACAACCACACCTATGAACAACATAAATACGCAATAATTTAAAAACATCATATATTGCATTTTGAAAGACTACGTGTTGATTGAAAAACACTTATTAAATATTTAATAACTTACCGACATAGTATTGTTCAAAGCATCCTTCACGCATTGCAGCATGTCCCCCCACTCGGGCCACAAAACGGGGACTCTGTCCCGAATGACAAAGACCACATTACGGCTATATGCCTCCGTAGCGTCAGAAGACATCACCGGTCGGTCGTGTCTGTCTAGAGGAATCTCATAACGGCCATGTTTACTGGCGTACGAGACGAGCGCCAGACCCTTTGCCAGGCCACGAGTCTTCTTTTTTTTTCTTCTCCTCCTCAACTACATTTTTTCCCTTCTCCTTCTCCCTCTATATCTCCTCGTATAATTTCATCTTCGAAACCCGACAACTCCGCCAACGCATGTTGTCTGGCCAAGACTCATAGACGTACACCTCCTCAGGGCTAATCAATTGAACGGGAACTTGGACTCCCATCTCATCGACCTCCGGAATAGTCGGAACCATCGGAGGCATGAATAGACTTGGCGGCGGACCGTGGGGCACCGTCGACGAGGAACTCCGTACATCCCCTGATATAGGAGGGCTAGACGTGGGTCGGTGGACGGGAGGCATATGAGTCTCCGTCTGCGAGGGGATCGACCGTGGTGTCTGAAAGGATAAACGCCGCGCTAGTGCAACGGGCTCATCGGTCGATTGCTGCATATGAACAGATGACCGTCTCGCTTCGAAAGTATGGTCATCTTTCGCCCTCACAAAATCGTCAGCGTTCATGCCGGTAGCTTCTAGTATCTGGCGGGCACGAGCGCTATTCTGAGATATGTACTGAGTAGCATGATCCGCCCTGCTAGAGGCTGCCGAACTCCTCCCGAATCAGGACTGGTCGAATTTGTCGACTTCTTCTCTTTATTCTCTCAATCTTCAAATAATGCGCATACAACAAAATTAAAGAAACATACAGATATTCAAAAATTCGACAGAGTTTCCACAGTAAATTAAACAATCACACAACAGTAATTATCAATGCCATACCACGTTAATCTTTCGATTAACGTCGGCTTTACAATGACTTCCTCCTCAAACAAATTCATCAAATATTTCATCAATTCACAACTCATCAAACAATTTACCTAATTCATCACACAATTCATCATATTCATCCAATTTACAAATTCATCAAATATTTTATCAATTCACAACTAATAATTGATGAAAACTAAATTAAACACAAAATATGAAAATTAATAAATTCATCAAATAATCTAAACAAATTCATCAAACAAATATAAATTCATCAAACAAATGAAAACTAAATAAAACACAAAATTCTAAAAACTAAATAAAACCTAACCTAATAAACTAAAAAATAATAATAACTACATAAAAAACAACCTAATTACAGATAAAATTAATACACTAAAAATGCACAAAAAAATGGGTTAGCTGTGTGGCGGTCGGGCGATGAGCGGATGGTCGGGCGGCGGGCGGCGGGCGGGGGCGGTCAGGCGGGCGGGCAGTGGTGTTCCGTCGGGTGGGTGATGGGGGCCGGGATCTGGTGTCTTGAATCGGGGGAAGAAAAAAGAAGAAAAGAAAGAAGAAAGAAGAGAAGAAGGTATATATATTTAGAGGTTTAGTGGAAAATACCAAAGTACCTTCACCGGTTTCTCTTTTCCAGAAGGAGTGATCCTATATCTCTCTGTATCACATACAGGACATCTCGTGAGGTCTTCATTAGGATTCCCCCAGAATAGAACACAATCATACATGCAGACGTGGATCTTAATGTAGGAAAGACCAAGATCTTTCAAAAGTCGTCTCATTTTGGTATATGAGTTAGGAAGACGATGACCCTATGAAAGCATATTACTCGTAAGCTCCAAGTAATCATCCACAGACTTTATGGATGATCTGTTCTCCACCTTTAATCTCATCGTTTCCATGAGACAATCAAGAACAGTCATGTTACACCCTGGGTACAGAGGGGTCTGTTGGAGTTGAATTAGCTTGTTGTACCTGTCAAGCCCAGCAGTATTACAAGGCATCGGTCTACGGGGTCGTGGGATTGGCTCAGTTGGTGCAGATGTCTTGTAATAACCAAACACATCATCAATCAACCTCCTCTTCGGATCGGTGAACCCGTCGTTACCACTGAATTGTCCGTGATCATACGGAATAACAGAATTCGGCGCTTCACCGTGGTATATCCAATATGTATATTTATTCTAAAAACCATTCTTCTTTAGGTGCTCCCAGACCTCATCAAATAGAAAACGATACATATCAATGCGACATCTACATTTATTACACGGACAGTACTGCAACGTATTACCATTGTCGTGCTCTTTTACAAATCTCATAAACTGCTTCATCCCATCCATTACTCTTGGATCCCATTTTCGTAACCCAATCCAACTCTTGTCCATCCTGAAAATGTATAAATTTTCTATTATTAATCCAAGTAACTAATATTGTTCAAATTAGAAATGGAATCACAACAAACAATCAATATAACGTCTACAACGAATATTATAATTGAATCTCAAGACACTCAAAAAGTTCCTTATATCCTTAAATTCATTAAGACACATTTTTCTTAATCTATTCGATACACCTCAATGTATATGAATCATAATGATTATCATCACAAAAATTAAGGGTTATACAGAAAAGCTTTCGAATCTACAATATGAATAATACAAAGTTTCGGAATCACAATAAAAATACAATAAAACACCTTAATCGAATTGGTGATTATAGGAACCGGTAGAAACCTTCGTCACTCCAGCTAACACAACTCAAAGTAGCAGCACAAACTCAAAAAATACACAAAATCAGGGTTTTTTCGCCTCAAAATAACTGAGGACGATATATAATTTTAAATTGGAGGTTTATCCGATGACTTGATCTGGTTCGTCGGCTAAATTGTTACAAAAGTCGTCGGGTAAAGTGTTAAACTTTAGACGACGACGACTACGTTGTAGTTTAGCTGACAACATTGAAAAAAGTCGTTGGCTAAAATGTTTTAGCCGACGACATTGTGGGTCGTCGGCTAAAGTCCAAAGTTTAGCCGACGACACTTAAAAATCGTCGGCCATTTTTTTAAGTGTCGTCGGCTAAAGTTCTTTTTTTGGTAGTGAAGGAAGTCTGTTACATTGTTTCCCACACAACATCCGGATATAGGAGGGATATACTCTAGAGATCTAAAGATAGAAATACAAGAAGATCAAGGAGAAAATTCGAAGACTTTGCTTCAAAGGTAATGTATTCTTAAATCTCTTAGATGTAGATAGAATAATAAGAATTATCATGCTTAGACGCGTAGATGAATATTGCTCGTTTAAATTGCTTATTAATATATTTAATTAATTATTTGACGAGCCTAAATAGATTCGATTCTTGAGGGCCAATTTTAGTAAATCTAAAGCGCCGCTTCCACTGCGTTTTATTTACAACACAACCAACCCAAAAGTCGTCGTCTTGTTGACTCGCGAGCATAATTACGACCTTTCGAAGTCGATCGATATTCGGAGGCTACCATCGTGGTGCAAAAATAGGATAACGAGGAGATGAAGAAGGATAGAGAGAAGATGAAGAAAAATATAGAGAAGATGGAGCCCAAATTTTCAAATATGAGTAAAGTCATATTGAGATTACTCAAAGGAAAGAAGAAGGTAGATTCCTCATCATCTCGGGCGAATAATGAGGATGATGACTCTGACGACCTTGATAAGTATGAGGTGATGCGTTCAATATCTGACGATTATCATGTTAGATTTATGTTTTGATGAACGTATTTGTTCTATTTTGCGTATATTTTGATTTTGATTTATAAAAAATGTTATATTTATTGTGCATGGTGTTTTATTACTATGTTGGTTTGGTATAGAATGTTGTTTGTTGTTCTGTTGCTTTGTTGGTTCTTTGTCGTATGTTGTGTTTGTCGCTTTGTTGTCCGTTTTGTTTGTCGCTTTGGTTTATCGCTTTGTATTGTGCATAGTAGAATGGTGTTCTGTTTTGCTGCTACTTGCTTCTGTTTCGCTGTTGTTTTTCCAAAAAAGTAAAATAAAGAACATATAGCGTCACATATGTGATGCCGATAGATACTTAAGGCGTCACATATGTGACGGTAAAGATAGTAACTGCAATTAAAAACATAGCTCAGTGGACGGCGAGGGAGTCGAACCCCGCATGTAGGATAATGTGTAGCCTTTAACTACTGAGCTATGTTTTTATTCAGTAAATATATTACATTATATTTATTTATCTGTATACTATATTTCATATTTATATTTAATTTAGTTTCAAATTAAATTAATTTTTTAAATATTTTAAACATATATATATATATATTACAATACTTAATAAATTTCTTACACTATAGTTATTTAAATATAATTATAATTTACTATTTATAATTATTTGATATTTAAATCAATAAAAAATTATGCATTTAAAATGGACTTAGTATATATAAATATATCAGTCAGGAAAATACATTTGATTTTATAATGGTGTCACTTATGTGACGCCATTAATATTGTTTTAGTAGTGTAATAGCGTCACGTATGTGACACCATTCGAGGAAAAATATTTTTTTTAGAAAAATCAACTTTGTCTTAATTTATGTCACATAAGTGATGCTAAAGAAAGAGTTTTGGCGTCACATAAGTGACGCAAATGCCCGGATAAAATTAAAAAAAATATATTTTACAACGGCGCCACATATGTAAAGCCTTTAGTTGTCCAACTTTGACTGATTTCATTTAACATTTAAGGCTTCGTGAATGTGATGCTTTTATGTAATATATTTGTCGCCCTCTTTCCCTTACCTTCACTTTCTTCTCCGAAGCTAATAATGTGAAGTTATTGTTGGCCTTTTTTAGTAGTGAGATCCGAGTCTCGTCCGGCTAGTGGTCAGCCTCCAGTGAGCTATTATGTGCTGGTATATCAATTCAATTTTGGGTTGAGAGCGCCGTTCGAGAAGGGGACGAGCGTGCGGCGGCGTATTCGGGTAAGAAAGCAGAGACATTATAGAGAGTCGGACGGAGCTTGTTGTGGAATAGAGAGCGAGAAGATGATATACAATAGAGAGAGTGACACGCGGCTACATAGAGAAAGGGAAAGCAAAAAAGAGAATTGCTAGAGAGAGCGACAAGAGAAAGGAATAAGAAGCTCTAGGTTGGGAATTTGAGAAATTTAGGGTTAGATAGTATAAATAATAGTAAAGGTATTACGGGTGAGTTATATAAAAAATGCATGAATGGGGAATAAAACTAAAGGTATTGTCTCCTAAGGAATGATACCCTTTACTTTGTACTAATGAATTGTTTCCTTTTATTTTTATTAATATTATAAAGATATTATTATTATTGAATATTTGAGCTTAGGGTCAATTTGCAGTATATAATTTTCTTCAGGGATGTTTACAATAATAAACAAGTTAATAATATAAATTTTTAAAGAAATAAAGAAACTATTTTTTGAAAATATCTCCAAAAATGCTATTTCTTAGATGTGGGAATTAATTTTTTAATATCAAATCATAAAATTGATAAGTTTTTTATCCCCATTCATAAAACTATAAGTTTTTAATACCATTTTGATTAAAAAGACTAAAATGTCCTTTCTTTTGTTGTATTGTTGACTTTTCCCTTTTTTATGATTTTAATTTAAACTACTTTTTTTCTCTTTTTTGTTTTTTACTTTCCTCATCTGCTCCGGTCGATATTAATGTCCAACAACTAAAATTTAACTACAACATATACATCAAAACAACACAACCATTTAGGACAAAGGGTCGTGTGAACGATCGATGAACACGGTATCATACGACCGTGTGCATCGGTCGTGCCCAAGGCAGAAAGTTTTATAATATTGTTCGCTCAGTTTTCTGAATAGTTATTCATCTTTTTGTAATCAGATGTCGTGGCAGCGTATTTTGATACATCACGGTGGTCATTGGGAGCGATCGACATATGTCGACGGGGACTCCTTTTTTGTCTACATCGATACGAGCAAAGTTAGTCGTGCAAACCTCGTGGGGGTTATCAGAGAGGGTTTGGGTGGTCCAAATGAGTCCGATTACAAATTATGGTACTTGACACACATGGCCAAGGGAAACAAAGTAAAATTCCTATTACGGGGCGATACCGAGATACTTCGATTACTAGTAGAATATAAGGAGGATCCTGAGGTCTATGTTGAGAACGGCAGCTCCTCCACTCCCGAGGTTAATATGAGATGTAGCAGCTCGAGAGTAGAGCCGGGAAACATAAATTATGACATGCCTTACAAAGATTATCAATACGAGGAAGATGAGGAAGACGAGGAAGATGAGGAGGTGAATACATCCGAAGATGAAGATTGTTGTAAAGACTTGCTTGAGTCACTATCTGCGGAATTTCTTGCTTGGGTTCGCCAACCGGCCCAAATGGATAGGGTTATGAGTCGTCAGAACTTCTCATCCGACCATCAATCTACGAGCGAGTATGAGCATCTACAATCAATTCGTAACTGGATCATTCCATTTCCGAACCCCGGTAGTGCCGGGACTTTGGGTTGGGTCGAGCAGCCTCCACCGGTTACCGGTCAGCTAGAGGTGGGGTCCACCTTTCGTTCCAAGACAGAGTTGAGGATAACTGTAGGAATGTATCATTTGTAAAACATGCAACAGTATATCACTGATCGTTCCCGCCGATAAACATATAGTGTTTGTCTGTAAGAGTGGGCGAAAAAATTGTTAGTTTAGGTTGTGTGCTATTGAGGGTGCAACTATTTGGAGAATTACTAAGTTGACCTTGGAGCACAGCTGTCACCCTGATTTGAACCGTGCTGCCGCACGATCGGTCACTTCTGAGGTTGCCGCCTATTATTTTGCTAAAAGATTGACCGGTGAGGGGGTCACTTTGAGGCCAAAGGAGATGATTGCAGAGATGTGTAGGGAGTACGGCATTGACATGCTATACATTTTTGCTCTCCGGACGAGGAATATAGTGATAGATAATACATATGGCGGCTTTGATGAGTCGTATCAGAGGCTCCCATCTTATCTGCATTTGTTAAAACAGCGTAATCCAGGGACAATTTATGATTTGCAGACGACTCGTGAGGGAGTGTTTTGCCACATGTTCGTTGCACTCGGACAGAGTATTAGAGCATTTGATACGTGCTTTCGACCGGTGATTATAGTTGATGGGACCTACCTGAAGGGAAGGAATCAAGGAACTCTATTTGCGGCCATCACATTTGATGAGTATTTCCTCTTGCAGTTGGTCTCGGTCCGATAGAGAACGATGATTCATGGACTTATTTTCTGTATAACCTCCGCATATACTACAATTTGATGGATGATTTACTGATTGTGAGTGACCAACATAAGAGCATTCAGAATGCTATTCGAGCCGTCTATCTGAATGCATTCAACGGGTTGTGCTATCACGATCTTGCAAAAAATCTGACCTCCTACGGTGCGCATGCTATAGGACTCTTTAGAACTGCTGCCTACACGCATCCTGAAGAAGTTTTTGAAAACTATTTTTCGAAACTACATATTGAAAGCCCGAATGGAGCTCACAGGCGCCTTTCTGAAATTGGGCCAGAGAGGTGGGCTAGGTCGAAGTGTCCGGTACGATGCTATAACTTCTTAACATCCAATGCTGTTGAATGCTTTAATAATCGTATGTTGTGGGCGAGGCGTTTACCTGTTTTCTCGTTACTTGAGATATTTCGCCTAATTTTAGAGAATTGGTTTGATGAGAAGTGGGGAGAAGCTACATCAAGAGACCATGAGATGACAATGCACACTTTTGAAAAGCTTTCTAACTCTGTACAAGCCAGTCTGACTCTTACCGTTCGAGCTACCACCCCACTTGTTTATAAAGTCAAAGAAAACAAAGTTTCTTATGAGGTCGACCTTCGAACCTGGACATGTTGTAGTCGTGAGTTTGATTTGGATCAGATTCCATGTCGTCATGTTGTTGCCGCTATAAGGTAATTGTTTTGCTCTAATGTGCACACCATTCAATGTTTTTGTCTATGCTGTCGTGTGCACACGGTCATGACCGCGGGCTTGCGGGTGCTGTCGGGCGCTGTATCATGCAACTTGCGGGTGTTGTATCATATAGCTTGCGGGCTCTGTATCCTACAACTTGCGGGCGCTATATCCTACAGCTTGCGGGCGTTGTATCCTATAGCTTGCGGGCGCTGTATCCTACACTATGGAGTCGTATCCTACACCTTGAGGTGTCAGAACCTACATGCCTTGAGTCCGCTGGGCACACGGTCGTGCCCACGATGGGACTAGCCATCATGTGCCCACGGTCATGGCAGGATGCAAACGACAGCAGCAGCCCATGACTGTGGGCAAGATGCACATGATTGTAACCCACGATGGGCACGATCGTGTGCTGCCATCATGTGCAACATAGAGCTGGTCTGGATTTATCCTACACCTCATTAGTATCAAAAATACATTATCCTACACTACATCCTTGACAAAATTACTTATTGTAACAGGCGCGCCGGTAATGGTTTGTCCGTGTATGATTTTGTTAGTCGTTATTTCACGCAACAAGGCCTTAGAGAGACTTATAAGGAGCATATTAATCCTATCCCACATCCTGATGAGTGAAATGTCCCACCGGATATCTCATCCATCATTTGCGTAGCTCCAGAGGGGGTACGACAAGCCGGCCGACCAAGGATGAGTTGTGCACGGTCCGCTGTTGAAAATTTGCCCATAGGTAGACGGCCTCAGGTGTGCGGTAGGTGTAAAGGAACCGGCAACAAAAGAGAATCTTGCAAAGAATTCATTCACATAGGTGGTGTGGATTTGAATATCCCTGAAGAAACTCAAGGAATGGATGAACAAACGAGGCAAAGGTGCCGGGAGAAGAAGAGGTGTAGCATTTGTCGTAATGATGATCATGACATAAGGGGATGCTCATACCATGAAACTTAAATTTCTTATGTATTTTTATATTTTGTGACTTACTAGCAGCAATCATGTGCGGATATTTTGATCCTCGATGGACCATGTATTGATTCAGTATTCTGATTATTAGTTTAAATGCATAATTTTGTGTCTATTTTTTATCTTTGAATTGAAATTTAAGTCAAACATCAGTGATGTAAAGCAAATAAAGGTGATTATGGAGGCAAACATTAACCATAACAAAGTAGCTCACTTTAAAGAGCAATAGTTTACACCAAAAGCATATAACTTTACAAAACAAAAGTTCATCACAATTACACCAAAATATCTAATAATATCTTAAAAACCACAATCACTTGGATCCCTTCTCCCCCATCTGCTGATGTTTGTTTAGTCTTGTATCATCATCTCCATGAACTTCTTCTTCTAAAATAACTTCTTTACTTGTCTTCTCAGAAATCTCTAAATCATCATCATCATCATCACCATCTAGTATGACTGGAGTGCTCGCGGTGTTTTTAAATAGGCCCTGTTTCATAAAACATATTAATTCGCAGTACACACTACACATACAACAAAATCAAAAAACTTACCCTGCGCATTGAGTATCTTCCTCTCGGCCTAGTTCTGTATGGTGGGTTGGGAGGAGGTATCCTCCTTCTTCTTTTTGGTGGAGGTGCTTCGATTACTCCTAAATCGCTTTCTCATAATCGACCGCTCATTTCGCGTATTTAATTTTAATGGATTTTAACTGATTGTAATTGATTAGGGTTTATAGTGAAAAGGGGGATTCATGTATTTCACTCTCGGTCCAGGAAGATGGGCTTATATTGAAAAGGGGGGACCCATGATGGGATTTTATAATAAAATAATTTGATGTTGCCCTTTGTAGTACACACGATGGTGCACATGATGGGCACGATCATATGCTCCGATCGTGTGCTACGTTGGAAACCAGGTGTCACGGTGTCTACGGTGCCAAATTGGCACTGTATCCACGTGTGCACATGATGGTGCACACGATCGTGCCCACGATGGGGCACACGGCCGTGTGCACAAGAACATCAACAATTTTCACCAATTTCTCAAATTACTCGTCAATTTAGGTGTTGTTACTTATATATTAACAAGTATTTTTTAACGATACACTTATTTAAAAAGTTATTGATTGAATTAACATAATATATTGCATATCATGTGTAGCATATATGTTCTCAATGTATTAGTTCGTACGGATAAGTTCATCATCTGTATGAAATATCTCATATACTAATGAATTACATGAAATGACAAATACGAGTTTGTATAAGAAGTTATATAGTAATTAATGTTTGAACAAGCAATTTTAGAATCCCAAAACATCCTTCTAAATAACACAGTAAATTAAATTGGCAAAAATACCAAAAGTTCATGTGCACACGATGGTGCACACGGTCGTGCCCACGATGGGGCACACGGTCGTGTGCACAAGAACAACAACAATTTTCACTAATTTCTCAAATTATTCGTCAATTTAGGTGTTGTTACTTATATATTAACAAGTATTTGTTAACGATACACTTATTTAAAAAGTTATTAATTGAATGAACATAATATATTGCATATCATATGTAGTATATATATGTTCTCAATATATTAGTCCGTACGGATAAATTCATCATCTGTATGAAATATCTCATATACTAATGAATTACACGAAATGACAAATACGAGTTTCTATAAGAAGTTATATAGTAATTAATGTTTGAACAAGCAATTTTAGAATCATAAAACATACTTCTAGATAACACAATAAATCAAATTGGCAAAATACCAAAAGTTCATGTGCACACGATGGTGCACACGGCCGTGCCCACGATGGGGCACACGGTCATGTGAACACGATAGTGCGCAGGGCCATGCTCACGATGGTGCACACAGTCGTGCCCACGATAGGACATACGGTCGTGTGCACACGGTCATGGTAGCCATCGTGGGCACACGACAGCAGCAACCCATGACCGTGGGCAGGTTGCACACGATCGTAACCCACGATAGACACGATCATGTACAGCCATCGTGTGCAACACAGAGCCAAAACTGTCCAACGACAACATAAAGATTTAACAACACAACACATTAATCTTGCCAAAATTGTCTAACGACAACATAAATATTTAACAACACGACACATTAATCTTGCTACAACACAACACACCATAAACCATTTTACATGTCTAACGACGACATAAGGATTTTAGCAGCTAAACCATATCGATATTTCTTAATATATTTCTCATTAAGTTCCTTGATTTGGTGCCTTGCTGCAGGGTTTGCATAGACGAGTCGATCCAAGTACATGCACGCGAAGGGGCAACAACAGTGATTGTCATTTTGTATGAACTATAGCTCTCGTGGCATAATTTTGAAACTCATCTTCATGTCATACTTCTTGTTCGATTAGTTGTTCAGCCAGTATCCGGATTGAGCTAGCACACGAGGAATCAGATGAGTAATAGGTCGCAGTTGGTTGAATCGGTATCGACCATCTTGTTGTTGGTATGACAAGGAATCGTACAACTCCACGGTCCAAGTTATGATGTCAATCTTGATAGTCACTCAGTGGCTCTGGTTGAGGCAACAAATGGCAATGATCTGTTGAAACAAAATATGAAATCATATAAGATCATCACATCAAACATAGCGAATCATTTATAAATATAAATTTCAAACTTACCTCGTTGCAATTTGACCATAGAACCGCATGTGGTGTATCAAGACCTGTCATGTAGTCCTTGATGCATTTAGGAATTTTCCAATCCCTGTAAATCGGCTTCCCTGTCACCTTGATACCAAGTGGATAATCTGGATGGAGTCTTGCAAACTCGTTGATCATAACTAACTACAAAAAGCCAAACCACAAAATAAAAAAATCCACATCACACCAATGATATACAAGCGAGTAAGTTATAGAACTTACGTAAAATTGGGAGCCAGCAAGTACAGTGCCAACTCTACCGATGCCAATACTACGGACTCCCCTCCAAAGCCTCGTTCGATTCGCAAGCACATAACAATCTATCACCTCGGCATCAAAGTCTTCACGGCTAGACTCTATCCGGTCAAATAACGCCTGGGTGAGAGCATACCTAATCTCCAAACACCGGACAATAGCATCACGTGGCTGCTCCCTCCTAAAGTGTAGGTACAACTTCTCCAGAGCCTCGCTATCTCTTGGAGGCACCACCACAAAAGGCTCCCCAAGAGCAGCAGATGGTCGACTCACTTGCGATGGAAGACTACGCTCACCCAACTGCTGCGTCCCAGCAGTCTCACCATCTTTATCACCCTCAGCATCCCTCTCACAACTATAACGATCAGAGAGTTGTACAACTGGCTGCTCGATCTCAAAAATTGGCTGCTCGATCTGAAATGGAGGCTGCTGCTGAGGACCGCCACCTTTACATTGAAACATCACGCTATTATGAGGATGATGCTCATAATCAAGGGGTTGCTCTGTCCGCTCAAAAGAATGATGACTCTGAGAATGATGACTGTGCTGGATCTCAGAATGGTGATTGTGTTGGACCTCAGAATGGTGACTAGGCTGACCCTGAGAATGGTGACTAGGCTGGCACTGAGAATGATGACTAGGCTGATGCTGAGAATGGTGACTGTGGGCTGCACCAGAGACTGAGTGACGTGGAGGGTCAGGAATCCTCTGCTGGGCGCTGCTAACAAATGTAGAATGACGAGGACTATCGGAAAACCTATCATGGATCCCAGCTGAGTAGTGCGTCGGGCTCCTAGAACGTCTATGCATAGGTCCGAAGAAATCCACGATACCAGAAAGCACCCAGCGAGAAACTCGAGCAATAAATCCTGTCTCCGACTCATCGTACAAGATCGCCTTCAAACGGCGATCGAAGTACTCATCCCAGCTCGTGTCCTGGGTGTGGTCCGGACAAGGAAGTCCGTGGACACAACTCACCCTCTCTGGCTGCCTCTCCTGATCGATGTCTCTGCACCATCCACTCGTGGGGTACTCTGCCGGCGTCGCTTCGACACTTTATGTGCCGACTCATATGTAATCAATTTCCTAGCGGCCTTCTTCAACCTATCCATAACTTTCTTTCTCGGGATCGATGCAGGCTCATCCTCCTTGATCTTCACAGCTATTCTTATAGGCTTAATGAACTTAACGTCATATGGCGAGCCATTCTCAAAACTCAGGTAGTAGTACTCAGCCTCATCCTCCTCCAGATGTGGTAAAGAGGGAGGTACATTGTACTTCAAAAGTAGTCATTAAAGCATACCATTAGATGTACAATCACATAACGTTGAAGAGATGAGTGAAGTCACGAGAAAATGCGTTTACAAATTTATTTACCTTATCGTCGAAGAAATGAGTGAAATCACAGAACATCTTCCTCTAGTCCACATCAAACACCGGGGGACTTAGATAGATTTATCTCGAATACCACACAATGCTCCCAATGAAGGAATCATCTCATACGACCATATCTGTAAAGCCCAAACAGGACCATAGAAGTGATAGTCCTTATGCTCTTGTCCCTCATTCATGGCAATGTTGCCTATGTAGTAAGATAAAACCCCAATGGAATAAGAACCCCAAGGAAACATATCTCACTGCTCGAAATCCTCAACTAATGCCCATGCCCATATCTCGACCATCATGTCGTCACGGCATAGGATAAAGTAGCAGTATATAAGAAAATTGGCAACCTTCACATAATCTCTTATGTCTCTACCAAAATCTCGAGCATTGAACCTCTTCCGCAGAACACTAACCTTAATATTTTTGCCATGGAGTATTCTGTGGAAAATACCGTCAGATCGAAGGAGATGGTAGCTCTGTGGATGGAAGGTAGAGTTTCCAAAATGCAGTCCAGTGATCATGGCAAAATCACGGGCCGTAAAACGAATGGTCCTCCCGCAAACTTGGAACCACGACTCATTGGGGGGGTTGATCACCCTCCAATTGACGGGCAATCAAGTGATGTAGGGCAGTATTTGATTTCCCATTTCTCCTAACTTTAATCAAACACCCCAGGACCCCCTCGGTCAAGCTCTCGATAGCTCGATCACCAACTGCAAAATTGCGGCCCATACTTCTTAGTGTCTCAATGATCTCTTTAAATACCGTCTCCCATATGTAAAGATTCACTTGACGTGTAACAAAGCGCAATGTAGGTCTCTTCCATACGCAACCAATCTGCAATATAGACATATAAATAATAAGAATATGATAGAATGCTTAAGAGAATGAAAAAAAATCTGCCTTGCACACGATCGATGCCCATCGTGTGAAGACCATCGTGTGCAACATGACGCCTCACACGACGGGCATCGATCATGTGCATGCCATCGTGTGCAAGGCAGAAGACTTTGCTCTTCTTGCCCACGACAGCACACACGATCGACGACCGTCGTGTGTAAACCATCGTGCCCACGAAAGACCATCGTGCATGTGTCATCTTCTTCAGCACCATCGCGAGACGATGAACAACCGTCGTGGCACGATCGTGTGTGAATGAAAATACACTAACCGGCGGCTCATTGACGAATTCCTCTTCAGATGGAGTTTCACTAGCGTGTGAGGAACTTCTGGCGTCTTCAGATTCTCTGTGGTAGTCGGAGTTCGATATTTTCTGGCCGGCGGAAGGGTTTCACGATGGGAGAGTTTTTTTGCAGAGAGAAATATTGAGTTGTGGGACCGTTTAGATTATTGTTATTTGCTTTTAATAATTTTCTATTTTTTATGTTTTTTATCTTTTTGTGGTAAACTTTAAGGGTAATAAAGTCTTTTAACACATTTTGGTATAAAAATTTATAATTTTATGAATGAGAATATATAACTTATTACTTTTATGATTTGGTACTAAAAAAGAGAGATCCCTTCTTAGATTGCATAAAGTTTATAACTAACAATAATAAACTTACACGTTCTCACACATATATAATTTATTATAAATACTCTAAGAGTACATACTATTTTAATATTTTTCTATTCTACTTAAAGTTTGACATATAATGTAATTTCGATATTTTTAAGTAAATAATTGAATATAATAGATTGACAAGTTGTGTAAACGGAGACTATATAGTGAAGATTAAAAAGTAAAAAGTATCAATGATAAAAGTATAGTGGTGATTAAATGATATAATTGTGATTATTTGATGTGAATGCGTTGAAGTTACAAATATAAAACTTTTAAAACACAGACAAAAAATTAAATATAAAACTTTAAACGAGACAACAAGATGGAGGGATAATTAATGTTATATGAATAATGCTACATATATAAATAAATGTACCCACATATTTGTACACATGCATATATCCCTTTACCTACTATACGATCCATTCATTTACATTGATCCACAGTAAATAAATTGATAAAGTGCAGGCATGAAAATAAATTGATCCCATTTGTTGGAAAAATTGTTCACGCAAAGAATGTTTCTAAAGTAATGCATGTGTTTTATCATTTTGAGGTTTTAGTAAATATACTTCTACAGATAACATTTTTAGAAAATATAGAATGAGAGAGAGAGAGAGAGAGAGAGAGAGAGAGAGAGAGAGAGAGAGAGAACAAGAGAGTAAAATATATTCAACACAGTCTTGAAATATATTCATCTTCACAACACTCAAGAACACCCCATTTTTGTCCCATGACCCAAAACAGAAAACCAACCCTTCTGTCAGCAATCTCAACCCATAAATCTTCAGTAAAGGAAAAAAAAAAAGGGGTATTTCAGTCTCAACCCAACAATCAAATATCCTGTCAGTCCCTTCTGAAAAAAAAAAAACCCTGGGGTTCAGTGGCTTCTTTCTGATTAAGGGTAGTACATTTTATCTTTTTTTTTTTCAAATTTTCAATTCTTGCAGAAAAAATCAAAAAACTGATGGTCTTTTCCAGCTTTCTCATTACAAAAAATGGAGCAGTCATTGTCATTTTCAGAAGAACTCAGAGTCTTAGCAGAATAATAATTATTTTTATTATTAAATTTCTTGTTTTCCATTCCTATATTATTCTCACTCTTAGCTTGTAGTATTCCAGTGGGGTGAATTGGAAATAAATCCAGTGTTTCTTGATGATGATGATGATTTTGTCTCCTGGAGTCATACATTGTTCTGTTGTACCTTGTCTGGTCAATGGTTTGATCTGCAGGAATTAGTACTCTAGACCTCTTGAAGCATCCTGCTGGTGCTGCTGTAGACAGTGGTACCTTTGGGTATTGCTGATACAAACCTGGATCATTAATAATCTTTGATCATTATTTAATTACAAAGGAAATACTTAAAAAGCATTTTTTTTCCCTAAGCTTTTCTGTTTGCCAAAAAATAATAATATCCAAGGGTGGATCTAGGAGTGGGCCCAACGTTGCAGCCCACCCCTTTACTAGCGTACTACTACTATAACCGTGCATTTTGCAGCAAAATCTAATTGTAGCCGTATTGGTAAGCCTTGCTCTAGCCCACCCCATAAGAAAGTGGTCTATTCCACCTGTTATCAATTTTGCTTCGATTTTTTTTAGCCCAGCCCTGGACAAAAGGCTGGATCCGCCCTTGATGATATCAAAATCAAAGCATATAAGAAAAAAATGAAGCAAAAGAACTGCATATATATAGAAGCAAAAAAAGTGCATATTTATATGTGTGTGTGTGTATGAAAAATGGAACATGAAATATAAAAGAATCGTCCATTTCCATTAAACAGAAAAAAAAAGTATCAAGGCATTTGATGAGTATCAAAATGTACACTGATATAATAGAATATCAAAAGACACTCTGTAGCTCAATTTTTCAGAAATCATATCTCACACACACACACACAGACATGTATACACATGTACAGACAGAAAGAGAGAGAGAGAGATAAGAAACACACACGCACACAGAGATAGAGAGATATGAGAAACACACATACAGGGAGAGATATACATAAGAAACACACGCACACAGAGATATACAAGAGAAACACACGTAACACACACACACACAACATATATATATATATATTTATATATATATATATATATATATGTGTGTGTGTATATATATATTGATAAAAAATAAAAATAAAAAACACGATATGTGGTGGAGAAAAAATGTTTTATTACTACCATTGTGATATGTTGGATAAACTGGAGTGGCATGGAGAAAGCGATTAAAATAAGCGAAACTCTCCTGCTTTTGCTTCTGCTTCTGTCTTTGCCGAGCCTTGTGGTTCTGAAACCAGTAAAAGACATTTTTGCCCTCAATGTGGCCAAAATCACTGAGCCTAGCAGTGATATGCTGAATCTGTTCGGCACTCGGGGTCCTCAAACCCTGTTTGTACAACCTCTCAAGCATGTCTATTTGCTCCTTAGTGGGGTTCCATCTTGACCCTCCATTTTTATCCCCACCCTCCATTTTTTTCTGTCAAATTAATATGAAGAAACCAAAAAAATAAACTAAAAATGTTTTTTTTTGTGACGTTAAAGAGAATAAGGGGAGATCAGTATATATATTGGCTGGGATATATTTATAGAGAGAGAGAAAAAACGGGAACTTTTTGCCCTAGGAGCCAACCAATCATATGTTTGCATGAATATGCGTGCAAGCAATATATGTACTCAGTGTGAGAGAGAGAGAAACAAAGAGTCAAACAAGAAAAACACACAATAGAGAGGGGTGAGAGAGAGAGGGGTGAGAGAGAGAGAGTACTAGTGATGGATTGAAGTTTTGCATGCGTATAGGTTTTGGTGCTGAAACATCTCTGAAAACATGGAGGGGTACGTAGCGGCTGAGATTATTATAGGCCTGACATGCATGGAAAGACGGAAATGACCCTGCAACGGGCTTGCCTTGGGAATGAAAGATGGTGAAGTAAGTACCCATCGGAGAGATGTAAAGGAATATAGGGGCAGATTAGGGGAATAGTATGTGAAAGAGAAAAAAGACAGGCGGTTGGATTTGAGTATAGGGCCTAGGCTTTGGAAACTGCAGCGAAAGGAGGGGGGGGGGGGGGGAGTGTGTGTGGGTTATGGGAAAAATTTTTCTTTTTTTTTTTTTTTTTGAGTTGATTAATTTGAGTTGATTAAGATCAATTTGAGTTGATTAAGAGGTGAGATACATAATTTCAAAATTATAAAAATATAAAATAAAAATTGAATCTTTATTTTTCAATTTCTCTATATTTTTTTATTTCTTTTTATACTTTTTGAGAATTTCCGATTTTTAGGTACTTCTCTTTCAGTTTTTCACTACAAGAAAAACACCTATCAGTGACTGCATAATCCGTCGCTAAATGTTAGGATCAGCGACCGGTATCAGCGACCGCTTCCAAAACCGTCGCTAGCATAATTCAGCGACCACTAGCCGTCGCTACGCAGTCGCCAATGTTACTTTGCCGCCAGATTGAATACCGCGGAAAAATTTCAGCGACCACCTGACATCAGCGACCGCATTCTGCCGCACATAGTTCCACGTGAGCAAAAATTTAGCGACCGACTGCGATAGCTGATCCGTTGCTATTGCAAGAAATTCCCCGAAATACTTGAATTGATTTTTTCCAGGCTAAGTTTTAGCGACGGTGGCTTACCAGCGACCGATCGCGGCAGCAGAAGGTTCCACGCCAGTTTTCTCTCTAAAAATTAATATAATATATTTTATTACCAATTGCATTACACAAAAATATAATTCATTTCGATTGTTAGATTAAAATTGATTTGTAATCAAATGTAATTTTAATTATTACTCCCTCTGTCCCAGCCAAAGGTTGAAAGAGAGTGTATATTTGGGGTATTTTAGGTAATGATTGGTATAAGTAATGATGATTAAATGTGTGGTGGAGATTAAAAAGTAAAAATTATTGATGATGAATGATTGGAGGAGATTAAAAAGTAAAAAGTGATTGTTTGATTTGATTGTAAAAAGTGATATATGTAAACTTACTAAATGAACTACTTTTTGATAGAAATGTAAACTTTTGGGCAGGACCAAGGGAGTATATTTTATCTCATGCAAAACACAGCTCTTTTATAATATCAATTATTAATTTGATATGATTTGAAGTCTTAATTTTTTTTTTTAATTTATAGAGTTGATAATATAGATATTTTATTTTAATTTTGTATGTTATTAATATGATTTGAAACTCAAACTTATGTGAGTATGTTATAAATATTACACTTAAAATTGTTGTTAATAAATATCGAACCCTTAAATCTTTGTTAGTATGTTATAAATATTTTCAGTATATTATAAATATTAATTTTGAAATTATTTTTGTTGTTAATGAGTATCGAACTTTTGATATTTGACATGGCTGTCTAAAAGATACCTGGTTCTCGGTTAGACCCGGAACCACACCGGGTTGCGGTTACGGGGAACCGCTACCACATTATACGGTTATGGTCCGGTTCTTGATAGGGAATTTGGAAAATTTTTGGTTTTCGTCTAACCGGAACTGTTCGGTTTAGAACCGAAAACCAAAATTTTAAATTTTTTTTTTTATTTTTATGAATTATATTTATATATTTAAATTTTATTATTTTCCAATCCCTAAAATTAAAAATGCAAAATAGCCCCTCATTGACTTTACAATTCGAAAATCACTCCAAATCTCATCTGAGAAGCCTCTCTCTCTCTTACTCTCTCGCTCGCTCGCTAGCTATCTCGTCTTCTTGAAGCTGGATCAAAGCTTCTTCACGATGAATGGCTTACAAACACCAGTGCGGATCTAAGTCAGAACCAGAAGCTAAATCGATACAAGCTTGGTATGTAAAATTATTTTCCATTTTTTTTCGAAATTGTAAAAAAATTCATCTTCAATTGCTCTAAAAATCTTACTCCGTCATCTCATTCTAGTTTCAGAGGAAGCTATTTTGTCTTCTTGGTAGAAAGATTTCGATCTTGAAGGATAGGTATGTATCCAAAACCTTAATTTTTCTTTATTATTTTTTTTAATTTAAATTGACTAATTATTCGAAAAAAAATTGCTCTGAATTAAAACTCCCTCACATTGTTTGTACAGTAGGTTTTGTCTTGGAAATTCAGAAATAAAAACAAATGAGTTTTAAACTTGTGAATATGCAGAACTGAAGTTGCTGCTCTTGTTGATTATTAGAACATGCCTCGTTGTGGTGATTTAAATGCGACGCTATATTTGATGATAGAGGAGTTACTGCTTGATTTTGTGCTCCAGATTACTATTGTTGTGCAACTCTTATCTAGGGATTTGTCAAGGAAAAGAAAGCAGTACATTTGCATATATGCTGAAAATGCACACAAGTCAAAAAAAAAAAAAGAAAATGGTATTGCTGTAAATAGTTGGAATTTAAAAAAAAATGTGGTTTGTTTATTTTTTTTTTCAACTAAAAGCTGAAAATCACCATTTTTTTAAAAAAAAATAAAAAATTAAATAAACAAGAGAGGCACATATGACATTAACCAAAGTTTATATTTAGAACATGCATGGTCTAAAAGTTGAGTTCATATAATGAATGACCTTGAAGCAATCCTTTAGCAGCTGAAAGATGAAGATGGAGAAGGTTCCAGTATACCTCAATCTCGGGAAAAATGTTTTTTAGGCCCGTAACTTTGGCCTAGTTGGGTTATAAGGACATTATCTTTTCGGGCCTGGAGAAGAAGGACATTAATTTTAAAAAGTGGGAAAACAAGGACAATTAAGCCCGAAGGAGGTCCGATTGGGCTTAATTGTCCTTGTTTTCCCACTTTTTAAAATTAATGTCCTTCTTCTCCATCTAAAAGTTTAATGTCCTTTGACACTACCATTTATTTCTAAAGTTTCTAAACTACTTTTTATTTCTAAAGTTTATAAATTACTTTTTTATTTATTTTACCATTTATCTTTTCAATTATTATAATTTTATTAATATTTTTATTTAAATTATTTTGAAATATATTTTTAAAAATAAAAATATTTAAATTTTTAATAATTACATATCATTCAAATCTTAATAACCGAAATGTACTCAACATTTAAGTTTTAAAATTTGAATTTCATCACAAAATTAAAACTATCAAATAATTTAAAATAAAAAAATTATGTATAAAATTTAAAATTTAGAATGCATCAACTAATTAACAGCAAAAAAAATATGTAAAAACATGAATATTTTGATATAGTTAAAAATAATATTGATATAGTTTTTTATTTATATTAATCAATTTGAAAAATTCTTTAGATGGGGTAAAATAATTAAACTAATCGAATTGGTTAACTCGATTAAATTTGATTTTATAATAAAAATTTATTGATTTGATTTAAAAAATTATATATAATTGAAATATTTTTTTGATAAATTAATCAATAATATTTTTAAAATTATTTTTTTAGTTCATATATTACGATATAAATATAAAAATTAAGATAATTATAAATATTTTTTTGGACGGAAAAGATATCAAAATGTTCTTTTTTTTATTTTTAAATAATTTTTTATTAAAAGATCTTGATGTTCACAGGAGTATTCGTTTGCTTCACACGACCGTTTTAAATAACTCTACAATACTCTTAACAAAAATACATAATTGATGTTTTAACAAAAATATTTTTTCTCCAACTCTTCTAAACAATATAAATAGATTTGAAGTGTTTTTAAACTTTCTAAAAAATAAAAAGGTATTTTAAAAAAATACTAACTCAGTGAGAAATATTTCTTTTGATTAGAAGTGAGCACGAATAGATTTAGTTCGGTTTAGTGTGTTCATTTTTATAAATAAAACTAAATTATTTAAATTCGGTGTGATTTTATTCGATTCTTATTTTTTTGTTTGGTTTGCTTTTAAACCATGATTTCTAAAAACTAATTAAATTCAAATTTTATTTTAAGCAATAATTATTTTTAAAAAAATTAACTAGAAATAAATTTTTTAAAATTTAATTAAATAGTACATACACTAGAAAAAAAATATTTCAAAACGATCGTGATGCCCAACAAAAAATGGGTAAATTTAATTTTATTTTATTATAAGGAATAAATTAATGATAAATATAAGATATTAAATTTATGTACGTATTAATATTTAGCG
Source organism: Orobanche coerulescens (assembly GCA_033398695.1). NCBI lineage: Eukaryota > Viridiplantae > Streptophyta > Magnoliopsida > Lamiales > Orobanchaceae > Orobanche > Orobanche coerulescens. Next base: position 67,943,896 of record CM065809.1, read on the forward strand.
GACTCACTAGCTAATTTTGTTAAACTATGCTATGAACTAGCCCTAAATACGATTCGGTTAAAACTTAAAACATGTAATTCTTAATACTACATTCTTTAAGAATATATTTAATTTTCATGTTAGATGAGTTATTAGAGCAATTGAAATATTTTTAGGCCGTAACTTTAGCTAGTTGCGTTATAAGGACATTAGCTTTTCGGCGCGGAGAAGAAGGACATTAATTTTAAAAAGTGGGAAAACAAGGACAATTAAGCCCAATCGGACCTCTTTCGGGCTTAATTGTCCTTGTTTTCCCACTTTTTAAAATTAATGTCCTTCTTCTCCAGGCCCGAAAAGATAATGTCCTTATAACCCAACTAAACCAAAGTTACGGGCCTAAAAAAACATTTTCCCCCCTCAATCTTCTTCATCCAAGAGCTTGCCTTGTGGACTTTCTCATCCTCCCAACCATTAATTACAGCATCCTGGCGCTTAAAACGGTTATTGATCTTGTAATATCCGCAAATTCGATTTCTGGTAATTTTTATTTTTTGGCGAAAATCCGTTTTGGCGACTTGCTTGGGACCGTTTCGTCATACTGAGAATGATTAATTCTACACTTTTTGTCATCCGAGTTCGTTTCGGTGTCGTTCTGTTGAATTCCGTGTTCTTTAGCGAGTTTTCCACGTACGAGTTCGACTTTGTTAGATCACCATTAATTTTTGGAAACTCCAAAAATTCTGAATCTTTGCAATATTATAAAGCATCGAGTTAGCTTTCCAATGGTTCAAACGGTGAGTCAATCGGAGTCCAGACGAGGGAGTTATGGTCGAAATAGCTAAGTCACTCTTATTTTCCAGATTCGGCCAAAACCGTCTGTACCCTGTGCCGCGGCACACTGCCGAGCCCTGGGAGCAATTTTTGGGCCTGTGCCGCGGCACACTTTGGCTGAGCCGCGGCACACGATGCAGTCAACTATATAATTACGTTTTTTTTCAGCAAAATCAGATCATTTCTCCATTTTTCTTCAACACATCGAGAGAGAGAGAGCTTGAGGAGAGAAACCTTTCATCATCCATCACTTGAGGGTTTGAATTTCTTCATTTCTTTTCGATCGTGAAGCCCGGATCGTCGATCTATCGCGTATTCTTCGGATCATAGTGCTTGGATCTTCAAGAGGTAATTTCTTCAACATCTTGGATTTCGATTTTGTATTGGGTAATGATGTTTTGGATGTTAAAATCATGGTGTATGAAGTGATATACGCATGATTATGGACACGTTTGAGTATTCATCGGATTATTGAAAGATTATTCAAGAACACTTTGAATATTATGTTGGATTTTGGGGGTTTTCGTAGATTCGTCCGATTTATCCGATTTGAAGCTTGAGAACCTTGAGATTATGATATATCTATGCCATATGCGTGTTTTTCTTACGATTTTACGGGTTGGATTGTGCCGTTTTCAAACTTGTGGGAGTTTGGGCGATTTCCCAACCTTTAGTTGTTCACCCGGGTATTTTCTTGAGTCTTAGACGAGTTTCGGGAGTCTCTTCGTGTAATTTGAATATGGATAATTAATTATCATATTCTTTGCGAATCGTTTAGGTGCCGGAAGCGCGTTCTTGGACCTACCGAACTCATACCCTTCCTCCGTTCGATTTCTCGATGTCTCAAAGGCAAGTATACATTTATGATTGTACGTTCTCAACTTTGAAAGTAAGTAATATTGATGGTATGATATGAACGAACCGTTTTTACGGCATTCATAGATATATTGATGGCATAATATGAACGAACCGTTTTTACGGCATTCATATATGTATTTATGGCATGATATGAACGAACCGTTTCTACGGCATTCATACATGTATTGACGGATGATATGAACAAACCGTTTCTACGGCATTCACATACGTCTTGATGTGACACTATGAGACTTAGTTATTCCGGAATACTAGTCTTGAATTGATGAATTGACGGTTACATTTACTTTATTGTCGAGGAGTATTGTGTTTCATACTTGATATACTTGCACTAGCTATTCGACGGCTAACCCCTTTATGGGGAAAATACTTTTTATGTATTTCAGGTTCCAGGAGAACGGACAGGTGGGTATCGGGTCGGCATGAAGATGATGGGCAAGTGTGATACTGTGTCTTGTCTCCGGTTATATTTTTGGATTCCTCCATTCAGTGTTGTTGTACTCGAATGGATTTTAAATACTCGAGTATTGTATTTTTCAGTTTCCTTGATGTTCCGGCCTGTGTTACCGAGGTATTGATTTGTGTAGGTGATGTATATGGTTTCATTGGCTATGGTTTTTAATACCATTTGTATTGTCCTTCATTCCATTGTATGTAGACCTTCTCGGTCAAGTTTCTTAGTTCCGCGTATGTTTAGCCTTGTGGGTCCCCCGGCGGGGCTCACGGCGCTGTAATATACCCTGAATAACTTGGGGGTGTTACAGAATATGGTATCAGAGCTTAGGTTTATGGATACCTAGGCTGTCGGTCTTTTGGGTCGATTGAGTCGTCATTTGCCCACAGTATCACTACTCTGCCATCATAACAGTGCGACCGGTACTTGAAGTCCTCTCACTCTTCTTGTATTTTTCTTAATCGTTTCGTTTATAACTTGGTATTCTTGGGAATTAGTCACTTCGAGAATGTGCGATTTGGATTATACTTATGCACGTGTGTGCCCTTCAGAATGTTGGCTGAAAGTAGGAAGAATCGTGGCCGTGGTCACGGACGTGAACTCTTCCTTGAGATTTGGTTAAATTGCTAATTGCGATATTGGTGTGTATCGGTGTTATGTTGAGACTTTGTTTAGGAGTCGCATGCTAGTACCACGGGAGATCTTCGACTTCACAGACTTGTAAGTATGTTGTTCGGATTATTCGATAATTCTTGTTGAATTTGAATTCCCGTTGAAATGTTGTTTGTGCGAGTGATTGCAAGTTTCGAGGACGAAACTTGTTTTTAAGGGGGTAGAGTGTAATACCCCGATTTTTCGGATATATTTTTTTTTCGTTTATATGTTGGATGTCGTTGATGGATAATTGTTCTTGAGGATGATGTGAACGTATGACAATGTTACTGAATGCGTTTATGTATTCATTGTGCCGTATGATCGTTTGGTATGTCGAGATGTTGGTCGAGAATAGCGGAAAATGGCTAAGTACAGCCACGTTAGCGCACGCTACAAGGTATGCCTAGCGCACGCTAAGACATATATACTTAGCGTACGCCACGGTGCATACTTAGCGCACGCTAAGAGGTTTGAGTTACGTACGCTATGGAGGACCCCTAACGTACGTAAGGTATTCTGGATAAGGTCCGGAAACTGGCCGACAGGTAGGCCCAGACTGTTTATTATCGGCGATTAACGCACGCTAATTTCAGATCGTCAATAGGGAATCTTGGCTTTATTGGTTGCTTTCGGCGTGTAGGACCCGGGCATCTTCTGGGAAGGTATAAGTTGTCGGGTCAACGACGATTAGCGCGCGCTAAGGTCGAGGAATAGCGCACGCTACTGAGCATTTCACTGTAGCAAGTCAACGCCTATTTGCATACATTAATGCATGGGCATTACGTACGTTAGATGAATTTCGAAGCAATGCAGTAGCTTATGGACTTCCCGATAGCACACGCTATCAAGGAAGGATAGCGCACGCTAGTTCTATAGCGCACGCTAAATATAAGGTCTAGCGTGCGCTAGTGATGTGTTTTATAGAAAGGATAGACGAGTGCTGAGAGGCATTTTGTACATTCTCCTTCCTTCAGTCAATAGAGAGAGCCTTGGGAAGTACTTGAAGTTCCTAAACATTGAGAGATGATTCTCTTAAACAAGATTAAGATTGGAGAGCTCGGATTTAAGTATTGTTCTTGAAGTTTTTGATGATTCTTGAAATGGAGTTCAATTATTCTTCTTCGTGGTTCGTTTTTTTTTAAGGATTACTACTTGGGAGGGAGTATGTTGGGAATCGTGTATTTTGATGTTCGTCTTATTTCAATGTAAATGTATAAATTGGACTATACTTTTATCCGATGCGTGAGTATTTTGAAATGGCTTTTGGTATTTTGCCAACAGAATTTTATTTTGTAAAACAGATTCCCTAAACTGAGTTTTTGGCATATTGGCCTTGATCGTTTTGACGGTATTTGGAAATTGATTTTTTTTAGTATTTGAAAAATATTACCGTCATCGGTCTTTTTGACATTTTTGAAATGACGCGGAAAATTGTGCTTAGCATGGTAAATCCTTGTGATAAGGGTTTGCGGCGTGTAATATTCCCAGGAGGATCTGGGGTGTTACAATTATGGTATCTTGTGATAATGTTATACGAGATTTATTGGAATTGTAATAAGAGATTTCGTATGTTGATATGATTATCGAGATCTTCTTCATATGATGATAAGGGTTTTGTTGCGATTCTTGAGGTTGTATGAATGGCATGATGAGGAAAATGGTAACATGGAGATATATACCTCGGATATGTTGTTCTGAACGTGATTTCGGATATTTCATGTTCTCGAAGAACTCTTGAATTATACGAGGTGATGAAAATTTTTAAGAAAGTGTTGATGTTTTGAAAATGAATATGGAATATTCATATCTAGAGCTAAACTATGTGTTTGAAATAATATTCGTATAGGAATACGAATGTGGTTATGAGTTTGATGAGACTATTTTTCATATCTGAATTTGGAAGCCCATACGTCTGGAGCAAATGTTCAAGTCGAATGATTGGATTGTTTGATAACCTTTTTAATATGTTTATCTATTGTTTTGAACCAGTCGGATGGTTCGAATTAGTGATAATCATAGGAAAATTTTCACGATGGATTTACAAGAAGGGAACCTTGTCAATTCGTATTTAAGAATTGAGTTTGGAATCGATAACATTTAGACCCTTATTATTGGTCCGAATTGGTTGCTGATATGATCATCGGATTTCGGCTCGTCTTGTGGACATGGATTCGTGAGGGTCTGAGTTGGATAATTCAGACTGTGTTTAATCAAGATATTGTGGAACCGGTGAGTTGGGGCCTTGTTGTATTGATATTAATTGTCATCGAACCTGTTGTTTAAACACTTCGTTTTACAATAAGATATGATGTTCGATCATGGATTATGACTGTTATGTTGCGGTTGAGGTTGAAGAGTTCATAATCAGCTTGGTTGGAACTGAGGAAATCGTAGACGAAAGCAACTGAATTGGTAACAGTTTGTGGCATTGATATCGAGGCAAGTTTTATACTTATACTAGTCAATGAGATTAACGTTATCATATATGTGTATGAATGTGTGTATCATTTCCAGACTTGGTCTCTTTATGATTTTGTTGATATTCGGGAATTGTTTGATGCAATACCCTTCGGCAATTATGCTAAATATTATTGTTATTCGTTAACGGCCGGTTTAAGGCATTGAGATTATTTTTGATACTGATGTTGGCGATAGTCGGCTCGCGGTATCGATGTATCGATTATTATTGTTCGCGATTAATGTCGTTCTGAGGCATCGTTGAATCTTTATTATCGAATTGGAACTGTTGCTATGATGTTGCGTTAGCCGATTGAAGGCGTTTGATATATCCTTTTATCATCTCCGTTTCGGTGGTCGGTTTAAGGCGCCGGGGCATCTATTCTATCGTATCATTGATTATCGATTGACCGTTCTAAGGTAATCGAGGTATTGAATTGGGATTATCGAAGATAATTCCCATCCGTGTCAAAAATATTCTCATCCGTTGTATCATTGTTCGATTGGCCATTCTACGGTAATCGAAGTATTGAATTGGGACTGTCGAGGATAGTTCCCATCCGTTGAATTATTATTGTCGTGTTGACCGACTCAAGGCAGCACACTATTATTCTTGTGAACTTGGTAATTTTGTGATCGTTGAGGGTTGAGAATTTCCCGAATTGTTGTGTTGTGATTGTTGCTCGTATTAATCGGTCCTTAAGGATTTTGATCCCAGGATGGTTGTTTTGAATATTGTTGGTCGTGTCGATCTTTCATTATTCGTGTGTCATCGTTCACTTGGTGAGTCGTATGATCCGTATAGGATATATTATCCTTTGAGTTTCGTTGTCACGTCGTATCGTGGCATATCTGGAATCATATCTGCGTACTGATTGGTTATGTGTAGGATTTTTAGCCAGGCACACGATGGTCATGCGTGGATGTTTCCGCATTGGACGGTGCACACGAGACGTAGTTCGTGAGGCTAATTAGGTACATTTTCCCACGTATATTTCTGGGTTTTGTATACGGGGTGGACATGTGCCCGGACACATTTCCGGATCGGGCGTAATGTGATGTCCATCTTTGAGCCGTACAATTTTTGATCGTTCATAGTCCATGTTTGATTGGATGTGTTCGACGTTTTGTGATTAAGCGTTCATACGCCAGAGGGGTATGTTCGACAGTCAGGTTTGTTTCTTTTGAGATCTGTATTGTGATGATTTACAGCTTTGGATTGTTCGGCTTTCAGGCCATCGTGATATACAGCTTCGGTTGAGGGGCTTTCAAGACATTGCGATGGATTGGTATTTTTGTTGGAGCCTTCACACATTGTGATTCGTATTTACTTCAGCGTTGGCTTGGATTACCTTCGGGTAATGCATTGTTGTGTTACTTGTAACGTTTCGCCGTTGGGCGTAAGTTACGCATTTCTTGTGTATCTCGTTGAGTTTTCCTGGTGGGATATTGCTTCTCCCTAGTTGTTTTAAGTTTCGGGACGAAACTTCTTTTAAGGAGGGTAGAATGTAATATCCGCAAATTCGATTTCCGGTAATTTTTATTTTTTGGCGAAAATCCGTTTTGGAGACTTGCTTGGGACCGTTTCGTCATCCCGAGAATGATTAATTCTACACTTTTTGTCATCCGAGTTCGTTTCGGTGTCGTTCTGTTGAATTCAGTGTTCTTTAGCGACTTTTCCACGTACGAGTTCGACTTTGTTAGATCACCATTAATTTTTGGAAACTCCAAAAATTCTGAATCTTTGCAATATTATAAAGAATCGAGTTATCTTTCCAATGGTTCAAACGGTGAGTCAATCGGAGTCCAGACGAGGGAGTTATGGTCGAAATAGCTAAGTCACTCTCATTTTCCAGATTCGACCAAAACCGTCTGTACCCTGTGCCGCGGCACACTTAGGCTGAGCCGCGGCACACTGCCGAGCCCTGGGAGCAATTTTTGGGCCTGTGCCGTGGCACACTTCGGCTGAGCCGCGGCACACGATGCAGTCAACTGTATAATTAAGATTTTTTTCAGCAAAATCAGATCATTTCTCCATTTTTCTTCAACACATCGAGAGAGAGAGCTTGAGGAGAGAAACCTTTCATCATCCATCACTTGAGGGTTTGAATTTCTTCATTTCTTTTCGATCGTGAAGCCCGGATCGTCGATCTATCGCGTATTCTTCGGATCATAGTGCTTGGATCTTCAAGAGGTAATTTCTTCAACATCTTGGATTTCGATATTGTATTGGGTAATGATGTTTTGGATGTTAAAATCATGGTGTATGAAGTGATATACGCATGATTATGGACACGTTTGAGTATTCATCAGATTATTGAAAGATTATTCAAGAACACTTTGAATATTGTGTTGGATTTTGGGGGTTTTCGTAGATTCGTCCGATTTATCCGATTTGAAGCTTGAGAACCTTGAGATTATGATATATCTATGCCGTATGCGCGTTTTTCTTACGATTTTACGGGTTGGATTGTGCCGTTTTCGAACTTGTGGGAGTTTGGGCGATTTCCCAACCTTTAGTTGTTCACCCGGGTATTTTCTTGAGTCGTAGACGAGTTTCGGGAGTCTCTTCGTGTAATTTGAATATGGATAATTAATTATCATATTCCTTGCGAATCGTTTAGGTGCCGGAAGCGCGTTCTTGGACCTACCGAACTCATACCCTTCCTCCGTTCGATTTCTTGATGTCTCAAAGGCAAGTATACATTTATGATTGTACGTTCTCGACTTTGAAAGTAAGTAATATTGATGGTATGATATGAACGAACCGTTTTTACGGCATTCATAGATATATTGATGGCATAATATGAACGAACTGTTTTTACGGCATTCATATATGTATTTATGGCATGATATGAACGAACCGTTTCTACGGCATTCGTACATGTATTGACGGATGATATGAACGAACCGTTTCTACGGCATTCACATACGTTTTGATGTGACACTATGAGATTTAGTTATTCCGGAATACTAGTCTTGAATTGATGAATTGAGGGTTACATTTACTTTATTGTCGAGGAGTATTGTGTTTCATACTTGATATACTTGCACTAGCTATTCGACGGCTAACCCCTTTATGGGGGAAATACTTTTCATGTATTTCAGGTTCCAGGAGAACGGACAGGCGGGTATCGGGTCGGCATGAAGATGATGGGCAAGTGTGATACTGTGTCTTGTCTCCGGTTATCTTTTTGGATTCCTCCATTCAGTGTTGTTGTACTGGAATGGATTTTAAATACTCGAGTATTGTATTTTTCAGTTTCCTTGATGTTCCGGCCTGTGTTGCCGAGGTATTGATTTGTGTAGGTGATGTATATGGTTTCATTGGCTATGGTTTTTAATACCATTTGTATTGTCCTTCATTCCATTGTATGTAGACCTTCTCGGTCAAGTTTCTTAGTTCCGCGTATGTTTAGCCTTGTGGGTCCCCCGACGGGGCTCACGGCGCTGTAATATACCCTGAATAACTTGGGGGTGTTACAGATCTTCGCAATTTTCGCATTCTGCCACTAGTGATACAAATTGTGTCAAAAACCTGCGTATGGATCGAAACACATTCAGTCTTCGATGCCAACAGTTCCCAAGCATCAAATTTTTCTGAATAGCACAGCCCCGGTATGTGACTCAGCAGCTCGAATGCTTCCTTCCGTGCTTTTCCCAAGTCAAACTTGTATCCAATGCATTCAGCCAAGTTTGCAAGTCGAGCATCAGCCCTCTGTCCAATATCACTTAGGACCTCGCAAACGTCCTTCAGATCTTCACTTTGCTTGGCCTTCTTCAGCTTTTGTTTTGGGATATCTTCGACTTTTCGATTTTGCGATACGCTGTCTCCAGTTTCATCGTTCTTGCACTTCCTCAAAGCTCACGTTATAATCTCCTCCTGTATGACCTTCACCCAGATTTTCGGACTCATTCACTTCATTAGCAGCGTCTAGAATGTCCTCAGCACGCTCCCCATTAGCTTTATCTTTCTCGAAGATAACTATCCAATCATCATAATAAGGCCAACTCTTATACTGCATAAGTCATGCGTTATTATCGATTTATAGTTTCAAATAGAAATTCGCAGTCAGTATTCACAAGTAATATGAAATATGTTTAGAGATGCTTCATGCAACAGGTTTTAAGCCATAAAAGTATATACAGATATAGGAATTAAAAGAATAAAATAAAACAAAAAAATGGAGCTCTAGGAAAGTTTATGTAGTAGAAACACATAACTTGTATGTTTACTTACATATAAATACCTATATGTTTATTTGATAAAATCAAAATTGCAATTCAGGCATCGTGGTATCATTAACCTCTCTTCAGACCGTAGTTGGATGGCACGACGAAAGTCAAGTACTGAGATAGGTTCTACGACTGAATTTAGAGTTGGTTGCCAAGTGTTTTTAGAGTATGCGTATAATCACCCAGAATGTGTGAATGCGAAGAACCAGATACGATGTCCATGTTGGAAATGTAAGAATAATAATTATCTAGACAGAGACATGGTAAACTTCCATTTACTTGTTTATGGGTTCATGAGAAATTATGAAGAATATTGGTGGGCACATGGGCAGAAAAGAGATGGTGGTTGCACAAGTAATAAGTCAGGCAGTACTACTACTCATCGTATAGATGAAATGGTTCATGATATTGCAGGGCCAGATTTTGATTGGGAACAAGCTAGGGAGCAGCCTATCAATTCTGATGCCAAGTCCTTCTCTAAGTTATTAGAAGAGGGTAGGGAGCCATTGTGGCATGGATGCACCAAACACACTAAATTATCTACAGTGGCGACATTACTTAACATCAAGGCTGATCACAACATGAGCCATGAGTGTTTTGAGTCGCTCTTGAAGGCCATGAAGAGTATGTTGCCTGACAGTGAGAAATTACTTGATAATTATTACTATTGTAAGAAAATGGTGAAAAAGTTGGGTCTTGGATACCAAAAGATCGATGCATGCCCCAACGATTGCATGTTATTTTATAAGGAAAATGAAAATATTACAAAATGCACGGTTTGCGGTCATGATCACTTTAAACCTAATAAAGAGGGGGTGACTACAAAAAAATCATCTATACCGTTCAAAATTCTAAGGTATTTTTCAATAACAGATCGGTTGAAAAGATTGTACATGTCTTCAAGAACAGTTGAACATATGACTTGGCATGCGAAATCTCCGGCTAAAGATGGAGAACTAAACTATCTCGTAGATGGGCAGGCTTGGAAAGATTTTAACAAAACACATCCTCGATTTGTTACTCCATATAATCTGCTGGCCACTCAGATGTTCCGTACTCATGCTGGCCCGTGATTGTTACTCCATATAATCTGCCTCCTTGGATGTGTATGAAACAACCATACATGTTTTTTTCGTCCTGGTCCAAAGAGTCCTGGAAAGAACTTAGATGTTTACTTGAGGCCTCTTATAGACGAGTTGAAGGTTTTGTGGAAAGATGGAGTACAAACCTGGGATGTTTCAACGCAAACAAATTTTACCCTTAGAGCAGCGCTTATGTGGACTATAAGCGACTTCCCGGCAAGCACACATGGGAAGTTGGGTTGTCCGTATTGCATGGAGCATACCAAATCTTTCACTCTACAAAAAGGTCGAAAGCCTTGCTGGTTTGACTGTCATCGTCGATTCTTGCCGGCAGATCACCTGTTTCGAAGAAATAGAGAACACTTTAGGAAAGGGAAAGTGGAAAATGCTATGCTTGTACCACGATTGTCGGGAACGGATATGTGAGCTCGTGTGATGAGACTTCCGGTCATCCCATTTGGTAAGAATGATAAGAAAATCAATGGGTTTGGCGAATCTCATAATTGGGTTCGAATAAATGTCTTTTGGGAATTGCCTTATTGGTCTACGAATTTGATTCGTCATAATCTAGATATAATGCATGACGAGAAAAATGTGTTCGACAATGTGTTTAACACCGTGATGAATGTTATAGGAAAAACAAAAGATAATGATAAGGCACGTTTGGACTTGAAATATATTTGTAAGCGTCCTACATTAGAGCTTCAGGAATCTTCTAATGGTAAGACTGTCAAACCGCATGCAAGGTACACATTGTCCAAAAAGCTGTGCACATGGATTAAGTCCCTGAAACTACCGGATGGATATGCATCAAACATTGCAAGATGTGTTACGGATAAGACACCGAATGGGAAATTGAAAGGATTGAAGAGTCATGACTGTCATGTGTTCTTGGAAAGACTCCTGCCTATAGCATTTCGGGACCAGCTTTATAAACCAATATGGGATGCTTTGACGGAACTTAGTTGTTTTTTTAATGACTTATGTTCAAAAACATTAAATGAGAAGTACATGTCCATACTTGAGAAGAACATCATAGAGATTACGTGTAAACTCGAAAAAATCTTCCCACCTGTTTTTTTTACTGTATGGAGCATTTAACAATACATCTTCCCTACGAAGCTCGTGTTGGGGGTCCGGTTCAATATAGATGGATGTACCCTTTCGAGAGGTTGATGGGAATGCTTAAGAGGGCACTGAAGAATAGAGCTTGTGTCGAGGGTTCGATATGCGAGGCATACAGTTTCAATGAGATATCTATGTTTGTCTCAGACTATTTTCCGGACGAAGTCTTGACAAAGGCCAATCGCGTCCCGAGAAATGATGATGGGGGAAATGTTGAACTAAATGGCAGGCTTTCTATATTTTGTCTATCGGGGCGCGCTTATGGAAAAGGAAAGCGCATATTTATCTCTGAGAAAGATTTACATGCTGCATACAATTATATTCTTCTCAATTGCGAGGAGATTGACGTATTTGTGAGGTACACATCATGTAAACTCTTAAATTTATAACCTGATCTGCCTTTCAATGACATGTGATATACATTCCAATATGTTAATGATACACTATTGTATAGATTGTATGATGACGAGTTAAAAGCGAAGCATCCTAGCATAACTGATAAAGATATTCATATCATTCGTGCTAAAGAATTTGCACGTTGGATAAGGGATAAAGTAAGTTCAATTTCTTAAGCACTACACACACACACACACACTATATATATATATATTAATTATTCAATTTAATTCATATAATAAGATGGAATATTTGTAGGCTTTGATTGAGGGCTCGACGATTCCGACTAATGTACAAACCTTAGCTATGGGACCAGACATGGTCCAAGTATGCCGTAATGGTTACAAAGTAAATGGTTATGAATTCATACCAAGACATATGGGCACGGTAAAAGAACTACGAACTCAGAAGTGTGCGTCCTGGTAAATTGTTACAATGAGCTTAGTCATGCCTTTTATGAGGAGTTGGAGGAAATCATTGAGTTGTCATACAAGGGTACATACGGGGGTTATATGAACTTGTTCAAGTGTCGGTGGTTCGATTCAGAGAGAGGAATGGGTGTTGATAAACATGGAATTGTCGATATTGACGTTCATAGGTCTGCTTACTCCAACGAACCTTTTGTTTTAACAACTCAAACAAAACAGGTATACTACACTCCTTGTAATATCCGCAATTTCGATTTCCAGTAATTTTCTTTTTTTTTTTTGGCGGGAGTACATTTCGACGACTCGTTTGTGACCATTTCGTCAGTCTGAGAATGATTAATTCTGCACTTTTTGTCATCCGAGTTTGTTTCGGTATCGTTTTGTTGAGTTCCGTGTTCTTAAACGGCTTTTTCGTACTTGAGTTCGATTCTTGCGAATCTTGTCCGAAACTGATGTTTCGAGTTTCTCGTATATTCATTTAATGTTATTATTCATCTTGCGAGCTTTGTCTTGGTGTTTCGATAGTGTCTCGTGTATTTCGGACGTTTTAGGCCATTTTCGTAATTTCCCAAAGTTTGGGGTAATTACTTTCCGTTGTCGAATTTCGAGCCTTCGGGTGGTCGAAATCGTGTGTTCTCTTAGCTCTTGGTTTCGTCTTTGCGAGTACTTCATAACCGTATCTTCGATTCATATTCAGGTTCTGGTTTCGGGGCCGTGTCGGGCTCGATATTGGCCTCCTATTGTAACACACGAGCAGGCCACACGAGCACGTGGTCGTGTGTGGCGCTCGTGCGAAATCCAGTGCTCGGTAGTAAGCTCCAGGGACGCACGAGCAGGACACATGAACAACTACTCATGCACGTTGCTCGTGCGTGGTGTGAGTGGCTCGGCAGTGGCCTAGCACACGACCAAACACACAAGCACTTGGTCGTGCGTTATGGTCGTGCGTCGCTGGTGTATATAAGGGGACAGACGGGTTTCTCACCCCATTTCCTCCCCTTCTTCTCTTCTCTTCGTGGCTGTCGGACGGGTGAGGCTAGGGTTCGAGTACTTGGTTGGTTCTACTCAATTCCAAGGCGTTTTGGAAGATTCTTGTTGATAATATCATCATCCAATCCGTGTTCTTCGTCGAATCGAGGTAATCTCTTGAAATCTCCTAGGGTTGACTTTCGAGATTTCTTTTTAATCTTTGTTGTTCGTCCGATTTCGATGATTTGGTTGATGTTATTGAACCTTATTAATCGTGTTCTATGGGTTGTATATCCATATTTCGGATTTGTTCAACTAGATTGATGATCGAGTGTTCTTGGGAATTATCGAACATTGAATGTTCGATTAAATGTACGAATGAGTTCCCTTTGATAGTTTGTTGGGATTTCCATTGTTTTCAGCCTTGATTCTCGTCGTAATCATGTTTTATTGTTCCTTACGGAGAATTATAGGTGCTCGATAATTCCGATGTTGAATTCCGTTGGTGATTGATGATTCGTGTGGTGTTATTCTCGTAGTAATTGCGGTGTTATCGCGTTCTTGATAGTGTTTGTGAGTTCGGGGCCGTTCGACCGTATTTCATCCGTCGTCTTGTTGCGATTGTGGTTTCGAGGCAAATACCTTGTTCATACGCTTCTCTTTTTGTGGATATGATGATCGGTGGTCGTCTTGGTGTGTTTGTTTGGTTATTTGCAAATGAATTTTCAAAAGATTTGTTTTGGCCTCGTTAAAGGCTCTCTTTCAAAATGCGTGTGTGTTTTGTGAACGGTGTGTTTTGGGAATCGGTTATGATTTGGTTATTTTGAATCGTTGAAGGCTTTGATGATACCCTGTTGCTTAAAGTTATGGAATCGTGTATTCCGTGTTTAATCTTGTTATTGTGTTTTGAAGAGTTTGATAACGGTGTCGAGTTAGTGGCCATCTCTAGTGAGTATTCTTAATGAACTTACATTCTTAGCATATTAGTATTGCATGAGTAACGTGTGTGTGTGTGTATGCTCACTATGGGTTAGATCCGACGGGGTCTTGGTAGGGGTCCATAGAGACGTGGATCGACGAGCTTGCTTTTAACCACTACGGGTTAGATCCGATGGGGTCTCGGTAGGGGTCCACAGAGACGTGGATCGACGGTTAATTGTGGTGCATTTTACAAATGTGATTTGGATTATTGGCGTTTCCGGAAATGAGTATTTTGAACGGTTTTCATGATTGCATGCATTGACTAAGTATGTAAGAGGTAAGTTATTCGTTTGGCCTACTTGGCTAGGATGACACTAGAGTATTTTCTTTTATGTGTTAAATCCTTTAATTTTGGAGTTTTGATGTTGGAAACGAACCTTGTTATCGTTCTCGTATACTGTGAGTTGATGAGAAATTGGGGCTAAAATCCCAACGGTTTGGTAAAGGTCATTTTACGGAAAGTAAACCTTTAGGGCGGTGACCCCTTTCGTCTTTTGGGTTTTGAAAAGTAGGATTTGATAATCCTAAATTGTTTTCTGTTAATACTCCCGATGGCATTTCAAATCATTTTATAAATTGTTTCCCTTGATGTTTGATGTTGAAATTTTGGGAAGTTTTTACTCAAACTCTTGTCTCGGGAAGTGTTCATCTTATTGTATTTGAATCTTTGAAGATTTCGGATTATTATCGTTCTTGGAACTTGAATTGTATGACTCGTATTTTGCACTTTGTTCTTGCACTAGCAATGCGGTGGAGTTTTGCTAACCCCCGAGTATTCGGGGGGTGTATATCTGTATTGCATTCAGGTTTTGGAGCATAGCACAGGGTCTGCATAAAGGATGATGAAAGATGAATGATACTAATCACACGAGGACCCGTTGATGTCGTTTTGGTTTAGTTGTATTTTATTTTCCGCTGCAGTATTCTTTCCCCGTTGTACGGGAGTGTGTTGTACTCGACCCCTGCGTGGGCATTTGTTATGATTGAGTTGTATGTATTTATTGAAAGGCCAAATCGGTCTACTGAGTCATTTTAGCCTTAAAGGCATTGTTGAGTTGTTCGATGTTGTTACCAGCCTGGTAGATCCTTGAGGAAAGGTTCTACGGCGTGTAATATCCCTGAGCGGATTGGGGGTGTTACATAAATGGTATCAGAGCTTAGGTTGTGGAAACCTAGGTTGTCGGGTCAAGTCGTGTTGTTTGAGTCTTGTTTCGTCGGATTTTATCTAACTGAGTCATGTCGCGACGCGTCGTGTGAGTTTGTTGGTCGTGATTAGTATCGTGGGGCGATCATCATCTTCGTGCGACCTGTGGATGTAAGTCTCCCTTCTTTGTGTTGTGCCTCGTGTGACACAAGCTATTTTTATGATTATTTGTTAAGTGACGGAATCCTCTTATGGATTTTGTTTTCTTGATATGTGGTTATTTGACCCTCATATTTCGTTCATATGAGGAGTAGTGTTGCTGGATTGTGCATGTTTGATTTTATTTCTTTTATCCGCTGCGTGAGTTCTTTTGTAATGGCTTTCGGTATTTTACCGACTGAGTTTTATTTCGAAAACCGATTCCCTTAACCGAGTTTGTGGCATTATGGCCTTGATCGTTTTGGCGAAATTCTTATGACGGTATTTAGTATTTTGTAAATGGCTTTTGTAAGTTTTTGAAATATTACCGTCATCGGCCTTTTTGATGTTTTTGTAAATGGTTTTTAGCCTGGTGGGATCTGGCGTGGGGCCCACGGCGTTATAATGTTCCGTGTAATTACCTGAAAATTTTGGGCATTCTAGCCCATTGAATTATCTTTGAAAACCTTGAATATCTTAGAGAATAAATTTCCAGACGTACTTTTAAAATGAATTATTTTCTCGTGGTACATCCGAGGTGCCACAATATGTTTCAAAATTCTTCTACCTCGAGGACCAAAATATTTTGAGATATTTTCATTGTTTTAGAAACACTTTTACTTAGACCCGAGGGTCGAATATTCTGAAAATTTTTCACTAAGAGAAAGTGTCCTCATTTTTATCAATGTGAAATGATTCTCCAAAGTCTCGATGACGATGTTTGTACTACTTCTTTTTATATATGATACTCGAGATCAACTAGTGTTTTCAAATTATTTTCGAAAGTGGTTTTCGTTTTTAAAACCTATCGTTTCTATTTGCGGTCCAGGAATGTATATGTGACGTTAGCGTTATTGTTAGGATGTTGGCCCTATGAGTTGTAGTCGAATTGGCGGTGTGAGCGTTGAGTCGTTTTCCACACAATTGTTGTGTTAGCCCTCGGTGAGAGGTGGGATGTTGGTATTGAATGTTGTCGCCCTGTGGTGATTTCTGCGTTATCGCGCATGTGCGAACTGTTAGAGCTTGGTTTGGTATGACCATGTGCATCAGTGATTATTCCGTTATGTGTCGGTTGTTTAATGTATTGTTACCTTGCTTCCGTTTTTGTGAATTTCGTGGACGAGGTCGAAGGTAATACCCGTACTATTTTGACTTTTGTATTTTCTCTTTCTCCATTCTTTCAACTCGCTCGTGTTCGTTTATACTTTCTGAACTTGTTCTGTATTTCGGTTTCATCGTTCGAACGAGCTGTGATCTTGTTTTGGGTCGATCTGGTTATCGTTGTGACTTTTTTCGAGTTCGGTTCGATTCTTGTGAACCTTGTTCGGAAGTGATATCATTTGGTTCTATTAACTCTTCTATTCGAAGTGGATCGGATTTTGAACTTCTGTATTTTCGACTCTGTCGACTCGTTTATGTTCGTTGACATTTTCTGAGCTTGTCCTGCCCCTTGCTTTTGTTGATCAAATGAGTGTGGTATTGTTTCGGAATGACTCGTTTGTCGTTGTAACTTTTCAATTGCTATTCCCTTTCCTGTGGATCTTATGGGAATGCACATCTTGTTGTTTTCACCAGATCATATATTGTCTCGAGCCGAGACGCGAACCTGGGAGTTGTTGTTTGAATTTTATTATTCTTCGTGATTCGAACATGATTATTCGATTGTTGTCTCGATCGTTTGATTGTTCGGTTTTTGTTGATCTCGTGTCGTAATTGTTGAACGTTCAGGCTCCTTCGTAATTCCCTTAAGTTCGGGAAATTAGTCTCGTTTTCGATCTTCCAACCCTTGGGCGGTGGAATTTCGTAGTTGTTCAGCGATTGCTCGCGTTTTGATTGATGTAATGTTGGGTCGGTCAATCGTATTGATTTTCGTTCGTTGTGTTTTGTGATTGTTCAGATAATCGACGTGATTGTATTATCCATTTGTTGACGCTTGTCACTTGTGGGTTTTACTATGTCTCTACCGGTAGCGTTGTGTTGGTCGTCGTTGAGCGTGTTTTCACGCTATTTGTTCCTTTGCGTTGCTTGTAACGTTTTGCCATTGGGCGTAAGTTATGCATTTCTTGTGTATCTCATTGAGTGTTTCCTGGCAGGATATTACTCTGCCCTACTTGTTTTAAGTTTCGGGACGAAACTTCTTTTAAGGAGGGTAGTATGTAATATCCGCAATTTCAATTTCCGATAATTTTCTTTTTTTTTCGGCAGGAGTCCGTTTCGACGACTCGCTTGTGACTGTTTTGTCAGTATGAGAAAGATTAATTCTGCACTTTTTGTCATCCGAGTTTGTTTCGGTATCGTTTTGTTGAGTTCCGTGTTCTTAAACGGCTTTTTCGTACTTGAGTTCGATTCTTGCGAATCTTGTCCGAAACTATTGTTTCGAGTTTCTCTTATGTTCATTTAATGTTATTATTCATCTTGCGAGCTTTGGCTTGGTGTTTCGATCGTGTATCGTGTATTTCGGACGTTTTGGGCCGTTTTCGTAATTACCCAAAGTTTGGGGTAATTATCTTCCGTTGTCGAATTTCGAGACTTCGGGTGGTCGGAATCGTGTGTTCTCTTAGCGCTTGGTTTCGTCTTTGCGAGTACTTCGTAACTATATCTTCGATTCATATACAGGTTCGCGTTTCGGGGCCGTGTCGGGCTCGATATTGGCCTCCTATTGTAACACACGAGCAGGCCACACGAGCACGTGGTCGTGCGTGGCGCTCGTGCGCAATCCAGTGCTCGGCAGTGAGCTCGAGGACGCCGCGGCGGGACACACGAGCAACTACTCGTGCGTCTTTGTCGGTGGTGGCGGTGGCCTAGCGCACGACCAAACACACGAGCACTTGGTCGTGCGTTATGGTCGTGCGTCGCTGGTGTATATAAGGGGACAGACGGGTTTCTCACCCCATTTCCTCCCATTCTTCTTTTCTTTTCGTGGTATCGGACGGGTGAGGCTAGGGTTCGAGTTCTTGGTCGGTTCTACTCAATTCCAAGGCGTTTTGGAGGATTCTTGTTGATAATATCATCATCCAATCCGTGTCCTTCGTCGAATCGAGGTAATCTCTTGAAATCTCCTAGGGTTGACTTTCGAGATTTCTTTTTAATCTTTGTTGTTTGTCCGATTTCGATGATTTGGTTGATGTTATTGAACCTTATTAATCGTGTTCTATGGGTTGTATATCCATATTTTGGATTTGTTCAACTCGATTGATGATCGAGTGTTCTTGGGAATTATCGAACATTGAATGTTCGATTAAATGTCCGAATGAGTTCCCTTTGATAGTTTGTTGGGATTTCCATTGTTTTTGGCCTTGATTCTCGTTGTAATCATGTTTTATTGTTCCTTACGGAGGATTATAGGTGCTCGATGATTCCGATGTTGAATTCCGTTGGTGATTGATGATTCGTGTGGTGTTATTCTCGTAGTAATTGCGGCGTTATCGCGTTCTTGATAGTGTTCGGGAGTTCGGGGCCGTTCGACTGTATTTCATCCATCGTCTTGTTGCGATCGTGGTTTCGAGGCAAGTACCTTGTTTATACGCTTCTCGTTTTGTGGATATGATGATCGGTGGTCGTCTTGGTGTGTTTGTTTGGTTATTTGCAAATGAATTTTCAAAAGATTTGTTTTGGCCTCGTTAAAGGCTCTCTTTCAAAATGCGTGTGTGTTTTGTGAACGGTGTGTTTTGGGAATCGATTATGATTTGGTTATTTTGAATCGTTGAAGGGTTTGATGATACCCCTGTTGCTTAAAGTTATGGAATCGTGTATTCCGTGTTTAATCTTGTTATTGTGTTTTGAAGAGTTTGATAACGGTGTCGAGTTAGTGGCCATCTCTAGTGAGTATTCTTAATGAACTTACATTCTTAGCATATTAGTATTGCATGAGTAACGTGTGTGTGTGTATGCTCACTATGGGTTAGATCCGACGGGGTCTCGGTAGGGGTCCACAGAGATGTGGATCGACGAGCTTGTTTTTAACCACTACGGGTTAGATCCGATGGGGTCTCGATAGGGGTCCACAGAGACGTGGATCGACGGTTAATTGTGGTGCATGTTACAAATGTGATTTGGATTATTGGCGTTTCCGGAAACGAGTATTTTGAACGGTTTTCATGATTGCATGCATTGACTAAGTGTGTAAGAGGTAAGTTGTTCGTTTGGCCTACTTGGCTAGGATGGCACTAGAGTATTTTGTTGTATGTGTTAAATCCTTTAATTGTGGAGTTTTGATGTTGGAAACGAACCTTGTTATCGTTCTCGTATAGTGTGAGTTGATGAGAAATTGGGGCTAAAATCCCAACGGTTTGGTAAAGGTCATTTTACGGAAAGTAAACCTTTGGGGCGGTGACCCCTTTCGTCTTTTGGGTTTTGAAAAGTAGGATTTGATAATCCTAAATTGTTTTCTATTAAAACTCCCGATGGCATTTCAAATCATTTTATAAATTGTTTCCCTTGATGTTTGATCTTGAAATTTTGGGAAGTTTTTACTCAAACTCTTGCCTCGGGAAGTGTTCATCTTGTTGTATTTGAATCTTTGAGGATTCCGGATTATTATCATTCTTCGAACTTGAATTGTATGACTCGTATTTTGCACTTTGTTCTCGCACTAGCAAAGCAGTGGAGTTTTGCTAACCCCCGAGTATTCGGGGGGTGGATGTCTGTATTGCATTCAGGTTTTAGAGCATAGCACAGGGTCGGCATGAAGGATGATAAAAGATGAACAATACTATCACACGAGGACCCGTTGATGTCATTTTGGTTTTGTTGTATTTTATTTTCCGCTGCAGTATTCTTTCCCCGTTGTCGGGAGTGTGTTGTACTCGACCCCTGCGTGGGCATGTGTTATGATTGAGTTGTATGTATTTATTAAAAGGCCAAATCGGTCTACTGAGTCATTTTAGCCTTAAAGGCATTGTTGAGTTGTTCGATGTTGTTACCAGCCTGGTAGATCCTTGAGGAAAGGTTCCACGGCGTGTAATATCCCTGAGCGGATTGGGGGTGTTACACTCTTACTCCCGGTAGAAGAAGGGATAGGCCGCCGTTAGACTAGCAAGCTATAATTCATACTCCCGCATGCAGACGTGAAGAAGTAGTTAATGGGGAGTTTTATCAGGATGAGATGCTTCATAGACCATCTGTAATAAATCTAGACGATAATGAAGTAATTCAATTAGATGGTGGAGATGAACCACATGAAATAGATCCCGAGTTAATACTAGTTGCAGATGACATTGATACAGAAGAGGAAGAGTTTTTGATTGACACCGACTCCGAGTCGGAGTCTGAAAGAGATGATGGTTATGAATCAATACAAGATGATTCTGACTCAGAAACTGGCACTTAGAATTTTATTTTGAACATTTTAATAAAATAGTGAAACTTGCTGATGGAACATTTTAGTCGAACTATGCCTTTTAAACATTTTTATTTTTGTCAGTTTACTCTCTTTTGTTAGCTGTTGTACCTCTGCTCATTTTCAGTAATTATTTTAATTGGTGTTCATTTATTGTCATCTATTTTGTAGTACTTGAGTTATACATTTTGATACTGTTTTTCTTAAAAATCTTTAAACATCCATCACTCTAGTTATTAGTATAATTATTAGTTTCTTAGCGGATGAAAGAACTTGCCATTGAGGTGTAGATCATTTATTAGGTAAGTTCAGCATAAACTTCCTATTTATTTCCTTCTTGGAGTACTTGCCATTGAGGTGTAGATCATTTATTAATTTGTTATATCTCTCACAAAATTCAGTGATCCCTTCTCCTAGCTTGGACTTAAAGGCTTCACAAGCAGAGGTGAGAATTTCCAATCTGTTCTCTTTGACTTCTTCTGTCCCTTCATAGATAGACAGTTTCAATGGTCTCCGAGATATGCTTTACACTGGTACAGTTCACTATATGACTATACATAGCATCATCAAATGATTCAATAAGAATAAGTTGAAGGATTGTGTCCAGAGACACCTTTTATCTCTCAGCATCAACAAACTCAGAAGGATCCTTAGGAACATGTTCAGCTGGAATTACAACACCAACAACAATATGTTCCGAAACCATCTTCATAGGAACAAATGGACAATTTTCTAATATTCCTATATACATGGGATTTGTGGACCATCTTCATAGGAACAAACTGATCATCTTCATAGGAACAACTGTAATTTTCCTTATCAAATTTTGAACTTTTATGCTACCAAGTTTTTGAGTACTTATGATTAAATAATTAAATATCAAAAAAATAGATTTTCGAGACTTTAAAAATTCAAATTAGTTAACCAAGTAAAATTTCCTAAAGAAGATTAATTTCCAAGAAATAAATTTCAAGAAAATTAATTTGAAGATTTTAGAACCCTTTTTCTCAAGAACAAAGAAAATATTTATAATGTATTATGTGCTTTATGTGCTGTGCTTTATGTGCTGTGTTAACCAATAAAATCATTAAACATCCACAATCTAGTTATTAGTATAATTATTAGTTTCTTAGCTTATATGTTACATATATGCAGATGGCTTATGAAGCAACGACCCAGAAAAAACGTGGGATGGGTAGGGGGCCCAACCATGTCCCAAAGCCCCTACAAATCCAGACGAGCGGACTTTCATTCAGATTCGTCCACCCCCAGATAGCACGTACGTATCTACTCTTGCAATGCATTTTGGATTCCATTTTAAATATAATACAATTTCTTTAACACTGAAAGGGAGCAACAAATTGGACAAAAATATATACGAACTAAGAAGAGTGAGAGCAATTTTGTACAAATTTTAGCAGATTTAGACTACTGATTTCTTCACAAAACTGCCGGATAAAACAACACTTATTATAACATTTCGGTACATTTTAGGCGTATTTGAACTAGCAATATGAGCAAAAAATCTATTGGAAGAGAATAGATTACAAGATAGCAGTTTTGTACAAATTTTAGCACATTTGGACTACTTACTACTGCAGAAAACTGTTGAAAAAACCAGCACTTATATGCAAAGTTTTTAGGCATAATTGCTGAAAGAAAACACCATTAGGAAAGTACCTGCTTGTTTTTCTAATCGAAAGCCTTCAAGTTGTTATTGAAAATCGGAAATCCCATTTGTCTCCACATGATATCTCCAGATACACAGAAAGTCAAGTATGTCTTTTACTATGAATTGGTAATACTACAAGACTTTTATTTGGTGTCCTTAGTAATCTTCGATGCAGACATTAATCATTAAACTGTGGTCTGATAGTTGGATTCTAAAACTTTTTCATTGTCGGGGTAATCTTTATGGTCTATAATAGCACCATCTTACTATAGTTACTGCTTTGGATAATGTTCACGCTTCACAGCCTGAAAAGTACTGCCATTTAACCTAAACACAAGTATACATCTCCCACTAATGCCTTTTATGTTCCAATGCAGATATCATTTAAGTAATCTTTATAGCCTCCAAACCCCATTATAAAACCAGAAATAAGATGCAACAACAAGAAGCAACATCAGCATCATAAAATAGCAATCTTCGAGACAACAAAAAATTCCATCATTTTTCTGTCAACTTTATAGCAAAACAGGCAAGAATTCACTACTTATCTCGGACGATAACAAGCACCAACACTCTTTCACAATCATGAAATCTTGTATATTTAAAATTTAGGGTATTTTACAAAGAAACTAAATATTCATGAAACGTAATGTTGTACATTGTAGTGATTTTGCAGACAACAAAATCGTGAAGTGCATCTCTCAGTTGTGTCTTCAGAATTAGCCTACTCCCGTAATTACGTGGGCCAGCACACCTCTCGCCCACAAGGATGCAGTTTGGGCTGAATTTCACGTACATAATCTATTGTAAATATGTTGTCGGTTACAGTCAGTTGTCATTTTTATTGTATCTAGTAAATAAACTTGTAATTATATCCCTTTGTAAGCTTTATTTGCAGAAACGTTATAGGTGGGCGGACGAGTAGGGTCCGGTGATATCTACTCTTTTTTGGCAGAAGTGTGCTGCTCGCACGAAAGACAACCTTGAAAAAGATCGTGGAAAAGCCCTACACAATGCTGGAGTTGACTATCCAGGCCGTGTAATGCAACACATGCACGAGTATAGCCCTTGGTGGTGTAGCGCTGAAATATGGGCTGAGATGTGTAACCAATGGAGAGACGAAAGTTGGGTGAAGAAGCGCAAGATTACTTCAAGTAATAGAGCTGGAGGTGGCGAGAAGGCCAAAGGTACCTACAAGGGCGACAGTATCTCCCAATTGCAGCATCTGACTGTCAAGGTATGTATGAATAGTTGTAATATGTTTACAATCATGAATTCTAGAATATCACATGTTTATTACTTTGTAATATTTGTTATATGTCTTGTATAGGAGTCTCAATCTCAAGGTACTCTTATTCACTGGTTGGATGTGTATGTGGAAACTCGTGATGGTCTGCCCGATGCTGTCAATATAGCGGTACTAAGTTTTAATGCCTTTTGTTTTTTAGGTATGGAAATTGAATTTATGTTTTAATATAATGTGTATCTTTGGTCAAAAAAAAATAATGTATATCTATATTTTTTTTAATTGTGTAGAAGTAAAAAATACAAACATTATTTAAAAATATTTCTAACAAGTAATGGTCAGCAATAAGGTAGACTAATATAATTATCAATATATTAATGCATACTTTATATTATATTTTTACCAGTTTATTTCTAACTATGTAATCATTAATGTGATGACAGAATACTTATCGTCGTTTACTTGATGAGCATTATCCCGAGGGCACCGACCGTCCACATATCGATCAAGAGTTATGGGAGGGGGCGTCTATTGTCAAGAAGAACTACGTAAAAGGTCAAGAACAACGACGACGACCATCCATCAGTGGCTCCTCAGGAAGCACACATTATTCACACTCATCGAGCCAGCCATCTGTTCACACTCCGGCTGATTGTGTGAGAGCTATATGCCAAATCGTGAGCTTCTTCTTGAATTGGGAGGCCATCTAGGGGCTATGGATCCCGAGGATCTGGCTCGTGCAGTAGCAGTGGTATCAGCATCACAGCAGCAGCATGGCAATGCGGTATTTTATTTAATAAAGCTACCTGAATTTATGTTCTTTATGTTCTTGAATGGCGGAGTTAGTTTGTTATACATAGTCAAAATATATACCATGTATGTGTAATATTTTTTTATTGTTTTGTTACTTACAGGAATCACATCATGATGATCGTGATGACGGGTTTGGCGGATCTTCGTAGAGTGTCTTAGTCACATTTATGTTTCTTTTGTACTCGAACTTGGTAGCTTTTATGATTTCATATTGTACTTTCGTACTTGGATGATACTCGAACTTATGGTTGCCTTGTTGGTTTTTAGATGATGTAAAAATATTTAACTTATCAAATGTTTATAAGTGAATATGTCCTGCGTTGTATTGTTTTGAATGTTTTGGGAAAACAGGTATAAAATATTAGAAAAACAATCCAGTAAATTCTGACAAATGGTATTAGCGACCGAAATCGGTAGCCAATGTTAGTCGCAAGAAATACTAGTTTTAGCGACAGAAAATTTGGTAGCTAAAATAGTCGCAAATATTAGCGACCGCAGTCGGTAACAAAAAGTAGTCGCAACATTTAGCGACAGAATGCGGTCGCTGCAGGAGTCGCAGACACGTGGATTCTCTGTCAAACCAATGCTGACTCAGCTTAGTGACCACGTCGGTCGCCAATAGCCGTCGCTAATGAAACGGTCGCCAAAAGCCGTCTCAGAAGTGCTTTTTAGCGACCAGTTTTTCTGCTACCGGCATTAGCTACCGTATTCCGTCGCTGATGTGCTTCAACTACAGTTTGCGGTCGCTGATAGGAAGTCGCTGATAGAGCAGATTCTTGTAGTGTTTCAATATATATTCCAAAACATTTATGCTCTTTTATAACAATTCTTCTTTTATTGCAGTCTTGTTTCTACATTTCTTGAATTTTATGGTTGGTTATATTTTCTAAAATTTATAGATTTTTATATACTTTTAAGTCTTTCCTGAAGTTTTTATATTTTTTCATTTATTTTTCTAAATAATATTCTTTTCAAAAAAATTTTCTATATTTTTGAAATTTATGGTTTCTTATATATTTCGAGCTCCGCACGTTCAAAATAGCTAGATTCCGGCCCGTTAGAGTCAATCCTGTAGGAGTAATTTCCGAAATATAGGCCGGAACAGGATGCGACGCGGCACAGGAGGGAGTGTGCCGCGGCACACTACTCTTGCAACGGAACGGCTCAAGTCACTGGACTCCGCGCCGCGGCACACGTCCTATGTGCCGCGGCCCCTTGAAAGTTTTTTTTTTATTATTCTCTGAGTGTGCCGCAGCACACATTGTCTGGGCCGCGGCACATGAGTCAACGCAGCCTTGGGTTTTCCTTTGTAGGAGTGTTTTGTGCTGCTGTTTCTTTAGAATAGAACTACGTGTGTCGTGGCCCCCTGAAAGTTTTTTCGATTATTCTCTGAGTGTGCCGCGGAACACATTGTCTGGGCTGCGGCACACGAGACAACGCAGCCTTGGACTTTCCTTTTTAGCAGCGTTTTGTGCTGTTGTTTCTTTAGAACAGAACTACACACCAAATTTTGAGAGACATACACGAGAGTGAGAGAGCAAGAGAGAGAGAGAGGAGAAAGAGAGATTACACTTCTTCAATTTCCTGGAGTTGTATCAATCGGATCGTCGTGATATTTTGACAATAGCTTGGTAGTAATTGGGCAAATCTTTTCACCAAAGTAGATCGAGTTTTGGTGTCCGGAAGTTCGGGTATTTTGTAAGCTTCTTGCTTAAGCTACCTTTAGTGTTTTTCTTTATCGATCTTGTTGTTGTGTATTCCAAATACTTGAAGATTGTTTATTACCAAGTATTTGAAGATTGTTGCATACCTCTAGTTGTACTAAGGAATAATTATGTATTGTGAATTGGCGATAGTTGAAGTTTAAGCAGCCGAAGGTCCCGTTGTTTTTACTCTTGATTTGAAAGGTTTTCCACGCTAAATATTGTGTCTCGTTGTTTATTATTTTTTATATGATTTTTATTGTCTATCGAGTTTTATTTGATTTACTCTGCTTGTCGGTAACCGCAAAGTTACAATTGAGATTGGAAAAGTTATGGGTATTCCATATTTCCGTTGTGACGTTATTGTGTGTTTTTTCCCAACAAAGTGGTATTGGAGGCACTATTGTTTTTGTGGTTCTATTATATCAATTATGAGATGGAAGCCAATACAAGTAGAATGGTGAATTTGAATGGTTTAAACTACCATGTATGGAAGGGCAAGATGGAAGACCTTTTATATGTGAAGGATTATTATCTACCAGTGTTTAGCAAGGACAAATCGGACGGGAAGTCAGAGTCGGAATGGACTATTTTGCATCGTCCAGTTTGTGGATACACTACTAAACAAAAGAGCTTTAGTGATACTTGTGTTCTGACAGTTTTGTGTTACGTGTCACTAAATATATAAAATTGGATTAGTTTATGTATTTAGCATTTAAGTGTCACTAATTGCTCATATCGGAGTATCACTAATCTAGGCATCTATAATTTCTGACACTAACTAACGTATAGTAATAAAAAAAAAAAGAAAAACACTCAAATAACTCTTTCTTCATTCCCCTGCTATCCTTTCCCAGCCCTAGGCTCACGCCTCTTCTTCTCAGACATTCAAAATCTTCGACTCCACACAATCCTCCGTCTCCCCGTTTTTTCTCCCGTTGTGGTCGTGCCTAACTGCCACCCACCGCTGGTAGTCCTCGTAGTCGCCCCTTTGCCCAGACGCCAAGCCCTGTTGACGAGCTCCTCAAGTATCCATTAAACGCCCCAATAATCAATATCCATCAAAACCCAACCCTAAAACCCCTCCATTCATTTTTACTCACACTTCGGATAAAAGCCTCCGCTCTCATTTTCTCAACCGCTCTGTCGAGGGTTTCAGCAACGTCATAGCCATGGTAACCTCTAATCTGATCTCTTCTAAACACCCTACGATTTCATCTACGTGATATCCGACTTAGATCTTTTGCTTATCGGCTCGGGTTTGATTAAATTTATTTGCGTTTAATTATGATTTTTGTGTTTTTGTTTTGTAAATGTCGTAGGGGAAAGGAACTGGAAGCTTTGGTATGAGGAGGAACAAGACACACACACTGTGTGTGAGGTGGGGCCGCCGGAGTTTCCACCTTCAAAAGAGCCGCTGCTCCACTTGTGCTTACCCTGCCGCCCGTAAGAGGACATGTATGTCATTTGTGCCTTTTTGTTTTACATTTTTAATCTTTGATTTATGTATATACGTGAATATAAGATCACTGTTTCTGAGATTTATTGAATTGTATTTTTCAGTTGATTAGCTTTGTGGATTGTTGCCTTTAGATGAATGAGTAGTTATGCTATATCTGTTCATATGCAGTGCAGTTATATTTATTTAATTTATTTTACATTTCTGACTGATTGAGTGACCTGGTTGCGCATTTTGGGCTTCCGATAAGTGGATTCATAATTGTTTCATTTGTTCATGTTGTCTTGTAATTTAAGAAATAACCAATTACAAGGTGATTATTGTGAAATCATGGACTTGAGTGGGCATAGTCGATTAGTGGTCTAAGTTAGCTGAGCCAGCTGAGCTATTCGAGTAGGTATCGAGTTTGCACTTTAATTCCCATCTCCATTACTGAAAACTCGTGGTTTTCTCTGTAGGGACTGATTTTTAGGTCTCTGAGGAAGCCTACAAATGGAGTAAGATAATATTGTATATTTACCCTTTAATTCACGTTATTAAAGTAATTAATTGTCATGATAGTAATTCTTTTATTTTTTTCCAACTTATTTCCTCTGTTCCATTCGAAATTTAGGGCTGAGCCATTTTTGCTAGTTGGAGCCCATTTGATCCAATTGAATATAATGGGAAATTCTATGTGTCTGGCCAGGTCGATACTCTTAAGCATTTATAATTCTTATCGTTCATTTTTTATTGCATTAGTTATTTTGCTTGACTTCATCGTGATCTTTCCGTGGCTTTAGGCAAATAATGCATACATCATTCCCGAACTTGGTCTGGGGTTGGTAATTTATGGTGCAATCCGAGTTCACGACGACATGATTTTGGCAGCATGTGAGCTCCTGCTAATTATACTCGGTTAATCATGTTCTTGTTTTGATATTTTTCTTCATTCTATACATCCTTGGTCGTCTTGATTTTTTTTGGAACACTGGAAGCATTGACTGCACAGGTTAGCCAAAGGAATCTAGATAAGTGGCTCATATATCCACCATTCTCGAACATCCGAAAGATTTCAGCTCAGATAGCGGCGCGAGTAGCAGCTAAAGCTTATGAACTTGGTAATTACGTCATTAACTCTTCATATTCTACGGATAGTTGCAAAATTTACCATGAGATTATGCTTAATTACAAGGAAACTTCTTTTAACTACTTAGATTTTGTTATCTGTTATATGTTCAAGCTTTATGTATATTTATTTGCCACACAGGCTTTATGTATATTTTACTCTTCCACTTATGAATGCAAGTACTTCCTGGACATCAACAATACACTTCTAAGATGCACCACATTAGAATTTGACACTACAATACATCTGTTACTTTAATAGAAAACAACACATAATGTTGTAGGAGTATGAGAACACAATCATGACCCCCAAAAGGAGGGAATAACATAGAACTATGGGGACAATGGTGGAACAAATTAGTAATCTTCAATCTCTTAAGCTTTAGAGCCAACGAAAGCCCTGACCTTAGAGTTCTCTAAAAGAAGCCCAAGTAATGGCAGTGTGTTTACTAGGTTCTAAAGATGATCTAAAGTTGAGAACTTTTGGATCATCTGGACTTCAAATTTTGAGTGAAGGAGTATATTAAGTAGCTTTTAGCTTTTAAATGTGTTCTATAGTTGAGTACCTTGAACTATTAGGACTTCACATCTTGTAAGAGATTCAAATTCTATACTAGTTAGAACATGCAGCTGTTAATCTTTCCTTTTTGTCCTATTTAATCATATGTATGAATGCGTATTCATTAGTTTCTATTCTTCAACCTCTTAGAAAAACATTTACGTGATAATTTCTTTTGCCAAAATATTTTCACAGATTGGACAGAGTATAGCTCTAAATGGTGGTGGTGTCACAGCTGAGGAAATTGATCCATATCTTGATCCAGGGACTACTGGGAAGATGGTACAGTAAAGCTTCACTTATATAATTGAGATACAAGCTAGTATATTCATATGCCACTTCCCATATAAACTTCCATATTTCCACTTTTGAGTTGGCTGGTCCTTAACCGAAGCTGGTTAAATGCCACAAGATTTTAAATTACATAGTTTTTGTGCTGAGTCACTAGCAGAATTAATCATTAATTAACATCTCTCTCTCTTTCTCCTTTTTTTTTTTGATTTTCTAGGAATACCTTTAACAACCTATTTTGATTGTCTTATTCCACAAATCCAGATTGCATGGTTAAATGTACGTCTATGTAGTTCGTCACTTTCTATGATTTTGGTTCTGCTTGTGTTTGTATGTGTAGGATCTCCCAACAGGGCACCTAAATTTGTGGTCTGTCACTTTCAAACTTGAAGATGGGCGACTGTTTTGGGTGTTGTCACATTTATTGCAGCATGACAATGCTTTGTGTATGCTGCTCTCTGTCTCTGCCCTCCCCCCTTCTCCGCCTCTCCCTCTTCGTATCCTACTACGACTTATTTACATTCAGTAATCTAGCATAAATTATTACACTACAAAAAAATTTAGCGGAAACAAAAACTCTAGTCGGTCTTTCTTCAAAAAAATAGGTAGTGCAGTCCTAGTTGATCCACAAATAATTTCTGTGTTTCTCGGAAGTTTCTCTTTTGCTATCTACTTCAGTATAGTCCAGTATAATTTGTTTTCCTTATGCCTCTAGTGCATTTTATTCTGTTTAATTCCACTATTTCCTATTGCCGAAATTGCAAAACTAGTCCTGTCAAAATTCGAAGTTGCGATTTTAGTCCTATATGTTATACTTTTTTCATAATCATGGTTCCGCAATTTTGATTCTTTAAGTTTTAAGTTGGTGCAAATTTCGTCCAGGAGGGCGCCCTGGGCTGTCTGTATTTCACTTATTCTAGCGGCCGAATCGTCAAAGGACTAAGATTGCAAATTTAGAAGTTATAGGACGACTATTGCATCACCGTATATATACATGACCAATTTTGCAATATTTCCATGCTATTCACAGTTAGATTTCCTAGTAGTTTTGTTGCTGTAGAAAACATTGCCTTTTCGATTAATTAAAATTGGAATTCATTATTGAGACTCTTACCGAGCGTTTCGTTATGTTTGTCTCCATGCAATTTCAGAAAAATCAAGTTAATTCAAGTCATTACATGAACAGGGAAATGTTTCTAGTTGTCTAAGAGAGCCGTGGCACGACTTGCACTGTAAGATTGATGGGCCCGCAACATATGATGTTCTGTCCAATTTTGAGAAGAGGTGGCTGAAGGCCTCGAAGCCTCAGGGGATTAAAAAATTGAAGTTTTTGTATGACAACGCTTTGCTTCGGATTGAAAGGACGCCTGAAATATTAGGGTTGTATGATGCTCCATTTGTGAGTGAAGACGATCCGGAGGGTTGGTATGTGCAGGTAAACTTTTCTTCTTGAAACTCTAGTAGTGTGGAAAAAAGCTAAATGTTTTTAAGTTTGGATTGTTAAACACTTTTCTCTTTGTTCCTCTTTTTGTGAAGCAATAATATTCAATTTTGCTTTCTCGACCTATCTCTCTAGTTTCTATGTTTTATAACTGCACCAAAATTCCTCTATTCATGGAATGAAAGTTGCTACAGCCTTATAAGCCTGATTCTTTGTTAAGATTCTAAATGTTTGGATATTGTGTTTCTTCAATAAGGGATCTCACTGTTTTAAGTATTCTCATATTGATCTGACATTTTGGTAATTTCAGGTTCGATTATTCTTTTTATTTTTATTTTTGTTTCAAGTCTTATATTATTGTGCAAAATGTTGCCTTTGAATTGTTGAGAGAATACTTTTTCTTGAGCTTGTTTAAGTTTTTGTTTAAATATCTCTTTTTTTTTTTATCATGTTCAGTGTTATCCTTGATATGAAATTATATTTCTCTGCATGATGTAATATTTTGATCTTGCATCATTGCTTTAAGTTCAAATCTTATACTCTATAAGGTTTATATATATGTTTTTGATCTTAACACTCCTATTTATGCTGCTTCTTGTTTGTTGTTTGAAGGTGTATTGATGACCTTTCTCGATTATGCGACGAGTGGGCCGCATATGTTGGTTAGAAGCATGGAAGATTTTTACTTTTTCGAAAGAATAGTGTGATCTTTTTGTTTGTTATTTTGAAATGTTAACTGGTTTTGTTATGTGATATTTTGTACTTTGTAACTATTAAGGATAATGATGCTAATGGTTAATGAAATATTTTATATTTAGACTTTATCAAATATTGTTGCGGCATCAAAAAATATATATCATTTTAATATATACCTTGATATGTGATTTTCAGTACATATTTAATTATAAAATTACCATTAATTAAATTATCAATTTAGTGTCAAGCATTTCTTGATAATCAAGTGTCATAATTTACTCTCAATTATATCTCAGAAATACGGAAATTAATGACACTGAAATACAATTACTATTTTCTCACATTATAGTGTCGTTATCTATTCACACTATAGTGTGATGGAGTAGTGACATGTAATATTTATTGGAAGGTACTGACATTGTTGTATCGGAATATAGTTACATTTGTGTAACACAGACTACTGACACCAGTTTTAGTGACACCGTAAAATGGTGTCACCGCGTTTTGACTGCCGAATTACTGACACATTTTACGTGTCTCACTAAAAGGATTTAGTGACAGTTTTTTGCTATCACTAAAGCCCCTTTTTTTAGTAGTGATATATTAGACAATGGGTTGATCACAATGTTTTGAATCATATCAGTGGATAGAAGAACGCCCGAGATTTGTGGCACAAGCTCAAGCAATTGTATGCTCGGAAGACGGTGAATAATAAGTTATTCCTCATTAAACAAATGATGAGTCTAAAATATCGAGATAGGACTCCTCTGTCGAATCATTTGAATGCATTCTAGGGCATCATTAATCAACTTGCAGGAATGGGCATTAAATTCGAAGAGGAGGTTCAAGCTTTGTGGTTGTTGTGCACTTTGCCGGATACTTGGTGTAACACCCCCAAAACCGTATGGGAATATTACACACCGTAGACCCTCTCCACAAGGATCTACCAGGCTAAACATCCATAAACAACCAAATGCTTGCCCGGCCAGGGTCAAACAATATAATAATACAGACCGTTAAGCTCACTTACACATAAACATACAGACCGATGCGGTCACACAACTCTATCAATAGAACTGACTAACATCATTGCCCACACAGGGGTCGAAAAACAATACAGCGGAAGACTAAATCAACTCTAATAATATAACCAAACTCTACCAACTCTCGACTCCTGATTAGTATCGCATCTCGTCATCCTCTTGTGCCAATCCTGTGACTGCTCCCCTGAACCTGCATGTACTTGGATGCAGAACAGACATCCACCCCCCGATTACTCGGGGGTTAGTAAAACTCCACTGTTTTACTAGTGCAAGTATAAAACGATACGAAATGCAACAAGTAAATAGCAACTACGAATTTAATATGGAAATCAATTATCAAATGTTTCCGAGATGTTTTATTAATTTTGAACTCAAGCAAGAGATATTTGAAAAGGAACACATCATCTCGGGGATTTTTATTAAGCAGAAATTCTTTTGGACCTCGAGTCCCAATTTACAAAGCCGTTTCGAAAACATTAGGGCCTTAGCCCGATTCTCTTTTCAAAACACAATAGATGAGATATCATTATGGGTCCGAGACCCGTATTTAAAATGTTATCCAAACAATCACTGCTATACGATAGTTGTTCGTACACATCATGTAACGAACTCCGGAGGCCTCAACGGACCTTACCCGGACCACACACTCTGTTCGTACACATCATGTACCGAACTCCGGAGGCCTCGACGGACCTTACCAGACCACATACATCATTCGTACACATCATGTACCGAACCCCAGAGGCCTCGTCAGACCCTACCTGGAACACACACACACCTCGACACGACACAATTCATAATCATCAAATGTCAAGCCATTCCACATTACACCGAAATGCATAATCAAGTATGTAAATCAAGACAACACAAATATCATAATCATCACAACAACTCAACAATGAACAATCATGCCCGGCACAACTTAGATGATTTGCACATCCAACACAATTCCACGATGTTAACTAGGTGATGGTATTATCGCTACCATCAATCATTCATGAAATTTAATTCATACAAAACATATTCATGAAAGTAAACCAATGCATCACAACCCTAACTCGACGTCCCTATTCACAAGACACAATTCGTATAGTAAAATACTTGTCTTAATAACCGCTACCGAATACTCCGAAGAACACGATTCGACCGGGAAGCTCGGACCCCGAAGAAGACAACGAACGGAAGGGTTCCGACTCGAGTTCTTCACAAGAATTTCGTCCCTTTGAAGATCCAAGTACTTTAATTCGGTGTAATCGCGTTAGATCCACAATCCGAGCTTCACGATCGAAAGGAGATGAAGAAAAACCAAGTATTCAAGTGATAGATGAAGAAAATTCTCTCCCTCAAGCCTCTCTCTCGGAACAAGGTGGATGAAATGAAAAAAAATGAGTTGAACTCGCTGAAAAAACGCAATTATAGCGCTGACTTCTCTGTGTGCAGCGGCCCAGCAGAAGTGTGCCGCGGCACAGGGCCAAAACTGGAAAATGAGTGTCTGAGCTATTTCGACCATAACTCTCTCGTCCGGACTCCGATTGACTCACCGTTTGAACCATTGGAAAGCTAACTTGATGCTCTATAATATTGAAAGGATCCAAAATCTTTGGAGTTTCCAAGAATTTATGGTGATTTTACAAAGTCGAACTCATACTTGGAAAAGTCGTTTGATAACACTGAACTCAAGAAAAACGACACCGAAACCCGAACCTAAATACGAATCGAAGATACGGTTACGAAGTACTCGCAAAGACGAATCTAAGAGCTCAGAGAACACACAATTCCGACCACCCGAAGGCTCGAAATTCGACAACCGAAGTAATTACCCCAAACTTTGGGAAATTACGAAAACGGCCCAAAACGTCCGAAAATCACGATACGTGATCGAATAACCAAACCGAAGTTTACAACACGTCTAACAAAGTTAAACGGACTTACGGGAAACTCGAAACAGTAATTTCGAACGAGATTCACAAGAATCGAACTCGAGTGCGGAAAAGTCGTTAAGAAACACGGAACTCAACAAAACAATACCGAAACAAACTCGGATGTCGAAAAGTGCAGAATTAATCATTCTCAGAATGATGAAACGGTCCCAAGCGAGTCGTCAAAACGAACTTCCGCCAAAAAATAAAATTACCAGAAATCAAATTTGCGGATATTACATACTACCCTCCTTAAAAGAAGTTTCGTCCCGAAACTTAAAACAAGTATGGAGAAGCAGCATCCCGCCAGAAAAACTCAATGAGATACACAAGAAACGCGTAACCTACGCCTAACGGCGAAACGTTATAAGCAATGCAAAGAAAGATACGGCGTGAAAACACGCTCCGCGACGACCAACACAATGCCACTGCCTATGATTTGAAACAATAACGAGCAATTTACGTCACATCACATGCACACATTAAATCAAAGAAACGCACGCGACAACAAGCTGCACCCGACTAGAACGGCTATGTGAAAGAAACAAATAGAGTATCATGATAGAAATCACTCCGTTACTCATCAACAAGAAATGTCTGACGTCAAAACACAAACAATTCAAGATAACAGAAAACGAGAATACTGGATTTTACATTTTATCATACAAAAAATAAGTTTCGTCCCAAAACTTAAATTAAGGTTATCACAATAATACGAAACAAAATACAACGACACATAATAAAATACCATGTTCATGACCCCGCGGTCCGCTGTCACGCCTCTGTATGTTCAACAACTATACATGAACTTATTCAAAACAGAATATCATTTAACAAGTTCCAAACGTAAAAATGTCACAAGATACCTCTCTACACGAGAAACAATCCGCGCAACTAGTATCAAAAACACTATGACTGGACATCACTGTGACCTCCGGAAGTAGGAATGGTACTCCGGTCCCTTATCATCTCGGCAACAATCTCGCAGTACTGAACTCGATGCCCCTCGTGTCCACAATTATAACAAGTCACTGGCGGGTTCATACAATGCGCGCATTCATGGCCTAGAACGTTACAGTTGAAACACCTAGGAGCATTACCAGAACTCAAAGACACCGCCTTGGGTCCTTTGTATTCTCTAGCTGACCGAGAAGGTTCCATACTCGGCTGATACGAGTGTTGAGGCGTGGGAATCCCAATTCCCTTACTTCCCGATCCGTCAACAGAGATCTTCTGCTTCTTCCCTACTGATACGGACTCGGTAGACATTATAGCCATTTCAAATGCTAAGGCTCGATCTTGATAGTCCTTCAGAGTTGTACACCTAAAAGGGGCCATACACTGCCGAACCTGAGGTTTCATATGCATTTCAAAGTAACGAACCTTATCTGTCTCACTTCGCACTTGATCTCGAACGTAACACAGCTGTCGATTGTAATCGACTATTGCTTGAGATATAGACACATCCTGGGGCATATCCGAGAAGAACTCAACAATTCTACGTTCCTTAACAGGCAGCGGACAATACTCGGCCTCCATAGCAGTCTTGAATTCGGCCCAAGTAGCTATACGATCACTAGGCGCTATGGCCTCCCACCTGTGTGCCGCTTTCTTGTCAAGAAGGTATTGGGCGATGGGTACTCTTCTCTCATCGGGGCAAGCTACAGCATCAAATATCCTGTCCAACTGGAAGAGCCAGTCCTCCCAGCCTAATGAATCCGAAGAACCTACGAAACGGGGCAGGTGCATTCTCATCACAACTCGTAACCACTTACTAGCTCCGTTATCCTCATCCGGAATCCCGTCACAGTGTACGATCTGATTCACATGCGCCAATTGGTCAACCACCTGACGAAGGATCGTGGCGGCGCCAATGTCAACCCTACGACCACGTCCTCGGCCTCGACCTCTTGGCATACTGAACGGACAATCAATCAGAATAACACAACCAACTAAACATCACAACGTCAACATAGGACGATAAATAGCAGCACGGTATAACATCAACCCCAAGTCATTACACACGTGCACAAACTAACACTGTAATTTTAGAACTTCATTCAAAAATAATTCACACAGTCACATTAACAGAGATGTTTGGATTTTATCAAATCAAACACGGTCAAAACCACACACGTATCGTAGGGACCCCACACTAGCAACGAAATAAAATATTTCCGTGGTATTATTCAAATGATAAAATTTTAAAATTCTCAAGTTTGAAAAAATTTGGTGAAATGAAATTTTTTGAAAACACATTTAATACCTCGGTCGTTCAATCAAAACCATGTATCTCAACATTTAGAAAACACTGAAACATTCTCCGGCGAGCACAACAACACCACAAACTTATCACAACCACTTAGCCCCAACACGTGGACATATGAAGTTCAAAATTCCGAAAACCAAAAATCGTTCTGCAAAATAAAAATTTTCCAAAATCCTTTAGTTGATAACCAAAACGACGGTAATATTTTACAATGTATGAAGTACTTCAAAACACATTTTTCAAATACCGTCTGATTGTGTCATTTGAAAATACATGGCCCATTTGTCAAAATTTAACAAATTTTAAAAAAAAAAATCCACATAGACCGTGGTTTGACCGCACCACCAAAATATTTTTCCAAAAATCGATTTTTACAAAAATTCTCAAACTGTAAAGTCCTTCAGAAAACATTCTCAAACTTACCCATAGCGGACAAAAATTACAACATTCAAAAAACAGTCGAATTTAAAACCACATACTCAAATGGCAACCAGGGTCGCCAATTCAATCAAATGCATCTCGTGGTATCAAGTTTAAGCACACAGCAAAATCATTCATCGGAGTTTCCCACAAACTCTACCGTCGGTATCTTTTAGAAACCCATCAAGGTTTACAACTTTCACGACATACCACCCCACCCGGTGGTTCAAAGATAAAACAATAACGTGTCCAGTTCTATACACATACTATGTGTCACGAATATTAAACACAACTATATTACACAATACTATGTAAATAAAATTATGCTCCGCAATTAACTAACTAAGATAAAATCGAGATACACAGGTATTACGCATAAAAGAGGAGACTTACATCCACAGGTCGCACGGAGGTGACGGTCGCCCACGATACTAATCTCATCCGACAACATAACCGACAAGTTGTGACTACGCACAACTCAACTTGTCACCTGACGACTCGAACGACATGACAACACATTACTCGACAAATCACGACTTGACACGACCCGACAGCCTAGGTTTCCGCAACCTAAGCTCTAATACCATAAATGTAACACCCCAAAACCGTATGGGAATATTACACGCCGTAGACCCTCTCCACAAGGATCTACCAGGCTAAACATCCATAAACAACCAAATGCTTGCCTGGTCAGGGTCAAACAATATAATAATATAGACCGTTAAGGTCACTTACACATAAACACACAGACCGATGAGGTCACACAACTCTATCAACAGAACTGACTAACATCATTGCCCACACAGGGGTCGAAACACAATACAGCGGAAGACTGAATCAACTCTAATAATATAACCAAACTCTACCAACTCTCGACTCCTGATTAGTATCGCAGCTTGTCATCCCCTTGTGCCAATCCTGTGACTGCTCCCCTGAACCTGCATGTACCAGGACGCAGAACAGACATCCACCCCCCGATTACTCGGGGGTTAGTAAAACTCCACTATTTTACTAATGCAAGTATAAAACGATACGAAATGCAATAAGTAAATAGCAACTACGAATTTAATATGGAAATCAATTATCAAATGTTTCCGAGAAGTTTTATTAATTTTGAACTCAAGAAAGAGATATTTGAAAAGGAACACATCACCTCGGGGATTTTTTTTAAGCAGAAATTCTTTTGGACCTCGAGTCCCAATTTACAAAGCCTTTTCGAAAACATTAGGGCCTTAGCCCGATTCTCATATCAAAACACAATAGATGAGATATCATTATGGGTCCGAGACCCGTATTTAAAATGTTATCCAAACAATCACTGCTATACGACTGTTGTGCGTACACATCATGTACCGAACTCTGGAGGCCTCAACGGACCTTACCCGGACCACACACTCTGTTCGTACACATCATGTACCGAACTCTGGAGGCCTCGGCGGACCTTACCCGACCACATACATCGTTCGTACACATCATGTACTGAACCCCAGAGGCCTCGTCAGACCCTACCTAGATCACACACCTTGTTCGTACACATCATGTATCGAACTCCAGAGGTCTCGTCAGACCCTACCTGGAACACACACACACCTCGACACGACACAATTCATAATCATCAAATGTCAAGCTATTCCACATTACACCGAAATTCATAATCAAGTATGCAAATAAAGACAACACAAATATCATAATCATCACAACAACTCAACAATGAACAATCATGCCCTGCACAACTTAGATGATTTGCACATCCAACATAATTCCACGATGTTAACTAGGTGATGGTATTATCGCTACCATCAATCATTCATGAAATTCAATTCATACGAAACATATTCACGAAAGTAAACCAATGCATCACAATCCTAACTCGACGTCCCTATTCACAAGACACAATTCGTATAGTAAAATACTTGCCTTAATAACCGCTACCGAATACTCCGAAGAACACGATTCGACCGGGAAGCTCGGACCCCGAAGAAGACAACGAACGGAAGGGTTTCGACTCGAGTTCTTCACAAGAATTTCGTCCCTTTGAAGATCCAAGTACTTTAATTCGATGTAATCGCATTAGATCCACAATCTCAGCTCCACGATCGAAAGGAGATGAAGAAAAACCAAGTATTCAAGTGATAGATGAAGAAAATTCTCTCCCTCAAGACTCTCTCTCGGAACAAGGTGGATGAAATGAAAAAAAAACGAGTTGAACTCGCTGAAAAAACGCAATTATAGCGCTGACTGCTCTGCGTGCCGCGGCCCAGCAGAAGTGTGCCGCGGCACAGGGCCAAAACTGGAAAATGAGTGTCTGAGCTATTTCGACCATAACTCTCTCGTCCGGACTCCAATTGACTCACCATTTGAACCATTGAAAAGCTAACTTGATGCTATATGATATTGAAAAGATCCAAAATCTTTGGAGTTTCCAAGAATTTATGGTGGTTTTACAAAGTCGAACTCATACTTGGAAAAGTCGTTTAATAACACTGAACTCAAGAAAAACGACACCGAAACCCGAACCTGAATACGAATCGAAGATACGGTTACGAAGTACTCGCAAAGACGAATCTAAGAGCTAAGAGAACACACAATTCCGACCACCCGAAGGCTCGAAATTCGACAACCGAAGTAATTACCCCAAACTTTGGGAAATTACGAAAACGGCCCAAAACGTCCGAAAATCACGATACGTGATCGAATAACCAAACCGAAGTTTACAACACGTCTAACAAAGTTAAACGGACTTACGGGAAACTCGAAATAGTAATTTCGAACGAGATTCACAAGAATCAAACTCTAGTGCGGAAAAGTCGTTAAGAAACACGGAACTCAACAAAACAATACCGAAACAAACTCGGATGTCGAAAAGTGCAGAATTAATCATTCTCAGAATGATGAAACGGTCCCAAGCGAGTCGTCAAAACGAACTTACGCTAAAAAAGAAAATTACCAGAAATCAAATTTGCGGATATTACATACTACCCTCCTTAAAAGAAGTTTCGTCCCGAAACTTAAAACAAGTATGGAGAAACATCATCCCGCCAGAAAAACTCAACGAGATACACAAGCAACGCGTAACCTATGCCTAACGGCGAAACGTTACAAGCAACGCAAAGGAAGATACGACGTGAAAACACGCTCCGCGACGACCAACATAATGCCACTGCCTATGATTTGAAACAATAACGAGCAATTTACGTCACATCACATGCACACATTAAATCAAAGAAACGCACGCGACAACAAGCCGCACCCGACCAGAACGGCTATGTGAAAGAAACAAATAGAGTATCATGATAGAAATCACTCCGTTACTCATCAACAAGAAATGTCCGACGTCAAAACACAAACAATTCAAGATAACAGAAAACGAGAATACTGGATATTACATTTTATCATACAAAAAATAAGTTTCGTCTCGAAACTTAAATTAAGGTTATCACAATGATACAAAACAAAATATAACGACACATAATATAATACCATGTTCATGACCCCGCGGTCCGCTGTCACGCCTCTGTATGTTCAACAAATATACAGGAACTTATTCAAAACATAATATCATTTAACAAGTTCCAAACTTAAAAACGTCACAAGATACCTCTCTACACGAGAAACAATCCGCGCAACTAGTACCAAAAACACTATGACTGGACATCACTGTGCCCTCCGAAAGTATGAATGGTACTCCGGTCCATTATCATCTCGGCAACAATCTCGCAGTACTGAACTCGATGCCCCTCGTGTCCACAATTATAACAAGTCACTGGCGGTTTCTTACAATGCGCGTGTTCATGGCCTAGAACGTTACAGTTGAAACACCTAGGAGCATTACCAGAACTCAAAGACACCGGCTTGGGTCCTTTATATTCTCTAGGTGACCGAGAAGGTTCCATACTCGGCTGATACGAGGGTTGAGGTGTGGGAATCCCAATTCCCTTACTTTCCGATCCGTCAACGGAGATCTTATGCTTCTTCGCTACTGATACGGACTCGGTAGACATTATAGCCATTTCAAATGCTAAGGCTCGATCTTGATAGTCCTTCAGAGTTGTACACCTAAAAGGGGTCATACACTGCCGACCTGAGGTTTCATACGCATATCAAAGTAACGAACCTTATCTGTCTCACTTCGCACTTAATCTCGAATGTAACACAGCTGTCGATTGTAATCGACTATTGCTTGAGATATAGACACATCCTGGGGCGTAGCCGAGAAGAACTCAACAATTCTACGTTCCTTAACAGGCAGCGGACAATACTAGGCCTCCATAGCAGTCTTGAATTCGGCCCAAGTAGCTGTACGATCACTAGGCGCTATGGCCTCCCACCAGTGTGCCGCTTCCTTGTCAAGCAGGTATTGGGCGATGGGTGCTCTTCTCTCATCGGGGCAAGCTACAGTATCAAATGTCCTGTCCAACTGGAAGAGCCAGTCCTCCCAGCCTAATGAATCCGAAGAACCTACGAAACGGGGCAGGTGCATTCTCATCACAACTCGTAACCACTTACTAGCTCCGTTATCCTCATCCGGAATCCCGTCACAGTGTACGGTCTAATTCACATGCGCCAATTGGTCAGCCACCTGACGAAGGATCGTGGCGGCGCCAATGTCAACCCTACGACCACGTCCTCGGCCTCGACCTCTCGGCATACTGAATGGACGATCAATCAGAATAACACAACCAACTAAACATCACAACGTCAACATAGGACGATAAATAGCAGCACGGTATAACATCAACCCCAAGTCATTACATACATGCACGAACTAACATTGTAATTTTAGAACTTCATTCAAAAATAATTCACACAGTCACATTAACAGAGATGTTTGGATTTTATCAAATCAAACACGGTCAAAACCACACACGTATCGTAGGGACCACACACTAGCAACGAAATAAAATATATCCGGAGTATTATTCAAAT
This sequence comes from Orobanche coerulescens, assembly GCA_033398695.1. Taxonomy (NCBI): domain Eukaryota; kingdom Viridiplantae; phylum Streptophyta; class Magnoliopsida; order Lamiales; family Orobanchaceae; genus Orobanche; species Orobanche coerulescens. Next base: position 67,986,608 of record CM065809.1, read on the forward strand.
GATAAAATTTTAAAATTCTCAAGTTTGAAAAATTTGGTGAAATGAAATTTTTTGAAAACACATTTAATACCTCGGTCGTTCAATCAAAACCATGTATCTCAACATTTAGAAAACACTCAAAACATTCTCCGGCGAGCACAACAACACCACAAACTTATCACAACCACTTAGCCCCAACACGTGGACATATGAAGTTCAAAATTCCCAAAACCAAAAATCGTTCTGCAAAATAAAATTTTTCCAAAATCCTTTAGTTCATAACCAAAACGACGGTAATATTTTACAATGTCTGAAGTACTTCAAAACACATTTTTCAAATACCGTCTGATTGTGTCATTTGAAAATACATGGCCCATTTGTCAAAATTTAACAAATTTTAAAAAAAATCCACATAGACCGTGGTTTGACCGCACCACCAAAATAGTTTTCCAAAAATCGATTTTTACAAAAATTCTCAAACTGTAAAGTCCTTCAGAAAACATTCTCAAACTTACCCATAGCGGACAAAAATTACAACATTCCAAAAACAGTCGAATTTAAAACCACATACTCAAATGGCAACCAGGGTCGCCAATTCAATCAAATGCATCTCGTGGTATCAAGTTTAAGCACACAGCAAAATCATTCATCGGAGTTTCCCACAAACTCTACCGTCGGTATCTTTTAGAAACCCATCAAGGTTTACAACTTTCACGACATACCACCCCACCCGGTGGTTCAAAGATAAAACAATAACGTGTCCAGTTCTATGCACATACTATGTGTCACGAATATTAAACACAACTATATTACACAATACTATGTAAATAAAATTATGCTTCGCAATTAACTAACTAAGATAAAATCGAGATACATAGGTATTACGCATAAAAAGAGGAGACTTACATCCACAGGTCGCACGGAGGTGACGGTCGCCCACGATACTAATCTCATCCGACAAAATAACCGACACATTGTGACTACGCACAACTCAACTTGTCACCTAACGACTCGAACGACATGGCAACACATTACTCGACAAATCACGACTTGACACGACCCGATAGCCTATGTTTCCGCAACCTAAGCTCTGATACCATAAATGTAACACCCCAAAACCGTATGGGAATATTACACGCCGTAGACCCTCTCCACAAGGATCTACCAGGCTAAACATCCATAAACAACCAAATGCTTGCCCGGCCAGGGTCAAACAATATAATAATACAGACCATTAAGGTCACTTACATATAAACACACAGACCGATGAGGTCACACAACTCTATCAACAGAACTGACTAACATCATTGCCCACACAGGGGTCGAAACACAATACAGCGGAAGACTGAATCAACACTAATAATATAACCAAACTCTACCAACTCTCGACTCCTGATTAGTATCGCAGCTCGTCATCCCCTTGTGCCAATCCTGTGACTGCTCCCCTGAACCTGCATGTACCAGGACGCAGAACAGACATCCACCCCCCGATTACTCGGGGGTTAGTAAAACTCCATTGTTTTACTAGTGCAAGTATAAAATGATACGAAATGCAACAAGTAAATAGAAACTACGAATTTAATATGGAAATAAATTATCAAATGTTTCCTAGAAGTTTTATTAATTTTGAACTCAAGCAAGAGATATTTGAAAAGGAACACATCATCTCGGGGATTTTTTTTAAGCAGAAATTCTTTTGGACCTCGAGTCCCAATTTACAAAGCCTTTTCGAAAACATTAGGGCCTTAGCCCGATTCTCATTTCAAAACACAATAGATGAGATATTATTATGGGTCCGAGACCCGTATTTAAAATGTTATCCAAACAATCACTGCTATACGACCGTTGTTCGTACACATCATGTACCGAACTCCGGAGGCCTCAACGGACCTTACCCGGACCACACACTCAGTTCGTACACATCATGTACCGAACTCCGGAGGCCTCGACGGACCTTACCCGACTAGATACATCGTTCATACACATCATGTACCGAACCCCAGAGGCCTCGTCAGACCCTACCTGGATCACACACCTTGTTCGTACACATCATGTACCGAACTCAAGAGGTCTCATCAGACCCTACCTGGAACACACACACACCTCGACACGACACAATTCATAATCATCAAATGTCAAGCCATTCCACATTACACCGAAATGCATAATCAAGTATGTAAAACAAGACAACACAAATATCATAATCATCACAACAACTCAACAATGAACAATCATGCCCGGCACAACTTAGATGATTTGCACATCCAACACAATTCCACGATGTTAACTAGGTGATGGTATTATCGCTACCATCAATAATTCATGAAATTCAATTCATACGAAACATATTCACGAAAGTAAACCAATGCATCACAATCCTAACTCGACGTCCCTATTCACAAGACACAATTCGTATAGTAAAATACTTGCCTTAATAATCACTACCGAATACTCCGAAGAACACGATTCGATCGGGAAGCTCGGACCCCGAAGAAGACAACGAACGGAAGGGTTTCGACTCGAGTTCTTCACAAGAATTTCGTCCCTTTCAAGATCCAAGTACTTTAATTCGATGTAATTGCGTTAGATCCACAATCCGAGCTTCACGATCGAAAGGAGATGAAGAAAAACCAAGTATTCAAGTGATAAATGAAGAAACTTCTCTCCCTCAAGACTCTCTCTCGGAACAAGGTGGATGAAATGAAAAAAAAAATGAGTTGAACTCGCTGAAAAAACGCAATTATAGCGCTGACTGCTCTGTGTGCCGCGGCCCAGCAGAAGTGTGCCGCGGCACAGGGCCAAAACTGGAAAGCAATTATATATATATGAGTACTTTTATTTTGAGAAAAGCTAATGTCCGCAGTATATTATCTTAAAGCAAATAATTGAAGTATTTAAAATTCTTGTATCGTATTACGATCAGAAATATATTTAAGATAAATATATTTTGAACATTTTATTTTTCAAGTAAGTATTTATAATAATCTCTAAAGGAAGTTATTTCCGAAAGGTGATGGCAGTGCAGTTAAAAAATAAATGATATCAAAATTCTTATTGTGTAATTTTGAAACATTGGAAAAATAAGAATTTTAAATGAATATTTTCTTGTGGAACTAATCTTCAAACTTCTTTTCGGACGACCTATTATTTTGAGTCATGGAAATATTTTCTAACATATGTGTCGATATCTTAATCAGGTTATTCTATTTTTGAGGCGTTTATACGTATTGATTAAGAAACTTGATAATTGAGAATTTATAATTTAACGGGTACTAGTGAAAACCTAGAAAAGTATATATAGATACTACATATGCATTGTTTGAGTTACGAGTTAATGCGAGCATGACAATATTGGATAATATAGTTTGAGATGATTGATGATTACTGTGATATCGTGATTAGTATATGATAAATATTTGAGAATAAAAATATTTTGACACGACCCCATAGACCTGTATTTCCTCCTCCGTATAGTAAACTGATTTTTTTTGCGGCCAACACTTCTCCGAAATTGTCAGTTGCTTTTCGGAAGCAGACATCTTTCCCAAAAGTAGCTACGGCAAAGACACAGACAGATTGGATGTTATATAAATGTGATGATGCCAATGATTTCTCGATGAAAGTTATATTTAAGGGAGGTATGTGATAATGAGAATGAGAATAGAGAAAGAACTTGAATGAGTTGAATACGATTAATTTCTCACTGATGCGACTATTTATAGTGGAAAGGCAGCGTGAATCAAGGCAAGTGGAATTACGAATTACGAGAAGAAGATTTTAAAAATCTATAGAACGACACTTGCTCATGTAGTCACAGTAAAATGTCATTATCAGTGACATATATCAGTTTTGGCGGGATACGGAATAGGCGACGAACTGCCTTTGTTCTATGTCCTTAAAAAAATTCATAGTGGATGAATTATTTATGCAGAGTACACGACATCCAAAGTTTAGAGAATATGAACGTAGTTAGTGCGATATAATATCATTATATTAGTTCAGATTTAATTTCGGAAATGAGAATTTTTGTATTTTGAATTAAAAGGTACACACACACACACACACACACACACACACACACACACATATATATATATATATATATATATATATATATATATATTTACTGAGTACTTTTATTTTGAGAAAAGTTAAAGTCCGCAGTATATTATTTTAAATCAAATAATTGAAGTATTTAAAATTCTTGTATCGTATTACGATCAGAAATATATTTAAGATAAATATATTTTGAACATTTTATTTTTCAAGTAAGTATTTATAATAATCTCTAAAGGAAGTTATTTCCGAAAGGTGATGGCAGTGCAGTTAAAAAATAAATGATATCAAAATTCTTATTGTGTAATTTTGAAACCTTGGAAAAATAAGAATTTTAAATGAATATTTTCTTGTGGAACTAATCTTCAAACTTCTTTTCGGACGACCTATTATTTTGAGTTATAGAAATATTTTATAACACATGTGTCGATATCTTAATCAGGTTATTCTGTTTTTAAGGCGTTTATACGTATTGATTAAGAAACTTGATAATTGAGAATTTATAATTTAACGGGTACTAATGAAAACCTAGAAAAGTATATATAGATACTACATATGCGTTGTTTGAGTTACGAGTTAATGCGAGCATGACAATATTGGATAATATGGTTTGAGATGATTGATGATTACTGTGATATCGTGATTAGTATATGATAAATATTTGAGAATAAAAATATTTTGACTGAAAAGTTTTTAGAATGTATATGATATTTATTGATTTATATTATTAAGCCGATGTAATGTAAGATGTCAGATGATATTCTCTGATGTCTTTGGATAATTGTTGGTGCGAAATGGCGGTGGCCAACGTCTAGTCCCCCGATGAATTATTTGGCGAAGGTTATAGGAACTATCCGGGCCGTGTTTGGACGTATGATCAGAGCGTGCTTATCGAGCGAATAATTGGCTAAGTCACAAGGATATTACTTATATTATGGATAGTTCACTGCTTAGGTCGTTGAGAATAGCTATACAGATTTGATAGAGTAATTCTGAATGCTCTGTAATTTTACATATCCGGATGATATAATTATCTAGTGATATCCACATTGGCTTATTACTATTGTATTGAGTCGGGTGTTGGATCAATCGATGAAACAATTTAATATTAATTAAATTACAGATCGAAGTTACACCTCTTGTGAGAGTCAGGTGGTAATTGTAAAAGTGCAGAAAGATTACATGTGGACAGAGTATGATATTAGGGGTTGGTACTCTAGTCGTTCTATCTTAAGTTTCAGGACGAAACTTATTTTAATGGGGATAGTATGTAATATCCGGAATATTTTAAATTCAATTTTTGACGATATAATTTTTATTTAATTATTTCTCTTTATTTTATTAGATGACTATTTAAAAATCAGACGAGTTCTCTTGACATTAGACCTGAATTAATAGAGATTTATTTTCTTATTAAATAATTAAAACGATTAACGTAGACCAGACGAAAATGTGGCAATTCGACTGAATAATTTATTTAATGGATCATCGGATCCATTTATGATATGAGTTGTACCATTTTAATACACCACTTACTTAATCATTAAGTATTATTCTATTATTATTTTATTTTATTATTATTATCATTATTAAACATCATTGGATTCTCTCTCTCTCCCTCACGTTTCTTTTGTTCTCCCTCTCTCATTATTTCTCACCAGCTCTCATCTCTATTTCTCTCATCTCTCTTTTCTCTCTATCTCTCTCTATCCGTCCCTCTCGACGAGTTTCAGGCGACGACGAAGGAGGGCAAGGTAGCGGGACTTGGTCTTGGCGGACTTGGGGCTGGACTTCCGACGGCGGCAGAGTTCAAAAGAGGCTGGATTATGAGTCTCGGGTCGGAGTTAATGGAGGTCCGGATGGAGTCAGATATGTACTGGGTTCTTGAACTGGAGATGGTGTTCCGGTGAGATAGATTTCCGACAATCGGAGAGAGATCTTTTGACAAGAAGTCAACTACGTGAGTTGAGTTTTCCGACGATCGGAGATGGCTTCTGACCTGAACGGACGAGATGAATGGAGGTGCGGCGAGACTTCTAGCAAAGGGTTGCAGGCGGGGCTGGAGTTGGTAAAGTTCGGCCATGGTCGGAACTGAATTGGAGCTGGACGAGTTTCGACGGGTCGGTTTGCCGGCGACCCAGAATCCGGTGATGCAGGGAGACGACAGAAGGGTTGATTGTCTGGCCGGACTGTGTGTGCTGCGTGAGTTGTGACTGTGGTGTGTGTTTTGTGTCTTGTGTGAGTTAGGGGTGTGCATATATATATATATATATATATATATATATATATATATATATATGTGTGTGTATGTGTGTGTGTGTGTTGTGTGTACAATGTGGGTACGCGTCTGTAGTGTGTGTGTGTATATATATATTAATGTGTATGTGTGTGTGCACATATGTGTGTATATATATATATATATTGTGTGTGTTTGTGAGTGTTGTATGTGTGTGTATGTGCTCGTGTTGGAATATGTTGTTAGGCCAACTTCATCAATTTGGAGAGTTGAGAAAATGAGATTAATCTGGGTTAGACATTTGATCGATCGATTGTCCAATGGTGTTCCTAAATCGACAGTCGAATTTCAAATAAATTCAGCTACCCTTCGATTTTGACCCAATTCAAGGTATGATGTCATTAAAATATTATCTAGTGATAATTAATCGAGTTATTATAATCAAATAAATTAATGATGATATCTTGATTTATAAATCGTGTATTAAGGTATGATAATCGGACGTAATTTGGGGACCATTGAGCTCGTGAGCTATCCCGTGATCGGGAATCGCGTTCGTTGGATCTAAGGTTGTTCGTTGATTTTTGGGTGTTGTTCGTTCGATCGTTACTCGTTCGTTTCGTGGAGGACGTTGTGATCATGCAGAAGCATTTTACGTCTTCAGTATTGAGGCAAGTGAATTCTTGCTTGGTTATGATGATAATATGTCTTATATATGTTATATATATTTGCGTTCATTTATGCTTTATGAATTTCGATTCATAGTGATGTTATTATTGATCTGGTCGATCATCCATTGAGGAACGTTGGTTCCAAGTCTTATTTATACCCTCGTTGCGTTTCGGTGAGTTGATTTGATCTTCGTTGGATTCATATTTCCTTCGTTGAGTCGTTTGGTCCCTTTTTGGGAATTGTTAAGTCATTGTTGAATTTCGATGTCACTTTTTTTATCTCGTGGCATTCCGGGTCACACTGGCGTGCCAGTTGGTATGTGTAGGATTTTCATGTCAGGCACATATAAAGTCGTGTGTTGGTAGTTGACCTCATATTGGACTGTGCACACGATACGGTTATTTCGTGAGACTGATTAGGTACAAGACCACACATCTATTCGATCGATACTCGTTGGTGGATTGTGCACGGACACATTTCCATCCCGGGCGTAGTGTGGCGCCATCATTTGAGCCGTACTGTTAGTTGATTCATACAGCATGTTTGATTGCGTATGTTTTCAACAGGATTGAGTTATAATCTGGACGATTCACATTTGATCGCATGTGTTCGACGATTTGAGATTATGATCTAACTTGTGGTTTATACATCATGTATGATTGCGTATATTCCGGTTTTGGATGATGATTTGTTAATTCACATAGCATGTGTGATTATGTATGTCCGACATATTGAGATTTATTATCTTGTGTAACTGACCCTATGATTTTGGGCGAAATATGTTGTTTTATCATATTTTAGGTCGCAGGAAGGCTAAGACACAGGAAAGACAATGTGACGACGAAGAGTCTCAAGGATACTAGTCAAGGTCCTGAGTCTTCTTGTTTCAGGATGTATTTCTTTTCAGTTCCGTTGCATTTTTATTCTCTTGTATTTGTATTGTATCGGTATATCTATCTTCATATAGAGTATACCTGTGTTATTTTTATCCTGGTCTGCTGGCGCATGTTAGCCAGAATATATGTATAAACTCCTCATCGGAGTATTTGGCAAACATAATGTGGTTCGGTACTTCAGTTATGTTATGTCAATTATTGTACTGTGTTTCGCCTGGTGGGTCCCAGTTGGGGATTCACGGCACTGTAATAACCGCCGCGTTTGGGGTGTTACAAGTATGCCAACATTGAATGCTATCATTGTGGTAAGAAAGGGCATACGAAGAAATTTTGCCGACAACTAAAGTAGCAAAATCGCCAAGGCGGAAAGAACACTCAGAAGAAGGAGAGCGGGAGTAGTGAAAAAGCCGAAGTAAATACTACTACCGAGGAGTTCTTTGTATGTTGCAATTATGACATGGTGAAGCTTGCCATAGATGAGTCGAGTTGGGTGGTCGATAGTGGAGCTACGTGTCATGTTACATCACGTAGGGATTTCTATTTCTCTTATACTCCGGGTGACTATGGGATTGTCCAGATGGGTAACGGTGGGTTATCCAAGATTGTTGGAGTAGGAGACGTACATTTGAGGTTCGACACTGGTGTGGAGCTAGTTTTACGTAATGTGAAACATGTTCCGGATATGAGGCTGGATGTGATTTCAGTAGGCCTACTCGATGATGACGGCTATTGTAGTGGTTTTGGCAAGGGAGTGTGGAAACTCACTCGAGGTTACTTGATTGTCGGAAGAGGGAAGAAGACAGAAAAACTTTACGTGACATATCCAAAGGTCACGATTAATGTCGTAAACATAGTGGACAATAATGACATGACCAAGCTTTGGCATAAGAGGCTCGGTCACATGAGCGAGAAAGGGATGGCGCTATTGTCAGAGAAGGAGATATTATCCAGGGTTCACGATGTACATCTTGAAAGGTGCTCTCACTGTCTAGCTGGGAAGCAAAAGAGAGTCACTTTTAAGAGCCATACCTCTTCACGGAAGGAGCATAATTCACTGCCCCGATACAAAGCTAGACTCGTAGTGAAAGGTTTTAGTCAAAAGAAAGGCATTGATTTTGACGAGATTTTTTCTCCAGTTGTGAAGATAGGATCGATTCGATTGGTCCTTGGTATAGCGGCTAGTCTTGACCTTGAGATTGAGAAAATGGATGTCAAGACGGCATTTATTCATGGAGACCTCGAGAAAGATATATATATATATATATATATATATATATATATATATATATATATATGAAGCAACCTGAAGGGTTTCAGGTTGAGGGAAAAGAGGATTATGTTTGTAGACTCCGAAAGAGTCTATGCGGTTTGAAGCAAGCACCACGGCAATGGTATAAAAAGTTCGAGTCGGTTATGGGGGAGCAAGGCTACAAGAAGACGACCCTGGATCATTGCGTGTTTTTCAAGAAATTTGAAGGTGATGATTTCATCATCCTATTACTTTATGTGGATGACATGTTGATTGTTGGCAAGAATCACTACCAAAATCGGGGGTTTAGCTGACGACTTAAAGTCGTCGGCTAAAGGTAAATATCGTCGGCTAAAAAACTGTCGGCCGATATTCGTCGGCCAAGGTTTAGCCGACGAATTTTATGGTAGTCGTCGGCTAAACTTTGAGGTTTAGCCGACGACTTTCTTAAATGTCGTCGGCTAAAGTTTAGCCGACGACTTTGTTAAATGGCTTCGGCTAAAGTTTTTTCAAAAACAAAAAAGTAATATACTTTAGCCGACGATATTTAACAAAGTCATCGGCTAAAACATTTTTTTTTTTAAAAAATAATATACTTTAGCCGGCGACTGTTCTAAATGTCGTCGGCTAAAACCTAATATAAAAAAATTCAGATTTTGGGAACAATTTATTGTCAACACAATATACCAATTAATAAATTAGAGAAAAAATGCATAACAATTCATACAATTCAATACAAATACATAACGCATATACAATACACCAATTCAACAGAATACACCAATTAATAACACAACATACCAACAATACATATAATTCAACACAATACACCAATTAATAAATTAGTGACACAAATACACCAACAAAATCGGGCTAAAATCGGGCAAAAAAATAAAATCTACCTGCTGGGCGGTGGACGGCAGACTGACGTGCAGCGGACTGATGAAATTATGAGGTGAAATAAAAATATACAATACACCAATTCAACATCAACAAAAGTACACCAATTCAATACAATACACCAATTAATAACACAATACACTAACAATACATACAATTCAACACAGTACACCAATTAATAACACAATACATCAAATAAATACAATAAATTCATCAAACAAATGAAAACTAAATAAAACACAAAATTCTAAAAAGTAAATAAAAACTAATCTAATAAACTAAAAAATAATAAAAACTACATGAAAAACAACCTAATTACAGATAAAATTAATACACTAAAAATGCATAAAAGTCTGGTTTCGTCGGGCGGGTGACAGGTGGGTGGGGGAAGAAAAAAGAAGAAAAGGAAGAAGAAAGAAGAGAATAGGGTATATATATATATATATATATATATATATATATATATATATATATATATATATATATATAGATATATATATTTAGAGGTTTAGCTGACGACTAGATCTAAGTCGTCGGTTAAACCCCAATTTTTTTATTTTTCCAGGTGCCGAGAAGAATTAAGGACGATATATCATTTTAAATTAGAGATTTAGCCGACGACTAGATCTAAGTCGTCGGCTAAAGCCATTTTTTTCGGGTGCCGAGTAGAACTGAGGACGATATATAATTTTAAATTAGAGGTTTAGCCGACGACTAGATCTAAGTCGTCGGCTAAACCCCAATTTTTTTTTTCCGGGTGCCGAGGAGAACTGAGGGTGATATATAATTTTAAATTGGAGGTTTAGCCGACGACATATCTGCGTCGTCGGCTAAAGTGTTAAACTTTATCCAACGACTACGTTGTAGTTTAGCCGACGACCTGGACAAAAGTCATCGGCTGAAACCTTTTAGCCGACGACAGTATGGGTCGTCGGCTAAAGTCCTTTTTTTGGTAGTGAATGCCGAAAGGATTGCCAATTTGAAGAGAGAGTTCAATAAGTCTTTTGCCATGAAAAACTTGGGGCCCGCGAAGCAGATTCTAGGGATAAGAATCACTAGGGATGGAGCGGCCAGGAAATTGCACATGTCACAGGAGAAATACATTGAGAAGGTGCTTAGGCGGTTTAACATGGATAAAGCTAAAGTTGTTAGTTCGCCTTTTACTAGTAATTTTAAATTGACGAGCAAGGATTGCCCTACGATGAAGGAAGAGATTGAGGAAATGGATAGAGTTCCTTATGCCTCTGTGATCGGGAGTTTGATGTATGCCATGGTATGTACGAGGCACGACATTGCTCATGCCATGGGAGTGGTGAGCCGTTTCTGTAACACCCCCAATCCGCTCAGGGATATTACACGCCGTAGAACCTTTCCTCAAGGATCTACCAGGCTGGTAACGACATTTAACATCTCGACAATGCCTTCAAGGCTACAATGACTCAGTAGACCGATTTGGTCTTTCCACAAATACATACAACTCAAATTCTACTCATTCCGACGCAGGGACAAAATACAACTACACCCGCATAACGGGAACAATACAAAGCGGAAAATAAAGTACAACTGAACCAACACACGATGTACGGTTCCTCATGTGATTAGTATCGATCATCTTTCATCATCCTTCGTGCCGACCCTGTGTTATGCTCCAAAACCTGAATGCAAAAACAGACATCCACCCCCGAATACTCGGGGGTTAGCAAAACTCCACTGTTTTGCTAGTGCAAATACAAAGTGCAAATACGAGCCATACAATTCACATTCCACGAATAACAATAACCGAGGATCCTCAAAGATCCAAACGAAACGAAAAGTACTTCCCGAGGCAAGGGTTTGAGAAAACATTTCAAAAACGAAATATCATAAATCAATGGAAGTAATTTATAAAACAGTTTAGAATGCCATCGAGAGTTTTAATAGAAAACAATTTAGGATTATCAAATCCTACTTTTCGAAAACCAAAGGACAAAAGGGGTCACCGCCCCAAAGGTTTACCTTCTGAAAAATGACATTAACCAAACCATTGGGATTTTAGCCCCAAATCCGTAAAACGACTTTTATAAAACCATTGGGATTTTAGCCCCAAATCTCATCAACTCACAGTACACGAGAACGTCAACAAGGTTCGTCTTCCAACGTCAAAATCCACAAATAAACGATTTAAAACAAACAACAAAATACTCTAGAGCCATCCTATCCAAGTAGGCCAAACGAACAACTTACCTCTTACACATTTAGTCAATGCATGCAAATGAAAACCGTTCAAAAGCACTCATTTCCTAAATGCCATTATCAAATCACATTTGTAAAATGCACCACAATTAACCGTCGATCCACGTCTCTGTGGACCCCTACCGAGACCCCGTCGGATCTAACCCGTAGTGGTTAAAAGCAAGCTCGTCGATCCACGTCTCTGTGGACCCCTACCGAGACCCCGTCGGATCTAACCCGTAGTGAGCATACACACACACACGTTACTCATGCAAAACTAACATGCTAAGAATGTAAGTTCATTAAGAATACTCACTAGAGATGGCCATTAACTCGACAACATTATCAAACTCTTCAAAACACAATAACAAGATTAAATACGGAATACACGATTCCATAACTTTAAACAATAGGATTATCATTGTCAAATCCTTCAACGTTCAAAATAATCAAATCATAATCAATTCCCAAAACACGCCGTTCACAAAACACACACGCATTTGAAAGAAAGCCTTTAACGAGGCCAAACCGAAATCTTTTGAAACTTCATTTCAAATAACCAAACAAACGCATCAAGACGACCACCGATCATCATATCCATAAAACAAGAAAAGTATGGGCAAGGTACTTGCCTCGAATAAGAACAACGCGGAGAATCGACCGAAGTAGGTTGGCCCGAACCGACTACGAACCCGCCGACTCCACCGAACGCCAACTCACGTTCACAAACTCCGAAGGACATCTTATAACAATGTATTGAATTCCTTAACACGACTCACAGCCGTTGTATTCAAAGAACGAATGTCGTAAGGTCACGGATTTCCCCAAAATGGCCAAGAACACGATTCGCTCGTCAAAACCGAAGCGGAATTCCAAGTTGAAATATGGATATACAATCCATAGAATATGTTTAACAACATCATTTAACCATAATCGATCCATCGAAACGGATGAAAAGCGAGATCGGGACAAATCCCCAAAAAGTCAATTGAAGGAAATCAAGAAATATACTTCGATTCGACGAAGAACAATGGATTAAATGATGTTAAACACAATAATACTATCAAGATTAATCATACCCATCATGAATTAATCAACAACACGGAACGAATCGGACGAAAATGCAAAAATCCCCAAATTCACGAAATTAGGGTTCTAAGGAAGATTACCTTGATTATTTGAATCAAAGGTTGATAACGGACGATCGATTGATGTTATGAACTCAAGGACTTCATGGATTTGTTGTTAAACAACATGGCTTCGCCGCCCATGAATCGCCACTCGCGGATGGAGAAGGAAGGAAATGAAAACGAAGTGAAATGTGGCCTTTCGGCCATATTTATATCGGGCACCCTAGCGTGCGCTAGCCTTCCCGGACTAGCGTGCGCTATCGGCCAGATCGGCCGAGTACCCTTGGCAGTGGCCCACACGACCCGGCATCACCGACCAACCTGCCGACCGAACACCGTCGACCCAACTCCGCTAGCGTGCGCTAAGTAGGAAGCTCGCAAGCGCTAGCGCATCGAGAGCCACCGGATCGAATCGCCCGCCAGTAACGTCGCTAGCCGTGGCGGCGGCGCTTACGCCCGCCGACTAGCGCGCGCGCTACGCCGGCGTAGCGTGCGCTACTCGCGATCTGGCCGAGTCGAACCTCGAAACCCCATGCCCGGGCGATAGCGTCGCTAGCCACCGGCGGCAGGCGCTACACTGCCGGTTAGCGCGCGACCTTCCGGCCGTGGCGTGCGCTCGCCGGTTCTGCCGCACCGTCCGGCAGTGCCATAATCGTCCGGCGATCCGCCACCGTCCGGCGATCCGCCACCGCCAGGGCTCGACGACCCGATTCCGAAAACGTACGGAACGAACACGACGAAAAGTTCGCGGACAACATAAACGACTCGAAACGAAGGCGTAATACCATAATTAGTCATACGCGACCAAGAAACGGGTCGAGACAACAATTACAGGTACGGATACCCGTAACTTTCAAGAAATTACAAAATGGCCCAAAACGCCCGGAAATCACGATACGTGATCGAATAACCAAACCGAAGTTCACAACACGTCCAACAAAGTTAAACGGACTTGCGGGAAACTCGAAACAACAGTTTCGGACGAGATTCGCAAGAATCGAACTCAAGTGCGGAAAAGTCGCTAAAAAGCACAGAACTCAACGAAACGACACCGAAACGAACTCGGATGTCAAAAAGTGTAGAATTAATCATTCTCAGAATGACGAAACGGTCATGAGCGAGTCGTCAAAACGGACTCCGACCGAAAAAAAAAGAAATTTACCGAAAATCGAAAATTGCGGATATTACAGTTTCTATCGAATCCGGGAAGAAGCATTTGGAAGCCATAAAGTGGATATTGAGATATTTACGGGGTACTTCCAAATTGGGGATCACATTTGGAAATGGGAAAGCTATGCTTGTTGGATATACCGATTCTGATATGGAAGGAAACGAGGACAATAGAAAATCCACTTCTAGATATTTGAAGACCTTCGCAGGGGGAGCCGTGTCATGGCAATCGAGATTGCAAAAGTGTGTTGCCTTGTCAACAACGGAGGTCGAGTATATTGCGGCGATGGAAACGTGTAAAGAGTTCTTATGATTGGAAATATTTTTACAAGAGCTGGGCTTCTGACAATAGCGTTACGTGGTTCTTTGTGATAGTCAGAGTGCGATTCATTTGGCGAATAATGCGACCTTTCACAAACGAACAAAACATATTCCAGAAAGGAGGAGATTTGTAGGAGTAATTTCCGGAATATAGGCCGAAACGGGATGCGCCGCCGCACATGAGGGAGTGTGCCTCGGCACACTACTCTTGCAACGGAATGGCTCAAGTCACTAGACTCCACGCCGCGGCACACGTCCTCCGTGCTGCGGCCCCCTGAAAGTTTTTTTCGATTATTCTCTGAGTGTGCCGCGGCACACATTGTCCGGGCGCGGCACACGAGTCAACGCAGCCTTCCTTTTTAGCAGCGTTTTGTGCTGTTGTTTCTTTAGAATAGAACTACACACCAAATTTTGAGAGACATACACGAGAGAGAGAGAGAGCAAGAGAGAGAAGAGAAAGAGAGATTGCACTTCTTCGATTTCCCGGAGTTGTATCGATCGGATTGTCGTGATATTTTGATAATATCTTGATAGCAATTGGGCAAATCTTTTTACCGGAGTAGATCGAGTTTTGGTGTCCGGAAGTTCGAGTATTTTGGAAGCTTCTTGCTTAAGCTATCTTTAGTGTTTTTCTTTTTTCGATCGTGTTGTTGTTGTGTATTCCAAATACTTGAAGATTGTTTATTATCAACTATTTGAAGATTGTTGTATACCTCTAGTTGTACTAGGGAAGAATCGTGTATTGTGAATTGGTGATAGTTGAAGTTTAAGCAGCCGAAGGTCCCGTGGTTTTTACTCTTGATTTGAGAGGTTTTCCATGCTAAATATTGTGTCTCGTTGTTTATTGTTTTTGATATCATTTGTATTATTTATCGAGTTGTATTTGATTTACTCTACTTGTCAGTAACCTCAAAGTTACAATTGAGATTGAGAAAGTTGTCAAATGAGGGTATTCCGTATTTCTGTTGTGACGTTATTGTGTGTTTTTCCCAAATCCAAATTCTCCTTAATTTGTAAAAGGGTTGGGATCCTCTGCAGCACAACACGGTGCTGTGCTGCATCCCAGCCGTTAGATTACACACACCCACACGGGTGTGTGTGTGTGCGCATCCAATCGTGCAGCGCAGTGCAGCACAGCACCGTGCTGCACTGCAGAGGATCTCTGCATGCTGTACTTAAAGTATTAGCCCGATAACCTAAGGTTCTAATTTTTTTTGCTTCCTCCAAGTTACTGACCTTAAAATAAACGTTAGAACATGAAATTGGTTCTTCGGGGTAATAATTTGTTCTAGAATAGGCGAGATAAACTGAATGGTGAGGTTCTCCTGTTTTGATTAGGTTTTGTTTATCAATTTTATCTAAATGGTTCCCGGTTCTCGATTAACCGAAACCGTATATTCGGTTTTCAGTCCGATTTTCGATTCCGTGTGTCTAAATTTTTCGGTTTTCGGTTAGAAACAAAACCGAACGGTTTAGAACCGAAAACCGATTTTGCAATGATATATTATATATTTACTGAATATTAATATAATTTATAATTTATAATTTAATTAGTTAAAACCCTAAATGACTAAATCCCTATTTTCAATTTCTCTCTCTCTCGTCTCAAACAAGTTTTCAATTAAAACAGTTTTTTCGAATTAAGTAGTATATTTTCATTAAATAGGTTTTTCGAATTAAAACAGTTTATTAAATAGTATATTTTCAATTAAAATAAATTTTTCAAATGAATTTTTTTTTTCGGGTTAACTGAACCGGAATCGAAAATAATTGGTCCGGTTCCGGTTAACCGAAATTTTGTATGGTCCGATTTTCAGTTCTCATTTTTGGACAACTATGGTTTCGGTTAACCAAGAATTTCAATCCGATTAACCGGAACTGAACCGTTCGACAGCTCTAAATGGATGGAGTATTCTTTGTACTCCGATTTACTACTAAATTATATTTCTACTAATGAAAAATCTAATTCATATGCGCCGGCGCACACACACTGTTATAAACGTTTAAAAATTACTTTGAAGTTATATTAGGATGTTCTCTTTATAAAATTGTTGCAAAATGTATTATCTATACTATATAAAACTTATCCCCCTTACTTTAATGTGAAAGGGGAATTTATGTCACTTATTTGTTGAGATATCAAAGGATCATTATAGTGAATTTCTAATGATTTGAGAGAAAAATATTTATTCTATTATCACTCAAGAATAGATACAAACTCACAAAATAGAAAAACTCTCAAACTCACTCAATCTCAACTTGGATTGTTATTCACTCTTTGAACTCACTCTTGGAGATGGGATGGTTACAAATGCTACAAACATGCCTTATTTATAGGTAGTAAACATGGTGTGAAACCATGGTGTGAAAGGATCAACCATGTGAAGTTTCTCATCCCTTTCTTGTCAAACTTGCCAACTAATTGTTCAAAGGCAGATGTCTTCACATGTTGAAATACTTAGCCTCCATTCTAGATGCGTTTGAATTCTAACACTCCCCCTCAAACCCGACTTTGCATTCCGAGTAATTTTTGAAACTCATAAATCTTTGTTGCGGATAAGCTCTTCGTAAATATGTCTGCAACTTGATCTTCTGTATTGACTGGTTTCATGTCAATATCTCCTTGGAGTACCTTCTCTCGTAAGAAATCATAATGCACTTCGACATGCTTGGTCCGAGCATGAAATACTGGATTTTCAGCCAAACGAACTGCTGACAGATTGTCACAGTGTAATGCAACTCCATCTTCTATTGGTTGGTTTAAATCCTTCATGAGTTTAGTCAACCAAGCACACTCTTGTGCTGCCATCGCCCCTGCTCTATATTCCGCTTCAGTAGTTGAAAGAGAAACGGTAGGTTGTCTCTTACTGCACCATGATATAGCTCCTGAACCAAGATTGAATATATATTCCGTAGTCGATCTCCGGGTGTCATGGTCTCCGGCATAGTCAGCATCACAATAGCCGCTGACCTTGCTTTGTACTCCCTTCTTGTAGAAAAGTCCCCAATCAATTGTGCCTTTAACATATCTGAGGATTCTTTTAACTGTTTCAAGATGTGACTTCTTCGGTTTCTGCGTGAACCTGCTAACAACACCTACAGCGAATGCTATGCCAGGCCTGGAAAGAGTTAGATAGATAAGACTACCTACTATCTCTCGGTACATTCTTGTGTCCTCCAAGTCTTTCCCATCGTAGGCACACAACTTCAAGTTTGGCTCCATTGGCGTAGATATTGGCTTGCAGTCAGTTAGCCCAAACTTCTCGATTAAATCTCTTACATATTTCTGCTGACCAAGAAATATACCATCATCTGTTCTTTCGACTTCTAATCCTAGGAAGTGTTTGAGTTCACCAAGTTCCTTCATTTGAAATCGGACTGACAAGTTTGCCCTTGTTCGTTGAATCTCGTTTTTGTCATCGCCAGTGATGATTAGATCATCCACATATACAAGGACTACTGCTAGCTTGCCTCCTTGAGTTTTCACGAACAAGCTTGAATCTGCTGGGGCAACATGATAACCACTTTGGACTAGAAACTCAGCAATTTTTCCCTACCATGCTCGAGGTGCCTGCTTCAAGCCATACAACGCCTTTTTCAACTTACACACATACTCAGTCTCTTCATGATTCACAAATCCTTTGGGTTGATCAATATAGATATCACGATCAAGTTCCCCATGTAAAAATGCATTCTTCACATCCATTTGCCATAATTTCCAAGACTTACTTCCTGCTAAGGCTAGTAAGACACGAACTATAGTAATCTTTGCAACTGGACTAAATGTCTCGTCATAGTCTATGCCATACTCTTGAGAGAATCCACGAACAACTAATCGAGCCTTAAACCTCTCGATTGTACCATTTGGACGAATCTTCAACTCGTAAACCCATTTGCAGGATATGGGTTTAACACCGTGAGGTTTTGGCACTAAATTCCAAGTTTGATTTTGTTTTAATGCCAAAATCTCTTCTTCCATGGCCTTTCTCCACTCTGGACTATTTGATGCTTCTTCGAATGTACTTGGCTCTTTGACTTCAGCATAAGCAACATCTACATACTTTGGATTTGGCCGTCTTTCTCTGGTGGACCTTCGCACTTGAGGTTGTGAAGGTTCCTGCTCTTCCGGTTGACTAGTCTGTACTTCATCTAGTGTTTCATGTACACCTGTTCTCCAAGGGCTTCTTGATTTGGACCGTACCTCAACTTGATCCGACGGGGATCTTGGTTCTTCTATGTCATTGTTGTCTTGAGAGGAATGTAGCTGCAACTTGGTTTGTAGCTTTTCTTGCAGCTCATGTGTAGCTGGTAATGCCACCTTGTTTGCCCACCATGAAGATGCCTCATCGAATACAACATTTTGTGAGATATAGATCTTGTTTGTATTTGGATCGCAGCATCTCCAGCCTTTCTTTTGTTCATCATATCCAACGAATATGCAGCGTACAGCTTTCTTGTCGAACCTGCTGCGATCTTCATCTGCAATAAACACATAACATACACAACCAAACACTCGAAAATAATTCACTGTTGGTTTTACATTATACAATTTTTGAAATGGTGAAATAAATTCCAGCCTCGGTTGTGGTAGCCTGTTGGTGATATAGACTACTGTGTTCATGCATTCTGCCCAAAATCTTGTATCAACATTCTTTGCATGTAGAAGACTTCTACATGTCTCTGCTAGGTGGCGGTTCTTCCTCTCCGCTACTCCATTTTGCTGTGGAGTTTTTGCACAAGTCAGTTGCCTTCGGATGTTGCACTCCTTGAGGTAGTTGTTGAATTCATTAGAAGTGTATTCTCCTCCATTATTAGTATGGAGGTACTTGATCTTCCTCCCAAACTCACGTTCTACCGTATCCTTGAATTTCCTGAATTTTTCAAAAGCTTCATCTTTATGCTTCAAGAAATATACCCATACATACCTTGAGAAATCACCAATAAAGGTTATCAAATATTGATAACCGCTTGTTGACTTTTGTTTAATCTTCCCAAGCACATCTGAGTGGACCAATTCCAACGGCTCTCTTGCTCTGAACTTTTACTCTTGGTAAAACAGTTGATGTGCCTTACCATATTGACATCCAGCACACACAGTGTCATGTTGGATCTCGAGTTGAGGAAGTCCTCTCAGCATGGACTTCTGCATCATAATCTTCAATTTGCCGTAATTGACATGTCCAAGTCATGCATGCCATAGGTCTCCAGTGTCACTTCTCTTAGCCTTCTCAACGTAGGCTTCTTCAGCTGACATCACATAGATAGCCTTCATTTTTGGTCCTTCCACGAACGGTATACCTATGACTTTCACTTCATGATATACTTTCACATCGTTCGGGCCAAACAACACATAATTACCTGAAGCAGTTAATTGTGGTACTGACAATAGGTTCTTCTTCATCCCTGGGACATGATAGACATTGTCGAGTTGTACTTCTTCATGTCCGTACCTTTGTGGCAGTTGTGTCTTGCCAACATGGGCTATTGGTAATTGTGTGTTATCAGCTGTCACAATAACTCGATCTCCATTGTACTTGGTCATACTTACAAGTTTCAACTCATCTCCGGTCATATGATTGGAACAACCAGAGTCAACCATCCAATCATTCTTGTAATCGACTAACTGCTCACATATCGCAGTAAGTGTGAATTCCTCTCTTAGGCCTTTCTCTCGTGTATCAGCAATATCTACCTCCTCGGCATAGAAGGAAGTCTCGAAATCCCAATCTTTTTCTCCTGGAGCCTCGTCCTTAGATGTTGTTGCTGCATTTCCTTCAACTCTCTTGGACCAGCAATTTTTTGCATAATGTCCTTTCTTGCCGCAATTGAAACATTCATCACTTTGATGATCCTTTTGTTGCCACCAGTTCTGACCATTTCGATTATGTTGAGCTCCTCGAGATCTCCCTGACTAGAAACCTCTATCTTGGTTTCCTCGAACATCTCTTTCTTGACTATTGAATCTCCCGAAACCACGTCCTCGTCCTCAACCACGACCGCGTCCTCGTCCGTGTTTTTGATTGTCTCTTCTATTAGTGAAAAGGGTTGTCTCATCACCATTGGTTGGTCGACTAGACATGGGTTTGTCTAGATCCTCTTTATTAATTGGCAAATTCTCCAGATCTGCTAAAGTTGGCTCGGTGGTCCAGCCCCGAGTTGCCGTGATAATATTCTTATACTCCGGTTTCAATCCGTGGATGATAATTCTTTTCATCCTGGTTTATGTAATGCCATTTTCAGGATCTAGTTTAAAAATCTCATCACAAAGAGATTTCACCTTTTAAAAATATTGACTCACAGACATATTTCTCTGGGAGATCGACAAAAGCTCATTTTCAAGCCTTTGTAATTTTGCATCATTTTTCTTCGCAAAAATAGCCGCCAATGTATCCCAAGCTTCCTTCGGTGTTCGGACATCTTTGATCCGCTGGAGAAATTCATCTTCTACGACTCTGATTAAAGGCATACATAGCTTTGCCTGCCTTAACCTTCCATTTCTTTAAAGCATCAGGGTCGGCAGCTGGCCTTTGATGTGCAGCATCTGGTCGTACCGGTGTTGAGGTTGAGAAATCGGAGGTTGTGTCTGTGCTTTTGGCCTCCCTTGGTGGTGTTGTCTCAACTCCGTTCACGATATCCCATAAGTCCTGCCCGAGCAGGTAAAACTTCATACGGGTACCCCATGACCCATAATTGTTGTTATTGAGCTTCTCAATAGAGGTAGTAAAATCAGCCATGATTTTAACAAAGCTTCTGGGGCAGAAAGTACAATTTTTGAAACTTTTGGGGTCAAAATAAAAAATTTTAGAAGTTTAGGGACTGAATTAAAATCTTCTAAAAAATTCAGGGACCAGTATGTAATTTTTGGAAAATTTATTTGCAGGAATTAGTGTTCATCGTCTTCAACCTTGATACAATTCTTTCGGCAGCTCGTACGGCTTCGTCTGACGTCAGTTTTGTATTCTGACAATACCACCGAACTCGTCTCGACGCAAGGAATCTAACGGTATCCTCAAAATTGAGTTTCGACCACCTTTGTAAAACTCGAAATTTTCAGCTCCTCTAACACTTCCGGTTAGCACTCCAAACCTTGCTCCGATACCACTTGTTGAGATATCAAAGGATCATTATAGTGAATTTCTAATGATTTGAGAGAAAAATATTTGTTCTATTATCACTCAAGAATAGATACAAACTCACAAAATAGAAAAACTCTCAAACTCACTCAATCTCAACTTGGATTGCTATTCACTCTTTGAACTCACTCTTGGACATGGGATGGTTACAAATGCTACAAACATGCCTTATTTATAGGTAGTAAATATGGTGTGAAACCATGGTGTGAAAGGATCAACCATGTGAAGTTTCTGATCCCTTTCTTGTCAAACTTGCCAACTAATTGTTCAAAGGTAGATGCCTTCACATGTTGAAATACTTAGCCTCCATTCTAGAAGGGTTTGAATTCTAACATTATTCATGTTAAAGGATTACATATGAAGAGACTATTTTAATTATAACTTTTAATGTAAATAAACTAATTTAAATACAAAAGTTATGATAAACATCACAATGCAAATGCACCTTCTAATACACAAGGTGATTAAAATGAACTTTTAAATGATAGTATAAATTACAAGATGGTTAAATTTTAGCTATGAAATCTTAGATACAATCGGTGCATCGCACGGGTTGAATAAACAAAAAACAACCCCGGAGCAACATACGGGTTAGTAAAGCCTCATTTCATATAACTAATTACATAGACTAAAATAAAAGGACAATAACAATAAAAAAACATATAAACTTCTCTAAAAGGCATTTAAATTCTGTCATCTGCTCATTCAATCGTCTGTCCCAATATTACGTATAAAATACGTAGATATTCAATCAAAGACCGTGAATCGCACGGGTTAGATAATGCCTCGTGTATATTATCATGATCGATGTAGAGTTAATAGTGCTGAATTTTAAACTTTGAGAAGCATTGATTTTATTTTATTTGGCAAGCGATTTTTTAGCTGTATTTCTTTGGATAGACATTCAATTGAATGCATTGTGCGTTTCGATATTTGAGGTTTTTAGAGCATCTCCCACCATATTCGCTATAATAGTTGGCTAAAGTAATATGCAATAACAATTTTCTAAATTATAAAGAACCAAAAATGTGTTTTGTTCCAATTTTATTGTCTATAGCCACTACCAAAATTATCACTTTAGTCGACGATTGGTCGGAGAACGGCCGACGGCCGGCCGACGTCGTCGTCTAAACGCCGAGAGTGGGAAAATTTCAATTTACGTCCTGTAAGTTCGGCTCATTCGAAAATAAATCCTTTATATTTTTACTTTATCAATTTTGTCTTTTGTGTACAATTTACGTCCTTTTTTGCCCGAAAAATTTTAAACCGCCGAAAATATTTAGGGTTCCGACCAAGTGATACACCTGGAGCCACGTTGTAAAAAAATTACCACATAAGCACGCCACATCATCTTGTCTTGGAGGGAAAACCGAATGGTATAGGTTGTAATTAACATAACAAATTCGGACAACAATTGCGCAGCATTCCAATAGTCAGATTAAAACCTCAAATTCATGAACAAACTCAAAATCCCAAAAATTGGGTACAAACATGCAGAGTGTTAGAAACAATGGCGGTGTGAACCTTCTGCCGCCCACTTCAGGGAAGTCGAACGATATAGGGAGAAACACGACGGCAAAGCCCGCATAAAATGGGACGACCCGTTCAGCAAGGGGCGGGCGGCGGTGGAGTCCCTGGCCGCCATCCTCCACTACTCCCCCCCCCCCCCCCCAAACTCTCGACCTCAGAGACCCCTGCCACCCTCCCTCCTCCAGGACCGCAATGTCGCCACCCAGATCTCCACCCTTCTCCGCCGCCCCGACTCCGGCGCCGTCAACGACAACCTATGCGTCTGGCTCTACGAGACCTTCCACTCTGCCGACGCCCAACTCCAGCTCATCGTCCTCTGCTTCCTCCCCATCCTCACCGGTTTCTACCTCTACCTCACCCGCATCTCCTACGAGTTTGTTCGCGATTTTTGAGATTTTAATTTTGAGAAGAATGAAAAAGGATCTAAAACTGATTTGGGGGTTTTGAGTTTGTTCGTGATTGGGGTTTTGTTTTTTGGGTTTTAATTATTGCCCAAATTTGTGGCAATGATGTGGCGTGCTTATGTGGCAATTTTTTTCACAACGTGGCTCCAGGTGTACCACTTGGCCGGAACCCTAAATATTTTCGGCAGTTTAAAAATTTTCCGGCGAAAAAAGACCTAAATCGAACAAAAAAGGACGTAAATTGTACACAAAGGACCAAAATTGATAAAGTACAAATATAAAGGATTTATTTTGGAATGAGTCAAACTTACAGGACGTAAATTGAAATTTTCTTAGCCGACGGATGCAGTGTTGTTGGCTAAACCACTTTAGCCGACGATTTTGGTTTTGATTATCCGCTAAAGTCCTGCTAGTCGTCGGCTAAAGTTGTGCAGTTTAGTTGATGACTACGAGATTTCGCCGGCAACTTTATAATGTTTAGCCGACGACTATCATACTTTAGCCGATGGTTTGTCGTTTGCTAAAGTCTTACGTATTTTTCTGTGAAAAATATATTACCATCTCACACTTCAACATACCATTTACACCACACTCAGAAATTGCACAACAAGAACACGAAACACAATAATTTTATTTAGTTTGATCATTCAAGAAATCATATTGAAGGTATGTTTATTGAACTTTAATATCAATTATAATTATATTATGCATATAATATATTCGTTTTGATGATTATAAGCATGTTTAAGATTAATTCGTTTTCTTGAAGATTTCTTGGTGTATGTATAACACACACACACACACACATATATATATATATATATATATATATATATATATATTGGTAGTGAGTGGTTATCTATAATTCAAAATCAATATTTTATTATATTTATTTAAATTTTAACGACTACATTTCCAACGACTATATTTTTAACGGTTATATTTTCAATGGCTATATAACTGATATAATACAACAACTATATTTTCTTATCCAACATATAGTTCTCATAATTTGTAAAATTAAATATATAGTTCATTCCAAAATTATAATTCTTATACATCACTATGCCAAATAATCTTCAATTGATGTGTGAAATGATGAGGGCGGAAGAAGAAGCTGAAGCAATGCTAACAATGGCGACTGTTATTCATCAATATCAGCAACTTCTGAATGAAACTTCAGTTTCACATCATGGTGGATATATAGTGAATCACCGTGTCATCCATCGCAATAGAGAAGAAGGTCATTCTAGACTTTATCGTGATTATTTTCTGATACCCCTACATATCCAGATAGAATATTTTGGATGCGTCGTTCACTATTCCTACGAATTGAAGGACCGATTACAGCTCATGATAATTATTTCGCTCAAAAATTGACGCTGTAAAAGTTCGTGGATTATCATCCCTCCAAAAAATAACAGGTGCACTTAGAATGCTTGCTTATGGAACAGCTGCAGATTCCGTTGATGAATACATTAGGATTGGCAAAAGTACAACTATAGAGAGTCTTAAAAGATTTGTGAAAGGAGTTGTTGAAGTAGTCGGTACTGAATATTTGAGACGACCAAATATGGAAGATACGGAAAGGTTGTTGGCAGTTCCCCAAAAACACGAATTTCCAAGTATGTTAGGAAGCATTGCTTGTATGCATTGAAAGTGGACAATTGCCCAACTGCATGGCAAGGGATTTATACAGGTCATGTTCATGAACCTACTATTATTCTAGAAGCAATGGCTTCCTATGATATTTAGATTTGGCATTCTTTCTTTGGATTACCTGGATCTTTAAATGATATCAATGTGTTAGATGGATCTGATATTTTTAATGAATTAGCAAAAGGTCGTGAACTTGAAGTTAAATTTAGTATCAATGGGCATGAATATAATATGGGATACTATCTTGCTGACGGCATATATCCTTCTTGGCCAAGTTTTGTTAAAACTATTTCAGCTCCTCAAGGTAACAAAAGAAAGCATTTTGCTGCTGCACAAGAAGCGACTAGGAAAGATGTTGAGCGAGCATTTAGAGTAATGCAATCACGATTTGCAATAATACGTGGACCTTCACGTTTTTGGGATGTCGACATAATGAAATATATAATGACATCTTGTATAATTTTGCACAATATGATTGTTGAAGACAAAAGAGAACTACATATTTCGGATTACAATTATGACATGGATACCGACACACCAACTATTTCAATGAATATGGACATGAAAGAATTTATTCAGATACATCGACAAATTCTAGACAAGCAAGCTCATATCCAATTGCAAAATGATCTAAGCGAGCATCTTTGGCAAAGTTATGGCGGCGGTGATATGTAATAAAGTTGTATTAGTATTGTTATTGTTATTTTCCCTTCGTATTACTCATTTTAAATGAATAAAGATAACATTTCTTTCATTAATTGTAAACAAGTTAAACAAAGCAAGATACATAGTTCTGTCCAAATATAAGGCTACAAGGTAATAGCATAAAAATTAAACTAAACGATTTTTTTTCAAGATATTTGCTTTGAGAGAATCATAGTAACTAGCAAGATGAGGCTCCATGGTACTAGTGTCTTTCTCCATGATGAAAGTCTCGTATAATTGTTTCTCTCGCTCTTCCTTTGCTCTCTTCCATTCATGTCTTTCCTCCTCTATTTTAACTACTTTGTCAAATGCCTCCGTTCTTTGTTTTGCTGTGACCGTCATATTTTCTTTCATTTCATTCAGTAATACTTTGAATTGATCTTCTTTGCCTTTCAAGCTCAAACTTTTCAATCTCTTTGCTACCTTTCTTCCAAGAGGTCTCTCTATTATTTCATCACTTACAGTTTCACTATTAACACTTGCTGGACTTCCACGAGATGGTGTGGGAGATAATTCATCATTTGGTGATGTCTTATTATTCTTTGATTTGGACATATTGGATGCAAACTTTGGCGAATGTCGCAATCCCGTCCAACAATGCATATATGGGAATGCATTAGTTTGAATAATGTGGTACATCTCTCATGCTTGACCCGATCAGAAAACATTTAGGGAGACATGTTTTAGTACTGAATTTTAAGAAAACAGCAAATAATTCATCACAAACTGCACAAAATTACAGAAATCTGCTTGCACCTATTTACCAAGAGGCGTTAACCACATCTGTACCAAGGAAACTAATGTTTCGCAAATAGATCAATTGACAGAAAAGTGATCCAAAATACAAACGAAATAAGCTCAAAAACACACCCTGCACGAACCACCACAGTCCAACACTCCTTATGTGGTGCTGTTCCTCAATGAAAAACTTTGTAATTTCAGTTATTTTCACAATCACAACACATAGAGCATACAATCAATATAAATAGCATTTAGTTAGAAAGCAGCCTACTTACTAACAAAGCTAAAGTATAAACATAGTTAAGCATCGATTAATAAAGCCTTGTCTTGTTCATAAATTAATATAAATAGCAGTCAATGAATATAAGTACCTTGTCTTGTTCACAAATTCCACGTTGATTTCTTCCTTCTATTTGATTGTAAAATCCTTGAAAATTACTCACACAGTTGTATCGATGACCATCGATTACATAGGGAGCTTGGAGTTTGTTCGCTTGGAAAAGTCTTGTGCTTGTTGTAGTAGCATGCAATTCTAGACCAATATGTTTGTTGTGTTTGATTGTTGCCTTATATCGGGTCCAAACTTACATTTTTTCAAACAGATATAAGTAACATATCTTCTTGTATTGTAAAGTTTTTTGAGCGACCCTTTTTTTCTTTTCTCGTGAAGTCTTGTGTTTGTGATAATGGAGGTGGTTGCGAACTCAATTCTTCATTGTCATTATATATGCCATCATTTAGCAATTGCATAAAATATGAATCCATCTACACCAAAATCATTAACAAGTTTGTGGATTAAAAGGATATCATTTACTCGGAAACAAATACGTTTTATTTCATACTAATGTTCTTGCAACAACAAATCGTCAAATTACATGTTATGTAGGTTATACCACACTAGTGACACTAACACACCAAACGACTTAAACTTAACAATCATCTGAACGACTTAATTCAGAAAAACAAAAGATGCATCTCATGACATTTTTGAAGCAATATTTGATAGAACTACCTCTTTGAAATTATGACAACAACATTAAATCAAGCAGCTAGTGGGCAACAATTTGATTATGTAGAACAGAAGAAAACCACAAACAAAATCCTCTCCAACAAAATATTCTTCTGTCCCTAAATTTGCAAAGAAGCGGATGAACCCTAGTTTTCCTTAATTTCTTTCATTCATAAACATAATAAAAATTAGGGATATTACATCCAACTACCTTATTAGATGCTCTGTTTACAGTTTAGTCCTCATTGTTTCATAAATTACAGGGAAGGACAAAATTCTGGCTGGTGTTGACTTCCATTAAAAAGACGAAAAATGGCCCTCTATTACTTGAATAAAATATTTCTTTTAAAATACATTTCATATGAAACAAATAACTTATAAGTTATTAAAGTGTTTCGCTAATATATTTTTTTTTCAGAAAATGATTTTTTTTCGAAATATAATTTTTTTCCAAAAAACAATTTTTTTTTATTTTTTCGCAAAAAATATTTTCTTATTTTTTTCCAGAAAACAACTTTTTTTTTATTTTTTCAAAAAATAAAAAAATCTAGAAAGTAATTTTGTTTTTTTCAAAAAATAATATTTTTTTCCAGAAAATGATTATTTTTCGAAAAAAATAAAAAATTCAATAAAATAATGTTTTTTCGAAAAGATAATTTTTTCCCCAGAAAATATTTTTTTTTATTTTTTCGAAAAATAATACATTTTTTCCAGAAAATATTTTTCTTGGATAAAATATTTTTTTCTAGAAAAAAATTTGGGCCGAATTTGAGCAAGGATGTGTTGGGATTTGAAAAATAAGTTGGGTCAATTTAAACAGTGAAATTTAAAAATAACAGCTACTCGAAAGTTTGTAAATTTATTACAGTGAAGTCCAAAAGTGTTATATATATATATATATATATATATATATATATATATTACAATAAGTTCCAGCATGTGCCACCCACGTAAGGCAAAAAATAAATCGGTAAAAACGAAAAAAAAATAAAAGGGCAAATCCGGAATATCAGTACTCTCTTCCCTGTGACATCATCGGAAAGTTTGACTTTTGTCCTTCGTTGTAAATATAGTTTCTGGACAGAGCAAAGATTGTCCTTCATTGTAATATCTGAAACAATAGGGACTAAACTGTAATTAGACTATCTAAAATATAAAAATAAATTTAAAGATACCTTTTTCTTTTGAACTAGAGAAGAAATTGCTATGATTTGATGGAGAATTCGTAGATGCTCAAGTTTTGATGAGAACCGAAGAGAAGAAAAAGTGCGGGAGTTTGAGAAATTAAGTGGCGGGTGTCTATGTGGAGGATTTTGAAGAATTGGGAGTCACTAGGAAATATGGAGAATGTATATACAGATCTGGAAATTTTACGTAAGGAGTGAATGGCGTTGGAAATGAGAAATTTTCTGCCCTTCTGTATAAAGGTAGCCAGAAAACCCAGACCCCGTAGATCGATTCGTCGTCCCAGACCCGTGGTATATACGGGTGGGCTCTGGGTCCTATATTTTGAGACTTATTTACCCACCGGTCCGACATGTTGACCCGGTTGGGAAACTAAAAAAAAACTTTTAGAAAACTGATCGTTGGACCGGGGGGTCGGACCCGAGACCCGGCGGATCTAACGGAATTTTTTTTTAAATTTTTAAAAAAAGAAAAAATCACAGATTATATCTATAAATACTCCTCAACATCTCTCATTTTCCACTCCCATTCTCAATCTAATCTATCTCTCAACTATTATTTCTATAATGTAATATCTCTCTCCTTATACAATTATTTTATCATTATGTCGAGCTCTAACAAGGGAAAGAGTATTGCTACATCTCCCAAAAAATTCAAAATTTCCAAGTTTGAGCGAATGGCTCTTTGGGGGCAAATCGAAGAAACCATCTGGCATAACTATTTGGGAGCCTCAAAACCAACCTCCACCCAATTTTGAAAATGAAAGTCAAGAAGATGAATATGATGCTATACATGAAATTATATATTATGGTAGTACAACAACTACTAGCGAAGAAGTTGACCCAGGGGATTTCGATGTATCCCAAATCGTCAACAACTGCATAACGTTGACGAAGAAATGGAGCACGAAATCGATGAAGCTATGTTAAAACAAACATATGCAACGTTTGAGCGCACTCTTCATGGCGTACCAATTCCGATACAAAAACCATAGTCGAAGCATCCTGCGGCAAGCCAAGCTGAAGAACAACCCCCTTATGTTAAAGAGTTATCGTCCGAGAGGGAGGAAGAAACTGTGAAAGGAAGAGGAAGCAAGAAAACTAAAGCGAGAAAGAAGTCGGTATCCGACTTTTTTATCAAAACACTTTAAGAAGGAAAAAATGTTGGATGGTTCTATGAAGTTTTTTTGCAACTATTGCAGCAAAGAATATCAGTAT
Organism: Orobanche coerulescens; assembly: GCA_033398695.1. Taxonomy (NCBI): domain Eukaryota; kingdom Viridiplantae; phylum Streptophyta; class Magnoliopsida; order Lamiales; family Orobanchaceae; genus Orobanche; species Orobanche coerulescens. Next base: position 68,017,011 of record CM065809.1, read on the forward strand.
AAAACGGGGATGGATATGGAAATTTTAAAAGGCATTTTGAAATAACCACGCCTCGGTCCACGGAGATCAAAAATCGCAAAGTTGACTCAACTTCCAACCATCTATTGGAGCCGGCATTCAAGGTATGTTCGAATCACAACTTTATAAATATAATTAAAAATTGTTAGAGAACAAATCGCAAAATTATGTCCATAAGATATTACCTTTTAATTTTGCGGATAGTACGGATTGGGAATATAGGATGGAAAATGCCTATATTCATGCTATTAAGAGAATTCCGTATACTACAATGATTAGACAAGTAGTATACATAGCCAAACAATATAAACTTGGACTACTAGCATATTATAAATCTATAATTCATAGAGTTTCTTTAGCTGCTGATACGTGGGCAGATTTTAAACAAAAATAATAATTATATGGGACGCAAAGATTCTTTAGCTCCGACACCAACTGTCACGGGATAATTCTTGCGCCATGCAAAGATTCTGCAACCCGTGCGGCACTAGCTAGATCACCTCGAGTCTAGATAGTAATCCTAACGAAAGATTGCTAAGTGAGAAGAAAAGAACTCTAGAAAAAAAATGCTTGGAAAATTACTCAATGCTTTGATTCACACAAACTTCTTGGGTGGTTACAAATGAGCCTCCTTGAGGTCTATTTATACTACTATAAAGGGTTTAGAGAGTTCCACCTATCATCTCCTTAAATGGAGCATTCTATACTTATCTACTCGTCTCTACAATACATGAAGCTTCTAGAATTCGTTTGAGACTCTTCTCCATAGGAACTTACATTTGTTTACAAGAGTTCTCTAAGACTTTCTACAGTATGCTGGATTCTTCTAGAATCTTCTAGGGAATTCTAAGTATATTTTGGAACCTCCTTAGAGAAATGAAGTAATTTGGTCGGCCAGTCTGGCGGGGCGTGACATTCTCCCCCACCTAAGTCGTAGCCGTACTCGGCACGATTTTGTCCCGGTACTCGCTTATCTTCTGCCCGAATTTCCAAAGGTGATCTTTGTGTTCCCAGCTTCTCCCGACGTTGGGTAGTCCCTTCCAGAGTACGAAGTAATCGTGTAATGGGATACACCCCTGTGACGAATCTCTCGGTGCAAGATAATTTCTTCAACTTCTTTATCAAAGGAAGTTACTACGGCAGTCGGTGCTCGGTGGGATTGACTCCTTTCGGGGTCTTCCATGTCCTCATGATATGGTTTAAGTTGGCTTACATTCAAAACTGGATGAATTTTAAGCTTCAACGGCAACTCCAAGCGATAAGATACATTCCCAACTCACTGTTCGATCTTGGACGGTCCCTCGTATCTTCGTATAAGTCCATTGTGCACGGATCGAAAAGACTTGAATTGATGTGGAAACAACTTTTCCATGAATCGGTATCCTTATTGGAACTCGACCGCTCGTCGCTTAAGGTCTGCCCATTTCTTCATCTTCTTGGCGGCTTTCTCCAAATATGTTCGGGCTAGGTCGGATTCCTCCTGCAAGGACTTAGCAAAAGTGTAAGATGCGATACTATGCCCTGAGTAACCTGTACCCAGACTGTGCGGAGCCACTGGTTGCCTCCCTGTTGCTAGTTCGAACGGACTCCGCCCAGTAGATTCACTCTTCTACAAATTTTAAGAGAATTGAGCTGTGTCCAGAAGCTTAGCCCAATCACTCTGGTTCGCGCTCACATAGTGCCTTAGAAATAACGCAAGCAATTCATTGATTCACTCGGTTTATCCATTAGTTTGTGGATGGAAACTGGTTGAGGAGGCTAGATTCGAGCCCAATAGCTTGAATAACTTAGACCAGAATTTCCCTGTGAAACGCGGGCCTCGGTCAATTGTCTTTGGAATGCGTCAATGTTTCACCATGTGCTTCAAGAATAACTTGGCTTTATGTACAGCAGTCACGTCTGGTGGTGCCGGTATGAGAATGGTGTACTTCGAAAACCTATCTAACACAACAATGATCGACACATTCCCATCGGACTTGGGTAGGGAGGTAATGTAATCCATGGAAATACTCTCAAAAGGATGCTCTGGCACGAACAGGGGCAAAAGTAGCCCTATCGGTTGTTGTTGCTCCATCTTGTCTTGCTGGCATACAAGACAATTCCGGACATATGCCTCCACGTCCTCCCGTATTCTAGGACAATAATAAGAATTTTCAATTAAGGCCATAGTTCGGTGCATACTTGGGTCGGCCTATAAGGAATCATGACATTCCTTCAGAATTTATCGCTGCAAGTTTTCCCACTTCGGCACATATATCTGGTCGCCTTTGGTAAAGACTATCCCATCTCGAATCTAAAATCTTGGGGTTCTGACGCTACTGGAAAGTTCGGCTAGAGTTCGTGCGAAAGGGTCATGCTTTAATCATTCTCGTACCCGCTCTTTAATAATACCCTGGACTTTGGTTATTGCTGCAAACTCCATCTTTCTGCTCAATGTAATACCCGAGATTTCTGATATGTATTTGGAACTTGTGATATTATAATTGTTGCACGTTAATCTGAGTATTATTCTCCGTATCTCATAGTCCAGTGTTGTTGAGCGTATGATTTATTGAATGTGATCTAAGTTTGGGATTCTGCGCATGTAGCGCACGCTATCGTCTATATGTAGCGTACGCTAACATGGATCCATAGCGCACGCTACAAAGGAACATTAGCGCACGCTATACGTGGTCAATTTGATTGAGATGTGTGGTAGGTGAGATCATGCACGGGGATCTTGGTCGGATTGTGTCGGGATGAACCTGGACGGATTTCGGGAAAAGCCAAGTCAACGCCTTAGCGCACGCTACTGACATGAGAATAGCGCACGCTAAGTGCTGAGTATAGTGAAGTCAGTAAGCCGTTAGCGCACGCTACGAGCATGGACTAGCGCGCGCTAATAACCATTTCCTATAAATAGGACATCATCCTTTTCGTATTTTCAGTCCTTTCTTTTCCCACATCCGAACCCTTATACTTAGAGTATTACTCTCTACATATTAAACACTTCATATCAGCATCCTAGCTCGTGTTGAAGATTGTAGATCATTGAGGATTGGTGTTCAAGCCTTCGACGTTGGATTGCTTCGATTTCCTCCTTGTCTTCACTACTTTGAGGTAGGTGATTCTTCACCAATATTAGTAGTGTTCTAAAGGACGTTTGATCATGTTTATCTAGTCAGTTAGATTCGTTTATAATCGAACATCACGTGTTAGAAGGATACTTTTGACGTTTCGGCACTTATTCTTCGTATAATCCTTTGAACCTTTTTAGTATATGGACTCCTAAGCATTTCATGTATCTTCAAAACCGATCATGACCAGTATATGAAGATTACCTAGTCCGTATGTTTTACGTTAAGAACCATACGTTTTGGGACATATAATGGATTGAACTTAGGATATTCCTTGAAGATCAAAGATGAATTATGATGTTGTGATGATTATACGTAACCTTATATCTCGTAGTCGTTTAACCCGTATAGAACTTTCACAAACCTTATGAGCATGATATGCACGGGGATGACATGTATTATCACCATAGAATTCATGAGTTCATCACCATTAGATCTAGTTTTCTGCCAGTAGTAATCTGCCATGCACGGTTAGCACACGCTAACATACGTAAGTTAACGTGCGCTATCGGGGATAAGTTAACGCACGCCACGTTTGGTACGTAACGTACGTTATGATATCGGTGAGTCGATCGGTGATCGAGAGAACTGTCAGTCCATGGCTAACGTACGCTAGGCTTAGACGATAGCGTACGCTAACAGGCAGGCTTAGCGCACGTTACGTAGAGTACGTAGCGTACGCTAAGTGGTTCAGGCAGATTGTATATTTTGAACTTTTGGCCGTAGACCGAATTGCTAGGCAATCGTTCGACTTGAGATGATTTGTATATCATTTCTTTTGTTAAGGTTCGAGCTTGCTACGTTGATCGAAGGAGGCGGCCTTCGAGTGTGTCGAGATCATTGAAGTGTTTCGTTCTTGCCATCTTCGAGGCAAGTATCGTAATATGTTAATATTGGTATTTTGAGCATGCATGTGATTATTCATGTTGTTGAACATGAGATTTATTTCGTTGAATTGTCATGATATTCGTTATCTAGTGTTTGTATGTTCATGTTGATGGACATGGCGATTTGGCATATATGTATGCATGAGTTATGTTTGTGTTTGTTGTGCGATCTATGCTCAGGGCGCTGGATCGGATGTCCACCTCGTGTTGGTCCGACGGGATCATCTTGGGATCTAGGCTGAGGGCGCTGGATCATTGGACGGGTTTTTTCCAACTCGTGTTGGTCCGACGGGATCATCTTGGGATCTATGCTGAGGGCGCTGGATCATTGGAATACCCATGCTATGTTAATGGAATCTTGTGGATTCGCATTATCGGATTCCGGTAGCGGAAGTCCGTGTGGTGTATCTTGTTATGTATTGTTGATGCATATTTGATTCGTTTAAATGATACTTGTACTAGCATCGTTTTGCTAACCCCTTCGAGGGTGGACATTTGTTTTGATGTTCAGGTAGCCGAGGAGTAGGGAAACAGCCACAGTACCGACGTGACGACGAAGGGGTTCAGTGATGTTTGTTGTTGTTGGTGATTTGTTTTCTTGGTTTGATTTCAGTACTCGAGTACGCGTGTCTTATTAATATCATTTCGATATGGTTGTATTAATTACTCGTTGAACCAGTTGAATGGTTTTGTAAACTTGAATTTCCGCAGTATTGATGTCTTATATTTACATTTCTTTTAAATTAGCCTTGTAAATCCTTACTTAAAGGGTTTACGGCGCTGTAATTATTCCGAATATCTCGGGGTGTTACAGAATATGGTATCGGAGCTAAGATTTATGGATATCTTGGCAGTCGGGTTTTAAGTTGGGTCTGTTTACGTTATTGATTTACGAGTCGTTCGTAACATCACTGTTCAGCCAAAAGTCGTCATGTGGACCGTGGTTGTAAGTCTCCTAATCTCTTATACTACCGTTTTACTTAATTACTGTTTTGTGAGTATTGACGGGCTTTATTTCGAAAACTTTGTCCTGGATATTGAGGAATTGTGTTTACAGTATGTTGAGAGGAGGACGTGGATGCGGACGCGGTCGTGGACGCGGAAGGGGTAACATGAGACAGGAGGATTCTGCAACTACCCCAGAATTATCAGCTAGTCGAACCGATTCCCATTCTGGAGGGCAGCAAGGATCAGCGCATGACGACGCAAATCCTAACATGCCGGGAGTACTTCAACAGGTGGTGGCGCAGATAAACCAGTTCGCCCAGGTAGTCGACCGCATGCAGACGGCGATGGGACAACAGCACCACGAGGATAACCGGGGAGACAGATGGCTTGCTGAGGTGGTCAAATTGCACCTGCCAAAATTTGACGGATCTGCTGAGGCACTTACTTGGGATCACTGGCTTAAGGAGTTAGAGAAGATATTCGTGGGTCTTAACTGTCCCGAGGACCGGAAGGTTCCCATTGCCCAGTATTTTCTGACTGGGGAGGCCTTTGATTGGTGGGAAGCTATTCAACCCGAGAATCATAATGCGGATTGGACGGAATTCAAGCTAATGATGGAAGCACAGTATTGTCCTCGTCCAGTTAGAGAGGCAAAGATCCGAGAGTTTTTCTCACCACAGAGTTCGGAAGCATCTGTGACAGATGTGATCAAAACTTTTAATCATCAGCTGCCTTGTGTGCGACACTTGGTCAGAACGGGGGCAGAAAAGATTTTTCATTTCGATATGCGGATGAAGCCGGAGATTCAGCAGTATATGTCCGGGTTCGAGTGTACTACATTGCGACAGTATCAAGACAAAGCGCTGGCCTACGACATGAAAGAGGCGGCGATGGAGAAATCAGTGGAGGCAAAGAAGCAGAAGGTGACCATCAACTTTTCAGAAAACAAGAGTGGTGGGCCCCGCTAGGGCTAGTCTTCCTTTTATTCGGCTAGGAAACCTCCACATCCTTCTAAAGGCGGAAAGAAGTTCCGGACTACATCAGCAGTTTCGGACGCATCAAAGAAATGCTACAATTGTGGTCGAGCAGGGCATATTCGACGTGACTGCCCCGCATCTTCTGTTACTTGTTACGATTGTGCACAAGAAGGGCACCGTGCGGCTTTCTGTGGAGTTGCTACTAGATCTATTGGTACTCGCGCTCCAGCGCCAGTTCCGAAGGAGATAAGTGTGAACCAGACGCAACAGAGTGGATTTCAGCAGCAGAATATTGGGAATAGAGAGACATCCAGTGCTGGGTCCGTTCCTCCGCGCCTGTACGAGATGAGGAAATATGACGATCAGAACACTGCTGTTGCATCAGGTACGATTCAGATCCTTTTGCAACCAATTAGTGTTTTATTCGATTCCGGAGCTACACATTCTTTCGTATCATTGAACTGCGTAAATCGTTTAAAAATCTTATGCTTATTTGATTGTGAACCATATGTTGTGGGTTTGCCGAGTGGAGAGAGAATTGTGGGAACCCTAGAGGCTAGAGACTTTCCAGTGTCTATAGGAGGGAGAGATTGGCCATCGAATCTTATTGTAGTTGACATCTACGGTGACGATTTAATTCTCGGAGACGATTGGCTCAACCGTTATGGAGCTATTCTGAATTACCGAGAGAGAGTCATTTCTATCATTGCTGATGACGGATCTGAACACTTATTCCGAGGATGGAGACCGGGAAGCTTGGGAAAATTGATCAAAGCAATGAAAGCCGTGAAATTACTTAAGCAGGGATGTCATGGACTTTGGTGTTATGCCATGAGGAAAGAGGAAGAAGTAGAGCTCTCGTCTATTTCAGTTGTGAATAAGTTCTTAGATGTATTTCCTGACGAACTACCTGGGTTACCTCCGCAGAGAGAAGTGGAATTCACTATCGAATTAGAGCCTAAAGCAGCTCCTATTTCCATAGCACCATACCGCATGGCGCCAACCGAGATGTATGAACTCAAGAAGCAACTGGAGGAATTGTTACAGAAGGGCTATATTCAACCTAGCGTTTCTCCTTGGGGAGCGCCCGTTCTCTTTGTCCGGAAGAAAGACGGATCCCTCCAACTGTGTATTGATTACAGGGAGCTCAACAAGATGACGATCAAGAATAAGTATCCTATACCTCGGATCGACGACTTGTTTGATCAACTGCAAGGGGCAAGGGTATTCTCGAAGATTGACTTGCGATCAGGATACCATCAGTTGAGGATTAAGGAATCGGATATACCAAAGTCTGCTTTCAGGTCCCGGTACGGGCATTATGAATTCGTAGTGATGCCGTTTGGACTTACCAATGCTCCTGCGGTATTCATGCAATTGATGAATCAGGTATTCTTGGAATACTTGGATAAATTTGTGGTCGTCTTCATTGATGACATCTTGATATATTCGAAGGACGCAGAGGAGCATGCCGAACATTTGCGTGTGGTTTTGAGCACCTTGAGGAAGAAACAACTGTATGCAAAGCTTTCAAAATGCGAGTTCTGGCTCAGGGAGGTAACTTTCCTTGGGCATGTGATATCAACTGACGGAGTTCAGGTGGACCCGAAGAAAGTCGAAGCAATCTTGGAATGGGAAGCTCCTAATAACGTGAAAGAAGTCCGGAGTTTCTTAGGACTTGCTGGATATTATCGCCGCTTTGTAGAGGGATTTTCCAAAATTGCTCGTCCGCTCACTCAGCTGTTACAGAAAACTCAAAAGTTCACGTGGGATGAGAAATGCCAGACTGGTTTTGATGAACTTAAGAAGAGACTGGCGACAGCACCTATATTACCATTACCAGATGGAATGGATGGATTCATGGTGTACAGTGATGCTTCAAATCAGGGTCTGGGATGTGTGTTGATGCAAAGAGATAAGGTGATTGCCTATGCTTCTCGGCAGTTGAAACCATACGAGGTTAATTACCCGACTCATGATCTGGAGCTAGCAGCTGTAGTCTTTGCATTGAAAATTTGGAGACATTATTTGTACGGCACTCATTGTCAGATCTTCACCGATTATAAGAGCCTCAAGTACATTTTCAGTCAGAAAGAATTAAACATGAGGCAGAGAAGGTGGCTGGAATTGATCAAGGATTACGACTTGGAGATTCTCAATCATCCGGGGTAAGGAAACGTAGTAGCCGATGCATTGAGCCGTAAACCTGTTTCTCTTCGAGTGTTGGAAGCACTTACATCCCAAACCAGCATTCAACGGGAACTGATCCGCGAAGGGATTGAAGTATGGGCACCAGGAATCCAAGGGCAATTATATGTGATGGAACTGACTTCATCACTAGTCGAGGAGATCAAATCTAAGCAGTTGGACGATTCTCTGATCCTTCGATTATGTGATGAAGTAAAGAAAGGAAAAGCCCCAGGATTCGTGATACAAGATGATGGAGTTCTTAGATTTCAGAGTCGACTTTGCGTTCCCGATGATGATGATTTGAGACGGACTATTCTGAAGGAAGCTCACAGCGCGCCCTATTCTATTCACCCGGGCAGCAGTAAGATGTATAAGGATTTAAAACAAAACTTCTGGTGGGAGAATATGAAGAAGGACGTAGCAGAATACATTTCGAAGTGCTTGACTTGTCAGCAAGTTAAGATTGAACATCAGCGACCTACTGGAATGTTAAAGCCGCTCCCGATCCCTGAATGGAAGTGGGAGGACATCTCGATGGATTTCATCACCAGTATGCCAAGGACTAGAACGGGAATGAACATGATTTGGGTTATAGTTGATCGACTAACCAAGTCGGCTCATTTCCTAGGAATTAAAGATACATGGGGACCCGAGAGATTGGCGCGAGTATTTATTGCGGAGATAGTCAGATTGCATGGGACGCCAAAGACTATTATTTCGGATCGAGATGGTCACTTCGTGTCGCACTTCTGGAAGGAAGTTCACAGGGCTTTGGGGACTGGGCTCAACTTTAGCACGGCTTATCATCCCCAAACAGACAGTCAGTCCAAAAGGACTATACAAACAGTAGAAGACATGCTTAGAGCCTGTGCTTTTGATTGGTCAACTGATTGGGAAGTTCATTTGCCATTGATTGAATTCACCTACAATAATAGTTGGCATGCTTCTATTAAGATGGCACCATTTGAAGCTTTGTATGGGAGAAGGTTCCGATCACCCCTGTGTTGGGATGATTCTTCGGATTTGATCGGGACGGAACCGAAATTGATAATTCAGACTCAAGAGAAGATAGCTTTGATTTGAGAAAGACTGTTGACTGCCTAGAGTCGACAGAAGTCTTATGCAGACATACGTCGTCGCCCTCTAGAGTTCGACGCTGGGGACCATGTACTATTGAAGGTGTCTCCTACACGAGGGATTTTCCGTTTTGGGAGGAGAGGCAAGCTTAGTCCAAGATATATCGGACCATTCGAGATCCTCGAGAGGGTTGGAGATTTAGCATACAGGTTGGCCTTACCGCCATCGCTGAGTCACGTTCATAATGTGTTTCACGTATCCCAATTGTAGAAGTATGTACTGGACCCCAGTCACGTCATTGATTTCGACGAGATCGAGATAGCTAATGATGGCACCTTCGAAGAGAGACCAATCAAGATACTTGAGAGTCGGATCAAACAATTGAGGAATAAACCAATACACTTGGTTAAAGTACAATGGTCACGACACGGAGTCGAAGAGGCCACTTGGGAAATGGAGGACAGTATGAAGGCTAGATATCCAGAGTTGTTTTCATCTTAAGTTTCGGGACGAAACTTCTTTTTAGGGAGGAAGGATGTAATACCCGAGATTTATGATATGTATTTGGAACTTGTGATATTGTAATTGTTGCACGTTAATCTGAGTATTATTCTCCGTATCTCATAGTCCGGTGTTGTTGAGCGTATGATTTATTGAATGTGATCTAAGTTTGGGATTCTGCGCATGTAGCGCACGCTATCGTCTATATGTAGTGTACGCTAACATGGATCCATAGAGCACGCTATAAAGGAACATTAGCGCACGCTATACGTGGTAAATTTGATTGAGATGTGTGGTAGGTGAGATCATGCACGGGGATCTTGGTCGGATTGTGTCGGGATGAACCTGGACGGCTTTCGGGAAAAGCCAAGTCAACGCCTTAGCGCACACTACTGACATGAGAATAGCGCACGCTAAGTGCTGAGTACAGTGAAGTCAGTAAGCCGTTAGCACGCTACGAGCATGGACTAGCGCGCGCTAATAACCATTTCCTATAAATAGGACAACATCCTTTTCGTATTTTCAGTCCATTCTTTTCCCACATCTGAACCCTTATACTTAGAGTATTACTCTCTACATCCTAAACACTTCATATCAGCATCCTAGCTCGTGTTGAAGATTGTAGATCATTGAGGATTGGTGTTCAAGCCTTCGACGTTGGATTGCTTCGATTTCCTCCTTGTCTTCACTACTTTGAGGTAGGTGATTCTTCACCAATATTAGTAGTGTTCTAAAGGACGTTTGATCATGTTTATCTAGTCAGTTAGATTCATTTATAATCGAACATCACGTGTTAGAAGGATACTTTTGACGTTTCGGCACTTATTCTTCGTATAATCCTTTGAACCTTTTTAGTATATGGACTCCTAAGCATTTTATGTATCTTCAAAACCGATCATGACCAGTATATGAAGATTACCTAGTCCGTATGTTTTACGTTAAGAACCATACGTTTTGGGACATATAACAGATTGAACTTAGGATATTCCTTGAAGATCAAAGAAGAATTATGATGTTGTGATGATTATACGTAACCTTATATCTCGTAGTCGTTTAACCCGTATAGAACTTTCACAAACCTTATGAGCATGATATGCACGGGGATGACATGTATTATCACCATAGAATTCATGAGTTCATCACCATTAGATCTAGTTTTCTGCCAGTAGTAATCTGCCATGCACGGTTAGCACACGCTAACATACGTAAGTTAACGTGCGCTATCTGGGATAAGTTAACGCACGCCACGTTTGGTACGTAACGTACGTTATGATATCAGCCAGTCGATCGGTGATCGAGAGAATCGTCGATCCATGGCTAACGACGCTAGGCTTAGACGATAGCGACGCTAACAGTGAGCTTAGCGCACGTTACGTAGAGTACGTAGCGTACGCTAAGTGGTTCAGGCAGATTGTATATTTTGAACTTTTGGCCGTAGACCGAATTGCTAGGAAATCGTTCGACTTGAGATGATTTGTATATCATTTCTTTTGTTAAGGTTCGAGCTTGCTACGTTGATCGAAGGAGGCGGCCTTCGAGTGTGTCGAGATCATTGAAGTGTTTCGTTCTTGCCATCTTCGAGGCAAGTATCGAAATATGTTAATATTGGTATTTTGAGCATGCGTGTGATTATTCATGTTGTTGAACATGAGATTTATTTCGTTGAATTGTCATGATATTCGTTATCTAGTGTTTGTATGTTCATGTTGATGGACATGGCGATTTGGCATATATGTATGCATGAGTTATGTTTGTGTTTGTTTTGCGATCTATGCTGAGGGCGCTGGATCGGATGTCCACCTCGTGTTGGTCCGACGGGATCATCTTGGGATCTAGGCTGAGGGCGCTGGATCATTGGACGAGTTATTTCCACCTCGTGTTGGTCCGACGGGATCATCTTGGGATCTATGCTGAGGGCGCTGGATCATTGGAATACCCATGCTGTGTTAATGGAATCTTGTGGATTCGCATTATCGGATTCCGGTAGCGGAAGTACGTGTGGTGTATCTTGTTATGTATTGTTGATGCATATTTGATTCATTTAAATGATACTTGTACTAGCATCGTTTTGCTAACCCCTTCGGGGGTGGACATTTGTTTTGATGTTCAGGTAGCCGAGGAGCAGGGAAACAGCCACAGTACCGACGTGACGGCGACGGGATTCAGTGATGTTTGTTGTTGTTGGTGATTTGTTTTCTTGGTTTGATTTCAGTACTCGAGTACACGTGTCTTATTAATATCATTTCGATATGGTTGTATTAATTTTCGTTGAACCAGTTGAATGGTTTTGTAAACTTGAATTTCCGCAGTATTGATGTCTTATATTTACATTTATTTTGAATTAGCCTTGTAAATCCTTACTAAAAGGGTTTACGGCGCTGTAATTATTCCGAATATCTCGGGGTGTTACACTCAAGGCGTTGACTACACGATTTAAACCCCCCAACTTATAATCAAATGTTTAGTCGAACCCCGCTAAGAACTCTTGCCATCGTGCCTGCTTCGGAGTGAGTTTCTTTTGTGGTTGGAAGTAACTTGTGGCCACATTATCAGTCCTGACCACAAACTTACTCCCGAGGAAATAGTGTCTTCAGGTTCAAAGACAATGCACCACTGCGGTCATTTCCTTCTCATGGACTGTGTAGCGCCACTCTGCATTGTTAAGCTTCCAGCTCTCATAGGCAACAGGGTGTTGCTCCTGCATTAATACGCCTCAAATGGCATAGTCCGATGCATATGTTTGCACTTCATATGTCTTGATGTGATTGGGTAGGGCAAGAACTGACTGCTCGGTCACCTTGGCCTTGAGCCCCTCAAAGGCCGACTGATATGTCTCCGACCACTCCCATGTATGGTCCTTCTTCAATAAATCTGTAAGTGGTGTTGCTATTCTTGAGTAACCCTCAATGAATTGTTGGTAATAGTTCACCAACCCCAGGAATGATCGAAGCTGGGACACGTTGACTGGTGCCTCCCAGTCTTAGATTGCTTTCACCTTGGCCTCATCCATCATGATTCGACCATCCTTGATGTGGTGCCCTAAGAAAGTCACTTCCTCATGGGAAAAAGTGCACTTCTCTTTCTTGTCATACAACTCGTTAACTCATAGTACTTGGAACACCTTCCGCAAGTGTTCAACATGCTCCTCCAACGTAGAGGAGTAGATAACAATATCGTCCAAGTACACCACAACAAATTTGTCCAAGTATTGTTGGAAGACTTTGTTCATCAAAGTAAAAAATGTAGATGGGGCATTCGTAAGTCCGAATGGCATAACAAGAAATTCATATGAACCGTACCTTGTTACGATAGCTATCTTCGGTTCGTCTCTTTTGGCTATACGGACTTGCCAATATCCGGACCTCAAATCTATCTTTGAGAAAAACTTGGCTCCTCCAAGTTGATCGAACAACTCGCCTATGAGCGGTATCGGGTACTTGTTTCGGATCGTCAACTTGTTGAGCGCATTATAATCCACACACATACGCAGCGACCCATCATGCTTCTTCTCGAATAAAACAGGTGAGCCAAAAGGAGATTTGGATGGTTGGATCATGCCATCCTCCAGCAATTCCATCAATTGTCTCTGTAACAACTTGAGCTCGGGCGGTGACATCCTATAGGGTGTCTTTGAGGGTGGGTTGGCTTCAGCAACCAACTCGATCTTATGACCCACGTCCCTTCTAGGTGGCAAATTCTTTAGGAGTTCATCGGGCATCACATCCTTGAAATCTTCTAAGACTCCTTGGACCTCTTTGGGTACTTCCTCGTTCCCCTAACTGGCAGCGGAAAAGCAGCATAGGTCTCCTCACCCATTTGGAGACCTTTCCTCAACTGAATAGCCAAGATCATACTTGGTCCTTTCACCATTCTTTTGACTGATATTGTCTTTGTCTAGTTATCATCTAATATCATTACAGAGTCAGAAAATGGAAAGATACAGACTCTTACTTGGTGGAACCATCATTGTCCTAGCACCAAATCATAGTCTTCCATGGGCACTACGTTAAAGGTGATCATCCCCTGCCAACCACCTATGGACACCCTCACTCTTTTTGCCTCGCTGGCCACCGGTTTGGCTGTGGTGTTTACTGATTTGATTAACCCATTTGTTGGGGTAATATTTAGCCCCAACTCTTTGGCCATTCCTTCACGTATAAAGTTATGTGTAGCTCCCGTATCCACTAATGCTTGGATTGTCTTGCCCCCAATCCTCGCATCAACAAACATGGACCCATTCCTAGGTCCTTTGGGCGGCTTCTCGATGGTTTTGAGGACATTAAGCAATTGAGTTGAACCCATGAGCGCACCATCCGTTACCTCGGTCTCCTCGGTTTCTTGGATGGCGTCAACCTTCTTTCCTCGAAAGGGACACTCGAATTTCATATGTGTCTTACTATTGCAAATGTGGCAAGTCTTAGGCATACCTGGGTCATCAATCTTCTGCTTCCCCTAGTTGTGCATTGGTGGAACCTTTATGGGCGGTCTCCCCCACGTTTCCCCTTGTCCGTCAGCCTATGAGCCTTGCCCGTAGGTCCGTTGTCTGAATTGTTCTTGATGCAATACCAATATAGCAGCCCTTCGGCCACTGCAATGGCTATTGCTACATCTTGTATGTTCCTTCTTTGCAACTCCTGTTTCGCCCATGGTTTCGGCCCATCTAGGAAGGCGAACATCTTGTCCGTCTCGGTCAAGCTAGGAATCTCCAGCACAATTCCTTGGAATTCCTTGACATAGTCTTTAATTGTTTGTGTATGACTAAGCCTCTTCACTCTCCCGCGTGCCTCGAAGTCAACATTTTTCGGATAAAATTACCATTTGAGTTCAGCGTTGAATTCCTCACAGGACTCCATCCTGCAAGTGCCCTCCTCGATATATGTTTGTCATGTCCTTCACCACAGCATTGCTGTGTCATACAGGAACAAGGGAGTCGTCCGAAACTTTGCATCATTGTTCCGAATGTTGCAAGCATTGAAGTATTGCTCCAAATTCCACAGGAAGTTATCGATCTCCCTCACATTCCTTGATTCGTTGAACTTCCCAGGCCTTGGAATCTCAATATGGGTGGGTGTTGCACTCGCCTGCCCATCACTGCTGGCAATCGCCTTTTTCACTGTTTCCATGTCGGTGTTGAGTGCCACTATCTCGGCCTTAAGGGTTTCCATACCCTCTTGTATTGCCACGATTATTGATCGAAATTTGGCCAACTTTTTCTTGATGTCGCCATCATTAGCATTGAGTGTAGCAAGTAACTGAATCTGGAGCTCCTCTCCGGATTCTTCCAAATCGTGCACCCTCCTTGCAACCTCATCGTAAACCCCTTCCAGTCGAGCAATTCGACTGTCCATGGCAGCCATCTTGTCCGTAGACTTATCCGTGCCCTTCTTGGTCTTGTTAGCTTGAGCATTGTTCTGGGTGACGTCCGATGATTGTGCCATATTTCCTTTCCACAAGCCTCCTAGCAACCTTTAACGAGAAATCCTGTTTCCAAAACTAGTCTCCGATACCAACTGTTATGGGATAATTCTTGCGCCACACAAAGATTTTGCAGCCCGTGCAGCACTAGCTAGATTGCCTCAAGTCTAGATAGTAAGCCTAACGAAAGATTGCTAAGTGGGAGAAAAGAACCCTGGAAAAGAATGCTTGGAAAATTACTCAATGCTTTGATTCAGACAAACTTCTTGGATGGTTTCAAATGAGGCCCCTTGATGGCTATTTATATTACTTTAAAGGGTCTAGAGAGTTTCACCTATCACCTCCTTAAATGGCGCATTCTATACTTCTCTCCTATTCTCTACAATACATGAAGCTTCTAGAATTCATTCTAGACTCTTCTTCATACGAGCTTACATTTGCTTACAAGAGTTCTCTAAGACTTTCTACAGTATGCTAGATTCTTCTAGAATCTTCTAGGGAATTCTAAGTATATTTGGGAACCTTCTTAGAGAAATGAAGTAATTTGGCCGGCCAGTCTGGCTGGGCGTGACATAACTATATACTGAATTGATGTAAATTGGAACTTAAACAAAAGATTACTTGCCTTTAAAAAAATTTAACAGCACACATAGTGCAGATAATATAGCTAGAGCAGTTAATGAAATTTTAGCTTTTTATTGCTTAAAATATAAAATTTTCACAATTGCTTTTGATAATGCTAGTTGTAATACTGCTAGTATACCAACTTTAATACAAGCTTGCAATTCTATTTTACAAGGTCGATTATTTCATACTATATGTATAGGTCACATTCTAAATTTGTGCATACAAGATGTATTAGAATTTGTAGATGAGGCAATAGAACCAATTAGAAAATGTGTCATATTTTTACATAATCGTACTAAGTTAGCAAGACAATGGGTTAAATTTTTAAAATCAAAACAAATGCAACCCAATTTTTTTATTCCCGATGTAAAACATAGATGGAACTCAACTTATGAGATGTTAAACTCAACTAATGAATATAAAGAATTATAGTGTGAATTTTTTGATATATTATTCCACTTAGAAGGATTTTATTTATTGACAACCTATTTGGATGAAACCAAAGATTTAATAAAACTATTAAAAGGTTTTGAAAATACAACTAAGATTTAAGTGGTTTTTATTATCCCACATCCCTTAGAAATTCATTTCATTATTATTTTATTGTTCTTAAAATGGATGCTTGTAATAAATCCCCAAGATTGGGGAATGCTATTAACAATATGTGTTTAAAATGGCTATAGTACTTTAATCGTATTCACGATGTTTTCTTGATTTGTGCCGTTTTATCTCCCGATTTGAATTTAGCTCAAGTACAACAATTACTTTTAATGTATCATAATATTCTGAAAAAATTGGGTTTTCCTAATTTTCAGAATAGTGCTAAGAGTCAAACTATGTTTGAAAATATTTCTGATGTTGAACAAGTAAAAATAAATTTAAAAAATAGTTGTGAAACTCTTTTTGCTGAAAATTTAGCTATATATAGAGATACGATTTAAACTCAAAAACTAAGAACTAGGACTACCAATACATTTAACATAGAACTAAAGAGAACTCCCACTAACCCATTTCAACAACTCTATAATATAACAAGAAATAGAGGAGGCAGTAACATCGATCGAAGAAATGATCTTAGTCGATATTATGCAACTAGTCTTGTGGCCGAGGATAATAATGTAGATACACATGATCTGTTGGATTGGTGCAAGAGAAGGGGAACCGAGTTTCCCATATTTTCCATTACGACACAAGAGATTCTTGCAGTGCCCGCATCCACAGTCCCCGTTGAGAGCACTTTCAGTGAAGGAGGCCATATGTTGGACGAGCGTGTGACACCCCCAAGATATTCACGATATATTAGAGCACCATTAGCCCCTCCGTGGGACCCACAAGACTATACATACATGTATCCATGAATTTTTATCGACAAGATCCAAGCATAATCAAACAGAAGACGATAAGAATTGACGTTCAAAACAATAATCAAATTTGATAGGATAAAATTCATTGGGAATTAGTCCAGAGCGATACAAGCGAAACACCAAGGAGATCATCCCGTAGTATTCGAGTACTGAAAATCATTTAAAGTACAATATCTCGAATGGAAGACATAAATAATACATAGAAGAACATGACACAGCATCACTCTTGCCCATCATCATAATGATCCTGCACCCGCTCGTCCGTCGTCTGGAACCTGAAATACATGAAATATATTTCCCCTGAATGGGGTTAGCCGTGGAATAGCTAGTGCAAGTATATCGAATATGAAGTAATATTTCTTGAACAGTAAAGTAAGCATAACATAATCTCACATAACTCAAGACTAATATTCTGGAATAACTAAATATCATATCATTTCAAATTTCAAACATATACGTGATTAACCGTGGATCGTACCAGAAGCAGCGATCCCTCAAAGGACTTATCGGACCATCCCAGAGTGGTTAAGCTAAATATATTCATGGATCTCACCAGAAGTGACGACCTCTTAGAAGACCCGTCGGCTCATCCCGGAGTGAAAATACATTCACACACAACACATATACTTCACTTTCAAAGTCAAGAACATATAATCATAAACATATCCTTGCCTTTGAGACATATTGAATCGAAGGGAAAAGGTATTCAAGCTCAATTGGTCCAAGAACGCACTTCCGGCCCTAAACGATTCGTAACAAATACGATAATCATCAATCAATACTCAATTCACATGAAGGAACTCCCGAAACCCCATCTATGATTCATAATTCTTAAACGATGTTCACATAGAGGTTGGAAATCATCCAAACCCTCTAAAATCCGAGTAATACACGAAAACATTCGTAAATTCATAACGAAAACGTGGGTAGGGGTAAATACTTAATGATCTCAAGAATTTCAAGCTTCAAAATGGATTAAATGGACAAATATATGAAAAAATGCAAAAATTCCCAAAATAGGGTTAGAGGAAGATTTACCTTGATTTGGAAGAGAGAAACGGATTATAAGTTGTATAATCTTTGTTATCAAACCAAAAATGGTGATAGATGATGAAGGATTACACCAAATTGCCTCGAAGTCGACTCTTACTCTCTCTCTCATCGGTTAGGGTTGTGAAATGAGAAGAAATGCTGAAAAACGTATCTATCCTCACGTATATACTGGACTTAGCTAGCGCGCGCTAGCTCTCCCTTTAGTGTGCTAACGAGCCTGGTACAAAACTGGACATTCTACCTCAGCCCTCTAGCGTGCGCTAATACAGTCCTTAGCGTGTGTAATGAGGAAGTCCAGTGAAGGAAAGTACCTTCTACCCCACCAGTTATCGTGCGCTAATCATTCATTATCGTGCGCTAATGAGGCAGTTCAGAGAGGAATGAGACATTCTGTCTCAACTCGTTAGCACACACTAACAGTTGCAATAGCATGCACTAATGATACACACTAGCGCATGCTATTACTCTATTTCAGCGTGCGCTAAACCTTCTGCACAGCAGTTCAGCTGTGCAGCCTAGTCAGACCGAACAAGCCCTAGACGACATAAAACTCGAAGATTAACAACATATTATGAAACGTTTGTGAAGGGCGTCAAAATATGAACTCAAGCGCTAAACAAACATGTGATTTCGACCACCCAAAGGTACGGAAAAACTAATACGAAATTATATGCCCAAAACTTTGGGAATTTACAAAGCAACCCAAAATGTCTGAAAAAGACGATTCGGGATCGAACAGTAATAACAAAGCCCACAATACATCTGAAAATATTAAACAAACTTGTAGAAAGATCCAAATGACAGTTTACATCAAGATTTGCTAAAATTGAACTTAAATGCGAAAAAGTCGCAATATTCCATAGATTTCAACTAAAACGGCCTCGAGACTTGTTCAAATAGCAAAAAGTGTAGAATGAGATAGTTTCAAAATATCGAAATGGTCACAAGCGAGTCGCCAATAATGTGAAACCATTAAAAATGAAAATTAACAGAAGTAGAAAAGTATAGATATTATATTCTCCCCCTCTAGAAGAAAGTTTCATCTGAAACTCAAGAAACAAAAAGCTCGGGATATCTTGTACGCATCTTCTCTTCTGTCTCCGAAGTCACTTCCTCAACTCCATGCCTCAACTATTGTACTTTAACTAGCGGAATGACTTTGTGCCTGAGTTGTTTCTCACAACGCTCAAGGATCTTCACCGGTCCTTCTTTAGATGTAACATCTTCGGCTACATCGATCTCACCGTAATCGGTAATATGACTCAGCTCTAGTATATACCTTCTCAATTAGAGAAACATGAAAAACGCTATGGACGTGACTCAAAGCTGGAGGTAATGCCAAGAAATATGCCAATTCTCCAACCATATCTAAAATCTCGAACGGTCTGATGTACCTCAGACTAAGTTTCCCTTTCTTTCGAAAATGGAAGACTCATTTCGTTGGAGACATTTTGAGCAGAACATGATCCCCCACTTCGAACGCCATCGGTCGATGGTGAATATCAGCATATAATTCTGTCGACTCTGGGAAGTTAACAATCTGTCTCGAATGATGGAAATCATCTCTTTAGTTTCCATCAACATACCCGGTTCCGTTCCCACCAACTCTGAGGCTTCATCCCAACATAATGGCGACCTACACTGCCTACCAAAAAGTGCCTGGAAACGTGCCATTTTGGTCAATGTATGCCAACTATTATTGTAAGTAAACTCAATCAACCGCAAATATAGTTCACAGTCACTGCTACAGTCTAGGGGACAAGCCCGCAACATGTCCTCTAACGTCTGAATCATCCGCTCAGTCTGACTACGAATGAAAAGATGTGCTCAACTTCAACTCGGTACCCAAGACCTGATGGACCGCCTGCCAGAAATGTGACACAATAACGACCATCTTGATCAGATACGATAGTTTTAGGTGTACCGTACAATCTCCCTGTCTCTGTTATAAATATCCGAGCCAGCCTCTCCAGTCCCCAAGTACCCTTAATACCAAGCCGACTTGGTTAATCGATCAACGATTACCCAAATCATATTCATTCTAGATTTTGTCATCGACATTCCAGTGATAAAGTCCATGAAGATGTCCTCCCACTTCTATTCTGGAATAGGAAGTGACTTCAACAACCCCGCTGGTCGTTGATGCTCGATTTTGATTTATTGACAAGTTAAACACCACAAAACAAACTCCATGACATCCTTCTTCATATTATTCCACCAGAAAATTCACTTCAAATATTTGTACATCTTACTCGTTCCTGGATAGATTGAGTAAGGCATGGCATGGGCTTCCCAAAGTATCTTTTGCCTCAACTCTAAGTCATTTAGTACACAATTTCTACCATGGAATCTCAAAATACTGTCCTCATAGACCATAAAACCAGGATCTTTCCCTTTAATCATATATTCCTTCGGTTGAATCGTCATCGAGTCACTCCACTGCTTTCCTTTGATGTCATCAAAATTTTGAGGGTACACAATTGTCCTTCCACATGCTGAAGCCAAACTTCTATTCTTTGTTCGACCAATTCTTTCCGAATCCTTGCTTGAGGTGTAAGGACCTCGAGCATCTGGAGTGATGCTGACTTTCGGCTCAATGGATCTGCGACGACATTGGATTATTCGGGATGGTAAAGGATTTCCATGTCATAATATTTTATTAATTCCAACCAACGACGCCTCATATTCAACTCTTTATGACTTAAAATGTATTATAAACTCTTATGACCAGTATAGATCTGTTGGCCACAGAGTATACATTAAACAGCTTAGGTGGGGTTGAATAAGTTGTATCTCTTTTAAAGTTATTTGCATAGCGGATGATTGATATTGAGTTGATGCAAATACAACTAGGTAATCTCATGTTTTCTTGATGCGTATAGGGTTTTCATAATATGTATACTTTAAATCACAGGTGGATATGACAACAGTAAGGACATAATGTATAATACACACAGATATAAGTGTGTTGGCCACTAAGTTTACTGGATACAACTTGGAAAGTGTTTTAAACAACAAGCTGTACGATTTTAAATCTGAGTGCATAGCATAAGTCTTAAATACAGTAAGTTGCTTAGGATACAACAACTCGATGTGCAGTGTATACTTAAATAATCACAGTTAATAAAACAATAAAAGCAGAAGGTAAAAAACACAAGATTTAAAGTGGTTCGAGGTAAACCCCTCTACGTCCACTGGTCCTCCACACAAGAGTAAAAAGTTTATTATGATTACTGCGTACACAACTACATAATTATAACAACACTTAATCAATATATCGTTTATACAGATTGATATAAAGATCTTAGCTTTCAACCGTTCACACAGATTGGTTTGAGCTAACACTTTGACTGGCTTCTTCACACACAGTTCTGAAGCTTCGTCTTCTTCAATGCAAGTCCGTAACACACAGTTCGGGAGTAGCAAGGATTCCTCAGTCCACACAGGGCTGATATGAGTTTGTTCAAAGATAGAACAGGGTTTGAACAACAGCTATTACTTTCTGGGGTTTAAGCTGATAATTTGTTGTTCAAGGTTTGAGCACTGTATATCTCTTCTATCTGAATAGCAGAAAGCTTGGGGAGATATGTTTTGCTCTGAATATTTCTTGTAAGCTTTGTTCGTTTGTAAGTCGTGAATAATCTGTAGATTTTTAGTCGTTTTTTCGTGGTTGATGATCTTCAAACTCTAGAGATATATATAAAGTCTCTAAAATATATCCGTTTGAAATATATCCGTTGAGCGAGATTCTGCGACAACTCATATTTGACTGAGATCCGGATATTGCGGGATTTTGAAGATCTTCTGACTTACAGTATTTAAATACTTTATCCTTTAGTATTTAAATACTTTTTTATCAATGGGACTTGACTTCTAGCGAATACTGAAGATTCCTTCTTGTCATGTTGAGAGCTGTATGGAAGGATCACTGTAATGATATTCGAGACAACTTTGGCTTTGCGGGACTCTTTGCTGTATGATCAATATACTGTATGGTTGGGACTGCAAGAAATCTTCAATACAAGGTTGATACTTTGATCAGCGTTTTGGATACAGCTAGAGGCGGTATTCAGGATTTGGAATATTGTCAAAACATTATGATAATACGACCGATACAGGGTTTTATTCAAGCAGCATCGATACAGGGTTATTGTTATCCCAACAATTTCCCCCTTTTTGATAATTTGCCAAGTCCTTCCGAATCTTGCTTTTAAAACCTTATGATGTTATCTAAACATCCTTGATGATGCCAAAACTTTGACATTTAGCAGTTTGAAGTAAGGCAGACTTCTTGGTCTTTTTTCGAATGTTCTGGCCTTCGGTATTTGGCTTTTTTTTCCCACACACTCACACACACAAGGGGGATCGTCCCCTGTCCTGAGTCCCCCCCAAGAGGATCGAGCTCACCCCCGATCTAGAGGTAAGTTTGCCAGCATGACCTGATCGCCTCATTGTCCCCCACTTGGGTTACAGGTATTTAGCTTAACATTAAGAACTGCTCGCAGGCAAGTTCAGCTTTTATCAAAAGAAAGTTACATTAAAAACTTATGATTGGTGCGCAGGCACAATCTTACATTGTTTTCTAGATACATACAACTTAAACTATGAACTGTTCGCAGACAAGTTCTTATAGCTTGTGTATGAGATAGGTTTCATAATATGAATACAGTGAGAATAAATAAAGTGACTGTAAACATATAAGAAGATAGTAGATTACGAGTTGTAATCTTTCAAGACAGGCAAACTTTTTATTGATGATTGAAATGAGGAGTACAAAATTTTGCTGTTCGGAAGATAAGATTACAAAAACTATAATACAAGGATATTAACTCCTATTGTCTGAATGCCTCAATGATCTTTTTGGGTCATTCTTGGTGTTTTTCCACCAGTATTGATGGGCTTCCTTGTCTCGATTCTGATAGATGGCTCGACCTTCATATGATTTGTCGAAGACAAGAATCCAATCCTCTGGATGGGTCACCAAGTCACCATTCTTATGCTTTGATTTCATCTGCAGCTGTAGCGGGAGTGTTCCTTCTTCCATCTTCTTCTTGAATTCTTCTGCGGCTTCTTGTACTGTTCTGCATCTATTGAATAAGGTGGAATCCCTAATAAGTACAACGAAGTATCTTAATAGTTCATTTATCCTCTAGTCTTTAATCTCTACAGCGGTAGGTTGACGGTCTGCCGGGAAGTTCATAGAGTGCGGCTTTCGGACAAGGTTTTTCCAAGGATACTTGGGATCCTGGAATTTTGGTCATTCTCCCTGTATCCTCACGCTCGACGTTGAGATACAGGCTATGTCTGCAGTGATGGAGTCTTCAAACGGAGCTAACAACTCTTTCTCTTGCTCCAACCTCGTTCTCCTAGCGGCTTCCCTTGCTTCTACCCCCCTTTTGGCATCATCAAGGTATGATACCTTTTCATCAAGACATTCCAGGATCTCCAGAGCGTCATCCTGTTTCGTCTCCATATTTGACATTCTCTCAACAAGGGAGGAGAGCACCTGCAACATATCCTTAATGTTCTTGTCATGGGATCGCAGTTGGGAACCGGATTCGATTAGAGCAGATGCGGGCTTGGCCTCTGATACGCGGAGTTTCGATTGCTCTTCTCTCAGGATCTTTTCTTGCTTCTTTTGCAGTTTGGTCAGGGCTTGCTTGAAGACTTCTGACAAGACAGTGAAGGCTTCGAATACTCGAGAAACTTCATGCTTTAACCTAGTCATTTCTTCAACAGCAGATGTGTGAAGCCAATCAAGAGCCTTTTCTACTGAGTGTAGAGCATTGACTGTGTCCTGAATAAATACAGTTTGGAGACCAAGAGCACGTAATCGCTCTTTTCTTGTTTCAGTGCGGGGAGAGTCTGGATGGGCAAAGTCCTCGACTCCAGTCAACCTTCTCAAATTCACGTTAGGGCGTGAAGTGAGTTGGACATCCTTAGGTAGAGTACCGTCATCAGATTCCAAGGCGATTGATGGGGCAGGAGTAGCTATTTCGGGTTCGGCGGCAGGGGGTGCGACATCCTCCTGTTTCGAATTGGTTTCTGTAGACATGGATACAGGAGGGACCAATTCCTCCTGGTGTCTCTCAGCATCCGCCTGTTCCGGTAGAGGGACTGATTACTCTTACTAGAAGGCGCGCGATTCTTCTTCTTCGGCAGCGATGGCAGGCTTGGGTGCCTGTTGCGAAACATGTTCTTCCTCCTCGACATGAGGGACTGAATCCTCATTGTCGGGAACGTTGTCTTGCTGTGGCGAAGGGGACGATTGATGGGTAGATGTCCCTTCATCTTTCTTGGCCTGGGCTTTCTCTCGACTCATCCGCAGACTAGCCTAGAGTGCATCATCATCGTCGTCAGAATCAGGATCAGATTTTGGACTGTCGGGAGTTTCCATTGATGAAGCTTTTCCTTTCCTTCTAGCTTCAGCCTTATCAAGCAGATGACTCTCACTTAGCTCCTTAACGAATAAGTTGTCCCATTGGATCAGGACAGCAATTTCTTGAGTGTCCGTCACTTCCAAAATGAATTTCTCTTCGTTACACCACTCACTCAAGTTGTACAAAGTTTCGTACGGAGCAAGTCTAAAGATCTTCCATTGAAGAAATCGCTCGAATGACTGTTCAATCTGCATGGAAAGTAGGGTCTTGGAAATTATTGTGTTCGGGGAGGGACTCCGTACAACGTCTGGGTTTTCTGTAGAAAGGGGTTCCTCTACAGGTATGGAATCCTGTATTGGAGAGGGATTCCTTACAGTGGATGGTACCCCGAAGGAAGGTGGATCCTGAACGGGTGTGGAATCCCGTATAGGAGAGGTAGCTGTTGGCTCCAAACAGGCAGCCGACTCGCCAGAGTCTTTTGAGTTGGCAGATGTCCTCGTATCTGTCGTAGCTGCCAAGGGCTCGCGATCTACTATATATACAGTAGCGGGCATCTCTTCCACAGGGGTTGGGCCCTAGGGTAGTTGATCAGTGGGTTGCGCCACAATAGTAGCATCCTGGGAGGGTTATGTAGCTTTAATTTTCGTAAGCCTCCTTAGCTTCCTTTTCGTCTTCTCAACAGCAACTGGTGTCTTGCTGTGAGATCTTTTTCTTTTCTTCAAAGATTCGACACTTTGGGACTTAGAAGAGACGTCACTGGAATCTGCAGACAGCGGCAAGTTCCGGATAAAAGGCCTGTTCGCAATCAGGATGCTCTGATTGAATGCAGTGGGCCTGACGCCTCCTAAGAATATCCGCGAACTGATCTTCTTTGCTTCTGCGGTTTGATAAAGTCCGCACTTCGTCAAAACATGGTTTAAGAATAAACCAAACGATTTCTTCTGAGTAGTAGGTTTGGACACCTCTTCCTGCAAACGTTTAAGGATGACCTGACACCAATTGACCTTCTCACAGGTCATTATAGCGACCATCATCCTGAATCTGAGATTGGTGCACATCTCAAAAGCACCTGTACGATTCTCAATAATGCGGCAGCAAAAATCATGTAAATAAACAAACGGTAAACAAAAATTCTTCTTATGGCATGTGGTGTGAACCACTTCCACCGTTGCTAAACTGGTGAACAAGCCATAGTACTGAGTCAACAGTTCCTGAGACCCAAAGGTCTCAAGTTATTCCATGGTCAGGCCATCAGAGGGTAGCCTGAAGATGTTTTTGAGAAACTCTTGGTCAACGCGGATCTCCACTCCGCGAATAACTGCTGTGATATCAGCGACATGACCTCCTAGAGCCAGAGGCAGAAAACGAACCACATCGTTGAGGTAGAACTCCTCAACCAGATGAATGTCATAATTCTCGGCGGTGTGGCTCCCAAGGCGGTAGAGGCCTTGTTGACGGATTCTAGTACTGACGACCTCCATGGCATCGATGTCATCACTTTCAGCGTGAATGCGTTCCATCACGACAAATATGGGGAAGATCCGTTCATCGATGAAGTTGAGTGACTTCTTGAGATAGGTGGAAGATGTCTGAGTAGATGCCATTGATGATTCTCAAGAGAAGATGAAAAAGATTCAAGAAAAATATGCAGTAAACACAGAAAATCTTGTAGGCTGAATGCTTGAGTGCTCTTAAAATATGCAGAAGGCGTAAAGAGTCTCAAATGGCATTTACAGTCCTTTTATAGTAGGCGGCGAAGAAGGGTTTTTTAGAGAACGAATGGTCAGATTTAAGGGATGGGAACCGGTGTTTGAAATGAACGGTCACGATGGACTGAGTGTAACTGGTACACTTATCCATTGATTTTTGAAATAGGAGCTGGTCCCACTTCTGACATTTGATATTACCCTTAATGCCTGAAATGGCTGTATTAAATATTAAACAATTTGAAAACATCGCGGCTTTTGAGATTTGAATGTCCAGATGTCGTGTAAGGCATTTAATGTAAACGGCGTTTGATATGAAAATAGGGCACGCGGACAAAAATTGTTTTTAAAATGAAATACTATAATGTATAATGAATCAAAACCCCATAGTATGTGCTGTATCCGCGACGATACATCGTTCCCCCTTAAAAGGTACATATAGGTTTCAATTCCATACAACAATTTTTGGATTAATGCTGTATTCATGGGTTATGTATTCCCCCTTAATTATTGCACACGTCAGCTGTAGGATGATTCATATCACTTTGTTCCCTACAGTGCTGTATTGAAGGCTCTAAGTGTACAGACAATTAATGGTGGATACTGTATTCTTGGGTCTTACAGCATTCCCCCTCAATTGTTGAGTAAAAATAGTAAATACTTACAGGGAGTCAGGCTGTAGCAATCCCAATTCTTGTCGAAGCATGTTGAATCTTGCTGTATCGAGAGGCTTGGTGAAGATGTCGGCCAACTGAATATCTGTATGAACCTTTTCGAGCCGAACATCCCTGTTCTTGACATGATTCCTTATGAAGTGATGCTTCATGCTGATATGCTTAGTGTGCGAGTGTAGGACTGGATTGTGCGTGATTACAATTGCACTCATGCTATCGCACATGATTGGCGTTTCCTTGGTTTCAATCCCATAATCTGACAACTGTTGCTGCATCCAAAGGATCTGCATACAGCAGCTACCAGCAGCATAGTATTCTGATTCAGCCATGGAAAGTGAGTTTGCCAAATGCTTCTTACTGAACCAAGAAACAAGTCTAGGTCCAAGAAAGTGACAAGTTCTACTTGTACTCTTCCTATATAGCTTGCAGCCTCTGAGATCCGAGTCGCTGTATCCAACTAAATCGAATCCTCCTTCTTTACGATACCACAGTCCTACATCGACTGTTCCTTTAATATACTTCAGGATTCGTTTAGCTGTATTGAAGTGTGATTCTTTGGGTGCTACTTGATATCTCGCACACACTCCTACATCAAACTAGATATCGGGCCTGCTAGCCGTTAGGTACAGGAGAGAGCCAATAAGCTTCCTTTAGAGTGATTGGTCAACCGACTTTCCAGCTTCATCAGCACTAATTTGCACGGAAGTACTCTTGGGGGTTGACGATGATTTGGAAGTATTCATTCCAAATTTGTTGAGAAGCTCTTTGCTGTATTTTTCCTGGTTGATGAAAATTCCTGTAGGCAACTGCTTTACCTGCAAACTTAGGAAATAACTAAGTTCTCCCATCATACTCATTTCAAATTCACTTTGCATGAGATGAGAGAACCTTTGACATAAAGCAAGGTTAGTTGAACCAAATATAATGTCATCTACATAGATTTGAACCATTAGAAGGTCATCACCTTCCTGTATTTTGAACAAGGTCTTGTCTACAACACCTTTCTCAAATCCATTATGACAGGGTCTCATACCATGCTCTAGGGGCTTGCTTAAGTCCATACAATGCTTTCCTCAACCTGTATACTAGATCTATGCCGTCTGTGTTGGCAAACCCTGGTGGTTGTTCAACATAAACTTCTTCAGCAAGGTCTCCATTTAGGAATACACTTTTGATGTCTATTTTGTATACAATGAAGCTCTTATGGGCGGCAAAGGCTAAAAATATCCTAATGGCCTCTAGTTTGGATACAGGGGCAAACATTTCATCGTAGTCTATGCCTTCTTCTTGTCTATAGCCTTGTGTGGCTAGTTTGAATTTATTCCTTATAATTAGTCTATTTCGATCCTTTTTGTTTCTAAATACCCATTTGGTTCCAATAACTGATTGATGCGAAGGTCTGGGTACAAGATACCATACATTGTTTCTTTTGAAATCGTTAAGCTCTTCTTCCATAAATGTTATCCAATGAGAACTATTGAGAGCTTCTATGGTAGAAACAGGTTCTGACTGGGCTAAGAATACAGCAATAGTGCACATATTGAGTCTTTTAAGCTCGGATTGAGATTTCCATTCAAGAAATGGTGATATCTCAGTATCTAGTTCTTCTTGTGCACACAATACATTTCCTTGTGTACTCTGTATTCTCCTATGGGTAGAAACACCAGCATTAATGTTTCCAATGATTAGCTCTTGCGGGTGATCTCTCAACCATCTTCGATCGGGTTCTAATTCGGGGTCCCGTACTGTATCTTGAGTTGCTATAGTTTCAGCTTTAGCTTGTACAGCATCGGCTTCATCTACGTCGATTCTTACAGCTGCGGGGTTGATTTCTAGGTCAACAACAGGTTCTATGGGAGTTGGTGGATCTAAGATGGAAAGTTGTTGGATGTTCTGAGTAACAGATTCTACTCCTGTAGGGTCATGGTCAGGTTCGTCAAACACTACATGAACTGATTCCTCGATCGTTAGCTTCCTTTTATTAAAGACCCTATTAGCTTTGCTGATGGAGGAATATCCTACAAATATTCCTTCATCTGACTTCTCATCAAAGGTTCTAAGTTGATCCTTTCCATTATTTCAACACATAGCACCTGCATCCAAAAATGTGAAAATACGTTTGTTGTTCCATACCTCGTATGCTGTTTTGTTGTGGTGCTTGTTGATGATACAGCGGTTTTGAGTGTAGCATGCTGTATTAGTTGCTTCACCCCAGAAACGCTGTGGCAACTTGCTTGCGGCAATCATTGTCCTTGTTGCTTCTTTCAGCGTCCTATTCTTTCGCTCAGCAACACCATTTTGTTGAGTTGTACGGGCAGCTGAGTAGTCGTGCTGTATCCCATTTTCCGAACAGTATTGCTCTATAAAGTTGTTAGTAAATTCTGTACCTCTGTCGGAACGAATGGACACTCGATCCTTTTTCATTTTGAAGCTTTCTCAGGAGCTCGAGCATCTTTGATGTTGTTTCCTTCTTCTTACTTAAGGAAATTGTCCAAGCACACCTGGAGTAATCATCAACAACAACGAGACAGTATTTCTTACCTCCCAAATTTACCGGGTCCACAGGACCATAGAGATCCATGTGTAGCATCTCCAACACTCTGTGGGTTGAAAGGTAGTATTTGCTCTTCAGGGTGGACTTGATTTGCTTGCCTTTTTAACATGGTCCACAGACAGTCTTTTTGGAATGATACATTTGGCAATCCTCTAACCAGTTCCTTTCTTGAGAGCTTGTTGATCGTCTTGAAGTTGACGTGTGACATCCTCTTGTGCCATAGCCAGCTTAGATCTGCAGTGCCTTTGGCAACTAAACAAAGAATTATGGAGCCTGTAGGCATCCAGTCAGCAACATACATATTACCTGATCTGCTTCCTGTGAGCACAACTGCTTTGGTCAGGATGTTCTTGACTCTACAGTGGTCTATATAGAATTTCACCGAGAACTGTTTGTCACAGAACTGGCTAATACTAAGTAGATTGTACTGTAAGACTTCAACATGAGCTACATCGGTGACTTTGAATTTTCCGACAAGAAGGTTTCCTTTTCCTCTTGTTCTTCCTTTAGATTTATCACCGAAGCACACTTTTGGACCGCAACCTTCTACGAAATCTGATAGCTTTCTTCTATCTCCTGTCATATGCCGGGAGCATCCACTGTCGAAGTACCATATGTCCTTCTCCAAAATGTCCTGTAGCACATAAATTATGTAGATTTAGGTCCCCTTTGATTGTTGGGTCCGTGAATGTTAGTGCCTTTTGGTACCCAAATTTTCCTGACAGCAATTGGTTTATTGTAGGTCACATTTGGTACAGATTTGCGGTATCTACGGGCATGTACGTAGTTACTGTATCCATGATAATAATTATGCATGTAAAAATCAGGGTTATTATTATTAATCCTGTACGTATGCCGTTTCGGAGGTGGAGCCATTTTATTTGGCCTTACAGCTTGCCTTATGGGTTTCCAGTTAGATTCCTAATGCTGTTGTTGATACTGTGCGGACACTTGCTATCTCGATGAATGACGAGGCTCCTGTATCCAATACCTAGGCATGCTGTACTGAAAGTACTGCCGTGCGGGCCTTTGGTATTTGGATACAGCCTTCTTTCTGAAGGGTTGTTGGCACTGTTGATATGCTCGGGGAGCATGCTGTTGCGTGCACCTTACAAGTTGGAATAGCTTATGATTCCACTATCTTGAATAGGATTGCGGGGGCGGAATGGTAGCCTTTGCTTTTCGCGGTGCAGCAGGTTCCTTCACAGGACTAGAAGTATCTTCCGATACAGGAATGTGTTCCAAACTCTTGACGAACACAGTACTAGTTTTCCCTTTGTTGGAAAATGAGCTGTATCCTAAGCCACTTTTATCATGAGCATGTTGCCCAGTGCTTAGAATTTCTTCCATTCTTTTAGATGATTTCTCGAAAGATTTCAGAATGGTCTCAAGTTCGCTTTCTCGTTTCTCGAGAGTATTAAATTTTGCTTGAAGTAGAACAAAATCATTTGTCTTGCTTCCATTTTGAGACTTAGTCTCACTTAGTTCATGAGCAAGTTGATGATTGCTCTCCACGAGTTTTTCATGCTCGACCTTGCTGTTTTCACAATCAATAGACATATTTTCATAATTTATCTTTAGCAAGTCGTTTTCTTCTTTCAGCTCTATGTTGGAAAGTTGAAGCTGAATGTTTTCATTTTTCAAAGTCTCGTGGGCTTTTTGAATATTTTTAAATTCATTCATCATATTTTCTAAAGTATGCGATGCATTTACTGGAATAATTGAGGTTGAGCTTACCTCATCATCGCTATCTTCTTCTTCCGGAATGGCCTTTGCCATAAAACACATATATGCCTTATCTTCGAATTCATCGTCAGATGAGTCACATTCAGTGACTACCTGAAGACATTCTTCGGGTGTGGGGGAGGCTTCTGATTCTCCTATCAGTGCCTTGAGCTTGTTTTTCTAAGCACGTCTTCATTCATCCCTCTCTTGTTGCTCGACTTCCGGCAACCTTTGAACTTTGGGATGAGGACATTTGTTTGCATAATGTCCTGTTTTCCTGCAATTATAACATAGGTTAGCGTCACCAGAGGAAGTTTAAGTACTTACCTTGTGAACAAGCTTGGGCCTGTAGGGAGTCTTTCCAGACGGTTTGATGAACTTTTTGAATTTGTGCATGAGGAGCGCCATTTCATCTTGTGACAGGATATCATCACCGCTATCAACATTCTTGTAATTTGGCTTTGATGGGCTGGGCATGATGTGTCGATTGTTGGATACAGCGGCTAAGGCTGTAGTCCTAGCTGGAGATTCTTCAGCTTTCTCTCTCCTGTCTATATCATACTCGAAAGCTTTGAGGTCAGAAAAGAGATCAAAGGTAGATATTTCACTAAGGTTACACGACACACGCATAGCCGTGGTCTTAATGTCCCATCGGGTAGGGAGAGATCTGAAAATCTGTAAGATTTTCTCCCTTTGAGTATAAATTTTGCCTAAATATTCAAGTTCACCAACAATTCCAGTTAATCTGAGGTCAAGTTCCTCAAGTGTTTCAATTGGTTTAATTTCAAAAGATTTAAATTGCTGAGTTAATTTAGAAATTTTATTTTATTTTGAGAGCTCAGTTCCCTCACAAATCAACCTGAGTTTATCCCAGATATCCTTGGCTGTTTTACAGCTCTTTACCTTGGAGAATGTGCCTTTGTCGAGGGTGACAAATAACGCATTCTTCGCAACATTGTCGAGGTTGGCACACTTTCTTTCATCTGTGGTCCATTGATCGCTCTCCTTCTCGAGCATCTCAGCATGGGCTTGGCCTTCAATCCTAGCGGCCAGATTTACCTTCATTATCTTGATGGGGCCATCCTGTATAACAAAAATCATCTCTTCGTGCATTGCTGCAAGATGAGCCTCCATCCTGATTCTGCAATCATCAAATTCAGTAATAGAGAACATAGGAACTTTGTTGATCATTGATGTATCCATATGAGAATGTAGGAATGAAAAAGACTGTTTTATAAAATAAGTGATTTTGGATCTGATTCGGTTAAAAATACGACTGATTCTTTTTAGAATCAACTGCTCTGATACCACTTGTTGGCCACTAAGTATACTGGATACAGCTTGGAAAGTGTTTTAAACAACAAGCTGTACGGTTTTAAATCTGAGTGCGTAGCGGAAGTCTTAAATACAGTAAGTTGCTGAGGATACAGCAACTCGATGTGCAATGTATACTTAAATAATCACAGTTAATAAAACAATAAAAGCCGAAGGTAAATAACACAATATTTAAAGTGGTTCGAGGTAAACCCCTCTACGTCCATCGGTTCGAGTAAAAAGTTTATTATAATTACTGCGTACAAAACTATGTAATTATAACAACACTTAATCAATATATCGTTCACACAGATTGATATAAAGATCTTAGCTTTCAACCGTTCACACAGATTAGTTTGAGCTAACACTTTGACTGGATTCTTCACACACAGTTCTGAAGCTTCATCTTCTTCAATGCAAGTCCGTCACATACAGTTCGGGAGTAGCAAGGATTCCTCAGTCCACATAGGGCTGATATGAGTTTGTTCAAAGATAGAACAAGGTCTGAACAACAGCTGTGACTTTCTGGGCTTTAAGCTGATAATGTGTTATTCAAGGTTTGAGCACTTTATATCTCTTCTATCTGAATAGCAGAAAGCTTGGGGAGATATGTTTTGCTCTGAATATTTGTTGTAAGCTTTGTTCATTTGTAAGTCATGAATAATCTGTAGATTTTCAGTCGTTTTTTCGTGGTTGATGATCTTCAAACTCTGGAGATATATATAGTCTCTGAAATATATCCATTGAGCGAGATTCTACAACAACTGATATTTGACTGAGATCCGGATATTGTGGGATTTTGAAGATCTTCTGACTTCAGTATTTAAATACTTTATCCTTTAGTATTTAAATACTACTTTATCAACAGGACTTGACTTCTAGCGAATACTGAAGATTACTTCTTGTCCTGTTGAGAGCTGTATGGAAGGATCACTGTATTGATATTCGAGACAGCTTCCATACTTTGGCTTTGCGGGACTCTTTGCTGTATGATCAATATACTGTATGGTTGGGACTGCGAGAAGTCTTCGATACAAGGTTGATACTTTGATCGGCTTTTCGTCTGACTAGAGGCGGTATTCAGGATTTGGCATATTGTCAAAACATTCTGACAATACGATCGATACAGGGTTTTATTCAAGCAGCATCGATACAGGGTTATTGTTATCCCAACAAGAGGTAAACCCTTCTACGTCCACTGGTCCTCCACACAGGAGTAAAATATTTATAAAATTACTGCATACACAACTACGTGACATTAACTAAACCTGTCTCTGTATCGTTCACACAGATTAGTACAGTGATAACAGCTTGGACCGTTAACATAGATTGGCTTTGGCTATTTCGACTTGCTTCTTCTCACACATATCGAAGCTTTATCCTCATTGCTATTCTTCCCACAGAGGTCGAAACTAGCAAGGACTTAGTCCACACATGGCTAAGGTTATCTCAATGTAAGGATTAGGTAGAATAAGTTCAAACAGAAGTTGTATGCTTTGATGATCCATATGAGAATGTAGGAATGAAAAAGACTGTTTTATAAAATAAGTGATTTTGGATCTGATTCGGTTAAAAATACGACTGATTCTTTTTAGAATCAACTGCTCTGATACCACTTGTTGGCCACTAAGTATACTGGATACAGCTTGGAAAGTGTTTTAAACAACAAGCTGTACGGTTTTAAATCTGAGTGCGTAGCGGAAGTCTTAAATACAGTAAGTTGCTGAGGATACAGCAACTCGATGTGCAATGTATACTTAAATAATCACAGTTAATAAAACAATAAAAGCCGAAGGTAAATAACACAATATTTAAAGTGGTTCGAGGTAAACCCCTCTACGTCCACTGGTCTGAGTAAAAAGTTTATTATAATTACTGCGTACAAAACTATGTAATTATAACAACACTTAATCAATATATCGTTCACACAGATTGATATAAAGATCTTAGCTTTCAACCGTTCACACAGATTAGTTTGAGCTAACACTTTGACTGGATTCTTCACACACAGTTCTGAAGCTTCATCTTCTTCAATGCAAGTCCGTCACATACAGTTCGGGAGTAGCAAGGATTCCTCAGTCCACATAGGGCTGATATGAGTTTGTTCAAAGATAGAACAAGGTCTGAACAACAGCTGTGACTTTCTGGGCTTTAAGCTGATAATGTGTTATTCAAGGTTTGAGCACTTTATATCTCTTCTATCTGAATAGCAGAAAGCTTGGGGAGATATGTTTTGCTCTGAATATTTCTTGTAAGCTTTGTTCATTTGTAAGTCATGAATAATCTGTAGATTTTCAGTCGTTTTTTCGTGGTTGATGATCTTCAAACTCTGGAGATATATATAGTCTCTGAAATATATCCATTGAGCGAGATTCTACAACAACTGATATTTGACTGAGATCCGGATATTGTGGGATTTTGAAGATCTTCTGACTTCAGTATTTAAATACTTTATCCTTTAGTATTTAAATACTACTTTATCAACAGGACTTGACTTCTAGCGAATACTGAAGATTACTTCTTGTCCTGTTGAGAGCTGTATGGAAGGATCACTGTATTGATATTCGAGACAGCTTCCATACTTTGGCTTTGCGGGACTCTTTGCTGTATGATCAATATACTGTATGGTTGGGACTGCGAGAAGTCTTCGATACAAGGTTGATACTTTGATCAGCTTTTTCGATACAGCTAGAGGCGGTATTCAGGATTTGGCATATTGTCAAAACATTCTGACAATACGATCGATACAGGGTTTTATTCAAGCAGCATCGATACAGGGTTATTGTTATCCCAACAAGAGGTAAACCCTTCTACGTCCACTGGTCCTCCACACAGGAGTAAAATATTTATAAAATTACTGCATACACAACTACGTGACATTAACTAAACCTGTCTCTGTATCGTTCACACAGATTAGTACAGTGATAACAGCTTGGACCGTTAACATAGATTGGCTTTGGCTATTTCGACTTGCTTCTTCTCACACATATCGAAGCTTTATCCTCATTGCTATTCTTCCCACAGAGGTCGAAACTAGCAAGGACTTAGTCCACACATGGCTAAGGTTATCTCAATGTAAGGATTAGGTAGAATAAGTTCAAACAGAAGTTGTATGCTTTGATGATCGTTTGCTGTACGATGTGCTGTTTGCATTGAGGACTATATATTTCTTTCCTTTGATGATGTATGCTCAGGAAATATACTGCTCTTTCGTAGCTTGATATTCTGATTTTCACAGTTAATTGTCAGATGTATTGCACGAGATAATCACTTGTGTTAATATCTATGATGTCCTCTTGCTTGGGGCTATTTATAACCTTGGAGATATATTTATTATAAATGTAGCTGTTGGCCGGTTGGTGAGACTGAGACAACTCTGGTTGGTGGCTGCAGAATGTTTGAATTA
Organism: Orobanche coerulescens; assembly: GCA_033398695.1. NCBI lineage: Eukaryota > Viridiplantae > Streptophyta > Magnoliopsida > Lamiales > Orobanchaceae > Orobanche > Orobanche coerulescens. The sequence goes on from CM065809.1 coordinate 68,052,943, forward strand.
AAGGCGATCCACAGTTAATGCTTTAGACATTCTCTTTCACTTATCATTAAATGCTTTTCAGCCTATAGTATCTTTCAGCCACATTAAATGCTGTCTGTTAGGATATTTCTGTTTTGATAATTGCCAACATACAGCAAAGAAATCTTAAAGAAGTCGGAATATCATTAAGTATGGAAGTTGTTAGGATTCATCATACCGCCCATCCATACAGCAAAGATATCTTCTACAGAGTCCAATCTAGAGAGCCTACTTCATACAACAAAAGAAAGAGTACGTTGGATACAGCAGTAAGGCTATAGGTGTTTTACATAGGAAAAGTAAAATACATCCAAGAGGATTCAATAGAAATAAGCTTTAAACCATTGAGATAAACATTGTTTATTCATAAAGTATTCACGGTTAAAAGCAGCATTTATTGCTGATAGGACAATATTTAATACGGTTTTAGAGAGACAAGTATGAACGCTCTAAAGAGCATTTAAGGCAAAGACAGAACGCATGTCTGAGGCATTAATTACTATATGCTTTAATTCAAACCTTCAGCAACCACCAATCAGAGAAATCAACATCTCACCAACCAGCAACAGCTACATTTATAACGGATATATTTCCGAGGTTAGAAATACCCTCAAGCCAGAGGACTTTGCACAATGAAGTTATTCATTATCGCGCATAGTCTGACAGATTACTCTAACATTCTAGTGATTACAAGAGCAGTATATTTTGTGAGCATACAATAGTATCAAAGCGAAGAAATATACCAAATCCTCAACGTAAAGAGCACAGCATACATCGATTGTTCATCAAAGATAAAGCTGCTGTTTGGAATTCTTCTACCCTTACCGTTGAGATTATTGTTGTGTCAAGAATTAACACTTTCCGACCGGCGATCGCCTCGGAGGTCAGGCGACCGAGTCACTGTTGGGAATAGTGCCCTAGGACATTCGATGTGCCTAGATTTGTAATTGTCACATTTAAATAAAGTTATTTGATATCATTTATTTCTCGTTGATTATTATAATGTGTGCATGTTTTAATATTATAATAATCGAATAATAGTTATTCACGAATAATAAGATTATTCAAATGTCCCTGGTAAAATCGCGTTGAGTAGAGACTCAAGTGATTAATATACTAGTATAAGTTTGATTGATAATCATCGGATGATTATGCGTATGGTACGGATCAATCTTATGGGTATTGGTTGGAGAACTAATACTGGACCGACCCGCATTGAGATCACTGCATGGAAATGTCATAAGTGAATCTCAATACAGTATGTCAATAAATCCTTGAACCTGAGATTATCATAGAGTCCAACATGATAACTGCTATGCCTTGACGTAATCCAACGTCATCTGAAACATGGTGATCATAAAGGTTAGCGATCGGGATTAGTGGGAGTCATGTAGAGGGCAATGAATAATCAAGATGGGGATTTGTCCCTCTCTTAAGTGAGAGAGATATAAGTAGGACTGAAGGAAATGCATGGCCATGCTCAAATGAAGAGTCATTTGATTCAATCAGTCTACTTAAGATCGAGAAAGCATTTGAACATAAATAAGTATGACAGACTCCATGACTTAGTTCAAATATGATATCGCGTGACAAAGGGATTTGACACGTTAAAAGGTTTAATGGACTATTAACTTATATTATTTGGGTAATCATAATGTCTTGCTAGAGGCCGCTTATGATTTATTATTTAATAAGGTATTAAATAATTGCCAACATAATATAAGCCTTTTGGGTCGCACATACGACAATTATAGACAAGTAGGAATAAATATCAACTGGGAATAATAAATATAATATTGGATATTATATTTATAAGGAGATTAAATAATAAGTAATATATATAATATTGGATATTATATATATTGTATTATTTAATAAGTTGAGGGGCAACTAAGCAAATACTAGATTATTGAATCTAGGGTTTACTTAGTATAAATATAAGGTCTTGGACAAGGAGTTGTAACCAGAATACAAGACCTAAAATTGGCCCTTCAAGAAGAAGAAAAATCGGCCATCTACATCATATTGTAGGAGAACGGAGTCGGTCGTCCCTCTTCCCTTAGTTGATCTTGATCAATAGTACAATCCTTCTAGTAAGGAATTTGTGTTGTACTATTTATCAATATTATTCGTAAGGATCTAGCAATCCGGCTTGTGGAATTGTTCGTGTGTGGATCACCAAAAGAGGAAGGAGATATTCATCTGCTTCTAGTCCGGATCTAGAATTGTTCAATCGGATTAAGGTAATTCGATTAACTCTTTAATTAAACAATTAAATTACTGCATGCGATCCTAAATTGGGTTTTCACATTTATTGTTCCGCTTCGTTTTTTACTCCGATTATTTTGTATTCGATGCATAGAAAACCCAACAGTGGTATCAGAGCCAACTTGCATGTAATTTAATTGTTTGTGTAGAACATATTTATGTGTAAATTATGTTCCTGATTATGTTTACAAAATATAGATTTTATAAAATATTTTTTCTGGTTTAATTTGATTAAATCGGATCGTCAAAAATAATTTTACGGATCAAGTTGCCCGTAATCGCTCGAACAAGATAAATGCGGCGTGGGCAGATTCGGGTCCGGGTCGGGTCGGGCCTGGACCCGCGGGTTGTATTAATTAGCAAAATTGATTTTGCATCACCAGGGGTTCGAACCCTGGTAGTCCAGTCCAGCCGCCTAGCTACTTACCAAGTGCGCTGCAATTTTGTTTTGGAATTTTTCTCACGGATGTTTTATTAAAGGCAGGAAATCTGTTTTAATATTGCAAAATTAATTCCGCAAAACACGGGATTCGAACCCGAGTCCATTGCCTTGAAATCCGGCGCTTTACCATCTCGGCTGGGAACTGTTTTGGTAATTTCAAAGTAATCCTTTTCTTATAAACCCTTTTAATATAAAAGTAAATTTGGAAATAATAGTTGCAAAATGTTGCAACTGCAACCGCCGGGTTTCGAACCCGGGCAAACCCGTGCCCAGATCGCGCTGGCAGCCATCTTGGCCAGAGTCCAGTTTTGTTCATGTGATGACTCAAATTTTAATTATTGTCTGATTGTCAGATAAATTGATTATTACATGCTTTATTAATTATTTGATAATTATTTATGGTATGTGTGTGGTGTATGGCATGACCATAAATTGACCAATGTGATTGGATAATTTAATTTCTTATGGGTTGGTTTTACGGCCTGCGTGTCGTTTAATTATAATTGATTTTACGGCCTGCGAGTCGTCTATTTAAATTATTTATTATTTTACGGCCTGCGTGTCGTTTGCACTTCTTGTAATTTAATTTATTAGTGTAGTATTAAATTTCATTAATGTAATGAAGACAAGAAGGACAAGAAAGACGGACTCGAGGATCAAATTGATCGCGTATGACGTTCCAAGGAGTTGGGAAGATCAATGAAGACCATATTAAACCCTTTAGATGACCTTTGTGATTTTCATGTTGGCTCATGAAAATCACGTTAGGATTATGGTCATGCTATACACGGTCCTATGCTTTATTGTCATGTGATGCGATGTATGTTTAAAATTTATGCATGTATGTGATGCTATGTATGTTTAGATGTATGTTAGCAAACATAGACATTAACATAGGATAAAAATCCCTCGTTAAAATTTTAATGCCGTTCATTTGAAAAACACCTATCAAGACTTCGATCATCATGAGTGGGTCATGCCAAAGCTGGGCACTCGGATTATCTTAGTAAGGTAGGATAGGTAATGGTGATACCTATACGTTTAATGAATTTGGAAATCAAAATAGTTTTGAACCTTAAGGCATAAGATGGGATTATAACATGCTTGGGCATACGATGCCAAATCCCATGATATAATCTAAGAGTTGCATATGATGTAATCGATAAAGAGTTATCCACCTAAAGTAGTTTAATTCTAGGCGTCATGCCAAAGCTGAGTTTAGGATTGTGCGAAATGGGATCTTAGCCCACTAAAATTACAAATGTTGTAAATTGAGGGTACTTTGTTTTAGTGGGAGTATTTTTCGAGAAATAAAATAATGTGACTAAATATTTTGCATATTGAATTTTGTAGAATGGCATCAAACAACACATCCACCATTTCACTGCGATCCGTCCTTGAGAAGAACAAGCTGAAAGAAAATGGCAGCAACTATCTGGATTGGATCCGGAGCCTGAGAATAGTTCTCAAGCAAGAAAGAAAGCTGTATGTTCTTGAGGAAGAAATTCCCGATGAGCCAGCTGATAATGCAAATAAAGCAACAAAAGACAAATGGAAGAAACATTGTGATGATTCCATTGATGTCGGTTGTCTTATGTTGGCCACCATTTGTCCAGAACTTCAGAAGAATCTGGAGGAGATGGAAGCTTATGAGGTAAATGCTCACCTCAAGGAAACTTTCTCGAAGCATGCTAGGCAAGAGAGGTATGAGACCTTTCAAGCCTTGTATGCTTGCAAGATGGTTGAGGGGACATCTGTCAGCGCTCACGTGCTCAAGATGAAAGGATATATTGATCATCTTGAAAGGCTTGGTTTTCCACTTTCTAAGGAGCACTCCACGGATGTGATCCTAAACTCATTGCCCGAAAGTTTCGGTCAGTTCATTATGAACTATAATATGAATGAGATGGAGAAGTCCATTGCTGAGCTGCATGGGATGCTTAAAACGGATGAGAAGAATATTAAGAAGAAACCAAACCATGTGTTGATGGTCAGCAAAGGGAAATCCTTTAAGAACAAAGGCAAGGGCAAGGGTAAGGCAAAAGTTGCCAAATCTAAAGACCCTACTAGGCCGGGTTTCAAGGCTAAAGCTCCCAAAGATGGAAATTGCCATCATTGCAATAAACCAAGACACTGGAAAAGAAATTGCAAGATTTACTTGGAAGAGCTAAAGCGTACCAAGGGCGGTGAGACCGCCACAGTATATTTGTTATAGAAGTTAACTTATCTACCTCTAACTCCGGGTATTAGATCTGGATGTGGATCTCACATTTGTACAAATGTGCAGGGGTTGAGAAGCAGTAGAGAACTGAAGAAAGGGGAAGTAGATCTAAGAGTTGGCAATGGAGCAAGAGTTGCTGCACTAGCCGTAGGAACTTATGATCTAGTTTTGCCCAATGGGCTTTTGTTAGTTTTGAACAATTGCTATTATGTTCCTGCTATGAATAGGAATATAATTTCAGTTTCTACATTAGATTGTGAAGGTTACAGTTTTCTTATTAAGAATAAGATCATTCGTATTTTCTTTGATGACTTGCTTTATGGTACTGCAAAGTTATATACTGGCCTTTACAATATTGATCTAGATGAGTCCGACACTTTGGAAGTCTATAACATTGCATCCAAGAAACCTAAGCTCAATGATTCTAATCCGACTTACTTATGGCATTGTCGACTTGGTCACATAAACGAGAAACGCATTTCTAAACTCCATAATGATGGACTTTTAGACTCTTTTGACTATGAATCATATGAGACATGCGAATCTTGTTTATTGGGCAAGATGACGAAGAATCCTTTCACCGGTCATGGAGAAAGGGCTAGTGATCTATTAGGCCTAATACATACTGATGTATGCGGACCTCTTAGCACTCGTGCCAGAGGCGGATACCAATACTTCATTACATTCACCGATGATTTTAGCCGATATGGATATGTTTGTCTTATGAAGTATAAACATGAATCTTTTGAAATGTTCAAAATATTCCGTAATGAAGTACGTAATCAACTTGGCAAGACAATTAAAGCCCTTCGATCGATCGAGGTGGGGAATACTTGAGCCAAGAATTCGATGATCATCTTAGGAGTTGTGGAATTGTTTCGCAACTTACTCCTCCTGCACACCTCGGCATAACGGAGTGTCCGAAAGGAGGAATCGAACTTTATTAGATATGGTTCGATCCATGATGAGTCGAACAGCTTCCATTATCATTTTGGGGCCACGCCTTAGAAACAGCACATTCACCCTTAACCGTGTTCCATCTAAAGCATTGAAAAGACACCATTTGAGAAATGGAGTAAAAGACCAAACTTGTCTTTTCTAAAGATGCGGGGTTGCGAAGCGTTCGTAAGGCGCCAAGTGTTTGACAACCGGCAGTGATCCGAAAGATGTTTATTTATGGGATATCCTAAGGAAACTAAAGGATATTACTTTTACAAGCCCGCAGAGAACAAAGTGTTTGTTGCTCGAAATCGTATTCTTAGAAAGGGAATTTATTTCCAAAAGAGACAGTGGGAGAAGAGTAATTCTCGAGGAAACTCGAGAACCACAAGAAGACATCGCTTCACCGATGGAAACCGAACAAGCTCAACAAACGGTTGAAGAGCCCATTCAAAGTACACAAGTCCCACGCAGATCGATAGGATGCGACATGAACTGAGAGATATGGTTATCTCGTAATGCAGGATGATGATGCATCGCTCATAGATGATGAGCCTAGTACCTATCTGAGCCGCCTGGGACTGTGAGTCCGAGGAATGGCTAGAAGCCATGAAGTCCGAGATGCAATCCATGTATGACAATCAAGTTTGGAACTTGATAGATCCACCGAGGGTGTTAAAACCATTGGGTGCAAATGGGTCTATAAAAGAAGAAAGACATGGATGATAATCGCAAGCCTATAAAGCTAGACTTGTGGCAAAAGGTTATAGACAAATTCATGGTGTTGACTATGATGAGACCTTTTCGCAAAGAGTCATGCTTAAATCAATTAGAATTTTATTTGCCATTGCCGCATACTATGATTATGAAATATGGCAAATGGATGTCAAAACAAAGATTCCTTAATGGAAACTTACTCGAGGATGTGTACATGACACAACCAAGGTTTTGTTCATCCGTAAAATTCTAAAAAGGTTTGCAAGCTTCAAAGATCCATTTATGGGTTGAAGCGAGCTTCTGAGCCGGAATCTTCGTTTTGATGAAGCTGTCAAAGAGTTTGGGTTCATTCAAAATGAAGATGAACCTTGTGTGTACAAGAAGGTTAGTGGGAGAATAGTTGTTTTCTTAGTCTTATATGTAGATGGCATATTACTCATTGGAAATGACATTCCCACCTTGCGCATGAAAGACTTGGTTGGGAAGTTGTTTCTCAATGAAAGACTTAGGAGAAGTCGCTTACATTCTTGGGATAAAGATCTATAGAGATAGATCAAAGAGATTGATTGGTCCGAGTCAAAGTACATACATTAATAAAATATTGAAGAGGTTCAATATGCAAGACTCCAAGAGAGGACTCTTGCCAATGTCACATGGCATTCATCTGAGTGAGACTCGAGTCCTAAGACTCGATGAGCGAGCCCGTATGAGCAAGATACCATACGCTTCGGCTATTGGATCGATCATGTATGCCATGATTTGTACTCGACGGATGTATCGTTTGCTCTTAGTATGACAAGTCGATACCAATCGAATCCAGTGAAAGTCATCGATAAGACGGTGAAAACCATCCTAAAGTACTTGAGAAGAACTAAGGATGATTTCCTAGTTTATGGAGGGTGGGAAACGAGCCGGGCCGTAAGAGGTTACGCCGATGCAAGTTTCAAACCGACAGAGACGATTTCAAATCGCAAGCTGGTTATGTGTTTGTATTGAATGGAGGTCTTGTGAGTTGGAAGAGTTCCAAGCAAAGCACGGTTGCCGATTCTGTTACATGTGAGTACTGGCGCATCGATGCGGCTAAGGAAGCCGTATGGATCAAGAAGTTCGTTACGAACTAGGAGTGGTGCCAACCATCCAGGGTCCCATAAGCCTTTATTGTGACAATAATGGTGCTATTGCACAAGCTAAAGAGCCTAGGTCCCATCATAATTCCAAACATATACTCGTAAAATATCACCTAGTCGAGAGATCGTCGACGAGGAGATATTACAATATGCAAAGTAGCAACGGAAGAGAATGTTGCATCCACTTACCAAGCCTCTCTCACAAGGAAAGCATGTTGAGCATGCTAGAGCGATAGGACTAAAAGTCATGTATGAATGGTCCTAGTGCAAGTGGGAGATTGTTGGGAATAGTGCCCTAGGACATTCGATGTGCCTAGATTTGTAATTGTCACATTTAAATAAAGTTATTTGATATCATTTATTTCTCGTTGATTATTATAATGTGTGCATGTTTTAATATTATAATAATCGAATAATAGTTATTCACGAATAATAAGATTATTCAAATATCCCCGTAAAATCGCGTTGAGTAGAGACTCAAGTGATTAATATACTAGTATAAGTTTGATTGATAATCATCGGATGATTATGCGTATGGTACGGATCAATCTTATGGGTATTGGTTGGAGAACTAATCTTGGACCGACCCGCATTGAGATCACCGCATGGAAATGTCATAAGTGAATCTCAATACGGTATGTCAATAAATCCTTGAACACGAGATTATCATAGAGTCCAACATGATAACTGCTATGCCTTGACGTAATCCAACGTCATCTGAAACATGGTGATCATAAAGGTTAGCGATCGGGATAAGTGGGAGTCATGTAGAGGGCAATGAATAATCAAGATGGGGATTTGTCCCTCTCTTAAGTGAGAGAGATATCTGCTGGGCCCCTCGATAAGTTGGACTGAAGGAAATGCATGGCCATGCTCAAATGAAGAGTCATTTGATTGATCGATCTACTTAAGATCGAGAAAGCATTTGAACATAAATAAGTATGACAGACTCCATGACTTAGTTCAAATATGATATCGCGTGACAAAGGGATTTGACACGTTAAAAGGTTTAATGGACTATTAACTTATATTATTTGGGTAATCATAATGTCTTGCTAGAGGCCGCTTATGATTTGTTATTTAATAAGGTATTAAATAATTGCCAACATAATATAAGCCTTTTGGGTCGCACATACGACAATTATAGACAAGTAGGAATAAATATCAACTGGAATAATAAATATAATATTGGATATTATATTTATAAGGAGATTAAATAATAAGTAATATATATAATATTGGATATTATATATATTGTATTATTTAATAAGTTGAGGGGCAACTAAGCAAATACTAGATTATTGAATCTAGGGTTTACTTAGTATAAATATAAGGTCTTGGACAAGGAGTTGTAACCAGAATACAAGACCTAAAATTGGCCCTTCAAGAAGAAGAAAAATCGGCCATCTACATCATATTGTAGGAGAACGGAGTCGGTCGTCCCTCTTCCCTTAGTTGATCTTGATCAATAGTACAATCCTTCTAGTAAGGAATTTGTGTTGTACTATTTATCAATATTATTCGTAAGGATCTAGCAATCCGGCTTGTGGAATTGTTCGTGTGTGGATCACCAAAAGAGGAAGGAGATATTCATCTGCTTCTAGTCCGGATCTAGAATTGTTCAATCGGATTAAGGTAATTCGATTAACTCTTTAATTAAACAATTAAATTACTGCATGCGATCCTAAATTGGGTTTTCACATTTATTGTTCCGCTGCGTTTTTTTACTCCGATTATTTTGTATTCGATGCATAGAAAACCCAGCGATCGCTGAGCGCTAAGCGAAGCGCCGACCAAGCGACAGCGGAGCCTTACCCAGCGGACGACCATCCCTCGGCACCTCCCGACCGACCCTTGGTGACCGACCATTGTCGACCGACCCTTGGTGACCGACCATTGCCGACCCTCAGCAACTGGCCGATGGCGACCTCTGATGACCAGCTAGAGACGACCGCCTCATGTCTATCAGCACCGATGGCCATCCAGTCGGCAAAGGCCGAACCTTAAGACTGGCACCACGTGCAAGGGCCGAGACAAGATCCGCGAATCACAGGTCATTGACCACAGCCTGGAAGAATCTCTCCACCAGCCGACAAGCCGCCGAAAGTTGTCAGTAGGGCCGCATGTGACTGACTCCGGACGCGTGCTGGCTCCTCATTGGACCGCCAGTGGCCGCTTCGGAGTTTTGGACTTTAGGCGATCGCCAAAGATCTTCCTTGGACTTTAGCCCGACGGCCGGGTGATCGCCCCATTATAATATTGGCCGTGACGATCGCCCCATTATTATAATGGCGGAAGGCGATCGCCCTTGAGGACAGACATTGCCACTATAAATACAAGGCATTCTGCACTTGTCCAAGGGACCGAACTTTTACCGCACAAAAGGCTCCAGAACTTCAACTTCCTTCGGATTTCACGCAAGACAGAAGCAAAACATCAAGCACTTGGCTAATCTCCAACTCTTGGCAACAGCTATCATTCGGTCTTACTTCTCCCGACCTCTCTCATCAGGAAGACGATCGGCGGGGACGAAGAACACCGAGCTTCGCTCAAGAGCCGGATTAACAGAGTCTTTTTACACTCATTGTATTTAGATTTCTCTCATTAATACTTGTATCCACGAATATTCGTATTAATATCATCTCGCGAGAGCATTCAAGCCCGGACCTAACAAACCCCGCAAATCTTGTATTATTTATCTTCTCTCGGAAGTGCTCCCGCAATTGTTGTTTGTTGTCCGTCTTCCAGCAGTATTAATCTTCGGATAAATATTTTGGGCAACAACAATTGGCGCTAGAAGGAGGGCATCCAACCCTCGAATTTTTATACCTACCGTCCCGAAGAACACTCACTGTTCTCGGGGCAAATACTTGAAGTGACACTCACTGCACTTCAAAGAAATCCTTCAGAAATCATGTCTTCCGCCTCCGCGTCGAAGAAAGCCAGCGACGGCCCGGCGGACCCTGCTCGCCCTGGGCCCGAGCCGCAGCCGATGGTGGAAGGTAGCCGCCGCGGTCAGAGACGCTCGATCCCGTCCCGGGACGGCGGCCCGAGCCTCTCGCGCGATCAGTTCCGAACCAATGAACAGATCGAAGAGGCCATAGCCGCCCTTCAGGAACGACGGAGTGCTCTCAACGCGCCTCCCTCTATCACCCCCTCTGCCGCCCGCCGGAAGTCCAAGCGGAAACTCAAGGCGCATCGCCGAGCGATCGCTGGAGGCTCTCATCCGCATGAAGAGGCGCTGGCACTGGGCACCTCGTCTTCGATCGCACGGGCGGTGACCCGACACAGCGGCCGGGCGCCCGGCCCGGCTATGAGACGACGGAGTTTGAGTCCGTCACCAGGAGCTCGGCCTACCCGGCTCCCAGAAGGCAACCCAGCCGCCTGGCTCCCGCTCGCCAAATTGCCGAGGTCGGCAGCAGCGGTGTCCGGAGATCGGTACATGATCGCCTCGGCTCCCGCTCCCAAAGCCGATCAGCAAGCAGCCGAGCCACGGCGATTGCCGCATTGCAACGTCAGCTCGACGACGTGAAAGTGCTCCTGGAATCCGGGGCAGGCGTCAAGAAGACGATCGCCGAGCCGCTCGCGATCGACATCGAGCTCGCCCCCGTGCAGCACAGGATAGCTCCCCCGCAAACACCCGTGTACGAGGGGCGATCGGACCCCCAGGTGCACCTGAGGAAGTTCAACATCTACATGATCGGGTGTGGGGCCTCGAACGCGACCCGGTGCCGAATGTTCCCGTTGACGCTCGACGACCTCGCCCACCGGTGGTACACATCATTGCCACCTCGGTCCACTAGCTCCTTTAACGAGCTGGCGCACGTCTTCACGGAGTACTTCGCCACCCGGGACGTCTGGCCAGAAGGTCCCCTTCGCATGATGCAAATCAAGCAGGGAGAAGAAGAGTCCGACTCGAACTACATCGACCGGGTAGACGTGATCATCCTCAACGGCGAGCCCGTAAGAGATGAGACCGCCCTCTACGCGGTCCTGGGAGGATTTCAGGGTTTTTCGCCTATGTTCAGGCATCTCACGAAAAACCAACCTACAACCTACGCAGCCTTCCGGGCTAGAGCCGCAGATTTTCTGGCCAGGCAAAGGTTCCTTCTTAGCCTGTGAGCAGTGCGATCGGCGCCCGGACGACGATCTCCCGCCCGATCGCCGATATCGACCTACGAATAAAGCGATCGGCTGCCGAGCGACGATCGCCAGTCTTCCGGCCCGATCGCCGATCATCACGCTACATCATCAGCAATCCGGAGGACACGATCGCCATCTATAGTCCAGCATTTAACATGAGGAACTAAGGCTCGCGATCGCCTCCACCGCGCAACATAAAGCCATGGCCCTGGCAGTCGATGAAACCGGCTGCTTCGGCCATGCAAGGTCCCTTTCGGCCGAGATCGCCCGCCCTTCGTTTAAATACGAGGCCGGCGTAGTCCGAGGGCTCTCCAACATTAATCAGTGGACCCATGCCACAACCCCCGTCTCAACGTACACCGTCGAGGTCGGCCGTCTCCATGGCTGGCCGAGGTGGAAGCAGAGCCAACAAGCCGCAGGCGTGGAGTTGATTCATCCGATGCTGCCCCGCACAAGGACTCCTCTAGACCGAGACCGCACGCCCTTCGTTTAAATACGAGTTGAGGCGCAGCCTAACAGAGGACCCTCATAATAAAGTGAGTCACGAGACACTCAATGTCTTCGCGCATCAAGACACGGTCATGGAGTCGGTCCATCGATCTCCGCGACTGTGCACGATTCCTCAAACAAGCGAAACCACCAAGTTTCCGTGGGGGATCGGCCAATGTTGTTTTTTGCAGGTACAAGACCGAAAGATAGCTAAGCCAATCGACCATGATAGCCCAAGTCCGTATCCTAAGTCAGCTCAGATCGCCCGTCCTCTTCCTTACACGATCGCCAGCAAGAACCACCTCGCCCCATGTCTTCAACATAGGAGCAAGCTGGGGGGCAATTGTTGTGTCAAGAATTAACACTTTCCGACCGGCGATCGCCTCGGAGGTCGGGCGACCGAGTCACTGCCGAGCGGACAAGGCAGAACTGCCGACCAGCGACCAGGCGACCGAGCCTTTACCCAGCGGACGACCATCCCTCGGCACCTGCCGACCGACCCTTGGTGACCGACCATTGCCGACCCTCAGCAACTGGCCGATGGCGACCTCTGATGACCAGCTAGAGACGACCGCCTCATGTCGATCAGCACCGATGGCCATCCAGTCGGCAAAGGCCGAACCTTAAGACTGGCACCACGTGCAAGGGCCGAGACAAGATCCGCGAATCACGGGTCATTGACCACAGCCTGGCAGAATCTCTCCACCAGCCGACAAGCCGCCGAAAGTTGTCAGTAGGGCCGCATGTGACTGACTCCGGACGCGTGCTGGCTCCTCATTGGACCGCCCAGCTGGCTGCTTGCTGGAGTTTTGGACTTTAGGCAGACTGCCAGCATCTTCCTTGGACTTTAGCCCGACAGCCCGGGTGATCGCCCCATTATAATATTGGCCGGCAGACGATCGCCCCATTATTATAATGGCCGGAAGGCGATCGCCCGCCAGAGGACAGGACCCGGCTGCCACTATAAATACAAGGCATCCTGCACTTGTCCAAGGCACCGAACTTTTACCGCACAAAAGGCTCCAGAACTTCAACTTCCTTCGGATTTCACGCAAGACAGAAGCAAAACATCAAGCACTTGGCTAATCTCCAACTCTTGGCAACAGCTATCATTCGGTCTTACTTCTCCCGTTCTCTCTCATCAGGAAGACGATCGACGGGGACGAAGAACACCGAGCTTCGCTCAAGAGCCGGATTAACAGAGTCTTTTTACACTCATTGTATTTAGATTTCTCTCATTAATACTTGTATCCACGAATATTCGTATTAATATCATCTCGCGAGAGCATTCAAGCCCGGGCCTAACAAACCCGACAAATCTTGTATTATTTATCTTCTCTCGGAAGTGCTCCCGCAATTGTTGTTTGTTGTCCGTCTTCCAGCAGTATTAATCTTCAGATAAATATTTTGGGCAACAACAATTATCATTAGACCTGTGTGGACTGAAGATCCTTGCGTATTCCAACCTGTGTGGGAAGAATAACATTGAAGACGAAGCTTCAATATGTGTGAGAAGAAGCGAGTCAAAAAAGCTCAATCCAATTTGTGTGAATGGCCCAAAGCTACAGTTCCTGTATCAATCTGTGTGAACGATACAAAGACAGGTTTAGTTAAAGTCACGTAGTTGTGTACGTAGTGATTTTAAGAAACTCTTTAATCCTATGTGGAGGATCAATGGATGTAAGGGGGTTTACCTCGAACCACTTTAAACTGAGTGTTATTTACCTTATGTATTTACTGTTTTCATTCTATTGTGTTTTATTAAGTATACATTGTTAAACCCTTTACGCATCAAGCAACCAGGAGAACACCTAGTTGCTGTATTTACAACAACTCACTAAACAGACTTCCGCTATGCAATTAACTTCAAAAATCATAGAGCTTATTGTATCTTTACCATCTAAGCTGTTTACTTTATACTCTGTGGCCAACAAGTGGTATCGGAGAGGTTGATTCTAAAAAGAATCAGTCGAGTTTTAACTGAATCAGATCCAAAAACACCAACTTTTGAAATATGTACTATATTTTTCATCCTTTACTATTTCTTGAAATGGATACCGCTATGATAAAAAAATTTCCTATGTTCTCCATTAATGAGTTTGATGACTGGAGGATTAGGATGGATGCTCATATTGCACCCATGCACGAGTAGATGATATTCGTTATCGAGGATGGCCCAATAAAGATCATGAAGATCAATCCTGCCGCAAGGATAGAAGGACAGCCTCACACTGAAATGCTCGAGAAGGAGCCAATTGACAATGAACAGTCGCAAGCGTGCGAACCCCGACTATGTTTCTAAGAATATACTGTTTGTCACTCTCGACAAAGGGACATTCTCAAAGGTAAAGAGCTGTAAGACATCCATAGAAATCTGGGAGAAACTCAAGCTAATTTGTGAGGGAACTGAGCTCTCGAAAGAAAATAAAATTTCTAAACTCACTCACTAGTTCGAATATTTTAAAATGACATCTTCCAAAATTCTTGAGGAGCTTGACCTTAGATTCATTGGCATTGTCGGTGAACTTGAAGCATTGGGTAAAGTGTATACCCAAAAGGAGAAAAAATTAAAAATCTTTAGATCACTCTCCGCCCGATGGGACATTAAGACTACGGCTATACATGTATCTTGTAATCTTAATGATTTTTCTATTTTTTACCACTTCTCTGACCTCAGAGCTTTTGAGTATGATATTAACAGGAGAGAAAAGACCGAAGAGTCAGATGCCAAGACTACAACACTGGTTGCTGTATATGACAGGAGACACAGCTCTGCACCCAAAACATCTAAATCAGCTCACAAGACTGCGGACAACGATGATGACATCCTGTCACAAGATGAAATGGCGTTGCTTATGCACAAGTTCAAAAAGTTCATCAAACAGTTTGGAAAGACTCCCTACAGGCCTAAGCCTTTTCACAAGGTAAGTTCTGAATCTCCTTCATCCGGTGATTCTAACTTATGCTACAACTGTAGGAAACCCATACATTATGCAAATAAGTGTCCACATCCGAAAGTGCAAAATTTTCCATAAGCTGAGTAACATGAAAAGGACGAAAGAAGACCTATCGGGTAAAATAAGCGCAATACCCTGATTGGCGAATTAGAAGCCCATCCCGCATCAAAAAATACTGAGAAGTGCCTTCAGGCAATCACTGATAGTGCCTCCTCCGACGATGAGATCGAGGATAAAGCATATATGTGCTTTATGGCTAAGGAGATACAGGATGATGAGGACAGCGATGATGAAGTAAGTTCAAATTCAACTAATCTTGTAAATGCATCGCATACCTTTCAAAATATGATGAATGAATTCAAAAACATTCAAAAGGTCCATGAGACTTTAAAACGAGAAAATATACATCTCGAAATTTCAAACTTAGAGATGAAAGATGAAAATGACTTGCTGAAGAATAACTATGAAAATATGTCAATTGATTGCGAAAACAGCAAGGATACCTTTGAAACACTCATGGAAAGCAATCATCAACTTGCCAACTAGCTAAATGAGGCTAGGAATCATAATGAGTGCAAGAAAAATGATTTTGCTTTACTCGAAGCAAAAGTGAAAATTCTCGAGAAGTGACGAGGAGAATTAGAGACTATCCTGAAATCATTTGAGAAATCTTCTAGACGGATGGACATGCCATGACAAACATGGATTAGGATATAACTCATTCTCCCATAAGGGAAAGACTAGTACGATATTTGTTAGGGGTGTGGAACCCATTCCTATTCTTGAAGAGACTCCAAGCCCCGTAAAGGCTATAGCTGGACCTTGTACAGCAAAGGCTGCAATTCCGCCACCAAATTCATATCACAGACATCAGAAACCTTAGCCTCCCAGACCTGTAAGGCGTGATCAACATCATGATTCCTGATCCTATCATAACCACCACCAACCACTGAGAAAGAAGGTTGTATCTAAATATAGGCAAGCACCACAGTACTGCCAACGGTACAGTGCGCCTAGATATTGGATACAAGAGCCCCGTTATCCTTCTAGAAAGCAGGTCGCCGTGCAGTATCATCAACAACTCTGGAATCCAACTGGGGACCCAGAAGGCAAGCTATAAGGTCGAAGAAAATGGCTCCACCTCCCATAAAGCAATCATACTGGAATAATAACCCTAGATTTTACATGCATAATAATCAAGTTTACAGCGACTATATACCAGTACCACATAGACATCGCAAGACAGGACAAAAAGTAACCTACAACAAACCAATTGTTGTTAGGCAAATATGGGTACCTAAACATACATGGACTCAACAATCAAAGGGAACCTAAATCTACTTAAATTCTTTGCTTACAGGATATTAAAGAAAAGGACATCTGGTATTTTGACAGCAAATGTTTTCATCACATGACAGGAGACATCAGCAAGCTGTCAGATTATGTAAAAGGTCATTGTCTAAAGGTGCGGTTCGGTGATAAGTCCAAAGGAAGAACAAGAGGGAAGGGAACCCTGCTTGTAGGAAAGTTCAAAGTCACCGACGTAGCTTATGTTCAAGGCCTACGACACAATCTACTTAGTATCATCCAGTTCTATGATAAACAGTTCTCGATCAAGTTCTATGTAGACCACTGTAGAGTAAAGGACATCAAGACAAAAGAAATCGTCCTCACAGGAAGCAGATCAGGTAATATGTATATTGCTGACTAAAAGCCTACGAGCCCCACTGTTCCTTGTTTTGTTGCCAAAGTCACTGCATATCTAATCTGTCTATGGCACAAAAAGATGTCTCATATCAACTTCAAGATAATCAACAAACTCGCCAGACCGAGAATAGTTAGAGGTTTAACCAATATGTCATTCCATAAATACAACGTCTGTGGACCCTGTCAGAAAGGTAAACAAATCAATCCACCCTGAAAAGAAAATCATATCTGTCCACCCACAGGGTTTTGGATATGCTACACGTGGACCTCTACGGCTCTGTAGACCCTGTAAGTTTGGGAGGTAAGAAATATTGTCGAGTTGTTGATGATGATTTTTCCAGGTATGCTTGAACAGTCTTTCTAAGCAAGAAGAAAGAAACCACAATGAAGTTGATAGAGCACCTGAGAAATCTACAGAATGAGAAAGGGTTGAATATCGTGTCCATTTGTCCCGATGGAGGTACTGAATCACATATCGCTTTATAGAGCAATACTGTTTGGACAATGGAATACAACACGAATACTCAGCAGCCCAGACTCCTCAATAAAATGGTATTGCCGAGATAAAGAATAGGACACTCAAGGAAGCAACGAGAACCATGTTTGTTGCAAGAAAATTGCCGCAGTGGTTCTGGGAAGAAGTAACAAATATGGTGTGCTATAAACAAAACCGCTGTATCAACAACAAGCATCACAACAAAACAGCCTATGAGGTATGGAACAATGAAACTACATTAGTTGCGTACTTTAATATCTTTGGATGTAGATGTTATGTTCTGAATAACGGAAACGATCAAATCAAGACCTTTTACGAAAAGTCAGATGAAGGGATATTTGTAGGATACTCCTCTATCAGCAAAGCTTTCAGAATCTTTAACAAAAGGAAGTTGATAATAGAGGAAATCTATTGATGTAGTGTTCGATGAACCTCACTTTGATCCTAGAGGAGTAGAAGACTTAACTCAGAATATCCAAACACTCTCCATTGATGAACCTCAAACTCCAATAGAGCCTATTGTAGACGTTGAAATTAATCCCGCAGCTGTAAGATCAGAAGTAGTCGAAGCCGATGCTGTACAAGCTGAAGCTGAAACTATAGCACCACAAGATACAGTATGGGATGCCAAATCAGAACCTGACAGAATATGGTTGAGACATTATCCACAGGAGTTGATTATAGGTGATATTGATTCTGGTGTATCTACCCATATAAGAATAGAGAGTACATAAGGAACTGTACTGTGCTGAGAAATCTCCATTTCCTATATGGAAATCTCAAGCTGAACTTAGGAGACTAGCTATGTGCACCCTAGATTTATTCTTAGCTCAATCCGAACCTGTTCCTATCAATAAAGCTTTGAATAATTCTCACTGCATCACTTCTATGGAAGAAGAGCTTAATGGTTTCGGAATAAACAATGCATGGTATCTAGTACCCAGGCCAGAACATCAAGATGTAATTGGAACCAAATGTATATTTAGAAATAAGAAGGATGAGAATGGACTTGTTATTAGAAACAAATCCCGTCTAGTCACACAAGGCTACAGACAGGAAGAAGGCATAGATTACAATGAGTCTTTTGCTCCTATAGCCAGACTAGAAGCCATCACGATATTTCTAGCCTTTGTTGCCCATAAGAGTTTTATATTATATCAAATGGACTTTAAAAGCACATTCCTGAATAGAGATCTTCCCAAAGAAGTTTATGTTGAGCAACCACCAGCGTTTGTCAACACTGAAGGCGGAGACCAAGTATACAGACTACGGAAAGCAGTATGGACTTAAGCAAGCACCTAGAGCTTGGTATGAAACACTATCCCTATACCTTATAAACAATGGATTTGAGAAAGGTGCTGTGGACAAGACTCTATTTAAGATATAAGAAAGAGATGACCTATTGATAGTGCAAATATATGTCGATGATATTATATTCGGTTCTACAAACCTTGCTTTATGTCAAAGGTTCTCTCATCTTATGCAAAGTAAATTTAAAATGAGTATGATGGGAGAACTTAGTTACTTGCTAGGATTGCAGGTGAAGCAATTGCCTACAGGAATCTTCATCAAGCATGAGAAGTACAACAAGGAGCTGCTCAACAAGTTTAGGATGAACAACTCCAAATCCTCGTCAACCCCCATGAGTACTTCCATGTAAATTAGTGCTGACGAAGCTCGAAAGCCGGTTGATCAATCACTCTACAAGAAGCTTATTAGCTCACTCTTGTACCTAACGACGAGCAGGCGCGATATCTAGTTGCTGTATGCAGATTCTCTAGATGCAACAACAGCTACAAGATTATGTAATCAATTCCAGAGAGACGCTAATCATGTGCGATAGCACGAGTGCAATCACAATAATGCACAACCCTATATTGCACTCGCGAACTAAGCATATTGATATGAAGCATCACTTCATCAAGAATCATGTTGAGAATAAGGATGTTCGGATCGAGAACATTCATATAGATATTCAGTTGGCCGACATCTTTACAAAACCTCTCAGCACAACCAGATTCTGTATGCTTCGTCAAGAATTGGGAATTCTTCAGCCCGACTCCCGGTAAATTTTTATATTTTACTCATCAGTTGAGGGGAAATGCTGTAAGATCTAGGAATACAGAATCCACTTTAATTGACTGTACACTCAGAACAAGTCAGATAGTACTGTAGGACAAAGAAGGCATGAAACCTTCCTACAGCTGACTTTTGCATTAATTAAGGGGGAATACAGTATTAATCTAAATATTGGTGTAAGAATTGAATCTAGTATGTAACTTTTAATAAGGAACATTGTATTTCTATGTATACAACACATACACCGTAGGATGTCAATTAATGTTATAATACTATCCGCACAGAAAATATTTCAAGTCCACGTGCCATGTTTATACTTCAAATGTCTTATCCTTTAATGGTTTAAGGACGTCTTGACTTTATTGCCTCAAATACCATGTTTTCAATAATTTCAAACCGTCATTTCGTGCAATAGGGGAAGACGAAATGTCAGAAGTGGGACCGATCATTATTAACAAATGGATCAGATGTACCAGTTTCTCTGAATCCATCCTGTACGTTCTTTTAAAAAGACGGTTCCCATCCCTTAACTCTGACCGTTCACATGTTTAAAACCCCAATCTTCCCAGCACCCTATAAAAAGAATGTATTTTGCTCCCTTAGACTCTTTACGCTTTCAGCAAATTCTACAAGTCTTAAGCAGACAGTTTACATATTCTCTGTATTTTTTTGCATTTTTCCGTGCGATTCTCTATTATTTCACACCCTTCTCATCTGCAAACATGTCCACTTCTCAGACTTCATCCCCATCAATGAAAAAAGGAATCAATCATCGACGGACGCATCTTTTCCAGATCCGTGGTGATGGAGAGAATTAATCTTGAAGGAGATGACTCTGACGGGATGGAGATGGGGTTTCAAGGGTGAAACAGCAAGGGCTGTACCACCTTAACAGTCACCATGCTGAGTTGTATGATGAACAAATAGTTGAAGAATTCTACTTGGATGCCTCATTCAAGTACTCATCTCAGAGGAGAGGAGGTGAGATTTCTGATATCTCTGCAACTGTTCAAGGGATTGAGATCCCTGTGAACAGAGATCTGTTGGAGAAATTATATTGGCTACCTTCCGATGGCCTGAAAATGGAAGAACTTGAAACCTTTGGGTTGGAAAGACTACTGTCTGCCTACTGGCAATTATTTACTGGCAATGAAAATGCCAAGAACGTTCAGCCATCATGCCACAAGAAAAATTTCACCTTGTCATATGTTTATCTTCATGACTTCTGTTGCCGGGTGATTGAGAACCGGATAGGAGCTTTCGAAATGTGAACCAATCTACGCTTCAGAATGATGGTCCATCATGTCCGGAGAACAATAAATCCTAAGCCTATGGCGACTATGACGGATGACCATCTGCTTGCCAAATTGGAAGGGATCTGGTGAATCAGCTGTCCCTTTAGAGGCGAAAGCCACTACTCCTAACAGGGTACCCACCCCTGTACGGAGTCCCTCTCCCCACATGGTACCATTCCCTGTCCGGGATCCCTCTACGAAATAGGCTCCCATACCTGTTGAAGATCCCATCCGGACGGTAGACCCAACTACTATACGAAGTCCCTCCCTAACTGATATAATAAATACAACCCTCCTCCAGGTTCAAATCGAGGAAGCTTTTGAATGCTTCAAAGTCTGGAAGTCCTACAGGGTCGCCCTGTACGACACCCTATACCACTGGGCCAATTGGAAGGATGAGGAAGTATTTGCTCTGGAGGTCACGGACACCTAGAACGTCGAAGTCTTGATCCGATGGGAGGATCAATTTTGTCGCGAGCTTATCTCTGACTATTACATGGCGAAGGAAAAGGCTAAACTCAAATGGAGGTCACAGTCCAGTGACAAAGCTCTATCGACCAGCCACCACTCCGACCCTGAATCGGACGACGACGACGATGCCCTACAGGCCGGTCTAAGGATCAGCTGTGAAGAGGCCAGGGAAGGAAAAATGGCCAAATTCATGAACCAACAGGGTCAGGGGACATCTGACAGACAATAGTCCCCTCCCCCGCAACAAAAAGCTGCTCAAGAACAGCAACAGGAGGAATCAGTCCCTCCTGTCACCTCAAAAGAGCAAGCTGCTCCCCAACAGGATGCCAAGCCTGTCCGACACCTAAAGACGCTGCCCGCACCAAGCGACAAGAGGATTCAGTCCCTATTCCGGATAAGGTGGAATTTGAGAGTCGGTAGGAGGATTCAGCCCCTCCTGTACATTCGACTATCGACGACCAATCCAAACAGGAGAAATCAATCCCTCCTATCTCCGAGACTGAACATACAACACCTTCTTCCAAAGCTCCCACTTCCGAAGCTCCTGCTTCCGAAGCCACTGCTTCTGAAGCTCCTACTCAAGATTCCCCTACATCTCCCACCTCGGTTAGCTCAAAATCAGAATCTGATGACAGTTTTCTGCCCGAAGATAGACCACGAAGACCCCATCATCATGTGGTTCTTCTTCAACTTAAAGAACCAGAGGATTACAAAATTGCGCACCTTGTCTCCCCATGCACCGAAGCCCGCATCGAGCAACTCCATGCCATCGGTCGATAAACAGTATTCTTGCAAGACGACATAAAGGCACTATATGACGTCAGAAATGAACTTGACTAGATGCGAGAGACTACACAGGATGAGCTTCCCAAGCTGAAAGCCGCTATCAATGCTGTGGAAGATGTGTTCTGCCTGATGCCTACAACATTATGGTAGGCGCTCAACCAACTAAAACAACATCATGAGCGGATCCTGCGACAGGAATAGGAGAAGCTCAGGATTGCCGAGGCCAAAATGGTTGCCGCCCTTCAACATATCGGGACCAGACTGACTGAGCACGATCATAAGATCGATGATTTGTGCTTAGTAGTTGGTACTCTAGTTCAAAGCGTCAATGATATTAAGACCAAACAGGATAAGTATATGAAGATCCTACAGGAGATTCATACCAAGGTATCATATAGTGATGATGTCAAAAAGGGGGGAGAGTCCAGAGAGGCTGCCTGGAGATGGATAATGGAGAGAGCGAGATGGATGTAGCACTGAAAGAGAGTGTTTCTGGATATCGACCTGAGTTCCAGGATCCCGACATCCCCTGGAAGAATAATGTGCGATAGCCATCCGAGATTCTGCTGCCCACTAACCGACAGCCTTTAGTCGATGATCTGGAAAGTTGAAAAAAAAATGAACGGATGAGATACTTCTATACACTCATCAGGGAGTCTGCCCTCTTCAACCGATTCAAGATGCTGAAGGATGCCACAAATGAATTCTCAAGGCTGCGTAAGTAAGGCTCCCTCCCTCTACAAATGCTGATGAAATCGAGGCACCAGAAAGGTGAACGGCTCACCCATCCGGAAGACTGGATTCTTGCTTCTGATCAGTCCCCTGAAGGAAGAAGCATTTATTAGGATTGAGGCAAGGACTCCCTAGTCAACTGGTGGAAAGTAACTGCAAAAGATCCTGACTGGAGGCCTTGGAGGCATTCTTAGTATAGGAGCTAGCCTGTTTGCCTTTTCGATGTATTTGTTTCTTCTGTAGGCTTACCAATGCAGTATGCATTTATATGTATCTTTACTTTTCAAAAACTTGTAATTTTCCCTTCTGTATTAATAAAACACGGTTTCTTGAATGATTACAGCTTGTAATCTACATTTACTATGTTTACAGTTTGATTAAGTAGTTTTGCTATTTTTCAACAAGTACAAACTTGTCAATACTCAAAGCTGTAAGAACTTGTCTGCGAAAAGTTCATAGATTAGGTTGTATGCAATTTAGTTTTTACCCTGTAAGATTGTGCCTATACGCCAATCATAAGATCAGTTGTAATACACTTAAGTCTTGTAGGAATTTCAATTTTAGAACTTGCCTGTGAGCAGTTCAAATTTCTAGACTAAGTTATGAAGATCAGATCGATCGATAGAAGACTTGAAGAGCCTCTCTGTATCCAGAAGAAGGTACCTAGAGGAAGTTTTGTCATTATCAAAAAGGGGAAATTGTTAAGATAAAGATTCATATTTTGAAAATTGCCAACATACAGCAAAGAAGTCTTAAAAAAGCCGGAATATCATTAAGTATGGAAGCTATTAGGATTAATCATACATCCCATCCATACAGCAAAGATATTTTCTACAGAGTGCATCCTATAGAGCCTACTTCATACAGCCAAAGAAAGAGTACATTGGATATAGCAGTAATGCTGTAGGTGTTTTACTTAGGAAAAGTAAAACACATCTAACATGACTGAATAGAAATAAGCTTTAAACCGCTGAGATAAACATTATTTATTCATAAAGTATTCATGGTTAAAATCATCATTGATTGATGATATGACAACATTTAATGCGGCTGTAGAGAGACAAGTCTGAATGCTATGAAGAGCATTTAATGCAAATACAAGAAAGATGTATGAAGCATTAACTGCGATATGCTTTAATTCAAACATTCAGCAACCGCTAATCAGATACGTCAACATCTCACCAACCAGCAACGACTACATTTATAACAGATACATTTCCGAGGTTATAAATACCCACAAGCCAGAGAACTTTGCACACTGAAGTTATTCATTATCGCGCATACTTTAATAGATTACTCTGACATTCTAGCGATTACAAGAGCAGTATATTTCGTCATCATACAATAGTATCCAAGCAAAGGAATATACTAAGTCCTCAATGTACACAGCACAGCATACAGTGATTGTTCATCAAAGATAAAGTAGCTATTTGGAATTGTTCTACCTTTACCATTGAGATTATCTTTAGCCCTGTGTAGATTAAAGATCCTTGCGTATTCCGAACTGTGTGGGAAGACAAAGTTTCAATCTGTGTGAGAATAAGCGAGTCAAAGAAGCTCAAGCCAATCTGTGTAAATGGCCCAAATCTACAATCTCTGTATCAATCTATGTGAACGATACAGACAGAGGTTAGTTAAAGTCACGTAGTTGTGTACGTAGTCATTTTTATAAACTCTTTACTCCTGTGTGGAGGATCAGTAGATGTAGAGGGGTTTACCTCGAACCACTATGTGTTATTTACCTTCTGTCTTTACTGTTTTCATTCTACTGTGATTTATTAAGTATACATTGTTAAACCCTATACGCACCAAGCAAACAAGAGAACACCTAGTTGTTGTATTTACAACAACTCACTAAACAGACTTCCGCTACGCAATTAACTTCAAAAATTGTATAGCTTATTGTATCTTTACCATCTAAGCTGTTTACTGTATAGTCTATGGCCAACAATGCCCTATCAGCATTAAATTCTCCTTTAACCGTGAATACTTTATGAATAAACAATGTTTATATCACAACGGTTTAAAGCTTTTCTTCAGTCCTGTTGGATATGTGTTTTTCTTTTCCTAAGTAAAACACCTAAAACAAGATTGTTGTATCCAACTTTCTTCATCTCTGATGTATAAAAATGTAAGACCTGAGGGACGGACTACGTAGATCTCTTGCTGTATTGACAGGCTATATGAAGTTTCTAACAGCTTCCATACTTAGAGCGAAATGCTGACTTTGGAGACCTTATGCTGTATGGTGGCAATTATCGAACAAAGCTGTATTTTTTCCAATAATATCCCCCTTTTTGATAATGCCAAAACTTCCTTGATATGGAGAGTCTATCTTCAAGTCTTCCGTAGAAAGATCTGATCTTCATGACTTAGTCTAGAAAAATTTGAACTGCTCGCAGGCAAGTCCTAAATTAAAAGATTCTACAGGACTAAGTGTATTACAACCTAACTTATAATTGGTGCATAGGAACAATCTTACAATATGTAATCCTAATTGAATACAACTTAGTCTATGAACTGTTCGCAGACAAGTTCTTATAGCTTGGGGGTTATCAAGTTTTTATACTTGTTGAATATATCAATACTTCATCATAGTCAAAACAGTAAAGTAGTGAAAGCAGATTACGAGCTGTATTCTTTCAAAAAATAAAATTTTGTTGATAATCAAAGTACAGGGCTTGAAAGATATGAGAATACTGCATCGGAGGGCGTACAGTAGGATAAAATACAAAGTACAACTAACAGAAGTTAGTCCCTATAATATTGATGCTTCCAAGTCTTTTGAGAGGGATCTTGTTCGGTTCCTCTCCACCAGTTGCTTAGGGAGTCTCTATCTTGGTCCCTGTAGATGCTTCGTCCTTCGTAGAAGACATCGTAGTTAAGAATCCAATCTTCATGATGAGTTACCTGATCACCCTTCTGGTTTTTAGACTTTATTTTTAGTTGTAAGGGAAGCTTTCCTTCTGCCAGTAGCATCGAGAATTTATTTGTGGTATCCTCTAGTGTTTTGAATTTGTTGAATATGCCAGACTCCCTAATGAGAGTACAAAAGTATCTCAACAGTTCATTGTTTTTTCATGCTTTTAATTTATCTGCTTTAGGTTGTCGATATGTTGGGAGAAATATCTCAACAGGCTTGCGTACAATATTTTTCAACAGAAAATTGGAATCCTGGAACTTAGGTCGAAAACCATTTACCATGTACCCTTTCACTCATTGACCTCGTACCTGGCCAGTCTTCCGATGGCAATTGCAACACTTTCCTCTAGAGCAGCCTCCATTTCCTTCTCTATCTCCAGCCTCCACTTCCTCGCAGCCTCTCTCGACTCTCCCCCCTTTTGGCATTGTCAAGATCTGAGACCTTTTCATGAATATTCCGAAGGAGTTCCATAGATTTGGCCTGTTTAGTTTTTAGATCAATGACATTATCAACCAGCCTCACAACCACTACTGTAAGATCGTCGATCTTGTGATCATGGTTAGTGAGCTTTGACCTGGTGTATTCTAGGGCAGAAATAGTCTGGGTTTCAGCAACAAAAAGCTTCTCTTGTCATTCCTTCAGAATTTGATCCCGATGCTGCTTCATTTGATTCAGGGCTTGCCATAATGTGTTGGGCATTGAGGCGGAAAGCCTATTCCACATCCGTGATAGACCTTTACAGCCTCAGGGACTCGTCCTAAGATGTTTCACGCATCCAGTCCAGTTCCTTTCCAATGTCATACAGTGCCTTGACGGCATCCTGAAGAAACAAGGTTTGGCGACCGATGGCTTCTAGTTGCTCGATTCGTGCCTCTGTGCGCGGAGAATGTGGGTGAGCAATCTTGGAGTTAGATGGTTCTCCGAGCTATTTGAGAACCACGTTGTGATGGGGATTTCATGGTTTTTCGTCAGGAAGGAAATCGTCATCTGACCCAGATAGGGATCCTGTAGGATAGGAGTTTCAACCTATTTCGAAGCAGGTGCTTCTATAGGTTGTGCTGCATGATTTTTCTGGGAGACAGAAGGGACTGATTACTCCTGCCTCTGTTGAACTAGAGGAGGGATTGCGTCCTCCTTCCGACTCTCAGTGGCCGCATGTTCCTTAACAAGGACTGATTCCTCTTGTTGGACGGCGTTGGTCACATCAACTTCGGGCAGAGGTAGTGAATCCTCCTACGTATATGCTGATGGGGGTTGCTCAGCAGACGTTCCTTGGACATTTGTAGCCTTGGACTGAGCAGATTAATTCTCACGAGCCTCTTCATGGCTCAGCCTCATACCTGTCTAAAGGTCATCATCGTCTTTTTCTGAGTCAGAATGGTGGATCGGGCTGTTGGGCTTGTCGGTGGATGGATATTTCCCTTTCAATCTCGTCCTCTCCTTTGCCACAAGGTGTGAAGAAATAAGTTCCTGGAAAAGTTTATCATCTCATTTTATCAGGACTTCGATATTTTGAGAGTCTGTCACTTCCAAAGCAAACAACTCTTCTTCATTCTAGTCCTTCCAATTGTACTTTGAAGTGCTCGAACGCTTCCTCTATCTAAACTGGAAGGAGAATGTTATTAATGATATCCGTGGGCGAGGGACTCCTAATAGTAGTGGGTTCCACTGTACGGTTGGGATTCTCGACAGGTAAATGAGGTTGTGGAGAAGCTGTGATACTCCTATTTTTCTTGTTTTCGTATATCTCTATTTTTGTGATTCATTGTGCTGATGTATTATGACTATCCTCCGTTTACTTTTATCCCACTAAATTTTCTCCCATTACGTAATTAAAATTGGAATTCGCTATTGAGACACTTACTGAGCATTTCGTCATGTTCGTCTCCATGCAATTTCATAAAAATCGAGTCATCAAGTCATGGCGGCTGGGCACTGGCCGTCCAGGTGTGGTAGGAACCGCCCATGTGCGGTAGGAATCGGCCAGGCACGCAGGAGCAGCCCACATGGGCAGGTGCTCGTGTGGTGCTCGTGCGGGACAGGGCAGTGCCTGCTGGCCGCGCACGAGCCTGGCACATGGGCCGACGCTCGTGTGGCACTAGGATTCCAGGAGCAGGCATGCTCGAGGGCCGCTCGTGCATGTTGCTCGTGCGTGGTGCCGTGCGTTGCGACAGAGTCCAGGCGGTGCACGCACGACCCGGTGCACGAGCGGACGTCCGAGCATCATGCTCGTGCATGTCCGGAAGTTACTCGGACGCATCTGAAAGGATCTTGGGCATGTCCGGAAGGCTTGGACATGTTCTTGATGCACGACCGGTTGCTCGTGCTTGGCTGCTCGTACGTCGGCAGGTCTATGAATATGACCAAGCAGTTGAGTTTTTCGCATGTTTTCCCATTTCTCCTCTTTTATTTCCACAGTTGGGACTTGGAGCACACAAAGGCATGCTGTAAAACTATCAATCCATAAGGTTTCTGAGTTCCTAACAATAGTTTAATCATCCTCTAATCTCTTACGATCGATCGAATCAGGGTAAGTTTTCCTAAAATCCTATTTTTGGGAAAGTTGGGTATTTTGAATGATTTGGCCCATGTATTTTGAGTCAGACTAGATTATTGAAGGATTATCAGTAATCTAGAGGTATTATACAAATTTCATTGTTTTTCTGCGGTTTAATTATCCATGATTCGTCGCTTTGCTGAGTTTTAAACCAACGCCTTCAAGGTATTCGGTAAAATTCTGTAGAGAGAATTCGGGCGTTATACGATGTTTTTCACTACATGATCACTGTTTGATTTATGCTAGGATATTATGATCGATTTCCCTGCGAGGAGCTAGTGTTAAACCCTTCCGTTCGTCGTCTTCATCAAGGTTCCGAAGTTTTCGATTGACCGTGTTCTTTGGAGTATTCACGAGACTTACTGAGATCGAAATTCTGGTGAATCGTCCATTCTGTCTTTATGTCAGTTGAACTTTTCCATTCGTTGAAAGACCAGGCAAGTATTTGATCATGTGTTATGTATAAATTGCAATTGAATATGTATAAATTGTGATTTTCGTATGGTTTTGTTCATGCTCTAAATTCAGCAACTCTACATTGACATTTTGATACATTTTTTAATATGATTTCTTAAAATAAAGTAGGTTTTGGAAGGATTTCAAAAATGGTTTTGAAAATTATTTTGGAAATGTTTTATTTTTTTTTGAAAAGGATTTCAAAAATATTTTTGAAAATAATTCGAGAAAGATTTTATGTAAATAATTGATGACTGATCGCGATTACTGTTTTCTGAAATGATATCATTTTATAAATGATTTAGCGAGGATGCCTCGAAGAGTTCTTTCAAATGATATTGAAAAGCAAGGTTGCTAAAAGTTTTGGATAATGATCTGAGGCGTCCGGCATTAAGGTTATGTGACAACATACCTTGAATAGTGGAATGGTATGATTAGAAAAAGATATTTTTGGAGCTGTACCCATGTTGTGAAATTGTGTTTTGTGATCGATTAAAGACAGTGATTGCCCTGACGGGGGTTCTGGGATACGTTGGGGGTGCTGGACCACATATCACTCGATGGGTCGTGTAAAGCCAGGGATTGCCCTGACGAGGGCTCTGGGGTGTGTTGGGGTGCTGAGCCACATGCCACTCGATCGGGTTATGCAACCAGGGACGATCTGACGAGGCTTTAGGGATATGATGAGGTGCTGAACCTCGTATCGGTATAGCGCATGCAGTTTTGCTTGAAATATGTTAAACGTATTATTCCGGAATAAGGACGTGACATGGTACTGCTTATGCTTTTGGATTGTGAACGATGTTGTTGTCACTATACTGTTGGGGCGTTGGTACTTTGTGAGAAAATCCTCCTTCTTGCTATTCTAATATAATCAGTCATCAGACTAATTCTTTTATTACACGTTATACATATTCTTGTTATAAAATGCTTGCACCGGCCGTTTGCTGACCCCTTCGGGGGTGGATACCTCTTTGTGTATTCGTGTATAGGTCTTAATGGCGATCCGGCATAGGATGGGCACGAGGATGACGAGCCGCAGAGATATTCTCTCATGTTGCCGATGTCGTTTTAGTTTTTTTGGTCCTGTTTTGTGTAATTACTCGCGAGTGCTGTTTTTATTGATGTTACGCCTGTGTATGGGCTTGGGTACTGTCTTGAGGTTTGTTATTTGTTTGTTGAGTTGGTCTAACCATGGTCATGTTCGACCTTGCGGGTAGTGATTTTTTGGTTTTACATTTGACCGGATTGGTCAGTCTGTGTAAAGATGTGTTAAACAGGTCTTCCCTTGTGGATTCCCGAAATGGATCCACAGTGATGTAACAGTTCCAAAACAGGGCGGGGTGTTATGGAAGGTGGTATCGGATCCTAGGTTTCTGAATACCTAAGCTGACGATTAGTGTGTCTGTTTTGTCGTGTCGTGTTGTCGATTGTTGTTGTGTTGAGAGATATCACGGGCTGCCATCGTCTCGTGCCACCTGCGTTGTAAGTCTCTCTGATCCTTAATTTCTTTTCTAAACCTATTTAGTCTCCTTTCTCAGCCTACCTGGACTTTGTATTGAGATAAGAGACCTTTTGTGAACTGTACCGGGGTCGCACCCATTGATTTTATTCTGATCCTATCTGAATTCTACGAGAAACTAAGGTAACATGTTGGTACTTTGATCTCATCCAAACTGTGTCCATTATTTTCCCTTCGCCTATACATTTGAGGAGTTTGTGCATACTGGCGTATGGTAATGGTTACCCAGAGTAAAATTCCTCGAGAACATGAATGAACCGTGTTTTTGTACTTTTCAATCCGAATGTTTTCAAAGTTAAAATAGAGAATTGATTTATGCACTAAAAACTACTTGATGGGAGTATATATACGTATAAACATAACATGTGAATGTAAAAATTTCTTTTTGAAAAGCAAATATACGAGCCTATGTACCGGAAGTAAGAGATGCATCATAGCTACAACGTGTAAAAGGGTCACGTAAAGGATCAAGCACGGATTGTTCATGTGCCACAATGTTGAGGTGAAACAGCTAGAATAATGAGTTCAAAATTTGAGCTTCTTGACCTCATCGCTCCAATCCAGATGCGACATATTAACATTCCAACCCATTGCGGATTATTCCCTTTTGGTGCCTTAAGCATTTTATCCTTTACCTTCCTTGAAAAGCAAGTTCTTTTCTTTGTACCTAATTGAAATCTTTAAGCTGGGATCAGCTATTATCATTACACCACCCTCTCTTTGATACGTTGTTCCTATGTGCGTCAAGTTGAACCCTGACGACATATTTTCTTTATAGCCCTTCATTATGGGCATGACGACCATATATTGTCCCTAATCGCGATTGCAAGGATGTTACGGCTGCACAGAAATCAGTTGGCCGGACTTGCGAGAGATCCTGTTACAGCCATAATAGTGGCAGTTAGCTGAAGATACTAGAAGTCATGTTATGGCGGTATGTCAGTATCTCTTATAGCTGTAACTACATAGGTCAGTCAAACTTTCTGGAAGCAAGTGAGTCGGTTGTTAGAATAATCCCGAAACCATATTACAGTCGTTATGTGATACCTATTATGACTACAATAACGACGGCTAAGAGACCTTCGTAGCGCTCGCTAGAACCACCGACTAAAAGTCAGTTTAATGTGTATATAAGGCTTCGAGAAGATACTTCTTCAGCGGAACTAAGACGACAGTTGAAAGGGAATAATTGAGTGACCATATAGGGATGGATCCTTCCAAACATACCCATTGCCCGGAACATATCATCTATTTAGAGGCATTAGCACAATTTCATCAAGATGCAAGTCAGGCTGTGCAAGCAGCAACTGCACAAGAACACGAGCGTGCTATGCAACTAGAAGCTCAACTGACTACAGTACAACACGATCTTCAAGAAAGAGAGGCCTAGTACAATCAGGCAAGAGAGGCCCTCCAGGATCAAATTCAATAAGAGAAAGAAATGATACGAGCCCACATGGAGGATATTCTTGCTCTTCTTCGAGCGGCCCCAGTTTCGATAATAGGACAAGAAGTTGCAGACACTGAAGAGGACCTTGAAGACGAAGTTGAAGAAGACCCCGTTGTCATTGACCCATAAAGTATGCTTAACAGAGCATGTCATGGGTCCAACAGACGAAGATGTAAATACCTCTCATAAGTGTACTACTAAGAGGGTATTGATGTTTTCTCACAAGATATAAATCGACATAATGTTTACTATTTAAGAAGAAAATTATTTGCGGATGTGACCTATAATCCAAATATGTTTTAACACCCTCCTTTTGGTTCTATGTTTCGAGAAATTTTTATGCGTTTACAATCTAGGGCTTTAAACCTTTATGTGTGGATTTTGTTGTCGAACTATAGAACTTGCGAGCTATGTGGTGCTGCGATTATTGTCTTGATGTCTAAACTTATTGGGATTATGGTTCCACCATGTAATGGTTTCAAGGCCTCGTTACATAATCCTCCTATTGAAAAATATTGAACCCTATTCCCCTTGGTAACTCGTTATTCCACTCGAACAACCTATTTCCATTCGTGTGTTGTGCTTTACTTTGGTTTCAATTTGCGTCGTAAAGACTGACCCGCGTTGATGCTGAACATTATCGTGATGTTTGTAGTCATATCACGTTCGAGCCCCATAACATACGTTAACCTTCATAACCCTTACAAATTTCGTCCAAAACTATCATTTAATGATTTATGCTTGTTCAATTAATAATTTCAGACATTTTAGAAGCTTGGATGTTGTTGCTTGAGCTCAAGACGTGATTCCAGGATGTTGAGCCATTTCATAATTTTCCTAACCCTTGGAGCGTTTATTTTCAAACTCATACTCATATACTTTGATTCCTCGTGATCTTATGTATGTTAATCATCTCGACCCATGTACCAAATATTTACTTAGTCAGTTCATCGCATTTCGAGGATTGCCGCATTCAAATATTGTTCATGGCATTTTGGAGCTGAGCAAAGTAGTTATTTTCCTTGTTGGTTCTGCTGCCCCTTGTTCTAAGTTTCGCCCGAAACTTATTTTAAGGAGGGTAGAATGTAATACTCCTCTTTTTCCCATTTTTGTATATCTCGATTTTTGTGATTCTTTGTGTCGATATATTATTACTATCCTCTGTTTCCTTTTCTCCCGCTAAATTTTCTTGTACTAAACAATGGGAAGGATCAACTCAAGACCTTCGAAAAAAATTCAGATGAAGGTATTTTCATAGGATACTCATCTGTCAGCAAACCTTTCAGGATATTTAATAAAATGAAGCTGGCAATAGAGGAATTCGTTCGTGTAGTATCCGATGGACCCCATTGTGACCCTACAGGAGTAGAATACATAACCAGAATATCCAGACACTCTCTATTGATGATCCCCTAACTCCTATAGAACATGTCGTAAATATAGAAATCAATCTCGCTGCTATAAGATCAGAAGCAGTCGAAGATGATGTTGTACAAGCTGAAACTGAGGTTACAGCACCACAATATATAACACGGGATGCCGAGTTAGAACCTGACAGGAGGTGGCTAAGAGATCACCCCCATAAATTGATAATAGGAGATATCGATGCTGGAGTAACCACACGTAGGAGAATACAGAGTACACAAGGTACAATACTTTGTGCACAAGAAGAGACAGATTTTGAGAAGTCTCAATTTCCTGCATGGAAATCCCAATCCGAGCTAAGAAGACTAGCTATGTGTCCCCTAGCTATATTCTTAGCCCAGTCCGAACCCGTTTCGACCAATGAG
Organism: Orobanche coerulescens; assembly: GCA_033398695.1. NCBI lineage: Eukaryota > Viridiplantae > Streptophyta > Magnoliopsida > Lamiales > Orobanchaceae > Orobanche > Orobanche coerulescens. The sequence continues at coordinate 68,086,528 of CM065809.1, forward strand.
GCTCTGAATAACTCTCACTGGATTACTTCAATAGAAGAAGAGCTAAATGGTACGATATAACATATTGTATCTTGTACCAAGACCAAATCATCAAGCTGTAATTGGAACCAAATGTGTATTTAGAAACAAAAAGGCTGAAAATGAACTAGTCATAAAAAACAAATCCCGACTACTCGCTCAAGGTTACAGACCGAAAGAATGCATGGACTACGATGAAACTTCTGCCCCTATAGCTAGATTAGAAGCTATCAAAATATTCCTAGCATTCGCCGCTGACAAGAACTTCATAGTATATCAAATGGACATTAAGAGTGCATTCCTGAATAGAGACCTTATTGAAGAAGTCTATGTTGAACAACCACCACGGTTTGTCAACACTGAAGGTGGAGACCTAGTATACAAGCTAAGCAAATCACTGTACGGACTTAAAAGTCTGTTATGAAACCCTATCCCTATACATAATCAACAATGGATTTGAGAAAGGTGCAGTGGACAAGACTCTTTTTAAAATACATGAAGGTGACGATCTTTTAATGGTACAGATTTATGTCGATGATATTATATTTGGTTCAACAAACCTTTCTTTATGTCAAAGGTTCTCTCATATCATGCAAAGTAAATTTGAAATGAGTATGATGGGAGAACTTAGTCATTTTCTATGCAGGTTAAGCAATTGCCTAAAGGCATATTCATCAACCAGGAAAAGTACATCAAGAAGCTACTCAACAAGTTTGGGATGAACAACTCCAAATCCTCGTCCAACCCCATGAGCACTTCCATGCAGATAAGTGCTCAATAAGCTGGAAAGACGATTGATCAATCACTCTACAGGAAGATAATAGGCTCACTCATGTACCTAACAACTAGCAAGCCCAATATACAGTTTGCTGTAGGAGTGTGTGTGCTCGGTACTAGGTAGTACATAAGGATTCACACATCACCATAGCCAAACAAATCCTTAAGTACGTGAAAGGAACAATCGATATAGGATTTTGGCATCGTAAGGAAGGAGGATTCGATTTGGTAGACTATAACGACTCGGATGTTGGAGGCTGTAAGTTGGATAGAAAGAGTATAAGCGGCACTTGTCACTTCCTTAGACCTAGACTTGTGTCATGGTTCAGTAAGAAGCAATTGGCCAACTCACTTTTTAGAGTTGAGTCGGAATATTATGCCACTGGAAGTTGCTGTATGCAGATTCTCTAGATGTAATAGTAGTTACAATTATGGAATCCATGGCAGAGAGACACTAATCATGTGCGATAGAACGAGTGCAATTGCAATCACGTACAACCCTGTATTGCACTCACGAACTAAGCATGTTGATATAAAGCATCATTTCATAGGATTCATGTTGAGAATAAAGATGTTTGGATCCAGAAGATTCATACAGATATCCAGTTAGCTGACATCTTTACAAAACCTCTCAGCACAACCAGATTCTGTAAGATTCGCCAGGAATTGAGAATGCTACAGTGAGACTCCCTGTACGTTTTCACATTTTACTTATTAATTGATGGGGAATGCTGTAAGACCCAAGAATACAGTATCCACTTTAATAAACTATACACTCAGAACTTCAAGTCGTATCTTTACTGTAGGTTAATGAAGGCATATAAACTTCCTATAGATGATGTGTGCATTAATTAAGGGGAAATACAGTATGACCCATGAATACAGTATTAATCCAATATTGCTATAAGAACTGAATCCTGTATGTAACTTTTAAGGGGGAACGCTGTATTTTCACTGATACAGCACATACACTGTAGGATATCAATTACTATTTTAGTCTTATCCTTATTCATCACAACAAATTGTTTTAAGTCCACATGCTCTGTCTGAATTTAAAACGATTTATCCTCTAATACTTTTAAGACACCTGGACCTTACTGCCTCAACTACCGTGACCTTAAATTTTAAACCACCGTTTCGTGCAATAGTGGAAGACAAACCATGTCAGAAGTGTACCCGCCCATTAATCTCAAAACTGATGGATTCGATTTAAAAGTTACATCTGAGTCCATATTGCACGTTCATTTAAAACACAGTTCCCATCCCTTAAATCTGATCGTTCACGGTATAACTTAGTTTTCCCTGCACCCTATAAAAGGTAAAGTATGCCGATATTAAGGCTCTTTATGCCTTTTGCATATTATCGAGCCTACAACATACAACCTATATACTTCTTGCTTTCTGCTCACTATTTTCTCAATCTATTTCTGCAAAATTTCTTCCCAAACTTCATCTCTTTCAACTCAGAAGAAGGTCGTATCATCACTGGAAGAATTTTTACATGCTCAGTATTGCAGGAGCATATTGCGTCTGAGGATGAAGATGATATCGGGATGAATCTTGTGGTATCTCGTGTGAAGCAAACCGATCTCTACCATCTGGGTATCTTGCATCCGGAGAACTATGATGACCTTATTGTTGAAGAATTCTTTGTTGGCATTGAGTTCCACTTCGCGTCAAACAAAAAGGGTTCTGAAGTCAGTGCCATTGTCAGTACCATTCAAGACAATGATATAACCATAAAGTGTGAACTCATTGAATGCCTGCATAGACTTCCCTCTGATGGGTTATCACTGGAGGAATTGGAGTCTTTCGGATCTGAGGATCTTCTGGAAGCTTACTAGGGACTGTTTACTGGGAACTCCTAAGCTTCCCCAGTCCATATGTCTTGTCACAAGAAGAACTTCACCCTGTCATATCTTTATTTGTATGACTATTGCTACAGGGTGGTTGAAAACAGAACAGGTGCATTTGAGATGTGCACAAGTCTTCAGGATGATGGTGGCCATAATGTCTGGAGAAAATGTGAGCTGGTGTCAGATCATCTAGGAGAGTCTGCCAGAAAATCGTTTGGCCTGATACTAAACTATATCCTAACAAGTTGTGGCATACAACAGTCAGCTAGTGCCTAGAAGATTCTTGCAAGGAAGTTTCTTGGTGGCTCGAAGCCGTTAGTTTTTTACAAGGACTTGCTTCTCGACAGTAGGCCCGATACCCTCTCCCTCCCAACATCCAAAGATTCTAGGGATGTTACCGACATGCCCTGAAAATCCAAATCAGTTGACATCAAGAAGAAAGCTGTCAACAATAAAAGAAGTGTTTCCGACAGCAGCTCACTTATATCTATCGAGAAGAAAAAGCAGAAAATCAAGAAATTTGCGAAGCCGAAAGCTGTGCCTACAGCAACCCTAGTGGCTACAGCAACCATTGAGGCAATCCTCCAAGTTGTATCTGCCGAAAAAGCAATCACACTGGACGCAATGCCTTTGTAAGGAACTATGGCTGCTCCCACAATAGATCCTGAGCCCATTGAGTCTATGCCGGATGACTAGACGTTCATGAAAATAGAAGGTACTGGTGAATCGACTGCCCCTTTGGACCCGATAACCACTACTCCAAACTGGGCACCCATCCCTGTACGGAGTCCCTCTCCCAGCAGGGCATCCCACCCTGTTAGGGATCCCGCTTTTGTAACACCCCCGCCCTGGGTTGGAACTGTTACAGCGTCGTGGATCCATTTCGAGAATCTACAAGGCAAGACCTGTTTAACACGCCTTTACGCACACCTACCTATCCGGTAAAATGTAAAACCAAAACATCACTACCAGCAAGGTCGAACATGCCTACGGTTAAACAAACCCAACATACAGATAAGAAACCTCAAGATAGTACCTAAGCCCACATATGGGCGTAACATCAATAAAAATAGCACTCGTGAGTACTTACACAAAACAGGACCAAAACAACTAAAACGACATCAGCAATACGAGAGAATTGTGGCTCGTCATCCTCGTACCCATCCAATGCCGGCTCGCCATTAAGACCTGTACATGAATATACAAAGAGGTATCCACCCCCAAAGGGGTCAGCAAACGTCCGGTTTAAGTATTTGATAACAAGAATATGTTTAAGGTGCAATAAAAGAATTGGTGTGATGACTTATTATATTAGTATAGCAAGAAGGAGGATTTTCTCACAAAGCACCAGCGCCCCAACAGTATAGTGACAACGACATCATTGACAATCAAAAAGCTTAAGCAGTATCATGTCACATCATTATTCCAGAATAATACGTATATCATATTTCAAGAAAAAATGCATGGGATATACTGATATGAGCTTCAGCACCCCATCGTATCCCAGAGGCCTCGCCAGACCATCCCCGATTGTATAACTCGGTCGATTGGCACGTGGTTCAGCACCTCAACGCACCCCAAAGCCCTCGTCAGGGCAATCCCCAGCTTTACTTGACCCATTGAGTGATACGTGGTCCAGTGCCCCAATGTATCCCAGAGCCCCCATCAAGGCAATCCCCGGCTTTACTCGATCACAAAACGCAGTTTCACAACATGGGTACAACTCAAAAAATATCATTTTCCAATCATACTATTCCACATTTCAAGGTATATGGTCACATAACCTTAACAAAGCAAGCCTCGGATCATTATTCAAAACTTTCAGCAACCTTACTTTTCAATCTCATTTGAAAGAACTCTTCGAGGCATCCTCGATAAATCATTTATAAAATGATCATTTCAGAAAACAGTAATTGCGATCAGTCATCAATTATTTACAGAAAATCTTTCTCAAATTATTTTCAAAAACATTTTCGAAATCTTTTTCAAAAAAAACATTTCCGAAATTGTTTTCAGAGCCATTTTGAAAATCCTTCCAAAACCTGGTTTATTTTAAGAAATCACACTAAAAAAACATTTCAAAATGGCAACGTAGAGTTGCTGAATCTTGAGCATGAACAAAACCATACGAAAATCACAATTTATACATATCCAATTGCAATTTGTACATAAAGCACGATCAAATAATTGCCTGGTCTTTCAACGGATGTAAAAGTTCGACTGAAAAGAAGACAGAATAGATGATTCACCAGACTTTCGATCTCAGTAAGTCTCGTGAATACTCCTAAGAACACGGTCAATCGGAAACTTTAGAACCTTGATGAAGACGATCAACTAAGGGTTTAACACCAGCTCCTTGCAGGGAACTCGATCCTAATATCCTAACATAAATCAAATAGCGATCTAGCAGGGAAAAACATCGTAGAACACCCGAATTCCCTCTACGACATTTTACCGGACACCTTGAAGGTGGTGGTTTAAAACTCAACAAAACGATGATCGAGGATAATTCAACCGCGGAAAACCAATGAAATTGGTAGAATACTGCTAGATTATTGATAATCCTTCAATAATCTAGGCTGGTTCGGAATGTACGGGCCAAATCATTCAGAATACCGAAATTTCCCAAAACTAGGATTTTAGGAAAACTTACCCTGATTCGGTCGATCAGAAGAGATTAGAGGATGATTAAACCGTTGTTAGCAACTCAAAAACCTTGTGGATTGATAGTTTTACAGCTTGCCTTTATGTGCTCCAAGTCCCAACTACGGAAAGAAAAGAGGAGAATGAGAAAACATGCAAAAAACTCATCTGCTCGGTCATATTTATAGACATGTCTGGCGTATGCGCAGCCATGCACGAGCAGCCGGTCGTGCATCAAGAACATGCCCGAGCCTTCCGGACATGCCCAAGAACCTTCCTGATGCATTCGAGAACCTTCCGGACATGCAAGAGCATGACGCGCGGACGTCCAGTCGTGCGCGCCCCTTCCTGGCCTCTGTCACACTGCACGAGCACCATGCACAAGCAGCGCTCATGTGGACCTCTCCTGGCAGTCCAGTGCGCATGAGCGCCGGCCTTTGCGCCAGGCTCGTGCGCCCTGCTCGTGCGCGGCCGGCAGGCACTGTCTTGTCCCGCACGAGCACCACACAAGCACTTGCCCATGTTGGATGCTCATGCGTACCTGGACGATTCCTGCCGCACATGGCCGGTTCCTGCCGCACCTGGATGGCCAGTACCTAGCCATCATAACTCGACTGTGATGCTTGTTGATGATACATCAGTTTTGTGTTTAGTAGGCCGTCTTTGTTGCTTCTCCCCAGAAACACTGTGGCTATTTGCTTGCGGCTAACATGGTCCTTGTTGCTTCCTTGAGCGTCCTATTATTTTGCTCGGTAACACCATTTTGTTGAGGAGTTTATGCTGCTGAGTATTCATGCTGTATTCCATTATTCACACAATATTGCTCGATGAAGCGATTTGTGAATTATGTGCCTCTATCAGAACGAATAGACACAATACTCAGCCCTTTATCATTATGTAGCTTCTTCAGGTGCTCTGGCAACTTTGTGATGGTATTCCTCTTATTTCTCAAAAATATTGTCCAAGCATACCTGGAAACATCGTCAACAATAACAAGACAGTATTTCTTACCTCCCAATATTACAGGGTCCAGAGGGCCATAGAGGTCCATGTGTCTTAAATCCAGCACCCTGTGGGTGGACATATAAGACTTTCTTTTCAGGGTGGTCTTAACTCGCTTGCCTTTTTGACAGGGTCTACATATGCTATTTTTATGAAAAGACACATCGGGCAAGCCTCTAACCATTCCCTGTCAAGCGAGCTTGTTGATAGTCTTGAAGTTGATGTGCGGCATCCTTTTTTGCCATATCCAGCTTTGATCTGCAGTGCCTTTGGAGACAAAACATGAAATAATGGAGGTTGTGGGCTTCTAGTCAGCAATGTACATATTACCTAATCGGCTTCCTATGAGGACGACTTGCTTGGTCCTGATGTCCTTCACGATTTAGTGATCTATATAGAATTTGACTGAGAACTGTTTGTCACAGAACTGGCTAATACTAAGTAGATTATATTGTAAGCCTTCAACATAGGCTACGTCAGTGACTTTAAACTTCCTACAAGTGGGGTTCCCTTCCCTCTTGTTCTTCCTTTTGATTTATCACAGAATCATACCTTTGGACCACGACCTTCTACATAATTTGACAGCTTGCTAATATCTCCTGTCATGTGCCGAAAACATCCGCTGTCGAAATACCATATTTCCTTTTCCTTGATATCCTATAATCAAAGAAACTAGGCAGATTTAGGTCCCCTTTGTTTATTGGGTCCATGGGTGTTTGTGGCTTTTGGTACCCAAATTTGCTGACATTAATTAGTTTGCTATAGGTTACTTGGTCCAGTCTTGCAATATTTATGTGTAACAGGCACATATTCGCTGTAACCTTGATTATTATGCATGAAAAATCTAGGATTTTAGTTCTAGTACAGTTGTCGTCTCGGAGGGGGAACTATTTTCTTTGGTCCTACAACTTACCTTCTAGGTTTCCAGTTGGATTCCCAGATCTGTTGGTGGTAATGCACGACAGAGTGTTTCTTGGATGGATAACGGGGCTCCTATATCCCGTATGTAGGCACACTGTACTGTTGGTAGTAATGCGGTGCGTGCCTCTGATGCTTAGATACAACCTTCTCTCTGGATGGCTGCTGTCACTGTTGGTATGCTCGAGGGGCATACTATTGATTATGTATCATAGGTCTGAGAGTCTGAGGTTTCCACTGCTTATGATAGGAACTTAGGGGTGGAATCGCAGCCTGTGCTGTACAAGGAGGGCAGTTGTAACCTTTATGGGACTCAAGGCCTCTTCGGGTTCAGGAACGGGTTACACTCCCCTGACGAACTGTTAGGAATATGCCCTCGAATGCCACTCAGAGGATGAGAGAGTGAGATCATTGTATTATAATTATGAATATTAAATAAGGTATTTATTATATCTATATTATTGTATGTCACAAACATTGTGATTTGGTATATAAAATAATAGTCCTTGTATTTGAGAGCAAACATTCCACTCCTTATAGAGATAAGGATATAGACACTGGAAGTGTTTAGGGCTCGAATGATTAATTGGTTCGCAAGTCGATAAAACTTAACTAGGCAATAAGTTTAGACAAGGCTTGTATAATGTGTACTCTGACATGTAAAGTGCCTGTCTTCACTAAGGATTAGGGGGAGTACACATTATAGGTATGCTGATGGGATTAGTATACTCGAACATGACTCACTTCAATTAGGTCACATGGATATCACCCAGGAATTGTCAATGACTGAATCGAAAGGTTGTGATAGGTATATGTGGACCTTTGACTTGAGGTTTCAGTAGGAGATGTACTTGTGACATTAAGTTAGTCATTAGAGTAGTTCGATCCAATCACCTGTTGGTGGGGTCAACCTTGAAATGCAACTTAGTGGGCAAGTAGCAGTCTCTATTGAATACCAAGATAGAATTCTTTCTCTTATAAGTGAGCAGGTAAATGTCCTGTTCGTTAATGGAAAATGAGATCATAAGTCTTTGGTCCAAGCAGTTAGAGATAGTTGTATTTGATACACAAGAGCTCGGTGATCTCGGTTTGCATCAACAAATACATAAAGTCAATTTACAATAGGGTTTGACTTTACCGTGACCCTAATACTTGACATGGACATATGATTGAAGGGTGTATACATATACATTATTCACGACATAATGGTTTTGAAATGATCCGATCATTCGTTCTTAGTTGGGTTACGGTGTGGAGCACTAGACTGGCCAAGTGTTACCCGTACTCTTGGGTTCCTCTCATTGCCGACTAAGACGGACCTATGGAGTCCCGCATAAGGATACTTGATGGATAAAATATTTATTTATTATGTCGTCATTAATATTGGATATTAAATATCTAATTTGATTTATTTGATAAATCATGCGGTCTACTGAATTGAAATTTAATTACCGGGTAATTAATTTAATACATAAATAATTATTTCTTGGAAATATATTCATAAATACTCGAATACTTTTAGGTCATGAAAGAGATCAAAAGTGGAAATATCATTTAAGTTACAGGACATACGCATAGTTGTAGTTTTTAGGTCCCATCTGTTAGGAATACCTATTAGATTTTGATGATGTCATCCCTGTATTGTGATTCGTTCAAATATATGTTCTAAATAACTTGGCATTGTAAAGAAAAACCAAATGAGTATCTTCTATATGTCTTAAAATTTAAGGCTAAGTCTTGATCAAAAGTTGATCATAAAGAAAAGCAACTAAGTATAGAACTGCCATATATTAGAGAAGTTTTCAAGCAAGTTCATTATCAGACAAGTTTTGGTCAACGCAAAACATCAGATAAGTTCGACCAAAACCAAGCTGCAGTTAAGTTCTGAAGAAGTCGCTACATCAGACAAGTATTGGTCAAACAGGAATATCAGAGAGGTTTGACCAAAACCCATCTGCAGTCAAGTTATCAGACGAGATCTGGTCAACACAAAACATCAGCTGAAGTTTGACCATCAGATCAGAGAATATTCATCAGGTCAGAGAACTTCAATCATACCATCAGAGCAGAGAGCTTTGTCTCAGAGAACTTCTACCAAGATATATCAGAGAAGTTTTACATTAGAGAAGGTTGACCGCACATCAGGCAGGTTTGACCAAGAGATATTAGATGAGTTCTCAGAAAAGATATCATCCAACTAACTCAGTCCACGTCAGCAAGCGTTGAAGTCAACAATAACGGAAATCCACATGCAGACGTAAGAAGACAAACCGGAAAGATTCCCCGAAAGTTAGGAATAAAATATTCCTTGAGATCCACATTATGAAAACTTATGAATATACAAATCAAAAAAAGTGGCACGACCCAAATAATTCTTTCAAATGATCGGAATTGAAAAGGGAATCAAGTCGTGCAATGGAATGATAAAATAAACAAAGAAGTCCGCTCTCCAACGGACCAATTTGTTACAGTGATGCAACGGCTATGAAGAGAAGCTCAAGATTCGTACTATAAATATCTGAAGATCAGAAATGAGAAAAGTACGATACGAACAATATATTCAAGCGATCAAAGCAATCAAAGCAATCATAGTGAACAAATAGCATCATGAAGAGCAAAGCTTAAACATTCATATTCAAAGAAGCTCCTAGGTTGGAGAAGACAAACACTCTTGTCTTTAAAGCTGGGTACGGGGTACTTCTGTGAACGAGGTTTCAGAAGCTTCGCGACTGATAAGGCATCCACGGGTTCTTGATTGGAAGTTGATAGACAGCTCGAGAGTTGTTGAGGCATCCACGTGTTTTCGATCAAGAGGTGTTAGGTAGTCAAGGGAGTTGCAATGGCCACTGGTTTCCACTAGTTGGAAGTTGTTGTAACAAGGAAAAATTCATTATAACCTTTATCACTGGTTGACAGTTATAGTGAATTTATCTCCAACTGATTTGGAGAGAAGTGGAGTAGTAGAGGATTACCCCACCTCTGAAACCACTATAAGTGCTTGTGTGATTTACTGCTTTAAACAACATACATAACTGCTACATACATATTCACTGTTCCATTAGAAAGTTATCTATAGTCGATACTTGTTATCTGCATTATTATCAGCTGTGTCTTCCGCATTATCTATCTGCAGTTGACATAAGTCACGCACTTAATCACAGCTGAGAAACTCACCTGAGATTCAGGAAAGAGTTTAATAAGTCTATTCACCCCCCTCTAGACTTATTCCTGATGACTTGTGACCTACAAGTGGTATCCGAGAGTTTGGTTCAATTTTTACAGAACCAGATCCATATATATTAAATATATATTTTAATCTGTCAGTATAATGGAACACATGCAACATATGCACTCTAGATTACCTGTATTCTCTGTTGATGAATATGACTTGTGGAAAATAAGAATGCAGGCTCATCTGTCATCCATTCATGATCACATGTGGTGTATCATTGAGGAAGGTCCCTTCATATTTGAGAAGGATAATACACCATAAGAAATTGCTGCTGGAAATCCAGAGAAGATCCCCAAGAAGAGGACAAAGATGACTCCTGAAGAAAGAAAACTGGCCAATCTTGACAACCGGGTCAGAGATGTGTTGTACCAGACTCTTGACAAAGCAACCATGGTCAAGATCCAGAATTACAAAAATGTCAAAGAAATATGGGACACATTAGCTGTAATGTGTGAGGGAACCGAGTTGATCAAAGAAAATAAGTTATCAATGCCACTAAAAAAATTGACAATTTCAAAATGAAGACTAGAGAAACAATTGACCAGGTGGACACAAGATTCACTGAGATTATCAATGAAATAACTTCACTGAGAAAAACATATGCAATAGTGAGATTGCCCTGAAAGTCTTAAGATCTCTCAACCTTGAATGGAGCACGAAGGTTGTGGCCATGAGAGAATCAAAGGATCTCAACAAGATAAAGATCCAGGAGCTGTTTTCTAATATAAAGGCCTATGAATTTGAGCTACCCTGTTCATCATCTAATGAACCAGCTGAAAAAGCGATAACATTCGCAGTAGAATCATCTGCAAAGAGTCTAGCTGAAGTCGGTCCCCCCAGTCCTTTGAATTTTGAATAAGAGATGGCTTTCATCATGCAAAGGTTCAACAATTTCAGGAAGAATTATTCTAAGTAAAAGAAGAACTACAAGGACAATCCAAGGAAGAACCAAAAGGGTGGCAACTGGAAGGTGGAATTCTACAACTGCCACAAAACCAGAAACATCCAGTTTAACTGTCCAGAACTCAAAAAGGATGAAGGCAAGAAAGAAGTGGGTAGAAAAGAGGACAAAAGGAAAGCTTTCATTGGAGAAGACCAAGAAAGAGTAGAATCTAGTAGTAGATTCTTCTCTGATGATGGTGAATACAATAACTGTCTGATGGATAACCTAGCTGGTGAAGAGGAAACATCTAAACCCTCAATTTCAAATAATGACAGCTCAGACATATCTCAAGATATTGAATTACATGAATCTGTCAATCAGCTCCTCAAGGACTTTGAAAAATTGAAATCTGCACACTTGACTGTGACAATCGAGAAAACACAGCTGCAAGATGAGAATAGGCAGCTGAAAAGTAATTTCGAAAAACTCAGCCTAGAATTAACAAAAATCAAATCTGAATCTGAAAAACAGGCTGAAAACAAATTGAAAAACTCAGCTTATAATACCACAGCTGAGATTAAAAGGCTAACTGTTTTAAACAGTGAGAAATAAGCTGCCCTTACTAATGTCAAATCTGAGTATGCTATACTGACCCAGCTAAGTAAAACACAAGCTAAGGAAATAACATCCTTAGAGGCATCCATAACTCTGGATGAATTGTGTATGAACAATAGGCCACTTTATTTAAGATCGGGCATTGGATATGACCCCAACACTCCTTCTAGTTCAAAAACCACTTTTGGTAAGGGAGAAACATATGTCCCGACTGCTGAGCCTATAAACAAACTTGTATTTCAAAATAGGCAGTAGCCCAGTCAACAGTTTATGCAGCAGCCAAGATTCACAAGGTAGCCACCTAGACAAGAGACTAGGCAATGACCAAGGCAGAAGCAGCAGTCAAAACATTATGCAAACTATTACCAAAGACTCCCCAAAAACAGATTTCAAAATGGGAGAGGTAAATGGAAACCTCAAGGTTATCCAAAGTTCCAAAATGAACATGTTTGGAGACCTCAACGATTTAACAAATGGTCTCAGCCAAGATTTAGAAATGGCCCACACCACAGGTTTTATGAGACATATTCAGTATACAATCCTAACCATGGATATAGAACCAGACAGCACACACCTTATAGGGGTAGTCAACATAACCTTTATAATTCAAGGAGAAATCAATTCTCCAGGAAGCCTACTAACCCCAAAGGACCCACACAAATTTGGGTAGCTAAATCTCTACTTGTCTGATTGCAGAAAATGTGGAAGGAATACTACCACATCCCCTCAAGTTCAAAAATCGGAGGTGAAGAATGGTTTGTAGATTCTGGATGCTCAAGGCACATGACAGGGAATAAGAAGGTGCTCTCAAACTACATCAAAGAAAGAGGTCCAGATGTAACCTTTGGAGATAGCTCTAGAGGTCAGGCAAAAGGATTTGGAGAGTTGCACAGAGGAAATATAACCATATCCAAAGTACACTATGTCAAAGGGTTCAAATACAACCTATTGAGCAAAGGACAATTCTGTGATGAAAAGAACCTAGTAGTCTTCACTATTTGGAAATGCATGGTGATTGATATCATATAAGGAGAAGTGAAGGTACAAGGATTCATAAGAAGATATGTCTACATAATAGGATGGAATACAGGCACTCCAAACACCTGTTTTCTATCTAAAACAATTGCTGAGAATGGATGGCTATGGCACAAGAGATTATGTCACCTAAACTTCAAAGCCATCAACAAAATCATCTCTCGAAAATTGGTCAGAGGACTTCCAGAAGAAGCATTCAGGAAAGAAGCCCTCTGTGATGCATGCCAGAAAGGAAAGCCGACCGGAGCATTATTTAAACTAGTTCAGCCTACCACTCTCACCACCAGGATTTTGGATCTACTTCATATGGATCTCTTTGGACCCATCAAGCCAAGGACATTGAGTGGAAGGAAGCATGCCCTAGTAATAATGGATGACTACTCCAGATTTACATGGGCGGTTTTCCTCTATAAGAAGATTGAAACACTAACAAATCTACCTGAGCTACTGAGGAAAATTCAGAATGAGAAATCTCTCTATATTATAAAGATCAGATCAGGCAGATGTGGAGAATTTCTCAACAAGGTAATCACTGAATATAGTGATCAAAATGGAATCCAGCATGAAGTGTCTACCACAAGAACACTTCAGCAAAATTGTGTTGATGAAAGAAGAAACAGAACCTTGAAAGAAGCTACCAGGTCAATGGTTGTTGAAGCTGACCTGCCAAAGAGGTTCTGGGCTGAAGCTGTCAACACAGCATGCCATACTCAGAACAGGAGTATGATAGTAGGGAGACATGGTAAAACTCCCTATGAGGTTTGAAATGGCACAACACCAACTATTGCATACTTTCATATATTTGGTTTTAAGTGTTTCACCCACAAAAATGGTAAAACCCAACTGAATGCCTTTGATGCTAAAACTGATGATGGTCTCTTTATGGGATACTCACAAACAAGCAAGGCATACAGAGTTTTAATCAAAAGAATATTTGTTGTGGAAGCAACACCACATATTGTGTTTGATGAGTCCACTATTGGGTACATGAAACAGGTGGAATCAATTGAGAAAAAGCTCAATTCTACCACCCTAGAAGAAATTATCATCCATGACACAGGAATGATCATAGACCTAACTGCAGATCAGACTGAAGCCCCAACTGTAGATTAGCCTGAAGACCCAACTACAGATCAGACAGGAAACCCAACTGCACCTGTTCTAATTGCAGCTGACAAAGATGCACCTGCAGAGCAGAGAGGATCGCCATCTGCAGATGATAAGACCATAGCTGAACCAGATGCAGTTCAAGAAGACCAAAATCAAGCTGATACAGAGAGAGACGAAGTTCATCAAAGCAGCTCAACAGGGGGAACAAACCCTGAAGAAGATATACCCAAATGGCTCAGAGATCATCCCATTCAAAAAATAATTGGAAACCTAACTTATGGAGTCAGAACCAGACAATCTACAGAACCAGTAGGAATGGCTATGTTCTCAGGTTTCATATCTCAAATGAAACCCAAGACAACAGATCAAGCACTGAAGGACTACTCATGGATAATAGCAATGCAAGAAGAGCTAAATCAGATGGAAAGGAACAATGTCTAGGAACTAACAGACAGACCAGATCACAAGAAAGTCATAGGCACCAAATGGGTGTATAAAAACAAATGTGATGAAGATGGAGCTATTGTTAGGAATAAAGCCAGACTCATTGCAAAAGGATACGCACAGTGTGAAGGAATAGATTTTGATGAAACATATGCTCCTATAGCAAGATTAGAAGCTATCAGACCATTCCTTCCATATGCAGCATTCAAGGATTTTGAAGTCTATCAAATGGACGTAAGAAGTGCATTTCTCAATGGAGTAGTAGAAGAACAAGTCAATGTGGAGCAACCCCCCGCATTTGTCAAAGGAGACAAAGCAAACAAGCTTTTGAAAGCTCTATATGGACTCAAACAAGCACCAAGAGTATGGTATGAGACACTATCTATGTTTCTGGAGAACAATGGATTCAGCAAAGGAAAGGTGGACAAGACCTTCTTCAGAGTGGAACATGAAGACCACATACTACTTGTTCAAATATATGTAGATGATATCATATTTGTCTCAACCAATCCTGAGCTATGTGAAAAATTCTCAAGTCTCATGCAAGGAGAATTTGAGATGAGTATGATGGGAAAGCTAAATTTCTTTCTTGGTTTGCAAGTCAAACAAATTAACATGGAATCTTCATCAACCAATCCAAGTACACAAGGGACGTCATGAAAAGATTCGGCATGGACTCAGCCAAAACACTAAGAGTTCACATGAGTACATCTCTACACCTTGATGCAGATGAAGGAGGTATTCCAGTAGATCCAACACACTACAGAGGACTAATTGAATCACTTTTATACCTCACTGCAAGCAGACCAGATATTTCATATGCAGTAGGAGTGTGTGCAGGATTTCAGTCAAAGCCGAAGTAGTCTCACCAGGAAGCAGCTAAGAGGATAATCAATTTCTTAAATCCACAATCAATGTTGGATTATGGTATCCCAAGGATGACAACTTTGAACTCTCGGGATATTCAAATGCAGATTTTGCAGGATGTAAGATTGACAGGAAAAGCACCAATGGAACATGTCAGTTCCTAGGAACCAGACTAATATCATGGTTCAGCAAAAAGCAAGTATCTAACTCAATATCCACAACTGAGTCAGAATACTTAGCTGCAGGTAGCTATTGTGCTCAAATCTTATGGATCAGACAGCAGCTAAGGGATTACAATGTCATTGCAAATGAAGTTCCTATCTGGTGTGACAACAATAGTGCAATTGCAATAACAAACAATCCAGTATTGCACTTAATAACAAAGCACATAGATGTTAAATATCATTTCATCAGAGATCATGTGCTTAACAAAAGAGTAAGAGTGGAAAGAGTCAGCACAGAGTACCAAATTGCTGACATATTCCCAAAACCTTTACCAGAAGAAAGGTTTTTGGAGCTAAGCAGGGAACTTGGACTACTAGAATGGGAATCTAGTATAGATGAGAAAAGTCACCTGACCTGAAGCTGGAGAAAATGTTATCTGAACAAGCAAAGAAAAAGCTACCTGATATGAAGACCAGACGAGGAAATGTCACCTGATCAGACCAAACGACGAAAAGCTACTTGATGCAGAGACCAGGTGAGAAAGCAACCTGATCATACCAGACAAGGAAAAGTTAGCTAACATCAACCAGAGGCGATATAACTCACCTGATGTAGAGCAGACAAGAAGTCAAAGATTCAACCAGCTAAGTTTTCTGTTTCTTTAAAACACTTAACTTCATGACATGTGGCTAATAATACACGACCACACTACTTCAACGTCAACCTCCTTGACGTCCAATCAACTCCAACTATCATTCCTTATTTATCAAAATTCGGACCGCCGCTTGATTATTTTATTATTAAATTCAAAGAGTCCTTTAAACTGGGTATTTAAGGCGGTGGAAATCATTTCATAAATCTTTATCGTCTTCAAGCTCTAAGAACCCTAGTTTTCAAAAGCAGCAAAACCTCTGAATATTCACTTTACTAATCAAAACCTTATTTTTGCAGAAATGGATTCCACCCAATACTTCGAAGGAGTAAACCTCAAAATGGTGAAGGAGCAAATTATATTCAGCATCGTAGTTGATTTCGAAGGATTACTGTAGGCAATCTTGGCAGACACAGACGAAATGAGACATGCTATCCGAATGATGAAAAACAATGGTATCTACCATTTTCTTGACATCAACCCGAAGCAACTATTCAAGGAAGCCATCATTTGCTTCTTCAAGGAAGCACAAGTCACTGAACGCTGTATCACAAGTTCAGTCTTTAGAGAAGACGTCACTATCACTCCACAAACCATTGCTGACACTTTCAAGATGGAGAACAGGGGCATTGCAGTCGAAGCCCTAAAGCAAAGTGTCACTGAAATCTAGTATGAAATCAAATTACCAGAACAGCCCAACAAAGTCAAACTTACGGCAAAAAGAGGCGACCTCAAAAAGGATTACAGATATGTCCTTGACATCACAAACAAAATTGTCATGGGAATGGCCTGTAGCTATGATCAATTATCATTTGCCAAATTCATAGTGATGGGAGCTCTTCTACAACAGCAAAGGATTAACTGTCCTGACTACATCTACAGGCAGTTAGTATGAGAAGTGAACAAAGTTAGCTGGAATGAAGAGGAGAATAAATTCAAGCAGAAACTAGCTTATGGAAACCAAATCAGTTGGATCTTGAACTTCCTCAGAAAGGCGAAAGGAGCTGCAAACACTTTCCACGAAAGCAAAAGACTTGGTCACCTGGACCAAGAAACTTTGAAAAAGTTGGGAGCAGAAAGGAATGCAGGTAAGATTTGAGGGAGATGATGAGTGGAACTTCTCCCTACAGAGCGCCTTCGGACTCAGACGAAGTTCGCTCTGATGCATCCGACCAAAACCCATCTGAAGCTATTGCATAGTTAATGACGTCACCTCCCCCTGCAGCTGAGATTTTGTCAAAGTCACCTGCACCTGAGATCCCATCTGGAGATGACTCTGATGCAAACAACAATCCTCTGTCCAAGATGTTCAAGAGGAAGTCACCTGAAGTCGTCCACATTCACTCCTCACCTGATCAGCCCTCCAAGAGACAGAGAGGTCTGGTAGACTACTCTTTAGAAGAAGAAGAAGAAGAAGAAGAAGAAGAAGAAGAAGAAGAAGAAAAAGAAG
Organism: Orobanche coerulescens; assembly: GCA_033398695.1. Taxonomy (NCBI): domain Eukaryota; kingdom Viridiplantae; phylum Streptophyta; class Magnoliopsida; order Lamiales; family Orobanchaceae; genus Orobanche; species Orobanche coerulescens. Next base: position 68,104,195 of record CM065809.1, read on the forward strand.
GAGAAGAAGAACCACAGACTACCACATCACCTGCACTAATTGTAGCTCAACCTGATCAGATGCAGATGATCATATCACCTGCACCAGCTTCATCTGAGGATCAACCAGCTCACTCCTCAGAGCTAGTGGCAGAGATAGTTCCCCTCTTAACACTCACAAGTGTTACTGAGGAATAAGAGGCAGAGGATACTATTGATATCCCAGAAGGTGGATATCATCTCAATCTCAGGGAGAACAATCCCCTGAAACTCATCACCTCAGGTCAATTGAGAACGGTAAAACAACAATCTCTTAAGTTTTCATTTGTCAATATTTTTGAATAGCAGAAGGAATTAAAAACCCTCACCTTCACTCAATTAAGAGAGTTTGTTTAGAGGAGTACCTGGGAACAGCCCCAGGCTACTGAGCAACATATCATGTTCTTCTGTCAAGAGACAGATGTAAAACTATCGCTCCAGGAGAACTGGTTCATGTCTCACTTCAAACAAAACATGGACCACTTCGTCCTTCATGTTATGAGGGGTGTATCACAAGGTGAAACCCTCAGAGAGAAAGACAGAGTAGAAAAGAAAGAAGGAGGAGAAAAAGAAAAGGAAATCACAATTGTTGAAGTTTAAAAGGATGAAAATATTGAAAAAAAAAAATAGAAAAAGAAAAGGAAGAAGGATTTGAAGAAAAGGAAGAACAGAAAGAAGACGAAAAAATTGAAAAATAAGAAGTTGAAAACATTGAAGAAGAAGAGGAGAAAGAAAAAGATGAGGAGGAGAAAAAGATGAAGAAAAGAAGGAAGAAGAGACAAGAGATGATGATGAGGATTATGATCGACAGTCACCTGATCATGCTCCTGAAGCTGATGAAGCAGACAATCAGGGGGAACAGCCTAACAAAACCCCCTCCGAAAATAAGAAGTCATCTACAGAGAGGAAGACCTCTGCAGAGAAGAAGAGAGAGTCCCCTGCAGATGATGACTTATCAGATGGAAAATCAGGAACTCTTGAGAAGACCCCATGTGATCAGGCGCCAGCCGACAGGTAGGTCTCATCCGAGAAATCCACTGCTCAGAAGCCAACTGCACAAGAGGATTCATGACAAAACTTTTTTCGTGCAGAGCCACCTGTGTATCTGCTACCTCCAAATATCACTAAGCTGATCAGAGGCATAGTCAAAGAAACTGTTGCTGTGCTTCTAGAAACTGATGTCAAGCATGAGCTAGTGTCTCTAAATGAAAAAATGGACACTCAGATCAACAAGAGGGAACCCTCTCCAACACCTTCAAGTTCAAGAATGCCTATTCGCATGTCTGATTTCATGCACAGGGTGGAGGAGCAGCTAGAACTTATTATAGATGCTTGCAAAAAGGGGGAAGAGAGCAAAAAGGGGGAAGAGAGTGGACAGAGGGAAGCAAAGAATAAGGGGAAGGCAGAGAAGAAATGAAGAAAAATCAACAAGACCTCCCTCTGATTCAGACAGGCACTTCTAGCCTGATAAGGAAAGAGCCAGCAGCACCTGAAGACCCAACTGTAGCTAAAAGAAAAAGGACAAGACAAGACCCTGAAGTAAGATACCAATGGGAAGGCAAGGAACTCCAATACGTTGAAGAGTTCATGCCTGCTGAAGCAGAACACATGTGGGGAAGTGCAAGAAAGCAATTCATTGAGAAGCACTACCTCAGGGAGATACTTCAAGATAAGGCTGCTCCCCACATGAAACATTCATCAATTTCATGGACATGAATTTCCCCAAGCTCTGGTAAATTTTGAAGAAATACACTGCAAAACACTTCAATGCATATTCTATGATTCCGAATTTCAGGCCTGAAGAAGTACCAACACTCATGAATGGAGAACTTGATGAAAGTTCCCTTTAGGAAGATTAGAGAAGTATGCATTGAAAATAATTTCACATCTCGAGAGCACCAGAAATTTGCTTCATTAGTGGTCAAAAGGAAATATGGGTTAGCCCCAATTACAAGAAGACCCATTGGAGCCAATCCTTTGAAGTCACTCCCTCCACCAAAGCAGATCAGAGGAAGAGGAAGAGGAAGGGAGGAAGATGATTTTTTCATTTTTGCTTGTTTTGTAATTTACAGTTTATTTGTAAAATTCAGTTTTACTTGTAACTTTTCATTCAAACTATACTGCACTATAATGTAACATCAATAAAAATTTATAACAGTCACTTGAATGACAACCACTAGTTGTCTCAAAAAGACTGAGGTTTACCTGTGTCTTGCACTTTATTTTGTGCAGACTTGTTTACAATTGAAATGCTTTAGTTTTGCCATCATCAAAAAGGGGGAAATTGTTAGGAATGGTTGTTATATTTGTATTATGATTCATTCAAATGTATGTTCTAACTAACTTGGCATTGTAAAGAAGAACCAAATGAGTATCTTCTATAGGTATTAAAATTGTAGGCCTAGTCTTGATCAAAAGTTTATCACAAAGAAAAACGACTAAGTATAGAACTGCCATATATCAGAGAAGTTTTCAGGCAAGTTCATAATCAGACAAGTTCTAGTCAACGCAAAACATCAGAGAGGTTTCACCAAAACCAAGCTGCAGTTAAGTTCTGAAGAATGCACTACATCAGACAAGTATTGGTCAAACAGGAATATCAGAGAGGTTGGACCAAAACCCATTTGCAGTCAAGTTATCAGATGAGATCTGGTCAACACATAATAGCAGCTCAAGTTTGACCATAAGATCATAGAATATTCATCAGGTCAGAGAACTTCAGTCATACCATCAGAGCAGAGAACTTTATCTCATAGAACTTGTACCAAGATATATCAGAGAAGTTTTACTTCAGAGAAGGTTGACCGCACATCAGGTAGGTTTGACCAAGAGATATCAGATGAGTTCTCAGACAAGATCTCAGCTAAGTAACTCAGTCCATGTCAAAAAGTGTTGAAGTCAACAATAATGGAGATCCACATGCAGACGTAAGGAGACAAACCGAAAAGATTCATGGATAGTTAGGAATAAAATATTCCTTGAGATCCGCATTCTGAAGACATATGAATATACAAATCAAGAAAATCGGCGCGACCAAAAGAATTCTTTCAAATGGTTGGAAATGAAAAGGGAATCAAGCTGTGCAACGGAATGATAAGATAAACAAAGAAGTCAACTCTCCTACGGACTAATTTGTTACACTAATGCAACGGCTATGAAAAGAAGCTCAAGATTCAGACTATAAATATCTGAAGATCAGAAATGATCAAAGTACGATGCGAATAATACATTCAACCGATCAAAGCAATTAAAGCAATCATAGTGAACAAATACCATCGTGAAGATCAAAGCTTAAACAATCATATTCAAAGAAGCAATTAAGTTGGAGAAGACAAACACTCTTGTCTTTAAAGCTGAGTACGAGGTACTGAATGAGGTTTTAGAAGTTTCGCGACTGATAAGGCATCCACGGTTATTGATCGGAAGGTGATAGACAGCGAGAGTTGTTGAGGCATCAACGGGTTTTTGATCAAGAGGTGCTAGGCAGTCAAGGGAGTTGCAACGGCCATGGGTTTCCAATGCTTGGAAGCTGTTGTAACAAGGAAAAATTCATTGTAACCTTTATCACTGGTTGACAGTTATAATGAATTTATCTCCAACTGCTTTGGAGAGAAGTGGACTAGTAGAGGATTTCCCCACCTCCAAAACCACTATAAGTGCTTGTGTGATTTATTGCTTTAAACATCATACATAACTGCTGCATACATATTCACTGTTCCATTAGAAAGTTATCTCCAGTCATTACTTGTTATCTACATTATTATCAAATGTGTCTTCCGCATTATCTATCTGCAGTTGACATAAGTCACCTGCACTTAATCACAACTGAGAAACTCACCTGAGATTCAGGAAAGGGTTTAGTAAGTCTATTCACCACCCCTCTAGACTTATTCATGGCGACTTGTGACCTACACCATCAGGGCAGGGAGTGATCTAAATATTTTCAATTATTTCTTCTTATGAGTGTACACTTTATTGTATGATTCAAGTCCACTATTAATGCCGGTAAATCTAAGGTCAAGCTCCTCAAGCGTTTCTAAATATTTCATTTCAAAAGACTCAAATTACTGAGTTAGTTTACAAATTTCATTTTCTTTCAAGAGCTTAGTTCCCTCGTCAATAAGCTTTGGGTTTTTCCCAGATTTATTTGGGTGCCTTACAGCTCATTACCTTAGAGAATGTTCCTTTTTCGAGAGTGACAAACAACGCATTCTTTGCAACATTTTCCAAGTTCTCACGCTTGCGATCGTCGGTCTTCCACTGTTCACGCTCCTTCTCAAGCATTTTGCAATGAGGCTGTCCTTCTATCCTTGCGGCTCGATTAACCTTCATTATCTGTAATGGATCTTCCTGGATGGCGAATATCATCTCTTCAAGCATCATTACAAGATGAGCTTCCATCCCAATTCTCTTGTCATCAAACTCATTAATGGAAAATATAGGAACTTTATTTATCATGGAGGTGTCCATTTTAGAAATAGGATAAATGATGAAAATATAATGCTGAAGTTATCAAAAGCTAGTGATTTTTGTGGATCTGATTCAGTTAAAAATCGACTGATTCTTTTTAGAATCTACCGCTCCGATATCACTTGTTGGCCAAAGAGTATACAGTAAACAGCTTAGAATGGGGGTTGAATAAGCTGTATCTTTTTCAAAGTTATTTGCGTAGTGGAAGACTGATAGAGTTGTTGTAAATATAGCAACTAGGTAATCTCCTGTTTGCTTGATGCATATAGGGTTTTCATAATATGTATACTTTAAATCATAGGTTGAAATGAAAACAATACGAACTGAATGTAAAATACACACAGATATACGTGGTTCGAGGTAAACCACTCTACATCCACTGGTCCTCCACATAGGAGTAAAATATTTATTAAAATCACTGCGCACACAACTATGTGACTTCAACTAAACCTGTCTCTGTATCGTTCACACAGATTGATATAGGGACAACAGCTTGGGCCGTTGACACAGATTGACTTTGGTTATTTCGACTTGCTTCTTCTCACACAAATCAAAGATGCAGCTTCAATGTTATTCTTCCCACACAGGTCGGAACTAGCAAGGACTTAGTCCACACAGGTTAAGGTTATCTCAACGTATGGATTGGGTGGAACAAGTTCAAACATCAGTTGTATGCTTTGATGATTGTTTGCTGTATGATGTGCTGTTTGCGTACTGTATATTTCTTTCCTTTGATGATGCTATATGCTTAGAAAATATACTGCTCTTTATAGCTTGATATTCTGATTATGAGAGCTAATTGTCAGATATATTATGCGAGATAATCACTTGTGTTATTGTCTATGATGTCCTCTTGCTTGGGGCTATTTATAACCTTTGAAATAGATCCGTTATAAATGTAGTCGTTGGCCCATTGGTGAGATCGAGACAACTATGATTGGCAGCTGCTGAATGTTTGAATTAAAGGCGATCCGCATAGTGCTTCAGGCATTCTCTTTGACTTAGCAATAAATGCTTTTCAGTGTGTTCAAACTTTAGTCTCTTTCGGCCTCATTAAATGCTGTCCTATCAACATTAAATGCTGCTTTAGCCGTGAATACTTTATGAATAAAAAATGTTTATTCCACAACAGTTTAAAGCTTTTCTTCAGTCCTGTTGGATATGTGTTTTATTTTTCGAAAGTAAAACACATACAACAATATTTTTGTATCCAACTTTCTTCATATATGCTGTATAAAAATGTAACCGCTTTAAGAACGGACTATGCAGGAAGATATCTTGCTATATGGATAGGTTGTAAGAAGCTTCCTAACAGCTTCCATACTTAGAGTGAAATGCTGAATTTGAAGACCTTATGTTGTAGGGTGGCAATTATCAAAACATGCTGTATTTTTTCCAATAACTTTTCCATTTTTGATAATACCAAAACTTCCTTGATATGGAGAGGATGTCTTCAAGTCTTCTGTCGAAAGATCTGCTCTTCATGACTTGGTCTAGAAAAATTTGAACTGCTCGCAGGCAAGTTCTAAAATAAAAGATCCTACACGACTAAGTATATTACAACTTAACTTATGATTGGCATGCATGCACAATCTTACAAGATGTAATCTTAATTGAATACAACTTAAGCTATGAACTATTCGCAGTCAAGTTCTTACAGCTTGAGGGTATCTAGTTTTTCTACTTGTTAATTATATCAATACTTTATCGTAATCACAAAAATAAAGCAGTGAAAGTAGATTACGAGCTGTAATCTTTCAAGAAATCAAAATTTTATTGATAATTGAAATTATTGGGCTCGAAAGATATGAAAATACTGCATCGGAGGGCGTACAGTAGGATAAAAATACAAAGTATAACTAACAAAAGCTAGTCCTTATAATATTGATGCTTCCAAGTCTTTCGAGAGGGATCATGTTCGGTTCCTCTACACCAGTTGGTTAGGGAATCTCTACCACGGTCCCTGTAGATGCTTCATCCTTCAAAGAAGACATCGTAGGTGAGAATACAATCTTCAGGATGAGTTACCCGACCACCCTTCTGGTGTTTAAACTTCATTTTTAGTTGTAAGGGAAGCTTTCTTTCTACCAGTATCCTCGACAATTCATTTGTGACATCCTCTAGTGTTTTGAATTTGTTGAATATGGCGGACTCAGTGATGAGAGTACAGAAGTATCTCAACAGGTCATTGTTTTTCCATGCTTTTAATTCATCTGTTATAGGCTGTGAATCTGTTGGGAGTAATATCTCGGCAGGCTTGCATACAATATGTTTCCATGGAACATTTGGATCCTGGAACTCAGGTCGAGAACCAGTTACCATATACCCTTTCCTCCTTGACCTGGACCGGGTTCGACCAGTCTTCTGATGACAGTTGCAACACTTTCCTCCAGTGTAGCCTCCATTTCCTTCTCTCTCTTTAGCCTCCACTTCCTCGCAGCCTCTCTCGACTCTCCCCCTTTTTGGCATTGTCTAGATCTGATACCTTTCCGTGAATATCGCGAAGGAATTCTATAGATTCGGCCTGTTTGGTTTTCAGATGTGACATTATCAACCAGCCTCGCAACCACTACTGTAAGATCGTCGATATTGTGATCATGGTCAGTGATCTTTGATCTGGTGCATTCTACGGTGGCAACAATCTTGGCTTCAGCGACACGAAGCTTCTATATTCTTGCTTCAGGATTATCTCCTGATTCTCCTTCATTTGATTCAGGGCTTGCCATAATACATTGGGCATGAGGCAGAAAACCTCTTCCACATCCGTGATATCCCTTTGCAGATTCGAGAACTCATCCTGACCAGTTTTGTACATCTAGTGCAGTTTCTTTCCGATGTCATACAGTGCCTTGATAGCATCCTGCAGGAACACGATTTGGCGACCGATGGTTTCTAGTTGCTCGATTCGTGCCTCTGTACGCGGAGAGTGTGGGTGCGCAGTCTTGGAGTCAGATGGTTCTACAAGCTGTTTGAGAACCACATTGTGACGGGCCTTGCGTGGTTTGTCGTTAGCAAGGAAACCGTCATCTAATCCATATGGGATCCTGTGGAGATAGAAATTTCAACCTATTCGGAAGCAGGTGCTTCTGTAGGTTATGTTGCATAATCTGTCTGGGAGACAAAATGGACTGATTCCTGCCTCTGTTGGGTTTTGGTAGTCGGAATTAGAGGAGGAACTATTTCCTCCTGCCGCCGACGACCGCCTATTCCTTAGATGGACTGATTCCTCTTGTCGGACAGTGTGGGTCACATCAGATTCGGGTGGAAGGATTGAATCCTCCTAAGTAGGTGCTGATGGGGGTTGCCGGCAGATGTTTCTTGGCCATTTGCAGCCTTGGACTGTGCAGATTCATTCTCACGAGCCTCCTCACGGCTCAGCCTCAGACCTGTCTGAAGGTCATCATCATCTTTGTCGGAGTCAGAATGGTGGCTCGAGCTCTTGGGGTTGTCGGTGGATGGAGATTTTGCTTTCAGTATTGTCTTCTCTTTTGACACAAAGTGTGAAGAAACAAGTTCCTGACAAAGGTGATCATCCCATTTGGTCAGGACTTTGACATTTTGGGAGTCCATCACTTCCAAACGAATAAATTTTCTTCCTTCCAGTCCTCCCAATTGTACAAGGTGTCGTAAGAGGCGACCCCATATGATTTCCGAAATTTGAAGCGATCGAAGGATTCCTCTATCTAGACTTGAAGGAGAATTTTATTAATGATATCAGTGGGCGAGGGACTCCGAATAATAGTGGTTCCACTGCTCGGTTGGGATTCTCGACAGATAAGGGAGCCTGTGGAGAAGCGTGATCCCTAACATGGTGGGATGCCCTGTTGGGAGAGGGACTCCGTACAGGGGTGGGTGCCCTATTTGGAGTGGTTGTTATGGGCTCTGAAGGGGCAACATTATAAGGATTTGAAACATTATTATTGGTGGGGTAATATGAAACAAGAAGGTGTAGAATTTGTTTCGAGATATTTAATCTGTCAACAGGTTAATTGAACATCAGCGACTGGCGGGTATGCTGAAACCACTCCCTATCTCAGAATGGAAATGGTAGGATATATCGATAGATTTTATCAGAAACTTGTCGACGAGTCGTCGAGGTATGAATACGATTTGGGTGATTGTGGATTGCCTGACCAAATCAGCCAACTTCTTGGAAATCAAATACACGTGTAGTCCTGAGAGATTGGCCCAACTATTCATTCGAGAGATTGTATGGTTGCATGGTACTCCCCAGAGTATCATATTAGATCGTGACGGAAGGTTCGTGTCATATTTCTAGAATGTAGTTCATCATGTGATGGGTACACAGTTGAACTTTAGTACGTCATTTCATCCCAGACCGATGGCCAGTCTGTGAGGACTATCCAAACTCTGGAGTATATGTTGAGGGCATGTGCTCTCGATTGGAAAGATGTTTGAGAAGCCCAACTACCTTTAGTGGAGTTCACCTACAATAATAGTTGGCATGCTTCGATTAAGATGGCACCTTATGAGGCATTATATGACCGTCGATGTAGATCCCCTTTGTGTTGGGACGACTTGTCTGAATCTCTAGGGACGAAGCCTGATATTTTGCTAGCATCTCATGATAAGATCACTCTAATTAGGAGCCGTATGTTAATGGCTCAGAGCCGGCAGAAGTCATATGCATATAATCGTCGGCGACCACTTGAGTTCGAGATTGGTGACCATGTACTGATTAAGGTGTCTCCTACCCGAGGTGTTTTTGATTTCATGAAAAAGGGGAGGTTGAGTCCGAGGTATATTAGACCGTTTGAGATTTTGGAACGAGTATGCGATTTGGCCTATCGTTTGGCTTTGCCCCCAGCATTGAGTCGATCTCACAATGTGTTTCATGTCTCCCAGTTGAGGAAGTATGTTGCTAACCCTAGTCACATACTTCACTTCAATGAAATTGAGTTAGTGGATGATCATACGTACGAGGAGCGTCCTGTATGAATACTCGAGAGAATGATCAAACAGTTGAGAAACAAGGCGATTCCCCTATTAAATATTCAGTGGTCGATAGACGGAGTCGAGTAGGCTACATGGGAAACCTAGGATAGCATGCGGGAGACATATCTTGAGTTGTTTACTCCTTAGTTTCGAGGACGGAACTCTTTTAAGGGGGGAGTATGTAATAACTGGCTGTAATTTTTTACTTTTACTATTAAATTGTATGGGTCATTCAGTATCTGTATTATCCGCATTTTTCTTTTCCCGGTATTCTCAATTTTTTGGTGTGTTTCTCGTTTGTAGCGACCCTCGTGTATCTTTCAGTATATTTCTTCCGTCATCTATTGATATGATTCTCGTAATTGTTATGCGGAACCGCCGTTTCGGGGTTGCCGTGGATCCATTCTATGTTATTATGCATTTTGAGATGTTCCGTTTGATGTTTCGTTCATATTCCGGTGTTTTGGGCCGTTTATATTCCGTACCTAGCGCGCACTAATTTTTCAGCATAGCGCACGCTAGAGGTCCCTTAGTGGCGCACGCTACGTCTGCTTCGTAGCGTGCGCTAGCGAGCTAGATCTGGGAGTGGCAGTTCTAATTCCAGCCCTCTGGACTAGCGGATTAGCGTACGCTACGTTGTCTAGCGCATGCTAATGTCGGGGGACTTGCGCATGCTAAGATGTCCGGTAGCGTGCGCTAGCGTGACTGTCCAGTACTGGACAATTTGTTCTGGACTCGTCCAGGTGCCCAGGTAGCGCACGCTAAATAGTAGTAGTGCATTCTAATGGTCCAGGACAGTGAGTTCTGGACTGTGAAATAACTGGGTAGCACACGCTAACCCTTAGCCGTTAGCGCGCGCTAAGCCGTGTGGCTATATATATCCAGGAGTTGACCTTGGACGAATCTAATTCTCATTTCACCTCCTTCCTCCGCGGCTTTGGCGATTTTAGGTGATTTCTTGGCGATTTCTTCCTCCAATCATGTCAACCATCATCTTCCTTGCGTTCTTGGTGTATTATAACAACATCAACACGAATCTTTCATCCTAATCCAAGGTAAATCTCTTAGAACCCTACTTTTGGATAATTTGGGGGTTTTGTGATTTTCCTTCGATTTGTCCCGTTTTGTTGGTTAATCCATGCTGAGTATGATTAATATTGTTGATATCATTAGTTTTCCTACGGATTCATGGTATATTTTCATAGTTTTGCGAAATCGAGAGGGTTTGGTTGTGGTCCGCCCTCGTTGCTATTTTTATACGAATACACATGTATCGTAGGAGGGTTTTCGGGTGTATTCCATTTCCGTATTTGTTTAGAGTTGGTTGTTATTATGTTCTTCGAATCATTAGGTTCGGTTCCGTTGGTTCCTAGCGTTCGTCGGTGATTTTCCTTTTCATTCGTTGCGTCATCAATTATTCAAGGCAAGTATTTTTGAAAACCTTTATGCTTAACGTGAAATGGTAATGTATATTGTGTGTGCTTTACTCACCTCGGGAGGGTCCGACGGGGCCTCGAGGGAATCTATGGCTTCGTCTTGGATTCATGAGTTTGTTTCGCTAGCCAGCTCGGGAGGGTCCTTAGAGGCCTCGAGTGGGATTCGTGGCTTCGTCCCGCTCCTAGGTGACGTGTGTGCTTGATTTGTTTTATGAATGTGTCCAGCTCGGGAGGGTTATTAGAGGCCTCGAGTGGGATTCGTGGCTTCGTCCCGGTCCTAGGAAAACTGATTGTGACTGTTTGTTTCCGGAAAAGACATGTCTGGTTTTGTTTTGAAATGATTTGGTGCATTGTACTATGAAATGTGTAAGCGAATGGTTTGCCTTGATTACTTGTACTAGCGTAATTACTAACCCTTTGGGGACCCGTTTTAGGGAAATTCTTGTTATGGATTTCAGGTTATGTTTTGCAGGACGAGCGGGCGCTGGGACAGTACGAGGATGTTGGCCAAGGTCGTTGACATGTGCATTTGGGTCTCCTTATTTCTTTTGTCTACTTAGATATGGTTGTTTCCCACATTTATAAACTTATAGATTGTACTCGCGAGTACTTAGGCTTTTCACTTCGAACTTCGTTTTGTATTAACTCAATTGTTATATTGTCGGTTGATGTTTATTACGCCGGTTGATCCGGGCGTATCTTTATATGTTGTATTATTTAACTGTGTGTCCTGGCTAACTGAGATGGTTAGTCGAGTGGTGTTTTTCTTGTTTTAGCCTGGTGGGTCCCATGTAGGGGTCCACGACGCTCTATTATACTTCGAATATCTCGGGGGTGTTACAGAAAATGGTATCAGAGAACTAGGTTTATGGATACCTAGGCTTGTCGGTTATTTGGATCTAGTTGTGTTTGTTTTGCACATTGTCACACCGCTGCCAGCATCTCAGTACTTCCAGTGTTCGTAAGTTTTCCTTACTCGATTCTTTACTTTCTCATACCGTATTTCCGTTTCTTGAACTGTGGTTATTCTCCCTCTTTTACTTATCATCGAGTTGCTTTTTGCCACCTCTTAACACCAGCATGGATGCTGGAAGGGGCCGTGGTCGTAGTCGTGGTCGTGGCCGTGGATGCGGTCGGGGACATGGGGCGGCCACGTCGCATTCTTCGGGAGCCGGCAGTACCGGTGACCGTCACAGTCATGCTTCTTCTCAGGAACATGCCGACCTTGGTATTGCGGCCCTTATGCAGCAAATGGTAAACCAAATGGCGGCGATAGCTCAGGTGGTTCAGAACCCGGATCCGGCCCATGCTAATCGGGGCGGAGCAAACCGTTGGCTCCAAGATGTCATCAAGATACATCCTCCTCAGTTTTCGGGAGAATCAGACCCGATCGGCTAGGAGGGGTGGATCAAGGAGATATCTAAAGTCGTAGTTGCCACCAACTGTCCTGAGGACCGTAAGGTCCCTATTGCCCAGTACTTTCTCACTCGGGACGCTACAGATTGGTGGGAGGCCGTTGGGCCCAAAGACCATGTTGCTTCATGGGCCGAATTTCAAGAATTGATGGAGACTGAATATTGCCCGTGGCCAGTTATACAGGCTCGAGTCCATGCTTTCTATGATGCTCAACCACGGGAGATTCCCGTATCCCAAGCTATTGCCGATTTTAACAAGGAGTTGGGCTATGTGAAGACCGAGGTTGTCGAAGAGAGCGACAAAAGTTTCCATTTTCCAGGAGGATGAAATTGTCAATTCGAGACTACATGTCTGGGGTCATCTGTACTACTTTGAAGGATTATTAGAGTCGAGCTCTTGCCTATGATATGTCGGTGACACCGGTCAAGGGCACCGAGAGTAAGAGCGTAAACTACGGGAATTTCTCGGGTTACAAGGGTGGAAGTTAGCAGAAATCTCAATCTGTAAATATTTCTACAGGCGGTTCGGCTCGTTTCTCTGGGACTTTTCGAGGTGCTGCGGGAACCCCTATTCGTGATTCCACATGCTTTAACTGTGGCCAGCCGGGCCATAGGAACCGGGAGTGTCCTCGTCCGCCTTTGACTTGTCATACTTGTGGTCAGTCAGGCCACAAGGCTTCTTTTTGTGAACAGATCAGACTGATTGGCGGCGCCCGTTCTTCTCACCCAGCACCTATGGATCCGAGTGTGAACCAGGGCTCGTTTGCTCTGCAGCCTCCGTGGAGTGCCGGTCGAGGTAGAGGTCGGGGTCAGCCCGCTAGAGGAGGAGCTTCCAGTGTCGGCTCTGCCCAGCCGCGTATCTATGAGATGAGGAGGGCCAATGATCCAGCAGCTACTGTGGCGACAGGTACCGTTCATATCCATTCCCATCCTGTCAGTGTGCTTTTTGATTCGGGTGCTACACATTCATTCATTTCTCTGCAGTGTGTGCGCCGTTTGAGTATTGACTGCTTATCACCTTGCGAGCCTTTCATCGTTAAACTTCCTAGCAGTGATAGAGTCGTCAGTGATCGAGAGGTCCGTGACTGTTCTGTGTTTATTTGTGAGAGGGCTTGGCTCTCTAATCTTATTGTTGTGGGTATCGAGGGTGAGGATTTGATTCTCGGGGATGATTGACTCGAGCGGCATGGCGCAATTATGAACTACCGCACGAGAATCATCAGTATGTTAGCCGAGGACTGCACCGAGCACTCTTTCACGGGGCGAAAGAGGGGAAACCAGAAGTTCGTTATTAACGCCTTGAAGGCGATGAGGCTCCTGCGAAAAGGGTGTACTAGTTATTGGTGCTATGCATTGAAGGCGGAGGATGGTGAAGTCGAGTTTTTGTCGATTCCAGTCGTTAGTGAGTTCCCTGATGTATTTCCTGACGAGTTACCGGGATTGCCACCAGATCGTGAGGTCGAGTTTGCTATAGAGTTAGAGACGAGCGCGTCTCCAATTTCGAAGGCACCGTATCGCATGGCACCTTCAGAGATGGCCGAGTTGAAGAAGCAGTTGAGTGAGCTTCTTGAGTCGGGGTATGTTCGACCGAGCGCCTTGCCTAGGGGCGCACCGGTCCTGTTTGTGTGGAAGAAGGATGGTTAACTGCGTTTGTGTATCGACTATCACGAACTAAACAAGGTGACCATCAAGAACAAGTATCCTTTGCCGAGGATTGATGACTTGTTCGATCAGTTGTAGGGAGCTGCGGTGTTCTCGAAGATTGATTTGAGATCGGGGTACTATCAGCTCCGGGTGAGGGAGTCCGATGTGCCGAAAACAGCTTTTCGGACGAGATACGGACATTATGAGTTTGTAGTTATGCCTTTTGGGTTAACTAATGTGTTAGATTGGTACCGCCACTAGAAGGGGGGTTGAATAGTGCGGATAAGAGTATTGTACTCCTTTTGTGCGGAAGCAAAAATATCGGAGTAATTAAAATGCGGAAAAGAAAGAACACAAGAAATTGTTCGAGAGGTTCGGCTATTAACGAAGCCTACGTCCCCTACCTAGTTTTATCGACTAGGACTTTTCTTAGAACTTAGAATTGCACTTTCTAGTTTAGTGCCAACTTCTTACAATTTCTTGATTTCCGGGCTCAAGAACAACCTCACTAATGCTCTCTTGTTTTTCTGGGTACAAGATGACCTTTCCAAAAGACAAATGCGAGTAGGAACTCGACTTTCACGATATATCGCTCTTTGATACAAGAATGAAGATTGGAAATTATAAAACAAATCTTCTCGTATCACAATCTAGGATAAGTATATCTCTCAAAATGTTTGCTTAGAATTGCTTGAGTATGCTTGTAGGCTCAGAATGCTTGTGTATCATCCATCTCCTTGAAGTGAGCTATTTATAGCCTTCTTGAGCTCATTTTCCCGTTGGAGCAGTTTCACTGCTTACGTACGTTAGGCGATATGAGTTACGTACTTTATGAACGTTACGTACGTTATATGCTCCGAATAGCGGCCGTAACGATTAGTGAAGAACTGGTTCAGTGAGATCTGATAATATATGTTACGTACGTTACGTACTGTATGATTACGTACGTAATCTTCCGGTCAGAGATCCGTTGAGTGTGACGACTTTTGTAACGGCTAATAACTTTTTCAATGGTCAGAATATTTCAAACCTTACGTACGTTAGCTAGAGCTTGTTACGTACATTACCTGTACAGAAAAACTTATGAAAACAATGAGTGTTACGTACGTTATGATAGGCGAGTTACGTACGTTAACTGTACTGAAATTCTTGCAAACAGCTATGTATGTTACGTACGTTGAGATGGTTTGTTTTACGTACGTTAACTGAAGGAAAAATATGTTTTAAGTAAATTTGGTTTTAATAACACATCATCAAAATGATCTAAAAAATATTGTTCCAACAATCTCCCCCTTTTTGATGATGACAAAATTTAAGTATGGGAGTTTTTGAAAACATGAGTTTAAGAAGATTTCAAAAGACTTAATATACCTTTTTCTTTGTATAAGGCTCCCACTGAAAATGAGCAAGGGTTATTTCAAACGAATTAAAAAACAATACATATTTTTCTCCCCCTTTTTGTCATTAACAAAAAGTTGAGAGATCCTGAAAAAAAATCAGCGATACACAGAATAATCAACAAAATTCAAGACAATAACCATAAGAATTCATAAAGACAAGCAAGGTTAATCAAAACACACTTAAAATAAAACACCAATAGAGTTTATGCACGAAAATGAAATGTTTGGTCTTAATAGAAAAGGGAACATCATCATAATGAAAGATAATATGACTAATCAAGGTCCGCATCCGGAGGCGTCGGTGGAATCCCAAAGTGAGTGCAGATGCTTTTTACCATGATTTTTATTTCGCTCATATCTTTCTCGAGTCTATCCATCCGAGTACCCATCTGAGATGAGGAGGATTCCTGACGAGGTCGAGAGGAGCCAAGCTGAGATGAAGGACGAGGTCTAGTATGCTCAATCCCCCTAGATGTGATCCTTTCCTCCGGTCTCAGAAGAGCACTCCCATCTACAAGCGGATCGTCATCCTTGAGGTATGCAAAGTATATCCACCCCCGATTTCTCGTGCGTAGATACCTCATCGTCCGTATAGTCCCCTCGGTGACTAGGCTCCCCCTAGGAATAGGAACACCATGAACCCCAGACAAATCAACTCCTGCATTCTCAAATATTTCTGTTAAGATCGACCCAAACGGCATTCCAGATTTTCTTTGGCGATCAACTTTCGCATAACTCTTTTTGTGGAAAATTTGTCCTTTTTCCACGAACCATTTAAGCACAATAGACGCAAAGTTGAATTGATGATCTTTTAAAACGTGATAGATTATTTCCATATCTATATTTACGAAACGAAGTTGAGCGTTCACTTTTGGCATTAAACATCGGGTAATGGCATCATGAAGCAAGCGAATGTTTATCCCAAAGTCATTGTTCTCAAAACGCCCTGAATAAACATTTAGAACGGCTTTGTCCGTCAAGAAATCACGGACCTTGGACTCATGAACACCATAGCTTTCATAGTCAGAGAAGTTGTCAATGACTTCATCTGGAGCGGCAAACTCTCCTTTACAACTAAATCCCTCATTAGGGAGACCAAAGAGTTCCGAAAGTTTTGCGGCATCAAAGGATATAGGTTTACCACGAACAAGAGAGTTAACCACAGCAAGTCCATCGGAATCACAAAAAATTGGCATAAAATTCTTTCACACAATCCACATATATCGGTCGAGCAAGGCTAACAAAACGATTTATTCCAAGCATATCGAAGAATTCTTCAATAGCAACACCAACAGAATTCAGGGATTCGAAATCAAAATGGTGACTCGGAGTTACCTCTTCGTCGATAAGGATTTCATTGAAAATTTTCATAGCCTGAGCATTCCGAAAGGTTGGTTCGCCGGAAGCCGTGGAAGACTGTTGGGAGGTTTCTCCTCTTCGCTTCTTTCCGGTTCTGGATGCCATCTTAAGTGAATTGGCCGGAAAACTGAAGATTGATAGATGAAAATGATGTTTCGGTCGATTTTGTAGGGAGTTCTTAGCCGTCGATGCTAGGGATTTGAAGTGAAATGAAAAAGACGGTCGAAATAGATTTATAAGGGTTAGGGTCAAAGGCAGATTACGTACGTTATACCCTCTCTGCAACGTACGTAGCGTGAAAACCTGAATTCTCTGGACTAAATCCTGCATTTTGTTACGTACGTAACATACAATCCTGTAACGTACATAAAGTCCTATTACGTACGTAATGGACCGCCCTTAACGTCCGTAAGCAGGACCAAATGAACAGTCTTTTCCCTTTCGATGATGTCCCGATTTAAATAACCATTTAATGTGACTATGATGAGTATGCAACATTTAAAAATGATCAACATGTCCCATTCCTAAATTTATGCGAATAAAGTTGAAAGCCTCTTCGGGTAATGGTTTTGTAAAAATATCCGCCAATTGTTCATTAGTACCAACAAATTGGAGACGAACATTTCCGTTTTGGACATGGTCACGAATAAAATGGTGACGAATTTCTATGTGTTTTGTCCTACTATGCAAAATGGGGTTTTTGCATAAATTAATGGCACTCGTATTGCCACAAAAAATAGGAGTATTTTTAAGTTCGATGCCATAATCAAGTAATTGATTTTTGATCCAAAGGACTTGTGCACATGCACTTCCTGCAGCCACATATTCAGCTTCAGCTATGGAAGTAGCGACACTAGTCTGTCTCTTACTTCTCCATGAAATTAAACACGAACTCATAAAATGACAAGTTCTGGTGGTGCTTTTTCTATCAATTTTACATCCACCGAAGTCGGCATCACTATATGTAAAAAGTTGAAAATCAATGCTAGATGGATAGCACATGCCTAAACCAGCAGTATATTTTAAATATCGAAAAATCCTTTTGCATGCAATGAGATGAGATTCTTTAGGATTTGCTTGAAAGCGAGCACACAGACAAGTAGCACACATTATATCGGGTCTAGATGCAGTTAAATAAAGTAAAGAGCCGATCATACCTCGATACTGTTTTTGGTCAACAGATTTACCTTTTTCATCTTTGTCGAGTTTAAGAGTGGAAGACATAGGGGTGGATATTTCTTTGCGATCTTCCATCTTAAATTTCTTTAGGAGCTCATTGATGTACTTGGATTGGTGAATGAATATTTCGTCATTGAGTTGCCTAATTTGGAGTCCGAGAATGTTTTTCAACTCTCCCATCATGCTCATTTCGAACTCTCCCTTCATGAGATTTGAAAATTCTTTGGACAGAGATTCGTTAGTTGCACCAAAAACAATATCGTCCACATAAATTTGACAAATTAACATATCATCACTTAAAACCTTAATGAATAGGGTATTATCAACATTACCTCTTTTATACCCATTTGAAATAAGAAAAGAACTTAAACGATCATACCATGCTCTTGGAGCTTGTTTTAATCCATAGAGAGCTTTATGGAGCTTGTACACATGATCCGGATGATCATAATCTTCAAAACCCGGTGGTTGTTTGACATACACTTCCTCCTGGATAATTCCATTTATGAACGCACTTTTTACATCCATTTGATGGAGTTTGATTTTCTTGTATTCGGCAAAGGCACAGAGAAGATGAATAGCTTCAAGACGAGCAACAGGAGCAAACGTTTCTTCATAATACAATCCTTCTTCTTAATTATAACCTTGGGCGACCAACCTTGATTTATTTTTAATAGGGAGACCATCATCATTGGTTTTGATTTTATGAACCCATTTGGTGCCAATGATTGATTTGTCTACCGGTGCCGGAACTAATTCCCAAACTTTATTTCTTTCGAATTGGTTTAGCTCTTCTTGCATAGCAATAGCCCAATTTTCATCATTTATGGCCTCGTCGATATTCTTTGGTTCTGTAAGAGAAATAAATGCAATATTGTTAATACAATCATTTATATTCCTCCTAGTTCGTACACCTTCATCGATTTTTCCGAGAATTTTTGTTCCATCGGATGGTCTTTCACATTTGCCCAATCTTTAGGAAGGTTGTAAGTATTTTCCTCCTGCTTGTCCGAGCTTATGTCGAGCTTCTCCAACTCCTTTGATACATCGGACACTTCGTTAGCTGGAACCATACCTGCATCATCATCAAAAACAACCTTTCTCGGGGGTAAAACTGTATCATCGAATTTTACATGAATAGATTCTTCGACCGAGCCTCTTCTACAATTAAATACACGATACGCTTTACTATTAGTAGAATAACCAAGAAATATACCAATATCTGATTATGAATCGAATTTACCCAAATTATCCTTACCATTATTATGAATAAACACTTTACAACCAAATGGCTGAAAACAAGGTAAATTGGGCTTTTTACCTTTAAAAATCTCATAAGGAGTCATCATTTTGTTTCTACTGAGATGGACACGATTAATAACATAACAAGCGGTGTTAACGGCTTCAGCCCAAAAATATTTAGGAAGACCATACTCATTGAGCATTGTCCGGCTCATTTCTTCTAGAGAGCGATTCTTCCTCTCGACAACTCCATTTTGTTGAGGTGTCCGAGGTGCCGAAAAGTTGTGCCCAATACCATATTTATCGCACCAATCTTCAAAGAGATCAGAATCAAATTCTCCACCATGATCGGTTCGAATGGCGATAACTGGTAATTCTTTTTCCTTCTGGGTAACCTTACACCACTTAACAAACTCGTTAAAAGCATCATCTTTATTAGCTAAGAATTTTACCCAAGTAAATCTTGAAAAATCATCAACAATAACTAAAGTATAAAGTTTACCTGTTAGACTGGCATGTCGAGACGGACCAATTAAATCCATATGAATTAATTCAAGAATGCGATTAGTGGAAATTTCCATTTTCGGTTTAAACGAGCCTCTTGCATGTTTACCTTTAATACAGGCCTCACAAATGTGGTCTTTTCTGAAATTTAATTTTGGTAGACCACGAACAATATCATTTTTGGCCAATTTTGAGAGAAGTGGTAAAGAGGCATGTCCCAATTTTCGGTGCCAAATAACGGCATTTTCATCGTATGAAAGTAGACATTTTTCGTTGAAAGAAGATTCATCTTGGAGATCAATAATGTAAATATTTCCATAACGCAATCCAATAAAAACGATTTGGTCTTTTCTCATTGCCGTGCAATGCGTAATTTCAAAAATTAATTTAAGACCAGTGTCACAAAGTTGGGAAACACTTAGGAGATTATGGCAAAGTCCATCAACAAATAGAACATTTTCAATACTAGGTAAAGGTTTCTTACCAATTTTACCTGTCCCTTTTATTTGGCCCTTTTTATTATCGCCAAAGGTAACACAGTCACGATCTTCCTTTTTCAGCTCCGTGAAGAGATGTTCATTTCCACTCATGTGATTTGAACATCCACTATCAACATACCATTTATTTGATAATGTTGTCTTCCTTGCTTATACCTACAAAAACAATTTTCTTCCTTTTTATAGGTACCCAGGCTAATTTGGGTCTTGAGGAGTTAGATACAAAAACTTGATTTTTAACAACGGTCCCTTTTGGTACCCAAATTTGCTTAACCCTTATAGTACGTCTAGAGTTACGACAGTAAGTTTCGGTATGTCTAGGTTTTAAACATTTTGGACATGATGGAATTCCCATTTTTAAAGTGTCCGAATCTTTTGTGGTAATTTCTAAGGACTTTTTCATTGGAAATGAATTATACCCAAGTCCTTGTTTTGAAAGAGAAAATTTTTGACCAAATAATAGTTGCTCGAATTTTTCATTACCACATGAGAATTTTCTAACATAAAGTCTTAATTCTTTCTGAGTTTTGTGCAATTCATCTCTCAGAATTTTCTCAGTTTCCAAACAATTCGTATGATCAATCAAAACTTCATTGTTTTTCAATAATGTAGCATTTTCATTTTCAAGGAGTTTTATTTTCTTTTTCAAATCTTTATTACTATTGCAAGCCTTTTCGTATTCATTATTTAGGGATTCAAAAGCATGAAGTAGTTCTTCATGAGAATCACTAACCTCGACTTCTTCGTCACTATCTTCGGATGCGCGGGCCATTAGAGCAAGATTGGTTTGGACTTGTGGTTCATCATCCTCATCATCATCGCTCCATGTGGCGACATAAACTTCCCTCTTTTTGATCTTTTCGTGAGGTGGTTTTGATGAACTTATCGGAGCAGCAGCACGACAATCTTTCGCAAAATGGCCTAGAACGCCGCACCTTCGACAAGTGTTGTCGAACTTTTTGTTTTGAGGGAAGTGAGTCTTTTTGGATTCATCCCTTGATTCTTGCTTGATGTCTCTCCTGCGCCTTTGTAGAAGATTTTTGAATTTCTTTATGTTTTTGGCATAAAAGGCGGTTTCTTCGTCCTCTTCTTCAATAGGTTCATCCTCTAGATCGCTTTCTTCTTTGGCTTTGAAGGCGATTGTCCTTTCTCTCTCCTTGGGTTTTGGTTTTGAACTTCGAGATTTAATGACAATTTCATAATTAATGAGAGATCCGATGAGAGCGCTGAATTCTATGGTGTTGAGGTCTTTCGAATCCATGATAGCCGTAACAATAGCGTCCCATTCTCTTGGTAGAGACCGAAGGATTTTCTTGGCTTTATCACTACTTGATATCGGTTTCCCGAATGAAGCTAGCCCATTAGTGATTGCCGAGAAATGGTCAAGCATAGTGGTAATGCTTTCTTCTTCTTTCATAGTGAAGAATTCATAATCGTGAAGAAGCATATTGATTTTGGTTTCCTTAACTTTACTCGTACCTTCGGCATCGTCGTATTCTTCAAAACTTTTGCCATTTGGGTGATCTCTAACATTTTCCAGATGCCGGTTGGGTGATCTCTAACCTTTTCCAGATTTCTTTCGCTGTTTAGCAAGAAGAAATTCTATTGTGATCTTCAGGATTGAGAGCACAGTAAAGCAATTGAGTGGCTTTACTATTGAAGTGATCGTTCTTCCAATCGACATCGTCGTATTCTTCAAAACTTTTGAGAGAGCCATCCATCTTCTTAGGAATGGTAGGTCCAAGGGCAATGACCTTCCATATTTCAATGTCGTGAGCTCGGATGAATATGGACATCTTCTTCTTCCATGTCATAAAGTTTGAACCATCGAAGAAGGGAGGGCGATTGAGAGCGTTGCCTTCAATGGAGGAGTGGATAAAGGCCATTTCTGGATCTTTTCTCTAGCGGGTGTTAATCCGGTGATAAAGAGACTGCTCCGATACCAATTTTTAGATTGGTACCGCCACTAGAAGGGGGGTTGAATAGTGCGGATAAGAGTATTGTACTCTTTTTGTGCGGAAGCAAAAACATCGGAGTAATTAAAATGCGGAAAAGAAAGAACACAAGAAATTGTTCGAGAGGTTCGGCTATTAATGAAGCCTACGTCCCCTACCTAGTTTTATCGACTAGGACTTTTCTTAGAACTTAGAATTGCACTTTCTACTTTAGTGCCAACTTCTTACAATTTCTTGATTTCCGGGCTCAAGAACAACCTCACTAATGCTCTCTTGTTTTTCTGGGTACAAGATGACCTTTCCAAAAGACAAATGTGAGTAGGAACTCGACTTTCACGATATATCTCTCTTTGATAGAATGAAGATTGGAAATTATAAAACAAATCTTCTCGTATCACAATCTAGGATAAGTATATCTCTCAAAATGTTTACTTAGAATACGTTGGGGGTGCTGGACCACTTATCACTCGATGGGTCGAGTAAAGCCAGGGATTGCCCTGACGAGGGCTCTGGGGTGTGTTGGGGTGCTGAACCACGTGCCACTCGATCGGGTTATGCAACCAGGGACGATCTGACGAGGCTTTAGGGATATGATGAGGTGCTGAACCTCGTATCGGTATAGCCCATGCAGTTTTGCTTGAAATATGTTATACGTATTATTCCGGAATAAGGACGTGACATGGTACTGCTTATGCTTTTGGATTGTGAACGATGTTGTTGTCACTATATTGTTGGGGCGCTGGTACTTGGTGAGAAAATCCTCCTTCTTGCTATTCTAATATAATCAGTCATCAGACTAATTCTTTTATTGCACGTTATACATATTCTTGTTATAAAATGCTTGCACCGGACGTTTGCTGACCCCTTCGGGGGTGGATACCTCTTTGTGTATTCATGTATAGGTCTTAATGGCGATACGGCATAGGATGGGCATGAGGATGACGAGCCGCAGAGATATTCTCTCATGTTGCTGATGTCGTTTTAGTTTTTTTGGTCCTGTTTTGTGTAATTACTCGCGAGTGCTGTTTTTATTGATGTCACGCCTGTGTATGGGCTTGGGTACTGTCTTGAGGTTTGTTGTTTGTATGTTAAGTTGGTCTAACTGTGGTCATGTTCGACCTTGCTGGTAGTGATTTTTTGGTTTTACATTTGACCGGATTGGTCAGTTTGTGTAAAGATAAGTTAAACAGGTCTTCCCTTGTGGATTCCCGAAATGGATCCACAGTGCTGTAACAATTCCAAACCAGGGCGGGGTGTTATGGAAGGTGGTATCGGATCCTAGGTTTCTGAATACCTAAGCTGACGATTAGTGTGTCTGTTTTGTCGTGTCTTGTTGTCGATTGTTGTTGTGTTGAGAGATATCACGGGCTGCCATTGTCTCGTGC
Source organism: Orobanche coerulescens (assembly GCA_033398695.1). Classification (NCBI taxonomy): domain Eukaryota; kingdom Viridiplantae; phylum Streptophyta; class Magnoliopsida; order Lamiales; family Orobanchaceae; genus Orobanche; species Orobanche coerulescens. The sequence goes on from CM065809.1 coordinate 68,127,654, forward strand.
CACCTGCGTTGTAAGTCTCTCTGATCCTTAATTTCTTTTCTAAACCTATTTAGTCTCCTTTCTGAGCCTGTCTGGACTTTGTATTGAGATAAGAGACCTTCTGTGAACTGTACTGGGGTCGCACCCATTGATTTTATTCTGATCCTATCTGAATTCCACGAGAAACTAGGGTAACCTGTTGGTACTTTGATCTCATCCAAACTGCGTCCATTATTTTCCCTTCCCCTATACGTTTGAGGAGTTTGTGCATACTGGCGTATGGTAATGGTTATCCAGAGTAAAATTCCTCGAGAACATGAATGAACCGTGTTTTTGTACTTTTCAATCCGAATGTTTTCAAAGTTAAAATAGGGAATTGATTTATGCACTAAAAACTCCTTGATGGGAGTATATACGTATAAACATAACATGTGAATGTAAAAAGTTTCTTTTTGAAAAGCAAATATACGAGCCTATGTACCGGAAGTAAGAGATGCATCATAGCTACAACGTATAAAAGGGTCACGTAAAGGATCAAGCACGGATTGTTCATGTGCCACAATGTTGAGGTGCAACAGCTAGAATAATGAGTTCAAAATTTGAGCTTCTTGACCTCATCGCTCCAATCCAGATGCGACATATTAACATTCCAACCCATTGCGGATTATTCCCTTTTGGTGCCTTAAGCATTTTATCCTTTACCTTTCTTGAAAAGCAAGTTCTTTTCTTTGTACCTAATTGAAATCTTTAAGCTGGGATCAGCTATTATCATTACACCACCCTCTCTTTGATACGCTGGTCCTATGTGCGTCAAGTTGAACCCTGACGACATATTTTCTTTATAGCCCTTCATTATGGGCATGACGGCCATATATTCTCACTAATCGCGATTGCAAGGATGTTACGGCTGCACAGAAATCAGTTGTCCGGACTTGCGAGAGATCCTGTTACAGCCATAATAGTGGCAGTTAGATGAAGATACTAGAAGTCGTGTTATGGTGGTATGTCAGTATCTCTTATAGCTGTAACTACATAGGTCAGTCAAACTTTGTGGAAGCAAGTGAGTCGGTTGTCAGAATAATCCCGAAACCATATTACAGTCGTTATGTGATACCTATTATGACTACAATAACGACGGCTAAGAGACCTTCGTAGCGCTCGTTAGAACCACCGACTGAAAGTCATTTTAATGTGTATATAAGGCTTCGAGAAGATACCTCTTCAGCGGAACTAAGACGACAGTTGAAAGGGAATAATTGAGTGACCATATAGGGATGGAACCTTCCAAACATACCCATTGCCCGGAGCATATCATCTATTTAGAGGCATTAGCGCAATTTCATCAAGATGCAAGTCAGGCTGTGCAAGCAGCAGCAGCATAAGAACACGAGCGTGCTATGCAACTAGAAGTTCAACTGACTACAGTACAACACGATCTTCAAGAAAGAGAGGCCCAGTACAATCAGGCAAGAGAGGCCCTCCAGGATCAAATTCAACAAGAGAAAGAAATAATACGAGCCCACATGGAGGAGATTCTTGCTCTTCTTCCAGTGGCCCCAGTTTCGATAATAGGACAAGAAGTTGCAGACGCTGAAGAGGACCTTGAAGACGAAGTTGAAGAAGACCCCATTGTCATTGACCCATGTAGTATGCTTAACAGAGCATGTCATGGGTCCAACAGACGAAGATGTAAATACCTCTCATAAGTGTACTACTAAGAGGGTATTGATGTTTTCTCACAAGATATAAATCGACATATTGTTTACTATTTAAGAAGAAAATTATTCGCGGATGTGACCTATAATCCAAATATGTTTTAACACCCTCCTTTTGGTTCTATGTTTCGAGAAATTTTTATGCTTTTACAATCTAGGGCTTTAAACCTTTATGTGTGGATTTTGTTGTCGAACTATAGAACTTGCGAGCTATGTGGTGCTGTGATTATTGGCTTGATGTCTAAACTTATCGTGATTATGGTTCCACCATGTAATGGTTTCAAGGCCTCGTTGCATAATCCTCCTATTGAAAAATATTGAACCCTATTCCCCTTGGTAACTCGTTATTCCACTCGAACAACTTGTTTCCATTCGTATGTTGTGCTTTACTTTGGTTTCAATTTGCGTCGTAAAGACTGACCCGCGTTGATGCTGAACATTATCGTGATGTTTGTAGTCATATCACGTTCGAGCCGCATAACATACATTAACCTTCACAACCCTTACAAATTTCGTCCAAAACTATCATTTAATGATTTATGCTTGTTCAATTAATAATTTCAGACGTTTTAGAAGCTTGGATGTTGTTGCTTGAGATCAAGACGTGATTCCAGGATGTTGAGCCACTTCATAATTTTCCTAACCCTTGGAGCGTTTATTTTCAAACTCATACTCATATACTTCGATTCCTCGTGATCTTATGTATGTTAATCACCTTGGCCCGTGTACCAAATATTTACTTAGTCAGTTCATCGCATTTCGAGGATTGCCGCATTCAAATATTGTTCATGGCATTTTGGAGCTGAGCAAAGTAGTTATTTTCCTTGTTGGTTCTGCTGCCCCTTGTTCTAAGTTTCGCCCGAAACTTATTTTATGGATAGAATGTAATACTCCTCTTTTTCCCAATTTTGTAAATCTCGATTTTTGTGATTCGTTGTGTCGATATATTATTACTATCCTCTGTTTCCTTTTCTCCTGCTAAATTTTCTCCCACTGCGTAATTAAAATTGGAATTCATTATTGAGACTCTTACGGAGCATTTCATTATGTTTGTCTCCATGCAATTTCAGAAATATCAAGTTGTCGAGTCATGACGGCTAGGTACTGGCCATCCAGGTGCGGCAGGAACCGGCCATGTGCGGCAGGAATCGTCCAGGTACGCATGAGCATCCAACACGGGCAGGTGCTTGTGTGGTGCTCGTGCGGGACAAGACAGTGCCTGCCAGCTGCGCACGAGCAGGGCGCACGAGCCTGGCGCACAGGCCGGCGCTCATGCGCACTGGACTGCCAGGAGAGGCCCGTATGAGCGCTGCTTGTGCATGGTGCTCGTGTGGTGTGACAGAGGCCAGGAAGGGTCGCGCACGACCGGACGTCCGAGCATCATGCTCTTGCATGTCCGAAAGGTTCTCGAACGCATCCGGAAGGTTCTTGGGCATGTCCGGAAGGCTCGGGCATGATCTTGACGCACGACCGGCTGCTCGTGCATGGCTGCATATACGCCAGACATGTCTATAAATATGACCGAGCAGATGAGTTTTTTGCATGTTTTCTCATTCTCCTCTTTTCTTTCCGTAGTTGGGACTTGGAGCACATAAAGGCAAGTTGTAAAACTGTCAATCCACAAGGTTTTTGAGTTGCTAACAACGGTTTAATCATCCTCTAATCTCTTCTGATCGACCGAATCAGGGTAAGTTTTCCTAAAATCCTAGTTTTGGGAAATTTAGGTATTCTGAATGATTTGGCCCGTATATTCCGAATCAGCCTAGATTATTGAAGGATTATCACTAATCTAACGGTATTCTACCAATTTCATTATTTTTCCGCGGTTGAATTATCCTCGATCATCGTTTTGTTGAGTTTTAAACCACCACCTTCAAGGTGTCCGGTAAAATGTCGTAGAGGGAATTCGGGTGTTCTACGATGTTTTTCCCTGCTAGATCGCTATTTGATTGATGTTAGGATATTAGGATCGAGTTCCCTGCAAGGAGCTGGTGTTAAACCCTCAGTTGATCATCTTCATCAAGGTTCTAAAGTTTCCGATTGACCGTGTTCTTAGGATTATTCACGAGACTTACTGAGATCGAAAGTCTAGTGAATCATCTATTCCGTCTTCTTTTCAGTCGAACTTTTACATCCGTTGAAAGACCAAGCAAGTATTTGATCGTGCTTTATGTACAAATTGCAATTGGATATGTATAAATTGTGATTTTCGTATGGTTTTGTTCATGCTCTAGATTCAGCAACTCTACGTTGCCATTTTGAAATGTTTTTTTAGTGTGATTTCTTAAATTAAACCAGGTTTTGCAAGGACTTTCAAAATGGCTTTGAAAACAATTTCGGAAATGTTTTTTTTGAAAAAGATTTCGAAAATGTTTTTGAAAATAATTTGAGAAAGATTTTCTGTAAATAATTGATGACTGATCGCAATTACTGTTTTCTGAAATGATTATTTTATAAATGATTTATCGAGGATGCCTCGAAGAGTTCTTTCAAATGAGATTGAAAAGTAAGGTTGCTGAAAGTTTTGAATAATGATCTGAGGCTTGCTTTGTTAAGGTTATGTGACCATATACCTTGAAATGTGGAATAGTATGATTGGAAAATGATATTTTTTGAGTTGTACCCATGTTGTGAAAATGCGTTTCGTGATCGAGTAAAGCCGGGGATTGCCCTGATGGGGGTCTGGGATACATTGGGGCACTGGACCACGTATCACTCAATGGGTCAAGTAAAGCCGGGGATTGCCCTGACGAGGGCTCTGGGGTGCGTTGAGGTGCTGAACCACGTGCCAATCGACTGGGTTATAGAATCGGGGATGGTCTGGCGAGGCCTCTGGGATACGATGGGGTGCTAAAGCTCGTAACAGTATATCCCATGCAGTTTTTCTTGAAATATGATATACGTATTATTCTGGAATAATGATGTGACATGACACTGCTTAAGCTTTTTGATTGTCAACGATGTCGTTGTCACTATACTATTGGGGCGCTGGTGCTTTGTGAGAAAATCCTCCTTCTTGCTATACTAATATAATAAGTCATCACACCAATTCTTTTATTGCACCTTAAACATATTCTTGTTATCAAATACTTAAACCGGCCGTTTGCTGACCCCTTTGGGGGTGGATACCTCTTTGTGTATTCATGTACAGGTCTTAATGGCGAGCCGGCATTGGATGGGTACGAGGATGACGAGTCACAATTCTCTCGTATTGCTGATGTCGTTTTAGTTGTTTTGGTCCTGTTTTGTGTAAGTACTCGCGAGTGCTATTTTTATTGATGTTACGCCCATATGTGGGCTTAGGTACTATCTTGAGGTTTCTTATCTGTATGTTGAGTTGGTTTAACCGTAGGGATGTTCGACCTTGCTGGTAGTGATGTTTTGGTTTTACATTTTACCGGATAGGTAGGTTTGCGTAAAGGCGTGTTAAACAGGTCTTGCCTAGTAGATTCTCGAAATGGATCCACGACGCTGTAACAGTTCCAACCCAGGGCGGGGGTGTTACAAAAGCGGGATCCCTAACAGGGTGGGATGCCCTGCTGGGAGAGGGACTCCTTACAGGGATGGGTGCCCAATTTGGAGTAGTGGTTATCGGGTGCAAAGGGGCAGTCGATTCACCAGTACCTTCTATTTTCATGAACGTCTAGTCATCCGTCATAGACTCAATGGGCTCAGGATCTATTGTGAGAGCAGCCATAGTTCCTTACAAAGGCATTGCGTCCAGTGTGATTGCTTTTTCGGCAGATACAACTTGGAGGATTGCCTCAATGGTTGCTGTAGCCACTAGGGTTGCTGTAGGCACAGCTTTCGGCTTCGCAAATTTCTTGATTTTCTGCTTTTTCTTCTCGATAGATATAAGTGAGCTGCTGTCGGGAACACTTCTTTTATTGTTGACAACTTTCTTCTTGATGTCAACTGATTTGGATTTTCAGGGCATGTCGGTAACATCCCTAGAATCTTTGGATGTTGGGAGGGAGAGGGTATCGGGCCTACTGTCGAGAAGCAAGTCCTTGTTAAAAACTAACGGCTTCGAGCCACCAAGAAACTTCCTTGCAAGAATCTTCTAGGCACTAGCTGACTGCTGTATGCCACAACTTGTCAGGATATAGTTTAGTATCAGGCCAAATGATTTTCTGGCAGACTCTCCTAGATGATCAGACACCAACTCACCTTTTCTCCAGACATTATGGCCACCATCATCCTGAAGACTTGTGCACATCTCAAATGCACCTGTTCTGTTTTCAACCACCCTGTAGCAATAGTCATACAAATAAAGATATGACAGGGTGAAGTTCTTCTTGTGACAAGACATATGGACTGGCGAAGCTTAGGAGTTCCCAGTAAACAGTCCCTAGTAAGCTTTCAGAAGATCCTCAGATCCGAAAGACTCCAGTTCCTCCAGTGATAACCCATCAGAGGGAAGTCTATGCAGGCATTCAATGAGTTCACACTTTATTGTTATATCGTTATCTTGAATGGTACTGACAATGGCACTGACTCAATGTCAACAAAGAATTCTTCAACAATAAGGTCATCATATTTCTCCGGATGTAAGCTACCCCGATGGTAGATATCGGTTTGCTTCACACGAGATACCACAAGATTCATCCCGATATCATCTTCATCCTTAGACGCGATATGCTCCTGCAATACCGAGCGTGTAAAAATGCTTCCAGTGATGATAAGGCCTTCTTCTGAGTTGAAAGAGATGAAGTTTGGGAAGACATTTTGCAGAAATAGATTGAGAAAATAGTGAGCAGAAAGCAAGAAGTATATAGGCTGTATGTTGTAGGCTCGATAATATGCAAAAGGCATAAAGAGCCTTAATATCGGCATACTTTACCTTTTATAGGGTGCAGGGAAAACTAAGTTATACCGTGAACGATCAGATTTAAGGGATGGGAACTGTGTTTTAAATGAATGTACAAGATGGACTCAGATGTAACTTTTAAATCTAATCCATCAGTTTTGAGATTAATGGGCGGGTACACTCCTGACATGGTTTGTCTTCCACTATTGCACGAAACGGTGGTTTGAAATTTAAGATCACGGTAGTTGAGGCAGTAAGGTCCAGGTGTCTTAAAAGTATTACAGGATAAATCGTTTTAAATTCAGACAGAGCACGTGGACTTAAAACAATTTGTTGTGATGAATAAGGATAAGACTAAAATAGTAATTGATATCCTACAGTGTATGTGCTGTATCAGTGAAAATACAGCGTTCCCTCTTAAAAGTTACATACAGGATTCAGTTCTTATAGCAATATTGGATTAATACTGTATTCATGGGTCATACTGTATTTCCCCTTAATTAATGCACACATCATCTATAGGAAGTTTATATGCCTTCATTAACCTACAGTAAAGATACGACTTGAAGTTCTGAGTGTACAGTTTATTAAAGTGGATACTGTATTCTTGGGTCTTACAGCATTCCCCATCAATTAATAAGTGAAATGTAAAAACGTACAAGGAGTCTCACTGTAGCATTCTCAATTCCTAGCGAATCTTACAGAATCTGGTTGTGCTGAGAGGTTTTGTAAAGATGTCGGCTAACTGGATATCTATATGAATCTTCTCGATCCAAACATCTTTATTCTCACATGATTCCTATGAAATGATGCTTTATATCAACATGCTTAGTTCGCGAGTGCAATACAGGGTTGTACGTGATTGTAATTGCACTCGTTCTATCGCACATGATTGGTGTCTCTCTGCCATGGATTCCATAATTGTAACTACTGTTACATCTAGAGAATCTGCATACATCAACTTCTAGTGGCATAATATTCCGACTCAACTCTAAAAAGTGAGTTGGCCAATTGCTTCTTACTGAACCATGACACAAGTCTAGGTCCAAGGAAGTGACAAGTGCCGCTTATACTCTTCCTATCCAACTTACAGCCTCCAACATCCGAGTCGTTATAGTCTACCAAATCGAATCCTCCTTCCTTACGATGCCAAAATCCTATATCGATTGTTCCGTTCACGTACTTAAGGATTTGTTTGGCTATGGTGAGGTGTGAATCCTTATGTACTACCTAGTACCGAGCACACACACTCCTACAGCAAACTGTATATTGGGATTGCTAGTTATTAGGTACATGAGTGAGCGTATTATCTTCCTGTAGAGTTATTGATCAATTGTCTTTCCAGCTTATTGAGCACTTATCTGCATGGAAGTACTCATGGGGTTGGACGAGGATTTGGAGTTGTTCATCCCAAACTTGTTGAGTAACTTCTTGATGTACTTTTCCTGGTTAATGAATATGCCTTTAGGCAATTGCTTAACCTGCATAGAAAATGACTAAGTTCTCCCATCATACTCATTTCAAATTTACTTTGCATGATATGAGAGAACCTTTGACATAAAGAAAGGTTAGTTGAACCAAATATAATATCATCGACATAAATCTGTACCATTAAAAGATCGTCACCTTCATGTATTTTAAAAAGAGTCTTGTCCACTGCACCTTTCTCAAATCCATTATTGATTATGTATAGGGATAGGGTTTCATACCAGACTTTTAAGTCCGTACAGTGATTTGCTTAGCTTGTATACTAGGTCTCTGCCTTCAGTGTTGGCAAACCGTGGTGGTTGTTCAACATAGACTTCTTCGATAAGGTCTCTATTCAGGAATGCACTCTTAATGTCAATTTGATATACTATGAAGTTCTTGTCAGCGGCGAATGCTAGGAATATTTTGATAGCTTCTAATCTGGATATAGGGGCAAAAGTTTCATCGTAGTCCATGCATTCTTTCGGTCTGTAACCTGGAGCGACTAGTCGGGATTTGTTTTTTATGACTAGTTCATTTTCATCCTTTTTGTTTCTAAATACAAATTTGGTTCCAATTACAGCTTGATGATTTGGTCTTGGTACCATTTAGCTCTTCTTCTATTGAAGTAATCCAGTGAGAGTTATTCATAGCCTCATTGGTCGAAACGGGTTCGGACTGGGCTAGGAATATAGCTAGGGGACACATAGCTAGTCTTCTTAGCTCAGATTGGGATTTCCATGCAGGAAATTGAGACTTCTCAAAATCTGTCTCTTCTTGTGCACAAAGTACTGTACCTTGTGTACTCTGTATTCTCCTACGTGTGGTTACTCCAGCATCGATATCTCCTATTATCAATTCATGGGGGTGATCTTTTAGCCACCTCATGTCAGGTTCTAACTCGGCATCCAGTGTTGTATATTGTGGTGCTGTAACCTCAGTTTCAGCTTGTACAACATCAGCTTTGACTGCTTCTGATCTTACAGCATCGAGATTGATTTCTATATCCACGACATGTTCTATAGGAGTTAGGGGATAATCGATAGAGAGTGTCTGGATATTCTGGTTATGTATTCTACGCCTGTAGGGTCACAATGGGGTCCATAGGATACTACACGAACGAATTCCTCTATTGTCAGCTTCATTTTATTAAATATCCTGAAAGGTTTGCTGACAGATGAGTATCCTATGAAAATACCTTCATCTGAATTTTTGTCGAAGGTCTTGAGTTGATCCTTCCCATTGTTTAGTACATAACACCTAGATCAAAAAATGTGAAAGTATGCAACCATTGGAGTTTTATTATTCCATACCTCATATGCTGTTTTGTTGTGATGCTTGTTGATGATACATCAGTTTTGTGTATAGTAGGCCGTCTTTGTTGCTTCTCCCCAGAAACACTGTGGCCATTTGCTTGCGGCTAACATGGTCCTTGTTTCTTCCTTGAGCGTCCTATTATTTTGCTCAGCAACACCATTTAGTTGAGGAGTTTAGGCTGCTGAGTATTCATGTTGTATTCCATTATTCACACAATATTGCTCGATGAAGCGATTTGTGAATTATGTGCCTCTATCAGAACGAATGGACACAATACTCAGCCCTTTCTCATTATGTAGCTTCTTCAGGTGCTCTGGCAACTTTGTGATGGTATTCCTCTTATTTCTCAAAAAGATTGGCCAAGCATACCTGGAAACATCGTCAACAATAACAAGACAGTATTTCTTACCTCCCAATCTTACAGGGTCCAGAGGGCCATAGAGGTCCATGTGTCTTAAATCCAGCACCCTGTGGGTGGACAGATAAGACTTGCTTTTCAGGGTGGTCTTAACTCGCTTGCCTTTCTGACAGGGTCTACATACGCTATTTTTATGAAAAGACACATCGGGCAACCCTCTAACCATTCCCTGTCAAGCGAGCTTGTTGATAGTCTTGAAGTTGATGTGCGGCATCCTTTTTTGCCATATCCAGCTTTGATCTGCAGTGCCTTTGGAGACAAAACATGAAATAATGGAGCTTGTGGGCTTCCAGTCAGCAATGTACATATTACCTAATCGGCTTCCTATGAGGACGACTTACTTGGTCCTGATGTCCTTCACCATTTAGTGATCTATATAGAATTTGACTGAGAATTGTTTGTCACAGAACTGGCTAATACTAAGTAGATTATATTGTAAGCCTTCAACATAGGCTACGCCGGTGACTTTAAACTTCCTACAAGTAGGGTTCCCTTCCCTCTTGTTCTTCCTTTTGATTTATCACCGAATCATACCTTTGGACCATGACCTTCTACATAATTTGACAGCTTGCTAATATCTCCTGTCATGTGCCGAAAACATTTGCTGTCGAAATACCATATTTCCTTTTCCTTGATATCCTCTAATCAAAGAAACTAGGCAGATTTAGGTCCCCTTTGTTTATTGGGTCCATGGGTGTTTGTGGCTTTTGGTACCCAAATTTTCCTGACATTAATTAGTTTGCTATATGTTACTTTTGGTCCAGTCTTGCAATATTTACGTGTGACAGGCACATATTCGCTGTAACCTTGATTATTACGCATGAAAAATCTAGGATTTTAGTTCTAGTACAGTTGTCGTCTCGGAGGGGGAACTATTTTCTTTGGTCCTACAGCTTACCTTCTAGGTTTCCAGTTGGATTCCCAAATCTGTTGGTGGTAATGCGCGACAGAGTGTTTCTTGGATGGATAACGGGGCTCCTATATCCAGTATCTAGGTGCACTGTACTGTTGGTAGTAATGCGGTGCGTGCCTCTGATGCTTAGATACAACCTTCTCTCTAGATGGCTGCTGTCGTTGTTGGTATGCTCGAGGGGCATACTGTTGATTATGTATCATAGGTCTGAGAGGCTGAGGTTTCCACTGCTTATGATAGGAACTTAAGGGCGGAATCGCAGCCTATGCTGTACAAGAAGGGCAGTTGTAACCTTTATGGGACTCAGGGCCTCTTCGGGTTCAGGAACGGGTTACACTCCCCTGACGAACTGTTAGGAATATGCCCTCGAATGCCACTCAGAGGATGAGAGAGTGAGATCATTGTATTGTAATTATGAATATTAAATAAGGTATTTATTATATCTATATTATTGTATGCCATAAACATTGTGATTTGGTATATAAAATAATAGTTCTTGTATTTGAGAGCAAACATTCCACTCTTTATAGAGATAAGGATATAAACACTGGAAGTGTTTAGGGCTCGAATGATTAATTGGTTCGCAAGTCGATAAAACTTAACTAGGCAGTAAGTTTAGACAAGGCTTGTATAACGTGTATTCTGACATGTAGAGTGCCTGTCTTCACTAAGGATTAGGGGGAGCACACATTATAGGTACGCTGATGGGATTAGTATACTCGAACATGACTTACTTCGATTAGGTCACATGGATATCACCCAGGAATTGTCAATGACTGAATCGAAAGGTTGTGATAGGTATATGTGGACCTTTGACTTGAGGTTTCAGTAGGAGATGTACTTGTGACATTAAGTTAGTCATTAGAGTAGTTCGATCCAATCACCGGTTGGTGGGGTCAACCTTGAAATGCAACTTAGTGGGCAAGTAGCAGTCTCTATTGAATACCAAGATAGAATTCTTTCTCTTATAAGTGAGCAGGTAAATGTCCTGTTCGGTTAATGGAAAATGAGATCATAAGTCTTTGGTCCAAGCAGTTAGAGATAGTTGTATTTGATACACAAGAGGTCGGTGATCTCGGTTTGCATCAACAAATACATAGAGTCAATTTACAATAGGGTATGACTTTACCGTGACCCTAATACTTGACATGGACATACGATTGAAGGGTGTATACGTATACATTATTCACGACATAATGGTTTTGAAATGATCCGATCATTCGTTCTTAGTTGGGTTACGGTGTGGAGCACTAGACTGGCTAAGTGTTACCCATACTCCTGGGTTCCTCTCATTGCCGACTAAGACGGACCTATGGAGTCCCGCATAAGGATACTTGATGGATAAAATATGTATTTATTATGTCTTCATTAATATTGGATATTAGATATCTAATCTGATTTATTTGATAAATCATGCGGTCTACTGAATTGAAATTTAATTACCGGGTAATTAATTTAATACATAAATAATTATTTCTTGGAAATATATTCATAAATACTCGAATACTTTTAGGTCATAAAAGAGATCAAAAGTGGAAATATCATTTAAGTTACAGGACATACGCATAGCTGTAGTTTTTAGGTCCCATCTGTTAGGAATACCTGTTAGATTTTGATGATGTCATCCCTGTATTGTGATTCATTCAAATGTATGTTCTAAACAACTTGGCATTGTAAAGAAAAACCAAATGAGTATCTTCTATATGTCTTAAAATTTAAGGCTAAGTCTTGATCAAAAGTTGATCATAAAGAAAAGCGACTAATTATAGAACTGCCATATATTAGGGAAGTTTTCAAGCAAGTTCATTATCAGACAAGTTTTGGTCAACGCAAAACATCATATAAGTTCGACCACAACCAAGCTGCAGTTATGTTCTGAAGAAGGCGCTACATCAGACAAGTATTAGTCAAACAGGAATATCAGAGAGGTTTGACCAAAACCCATCTGCAGTCAAGTTATCAGACGAGATCTGGTCAACACAAAACATTAGCTGAAGTTTGACCATCAGATAAGAGAATATTCATCAGGTCAGAGAACTTCAATCATACCATCAGAGCAGAGAACTTTGTCTCAGAGAACTTCTACCAAGATATATCAGAAAAGTTTTACATTAGAGAAGGTTGACTGCACATCAGGCAGGTTTGACCAAGAGATATCAGATGAGTTCTCAGAAAAGATATCATCCAAGTAACTCAGTCCACGTCAGCAAGCGTTGAAGTCAACAATAACGGAAATCCAGATGCAGACGTAAGGAGACAAAACGGAAAGATTCCCCGAAAGTTAGGAATAAAATATTCCTTGAGATCCACATTATGAAGACTTATGAATATACAAATCAAAAAAAGTGGCACAACCAAAAGAATTCTTTCAAATGATCGGAATTGAAAAGGGAATCAAGTCGTGCAATGGAATGATAAGATAAACAAAGTAGTCCGCTCTTCAACGGACCAATTTGTTACAGTGATGGAACGGCTATGAAGAGAAGCTCAAGATTCGTACTATAAATATTTAAAGATCAGAAATGAGCAAAGTACGATACGAACAATATATTCAGGCGATCAAAGCAATCAAAGCAATCATAGTGAACAAATAGCATCATGAAGAGCAAAGCTTAAACAGTCATATTCAAAGAAGCTCCTATGTTGGAGAAGACAAACACTCTTGTCTTTAAAGCTGGGTACGGTGTACTTCTGTGAACGAGGTTTCAGAAGCTTCCGACTGATAAGGCATCCACGGGTTCTATATTGGAAGTTGATAGACAGCTCGAGAGTTGTTGAGGCATCCACGGGTTTTCGATCAAGAGGTGTTAGGTAGTCAAGGGAGTTGCAATGGCCACTGGTTTCCACTAGTTGGAAGCTGTTGTAACAAGGAAAAATTCATTATAACCTTTATCACTGGTTGACAGTTATAGTGAATTTATCTCCAACTGATTTGGAGAGAAGTGGAGTAGTAGAGGATTACCCCACCTCTGAAACCACTATAAGTGCTTGTGTGATTTACTGCTTTAAACAACATACATAACTGCTACATACATATTCACTGTTCCATTAGAAAGTTATCTGTAGTCAATACTTGTTATCTGCATTATTATCAGCTGTGTCTTCCGCATTATCTATCTGCAATTGACATAAGTCACACACTTAATAACAGCTGAGAAACTCACCTGAGATTAAGGAAAGATTTTAATAAGTCTATTCACCCTCCTCTAGACTTATTCGTGACGACTTGTGACCTACAAGTGGTATCCGAGAGTTTGGTTCAATTTTTATAGAACCAGATCCATATATATTAAATATATATTTTAATCTGTCAGTATAATGGAACACATGCAACATATGCACTCTAGATTACCTGTATTCTCTATTGATAAATATGACTTGTGGAAAATAAGAATGCAGGCTCATCTGTCATCCATTGATGATGACATGTGGTGTATCATTGAGGAAGGTCCCTTCATATTTGAGAAGGATAATACACCATAATAAATTGCCGCTGGAAATCCAGAGAAGATCCCCAAGAAGAGGACAGAGATGACTCCTGAAGAAAGAAAACTGGCTAATCTTAACAACCGGGTCAGAGATGTGCTGTACCAGACTCTTAACAAAGCAACCATGGTCAAGATCCAGAATTACAAAAATGCCAAAGAAATATGGGACACATTAGCTGTAATGTGTGAGGGAACCGAGTTGATCAAGGAAAATAAGTTTTCAATGCCACTAAAAAATTTGACAATTTCAAAATGAAGACTAGAGAAACAATTGACCAGGTGGACACAAGATTCACTGAGATTATCAATGAAATAACCTCACTGAGAAAAACACATGCAATAGTGAGATTGCCCTGAAAGTCTTAAGATCTCTCAACGGTGAATGGAGCATGAAGGTTGTGGCCATGAGAGAATCAAAGGATCTCAACAAGATAAAGATCCAGGAGCTGTTTTCTAATATAAAGGCTTATGATTTTGAGCTACCCTGTTCATCATCTAATGAACCAGCTGAAAAAGCGATAACATTCGCAGTAGAATCATCTGCAAAGAGTCTAGCTAAAGTCGGTACCCCCAGCCCTTTGAATTTTGAAAAAGAGATGGCTTTCATCATGCAAAGGTTCAACAATTTCAGGAAGAATTATTCCAAGTAAAAGAAGAACTACAAGGACAATCCAAGGAGGAACCAAAAGGGTGGCAACTGGAAGGTGGAATGCTACAACTGCCACAAAACCAGAAACATCCAGTTTAACTGTCCAGAACTCAAAAAGGATGAAGGCAAGAAAGAAGTGGGCAGAAAAGAGGACAAAAGGAAAGCTTTCATTGGAGAAGACCAAGAAAGAGTACAATCTAGTAGTGGATTCTTCTCTGATGATGATGAAGACAATAACTGTCTAATGGATAAACTAGTTGATGAAGAGGAAACATCTAAACCCTCGATTTCAAATAATGACAGCTCAGACATATCTCAAGATATTGAATTACATGAATCTGTCAATCAACTCCTCAAAGACTTTGAAAAATTGAAATCTGCACACTTGACTGTGACAGCCGAGAAAACACAGCTGCAAGATGAGAATAGGCAGCTGAAAAGTAATTTTGAAAAACTCAGCCTATAATTAACAAAAATCAAATCTGAATCTGAAAAACAGGCTGACAACAAATTGAAAAACTCAGCTGATAATACCACAGCTGAGATTAAAAGGCTAACTGTTTTAAACAGTGAGAAATAAGCTGCCCTTACTAATGTCAAATCTGAGTTTGCTATACTGACCCAACTAAGTAAAACACAAGCTAGGGAAATATCATCCTTAGAGGCATCCATAACTCTGGATGAATTGTGTATGAACAATAGGCCACTTGGATATGACCCCAACACTCCTTCTAGTTCATAAACCTCTTTTGTTAAGGGAGAAACATATGTCCCGACTGCTGAGCCTATAAACAAACTCGTATTTCAAAATAGGCAGCAGCCCAGTCAACAGTTTATGCAGCAGCCAAGATTCACAAGGTAGCCACCTAGAC
Source organism: Orobanche coerulescens (assembly GCA_033398695.1). Classification (NCBI taxonomy): domain Eukaryota; kingdom Viridiplantae; phylum Streptophyta; class Magnoliopsida; order Lamiales; family Orobanchaceae; genus Orobanche; species Orobanche coerulescens. The sequence continues at coordinate 68,143,282 of CM065809.1, forward strand.
AGGAGACTAGGCAATGACCAAGGCAGAAGCAGCAGTCAAAACATTATGCAAACTATTACCAAAGACTCCCCAAAAACAGATTTCAAAATGGGAGAGGTAAATGGAAACCTCAAGGTTATCCAAAGTTCCAAAATGAACATGTTTGGAGACCCCAACGATTTAACAAATGGTCTCAGCCAAAATTTAGAAATGGCCCACACCACAGGTTTTATGAGACATATTCAGTATACAATCCTAACCATGGATATAGACCCAGACATCACACACCTTATAGGGGTAGTCAACATAACCTTTATAATTCAAGGAGAAATCAATTCTCCAGGAAGCCTACTAACCCCAAAGTACCCACACAAATTTGGGTACCTAAATCTCTACTTGTCTGATTGCAGAAAAGGTGGAAGGACTACTACCATATCCCCTCAAGTTCAAAAATCGGAGGTGAAGAATGGTTTGTAGATTCTGGATGCTCAAGGCACATGACGGGGAATAAGAAGGTGCTCTCAAACTACATCAAAGAAAGAGGTCCAGATGTAACCTTTGGAGATAGGTCTATAGGTCAGGCAAAAGGATTTGGAGAGCTGCACAGAGGAAATATAACCATATCAAAAGTACACTATGTCAAAGGGTTCAAATACAACCCATTTGGAAATGCATGGTGATTGATATCATATAAGGAGAAGTGAAGCTACAAGGATTCAGAAGAAGATATGTCTACATAATAGGATGGAATACAGGCACTCAAAACACCTGTTTTCTATCTAAAATAATTGTTGAGAATGGATGGCTATGGCACAAGAGATTATGTCACCTAAACTTCAAAGCCATCAACAAAATCATCTCTCAAAAATTGGTCACAGGACTTCCAGAAGAAGCATTCAGGAAAGAAGCCCTCTGTGATGCATGCCAGAAAGGAAAGCCGACCGGAGCATTATTTAAACTAGTTCAGCCTACCACTCTCACCACCAAGATTTTGGATCTACTTCATATGGATCTCTTTGGACCCATCAAGCTAAGGACATTGAGTGGAAGGAAGCATGCCCTAGTAATAGTGGATGACTACTCCAGATTTACATGGGCGATTTTCCTCTATAAGAAGATTGAAACACTAACAAATCTACCTGAGCTACTGAGGAAAATTCAGAATGAGAAATCTCTCTATATTATAAAGATCAGATCAGGCAGATGTGGAGAATTTCTCAACAAGGTAATCACTGAATATAGTGATCAAAATGGAATCCAGCATGAAGTGTCTACCACAAGAACACTTCAACAAAATGGTGTTGCTGAAAGAAGAAACAGAACCTTGAAGGAAGCTACCAGGTGAATGGTTGCTGAAGCTGACCTGCCAAAGAGGTTCTGGGCTGAAGCTGTCAACACAGCATGCCATACTCAGAACAGTAGTATGATAGTAGGGAGACATGGTAAAACTCCCTATGAGATTTGAAATGGAAGAACACCAACTATTTCATACTTTCATATATTTGGTTGTAAGTGTTTCACCCACAAAAATGGTAAAATCCAACTGAATGCCTTTGATGCTAAAATTGATGATGGTCTCTTTATGGGATACTCACAAACAAGCAAGTCATACAGAGTTTTAAACAAAAGAACGTTTGTTGTGGAAGAAACACCTCATATTGTGTTTGATGAGTCCACTATTGGGTACATGAAACTGGTGGAATCAATTGAGAAAAAGCTCAAATCTACCACCCTAGAAGAAATTATCATCCATGACACTGGAATGATCGCAGACCTAACTGCAGATTAGACTGAAGCCCCAACTATAGATCAGCCTGAAGACAAACCTACAGATCAGACAGGTAACCCAACTGTACCTGTTCCAACTGCAGCTGACAAAGATGCACCTGCAGATCAGAGAGGATCCCCATCTGCAGATGACAAGACCGTAGCTGAACCAGATGCAGTTCAAGAAGACCAAAACCAAGCTGATACAGAGAGAGATGAAGTTCATCAAAGCAGCTCAACAGGGGGAACAAACCCTGAAGAAGATATACCCAAATGGCTCAGAGATCATCCTATTCAAAAAATCATTGGAAACCTAACTTATGGAGTCAGAACCAGACAATCTACAGAACCAGCAGGAATGGCTATGTTCTCAGGTTTCATATCTCAAATGAAACCCAAGACAACAGATCAAGCACTGAAGGACTACTCATGGATAATAGCAATGCAAGAAGAGCTAAATCAGATGGAAAGGAACAATGTCTAGGAACTAACAGACAGACCAGATCACAATAAAGTCATAAGCACCAAATGGGTGTATAAAAACAAATGTGATGAAGATGGAGCTGTTGTTAGGAATAAAGCCAGACTCATTGCAAAAGGATACGCACAGTGTGAAGGAATTTATTTTGATGAAACATATGCTCCTGTAGCAAGATTAGAAGCTATCAGACTATTCCTTACATATGCAACATTCAAGGATTTTGAAGTCTATCAAATGGACGTAAAAAGTGCATTTCTCAATGGAGTAGTAGAAGAACAAGTCAATGTGGAGCAACCCCCCGGATTTGTCAAAGGAGACAAAGCAAACAAGATTTTGAAAGATCTATATGGACTCAAACAAGCACCAAGAGTATGGTATGAGACACTATCTATGTTTCTGGTGTTAGGCGTATTTTTATACGCTTATTTATCATTATTTTGTAGTATTTTGGAGAGTGAAATCGTCTAAATGAGCTTTTAATGCCTTAATTTTGTATGATTGACAGGAAATTGAAGTCCGGAAGCTAAAACGAGGCAAAACGGGCGAAAACGACAAATCTGGACTCTGAGCCGCGGCACAAGGAAGCTGAGCCGCGGCACAGGAAGACACCAGCCGAAGGCCGAGTACATCAGACTGTGCGCAGCATGCCCAGTGAGCCGCGCACGAAGAAATTGATGACGCCTGTGTTTAAAGTGAAGGCTCTGTGCCGCGGCACAAGTTTAGTCTTGCCGCGGCACACTTGGCGGTTTTTGTATGTCCGCGCGGATTTTGGGCCGTTTCGAAGCCAGTTTTCGACCGACTGATACGGACGCGATTTGGAGATGTGCTGAGCTATAAATAGGGTTTAAGACCCTAATTAATGAATCTTTTGATCTTCAATCTTTTGGAGCTTAAGCTTGGAGACGGCAGAAGAAGAGGGAAGCAGAAGACTTCAAGGGCAGAGGGCGGAAGCTGAAGAACGGAGAAATCCGAGCTTCATCTGCGTTTGAATTTTATGCTTTCATTTATTTATTCTGTAATTTCAATTATTAGTATGTCAGGCTAAAGCCCTAATCTAGGGTTTTGATGAAACCTTTGTTTTGATGAATTTCTTGAGATTATCCAATTAATTACCTTTTTATTGAGTTTTCCCAATTGTGTTTAATGCTTGCAATTATCTGGCCAATAGTTGTATTGATTTAATCATTCACTTCGAATCGGGAGAGGATATTTAGTGAGGAACTATTGGTGAGGACCGTTTTATTCTGTGAGATAGGAATATACTCATAGGAACTACGTGGCCTTTGGGAGATTTCATGCTTTTTGCCTATCGACGAATTAATTCACCTAGGGATAGAGTGCGTTATTCGCCTTTAGATAAATCTATTGACCTCGGGAGAGGCGGTAGAATATATTAGCAATCTCCGCCTTCAATAAATTGGGAAAATTATTTATTACGGATAATCGAGAGTAAATTCGGATAAACTAAGGTGGATTCAGAACCCTAGACTTATTCATCATTTGATTTCTTTTATTCAAGCTATCATTTTCTACTAGTCTTTTAGTAATTCCTTTAGTTATTAATTGCACAAACCCAAATTCGATTGTTCAAATAAAATTGGAATACGAAAAAATCGGTAGTTAGAGATTCAGTCCTCGTGGGAACGCTACTCTACTTATCACTTTATTACTTGTAAACGATGACGTGCACTTGCATGTAAAGATTATCGCAACAGTGGAACATGAAGACCACATACTACTTGTTCAAATATATGTAGATGATATCATATTTGTCTCAACCAATCCTGAGATATGTGAAAAATTGTCAAGTCTCATGCAAGGAGAATTTGAGATGAGTATGATGGGAAAGCTAAATTTCTTTCTTGGTTTGCAAGTCAAACAAATTAACATGGAATCTTCATCAAACAATCCAAGTACATAAGGGACTTGATCAAAAGATTCGGCATGGACTCAACCAAAACACTAAGAGTTCACATGAGTACATCTCTACACCTTGATGCAGATGAAGGAGGTATTCCAGTAGATCCAACACACTACAAAGGACTAATTGAATCACTTGTATACCTCACTGCAAGCAGACCAGATATTTCATATGCAGTAGGAGTGTGTGCAAGATTTCAGTCAAAGCCGAAGTAGTCTCACCAGGAAGCAGCTAAGAGGATAATCAGATTTCCACAATCAATGTTGGATTATGGTATCCCAAGGATGACAACTTTGAACTCTCAGGATATTCAAATGCAGATTTTGCAGGATGTAAGATTGACAGGAAAAGCACCAATGGAACATGTCAGTTCCTAGGAACCAGACTAATATCATGGTTCAGCAAAAAGCAAGTATCTAACTCAATATCCACAACTGAGTCAGAATACTTAGCTGCAGGTAGCTGTTGTGCTCAAATCTTATGGATCAGACAACAGCTAAGGGATTACAATGTCATTGCAAATGAAGTTCCTATCTAGTGTGACAACAATAGTGCAATTGCAATAACAAACAATCCAGTAATGCACTTAATAACAAAGCACATAGATGTCAAATATCATTTCATCAGAGATCATTTGCTTAACAAAAGAGTAAGAGTGGAAAGAGTCAGCACAGAGTACCAAATTGCTGACATATTCACAAAACCTTTACCAGAAGAAAGGTTTTTGGAGCTAAGCAGGGAACTTGGACTACTAGAATGGGAATCTAGTATAGATGAGAAAAGTCACATGACGTGAAGCTGGAGAAAAAGTCATCTGAACAAGCAAAGAAAAAGCTACCTGATATGCAGACTAGACGAGGAAATGTCACCTGATCAGACCAAACGACGAAAAGCTACCTGATGTGGAGACCAGGCGAGAAAGCAACCTGATCATACCAGACAAGGAAAAGTTAGCTAACATCAACCAGAGGCGATATAACTCACCTTATGTAGAGCAGACAAGAAGTCAAAGGTTCAACGAGCTAAGTTTTCTGTTTCTTTAAAACACTTAACTTCATGACACGTGGCTAATAATACACGACCACACTACTTCAACGTCTACCTCCTTGACGTCCAATCAACTCCAACTGTCATTCCTTATTTATCAAAATTCGGACCGCCGCTTGATTATTTTATTATTAAAATTCAAAGAGTCCTTTAAACTGGGTATTTAAGGCGGTGGAAATCATTTCCTAAATCTTTACCGTCTTCAAGCTCTAAGAACCCTAGTTTTCAAAACCAGCAAAACCTCTGAATATTCACTTCACTAATCAAAACCTTATCTTTGCAGAAATGGATTCCACCCAATAATTCGAAGGAGTAAACCTCAAAATGGTGAAGGAGCAAATTATATTCATCATCGTAGTTGATTTCGAAGGATTACTGTAGGCAATCTTGGCGGACACAGACGAAATGAGACATGCTATCCGAATGATGAAGAAGAATGGTATATACCATTTTCTTGACATCAACCCGAAGCAACTATTCAAGGAAGCCATCATTTGCTTCTTCAAGGAAGCACAAGTCACTGAACGCTGTATCACAAGTTCAGTCTTTGGAGAAGAAGTCAGTATCACTCCACAAACCATTGCTGACACTTTTAAGAAGGAGAACAGGGGCATTGCAGTCGAAGCCCTAAAGCAAAGCGTCACTGAAATCTAGTATGAAATCAAATTACCAGAACAGCCCAACAAAGTCAAACTTACGGCAAAAAGAGGCGACCTCAAAAAGGATTACAGATATGTCCTTGACATCACAAACAAAATTGTCATGGGCATGGCCGGCAGCTATGATCAATTATCATCTGCCAAATTCAAAGTGATGGGAGTTCTTCTACAACAGCAAAGGATTAACTGGCCTGACTACATCTACAGGCAGTTAGTATGAGAAGTGAACAAAGTTAGCTGGAATGAAGAGGAGAATAAATTCAAGCAGAAACTAGCTTATGGAACCCAAATCAGTTGGATCTTGGACTTCCTCAGAAAGGCGAAAGGAGCTGCAAACACTTTCCATGGAAGCAAAAGACTTGGTCACCTGGACCAAGAAACTTTGAAAAAGTTGGGAGCAGAAAGGAAAGCAGCTAAGATTTGAGGGAGATGATGAGTGGTACTTCTCCCTACAGAGCGCCTTCGGACTCATACAAAGTTCGCTCTGATGCATCCGACCAAAACCCATCTGAAGCTATTGCGTAGTTAATCACGTCACCTCCCCCTGCAGCTGAGATTTTGTCAAAGTCACCTGCACCTGAGATCCCATCTGGAGATGACTCTGATGCAGACAACAATCCTCTGTCCAAGATGTTCAAGAGGAAGTCACCTGAAGTCATCCACATTCACTCCTCACCTGATCAGCCCTCCAAGAGACAGAGAGGTCTGGTAGACTACTCTTTAGAAGAAGACGAAGAAGAAGAAGAAGAAGAAGGAGAAGAAGAACCACAGACTGCCACATCACCTGCACTAATTGTAGCTCAACCTGATCAGATGCAGATGATCATATCACCTGCACCAGCTTTATCTGAGGATCAACCTGCTCACTCCTCAGAGCTAGTGGCAGAGATAGTTCCCCTCTTAACACTCACAAGTGTTACTGAGGAAGAAGAGGCAGAGGATTCCATTGATATCCCAGAAGGTGGATATCATCTCAATCTCAGGGAGAACAATCCCCTGAACGTCATCACCTCAGGTCAATTGAGAACGGTAAAACAACAATCTCTTATGTTTTCATTTGTCAATATTTTTGAATATCAGAAGGAATTAAAAACCCTCACCTTCACTCAATTAAGTGAGTTTGTTGAGAGGAGTACCTAGGAACAGCCCCAGGATACTGAGCAACATATCATGTTCTTCTGTCAAGAGACAAATGTAAAACTATTGCTCCAGGAGAACTGGTTCATGTCTCACTTCAAACAAAACATGGACCATCGTCATTCATGTTATGAGGGGTGTATCACAAGGTGAAACCCTCGAAGAGGAAGACAGAGTAGAAAAGAAAGAAGGAGGAGAAAAAGAAAAGGAAATCACAATTGTTGAAGTTTAAAAGGATGAAAATATTGAAAAAATAATAGAAAAAGAAAAGGAAGAAGGATTTGAAGAAAAGGAAGAACAGAAAGAAGACGAAAAAATTGAAAAAGAAAAAGTTAAAAACTTTGAAGAAGAAGAGGAGAAAGAAAAAGATAAGGAGGAGAAAAAGATGAAGAAAAGAAGGAAGAAGAGACAAGAGATGATGATGAGGATTATGATCGACAGTCACCTGATCATGCTCCTGAAGCTGATGAAGCCGACAATCAGGGGGAACAACCTAAGAAGTCATCTACAGAGAGGAAGACCTCTGCAGAGAAGAAGAGAGAGTCCCCTGCATATGATGACTTATCAGATGGAAAATCAGGAACTCTTGAGAAGACCCCATCCGATCAGGCGCCAGCCGACAGGTAGGTCTCATCCGAGAAATCCACTGCTCAGAAGCCAACTGAACAAGAGGATTCAGGACAAAACTTTTTTCGTGCAGAGCCACCTGTGTATTTGCTACCTCCAAATATCACTAAGCTGATCAGAGGCATTGTCAAAGAAACTGTTGCTGTGCTTCTAGAAACTGATGTCAAGCATGATCTAGTGTCTCTAAATGAAAAAATGGACACTCAGATCAACAAGAAGGAACCCTCTCCAACACCTTCAAGTTCAAGAATGCCTATTCGCATGTCTGATTTCATGCACAGGGTGGAGGAGCAGCTAGAACTTATTATTGATGCTTGCAAAAAGGGGGAAGAGAGCAAAAGGGGGGAAGAGAATGGACAGAGGGAAGCAAAGAATAAGGGGAAGGCAGAGAAGAAATGAAGAAAAATCAACAAGACCTCCCTCTGATTCAGACAGGCAGTTCTAGCCTGATAAGGAAAGAGCCAGGGGCACCTGAAGACCCAACTGTAGCTAAAAGAAAAAGGACAAGACAAGACCCTGAAGTAAGATACCAATGGGAAGGCAAGGAACTCCAATACGTTGAAGAGTTCATGCCTGCTGAAGCAGAACACATGTGGGGAAGTGCAAGAAAGCAATTCATTGAGAAGCACTACCTCTGGGAGATACTTCAAGATAAGGCTGCTCCCCACAGGAAACATTCATCAATTTCATGGACATGAATTTCCCCAAGCTCTGGTAAATTTTGAAGAAATACACTGCAAAACACTTCAATGCATATCCTATGTTTCCGAATTTCAAGCCTGAAGAAGTACTAACACTCATTAATGGAGTACTTGATGAAAGTGCCCTTTAGGAAGATTAGAGAAGTATGCATTGAAAATAATTTCACATCTCTAGAGCACTAGAAATTTGCTTCATTAGTGGTCAAAAGGAAATATGGGTTAGCCCCAATTACAAGAAGACCCATTGGAGCCAATCGTTTGAAGTCACTCCCTCCACCAAAGCAGATCAGAGGAAGAGGAAGAGGTAGGGAGGAAGATGATTTTTTCATTTTTGCTTGTTTTGTAATTTACAGTTTATTTGTAAAATTCAGTTTTGCTTGTAATTTTTCATTCAAGCTATACTGCACTATAATGTAACATCAATAAAAATTTATAACAGTCACTTGAATGACAACCACTAGTTGTCTAAAAAAGACTGAGGTTTACCTGTGTCTTGCACTTTATTTTGTGGAGACTTGTTTACAATTGAAATGCTTTAGTTTTGCCATCTTCAAAAAGGGGGAAATTGTTAGGAATGGTTTATGTTCTAAATAACTTGGCATTGTAAAGAAGAACCAAATGAGTATCTTCTATAGGTATTAAAATTTTAGGACTAGTCTTGATCAAAAGTTTATCACAAAGAAAAACGACTAAGTATAGAACTGCCATATATCAGAGAAGTTTTCAGGCAAGTTCATAATCAGACAAGTTCTGGTCAACGCAAAACATGAGAGAGGTTTCACCAAAACCAAGCTGCAGTTAAGTTCTGAATAATGCACTACATCAGACAAGTATTGGTCAAACAGGAATATCAGAGAGGTTGGACCAAAACCCATCTGCAGTCAAGTTATCAGATGAGATCTGGTCAACACATAATATCAGCTGAAGTTTGACCATAAGATCATAGAATATTCATGAGGTCAGAGAACTTGAGTCATACCATCAGAGCAGAGAACTTTATCTCAGAGAACTTCTACCGAGATATATCAGAGAAGTTTTACTTCAGAGAAGGTTGACTGCACATCAGGCAGGTTTGACCAAGAGATATCAGATGAGTTCTCAAACAAGATCTCAGCTAAGTAACTCAGTCCATGTCAGAAAGTGTTAGGAATAAAATATTCCTTGAGATCCGCATTCTGAAGACATATGAATATACAAATCAAGAAAATCGGCGCGACCAAAAGAATTCTTTCAAATGGTTGGAAATGAAAAGGGAATCAAGCTGTGCAACGGAATGATAAGATAAACAAAGAAGTCCACTCTCCTACGGACTATTTTGTTACACTAATGCAACGGCTATGAAAAGAAGCTCAAGATTCAGACTATAAATATCTGAAGATCAGAAATGAGCAAAGTACGATGCGAATAATACATTCAAGCGATCAAAGCAATCAAAGCATTTATAATGAAAATATAGCATCGTGAAGATCAAAGCTTAAACAATCATATTCAAAGAAGCAATTAAGTTGGAGAAGACAAACACTCTTGTCTTTAAAGCTGAGTACGAGGTACTGAACGAGGTTTTAGAAGTTTTGCAACTGATAAGGCATCCACGGTTATTGATCGGAAGGTGACAGACAACGAGAGTTGTTGAGGCATCCATGGGTTTTTGATCAAGAGGTGCTAGGCAGTCAAGGGAGTTGCAACGGCCATGGGTTTCCAATGCTTGGAAGCTGTTGTAACAAGGAAAAATTCATTGTATCCTTTATCACTTGTTGACAGTTATAATGAATTTATCTCCAACTGCTTTGGAGAGAAGTGGACTAGTAGAGGATTTCCCCACCTCCGAAACCACTATAAGTGCTTGTGTGATTTATTGCTTTAAACATCATACATAACTGCTGCATACATATTCACTGTTCCATTAGAAAGTTATCTCGAGTCAATACTTGTTATCTACATTATTATCAGCTGTGTCTTCCGCATTATCTATCTACAATTGACATAAGTCACCTGCACTTAATCACAACTGAGAAACTCACCTGAGATTCAGGAAAGGGTTTAGTAAGTCTATTCACCACCCCTCTAGACTTATTCCTGGCGACTTGTGACCTACACCATCAGGGCAGGGAGTGATCTAAATATTTTCAATTATTTCTTCTTATGAGTGTACACTTTATTGTATGATTCAAGTTCACTGATAATGCCGGTAAATCTAAGGTCAAGCTCCTCAAGCATTTCTAAATATTTCATTTCAAAAGACTCAAATTGCTGAGTTAGTTTACAAATTTTATTTTCTTTCAAGAGCTTAGTTCCCTCGTCAATAAGCTTTGGGTTTTTCCCAGATTTATTTGGGTGCCTTACAGCTCATTACCTTAGAGAATGTGCCTTTTTCGAGAGTGACAAACAACGCATTCTTTGCAACATTTTCCAAGTTTGCACGCTTGCGATCGTCGGTCTTCCACTGTTCACGCTCCTTCTCAAGCATTTTGCAATGAGGCTGATCCTTGCAGCTCGATTGACCTTCATTATCTGTAATGGCTCTTCCTGGATGGCGAATATCATCTCTTCAAGCATCATTGCAAGATGAGCTTCGATACCAATTCTCCAGTCATCAAACTCATTAATGGAAAATATAGGAACTTTATTTATCATGGAGGTGTCCATTTTAGAAATAGGATAAATGATGAAAATATAACGCTGAAGTTATCAAAATCTAGTGATTTTTGTGGATCTGATTCAGTTAGAAATCGACTGATTCTTTTTAGAATTTGCCGCTCCGATATCACTTGTTGGCCAAAGAGTATATAGTAAACAGCTTAGAATGGGGGTTGAATAAGCTGTATCTTTTTCAAAGTTATTTGCGTAGCGGAAGACTGATAGAGTTGTTGTAAATATAGCAACTAGGTAATCTCCTGTTTGCTTGATGCATACAGGGTTTTCATAATATGTATACTTTAAATCATAGGTTGAAATGAAAACAATACAAACTGAATTTAAAATACACACAGATATAAGTGGTTCGAGGTAAACCACTCTACATCCACTGGTCCTCCACATAGGAGTAAAATATTTATTAAAATCACTGCGCACATAACTACGTGACTTCAACTAAACCTGTCTCTGTATCGTTCACACAGATTGATATAGGGACAACAGCTTGGGCCGTTCACACAGATTGACTTTGGTTCTTTCAACTTGCTTCTTCTCACACAAATCAAAGCTGCAGCTTCAATGTTATTCTTCCCACACAGGTCGGAACTAGCAAGGACTTAGTCCACACAGGTTAAGGTTATCTCAACGTAAGGATTGGGAGGAACAAGTTCAAACATTAGTTGTATGCTTTGATGATTGTTTGCTGTATGATGTGCTGTTTGCGTACTGTATATTTCTTTCCTTTGATGATGCTATATGCTTAGAAAATATACTGCTCTTTATAGCTTGATATTCTGATTATCAGAGCTAATTGTCAGATATATTATGCGAGATAATCACTTGTGTTATTGTCTATGATGTCCTCTTGCTTGGGGATATTTATAACCTTTGAAATAGATCCGTTATAAATGTAGTCATTGGCCCGTTGGTGAGATCGAGACAACTCTGATTGGCAGCTGCTGAATGTTTGAATTAAAGGCGATCCGCATAGTGCATCAGGCATTCTCTTTGACTTAGCAATAAATGCTTTTCAGTGTGTTCAATCTTTAGTCTCTTTCGGCCTCATTAAATGTTGTCCTATCAACATTAAATGCTGCTTTAGCTGTGAATACTTTATGAATAAAAATGTTTATTTCACAACAGTTTAAAGCTTTTCTTAGTCCTGTTGGATATGTGTTTTATTTTTCGAAAGTAAAACACATACAGCAAGATTTTTGTATCCAACTTTCTTCATCCATGCTGTATAAAAATGTAACCGCTGTAAGAACGGACTATGCAGGAAGATATCTTGCTGTATGGATAGGTTGTAAGAAGCTTCCTAACAGCTTCGATACTTAGAGTGAAATGCTGAATTTGAAGACCTTATGTTGTAGGGTGGCAATTATCAAAACATGCTGTATTTTTTCCAATAACTTTCCCATTTTTGATAATACCAAAACTTCCTTGATATGGAGAGGATGTCTTCAAGTCTTCTGTCGAAAGATCTGCTCTTCATGACTTGGTCTAGAAAAATTTGAACTGCTCGCAGGCAAGTTCTTAAATAAAAGATCCTACACAACTAAGTATATTACAACTTAACTTATGATTGGCGTGCATGCACAATCTTACAAGATGTAATCTTAATTGAATACAACTTAAGCTATGAACTATTCGCAGTCATGTTCTTACAGCTTGAGGGCATCTAGTTTTTCTACTTGTTAATTATATCAATACTTTATCGTAATCACAACAATAAAGCAGTGAAAGTAGATTACGAGCTGTAATCTTTCAAGAAATCAAAATTTTATTGATAATTGAAATTACTGGGCTCGAAAGATATGAAAATACTGCATCGGAGGGCGTACAGTAGGATAAAAATACAAAGTATAACTAACAAAAGCTAGTCCTTATAATAATGATGCTTCCAAGTCTTTCGAGAGGGATCATGTTCGGTTCCTCTACACCAGTTGGTTAGGGAATCTCTACCTCGGTCCCTGTAGATGCTTCATCCTTCAGAGGAGACATCGTAGGTGAGAATACAATCTTGAGGATGAGTTACCCGACCACCCTTCTGGTGTTTAAACTTCATTTTTAGTTGTAAGGGAAGCTTTCCTTCTACCAGTAGCCTCGACAATTCATTTGTGACATCCTTTAGTGTTTTGAATTTATTGAATATGGCGGACTCAGTGATGAGAGTACAGAAGTATCTCAACAGGTCATTGTTTTTCCATGATTTTAATTCATCTGTTGTAGGCTGTGAATCTGTTGGGAGTAATATCTCGGCAGGCTTGCATATAATATGTTTCCATGGAACATTTGGATCCTGGAACTCAGGTCGAGAACCAGTTACCATGTACCCTTTCCTCTTTGACCTGGACCGGGTCCGGCCAGTCTTCTGATGACAGTTGCAACACTTTCCTCCAGAGTAGCCTCCATTTCCTTCTCTCTCTTTAGCCTCCACTTCCTCGCAGCCTCTCTCGACTCTCCCCCTTTTCGGCATTGTCTAGATCTGATACCTTTCCGTTAATATCGCGAAGGAATTCCATAGATTCGGCCTGTTTGGTTTTCAGATGTGACATTATCAACCAGCCTCGCAACCACTACTGTAAGATCGTCGATATTGTGATCATGTTCAGTGATCTTTGATCTGGTGCATTCTACGGTGGCAACAGTCTTGGCTTCAGTGACACGAAGCTTCTATATTCTTGCTTCAGGATTATCTCCTGATGCTCCTTCATTTGATTCAGGGCTTGCCATAATACGTTGGGCATGAGGCAGAAAGCCTCTTCCACATCCATGATAGCCCTTTGCAGATTCGGGAACTCATCCTGAGCAGTTTTGTACATCTAGTGCTGTTTCTTTCCGACGTCATACAGTGCCTTGATAGCATCCTGCAGGAACACGATTTGGCGACCGATGGCTTCTAGTTGCTCGATTTATGCCTCTGTGCGCGGAGAGTGTGGGTGCGCAATCTTGGAGTCAGATGGTTCTACAAGCTGTTTGAGAACCACGTTGTGACGGGCCTTGTGTGGGTTGTCGTTAGCAAGGAAACCGTCATCTAATCCATATGGGATCCTGTGGAGATAGAAGTTTCAACCTATTCGGAAGCAGGTGCTTCTGTAGGTTATGCTGCATAATCTGTATGGGAGACAAAAGGGACTGATTCCTGCCTCTGTTGGGTTTTGGTAGTCGGAATTAGAGGAGGAACTATTTCCTCCTGCTGCCGACGACCGCCTATTCCTTACGATGGACTGATTCCTCTTGTCGGACAGCGTGGGTCACATCAGATTCGGGTGGAGGGATTGAATCCTCCTAAGTAGGTGCTGATGGGGGTTGCCGGCAGATGTTTCTTGGCCATTTGCAGCCTTGGACTGTGCAGATTCATTCTCACGAGCCTCCTCATGGCTCAACCTCAGACCTGTCTGAAGGTCATCATCATCTTTGTCGGAGTCAGAATGGTGGCTCGAGCTCTTGGGCTTGTCGGTGGATGGAGATTTTGCTTTCAGTATTGTCTTCGCTTTTGACACAAAGTGTGAAGAAACACGTTCCTGACAAAGGTGATCATCCCATTCGGTCAGGACTTTGACATTTTGGGAGTCCATCACTTTCAAACGAATAAATTTTCTTCCTTCCAATCCTCCCAGTTGTACAAGGTGTCATAAGAGACGACCCTATATGATTTCCAAACTTTGAAGCGATCGAAGGCTTCCTCTATCTGGACTTGAAGTAGAATTTTTTTAATGATATCAGTGGGCGAGGGACTGCGAATAATAGTGGTTCCACTGCTCGGTTGGGATTCTCGACAGATAAGGGAGCCTGTGGAGAAGCATGATCCCTAACAGGGTGGGATGCCCTGTTGGGAGAGGGACTCCGTACAGGGGTGGGTGCCCTATTTGGAGTGGTGGTTATGGGCTCTGAAGGGGCAACATTATAAGGATTCGAAACATTATTATTGGTGGGGTAATATGAAACAAGAAGGTGCAGAATTTGTTTCGAGATATTTAATTTGTCAACAGGTTAATTGAACATCAGCGACTGGCGGGTATGCTGAAACCACTCCCTATCTCAGAATGGAAATGGTAGGATATATCGATAGATTTTATCAGAAACTTGTCGACGAGTGGTCGAGGTATGAATACGATTTGGGTGATTGTGGATCGCCTGACCAAATCAGCCAACTTCTTGGAAATCAAATACACGTGTAGTCCTGAGAGATTGGCCCAGCTATAAATTCGAGAGATTGTATGGTTGCATGGTACTCCCCAGAGTATCATATTAGATCGTGACGGAAGGTTCGTGTCACATTTCTAGAAAGTAGTTCATCATGTGATGGGTACACAGTTGAACTTTAGTACGTCATTTCATCCTAGACCGATGGCTAGTCTGTGAGCACTATCTAGACTCTGGAGTATATGTTGAGGGCATGTGCTCTCGATTGGAAAGACGATTGAGAAGCCCAACTACCTTTAGTGGAGTTCACCTACAATAATAGTTGGCATGCTTCGATTAATATGGCACCTTATGAGGCATTATATGACCGTCGATGTAGATCCCCTTTGTGTTGGGACGACTTGTCTAAATCTCTGGGGACAAAGCCTAATATTTTTCTAGCATCTCATGAGAAGATCACTCTGATTAGGAGCCGTATGTTAATGGCTAAGAGCCGGCAGAAGTCATATGCATATAACCATCGGCGACCACTTGAGTTCGAGATTGGTGACCATGTACTGATTAAGGTGTCTCCTACCCGAGGTGTTTTTGATTTCGTGAAAAAGGGGAGGTTGAGTCTGAGGTATATTAGACCGTTTGAGATTTTTGGAAGGAGTATGCGATTTGGCCTATCGTTTGGCTTTGCCCCCAGCATTGAGCCGAGCTCATAATGTGTTTCATGTCTCCCAGTTGAGGAAGTATGTTACTAACCCTAGTCACATACTTCACTTCAATGAAATTGAGTTAGTGGATTATCATACGTACGAGGAGCGTCCTGTATGAATACTCGAGAGAATGATAAAACAGTTGAAAAACAAGGCGATTCCCCTATTAAATATTCAGTGGTCGATAGACGGAGTCGAGTAGGCTACATGGGAAACCTAGGATAGCATGCGGGAGACATATCTTGAGTTCTTTACTCCTTAGTTTCGAGGACGGAACTCTTTTAAGGGGGGAGTATGTAATAGTGGCTGTAATTTTTCACGTTTACTGTTAAATTGTATGGGTCATTCGAGTATCTGTATCTGCATTTTTCTTTTCTCGGTATTTTCATTTCTTGGTGTATTTCTCATTTGTAGCGACCCTCGTGTATCTTTCAGTGTATTTGTTCCGTCATCTATTGATCTGATTCTCGTAATTGTTATGCGGAACCGCCGTTTCGGGGTTGCCGTGGATCCATTCTATGTTATTATGCGTTTTGTGATGTTCCGTTTGATGTTTCGTTCATATTCCGGTGTTTTGGGCCGTTTATATTCCGTACCTAGCGTGCACTAATTTTTTTGCATGGCGCACGCTAGAGGCCCCTTAGTGGCGCACGCTACGTCTGCTTCGTAGCGTGCTCTAGCGAGCTAGATCTGGGAGTGGCAGTTCTAATTCCAGCCCTCTGGACTAGCGGATTAGCGTACGCTACGTGTTTAGCGCACGCTAATGTCGGGGGACTTGCGCACACTAAGATGTCCGGTAGCGTGCGCTAGCGTGACTCTCCAGTACTGGACAGTTTGTTCTGGACTCGTCCAGGTGCCCAGGTAGCGCACGCTATAGCTCGATAGCGTGCGCTACCGAGTCATTGTTAGCGCACGCTAAATAGTAGTAGCGCATGCTAATGGTCCAGGATAGTGAGTTCTGGACTGTGAAATAACTGGGTAGCGCACGCTAACCCTTAGCCGTTAGCGCGCGCTAAGCCGTGTGGCTATATATATCCAGGAATTGACCTTGGACGGATCTAATTCTCATTTCACCTCCTTCCTCCGCGGCTTTGGCGATTTTGGGTGATTTCTTCCTCCAATCATGTCAACCATCATCTTCCTTGAGTTCTTGATGTATTATAACAACATCAATACGAATCTTTCATCCTAATCCAAGGTAAATATCTTAGAACCCTACTTTTGGATAATTTGGGGGTTTTGGGATTTTCGTCTGATTCGTCCCGTGTTGTTGGTTAATCCATGATGAGTATGATTAATCTTTTTGATATCATTAGTTTTCCTACGGATTCATGGTATATTTTCATAGTTTTGCGAAATCGAGAGGGTTTGGTTGTGGTCCGCCCTCGTTGTTATTTTTATACGAATATACATATATCGTAGGAGGGTTTTCGGGTGTATTCCATTTTTGTATTCGTTTAGAGTTGGTTGTTATTATGTTCTTCAAATCATTAGGTTCGGTTCCGTTGGTTCCTAGCGTTCGTCGGTGATTTTCCTTTCCATTCGTTGCGTCATCAATTATTCAAGGAAAGTATTTTTGAAAACCTTTACACTTAATGTGAAATGGTAATGTATATTGTTTGTGCTTTACTCACCTCGGGAGGGTCCGACGGGGCCTTGAGTGAATCTATGGCTTCGTCCTGGATTCATGAGTTTGTTTCGCTAGCCAGATCGGGAGGGTCCTTAGAGGCCTCGAGTGGGATTCGTGGCTTCGTCCCGGTCCTAGGTAACGTGTGTGATTGATTTTTTTTATGAATGTGGCCAGCTCGGGAGGGTCCTTAGAGGCCTCGAGTGGGATTCGTCGCTTCGTCCCGGTCCTAGGAAAATTGATTGTGACTGTTTGTTTCCGGAAAAGACATGTCTGGTTTTGGTTTTGAAATGATTTGGTGCATTGTACTATGAAACGTGTAAGCGAATGGTTTGCCTTGATTACTTGTACTAGCGTAATTGCTAACCCTTTGGGGACCCGTTTTGGGGAAATTGTTGTTATGGATTTCAGGTTATGTTTTGCAGGACGAGCGGGCGCTGGGACAGTACGAGGATGTTGGCCAGGGTCGTTGACATGTGCATTTGGGTCTCCTTATTTCTTTTGTCTACTTAGATATGGTTGTTTCCCACATTTATAAACTTATAGATTGTACTCGCGAGTACTTAGGCTTTTCACTTCGAACTTCGTTTTGTATTAACTCAATTGCTATATTGTCAGTTGATGTTTATTACGCCGGTTGCTTCGGGCGTATCTTTATATGTTGTATTATTTAAATGTGTGTCCTGGCTAACTGAGATGGTTAGTCGAGTGGTGTTTTTCTTGTTTTACCCTGGTGGGTCCCATGTAGGGGTCCACGACGCTGTAATATACTTCGAATAGCTCGGGGGTGTTACAGAAAATGGTATCAGAGAACTAGGTTTATGGATACCTAGGCTTGTCGGTTATTTGGGTCTAGTAGTGTTTGTTTTGCACATTATCACACCGCTGCCAGCATCTCAGTACTTCCACTGTTCGTAAGTTTTCCTTACTCAATTCTTTACTTTCTCATACCGTATTTCCACTTCTTGAACTGTGGTTATTCTCCCTCTTTTACTTATGATCGAGTTGCTTTTTGCCACCTCTTAACACCAGCATGGATGCTGGAAGGGGCCGTGGTCGTAGTCGTGGCCGTGGCCATGGACGCGGTCGGGGACGTGGGGCGGCCACATCGCATTCTTCGGGATCCGGTAGTACCGGTGACCGTCAGAGTCATGCTTCTTCTCAGGAGCGCGCCGACCTTGGTATTGCGGCCATTATGCAGCAAATGGTAAACCAAATGGCGGCGATAGCTCAGGTGGTTCAGAACCCGGATCCGGCCCATGCTAATCGGGGCGGAGAAAACCATTGGCTCCAAGATGTCATCAAGATACATCCTCCTCAGTTTTCGGGAGCATCAGACCCGATCGGTTGGGAGGGGTGGATCAAGGAGATATCTAAAGTCTTAGTTGCCACCAACTGTCCCGAGGACCGTAAGGAGATATCAAATGGACTTTAAAAGCACATTCCTGAATAGAGATCTTCCCGAAGAAGTTTATGTTGAGCAACCACCAGCGTTTGTCAACACTGAAGGTGGAGACCAAGTATACAGACTATGGAAAGCAGTATGGACTTAAGCAAGAACCTAGAGCTTGGTATGAAACACTATCCCTATACCTTATAAACAATGGATTTGAGAAAGGTGCTGTGGACAAGACTCTATTTAAGATATAAGAAAGAGATAACCTATTGATAGTGCAAATATATGTTGACGATATTATATTCGGTTCTACAAACCTTGCTTTATGTCAAAGGTTCTCTCATCTCATGCAAAGTAAATTTAAAATGAGTATGATGGGAGAACTTAGTTACTTTCTAGGATTGCAGGTGAAGCAATTGCCTATAGTAATCTTCATGAACCATGAGAACTACAACAAGGAGCTGCTCAACAAGTTTGGGATGAACAACTCCAAATCCTCGTCAACCCCCATGAGTACTTCCATGTAAATTAGTGCTGACGAAGCTCGAAAGCTAGTTGATCAATCACTCTACAGGAAGCTTATTAGCTCACTCTTGTACCTAATGACGAGCAGGCCCGATATCTAGTTGCTGTATGCAGATTCTCTAGATGCAACAACAGCTACAAGATTGTGTAATCAATGCCAGAGAGACGCTAATCATGTGCGATAGCACGAGTGCAATCGCAATAATGCACAACCCTGTATTGCACTCGCGAACTAAGCATATTGATATGAAGCATCACTTCATCAAGAATCATGTCGAGAATAAGGATGTTCGGATCAAGAACATTCATATAGATATTCAGTTGGCTGACATCTTTACAAAACCTCTCAGCACAACCAGATTCTGTATGCTTCGTCAAGAATTGGGAATTCTACATCCCGACTCCCGGTAAATTTTTACATTTTACTCATCAGTTGAGGGGAAATGCTGTAAGACCTAAGAATACAGAATCCACTTTAATTGACTGTACACTCAGAACAAGTCAGATAGTACTGTAGGACAAAGAAGGCATGAAACCTTCCTACAGCTGACTTTTGCATTAATTAAGGGGGAATACAGTATTAATCTAAATATTGGTGTAAGAATTGAATCCTGTATGTAACTTTTAAGAAGGAACACTGTATTTCTATGTATACAACACATACACCATAGGTTGTCAATTAATATTATAATACTATTCGCACAGCAAATATTTCAAGTCCACGTGCCCTGTTTATACTTCAAATGTCTTAATCCTTTAATGGTTTAAGGACGTCTTGACTTTATTGCCTCAAATACCACGTTTTCAATAATTTCAAACCGTCATTTCGTGCAATAGGGGAAGACGAAATGTCAGAAGTGGGACCGATCATTATTAACAAATGGATCAGATGTACCAGTTACTCTGAATCCATCCTGTACGTTCTTTTAAAAAGACAGTTGCCATCCCTTAACTCTGACCGTTCATATGTTTAAAACCCCAATCTTCCTAGCACCCTATAAAAAGAATATATTTTGCTCCCTTAGACTCTTTACGCTTTCAGCAAATTACAAGTCTTAAGCAGACAGTTTACATATTCTCTGTATTTTTTGCATTTTTCCGTGCGATTCTCTATTATTTCACACCCTTCTCTTCTACAAACATGTCCACTTCTCAGACTTCATCCCCATCAATGAAAAAAGTAATCAATCATCGATGGACGCATCTTTTCCAGATCCATGGTGATGGAGAGAATTAATCTTGAAGGAGATGACTCTGACGGGATGGAGATGGCGTTTTAAGGGTGAAACAGCAAGGGCTGTACCGCCTTGACAGTCACGATGCTGAGTTGTATGATGAACAAATTGTTGAAGAGTTCTACTTGGATGCCTCGTTCAAGTACTCATCTCAGAGGAGAGGAGGTGAGATTTCTGATATCTCTGCAACTGTTCAAGGGATTGAGATCCCTGTGAACAGAGATCTGTTGGAGAAATTGTATAGGCTACCTTCCGATGGCCTGAAAATGGAAGAACTTGAAACCTTCGGGTTGGAAAGACTACTGTCTGCCTACTGGCAATTATTTACTGGCAATGAAAATGCCAAGAACGTTCAGCCATAATGCCACAAGAAAAATTTCACCTTGTCGTATGTTTATCTTCATGACTAATGTTTCCGGGTGATTGAGAACCAGACAGGACCTTTCGAAATGTGAACCAACCTACGCTTCAGAATGATGGGCCATCATGTCCGGAGAACAATAAATCCTAAGCCTATGGCGGCTATGACGGATGACCATGTGCTTGCCAAATTGGAAGGATCTGGCGAATCAGCTGTCCCTTTAGAGCCGAAAGCCACTACTCCTAACAGGGTACCCACCCCTGTACGGAGTCCCTATCCCCACATGGTACCATTCCCTGTTCGGGATCCCTCTACGAAATAGGCTCCCATACCTGTTGAAGATCCCATCCGGACGGTAGACCCAACTACTATATGAAGTCCCTCCCTAACTGATATAATAAATACAACCCTCCTTCAGGATCAAATCGAGGAAGATTTTGAATGCTTCAAAGTCTGGAAGTCCTACAAGGTCACCCTGTACGACACCCTGTACCACTGGGCCAATTGGAAGGATGAGGAAGTATTTGCTCTGGAGGTCACGAACACCTAGAACGTCGAAGTCTTGATCCGATGGGAGGATCAATTTTTCCGCGAGCTTATCTCTGACTATTACATGGCAAAAGAAAAGGCTAAACTCAAATGGAGGTCACAGTCCAGTGACAAAGCTCTATCCACCAGCCACCACTCCGACCCTGAATCGGACGACGATGATGATGCCCTACAGACCGGTTTAAGGATCATCTGTGAAGAGGCCAGGGAAGGTAAAATGGCCAAATTCATGAACCAACAGGGTCAGGGGACATCTGACAGACATTAGTCCCCTCCCCCGCAACAAAAAGCTGCTCAAGAACAGCAACATGAGGAATCAGTCCCTCCTGTCACCTCAAAAGAGCAAGCTGCTCCCCAACAGGATGCCCAGCCTGTCCCGACACCTAAAGACGCTGCCCGCGCCAAGCGAAAAGAGGATTCAGTCCCTATTCCAGATAAGGTGGAATTTGAGAGTCGGCAGGAGGATTCAGCCCCTCCTGTACATTCGACTACCGACGAGCAATCCAAACAGGAGGAATCAATCCCTCCTATCTCCGAGACTGAACATACAACACCTTCTTCTAATGCTCCCACTTCCGAAGCTCCTGCGTCCGAATCCACTGCTTCTGAAGCTCCTACTCAAGATTCCCCTGCATCTCCCACCTCCGTTAGCTCAAAATCAGAATCTGATGACAGTTTTCTGCCCAAAGATAGACCACGAAGACCCCATCATCATGTGGTTCTTCTTCAACTTAAAGAACCAGATGATTACAAAATTGCGCACCTTGTCTCCCCACGCACCGAAGCCCGCATCGAGCAACTCCATGCCATCGGTCGACAAACAGTATTCTTGCAAGACGACGTAAAGGCACTATATGACGTCAGAAATGAACTTGACTAGATGCGAAAGACTACACAGGATGAGCTTCCCAAGTTGAAAGCCACTATCAATGCTGTGGAAGATGTGTTCCGCCTGATGCCTATAGCATTATGGCAGGCGCTCAACCAACTAAAACAACATCATGAGCGGATCCTGCGACAGGAATAGGAGAAGCTCAGGATTGCCGAGGCCAAAATGGTTGCCGCCCTTCAACATATCGGGACCAGACTGACTGAGCACGTTCATAAGATCGATGATTTGTGCTTAGTAGTTGGTACTCTGGTTCAAAGCGTCAATGATATGAAGACCAAACAGGATAAGTATATGAAGCTCCTACAGGAGATTCATACTAAGGTATCATATAGTGATGATGCCAAAAAGGGGGGAGAGTCCAGAGAGGCTGCCTGGAGATAGATAATGGAGAGAGAGAGAGAGAGAGAGAGATGGATGCAGCACTAAAAGAGAGTGTTTCTGGATATCGACCTGAGTTCCAGAATCCCAACATCCCCTGGAAGAACAATGTGCGAAATCCATCCGAGATTCTGCTGCCCACTGACGGACAGCCTTTAGTCGATGATCTGGAAAGTTGGAAGAAAAATGAACGGATGAGATACTTCTGTACACTCATCAGGGAGTCTGCCCTCTTCAACCGATTCAAGATGTTGGAGGATGCCACAAATGAATTCTCAAGGCTGCGTAAGTAAGGCTCCCTCCCTCTACAAATGCTGATGAAATCGAGGCACCAGAAAGGTGAACGGCTCACCCATCCGGAAGACTGGATTCTTGCTTACGATCAGTCCCCTGAAGGAAGAAGCATTTATTAGGATTGAGGAAAGGAATCCCTAGTCAACGGGTGGAAAGGAACTGCAAAAGATCCTGACTGGAGGCCTCGGAGGCATTCTCGGTATAGGAGCTAGCCTGTTTGCCTTTTCGATGTATTTGTTTCTTCTGTAGGCTTACCAATGCAATATGCATTTATATGTATCTTTACTTTTAAAAAACTTGTAATTTTCCCTTCTGTATTAATAAAACACGGTTTCTTAAAAGATTACAGCTTGTAATCCACATTTACTATGTTTACAGTTTGATTAAGTAGTTTTGCTATTTTTCCACAAGTACAAACTTGTCAATACTCAAAGCTGTAAGAACTTGTCTGCGAAAAGTTCATAGATTAGGTTGTATGCAATTTAGTTTTTACCCTGTAAGATTTTGCCTACACGACAATCATAAGATCAGTTGTAATACACTTAAGTCTTGTAGGAATTTCAATTTTAGAACTTGCCTGCGAGCAGTTCAAATTTCTAGACTAAGTTATGAAGATCAGATCAATCGATAGAAGACTTGAAGAGCCTCTCTGTATCCAGAAGAACGTATCTAGAGGAAGTTTTGTCATTATCAAAAAGGGGAAATTGTTAAGATAAAGATTCATATTTTGATAATTGCCAACATACAACAAAGAAGTCTTAAAGAAGCCAGAATATCATTAAGTATGGAAGCTATTAGGATTAATCATACATCCCATCCATACAGCAAAGAGATCTTCTACAGAGTGCATCCTATAGAGCCTACTTCATACAGCCAAAGAAAGAGTACGTTGGATACATCAGTAATGCTGTAGGTGTTTTACTTAGGAAAAGTAAAACACATCCAACAGGCCTGAATAGAAATAAGCTTTAAACCGCCGAGATAAACATTATTTATTCATAAAGTATTCATGGTTAAAATGAACATTGATTGCTGATATGACAACATTTAATGCGGCTGGAGAGAGACAAGTTTGAATGCTCTGAAGAGCATTTAATGAAAAGACAAGAAGGATGTATGAAGCATTAACTGCGATATGCTTTAATTCAAACATTCAGCAGCCGCTAATCAGATACGTCAACATCTCACCAACCAGCAACGACTACATTTATAACGGATACATTTCCGAGGTTATAAATACCCACAAGCCAGAGAACTTTGCACACTGAAGTTATTCATTATCGCGCATACTTTGATAGATTACTCTGACATTCTAGCGATTACAAGAGCAGTATATTTCGTCATCATACAATAGTATCCAAGCAAAGGAATATACTAAGTCCTCAACGTAAACAGCACAGCATACAGTGATTGTTCATCAAAGATAAAGTAGCTATTTGGAATTGTTCTACCTTTACCGTTGAGATTATCTTTAGCCCTGTGTAGATTAAAGATCCTTGCGTATTCCGACTTGTGTGGGAAGACGAAGTTTCAATCTGTGTGAGAAGAAGCGAGTCAAAGAAGCTCAAGCCAATCTGTGTAAATGGCCCAAATCTACAATCTCTGTATCAATCTATGTGAACGATACAGAGAGAGGTTAGTTAAAGTCACGTAGTTGTGTACGTAGTCATTTTTATAAACTCTTTACTCCTGTGTGGAGGATCAGTGGATGTAGAGGGGTTTACCTCGAACCACTATGTGTTATTTACGTTCTGTCTTTACTGTTTTCATTCTACTGTGATTTATTAAGTATACATTGTTAAACCCTATACGCACCAAGCAAACAGGAGAACACCTAGTTGCTGTATTTACAACAACTCACTAAACAGACTTCCGCTACGCAATTAACTTCAAAAATCGTATAGCTTATTGTATCTTTACCATCTAAGCTGTTTACTGTATAGTCTATGGCCAACAATGCCCTGTCAGCATTAAATTCTCCTTCAACCGTGAATACTTTATGAATAAACAATGTTTATTTCACAATGGTTTAAAGCTTTTCTTCAGTCCTGTGGGATTTGTGTTTTGATTTTCCTAAGTAAAACACCTAAAACAAGATTGTTGTATCCAATTTTCTTCATCTCTGATGTATAAAAATGTAAGCGCTGAGGGACGAACTACGTAGATCTCTTGCTGTATTGACAGGCTATATGAAGTTTCTAACAGATTCCATACTTAGAGCGAAATGCTGACTTTGGAGACCTTATGCTGTATGGTGGCAATTATCGAACAAAGCTGTATTTTTTCCAATAATATCCCTCTTTTTGATAATGCCAAAACTTCCTTGATATGGAGAGTCTGTCTTCAAGTCTTCTGTAGAAAGATCTGATCTTCATGACTTAGTCTAGAAAAATTTGAACTGCTCGCAGGCAAGTCCTAAATTAAAAGATTCTATAGGACTAAGTGTATTACAACCTAACTTCTAATTTGTGCGTAGGCACAATCTTACAAGATGTAATCCTAATTGAATACAACTTAATCTATGAACTGTTCGCAGACAAGTTCTTACAGCTTGAGGGTTATCAAGTTTTTATACTTGTTGAATATATCAATACTTCATCATAGTCAAAACAGTAAAGTAGTGAAAGCAGATTACGAGCTGTATTCTTTCAAAAAATAAAATTTTGTTGATAATCAATGTACAGGGCTTGAAAGATATGAAAATACTGCATCGGAGGGCGTACAGTAGGATAAAATACAAAGTACAACTAACAGAAGTTAGTCCCTATAATATTGATGCTTCCAAGTCTTTTGAGAGGGATCTTGTTCGGTTCCTTTCCACCAGTTGCTTAGGGAGTATCTACCTTGGTCCCTGTAGATGCTTCGTCCTTTGTAGAAGACATCGTAGTTAAGAATCCAATCTTCATGATGAGTTACCTGATCACCCTTCTGGTTTTTAGACTTCATTTTTAGTTATAAGGGAAGCTTTCCTTCTGCCAGTAGCACCGAGAATTCATTTGTGGTATGCTCTAGTGTTTTGAATTTGTTGAATATAGCAGACTCCCTAATGAGAGTACAAAAGTATCTCAACAATTCATTGTTTTTTCATGCTTTTAATTTATCTGCTTTAGGTAGGGGTGGGCACAAAAATTTAAAATCCCGATCCCGTCCCAAAATTACCCGGGATGGGACGAGATCCAAAATTAAAAACACTAGGCCCGTCCCGTCCCGTCCCATTAGAGTAACTACGGGACGGGACACGGGACAAAAAATCTGAGGCCCGTAAGGCCCGTCCCGTCCCGCTAAGTTTTTAACCCTTTTAAAACCATATATTTTTATTATTTGTAACCCTTTTAATTAATTTTTAATAATAAACTATTTTTATTTTTTACTATCTATATTTTATAATTATACACAAACCTAATCAACCAATATAAAGTTAGTAAATGGTATTTTTTCAAAAAAAAAATTGATATGTTGTATTCAATGTTAATAATTGTTATTTTAAAAGTTTAATTTAGGCTATTAAATTAGT
Source organism: Orobanche coerulescens (assembly GCA_033398695.1). Classification (NCBI taxonomy): domain Eukaryota; kingdom Viridiplantae; phylum Streptophyta; class Magnoliopsida; order Lamiales; family Orobanchaceae; genus Orobanche; species Orobanche coerulescens. Next base: position 68,169,859 of record CM065809.1, read on the forward strand.
TTTTTGGATATTTTTCCCGAATTTAGATGTATAAAATTATAGATTTTCTTACTTTTTTCTAATTTATATTTTGAACTTTTTTCTGCGGGACTAAACCCGTCCCGTCCCGTTCCGTCCCATCCCAACCGGGATAAGGCCCGCGCGGGATGAAATTTTGAAATCACCAATCCCGTCCCATCCCGTCCCGCTTGTTATAACACGGGACGGGACGTGGGATGACCCCAGGCCCGTCCCATCCCGTCCCATGCACACCTAAAGCCTTTAGGTTGTCGATATGTTGGGAGAAATATCTCAACAGGCTTGCATACAATATTTTTCAACAGAAAATTGGAATCCTAGAACTTAGGTCGAGAAGCATTTACCCTGTACGCTTTCACTCATTGACCTAGCCCGGACCTGGCCAGTCTTCCGATGGCAATTGCAACACTTTCCTCTAGAGCAGCCTCCATTTCCTTCTCTATCTCCAGCCTCCACTTCCTCGCAGCCTCTCTCGACTCTCCCCCCTTTTGGCATTGTCAAGATCTGAGACCTTTTTATGAATATTCCGAAGGAGTTCCATAGATTCGGCCTGTTTAGTTTTTAGATCAATGACATTATCAACCAGCCTCACAACCACTACTGTAAGATCGTCGATCTTGTGATCATGGTTAGTGAATTTCACCTGGTGTATTCTAGGGCACAAATAGTCTGGGCTTCAGCAACAAAAAGCTTCTCTTGTCATTCCTTCAGAATTTGCTCCCGATGCTACTTCATTTGATTCAGGGCTTGCCATAATGCGTTGGGCATTGAGGCGGAAAGCCTATTCCACATCCGTGATAGACCTTTACAGCCTCAGGAATCGTGCTAAGATGTTTCACGCATCCAGTCCAGTTCCTTTCCAATGTCATACAGTGCCTTGACGGCATCCTGCAAAAACAAGGTTTGGCGACCGATGGCTTCTAGTTGCTCGATTCGTGCCTCTGTGCACGGAGAATGTAGGTGAGCAATCTTGGAGTCAGATGGTTCTCCGAGCTATTTGAGAACCACGTTGTGATGGGGATTTCATGGTTTGTCGTCAGGAAGGAAATCGTCATCTGACCCAGATAGGGATCCTGTAGGATAGGAGTTTCAACCTATTTCGAAGCAGGTGCTTCTATAGGTTGTGCTGCATGATTTTTCTGGGAGACATAAGGGACTGATTACTCCTGCCTCTGTTGAACTAGAGGAGGGATTGCGTCCTCCTTCCGACTCTCAGCGGCCGCGTGTTCCTTAACAAGGACTGATTCCTCTTGTTGGACGGCGTTGGTCACATCAACTTCGGGCAGAGGTAGTGAATCCTCCTACGTATGTGCTGATGGGGGTTGCTCGGCAGACGTTCCTTGGACATTTGGAGCCTTGGACTGAGCAGATTAATTCTCACGAGCCTCCTCATGGCCCAGCCTCATACCTGTATGAAGGTCATCATCGTCTTTTTCTGAGTCAGAATGGTGGATCGGGCTGTTGGGCTTGTCGGTGGATGGATATTTCCCTTTCAGTCTCGTCTTCTCCTTTGCCACAAGGTGTGAAGAAATAAGTTCCTGGAAAAGTTTATCATCTCATTTGATCAGGACTTCGATATTTTGAGAGTCTGTCACTTCCAAAGCAAACAACTCTTCTTCATTCTAGTCCTCCCAATTGTATAGGATGTCGTAAGGGGCACCCTGTATGATTTCTAAACTTTGAAGCGCTCAAACGATTCCTTTATCTAAACTGGAAGGAGAATGTTATTAATGATATCCATGGGCGAGGGACTCCTAATAGTAGTAGGTTCCACTGTACGGTTGGGATTCTCGACAGGTAAATGAGGTTGTGGAGAAGATGTGATACTCCTATTTTTCTTGTTTTCGTATATCTCTATTTTTGTGATTCATTGTGCTGATGTATTATGACTAACCCCCGTTTACTTTTATCCCACTAAATTTTCTCCCATTACGTAATTAAAATTGGAATTCGCTATTGAGACACTTACTGAGCATTTCGCCATGTTCGTCTCCATGCAATTTCATAAAAATCGAGTCATCAAGTCATGGCGGCTGGGCACTGGCCGTCCAGGTGCGGTAGGACCGCCCATGTTGTAATATCCGCAATTTCGGACTTCCGGTAATTTTCATTTTTCGGCGGAGGTCCGTTTCGAAAACTCTCTTTTGACCGTTTCGTCATTCGGAGAATATTTAATTATGCACTTTTTGTCATCTGAGTTCATTTCGGTATCGTTTTGTTGAGTTCCGAGCTTTTTAGCAACTTTTCCGCACTTGAGTTCGATTCTTGCGAATCTCGTCCGAAACTGCTGTTTCGAGGTTCCCGTAAGTCCGTTTAACTTTGTTAGACGTGTTGTGAACTTCGGTTTGGTTATTCGACCACGTATCATGATTTTCGGATGTTTGGGCCGTTTTTGTAATTTCCTTTAAGTTTAGGGAATTTGTTCCTTGTTCGGTTTTGATCGTGTACCTCAGACAGTTTTGGGTTACTGGTTATTGTTTCTCGTTGTGTGTATTTTCCTCGGACTGTTGGGTCGGCATATCGTGTTTTGGTGATCGTCTTTTTCGTTTTTGGTAGCGTTGTTTTCTGTCCAGAATCATGCATCGGGACACTGTGCAAAACGGCGCAAGACCGCGGCATTTTGCGCCGTGTGCATGCGCCGTGTCGCCAGGGGTCGAACCTTGTCAGAAACGGCGCAAGACCCGCGGCATTTTGCGCGTGTGCGTGCGCCGTGTCGCACGAAGTCGCCGCCCGGCCAACACGGCGTTGAACACGGCGCTATTTGGACCGTTTGTTGCGCCGTGTTACATCCCGGTATATAAAGGACAGACGGGTGTTTTAACCCCATTTCTTCCTTTCTCTCCCGTTTCTCCACTCTCTCCTTGCGACTTTGGGCGATTTCAACCAGATATTGCAGTGTAGCATCTTATAACTCGGATTTGGACATTCTAACACGAATCAATCATCTTCCTTCCACCATTCCATCGTTGAATTGAGGTAATTGGTCATTATACCTAATTTTAGGGTTCTTGGCTATAATTCATTTTTCCTTTCGTTTTTGCTTCGATTGATGATGAACATTAGTTGGGTAATCATGGTGTTATGTTTTCCTAGAACTTTAGCGGATAAATTCCAAGTTTTTCCCCTTCGTTGATCGAATTTGAACTTTATGCCTCAATAGTGTTCGGCGGATGGTCCCTTAGGATAGAACGTCGTTTAATTCGTGGTTTCTCAGTGGAATTGTAGTTGATTGAGTCTTTATGTTGTTAGGGTCGAATTCTTGTGAAGAACTCGAGTCGGGACCCTTCCGTTCGTTGTCTTCTTCGGGGTCCGAGCTTCCCGGTCGAACCGTGTTCTTCGGAGCGTTCGGTAGCGGTTATTAAGGCAAGTATCTTACTATACGACTTGTATCTTGCGACTAGTAATTACGTATGAGATGTATAATGACTTTGCTTGCCTTCGTAAATATGTTCCGTTTGAGTTGGTTGTGTTTTCCGCAATTTGAAGGCTTTGTGATAATAGTGTTATATCAGTATACGTGTTAGGCGTTGTGCCATTTGTGCAGGAATGCGACGTACATATGGGATGGTTGTACACTTGGTTGTACAATGTATTGTGTACCGAATGTGTGTTATGTTGGTTAAATGTCGTTGATTGATGATAGTTGTTGCGAGTGTCGAGGTTGTGTTATTTGCGTGCAATGTACGATTTTGTGGTGATCAAGGTGATTGATTAATTGTGCTCGTTGTTGTATGTAATGTGAATGTGAATATGTGTGTGACCGCTAAGTTCACTCGTGTTGGTTCGACGGGACCTACGAGGATTCGTGGCAGTGGACTACGGGATCAGAACTTAGTGAGGTACTGAGGTCCAATCGTGTTTGTCTGACGAGGCCTACGATAACGCATGGCAGTGGACCATGAGTTTCGGACACAGTGCGTCCAACCGGGTGAGCTCGACGGGGCTTACGGTGACACGTGGCAGTGGACTACGGTGTCAGGACTGTGTGTGTGATTGTTGTGATTGATATAGTCCGTGCGGGTTGTTATGCCTACGGAGACACGTGACAGTGGATCACGGTGTCGGAATTGGTTATGATTGGTTAATAGTCCGTGTGGGTTGTTGAACCTACGGAGACACGTGACAGTGGATCACGGTGTCGGAATTGATTATGTTTGTTTAATTATGCGTGATGTAGTCCGTGCGGGTTGTTGAACCTACGGAGACACGTGACAGTGGATCACGGTGTCATGAGCATGATACTTTTCAAATCAAAGTTTTTACAGGAAAAGTTTTAAGAAAGAATGTTGGGCCGAGCCCCACGAGATTTATGGAAATGTTTAGGTATTGTAAACAGTTGAATTATGAAACGAGTTTTGGGTTAAGGCCCTTAAGTTTTTGAAAGGTTTTGTGAATCGGGACTTGAGGTCTTAAGGTTTTGAAATATTAAAAATTCGAGATGATAATCTTATTTTCGAATGCTTCATAGCTTATCTTCTCTTGTGAAAACCTCCGGGAATATTTGATACTTGATTATTATATTTGATCACGATTATTAATTGCTTGTTACATTTCGTATGATTTGATACTTGCACTAGTAAAGCAGTGGAGTTTTACTAACCCCAGTGTCGGGGGTGGATGTCTGTTTGCGTCGGTACATGCGGTCGGGGAGCGATCCACAGGATTGGCACAAGAGGATGACGAGTGCGATACTAATCATGAGTCGAGAGTTGTTTTGATTTTTGTTGTGTTGTCGAGTTGATTTGGTCTTCCATTTGTATTGTATTTCGACCCCTGTGTGGGTAATGTTATTTAAGTCGGTTTTGTTAATTGGGTTGTGTGACCTCATCGGCCTGTGTATTCACGTGTAAGTGACCATATCGGTCTGTATCATTTTATTGTTTGACCTGGCCGGGCAAGCATTTGGTTGTTTATGGATGTTTATCTGGTAGATCCTTGTGGAAAGGGTCTACGGCGTGTAATATTCCCATACGGTTTTGGGGGTGTTACATTTATGGTATCGAGCTTAGGTTGCGGAAACCTAGGTGTCGGGTCGAGTCGAGTCGTGGTTTGTCGAGTAATGTGTGGTCTTGTCGTTCGAGTCGTCGGGTGACAAGTTGAGTTGTGCGTAGTCACAACGTGTCGGATATGTTGTCGAACGAGATTAGTATCGTGGGCGACCGTCACCTCCGTGCGACTGTAGATGTAAGTCTCCTCCTTTATGCGTAATACTGTGTATCTCGATTTTATCTTAGTGAGTTAATTGCGGTGCATAATTTTATTTACACGGTATTGTGTAATATAGTTGTGTTTAACACTTGTGACACATAGTATGTGTATAGAAGGCACGTTATTGTTTTATCTTTGAACCACCGGGTGGGGTGGTAGGTTGTGAAAGTTTTAAACCTTGATGGGTTTCGAATAGGTACAAGCGGTAGAGTTTGTGAGAAACTCCGATGAATGATTTTCTGTGTGTTTAAACTTGGTACTACCAGATGCATTTGATTGAATTGGCGACCACGGTTTCCGTTTGAGTATATGGTTTTAAATTACTGTTTTTGGAATGTTGTAATTTTTGTCCGCTATGGGTAAGTTTGAGAATGTTTCTGAAGGACTTTGATTTGAGAATTTTGTAGAAATTGATTTTTGAAAATATTTTGGTGGTGCGGTCAAACCATAGTTTATATGGATTTTTAAAATTTGTTAAATTTTGACAAATGAGCCGTGTATTTTCAAATGACACAATCAGACGGTATTTGAAAAATGTGTTTTAAAATACTTCGGACATTGTAAAATATTACCGGTGTTGGACCACAATGGTATGCTAATGTTTTAACCGTGTATGCTGAGGTATAGGTCGTTCATCTTTGTCAATGTGAACGTGTGAATATTGCATTGTGCTGCTGATTTTGGGCTTATGTCGATTATGTGAGGTTTGTTTTATCTTGTTATTCTGATTGGATGTCCGTTCAGTATGCTAAGGGGTCGAGGTCGAGGCCGTGGTCATGGTCGTGGTCGTGGTCGTAATCGGGAGCAGGAGAGGGCGACTCCCTCCTTGCCGAGTACCAATCAGCTCAGTACAGATCAAGGATATTCTACTAGCGTTAATGTTGACGTTGGCGCCGCCACCATCCTTCGTCAGGTGGTTGATCAGTTAGTGCAGATGAATCAGGTCGTACGTCGGGATGAGAACCCAAATAGGGATAACGGAACTAGTAAGTGGTTACGAGATGTGATGAAGATGCAGCAACCCCGTTTTGTGGGTTCGTCTGACTTGTTAGGTTGGGAAAACTGGCTCTTCCAGTTGGACAGAATATTTGATGCTGTAGCTTGTCCGGATGATAGGAGGGTACCCATTGCTCAGTACCTACTCGACAAAGAAGCTGCAGACTGGTGGCACGCTGTAGTACCTGCAGATCATACACCTACATGGGCTGAGTTTAAGACCGCCATGGAGGCAGAGTATTGCCCGTTGCCTGTTCGTGAACGCAGAATCGTTGAATTTTTCTCGGCTACGCCCCAAGATGTGTCAATATCCGAGGCGATAGTCGATTATAATCGACAGTTGGCTTATGTTCGTGATCAAGTGAGAAGTGAAGCGGACAAGGTCCGATACTTCAATATGCGCATGAAACCCCATATCCGTGAGAGTATGGCTCCGCTCATGTGTACCACCCTGAAGGAATATCAGACCGAGCTTTAGCCATTGAGATGGCCGTTTCGTGACGGAACTGTTCGTAGAGTAAGAGACAAGACCTCGAGGAATTTTTCAAGAGGCCGAGGAGTGAGATCCGTGAGCTGTTGCTTTGCGCTTCTTCCTGGGAGCACTCCTCGTTCGGTTGACGTCTAAGAACCTTACCCCGAGGCGAGTAAGACGATCGGTGTGAAGACTCGCTTTAATGCGGTCGTGTAGGCCATGCGAGACAATTGTCGTCGCCACCGGTTAATTGTTTTAAGTGCGGCAATGGGCACCAAGCGGTGCATTGTGAGTCCGTTGCCAGGATGTTCGGGAATCGGGTTTTCGTTCCTACTCGGGGAGGGCCCGGTGGTGTCCAGTGATGTAGTTGTGTATCGTACTTTGTGCTGTAATTCGTGTAGAGATTGATATTTGTTGCGTGAACTTTTTGGTTTGGTTTCTATTCTATCATGATGTTTTATTTTAAGTTTCTAGACGAAACTTAATTTTAATAGGATAGAATGTAATATCCGGTATTCTCGTTTTCCGTTATCTTGAATTGTTTGTGTTTTGACGTCAGACATTTTCTTATTGATGAGAATCGGAATGATTTCTATCGTGATACTCTATTTGTTTCTATCGCATAGCCGTTTTAGTCGGGTGCAACTTGTTGTCGCGTACGTTTCTTGGATTAAATGTGTGCATATGATGTGGTATGTTATGCGTCGTTAATTGATTGTTATTTTTTTGAATCATTGCCGGTGGCTTTGTTATGGTCGTCGTGGGGCGTGTTTCCACGCTGTACATTCTTTCGCATTGCTTGTAACGTTTCGCCAATGGGCGAAAGTTATGCGTTCTTGTGTATCTCGTTGAGGTTTCCTGTTGGGATAGTGCTTCTCCCTACTTATTTTAAGTTTCGGGACGAAACTTCTTTTAAGGAGGGTAGAATGTAATATCCGCAATTTCGGACTTCCGGTAATTTTCATTTTTCGGCGGAGGTCCGTTTCGAAAACTCGCTTTTGACCGTTTCGTCATTCGGAGAATATTTAATTCTGCACTTTTTGTCATCCGAGTTCATTTCGGTATCGTTTTGTTGAGTTCCGAGCTTTTTAGCGACTTTTCCGCACTTGAGTTCGATTCTTGCGAATCTCGTCCGAAACTGCTGTTTTGAGGTTCCCGTAAGTCCGTTTAACTTTGTTAGACGTGTTGTGAACTTCGGTTTGGTTATTCGACCACGTATCATGATTTTCGGATGTTTGGGCCGTTTTTGTAATTTCCTATAAGTTTAGGGAATTTGTTCCTTGTTCGGTTTTGATCGTGTACCTCGGACCGTTTTGGGTTACTGGTTATTGTTTCTCGTTGTGTGTATTTTCCTCGGACTGTTGGGTCGGCATATCGTGTTTTGGTGATCGTCTTTTTCGTTTTTGGTAGCGTTGTTTTACATCTGCATGTCGTCGTCAGACTGTGCAAAACGGCGCAAGACCCGCGGCATTTTGCGCCGTGTCGCCCAGGGGGTCGGGCACTGTCCGAGAAACGGCGCAAGACCCGCGGCATTTTGCGCCGTGTCTGTGCGCCGTGTCGCACAGGGGTCGCCCGCTGACCAGCAACACGGCGCTATTTGGACCGTTTGTTGCGCCGTGTTACATCCCAAGATATAAAGGATGACGGGTGTTTTAACCCCATTTCTTCCTTTCTCTCCCGTTTCTCCACTCTCTCCTCGCGACTTTGGGCGATTTCAACCAGATATTGCAGTCTAGCATCTTATAACTCGGATTTGGACATTCTAACACGAATCAATCATCTTCCTTCCACCATTCCATCGTTGAATTGAGGTAATTGGTCATTATACCTAATTTTAGGGTTCTTGGCTATAATTCATTTTTCCTTTCGTTTTTGCTTCGATTGATGATGAACATTAGTTGGGTAATCATGGTGTTATGTTTTCCTAGAACTTTAGCGGATAAATTCCAAGTTTTTCCCCTTCGTTGATCGAATTTGAACTTTATGCCTCAATAGTGTTCATGGATGGTCCCTTAGGATAGAACGTCGATTAATTCGTGGTTTCTCGGTGGAATTGTAGTTGATTGAGTCTTTATGTTGTTAGGGTCGAATTCTTGTGAAGAACTCGAGTCGGGACCCTTCCGTTCGTTGTCTTCTTGGTCCGAGCTTCCGGTCGAACCGTGTTCTTCGGAGCGTTCGGTAGCGGTTATTAAGGCAAGTATCTTACTATACGACTTGTATCTTGCGACTAGTAATTACGTATGAGATGTATAATGACTTTGCTTGCCTTCGTAAATATGTTCCGTTTGAGTTGGTTGTGTTTTCCGCAATTTGAAGGCTTTGTGATAATAGTGTTATATCAGTATACGTGTTAGGCGTTGTGCCATTTGTGCAGGAATGCGACGTACATATGGGATGGTTGTACACTTGGTTGTACAATGTATTGTGTACCGAATGTGTGTTATGTTGGTTAAATGTCGTTGATTGATGATAGTTGTTGCGAGTGTCGAGGTTGTGTTATTTGCGTGCAATGTACGATTTTGTGGTGATCAAGGTGATTGATTAATTGTGCTCGTTGTTGTATGTAATGTGAATGTGAATATGTGTGTGACCGCTAAGTTCACTCGTGTTGGTTCGACGGGACCTACGAGGATTCGTGGCAGTGGACTACGGGATCAGAACTTAGTGAGGTACTGAGGTCCAATCGTCTTTGTCGACGAGGCCTACGATAACGCATGGCAGTGGACCATGAGTTTCGGACACAGTGCGTCCAACCGGGTGAGCTCGACGGGGCTTACGGTGACACGTGGCAGTGGACTACGGTGTCAGGACTGTGTGTGTGATTGTTGTGATTGATATAGTCCGTGCGGGTTGTTATGCCTACGGAGACACGTGACATTGGATCACGGTGTCGGAATTGATTATGTTTGTTTAATTATGCGTGATGTAGTCCGTGCGGGTTGTTGAACCTACGGAGACACGTGACAGTGGATCACGGTGTCATGAGCATGATACTTTTCAAATCAAAGTTTTTACAGGAAAAGTTTTAAGAAAGAATGTTGGGCCGAGCCCCACGAGATTTATGGAAATGTTTCCGGTATTGTAAACGGTTGAATTATGAAACGAGTTTTGGGTTAAGGCCCTTAAGTTTTTCGAAAGGTTTTGTGAATCAGGACTTGAGGTCTTAAGGTTTTGAAATATTAAAAATTCCCGAGATGATAATCTTATTTTCGAATGCTTCATAGCTTATCTTCTCTTGTGAAAACCTCCCGGGAATATTTGATACTTGATTATTATATTTGATCACGATTATTAATTGCTTGTTACATTTCGTATGATTTGATACTTGCACTAGTAAAACAGTGGAGTTTTACTAACCCCGAGTAATCGGGGGGTGGATGTCTGTTTTGCGTCGGTACATGCAGATTCGGGAGCAACACAGGATTGGCACAAGAGGATGACGAGCTGCGATACTAATCATGAGTCGAGAGTTGTTTTGATTTTTGTTGTGTTGTCAGAGTTGATTTCAGTCTTCCGCTGTATTGTATTTCGACCCCTGTGTGGGTAATATTATTTAAGTCAGTTTTGTCAATTGGGTTGTGTGACCTCATCGGTCTGTGTATTCACGTGTAAGTGACCATATCGGTCTGTATCATTTTATTGTTTGACCCTGGCTGGGCAAGCATTTGGTTGTTTATGGATGTTTAGCCTGGTAGATCCTTGTGGAAAGGGTCTACGGCATATAATATTCCCATACGGTTTTGGGGGTGTTACACATGTGCGGTAGGAATCGGCCAGGCGCGCAGGAGCAGCCCACATGGGCAGGTGCTCGTGTGGTGCTCGTGCGGGACAGGGCAGTGCGTGCTGGCCGCGCACGATCCTGGCACATGGGCCGACGCTCGTGCGGCACTAGGATTCCAGGAGTAGGCATGCTCGAGGGCCGCTCGTGCATGTTGCTCGTGTGTGGTGTCGTGCATTGCGACACAGGCCAGGCGGTGCACGCTTGACCCGGTGCACGAGCGGACGTCCGAGCATCATGCTCGTGCATGTCCGGAAGTTTCTCGGACGCATCTGAAAGGTTCTCGGGCATGTCCGGAAGGCTTGGACATGTTCTTGATGCACGACCGGTTGCTCGTGCGTGGCTGCTCGTACGTCGGCAGGTCTATGAATATGACCAAGCAGTTGAGTTTTTCGCACATTTTCTCATTTCTCCTCTTTTATTTCCACGGTTGGGACTTGGAGCACACAAAGGCATGCTGTAAAACTATCAATCCATAAGGTTTCTGAGTTCCTAACAACAGTTTAATCATCCTCTAATCTCTTACGATCGACCGAATCAGGGTAAGTTTTCCTAAAATCCTATTTTTGGGAAAGTTGGGTAATTTGAATGATTTGGCCCATGTATTTTGAGTCAGACTAGATTATTGGAGAATTATCAGTAATCTAGCGGTATTATATAAATTTCATTGTTTTTCCGCGGTTTAATTGTCCGTGATTCGTCGCTTTGCTGAGTTTTAAACCAACGCCTTCAAGGTATTCGGTAAAATTCCGTAGAGAGAATTCGGGCGTTATACGATGTTTTTCACTACATGATCACTGTTTGATTTATGCTAGGATATTATGATCAAGTTCCCTGCGAGGAGCTAGTGTTAAACCCTTCCGTTCGTCGTCTTCATCAAGGTTCCGAAGTTTTCGATTGACCGTGTTCTTTGGAGTATTCACGAGACTTACTGAGATCGAAATTCTGGTGAATCGTCCATTCTGTCTTCATGTCAGTTGAACTTTTCCATTCGTTGAAAGACCGGGCAAGTATTTGATCATGCTTTATGTATAAATTGCAATTGAATATATATAAATTGTGATTTTCGTATGGTTTTGTTCATGCTCTAAATTCAGCAACTCTACATTGACATTTTGATACATTTTTTAATATGATTTCTTAAAATAAAGTAGGTTTTGGATGGATTTCAAAAATGGTTTTGAAAATTATATTGGAAATGTTTTATTTTTTTTTTGAACAAGATTTCTAAAATATTTTTGAAAATAATTTCAAAAATATTTTTGAAAATAATTTGAGAAAGATTTTATGTAAATAATTGATGACTGATCGCGATTACTGTTTTCTGAAATGATATCATTTTATAAATGATTTTTCGAGGCTGCCTCGAAGAGTTCTTTCGAATGATATTGAAAAGCAAGGTTGCTGAAAGTTTTGGATAATGATCTGAGGCGTCCGGCGTTAAGGTTATGTGACAACATACCTTGAAATGTGGAATGGTATGATTAGAAAAAGATATTTTTGGAGTTGTACCCATGTTGTGAAATTGTGTTTTGTGATCGATTAAAGACAGTGATTGCCCTGACGGGGGTTCTGGGATACGTTGGGGGTGCTGGACCACATATCACTCGATGGGTCGAGTAAAGCCAGGGATTGCCCTGACGAGGGCTCTGGGGTGTGTTGGGGTGCTGAACCACGTGCCACTCGATCGAGTTATGCAACTAGGGACGATCTGACGAGGCTTTAGGGATATGATGAGGTTCAGAACTTCGTATCGGTATAGCCCATGCAGTTTTGCTTGAAATATGTTATACATATTATTCCGGAATAAGGACGTGACATGGTACTGCTTATGCTTTTAGATTGTGAACGATGTTGTTGTCACTATACTGTTGGGGCGCTGATACTTGGTGAGAAAATCCTCCTTCTTGCTATTCTGATATAATCAGTCATCAGACTAATTCTTTTATTGCACGTTATACATATTCTTGTTATAAAATGCTTGCACCGGCCGTTTGCTGACCCCTTCGGGGGTAGATACCTCTTTGTGTATTCGTGTATAGGTCTTAATGGCGATCCGGCAAAGGATGGGCATGAGGATGACGAGCCGTAGAGATATTCTCTCATGTTGCTGATGTCGTTTTAGTTTTTTTGGTCCTGTTTTGTGTAATTACTCGCGAGTGCTATTTTTATTGATGTTACGCCTATGTATGGGCTTGGGTACTGTCTTGAGGTTTGTTATTTGTATGTTGAGTTGGTCTAACCGTGGTCATGTTCGACCTTGCTGGTAGTGATTTTTTGGTTTTACATTTGACCAGATTGGTCAGTGTGTGTAAAGATGTGTTAAACAGGTCTTCCCTTGTGGATTCCCGAAATGGATCCACAGTGCTCTAACAGTTCCAAACCATGGCGGGGTGTTATGGAAGGTGGTATCAGATCGTAGGTTTCTGAATAACTAAGCTGACGATTAGTGTGTCTGTTTTGTCGTGTCGTGTTGTCGATTGTTGTTGTGTTGAGAGATATCACGGGCTGCCATCGTCTCGTGCCACCTGCGTTGTAAGTCTCTCGGATCCTTAATTTCTTTTATAAACCTATTTAGTCTCCTTTCTGAGCCTGTCTGGACTTTGTATTGAGATAAGAGACCTTTTGTGAACTGTACCGGGGTCGCACCCATTGATTTTATTCTGATCCTATCTGAATTCCACGAGAAACTAGGGTAACCTGTTGGTACTTTGATCTCATCCAAATTGTGTCCATTATTTTCCCTTCCCCTATACGTTTGAGGGGTTTGTGCATACTGGCTTATGGTAATGGTTACCCAGAGTAAAATTCCTCGAGAACATGAATGAACCGTGTTTTTGTACTTTTCAATCCGAATGTTTTCAAAGTTAAAATAGAGAATTGATTTATGCACTAAAAACTCCTTGATGGGAGTATATACGTATAAACATAAGATGTGAATGTAAAAAGTTTTTTTTGAAAAGCAAATATACGAGCCTATGTACCGGAAGTAAGAGATGCATCATAACTACAACGTGTAAAAGGGTCACGTAAAGGATCAAGCACGGATTGTTCATGTGCCACAATGTTGAGGTGCAATAGCTAGAATAATGAGTTCAAAATTTGAGCTTCTTGACCTCATCGCTCCAATCCAGATGCGACATATTAACATTCCAACCCATTGCGGATTATTCCCTTTTGGTGCCTTAAGCATTTTATCCTTTACCTTTCTTGAAAAGCAAGCTCTTTTCTTTGTACCTAATTGAAATCTTTAAGCTGGGATCAGCAATTATCATTACACCACCCTCTCTTTGATACGTTGGTCCTATGTGCGTCAAGTTGAACCCTGACGACATATTTTCTTTATAGCCCTTCATTATGGGCATGACGGCCATATATTGTCACTAATCGCGATTGCAAGGATGTTACGGCTGCACAGAAATCAGTTGGTCGGACTTTCGAGAGATCCTGTTACAGCCATAATAGTGGCAGTTAGCTGAAGATACTAGAAGTCGTGTTATGGCGGTATGTCAGTATCTCTCATAGCTGTAACTACATAGGTCAGTCAAACTTTCTGGAAGTAAGTGAGTCGGTTGTCAGAATAATCCCGATATCATATTACAGTCGTTATGTGATACCTATTATGACTACAATAACGAAGGCTAAGAGACCTTCGTAGCGCTCGCTAGAACCACCGACTGAAATTCAGTTTGTATGTAAGGCTTCGAGAAGATACTTCTTCAGCGGAACTAAGACGACAGTTGAAAGGGAATAATTGAGTGACCATATAGGGATGGATCCTTCCAAACATACCCATTGCCCGGAACATATCATCTATTTAGATGCATTAGCACAATTTCATCAAGATGCAAGTCAGGCTGTGCAAGCAGCAGCTGCACAAGAACACGAGCGTGCTATGCAACTAGAAGCTCAACTGACTACAGTACAGCACGATCTTCAAGAAAGAGAGGCCTAGTACAATCAGGCAAGAGAGGCCCTCCAGGATCAAATTCAACAAGAGAAAGAAATGATACGAGCCCACATGGAGGAGATTCTTGCTCTTCTTCCAGCGGCCCCAGTTTCGATAATAGGACAAGAAGTTGCAGATGCTGAAGAGGACCTTGAAGACGAAGTTGAAGAAGACCCCATTGTCATTGACCCATGAAGTATGCTTAACAGAGCATGTCATGGGTCCAACAGACGAAGATGTAAATACGTCTCATAAGTGTACTACTAAGAAGGTATTGATGTTTTCTCACAAGATATAAATCGACATAATGTTTACTATTTAAGAAGAAAATTATTCGCGGATGTGACCTATAATCCAAATATGTTTTAACACCCTACTTTTGGTTCTATGTTTCGAGAAATTTTTATGCTTTTACAATCTAGGGCTTTAAACCTTTATGTGTGGATTTTGTTGTCGAACTATAGAACTTGCGAGCTATGTGGTGCTACGATTATTAGCTTGATGTCTAAACTTATCGTGATTATGGTTCCGCCATGTAATGGTTTCAAGGCCTCGTTGCATAATCCTCCTATTGAAAAATATTGAACCCTATTCCCCTTGGTAACTCATTATTCCCCTCGAACAACCTGTTTCCATTCGTGTGTTGTGCTTTACATTGGTTTCAATTTGCGTCGTAAAGACTGACCCCCGTTGATGCTGAACATTATCGTGATGTTTGTAGTCATATCACGTTCGAGCCCCATAACATACGTTAACCTTCATAACCCTTACAAATTTCGTCCAAAACTATCATTTAATGATTTATGCTTGTTCAATTAATAATTTCAGACGTTTTAGAAGCTTGGATGTTGTTGCTTGAGCTCAAGACGTGATTCCAGGATGTTGAGCCAATTCATAATTTTGCTAACCCTTGGAGCGTTTATTTTCAAACTCATACTCATATACTTCGATTCCTCGTGATCTTATGTATGTTAATCACCTCGGCCCGTGTACCATATATTTACTTAGTCAGTTCATCGCATTTCGAGGATTGCCGCATTCAAATATTGTTCATGGCATTTTGGAGCTGAGCAAAGTAGTTATTTTCCTTGTTGGTTCTGCTGCCCCTTGTTCTAAGTTTCGCCCGAAACTTATTTTAAGGAGGGTAGAATGTAATACTCCTCTTTTTCCCATTTTTGTATATCTCGATTTTTGTGATTCGTTGTGTCGATATGTTATTACTATCCTCTGTTTCCTTTTCTCCCGCTAAATTTTCTCCCATTGCATAATTAAAATTGGAATTCATTATTGAGACACTTACCGAGCGTTTCGTTATGTTTGTCTCCATGCAATTTCAGAAAAATCAAGTTGTCGAGTCATGACGGCTAGGTACTGGCCATCCAGGTGCGGCATGAACCGGCCATGTGCGGCAGGAATCGTCCAGGTACGCATGAGCATCCAACACGGGCAGATGCTTGTGTGGTGCTCGTGCGGGACAAGACAGTGCCTGCCGGCCGCGCACGAGCAGGGCGCACGAGATTGGCGCACAGGCCGGCGCTCATGCGCACTGGACTGCCAGGAGAGGCCCGCATGAGCGCTGCTTGGTAATGGTGCTCGTGCAGTGTGACAGAGGCCAGGAAGGGGCGCGCACGACCGGACGTCCGAGCATCATGCTCTTGCATGTCCAGAAGGTTCTGGAACGCATCCGGAAGGTTCTTGGGCATGTCCGGAAGGCTCGGGCATGTTCTTGATGCACGACCAGCTGCTCGTGCATGGCTGCGCATACACCATACATGTCTATAAATATGACCGAGCAGATGAGTTTTTTGCATGTTTTCTCATTCTCCTCTTTTCTTTCCATAGTTGGGACTTGGAGCACATAAAGGCAAGCTGTAAAACTGTCAATCCACAAGGTTTTTGAGTTGCTAACAACGGTTTAATCATCCTCTAATCTCTTCTGATCGACCGAATCAGGGTAAGTTTTCCTAAAACCCTAGTTTTGAGAAATTTAGGTATTCTGAATGATTTGGCCCGTATATTCCGAATCAGCCTAGATTATTGAAGGATTATCAATAATCTAGCGGTATTCAACCAATTTCATTGTTTTTCTGCGGTTGAATTATCCTCGATCATCATTTTGTTGAGTTTTAAACCACCACCTTCAAGGTGTCCGGTAAAATGTCGTAGAGGGAATTCGGGTGTTCTACGATGTTTTTCCCTGCTAGATCGCTATTTGATTGATGTTAGGATATTAGGATCGAGTTCCCTGCAAGGAGTTGGTGTTAAACCCTCAGTTGATCATCTTCATCAAGGTTCCAAAGTTTCCGATTGACCGTGTTCTTAGGAGTATTCACGAGACTTGCTGAGATCGAAAGTCTGGTGAATCATCTATTCCGTCTTCTTTTCAGTCGAACTTTTACATCCGTTGAAAGACCAGGCAAGTATTTGATCGTGCTTTATGTACAAATTGCAATTGGATATGTATAAATTGTGATTTTCATATGGTTTTGTTCATGCTCTAGATTCAGCAACTCTACGTTGCCATTTTGAAATGTTTTTTAGTGCGATTTCTTAAAATAAACCAGGTTTTGGAATGATTTTCAAAATGGCTTTGAAAACAATTTCGGAAATGTTTTTTTTGAAAAAGATTTCGAAAATGTTTTTGAAAATAATTTGAGAAAGATTTTCTGTAAATAATTGATGACTGATCGCAATTACTGTTTTCTGAAATGATCATTTTATAAATGATTTATCGAGGATGCCTCGAAGAGTTCTTTCAAATGAGATTGAAAAGTAAGGTTGCTGAAAGTTTTGAATAATGATCTGAGGCTTGCTTTGTTAAGGTTATGTGACCATATACCTTGAAATGTGGAATAGTATGATTGGAAAATGATATTTTTTGAGTTGTACCCATGTTGTGAAACTGCGTTTTGTGATCGAGTAAAGCCGGGGATTACCCTGATGGGGGCTCTGGGATACATTGGGGCACTGGACCACGTATCACTCAATGGGTCAAGTAAAGCCGGGGATTGCCCTAAAGAGGGCTCTCGGGTGCGTTGAGGTGCTGAACCACGTGCCAATCGACCGGGTTATACAATCGGGGATGGTCTGGCGAGGCCTCTGGGATACGATGGGGTGCTGAAGCTCGTATCAGTATATCCCATGCAGTTTTTCTTGAAATATGATATACGAATTATTCTGGAATAATGATGTGACATGATACTTCTTAAGCTTTTTGATTGTCAATGATGTCATTGTCACTATACTGTTGGGGCACTGGTGCTTTGTGAGAAAATCCTCCTTCTTGCTATACTAATATAATAAGTCATCACACCAATTCTTTTATTGCACCTAAAACATATTCTTGTTATCAAATACTTAAACCGGCCGTTTGCTGACCCCTTTGGGGGTGGATACCTCTTTGTGTATTCATGTACAGGTCTTAATGGCGAGCCGGCATTGGATGGGTACGAGGATGACGAGCCACAATTTTCTCGTATTGCTGATGTCGTTTTAGTTGTTTTGGTCCTGTTTTGTGTAAGTACTCGCGAGTGCTATTTTTATTGATGTTACGCCCATATGTGGGCTTATGTACTATCTTGAGGTTTCTTATCTGTATGTTGAGTTAGTTTAACCGTAGGCACGTTTGACCTTGTTGGTAGTGATGTTTTGGTTTTACATTTTACCAAATAGGTAGGTGTGCGTAAAGGCGTGTTAAACAGGTCTTGCCTTGTAGATTCTCGAAATGGATCCACGACGTTGTAACAGTTCCAACCCAGGGCGGGGGTGTTACAAAAGCGGGATCCCTAACTGGGTGGGATGCCCTGCTGGGAGAGGGACTCCGTACAGGGATGGGTGCCTAGTTTGGAGTAGTGGTTATCGGGTCCAAAGGGGCAGTCGATTCACCAGTACCTTCTATTTTCATGAACATCTAGTCATCCGTCATAGACTCAATGGGCTCAGGATATATTGTGGGAGCAGCCATAGTTCCTTCCAAAGGGGTTGCATCCAGTGTGATTGCTTTTTCGGCAGATACAGCTTGGAGGATTGCCTCAATGGCCGCTGTAGCCACTAGGGTTGCTGCAGGCACAGCTTTCGGCTTCGCAAATTTCTTGATTTTGTGCTTCTTCTTCTCGATAGCTATAAGTGAGCTGCTATCGGGAACACTTCTTTTATTGTTGACAGCTTTCTTCTTGATGTCAACTGATTTGGATTTTCAGGGCATGTCGGTAACATCCCTAGAATCTTTGGATGTTGGGAGGGAGAGGGTATCGGGCCTACTGTCGAGAAGCAAGTCCTTGTTAAAAACTAACGGCTTCGAGCCACCAAGAAACTTCCTTCCAAGAATCTTCTAGGCACTAGCTGACTGCTATATGCCACAACTTGTCAGGATATAGTTTAGTATCAGGCCAAACGATTTTCTGGAAGACTCTCCTAGATGATCTGACACCAGCTCACCTTTTCTCCAGACATTATGGCCACCATCATCCTGAAGACTTGTGCACATCTCAAATGCACCTGTTCTGTTTTCAACCACCCTGTAGCAATAGTCATACAAATAAAGATATGACAGGGTGAAGTTCTTCTTGTGAACAGACATATGGACTGGGGAAGCTTAGGAGTTCCCAGTAAACAGTCCCTAGTAAGCTTTCAGAAGATCCTCAGATCCGAAAGACTCCAGTTCCTCCAGTGATAACCCATCAGAGGGAAGTCTATGCAGGCATTCAATGAGTTCACACTTTATGGTTATATCGTTATCTTGAATGGTACTGACAATGGCACTGACTTCAGAACCCTTTTTGTTTGACACGGAGTGGAACTCAATGTCAACAATGAATTCTTAAACAATAAGGTCATCATAGTTCTCTGGATGCAAGCTACCCAGATGGTAGAGATCTGTTTGCTTCACACGAGATACCACAAGATTCATCCCGATATCATCTTCATCCTCAGACGCGATATGCTCCTGCAATACTGAGCGTGTAAAAATTATTCCAGTGATGATAAGGCCTTCTTCTAAGTTGAAAGAGTAAGTTTGGGAAGACATTTTGCAGAAATAGATTGAGAAAATAGTGAGCAGAAAGCAAGAAGTATATAGGCTGTATGTTGTAGGCTCGATAATATGCAAAAGGCATAAAGAGCCTTAATATCGGCATACTTTACCTTTTATAGGGTGCAGGAAAAACTAGGTTATACCGTGAATGATCAGATTTAAGGGATGGGAACTGTGTTTTAAATGAACGTACAAGATGGACTCAAACGTAACTTTTAAATCTAATCCATCAGTTTTGAGATTAATGGGCGGGTACACTTCTGACATGGTTTGTCTTCCACTATTGCACGAAACGGTGGTTTAAAATTTAAGATCACGGTAGTTGAGGCAGTAAGGTCCAGGTGTCTTAAAAGTATTAGAGGATAAATCGTTTTAAATTCAGACAGAGCATGTGGACTTAAAACAATTTGTTGCGATGAATAAGGACAAGACTAAAATAGTAATTGATATCCTACAGTGTATGTGCTGTATCAGTGAAAATACAGCGTTCCCCCTTAAAAGTTAGATACAGGATTCAGTTCTTATAGCAATATTGGATTAATACTGTATTCATGGGTCATACTGTATCTCCCCTTAATTAATGCACACATAATCTATAGGAAGTTTATATGCCTTCATTAACCTACAAAGATACGACTTGAAGTTCTCAGTGTACAGTTTATTAAAGTGGATACTGTATTCTTGGGTCTTACAGCATTCCCCATCAATTAATAAGTAAAATGTGAAAACATACAGGGAGTCTCACTGTAGCATTCTCAATTCTTGGCGAATCTTACAGAATCTGGTTGTGCTGAGAGGTTTTTTAAAGATGTCGGCTAACTGGATATCTATATGAATCTTCTCGATCCAAACATCTTTATTCTCAACATGATTCCTATGAAATGATGCTTTATATCAACATGCTTAGTTCGCGAGTGCAATACAGGGTTGTACGTGATTGCAATTGCACTCGTTCTATCGCACATGATTGGTGTCTCTTTGCCATGGATTCCATAATTGTAACTACTATTACATCTAGAGAATCTGCATACAGCAACTTCCAGCGGCATAATATTCTGACTCAACTCTAAAAAGTGAGTTGGCCAATTGCTTCTTACTGAACCATGACATAAGTCTAGGTCCAAGGAAGTGACAAGTGCCGCTTATACTCTTCCTATCCAACTTAAAGCCTCCAACATTCGAGTCATTATAGTCTACCAAATCGAATCCTCCTTCCTTACGATGCCAAAATCCTATATCTATTGTTCCTTTCACGTACTTAAGGATTTGTTTGGCTATGGTGAGGTGTGAATCCTTATGTACTACCTAGTACCGAGCACACACTCCTACATCAAAATGTATATTGGGCTTGCTAGTTGTTAGGTACATGAGTGAGCCTATTATCTTTCTGTAGAGTGATTGATCAATCGTCTTTCCTTCTTATTGAGCACTTATCTGCATGGAAGTGCTCATGGGGTTAGACGAGGATTTGGAGTTGTTCATCCCCAACATGTTGAGTAGCTTCTTGATGTACTTTTCCTGGTTGATGAATATGCCTTTAGGCAATTGCTTAACCTGCATAGAAAATGACTAAGTTCTCCCATCATACTCATTTCAAATTTACTTTTCATGATATGAGAGAACCTTTGACATAAAGAAAGGTTAGTTGAACCAAATATAATATCATCGACATAAATCTGTACCATTAAAAGATCGTCACCTTCATGTATTTTAAAAAGAGTCTTGTCCACTGCACCTTTCTCAAATCCGTTGTTGATTATGTATAGGGATAGGGTTTCATACCATACTTTTAAGTCCGTACAGTGATTTGCTTAGCTTGTATACTAGGTCTCTGCCTTCAGTGTTGACAAACCGTGGTGGTTGTTCAACATAGACTTCTTCGATAAGGTCTCTATTCAGGAATGGACTCTTAATGTCCATTTGATATACTATGAAGTTCTTGTCAGCGGCGAATGCTAGGAATAGTTTGATAGCTTCTAATCTGGCTATAGGGGCAAAAGTTTCATCGTAGTCCATGCATTCTTTCGGTCTGTAACCTTGAGCGACTAGTCGGGATTTGTTTTTTATGACTAGTTCATTTTCATCCTTTAGAGCTCGAATGATTTATTGGTTTGCAAGTAGATAAAACTTAACTAGGCAGTAAGTTTAGACAAGGCTTGTATAACGTGTACTCTGACATGTAGAGTGCCTGTCTTCACTAAGGATTAGGGGGAGCACACATTATTGGTATGCTGATGGGATTAGTATACTCGAACATGACTCACTTCGATTAGGTCACATGGATATCACCCAGGAATTGTCGATGACTGAATCGAAAGGTTGTGATAGGTATATGTGGACCTTGGACTTGAGGTTTCAGTAGGAGATGTACTTGTGACATTAAGTAAGTCATTAGAATAGTTCGATCCAATCACCGGTTGGTGGGGTCAACCTTGAAATGCAACTTAGTGGGCAAGTAGCAGTCTCTATTGAATACCAAGATAGAATTCTTTCTCTTATAAGTGAGCAGGTAAATGTCCTGTTCGGTTAATGGAAAATGAGATCATAAGTCTTTGGTCCAAGCAGTTAGAGATAGTTGTATTTGATACACAAGAGCTCGGTGATCTCGGTTTGCATCAACAAATACATAGAGTCAATTTACAATAGGGTTTGACTTTACCGTGACCCTAATACTTGACATCAACATATGATTGAAGGGTGTATACGTATACATTATTCACGACATAATGGTTTTGAAATGATCCGATCATTCGTTCTTAGTTGGGTTACGGTGTGGAGCACTAGACTGGCTAAGTGTTACCCGTACTCCTGCGTTCCTCTCATTGCCGACTAAGACGGACCTATGGAGTCCCGCATAAGGATACTTGATGGATAAAATATGTATTTATTATGTCTTCATTAATATTGGATATTAGATATCTAATTTGATTTATTTGATAAATCATGCGGTCTAGTGAATTGAAATTTAATTACCGGGTAATTAATTTAATACATAAATAATTATTTCTTGGAAATATATTCATAAATACTCGAATACTTTTAGGTCATAAAAGAGATCAAAAGTGGAAATATCATTTAAGTTACAGGACATACGCATAGCTGTAGTTTTTATGTCCCATCTGTTAGGAATACCTGTTAGATTTTGATGATGTCATCCCTGTATTGTGATTCATTCAAATGTATGTTCTAAATGACTTGGCATTATAAAGAAATACCAAATGAGTATCTTCTATATGTCTTAAAATTTAAGGCCAAGTCTTGATCAAAAGTTGATCATAAAGAAAAGCGACTAAGTATAGAACTGCCATATATTAGAGAAGTTTTCAAGCAAGTTCATTATCAGAAAAGTTTTGGTCAACGCAAAACATCAGATAAGTTCGACCAAAACCAAGCTGCAGTTAAGTTCTGAAGAAGGCGCTACATCAGACAAGTATTGGTCAAACAGGAATATCAGAGAGGTTTGACCAAAACCCATCTGCAGTCAAGTTATCAGACGAGCTCTAGTCAACACAAAACATCAGCTGTAGTTTGACCATCAGATCAGAGAATATTCATCAGGTCATAGAACTTCAATCATATCATCAGAGCAGAGAACTTTGTCTCAGAGCACTTCTACCAAGATATATTAGAGAAGTTTTACATTAGAGAAGGTTGACCGCACATCAGGGAGGTTTGACCAAGAGATATCAGATGAGTTCTCAGAAAAAATATCATCCAAGTAACTCAGTCCATGTCAGCAAGCGTTGAAGTCAAGAATAACGGAAATCCACATGCAGACGTAAGGAGACAAACCGGAAAGATACCCCGAAGGTTAGGAATAAAATATTCCTTGAGATCCACATTATGAAGACTTATGAATATACAAATCAAAAAAAGTGGCACGATCAAAAGAATTCTTTCAAATGATCGGAATTGAAAAGGGAATCAAGTCGTGCAATGGAATGATAAGATAAACAAAGAAGTCTGCTCTCCAACGGACCAATTTGTTACAGTGATGCAACGGCTATGAAGAGAAGCTCAAGATTCGTACTATAAATATCTAAAGATCGGAAATGAGCAAAGTACGATACGAACAATATATTCAAGCGATCAAAGCAATCAAAGCAATCATAGTGAACAAATAGCATCATGAAGATCAAAGCTTAAACAGTCATATTCAAAGAAGCTCATAAGTTGGAGAAGACAAACACTCTTGTCTTTAAAGCTGGGTACGGGGTACTTCTGTGAACGAGGCTTCAGAAGCTTCGCGACTGATAAGGCATCCACGGGTTCTTGATTGGAAGTTGATAGACAGCTCGAGAGTTGTTGAGGCATCCACGGGTTTTCGATCAAGAGGTGTTAGGTAGTCAAGGGAGTTGCAATGGCCACTGGTTTCCACTAGTTGGAAGCTGTTGTAACAAGGAAACATTCATTATAACCTTTATCACTGGTTGACAGTTATAGTGAATTTATCTCCAACTGATTTGGAGAGAAGTGGAGTAGTAGAGGATTACCCCACCTCTGAAACCACTATAAGTGCTTGTGTGATTTACTGCTTTAAACAACATACATAACCACTGCATACATATTCACTGTTCCATTAGAAAGTTATCTGTAGTCGATACTTGTTATCTGCATTATTATCAGCTGTGTCTTCCGCATTATCTATATGCAGTTGACATAAGTCACGCACTTAATCACAGCTGAGAAACTCACCTGAGATTCAGGAAAGAGTTTAATAAGTCTATTCACCCCCCTCTAGACTTATTCCTGACGACTTGTGACCTACAAGTGGTATCCGAGAGTTTGGTTCAATTTTTACAGAACCAGATCCATATATATTAAATATATATTTTAATCTGTCAGTATAATGGAACACATGCAACATATGCACTCTAGATTACCTGTATTCTCTGTTGATGAATATGACTTGTGGAAAATAAGAATGCAGTCTCATCTGTCATCTATTCATGATGACATGTGGTGTATTATTGAGGAAGGTCCCTTCATATTTGAGAAGGATAATACACCATAAGAAATTGCTGCTAGAAATCCAGAGAAGATCCCCAAGAAGAGGACAGAGATAACTCCTGAAGAAAGAAAACTGGCCAATCTTGACAACCGGGTCAGAGGTGTGCTGTACCAGACTCTTGACAAAGCAACCATGGTCAAGATCCAGAATTACAAAAATGACAAAGAAATATGGGACACATTAGCTGTAATGTGTGAGGGAACCGAGTTGATCAAAGAAAATAAGTTGTCAATGCCACTAAAAAATTTGATAATTTCAAAATGAAGACTAGAGAAACAATTGACCAGGTGGACACAAGATTCACTGAGATTATCAATGAAATAACTTCACTGAGAAAAACATATGCAGTAGTGAGATTGCACTGAAAGTCTTAAGATCTCTCAACCGTAAATGGAGCATGAAGGTTGTGGCCATGAGAGAATCAAAGGATCTCAACAAGATAAAGATCCAGGAGCTGTTTTCTAATATAAAGGCCTATGAATTTGAGCTACCCTATTCATCATCTAATGAACTAGCTGAAAAAGCGATAACATTCGCAGTAGAATCATCTGCAAAGAGTCTAGCTGAAGTCGGTCCCCCCATCCCTTTGAATTTTGAATAAGAGATGGCTTTCATCATGCAAAGGTTCAACAATTTCAGGAAGAATTATTCCATGTAAAAGAAGAATTACAAGGACAATCCAAGGAGGAACCAAAAGGGTGGCAACTGGAAGGTGGAATGCTACAACTGCCACAAAACCAGAAACATCTAGTTTAACTGTCCAGAACTCAAAAAGGATGAAAGCAAGAAAGAAGCGGGCAGAAAAGAGGACAAAAGGAAAGCTTTCATTGGAGAACACCAAGAAAGAGTAGAATCTAGTAGTGGATTCTTCTATGGTGATGATGAAGACAATAACTGTCTGATGGATAACCTAGCTGATGTAGAGGAAACATCTAAACCCTCAATTTCAAATAATGACAGCTCAGACATATCTCAAGATATTTAATTACATGAATCTGTCAATCAGCTCCTCAAAGACTTTGAAAAATTGAAATCTGCACACTTGACTGTGACAACCGAGAAAACACAGCTGCAAGATGAGAATAGGCAGCTGAAAAGTAATTTTGAAAAACTCAGCCTAGAATTAACAAAAATCAAATCTGAATTTGAAAAACAGGATGAAAACAAATTGAAAAACTCAGCTGATAATACCACACCTGAGATTAAAAGGCTAACTGTTTTAAACAGTGAGAAATAAGCTGCCCTTACTAATGTCAAATCTGAGTTTGCTATACTGACCCAGCTAAGTAAAACACAACCTAAGGAAATAACATCCTTAGAGGCATCCATAACTCTGGATGAATTGTGTATGAACAATAGGCCACTTTATTTAAGATCGGGCCTTGGATATGACCCCAACACTCCTTCTAGTTTAAAAACCACTTTTGTTAAGAGAGAAACATATGTCCCGACTGCTGAGCCTATAAACAAACCCGTATTTCAAAATAGGCAGCAGCCCAGTCAACAGTTTATGCAGCAGCCAAGATTCACAAGGTAGCCACCTAGACAGGAGACTAGGCAATGACCAAGGCAGAAGCAGCAGTCAAAACATTATGCAAACTATTACCAAAGACTCCCCAAAAACAGATTTCAAAATGGGAGAGGTAAATGGCAAACCTCAAGGTTATCCAAAGTTCTATAATGAACATGTTTGGAGACCCCAACGATTTAACAAATGGTCTCAGCCAAGATTTAGAAATGGCCCACACCACAGGTTTTATGAGACATATTCAGTATACAATCGTAACCATGGATATAGACCCAGACAGCACACACCTTATATGGGTAGTCAACATAACCTTTATAATTCAAGGAGAAATCAATTCTCCAAGAAGCCTACTAACCCTAAAGGACCCACACAAATTTGGGTACCTAAATCTCTACTTGTCTGATTACAGAAAAGGTCGAAGGACCACTACCACATCCCCTCAAGTTTAAAAATCGGAGGTGAAGAATGGTTTGTAGATTCTGGATGCTCAAGGCACATGACAGGGAATAAAAAGGTGCTCTCAAACTACATCAAAGAAAGAGGTCCAGATGTAACCTTTGGAGATAGATCTAGAGTTCAGGCAAAAGGATTTGGAGAGCTGCACAGAGGAAATATAACCATATCCAAAGTACACTATGTCAAAGGGTTCAAATAAAACCTATTCAGCATAAGACAATTATGTGATGAAAAGAACCTAGTAGTCTTCACTATTTGGAAATGCATGGTGATTGATATCATATAAGGAGAAGTGAAGCTACAAGGATTCAGAAGAAGATATGTCTACATAATATGATGGAATACAGGCACTCGAAACACCTGTTTTCTATCTAAAACAATTGCTGAGAATGGATGGCTATGGCACAAGAGATTATGTCACCTAAACTTCAAAGCCATCAACAAAATCATCTCTCAAAAATTGGTCAGAGGACTTCCAGAAGAAGCATTCAGGAAAGAAGCCCTCTGTGATGCATCCCAGAAAGGAAAGCCGACCAGAGCATTATTTAAACTAGTTCAGCCTACCACTCTCACCACAAGGATTTTGGATCTACTTCATATGGATCTCTTTGAGTGGAAGGAAGCATGCCCTAGTAATAGTGGATGACTACTCCAGATTTACATGGGCGGTTTTCCTCTATAAGAAGATTGAAACACTAACAAATCTACCTGAGCTACTGAGGAAAATTCAGAATGAGAAATCTCTCTATATTATAAAGATCAGATCAGGCAGATGTGGAGAATTTCTCAACAAGGTAATCACTGAATATAGTGATCAAAATGGAATCCAGCATGAAGTGTCTACCACAAGAACACTTCAGCAAAATGGTGTTGCTGAAAGAAGAAACAGAACCTTGAAGGAAGCTAACAGGTCAATGGTTGCTGAAGCTGACCTGCCAAAGAGGATCTGGGCTGAAGCTGTCAACACAGCATGCCATACTCAGAACGAGAGTATGATAGTAGGGAGACATGGTAAAACTCCCTATGAGGTTTGAAATGGCAGAACACCAACTATTGCATACTTTCATATATTTGGTTGTAAGTGTTTCACCCACAAAAATGGTAAAACCCAACTGAATGCCTTTGATGCTAAGACTGATGATGGTCTCTTTATGGGATACTCACAAACAAGCAAGGCATACATAGTTTTAAACAAAAAAACATTTGTTGTTGAAGAAACACCTCATATTGGGTTTGATGAGTCCACTATTGGGTACATGAAACAGGTGGAATCAATTGAGAAAAAGCTCAAATCTACCACCCTAGAAGAAATTATCATTCATGACACAGGAATGATCGCAGACCTAACTGCAGATCAGACTGAAGCCCCAACTGTAGATCAGCCTGAAGACCCAACTAGAGATCAGATAGGAAACCCAACTGTACCTATTCCAACTGCAGCTGACAAAGATGCACCTGCAGAGCAGAGAGGATCCCCATCTGCAGATGACAAGACCGTAGCTGAACCAGATGCAGTTCAAGAAGACCAAAACCAAGCTGATACAGAGAGAGACGAAGTTCATCAAAGCAGCTCAACAGGGGGAAGAAACCCTGAAGAAGATATACCCAAATGGCTCAGAGATCATCCCATTCAAAAAATCATTGGAAACCTAACTTATGGAGTCAGAACCAGACAATCTACAGAACCAGCAGGAATGGCTATGCTCTCAAGTTTCATATCTCAAATGAAACCCAAGACAACAGATCAAGCACTGAAGGACTACTCATGGATAATAGCAATGCAAGAAGAGCTAAATCAGATGGAAAGGAACAATGTCGAGGAACTAACAGACAGACCAGATCACAAGAAAGTCATAGGCACCGAATGGGTGTATAAAAAAAAATGTGATGAAGATGGAGCTGTTGTTAAGAATAAATCCAGACTCATTGCAAAAGGATATGCACAGTGTGAAGGAATAGATTTTGATGAAACATATGCTCGTGTAGCAAGATTAGAAGCTATCAGACTATTCCTTCCATATGCAGGATTCAAGGATTTTGAAGTCTATCAAATGGACGTAAAAAGTGCATTTCCCAATGGAGTAGTTGAAGAACAAGTCAATGTGGAGCAACCCCCCGGATTTGTCAAAGGAGACAAAGCAAACAAGCTTTTGAAAGCTCTATATAGACTCAAACAAGCACCAAGAGTATGGTATGAGACACTATCTATGTTTCTGGAGAAGAATGGATTCAGCAAAGGAAAGGTGGACAAGACCTTCTTCAGAGTGGAAAATGAAGATCACATACTACTTGTTCAAATATATGTAGATGATATCATATTTGTCTCAACCAATCCTGAGCTATGTGAAAAAATCTCAAGTCTCATGCAAGGAGAATTTGAGATGAGTATGATGGGAAAGCTAAATTTCTTTCTTGGTTTGCAAGTCAAACAAATTAACATGGAATCTTCATCAACTAATCCAAGTACACAAGGGACTTCATCAAAAGATTCAGCATGGACTCAGCCAAAACACTAAGAGTTCACATGAGTACATCTCTACACCTTGATGCAGATGGAGGAGGTATTCCAGTAGATCCAACACACTACAGAGGACTAATTGAATCACTTTTATACCTCACTGCAAGCAGACCAGATATTTCATATGCAGTAGGAGTGTGTGCAAGATTTTAGTCAAAGCCGAAGTAGTCTCACGAGGAAGCAGCTAGGAGGATAATCAGATTTCTTAAATCCACAATCAATGTTGGATTATGGTATCCCAAGGATGACAACTTTAAACTCTCAGGATATTCAAATGCAGATTTTGCAGGATGTAAGATTGACAGGAAAAGCAGCAATGGAACATCTCAGTTCCTAAGAACCAAACTAATATCATGGTTCATCAAAAAGCAAGTATCTAACTCAATATCCACAACTGAGTCAGAATACTTAGCTGCAGGTAGCTGTTGTGCTCAAATATTATGGATCAGACAACAGCTAAGGGATTACAATGTCATTGCAAATGAAGTTCCTATCTGGTGTGACAACAATAGTGCAATTGCAATAACAAACAATCCAGTATTGCACTTAATAACAAAGCACATAGATGTCAAATATCATTTCATTAGCGATCATGTGCTTAACAAAAGAGTAAGAGTGGAAAGAGTCAGCACAGAGTACCAAATTGCTGACATATTCACAAAACCTTTACCAGAAGAAAGGCTTTTGGAGCTATGCAGGGAACTTGGACTACTAGAATGGGAATCTAGTATAGATGAGAAAAGTCACCTGACCTGAAGCTGGAGAAAAAGTCATCTGAACAAGCAAAGAAAAAGCTACCTGATATGAAGACCAGACGAGGAAATGTCACCTGATCAGACCAAATGACGAAAAGCTACCTAATGCGGAGACTAGGCGAGAAAGCAAACTGATCATACCAGACAAGGAAAAGTTAGCTAACATCAACCAGAGGCGATATAACTCACCTGATGTAGAGCAGACAAGAAGTCAAAGATTCAACCAGCTAAGTTTTCTGTTTCTTTAAAACACTTAACTTCATGACACGTGGCTAATAATACACGACCACACTACTTCAACGTCTACCTCCTTGACGTCCAATCAACTCCAACTGTCATTCCTTATTTATCAAAATTCGGACCGCCGCTTGATTATTTTATTATTAAAATTCCAAGAGTCCTTTAAACTGGGTATTTAAGGCGGTGGAAATCATTTCATAAATCTTTACCGTCTTCAAGCTCTAAGAACCCTAGTTTTCAAAAGCAGCAAAACCTCTGAATATTTACTTCACTAGTCAAAACCTTATCTTTGCAGAAATGTATTCCACCCAATATTTCGAAGGAGTAAACCTCGAAATGGTGAAGGAGCAAATTATATTCAGCATCGTAGTTGATTTCGAAGGATTACTGTAGGCAATCTTGGCGGACACAGACGAAATGAGACATGCTATCCAAATGATGAAGAAGAATGGTATCTACCATTTTCTTGACATCAACCCGCAACAACTATTCAAGGAAGCCATCATTTGCTTCTTCAAGGAAGCATAAGTCACTGAACGCTGTATCACAAGTTCAATCTTTGGAGAAGAAGTCATTATCACTCCACAAACCATTACTGACACTTTCAAGATGGAGAACAGGGGCATTGCAGTCGAAGCCCTAAAGCAAAGTGTCACTGAAATCTAGTATGAAATCAAATTACCAGAACAGCCCAACAAAGTCAAACTTACGGCAAAAAGAGGCGACCTCAAAAAGGATTACAGATATGTCCTTGACATCACAAACAAAATTGTCATGGGCATGGCCGGGAGCTATGATCAATTATCATCTGCCAAATTCATAGTGATGGGAGCTCTTCTACAACAGCAAAGGATTAACTGGCCTGACTACATCTACAGGCAGTTAGTACGAGAAGTGAACAAAGTTAGCTGGAATGAAGAGGAGAATAAATTCAAGCAGAAACTAGCTTATGGAACCCAAATCAGTTGGATCTTGGACTTCCTCAGAAAGGCGAAAGGAGTTGTAAACACTTTCCACGGAAGCAAAAGACTTGGTCACCTGGACCAAGACACTTTGAAAAAGTTGGGAGCAGAAAGGAAAGCAGCTAATATTTGAGGGAGATGATGAGTGGAACTTCTCCCTACAGAGCGCCTTCGGACTCAGACGAAGTTCGCTCTGATGCATCCGACCAAAACCTATCTGAAGCTATTGCATAGTTAATGACGTCACCTCCCCCTGCAGATGAGATTTTGTCAATGTCACCTGCACCTGAGATCCCATCTGCAGATGACTCTGATGCAGACAACAATCCTCTGTCCAAGATGTTCAAGAGGAAGTCACCTGAAGTGGTCCACATTCACTCCTCACCTGATCAGCCCTCCAAGAGACAGAGATGTCTGGTAGACTACTCTTTAGAAGTAGAAGAAGAAGAAGAAGAAGAAGAAGAAGAAGAAGAAGAAAAAGAAGAAGAAGAAGAAGAACCACAGACTGCCACATCACCTGCACTAATTGTAGCTCAACCTGATCAGATGCAAATGATCATATCACCTGCACCAGCTTCATTTGAGGATCAACCTGCTCACTCCTCAGATCTAGTGGCAGAGATAGTTCCCCTCTTAACGCTCACAAGTGTTACTAAGGAAGAAGAGGCAGAGGATACCATTGATATCCCAGAAGGTGGATATCATCTCAATCTCAGGGAGAACAATCCCCTGAACCTCATCACCTCAGGTCAATTGAGAACGGTAAAACAACAATCTCTTAAGTTTTCATTTGTCAATATTTTTGAATAGCAGAAGGAATTAAAAACCCTCACCTTCACTCAGTTAAGAGAGTTTGTTGAGAGGAGTACCTGGGAACAGCCCCAGGCTACTGAGCAATATATCATGTTCTTCTGTCAAGAGACAGATGTAAAACTATTGCTCCAGGAGAACTGGTTCATGTCTCACTTCAAACAAAACATGGACCACTTCGTCCTTCATGTTATGAGGGGTGTATCACAAGGTGAAACCCTCGGAGAGGAAGACAGAGTAGAAAAGAAAGAAGGAGGAGAAAAATAAAAGGAAATCACAATTGTTGAAGTTTAAAAGGATGAAAATATTGAAAAAATAATAGAAAAAGAAAAGGAAGAAGGATTTGAAGAAAAGGAAGAACAGAAAGAAGACGAAAAAATTGAAAAAGAAGAAGTTGAAAACATTGAAGAAGAAGAGGAGAAAGAAAAAGATAAGGAGGATAAAAAGATGAAGAAAAGAAGGAAGAAGAGACAAGAGATGATGATGAGGATTATGATCGACAGTCACCTGATCATGCTCCTGAAGCTGATGAAGCAGACAATCAGGGGGAACAGCCTAACAAAACCCCCTCCGAAAATAAGAAGTCATCTACAGAGAGGAAGACCTCTGCAGAGAAGAAGAGAGAGTCTCCCGCAGATGATGACTTATCAGATGGAAAATCAGGAACTCTTGAGAAGACCCCATCTGATCAGGCGCCAGCTGACAGGTAGGTCTCATCCAAGAAATCCACTGCTCAGAAGCCAACTGCACAAGAGGATTCAGGACAAAACTTTTTTCGTGCAGAGCCACCTGTGTATCTGCCACCTCCAAATATCACTAAGCTCATCAGAGGCATAGTCAAAGAAACTATTGATGTGCTTCTAGAAACTGATGTCAAGCATGAGCTAGTGTCTCCAAATGAAAAAATGGACACTCAAATCAACAAGAAGGAACCCTCTCCAACACCTTCAAGTTCAAGAATGCCTATTCGCATGTCTGATTTCATGAACAGGGTGGAGGAGCAGCTAGAACTTATTATTGATGCTGGCAAAAAGGGGGAAGAGAGAAAAAAGGGGGAAGAGAGTGGACAGAGGGAAGCAAAGAATAAGGGGAATGCATAGAAGAAATGAAGAAAAATCAACAATACCTCCCTCTGATTCATACAGGCAGTTCTAGCCTGATAAGGAAAGAGCCAGTGGCACCTGAAGACCCAACTATAGCTAAAATAAAAAGGACAAGACAAGACCCTGAAGTAAGATACCAATGGGAAGGCAAGGAACTCCAATACATTGAAGAGTTCATGCCTGCTGAAGCAGAACACATGTGGGGAAGTGCAAGAAAGCAATTCATTGAGAAGCACTACCTCTGGGAGATACTTCAAGATAAGGCTGCTCCCCACAGGAAACATTCATCAATTTCATGGACATGAATTTCCCCAAGCTCTGGTAAATTTTGAAGAAATATGCTGCAAAACACTTCAATGCATATCCTATGATTCCGAATTTCAGGCCTGAAGAAGTACCAACACTCATGAATGGAGAACTTTATGAAAGTGCCCTTTAGGAAGATTAGATAAGTATGCATTGAAAATAATTTCACATCTCTAGAGCACCAGAAATTTGCTTCATTAGTGGTCAAAAGGAAATATGGGTTAGCCCCAATTACAAGAAGACCCATTGGACCCAATCCTTTGAAGTCGCACCCTCCACAAAAGCAGATCAGAGGAAGAGGAAGAGGCAGGGAGGAAGATGATTTTTTTATTTTTGCTTGTTTTGTAATTTACAGTTTATTTGTAAAATTCAGTTTTACTTGTAATTTTTCATTCAGACTATACTGCACTATAATGTAACATCAATAAAAATTTATAACAATCACTTGAATGACAACCACTAGTTGTCTCAAAAAGACTGAGGTTTACCTGTGTCTTGCACTTTATTTTGTACAGACTTGTTTACAATTGAAATGCTTTAGTTTTGCCATCATCAAAAAGGGGGAAATTGTTAGGAATGGTTGTTATATTTGTATTATGATTCATTCAAATGTATGTTCTAAATAACTTGGCATTGTAAAGAAGAACTAAATGAGTATCTTCTATAGGTATTAAAATTTTAGGCCTAGTCTTGATCAAAAGTTGATCACAAAGAAAAACGACTAAGTATAGAACTGCCATATATCAGAGAAGTTTTCAGGCAAGTTCATAATCAGACAAGTTCTGGTCAACACAAGACATCAGAGAGGTTTCACCAAAACCAAGCTGCAGTTAAGTTCTGAAGAATGCACTACATCAGACAAGTATTGGTCAAACAGGAATATCAGAGAGGTTGGACCAAAACCCATCTGCAGTCAAGTTATCAGATGAGATATAGTCAGCACATAATATCAGCTGAAGTTTGACCATAAGATCATAGAATATTCATCAGGTCAGAGAAATTCAGTCATACCATCAGAGCAGAGAACTTTATCTCAGAGAACTTCTACCAAGATATATCAGAGAAGTTTTACTTCCGAGAAGGTTGACCGCACATCAGGCAGGTTTGACCAAGAGATATCAGATGAGTTCTCAGACAAGATCTCACCTAAGTAACTCAGTCCATGTCAGAAAGTGTTGAAGTCAACAATAATGGAGATCCACATGCAGACGTAAGGAGACAAACCGAAATGATTCCTAGATAGTTAGGAATAAAATATTCCTTGAGATCCGCATTCTGAAGACATATGAATATACAAATCAAGAAAATCGGCGCGACCAAAAGAATTCTTTCAAATGGATGGAAATGAAAAGGGAATCAAGCTGTGCAACGGAATGATAAGATAAACAAAGAAGTCCACTCTCCTATGGACTAATTTGTTACACTAATGCAACGGCTATGAAAAGAAGCTCAAGATTCAGACTATAAATATCTGAAGATCAGAAATGAGCAAAGTACGATGCGAATAATACATTCAAGCGATCAAAGCAATCAAAGCAATCATAGTGAACAAATAGCATCATGAAGAGCAAAGCTTAAACAATCATATTCAAAAAAGCAATTAAGTTGGAGAAGACAAACACTCTTGTCTTTAAAGCTGAGTACGAGGTACTGAACGAGGTTTTAGAAGTTTCGCGACTGATAAGGCATCCACGGTTATTGATCAGAAGGTGATAGACAGCGAGAGTTGTTGAGGCATCCACGGGTTTTTGATCAAGAGGTGCTATGCAGTCAAGGGAGTTGCAACGGCCATGGGTTTCCAATGCTTGGAAGCTGTTGTAACAAGGAAAAATTCATTATAACCTTTATCACTGTTTGACAGTTATAATGAATTTATCTACACCTGCTTTGGATAGAAGTGGACTAGTTGGGGATTTCCCCACCTCCGAAACCACTATAAGTGCTTGTGTGATTTATTTCTTTAAACATCATACATAACTGCTGCATACATATTCAATGTTCCATTAGAAAGTTATCTCTAGTCAATACTTGTTATCTACATTATTATCAGCTGTGTCTTCCGCATTATCTATCTGCAGTTGACATAAGTCACCTGCACTTAATCACAACTGAGAAACTCACCTGAGATTCAGGAAAGGGTTTAGTAAGTCTATTCACCACCCCTCTAGACTTATTCCTGGCGACTTGTGACCTACACCATCAGGGCAGGGAGTGATCAAAATATTTTCAATTATTTCTTCTTATGAGTGTACACTTTATTGTATGATTCAAGTTCACTGATACTGCCGGTAAATCTAAGGTCAACACAAAACAATAGCTGAAGTTTGACCATCAGATCAGAGAATATTCATCAGGTCAGAGAACTTCAATCATACCATCAGAGCAGAGAACTTTGTCTCAGAGAACTTCTACCAAGATATATCAGAGAAGTTTTACATTAGAGAAGGTTGACCGCACATCAGGCAGGTTTGACCAAGAGATATCATATGAGTTCTCAGAAAAAATATCATCCAAGTAACTCAGTCCATGTCAGCAAGCGTTGAAGTCAACAATAACGGAAATCCACATGCAGACATAAGGAGACAAACCGAAAAGATTTCCCGAAAGTTAGGAATAAAATATTCCTTGAGATCCACATTATGAAGACTTATGAATATACAAATCAAAAAAAGTGGCACGATCAAAAGAATTCTTTCAAATGATCGGAATTTAAAAGGGAATCAAGTCGTGCAATGGAATGATAAGATAAACAAAGAAGTCCGCTCTCCAACAGACCAATTTGTTACAGTGATGCAACGGCTATGAAGAGAAGCTCAAGATTCGTACTATAAATATTTGAAGATCGGAAATGAGAAAAGTACGATACGAACAATATATTCAAGCGATCAAAGCAATCAAAGCAATCATAGTGAACAAATAGCATCATGAAGAGCAAAGCTTAAACAATCATATTCAAAGAAGCTCATAAGTTGGAGAAGACAAACACTCTTGTCTTTAAAGCTGGGTATGGGGTACTTCTGTGAACGAGGTTTCAGAAGCTTCGCGACTGATAAGGCATCCACGGGTTCTTGATTGGCAGTTGATAGACAGCTCGAGAGTTGTTGAGGCAATGGCCACTAGTTTCCACTAGTTGGAAGCCGTTGTAACAAGAAAAAAATCATTATAACCTTTATCACTGGCTGACAGTTATAGTGAATTTATCTCCAACTGTTTTGGAGAGAAGTGGAGTAGTAGAGTATTACCCCACCTATGAAACCACTATAAGTGCTTGTGTGATTTACTGCTTTAAACAACATACATAACTACTACATACATATTCACTGTTCCATTAGAAAGTTATCTGTAGTCGATACTTGTTATCTGCATTATTATCAGCTGTGTCTTCCGCATTATCTATCTGCAGTTGACATAAGTCACGCACTTAATCACAGCTGAGAAACTCACCTGAGATTTAGGAAAGAGTTTAATAAGTCTATTCACCCCACTCTAGACTTATTCCTGACGACTTGTGACCTACAAGTGGTATCCAAGAGTTTGGTTCAATTTTTACAGAACCAGATCCATATATATTAAATATATATTTTAATCTGTCAGTATAATGGAACACATGCAACATATGCACTCTAGATTACCTGTATTCTCTGTTGATGAATATGACTTGTGGAAAATAAGAATGCAGGCTCATCTGTCATCCATTCATGATGACATGTGGTGTATCATTGAGGAAGGTCCCTTCATATTTGAGAAGGATAATACACCATAAGAAATTGTTGCTGGAAATGCAGAGAAGATCCCCAAGAAGAGGACAGAGATAACTCCTGAAGAAAGAAAACTGGCCAATCTTGACAACTGGGTCAGAGGTGTGCTCTACCAGACTCTTGACAAAGCAACCATGGTCAAGATCCAGAATTACAAAAATGCCAAAGAAATATGGGACACATTAGCTGTAATGTGTGAGGGGACCGAGTTGATTAAAGAAAATAAGTTGTCAATGCCACTAAAAAATTTGACAATTTCAAAATGAAGACTAGAGAAACAATTGACCAGGTGGACACAAGATTCACTGAGATTATCAATGAAATAACTACACTGAGAAAAACATATGCAATAGTGAGATTGCCCTGAAAGTCTTAAGATCTCTCAACCGTGAATGGAGCATGAAGGTTGTGGCCATGAGAGAATCAAAGGATCTCAACAAGATAAAGATCCAGGAGCTGTTTTCTAATATAAAGGCCTATGAATTTGAGCTACCCTGTTCATCATCTAATGAACCAGCTGAAAAAGGGATAACATTCACAGTAGAATCATCTGCAAAGAGTCTAGCTGAAGTCGGTCCCCCCAACCCTTTGAATTTTGAAAAAGAGATGGCTTTCATCATGCAAAGGTTCAACAATTTCAGGAAGAATTATTCCATGTAAAAGAAGAACTACAAGGACAATCCAAGGAGGAACCAAAAGGGTGGCAACTGGAAGGTGGAATGCTACAACTGCCACAAAACCAGAAACATCTAGTTTAACTGTCCAGAACTCAAAAAGGATGAAGCCAAGAAAGAAGTGGGCAGAAAAGAGGACAAAAGGAAAGCTTTCATTGGAGAACACCAAGAAAGAGTAGAATCTAGTAGTGGATTCTTCTCTGATGATGATGAAGACAATAACTGTCTGATGGATAACCTAGCTGATGAAGAGGAAACATCTAAACCCTCAATTTCAAATAATGACAGCTCAGACATATCTCAAGATATTGAATTACATGAATCTGTCAATCAGCTCCTCAAAGACTTTGAAAAATTGAAATCTGCACACTTGACTGTGACAACCGAGAAAACACAGCTGCAAGATGAGAATAGGCAGCTGAAAAGTAAGTTTGAAAAACTCAGCCTAGAATTAACAAAAATCAAATCTGAATTTGAAAAATAGGCTGAAAACAAATTGAAAAACTCAGCTGATAATACCACACCTGAGATTAAAAGGCTAACTGTTTTAAACAGTGAGAAATAATCTGCCCTTACTAATGTCAAATCTGAGTTTGCTATACTGACCCAGCTAAGTAAAACACAAGCTAAGGAAATAACATCCTTAGAGGCATCCATAACTGTGGATGAATTGTGTATGAACAATAGGCCACTTTATTTAAGATCGGGCCTTGGATATGACCCCAACACTCCTTCTAGTTTAAAAACCACTTTTGTTAAGGGAGAAACATATGTCCCGACTGCTGAGCCTATAAACAAACCCGTATTTCAAAATAGGCAGCAGCCCAGTCAACAGTTTATGCAACAGCCAAGATTCACAAGGTAGCCACCTAGACAGGAGAGTAGGCAATGACAAAGGCAGAAGCAACAGTCAAAACATTATGCAAACTATTACCAAAGACTCCCCAAAAACAGATTTCAAAATGGGAGAGGTAAATGGAAACCTCAAGGTTATCCAGAGTTCTAAAATGAACATGTTTGGAGACCCCAACGATTTAACAAATGGTCTCAACCAAGATTTAGAAATGGCCCACACCACAGGTTTTATGAGACATATTCAGTATACAATCCTAACCATGGATATAGACCCAGACCGCACACACCTTATAGGGGTAGTCAACATAACCTTTATAATTCAAGGAGAAATCAATTCTCCAGGAAGCCTACTAACCCTAAAGGACCCACACAAATTTGGGTACCTAAATCTCTACTTGTCTGATTACAGAAAAGGTGGAAGGACCACTACCACATCCCCTCAAGTTCAAAAATCGGAGGTGAAGAATGGTTTGTAGATTATGGATGCTCAAGGCACATGACAAGGAATAAGAAGGTGCTCTCAAACTACATCAAAGAAAGAGGTCCAGATGTAACCTTTGGAGATAGCTCTAGAGGTCAGGCAGGAGGATTTGGAGAGCTGCACAGAGGAAATATAACCATATCCAAAGTACACTATGTCAAAGGGTTCAAATAAAACCTATTCAGCATAAGACAATTATGTGATGAAAAGAACCTAGTAGTCTTCACTATTTGGAAATGCATGGTGATTGATATCATATAAGGAGAAGTGAAGCTACAAGGATTCATAAGAAGATATGTCTACATAATATGATGGAATAGAGGCACTCCAAACACCTGTTTTCTATCTAAAACAATTGCTGAGAATGGATGGCTATGGCACAATAGATTATGTCACCTAAACTTCAAAGCCATCAACAAAATCATCTCTCAAAAATTGGTCAGAGGACTTCCAGAAGAAGCATTCACGAAAGAAGCCCTCTGTGATGCATGCCAGAAAGGAAAGCCGACCGGAGCATTATTTAAACTAGTTCAGCCTACCACTCTCACCACCAGGATTTTGGATCTACTTCATATGGACCTCTTTGGACCCATAAAGCCAAGAACATTGAGTGGAAGGAAGCATGCCCTAGTAATAGTGGATGACTACTCCAGATTTACTGTAACACCCCCAAACCACTTGGGAATATTACAGCGCCGCAGACCCTCTCCATGAGGATCTACCAGGCTAAATACGAAAACAATACATCACATTGATAGCCGGTATGGCTAAATAATGAACCATTAGACCGATTTGGTCTTATACCAAAAATTCTTACATCGAACATACAAAACTCCTTTTTCTAACTCGTACCCACGCAGGGGTTAGGATACATTAATACTTCCCGAAAATTAGACAATACCCCAACAAAAGACAAAACAATAAGACTTCACCAAATACCCAACACGACCTTCATGTGATTAGCATCGTCGTCTTCCATCATCCTTCGTACCGATCCTGTGGTTCGCTCCCAAAGAACTTTGCAAGTACTGGACGCAATAGACATCCACCCCCCGAATACTCGGGGGTTAGCAAAACTCCACTGTTTTGCTAGTGCAAGTATAAAGTGCAAATACGAGCTATACACAACATATTCCAAGAATATAAAAACTTGATTAATTCCACAATTCAACCCAATGAAAATTTCCCGAGATATTTCATTGAATAAAATAGTTCAAACCATGAAAAATTGGAATGAGACACGCAGGCTCTTTGAAAAGCATTTAAAAGTCTCGGGAGTTTTAGAAAGACATTTCTGGGCTAATAAATCTTTAACTCGACAAACCACATAGGGACACGGGCCAAAGAATTGTTTTTACTCAAAGATACCAATCTGGTCACAAACACAGGGTCCACGACCCAAAACATCCATATCCCATACTCGAGTGAATAACACAACGGTCACACTCGATACATAACCAAACCACAATGTACGGAAACAATCACGGGGCCCGTATCCTTATGCCAAAAATATCGCAACCATGAAGCAAATAATGTACGACGCTTATACCGGTGCCATTTTAGCCAAGTACCAAGACCTTACATATGATGTATCTCACTTTGGGAATTTGCATATGTGATACTCCGGACATATCACAATTATCGAAAACAACATCGTGCCATATCACAAAACAACCTCCCGAGCTATACTGGCCTGTACCTCTCAAAGAAGATACACACCCAGAGACACCTCGTCAGGCCCTCCCCGGTGTATAGCCCACCGAGTGATCCGTAGGGATACGCAGCCTACCGGACCAGGGGACCCTCACCGGTTTTACTCGGTTCACACACTCTCAAGAACCACATGGCACAAACCACATTTTCAAATTACCACTTTCACAAAATCACGATTCAAAAACATATTCCCCGAAGTACTTCAATCGTAAATCAAGGTACTTGCTAAGAATGGCCACGACACCCGACACATACTCACATCACACATCATCACAAACTCATCAATAGTACACACGTCCACACATATATACACACTTCTTGTCGAAAGACATAACCTTAAGTCCACTATCAACATAATCACGCACAACGATACCAAACGTAAAGAAGATATTCCAAAGCACACCACTAGTATATATCCTCGGCACCACACAATCGTTCACAAACACATAAGTAGATTTTATAGAAAACCTTTATCGAGAATATACCGATTCTTTTATAAGTTCATTAAAAATAATTCAATTGCACACCTAGTCAATTACCGACTATAACCACTACGAAATATGAAGTGTATAGGCAAGATACTTGCCTCAAATCCGCGAGCGAACAAATACGACGAATCACAAGGCCTCGATACCACGAAACACCGGACAACGAACGGATGAGGTTGGGCAGCCCTCGAACTTCCAAAACCGACAAAGAACTCGACAACTCCACGAGAACTACGAAAATAACACTAACACGAGTCAATAACACTAAACGGAATCCGAATCGATCCTAAAAACAACAAGGATCTAAGTGTGTCTCCAAGAAATCAAGAACTATGTTCCGCGTGATATAAAATCATGAATGAGTTCAAAAATCCGAAGATCATGGCCAAGACAACAATAATTTCACCATCGATTCATCATCCTCGGATTAAATCGAAGAACTAAGGAGAAACCCCCCAAAATTCAAGAACTAGGGTTCTAAGAAAAGATTACCTTGATTTGGATCAAGAAGATGATTTGGTGTTGTTAAACACCTAAAATCCGTTCCAAAATGAAGCTTGACGAAGAAGATCGCTGAAAATCACCTCTGGAGCTCACTCCCGTCGGAAAGGATGAAGAAGGGAGAGAAATGACGAAGTGAAGCTCATCGGCCAGATTTATCGATGCTTATTAGCGTGCGCTAACTAGACCGCATTAGCGCGCGCTAACGAGGTCAACGCCTAGAACATTCCGCATATAACATCGTTGGCGTGCGCTAGCCATGAGTGTAGCGTGCGCTAACGAGTCACGGTCCAGCCAGTGGCCTGGACAGATCTGATTTTACCGAGCGCGCGCGCTAGAAAGAAGGAAGAGCGTGCGCTAAGGCCGATAGCGTGCGCTAGTTATCGACCTTAGCGTGCGCTAACAAAGCCAGTGGGCCCGATCCGGTAGTTCTGGATCGCCGCTAGCGTGCGCTACACATCCGGTAGCGTGCGCTAACTAACGCCGTAGCGTGGGCTATGCCACAAGCATTAGCGTGCGCTACACCACAAAAACCCGAAACTCACATAGTGATCTCAAACGCCTCCAAACACACGTCCCAACAAGGCACACATAAACATGACACCAAATTCCAACGATGAGGACAATAACAATCCGATAAAACCCCAAAACTCAACGAATGGGAACAAGGATCTCGGGTATTACATTCTACCCCTCTTAAAAGAAGTTTCGTCCCGAAACTTAAAACACAAAATGATCGGCGCAAAACAATCTCCGACAATAGAAATCGTAACGATAACAAAACGCAAAACACGTGCTAATCAATTCGATGACACGCAACGACCGCTGCTGCACGTGGCTGATAACATCCATATCATTATGCCAGAATGATAACGAAATGCAACGAACAAGATCAATATGGTTGGCCAGCCCAAACAGTATAACAATCAAGACGCAAGCTCAACGCTACACAAATACAAGATTCCACCATTCGAGGGTCGGAAGATCAATGAAGCTAATTTCCCGAAGTGAAGGAAAATACGACGTGATCTGAATGCTCAAAAATCACGATACAGAAGTAACAAAATCAGACAACAAATGATCGAACCACAACGATTGAGACAATAACAGTCGAACAGTCAAGTTCGGATCACGACGACCAACAAGAATCAAATAACAACTCCGAAGTTCACACCTCGGCTCGAGATAATAGGTAATGTGGTAAAGCGACAAGATATGCATCCACAAAAATCCACAGGGATGGAATCGTAATCGAACAAAAAGTCACAACGACAAGTGGATTATTTCGAAAAATTACCACAACTCGTTTGATCAACAAAACAAAGGGTAGGGCAAGTTCAGAAAATATCAACGAACACAAATGAGTCGATAGAGTTGAAAACACAAAAGTTCGAAAATCCGATCCACTTCTAGCAAAAGAAGTCTATCCCCAAAATTCGAAACAACGAGGCAAGGAGATAACACAACATACAACTGGTAGACTACGCTCTCAGGGACTCCTCAGAGTCAGCCCTGATATCAATGCTCAAGTTTGGGCCTCGGAAGACTCGGTGACTAATTCGCAGAACTGAACCCGGTGTCCCACGAGTCCGTACTTGTAACACGTCACAGGAGAAGGACAATGCGCACGAACATGCCCTGACACATAGCAGCTGAAACACCTCTTGGGCTTACCAGGAGGCAATACCGACAATTTGAAATTCTCAGTCCCAAGCATCGGGCGATGGAGTTTCACAGCGGAAAGACTACTACGTTGCAATCCAGAAACACCAACTCCACTACTAATCACAATATCATCCAACTTCCTATGCTTCCCACTCGGATCCAGATAAAACCCAGCTTCCAGAAGTTCTTGGAACTCCGCCCACATGACAACATGATCCCGAGGTTTAACGGCTTCCCACAAATGAACAACATCATCGCTAAGAAGATACTGAGCAATAGGGACCTTCCGATCTTCAGGGCAATCAATAGCCTCGGATATCTTTTGCAACTGAAGAAGTCAACCATCCCAGCCCAGTGCATCTGTCGCACCAACGAATCGAGGGGGACTCATACGAATTTCCTCTCAGAACCATAGATTTGTCCAGACCTTCTGAATCATATCAGCATTGCGTTCAATCGCCTTGGTCAACTGAGTCATCTGTGCTGCTACTTGTTGCAATACAGTAGCAACATCCACATCAATATCGTTCCCAACAATATTCTCTCGATCCCGCGCCTGATCCCCGTGGTCATTCGTACCACGGTTGCGACCAAGGTCTCTGCCTCTCGGCATAGTAATCAAGAAAATTTAACGCAACAAAAGTTACATAATCACACAACAATATCAATGCACACACGGAAAACACTCACAAGTGATCGACTGTAAGGGTTAGACATAACGAAAAATACAGTCTAAAACTTTTGCCCAGCCAGAAAGCACGTTCCACAACAAAATATGGTGTGTGCCGACTCTGCAAGTTGGCAACACAACCATACTCACCTACCAACGGTGCTAGACTGGAGGTTACAAACGAACAACATCGTACAAATCCAAATGCCAACGGTTCCCATAATTATAACATCACACACTTAACCGTCAGAAGTTAAACAACGTGCCAAACCGAGTCTTCACCTCTCGGTCAAGAGGTCTATCTCGATGAGTGCATACTGAACGACTCAGCGTTCACACCACCACTCTAATCACAACTCGGAGCATTACAGCTGAATAACAACAACATCTTCATCACGTACCTTTTTAACGAAATACATGGAACCAAAAAGTTTAAAAGCGAGAGTCACGTTTCAAGTAAGTTTTTAGTAGACCTCAAATGAGTTTAAAATTAAATTTTTGAAACTTGCAATATAAAAATGGAAAAAAATGTAAGTAGTCTGAATTCTCAAAATGTTTGGCCTCGAGGTCATAACACGAAAATCAAGCTTTTCCTTTCTTGAAAGATGTTTTAAAATAAATTTTACGTGACTACCCAAGAACATTTAGAACATTTAAAATATCACATTGATGAACTTAGCTAGTGTAACCACACCAAAACATTACTTCTTGTAAAACAATTTATACAAGGATGTATATACACATATACCGGCACATTACAAAAATCAAACAAACATGAAGGACATATTCATGATTCACATTTAACTCATCAACCTAACACAAATATCACACAAGCCCGTATAATACGAGACACAATATTATAGTGGGGAGACTTACATCCACAGATCGCACGAAGATGATGGTT
Organism: Orobanche coerulescens; assembly: GCA_033398695.1. Classification (NCBI taxonomy): domain Eukaryota; kingdom Viridiplantae; phylum Streptophyta; class Magnoliopsida; order Lamiales; family Orobanchaceae; genus Orobanche; species Orobanche coerulescens. The sequence continues at coordinate 68,214,710 of CM065809.1, forward strand.
GCACCTTGATACTAATCACTACCGACCTCCGACGACGCGTCGCGACACGACTTAGAGCACACAACTGGAGAACAAGACACGACAATACCCGATGGACCCGATAGCCTAGGTTTCCGCAACCTAAGCTCGATACCATATTCGTAACACCCCAAACCACTTGGGAATATTACAGCCGTTGCACCCTCTCCATGAGGATCTACCAAAGCTAAATACGAAAACAATACATCACATTGATAGCCGATATGGCTAAATAATGAACCATTAGACCGATTTGGTCTTATACCAAAAATTCTTACATCGAACATACAAAACTCCTTTTTCTAACTCGTACCCACGCAGGGGTTAGGATACATTAATACTTCCCGAAAATTAGACAATACCCCAACAAAAGACAAAACAATAAGACTTCACCAAATACCCAACACGACCTTCATGTGATTAGCATCGCTGCCTTCCATCATCCTTCGTACCGATCCCGTGGTTCGCTCCCAAGAACCCGCAAGTACCTGGACGCAATACAGACATCCACCCCCCGAATACTCGGGGGTTAGCAAAACTCCACTGTTTTGCTAGTGCAAGTATAAAGTGCAAATACGAGCTATACACAACATATTCCAAGAATATAAAAACTTGATTAATTCCACAATTCAACCCAATGAAAATTCCCGAGATATTTCATTGAATAAAATAGTTCAAACCATGAAAAATTGGAATGAGACACGCAGGCTCTTTGAAAAGCATTTAAAAGTCTCGGGAGTTTTAGAAAGACATTTCGGCTAATAAATCTTTAACTCGACAAACCACATAGGGACACGGGCCAAAGAATTGTTTTTACTCAAAGATACCAATCTGGTCACAAACACAGGGTCCACGACCCAAAACATCCATATCCCATACTCGAGTGAATAACACAACGGTCACACTCGATACATAACCAAACCACAATGTACGGAAACAATCACGGGGCCCGTATCCTTATGCCAAAAATATCGCAACCATGAAGCAAATAATGTACGACGCTTATACCGGTGCCATTTTAGCCAAGTACCAAGACCTTACATATGATGTATCTCACTTTGGGAATTTGCATATGTGATACTCCGGACATATCACAATTATCGAAAACAACATCGTGCCATATCACAAAACAACCTCCCGAGCTATACTGGCCCTGTACCTCTCAGCAAGATACACACCCCAGAGACACCTCGTCAGGCCCTCCCTGGTGTATAGCCCACCGAGTGATCCGTAGGGATACGCAGCCTACCGGACCCCAGGGGACCCTCACTGGTTTTACTCGGTTCACACACTCTCAGTAACCACATGGCACAAACCACATTTTCTGAAATTACCACTTTCACAAAATCACGATTCAAAAACATATTCCCCGAAGTACTTCAATCAGAATCAAGGTACTTGCTAAGAATGGCCACGACACCCGACACATACTCACATCACACATCATCACAAACTCATCAATAGTACACACGTCCACACATATATACACACTTCTTGTCAGAAAGACATAACCTTAAGTCCACTATCAACATAATCACGCACAACGATACCAAACGTAAAGAAGATATTCCAAAGCACACCACTAGTATATATCCTCAGCACCACACAATCGTTCACAAACACATAAGTAGATTTTATAGAAAACCTTTATCGAGAATATACCGATTCTTTTATAAGTTCATTAAAAAATAATTCAATTGCACACCTAGTCAATTACCGACTATAACCACTACGAAATATGAAGTGTATAGGCAAGATACTTGCCTCAAATCCGCGAGCGAACAAATACGACGAATCACAAGGCCTCGATACCACGAAACACCGGACAACGAACGGATGAGGTTGGGCAGCCCTCGAACTTCCAAAACCGACCAAGAACTCGACAACTCCACGAGAACTACGAAAATAACACTAACACGAGTCAATAACACTAAACGGAATCCGAATCGATCCTAAAAACAACAAGGATCTAAGTGTGTCTCCAAGAAATCAAGAACTATGTTCCGCGTGATATAAAATCATGAATGAGTTCAAAAATCCGAAGATCATGGCCAAGACAACAATAATTTCACCATCGATTCATCATCCTCGGATTAAATCGAAGAACTAAGGAGAAACCCCCCAAAATTCAAGAACTAGGGTTCTAAGAAGAGATTACCTTGATTTGGATCAAGAAGATGATTTGGTGTTGTTAAACACCTACAAATCCGCTCCAAAATGAAGCTTGACGAAGAAGATCGCTGAAAATCACCTCTGGAGCTCACTCCCGTCGGAAAGGATGAAGAAGGGAGAGAAATGACGAAGTGAAGCTTCATTGTCAAAGATTTATATCGATGCTTATTAGCGTGCGCTAACTAGACCGCATTAGCGCGCGCTAACGAGGTCAACGCCAGAACATTCCGCATATAAAGCTGTTAGCGTGCGCTAGCCCCATGAGTGTAGCGTGCGCTAACGAGTCACGGTCCACCAGTGGCCTCGGGATGACCAGACTTACCGAAGCGCGCTAGAAAGAAGGAAGAGCGTGCGCTAAGGCCGATAAGCGTGCGCTAGTTATCGACCTTAGCGTGCGCTAACAAAGCCACGCCCCGATCCGGTAGTTCTGGATCGCCGCTAGCGGCGCTACACATTTGGTAGCGTGCGCTAACCCCAACGCCGTAGCGTGCGCTATGCCACAAGCATTAGCGTGCGCTACACCACAAAAACCCAGAAACTCACATAGTGATCTGAAACGCCTCCAAACACACGTCCCAACAAGGCACACATAAACATGACACCAAATTCCAACGATGAGGACAATAACAATCCGATAAAACCCCAAAAACTCAACGAATCTGGAACAAGGATCTCGGGTATTACATTTACATGGGCGGTTTTCCTCTATAAGAAGATTGAAACACTAACAAATCTACCTGAGCTACTGAGGAAAATTCAGAATGAGAAATCTCTCTATATTATAAAGATCAGATCAGGCAGATGTGGAGAATTTCTCAACAAGGTAATCACTGAATATAATGATCAAAATGGAATCCAGCATGAATTGTCTACCACAAGAACACTTCAGCAAAATAGTGTTGCTGAAAGAAGAAACAAAACCTTGAAGGAAGCTAACAGGTCAATGGTTGCTGAAGCTGACCTGCCAAAGAGGTTCTGGGCTGAAGCTGTCAACACAGCATGCCATACTCAGAACAGGAGTATGATAGTAGGGAGACATGGTAAAACTCCCTATGAGGTTTGAAATGGCAGAACACCAACTATTGCATACTTTCATATATTTGGTTGTAAGTGTTTCACCCACAAAAATGGTAAAACCCAACTGAATGCCTTTGATGCTAAAACTGATGATGGTCTCTTTATGGGATACTCACAAACAAGCAAGGCATACAGAGTTTTAAACAAAAAAACATTTGTTGTTGAAGAAACACCTCATATTGTGTTTGATGAGTCCACTATTGGGTACATGAAACAGGTGGAATCAATTGAGAAAAAGCTCAAATCTACCACCCTAGAAGAAATTATCATCCATGACACAGGAATGATCGCAGACCTAACTGCAGTAATGCATCAAGCCCCAATCGTAGATCACCAAGACCCAACTATAGATCGACAGAAACCCAATCGCACTGCTCCAACTGCAGCTGACAAAGATGCACCTGCAGAGCAGAGAGGATCCCCATCTGCAGATGACAAGACCGTAGCTGAACCAGATGCAGTTCAAGAAGACCAAAACCAAGCTGATACAGAGAGAGACGAAGTTCATCAAAGCAGCTCAACAGGGGGAACAAACCATGAAGAAGATATACCCAAATGGCTCAGAGATCATCCCATTCAAAAAATCATTGGAAACCTAACTTATGGAGTCAGAACCAGACAATCTACAGAACCAGCAGGAATGGCTATGTTCTCAGGTTTCATATCTCAAATGAAACCCAAGACAACAGATCAAGCACTGAAGGACTACTCATGGATAATAGCAATGCAAGAAGAGCTAAATCAGATGGAAAGGAACAATGTCGAGGAACTAACAGACAGACCAGATCACAAGAAAGTCATAGGCACCAAATGGGTGTATAAAAACAAATTTGATGAAGATGGAGCTGTTGTTAGGAATAAAGCCAGACTCATTGCAAAAGGATACGCACAGTGTGAAGGAATAGATTTTGATGAAACATATGCTCCTGTAGCAAGATTAGAAGCTATCAGACTATTCCTTCCATATGCAGCATTCAAGGATTTTGAAGTCTATCAAATGGACGTAAAAAGTGCATTTCCCAATGAAGTAGTAGAAGAATAAGTCAATGTGGAGCAACCCCCGGGATTTGTCAAAGGAGACAAAGAAAACAAGCTTTTGAAAGCTCTACATGGACTCAAACAAGCACCACGAGTATGGTATGAGACACTATCTATGTTTCTGGAGAAGAATGGATTCAGCAAAGGAAAGGTGTACAAGACCTTCTTCAGAGTGGAACATGAAGACCACATACTACTTGTTCAAATATATGTAGATGATATCATATTTTTCTCAACCAATCCTGAGCTATGTGAAAAATTCTCAAGTCTCATGCAAGGAGAATTTGAGATGAGTATGATGGGAAAGCTAAATTTCTTTCTTGGTTTGCAAGTCAAACAAATTAACATGGAATCTTCATCAACTAATCCAAGTACACCAGGGACTTCATCAAAAGATTCGGCATGGACTCAGCGAAAACATTAAGAGTTCACATGAGTACATCTCTACACCTTGATGCAGATGTAGGAGGTATTCCAGTAGATCCAACACACTACGGAGGACTAATTGAATCACTTTTATACCTCACTGCAAGCAGACCAGATATTTCTTATGCAGTAGGAGTGTGTGCAAGATTTTAGTCAAAGCCGAAGTAGTCTCACCAGGAAGCAGCTAGGAGGATAATCAGATTTCTTAAATCCACAATCAATGTTGGATTATGGTATCCCAAGGATAACAACTTTGAACTCTCAGGATATTCAAATGCAGATTTTGCAGGATGTAAGATTGACAGGAAAAGCAGCAATGGAACATGTCAGTTCCTAAGAACCAAACTAATATCAAGGTTCAGCAAAAAGCAAGTATCTAACTCAATATCCACAACTGAGTCAGAATACTTAGCTGCAGGTAGCTGTTGTGCTCAAATATTATGGATCAGACAACAGCTAAGGGATTACAATGTCATTGCAAATGAAGTTCCTATCTGGTGTGACAACAATAGTGCAATTGCAATAACAAACAATCCAGTATTATACTTAATAACAAAGCACATAGATGTCAAATATCATTTCATCAGAGATCATGTGCTTAAAAAAAGAGTAAGAGTGGAAAGAGTCAGCACAGAGTACCAAATTGCTGACATATTGACAAAACCTTTACCAGAAGAAAGGTTTTTGGAGCTAAGCAGGGAACTTGGACTACTAGAATGGGAATCTAGTATATATGAGAAAAGTCACCTGACCTTAAGCTGGAGAAAAAGTCATCTGAACAAGCAAAGAAAAAGCTACCTGATATGAAGACCAGATGAGGAAATGTCACCTGATCAGACCAAATGACAAAAAGCTACCTGATGCGGAGACCAGGCGAGAAAGCAACCTGATCATACCAGACAAGGAAAAGTTAGCTAACATCAACCAAAGGCGATATAACTCACCTGATGTAGAGCAGACAAGAAGTCAACGATTCAACCAGCTAAGTTTTCTGTTTCTTTAAAACACTTAACTTCATGACACGTGGCTAATAATACACGACCACACTACTTCAATGTCTACCTCCTTGACGTCCAATCAACTCCAACTGTCATTCCTTATTTATCAAAATTTGGACCGCCGCTTGATTATTTTATTATTAAAATTCAAAGAGTCCTTTAAACTGGGTATTTAAGGTGGTGGAAATCATTTCATAAATCTTTACCGTATTCAAGCTCTAAGAACCCTACTTTTCAAAAGCAGCAAAACCTCTGAATATTCACTTCACTAATCAAAACCTTATCTTTGCAGAAATGTATTCCACCCAATACTTCGAAGGAGTAAACCTCAAAATGGTGAAGGAGCAAATTATATTCTGCATCGTAGTTGATTTCGAAGGATTACTGTAGGCAATTTTGGCGGACACAGACGAAATGAGACATGCTATCCGAATGATGAAGAAGAATGGTATCTACCATTTTCTTGACATCAACCCGCAGCAACTATTCAAGGAAGCCATCATTTGCTTCTTCAAGGAAGCACAAGTCACTGAACGCTGTATCACAAGTTCAATCTTTGGAGAATAAGTCACTGTCACTCCACAAACCATTGCTCACACTTTGAAGATGGAGAACAGGGGCATTGCAGTCGAAGCCCTAAAGCAAAGTGTCACTGAAATCTAGTATGAAATCAAATTACCAGAACAGCCCAACAAAGTCAAACTTACGGCAAAAAGAGGCGACCTCAAAAAGGATTACAGATATGTCCTTGACATCACAAAAAAAATCGTCATGGGCATGGCCGACAGCTATGATCAATTATCATCTGCCAAATTCATAGTGATGGGAGCTCTTCTACAACAGAAAAGGATTTACTGGCCTGACTACATCTACAGGCAGTTAGTACGAGAAGTGAACAAAGTTAGCTGGAATGAAAAGGAGAATAAATTCAAGCAGAAACTAGCTTATGGAACCCAAATCAGTTGGATCTTGGACTTCCTCAGAAAGGCGAAAGGAGCTGCAAACATTTTCCACGGAAGCAAAAGACTTGGTCACCTGGACCAAGACACTTTGAAAAAGTTGGGAGAAGATAGGAAAGAAGCTAAGATTTGAGGGAGATGATGAGTGGAACTTCTCCTTATAGAGCGCCTTTGGACTCAGACGAAGTTCGTTCTGATGCATCCGACCAAAACCTATCTGAAGCTATTGCATAGTTAATGACGTCACCTCCCCCTGCAGCTGAGATTTTGTCAATGTCACCTGCACCTGAGATCCCATCTGCAGATGACTCTGATGCAGACAACAATCCTCTATCCAAGATGTTCAATAGGAAGTCACCTGAAGTCGTCCACATTCACTCCTCACCTGATCAGCCCTCCAAGAGACAGAGATGTCTGTTAGACTACTCTTTAGAAGAAGAAGAAGAAGAAGAAGAAGAAGAAGAATAAGAAGAAGAAGAAGGAGAAGAAGAACCACAGACTGCCACATCACCTGCACTAATTGTAGCTCAACCTGCTCAGATGTAGATGATCATATCACCTGCACCAGCTTCATCTGAGGATCAACCTGCTCACTCCTCAGAGCTAGTGGCAGAGATAGTTCCCCTCTTAACGCTCACAAGTGTTACTGAGGAAGAAGAGGCATAGGATACCATTGATATCCCAGAAGGTGGATATCATCTCAATCTCAGGGAGAACAATCCCCTGAACCTCATCACCTCAGGTCAATTGAGAACGGTAAAACAACAATCTCTTAAGTTTTCATTTGTCAATATTTTTTAATAGCAGAAGGAATTAAAAACCCTCACCTTCACTCAGTTAAGAGAGATTGTTGAGAGGAGTACCTGGGAACAGCCCCAGGCTACTGAGCAATATATCATGTTCTTCTGTCAAGAGACAGATGTAAAACTATTGCTCCAGGAGAACTGGTTCATGTCTCACTTCAAACAAAACATGGACCACTTCGTCCTTCATGTTATGAGGGGTGTATCACAAGGTGAAACCCTCAGAGAGGAAGACAGAGTAGAAAAGAAAGAAGGAGGAGAAAAAGAAAAGGAAATCACAATTGTTGAAGTTTAAAAGGATGAAAATATTGAAAAAATAATAGAAAAAGAAAAGGAAGAAGGATTTGAAGAAAAGGAAGAACAGAAAGAAGACGAAATAATTGAAAAAGAAGAAGTTGAAAACATTGAAGAAGAAGAGGAGAAAGAAAAAGATAAGGAGGAGAAAAAGATGAAGAAAAGAAGGAAGAATAGACAAGAGATGATGATGAGGATTATGATCGACAGTCACCTGATCATGCTCCTGAAGCTGATGAAGCAGACATTCAGGGGGAACAGCCTAACAAAACCCCCTCCGAAAATAAGAAGTCATCTACAGAGAAGAAGACCTCTGCAGAGAAGAAGAGAGAGTCCCCCGCAGATGATGACTTATCAGATGGAAATCAGGAACTCTTGAGAAGACCCCATCTGATCAGGCGCCAGCCGACAGGTAGGTCTCATCCAAGAAATCCACTGCTCAGAAGCCAACTGCAAAAGAGGATTCAGGACAAAACTTTTTTCGTGCAGAGCCACCTGTGTATCTGCTACCTCCAAATATCACTAAGCTGATCAGAGGCATAGTCAAAGAAACTATTGATGTGCTTCTAGAAACTGATGTCAAGCATGAGCTAGTGTCTCCAAATGAAAAAATGGACACTCAAATCAACAAGAAGGAACCCTCTCCAACACCTTCAAGTTCAAGAATGCCTATTCGCATGTCTGATTTCATGAACAGGGTGGAGGAGTAGCTAGAACTTATCATTGATGCTGGCAAAAAGGGGGAAGAGAGCAAAAAGGGGGAAGAGAGTGGACAGAGGGAAGCAAAGAATAAGGGGAATGCAGAGAAGAAATGAAGAAAAATCAACAATTCCTCCCTCTGATTCATACAGGCAGTTCTAGCCTGATAAGGAAAGAGCCAGCGGCACCTGAAGACCCAACTATAGCTAAAAGAAAAAGGACAAGACAAGACCCTGAAGTAAGATACCAATGGGAAGGCAAGGAACTCCAATACGTTGAAGAGTTCATGCCTGCTGAAGCAGAACACATGTGGGGAAGTGCAAGAAAGCAATTCATTGAGAAGCACTACCTCAGGGAGATACTTCAAGATAAGGCTGCTCCCCACAGGAAACATTCGTCAATTTCATGGACATGAATTTCCCCAAGCTATGGTAAATTTTGAAGAAATACACTGCAAAGCACTTCAATGCATATGCTATGATTCCGAATTTCAGGCCTGAAGAAGTACCAACACTCATGAATGGAGAACTTGATGAAAGTGCCCTTTAGGAAGATTAGAGAAGTATGCATTGAAAATAATTTCACATCTCTATAGCACCAGAAGTTTGCTTCATTAGTGGTCAAAAGGAAATATGGGTTAGCCCCAATTACAAGAAGACCCATTGGAGCCAATCCTTTGAAGTCGCTCCCTCCACCAAAGCAGATCAGAGGAAGAGGAAGAGGTAGGGAGGAAGATGATTTTTTCATTTTTGCTTGTTTTGTAATTTACAGTTTATTTGTAAAATTCAGTTTTACTTTGTAATTTTTCATTCAGACTATACTGCACTATAATGTAACATCAATAAAAATTTATAACAATCACTTGAATGACAACCACTAGTTGTCTTAAAAAGACTGAGGTTTACGTGTGTCTTGCACTTTATTTTGTACAGACTTGTTTACAATTGAAATGCTTTAGTTTTGCCATCATCAAAAAGGGGGAAATTGTTAGGAATGGTTGTTATATTTGTATTATGATTCATTCAAATGTATGTTCTAAATAACTTGGCATTGTAAAGAAGAACCAAATGAGTATCTTCTATAGGTATTACAATTTTAGGCCTAGTCTTGATCAAAAGTTGATCACAAAGAAAAACGACTAAGTATAGAACTGCCATATATCAGAGAAGTTTTCAGGCAAGTTCATAATCAGACAAGTTCTGGTCAACACAAAAGATCAGAGAGGTTTCACCAAAACCAAGTTGCAGTTAAGTTCTGAAGAATGCACTACATCAGACAAGTATTGGTCAAACAGGAATATCAGAGAGGTTGGACCAAAACCCATCTGCAGTCAAGTTATCAGATGAGATGTGGTCAACACATAATATTAGCTGAAGTTTGACCATAAGATCATAGAATATTCATCAGGTCAGAGAACTTAAGTCATACCATCAGAGCAGAGAACTTTATCTCAGAGAACTACTACCAAGATATATCAGAGAAGTTTTACTTCAGAGAAGGTTGACCGCACATCAGGCAGGTTTGACCAAGAGATATCAGATGAGTTCTCAGACAAGATCTCAGCTAAGTAACTCAGTCCATGTCAGAAAGTGTTGAAGTCAACAATAATGGAGATCCACATGCAGACGTAATGAGACAAACCGAAAAGATTCCTAGATAGTTAGGAATAAAATATTCCTTGAGATCCGCATTCTGAAGACATATGAATATACAAATCAAGAAAATCAGCGCGACCAAAAGAATTCTTTCAAATGGTTGGAAATGAAAAGGGAATAAAGCTGTGCAACGGAATGATAAGATAAACAAAGAAGTCCACTCTCCTACGGACTAATTTGTTACACTAATGCAACGGCTATGAAAAGAAGCTCAATATTCAGAATATAAATATCTGAAGATCAGAAATGAGCAAAGTACGATGCGAATAATACATTCAAGCGATCAAAGCAATCAAAGCAATCATAGTGAACAAATAGCATCATGAAGAGCAAAGCTTAAACAATCATATTCAAAAAAGCAATTAAGTTGGAGAAGACAAACACTCTTGTCTTTAAAGCTGAGTACGAGGTACTGAACGAGGTTTTAGAAGTTTCGCGACTGATAAGGCATCCATGGTTATTGATCAGAAGGTGATAGACAGCGAGAGTTGTTGAGGCATCCACGGGATTTTGATCAAGAGGAGCTAGGCAGTCAAGGGAGTTGCAACGGCCATGGGTTTCCAATGCTTGGAAGTTGTTGTAACAAGGAAAAATTCATTGTAACCTTTATCACTGGTTGACAGTTATAATGAATTTATCTCCACCTGCTTTGGAGAGAATTGGACTATTTGAGGATTTCCCCACCTCCGAAACCACTATAAGTGCTTGTGTGATTTATTGCTTTAAACATCATACATAACTGCTGCATACATATTCACTGTTCCATTAGAAAGTTATCTCCAGTCAATACTTGTTATCTACATTATTATCAGCTGTGTCTTCCGCATTATCTATCTGCAGTTGACATAAGTCACCTGCACTTAATCACAACTGAGAAACTCACCTGAGATTCACGAAAGGGTTTAGTAAGTCTATTCACCACCCCTCTAGACTTATTCCTGGCGACTTGTGACCTACACCATCAGGGCAGGGAGTGATCTAAATATTTTCAATTATTTCTTCTTATGAGTGTACACTTTATTGTATGATTCAAGTTCAATGATACTGCCGGTAAATCTAAGGTCACGCTCCTCAAGCGTTTCTAAATATTTCATTTCAAAAGACTCAAATTGCTGAGTTAGTTTACAAATTTTATTTTCTTTCAAGAGCTTAGTTGCCTCGTAAATAAGCTTTGGGTTTTTCCCATATTTATTTGGGTGCCTTACAGCTCATTACCTTAGAGAATGTGCCTTTTTCGAGAGTGACAAACAACGCATTCTTTGCAACATTTTCCAAGTTCGCACGCTTGCGATCGTCGGTCTTCCACTGTTTACGCTCCTTCTCAAGCATTTTGTAATGAGGCTGTCCTTCTATCCTTGCGGCTGGATTGACCTTCATTATCTGTAATGGCTCTTCCTGGATGGCGAATATCATCTCTTCAAGCATCATTGCAAGATGAGCTTCCATCCCAATTCTCCAGTCATCAAACTCATTAATAGAAAATATAGGAACTTTATTTATCATAGAGGTGTCCATTTTAGAAATAGGATAAATTATGAAAATATAACGCTGAAGTTATTAAAAGCTATGATTTTTGTGGATCTGATTCAGTTAAAAATCGACTGATTCTTTTTAGAATCTACCACTCCGATATCACTTGTTCGCCAAAGAGTATACATTAAACAGCTTAGAATGGGGGTTGAAGAAGCTGTATCTTTTTCAAAGTTATTTGCGTAGCGGAAGACTGATAGAGTTGTTGTAAATATAGCAACTAGGTAATCTCCTGTTTGCTTGATGCATACAGAGTTTTCATAATATGTATACTTTAAATCATAGGTTGAAATGAAAATAATATGAACTGAATGTAAAATACACACACATATAAGTGGTTCGAGGTAAACCACTCTACATCCATTGGTCCTCCACATAGGAGTAAAATATTTATTAAAATCACTGCGCACACAACTACGTGACTTCAACTAAACCTGTCTCTGTATCGTTCACACAGATTGATATAGGGACAACAGCTTGGGCCGTTCACACAGATTGACTTTGGTTCTTTCGACTTGCTTATTCTCACACAAATCAAAGCTGCAGCTTCAATGTTATTCTTCCCACACATGTCGGAACTAGCAAGGACTTAGTCCACACAGGTTAAGGTTATCTCAACGTAAGGATTGGGAGGAACAAGTTCAAACATTAGTTGTATGCTTTGATGATTGTTTGCTGTATGATGTGCTGTTTGCGTACTGTATATTTCTTTCCTTTGATGATGCTATATGCTTAGAAAATATACTGCTCTTTATAGCTTTATATTCTGATTATCAGAGCTAATTGTCAGATATATTATGCGAGATAATCACTTGTGTTATTGTCTATGATGTCCTCTTGCTTGGGGCTATTTATAACCTTCGAAATAGATCCGTTATAAATGTAGTCGTTGGCCCGTTGGTGAGATCGAGACAACTCTGATTGGCAGCTGCTGAATGTTTGAATTAAAGGCGATCCGCATAGTGCTTTAGGCATTCTCTTTGACTTAGCAATAAATGCTTTTCAGTGTGTTCAAACTGGATTCTCTTTCGGCCTCATTAAATGTTGTCCTATCAACATTAAATGCTGCTTTAGCCGTGAATACTTTATGAATAAAAAATGTTTATTTCACAACAGTTTAAAGCTTTTCTTTAGTCCTGTTGGATATGTGTTTTATTTTTCGAAAGTAAAACACATACAACAAGATTTTTGTATCCAACTTTCTTCATCTATGCTGTATAAAAATGTAACCGCTGTAAGAACGGACTATGCAAGAAGAAATCTTGCTGTATGGATAGGTTGTAAGAAGCTTCCTAACAGCTTCCATACTTAGAGTGAAATGCTGAATTTGAAGACCTTATGCTGTAGGGTGGCAATTATCAAAACATGCTGTATTTTTTCCAATAACTTTCCCATTTTTGATAATACCAAAACTTCCTTGATATGGAGAGGCTGTCTTCAAGTCTTCTGTCCAAAGATCTGCTCTTCATGACTTGGTCTAGAAAATTTTGAACTGCTCGCAGGCAAGTTCTAAAATAAAAGATCCTACACGACTAAGTATATTACAACTTAACTTATGATTGGCGCGCATGCTCAATCTTACAAGATGTAATCTTAATTGAATACAACTAAAGCTATGAACTATTCGCAGTCAAGTTCTTACACCTCGAGGGTATCTAGTTTTTCTACTTGTTAATTATATCAATACTTTATCGTAATCACAACAATAAAGCAGTGAAAGTAGATTACGAGCTGTAATCTTTCAAGAAATCAAAATTTTATTGATAATTGAAATTACTGGGCTCGAAAGATATGAAAATACTGCATCGGAGGGCGTACAGTAGGATAAAAATACAAAGTATAACTAACAAAAGCTAGTCCTTATAATAATGATGCTTCCAAGTCTTTCGAGAGGGATCATGTTCGGTTCCTCTACACCAGTTGGTTAGGGAATCTCTACCTCGGTCCCTGTAGATGCTTCATCCTTCAGAGGAGACATCGTAGGTGAGAATACAATCTTGAGGATGAGTTACCCGACCACCCTTCTGGTGTTTAAACTTCATTTTTAGTTGTAAGGGAAGCTTTCCTTCTACCAGTAGCCTCGACAATTCATTTGTGACATCCTTTAGTGTTTTGAATTTATTGAATATGGCGGACTCAGTGATGAGAGTACAGAAGTATCTCAACAGGTCATTGTTTTTCCATGATTTTAATTCATCTGTTGTAGGCTGTGGATCTGTTGGGAGTAATATCTCGGCAGGCTTGCATACAATATGTTTCCATGGAACATTTGGATCCTGGAACTCAGGTCGAGAACCAGTTACCATGTACCCTTTCCTCCTTGACCTGGACCGGGTCCGTACAGTCTTCTGATGACAGTTGCAACACTTTCCTCCAGAGTATCCTCCATTTCCTTCTCTCTCTTTAGCCTCCACTTACTCGCAGCCTCTCTCGACTCTCCCCCTTTTTGGCATTGTCTAGATCTGATACCTTTCCGTGAATATCGCAAAGGAATTCCATAGATTCGGCCTGTTTGGTTTTCAGATGTGACATTATCAACCAGCCTCGCAACCACTACTGTAAGATCGTCGATATTGTGATCATGGTCAGTGATCTTTAATCTGGTGCATTCTACGGTGGCAATAGTCTTGGCTTCAGCAACACGAAGCTTCTATATTCTTGCTTCAGGATTATCTACTGATGCTCCTTCATTTGATTCAGGGCTTGCCATAATACGTTGGGCATGAGGAAAAAAGCCTTTTCCACATCTGTGATAGCCCTTTGCAGATTCGAGAACTCATCCTGAGCAGTTTTGTACATCTAGTGCAGTTTCTTTCCGACGTCATACAGTGCCTTGATAGCATCCTGTAGGAACACGATTTGGCGATCGATGGCTTCTAGTTGCTCGATTCGTGCCTCTATGCGCGGAGAGTGTGGGTGCGCAATCTTGGAGTCAGATGGTTCTAGAAGCTGTTTAAGAACCACGTTGTGACGGGCCTTGCGTGGCTTGTCATTAGCAAGGAAACCGTCATCTAATCCATATGGGATCCTGTGGAGATAGAAGTTTCAACCTGTTCGGAAGCAGGTGCTTCTGTAGGTTATGCTGCATAATCTGTCTGGGAGACAAAAGGGACTGATTCCAGCCTCTGTTGGGTTTTGGTAGTCGGAATTAGAGGAGGAACTATTTCCTCCTGCCGCCGCCGACCGCCTATTCCTTACGATGGACAGATTCCTCTTGTCGGACAGCGTGGGTCACATCAGATTTGGGTGGAGGGATTGAATCCTCCTAAGTAGGTGCTGCTGGGGGTTGCCGGCAGATGTTTCTTGGCCATTTACAGCCTTGGACTGTGCATATTCATTCTCACGAGCCTACTCATGGCTCAGCCTCAGACCTGTCTGAAGGTCATCATCATCTTTGTCGGAGTCAGAATGGTGGCTCGAGCTCTTGGGCTTGTCGGTGGATGGAGATTTGGCTTTCAGTATTATCTTCTCTTTTGACACAAAGTGTGAAGAAACAAGTTCCTGACAAAGGTGAT
Source organism: Orobanche coerulescens (assembly GCA_033398695.1). Taxonomy (NCBI): domain Eukaryota; kingdom Viridiplantae; phylum Streptophyta; class Magnoliopsida; order Lamiales; family Orobanchaceae; genus Orobanche; species Orobanche coerulescens. The sequence continues at coordinate 68,229,894 of CM065809.1, forward strand.
CATCCCATTTGGTCAGGACTTTGACATTTTAGGAGTCCATCACTTCCAAACGAATAAATTTTCTTCCTTCCAGTCCTCCCGGTTGTACAAGATGTCGTAAGAGGCGACCCTATATGATTTCCAAACTTTGAAGCGATCGAAGGCTTCCTCTATCTGGACTGGAAGGAGAATTTTATTAATGATATAAGTGGGATAGGGACTCCGAATAATAGTGGTTCCACTGCTCGGTTGGGATTCTCGACAGATAAGGGAGCCTGTGGAGAAGCGTGATCCCTAACAGGGTGGGATGCCCTGTTGGGAGAGGGACTCCGTACAGGGGTGGGTGCCCTATTTGGAGTGGTGGTTATGGGCTCTGAAGGGGCAACATTATAAGGATTTGAAACATTATTCTTGGTGGTGTAATATGAAACGAGAAGGTGCAGAATTTGTTTCGAGATATTTAATCTGTCAACAGGTTAATTGAACATCAGCGACTGGCGGGTATGCTGAAACCACTCCCTATCTCAGAATGGAAATGGTAGGATATATCGATAGATTTTATTAGAAACTTGTCGACGAGTCGTCGAGGTATGAATACGATTTGGGTTATTGTGGATCGCCTGACCAAATCAGCCAACTTCTTGGAAATCAAATACACGTGTAGTCCTGAGAGAATGGCCCAGCTATTCATTCGAGAGATTGTATGGTTGCATGGTACTCCCTAGAGTATCATATTAGAGCGTGACGGAAGGTTCGTGTCACATTTCTAGAAAGTAGTTCATCATGTGATGGGTACACAATTGAACTTTAGTACGTCATTTCATCCCAGACCGATGGCCAGTGTGTGAGGACTATCCAGACTCTGGAGTATATGTTGAGGGCATGTGCTCTCGATTGGAAAGACGATTGAGAAGCCCAACTACCTTTAGTGGAGTTCACCTACAATAATAGTTCGCATGCTTCGATTAAGATGGCACCTTATGAGGCATTATATGACCGTCGATGTACATCCCCTTTGTATTGGGACGACTTGTATGAATCTCTGTGGATGAAGCCTAATATTTTGCTAGCATCTCATGAGAAGATCACTCTGATTAGGAGCCGTATGTTAATGGCTCAGAGCCGGCAGAAGTCATATGCATATAACCGTCGGCGACCACTTGAGTTCGAGATTGGTGACCATGTACTGATTAAGGTGTCTCCTACCCGAGGTGTTTTTGTTTTCGCGAAAAAGGGGAGGTTGAGTCCGAGGTATATTAGACCGTTTGAGATTTTGGAACGAGTATGCGATTTGGCCTATCGTTTGGCTTTGCCCCCAGCATTGAGTCGAGCTCACAATGTGTTTCATGTATCCCAGTTGAGGAAGTATGTTGCTAGCCCTAGTCACATACTTCACTTCAATGAAATTGAGTTAGTGGATGATCATACGTATGAGGAGCGTCCTATATGAATACTCGAGAGAATGATCAAACAGTTGAGAAACAAGGCGATTCCCCTATTAAATATTCAGTGGTCGATAGATGGAGTCGAGTAGGCTACATGGGAAACCTAGGATAGCATGCGGGAGACATATCTTGAGTTGTTTACTCCTTAGTTTCGAGGACGGAACTCTTTTAAGGGGGGAGTATGTAATAATTTGCTGTAATTTTTCACCTTTACTGTTAAATTGTATGGGTCATTCGAGTACCTGTATTATCCGCATTTTTCTTTTCCCGGTATTTTCATTTTAGGTGTATTTCTCCTTTGTAGCGACCCTCATGTATCTTTCAGTGTATTTCTTCCGTCATCTATTGATCTTATTCTCGTAATTGTTATGCGGAACCACCGTTTCGGGGTTGTCGTGGATCCATTCTATGTTATTATGCATTTTGAGATGTTCCGTTTGATGTTTCATTCATATTTCGGTGTTTTGGGCCGTTTATATTCCGTACCTAGCGTGCACTAATTTTTCTGCATAGCGCACGCTAGAGGTCCCTTAGTGGCGCACGCTACGTCTGCTTCGTAGCGTGCGCTAGCGAGCTAGATCTGGGAGTGGCAGTTCTAATTCCAGCCCTCTGGACTAGCTGATTAGCGTACGCTACGTTGTCTAGTGCACGCTAATGTCGGGGGACTTGCGCACGCTAAGATGTCCGGTAGCGTGTGCTAGCGTGATTGTCCAGTACTGGACAGTTTGTTCTGGACTCGTCCAGATGCCCAGGTAGCACACGCTATAGCTCGATAGCGTGCGCTACCGAGTCATTGGACAGATCTAATTCTCATTTCACCTCCTTCCTCCGCAGCTTTGGCGATTTTGGGTGATTTCTTGGCGATTTCTTCCTCCAATCATGTCAACCATCATCTTCCTTGAGTTCTTGGTGTATTATAACAACATAAACACGAATCTTTCATCCTAATCCAAGGTAAATCTCTTAGAACCCTACTTTTGGATAATTTAGGGGTTTGGGGATTTTCATCCGATTCGTCCCGTTTTGTTGGTTAATACATGATGAATGTGATTAATCTTGTTGATATCATTAGTTTTCCTACGGATTCATGGTATATTTTCATAGTTTTGCGAAATCGAGAGGGTTTGGTTGTGGTCCGCCCTCGTTGCTATTTTTATACGAATATACATGTATCGTAGGAGGGTTTTCGGGTGTATTCCATTTCCGTAGTCGTTTAGAGATGGTTGTTATTATGTTCTTCGAATCATTAGGTTCGGTTCCATTGGTTCCTAGCGTTCGTCGGTGATTTTCTTTTTCGTTCGTTGCGTCATCAATTATTCAAGGCAACTATTTTTGAAAACCTTTATGCTTAACGTGAAATGGTAATGTATATTGTGTGTGCTTTACTCACCTCGGGAGGGTCCGATGGGGCCTCGAGGGAATCTATGGCTTCGTCCTGGATTCATGAGTTTGTTTCGCTAGCCAGCTCGGGAGGGTCCTTAGAGGCCTCGAGTCGGATTCGTGGCTTCGTCCTGGTCCTAGGTGACGTGTGTGCTTGATTTGTTTTTTGAATGTGGCCAGCTCGGGAGGGTCCTTAGAGGCCTCGAGTGGGATTCGTGGCTTCGTCCAGGTCCTAGGAAAATTGATTGTGACTGTTTGTTTTCGGTAAAGACATGTCTGGTTTTGGTTTTGAAATGATTTGGTGCATTGTACTATGAAACGTGTAACGAATGGTTTGCCTTGATTACTTGTATTAGCGTAATTGCTATCCCTTTGGGGACCCGTTTTGGGGAAATTCTTGTAATGGATTTCAAGTTATGTTTTGGAGGACGAGCGGGCGCTGGGACAGTACGAGGATGTTGGCCAGGGTCGTTGACATGTGCATTTGGGTATCCTTATTTCTTTTGTCTACTTAGATATGGTTGTTTCCCACATTTATAAACTTATAGATTGTACTCGCGAGTACTTAGGCTTTTCATTTCGAACTTCGTTTTGTATGAACTCAATTGCTATATTGTCGGTTGATGTTTATTATGCCGGTTGCTCCGGGCGTATCTTTATATGTTGTATTATTTAAATGTGGGTCCTGGCTAACTGAGATGGTTGTCGAGTGGTGTTTTTCTTGTTTTAGCCTGGTGGTTCCCATGTAGGGGTCCACGACGCTGTAATATACTTCGAATATCTCGGGGGTGTTACAGAAAATGGTATCAGAGAACTAGGTTTATGGATACCTAGGCTTGTCAGTTATTTGGGTCTAGTTGTGTTTGTTTTGCACATTGTCACACCGCCAAAGATCTCAAGATTTCCGTTGTTCGTAAGTTTTCCTTACTCGTTTCTTTACTTTCTCATACTGTATTTCCGTTTCTTGAACTGTGGTTATTCTCCCTCTTTTACTTATCATCGAGTTGCTTTTTGCTACCTCTTAACACCAGCATGGATGCTGGAAAGGGCCGTGGTCGTAGTCGTGGTCGTGGCCGTGGGGCGGCCACATCGCATTCTTCGGGAGCGGACAGTACCGGTGACCGTCACAGTCATGCTTCTTCTCAGGAGCGCGCCGACCTTGGTATTGCGGCCATTATGCAGCAAATGGTAAACCAAAAGGCGGCGATAGCTCAGGTGGTTCAGAACCCGGATCTGGCCCATGCTAATCGGGGCGGAGCAAACCGTTGGCTCCAAGATGTCATCAAGATACATCCTCCTAGGTTTTCGGGAGCATCAGACCCGATCGGCTGGGAGGGGTGGATCAAGGAGATATCTAAAGTCTTAGTTGCCACCAACTGTCCCGAGGACCGTAAGGTCCCTATTGCCCAGTACTTTCTCACTAGGGACGCTACAGATTTGTGGGAGGCCGTTGGGCCCAAAGACCATGTTGCTTCATGGTCCGAATTTCAAGAATTGATGGAGACTGAATATTGCCCGTGGCCAGTTAGACAGGCTCGAGTCCATGCTTTCTATGATGCTCAACCACGGGACATTCCCGTATCCCAAGCTATTGCCGATTTTAACAAGGAGTTGGGCTATGTGAAGACCCAGGTTGTCGAAGAGAGCAACAAAAGTTTCCATTTTACCAGGAGGATGAAATTGTCAATTTGAGACTACATGTCTGGGGTCGTCTGTACTACTTTGAAGGATTATTAGAGTCGAGCTCTTGCCTATGATATGTCGGTGACAGCCAGTGCGGCAGTCTGAGAGAGTAAGAAGCAGAAATCCACTGGGAATTTCTCGGGTTACAAGGGTGGAAGTTTAGCAGAAATCTCAATCTGTAAATATTTCTACGGGCGGTTTGGCTCGTTTCTTTGGGAGTTTTCGAGGTGCCGCCGGAACACCCGTTCGTGATCCCACATGCTTTAACTGTGGCCAGCCGGGCCATAGGAACCGGGAGTGTCCTCGTCCGCCTTTGACTTGTCATACTTGTGGTCATTCAGGCCACAAGGCTTCTTTTTGTGAACAGATCAGACTGATTGGCGGCGCCCGTTCTTCTCACCCAGCATTGGTGCTATGCGTTGAAGGCGGAGGATGGTGAAGTCGAGTTTTTGTCGATTCCAGTCATTAGTGAGTTCCCTGATGTATTTCCTGACGAGTTACCGGGATTGCCACCGGATCTTGAGGTCGAGTTTGCTATAGAGTTAGAGCCGGGCGCGTCTCCAATTTCGAAGGCGCCGTATCGCAAGGCACCTTCAGAGATGGTCGAGTTGAAGAAGCAGTTGAGTGAGCTTCTTGAGTCGGGGTATGTTCGACCGAGCGCCTCGCCTTGGGGCGCACCGGTCCTGTTTGTGTGGAAGAAGGATGATTAACTGCGTTTGTGTATCGACTATCGCGAACTAAACAAGGTGACCATCAAGAATAAGTATCCTTTGCCGAGGATTAATGACTTGTTCGATCAGTTGTAGGGAGCTGCGGTGTTCTCGAAGATTGATTTGAGATCGGGGTACTATCAGCTCCGGGTGAGGGAGTCCGATGTGCCGAAAACAGCTTTTCGGACGAGATATGGACATTATGAGTTTGTAGTTATGCCTTTCGGGTTAACTAATGCGCCGGCGATGTTCATGCAGTTGATGAACAAAGTCTTTATCGAGTATTTGGATAAGTGTGTCGTCGTCTTGATTGACGATATCCTTATTTATTCGAGGAACGAGGAAGAGCAAGCCCATCATCTGCGGGTAGTGTTAGACACTTTGAGAACCGAGCAACTCTATGCGAAGTTCTCAAAATGTGAGTTGTGGCTGAAGAAAGTGATGTTTTTAGGTCACGTGATTCTAGCCGAGGGGGTTCGTGTGGATCCGCAGAAGATTGAGGCAGTGTTGGACTGGGCACCGCCCAAGAATGTGAAGGAGATCCGTAGTTTCTTGGGTTTGGACAGCTACTACCGTAGGTTCGTCGAGGGTTTCTCGAAACTGGCTTGGCCGCTTACACAGTTACTCCATAAATCCGAGAAGTTCGTCTGGAATGACGAGAGACAGTCGAGTTTCGAGGAGCTGAAGAGGCGTTTGACTTCAGCACCGATTTTAGCGTTACCTTGTGGCAACGGGGGTTTTCCGGTTTACAGTGATGCTTCGGGTCAGGGTCTTGGGTGCGTATTGATGCAGTACGGCAAGACCATTGCTTATGCGTTGAGACAGTTGAGGCCGTATGATCTTAACTACCCTACTCATGATTTGGAGTTAGCGGCAGTTGTTTTCATGCTCAAGATTTGGCGTCACTATCTTTTCGGCTCTGCATGTCAAATTTTTACTGATCATAAAAGTCTGAAATACATATTTACTCAGCGGGAGTTGAATATGAGGCAGAGGAGATGGTTAGAGTTGATTAAGGATTATGACCTCGAAATCCTTTTTCATCCGGGCAAGGCGAACGTCGTGGCTGACGCCTTGAGTCGGAAACCGGTTGCGTTGCGAATGCTTGAGATCCTTACATCTCAGTCTGAGCTTCGGCGGGGTTTGATCGAGTTAGATGTTGAGATTTTGTTGCCAGGAGCTGTCGGGCAACTTTGTGCTTCAGAGATTTCGTCATCTTTAATCGATGAGATTAAGCTGAAGAAGTTGGAGGATCCGATGATTACTCAAATCCGAGAGAACATTCTTAAGGGAAAGTCTCCTGGGTTTGTGATTCACGAGGATGGTGTTTTGAGATTCCAGAGTCGGCTTTGGGTACCGAACGACTCAGAGCTGAGACAGAGTATTTTGCGTGAGGCCCATGCTACACCTTACTCCGTTCATCCTGGTTCGAGTAAGATGTACAAGGACATGAGAAGGAATTTCTGGTGGAATGATATGAAGGAGGAGGTCGCGTAGTTTGTAGCGAGATGTTTGACTTGTCAGCAGGTCAAAATCGAGCATCAGCGACCGGCCGGGTTATTGCAGTCACTTACTGTTCCGGAATGGAAATGGGAAGACATATCGATGGATTTCATTACGAGTTTGCCGATATCGAGGTTGGGCATGAATATGGTATTGGTGATTGTTGACCGTTTGACCAAGTGGGCACATTTTCTGGGCATCAAGGACACTTAGCGCCCGTAGAAGTTGGCTCGTGTGTTTATCGCGCAGATTGTGAGGCTTCATGGTACTCCGAAGTCTATTGTTTCGGATCGTGATGGCCGTTTTGTATCGCACTTTTGGCAGGGGGTGCACAAGGCGTTGGGTACTCGTTTGCGTTTGAGTACCTCTATTCATCCTCAGTCAGATGGACAGTCGGAACGCACTATCCAGATGTTCGAGGATATGTTGCGTACTTGTGCTCTCGATTGGAGCAGTGACTGGGAGGAGCATTTGCCATTGATCGAATTCACGTACAACAATAGTTGGCACGCGTCGATTCATATGGCATCGTATGAGGCACTTTATGGGCGGCGTTGTCGATCACCGATTTGTTGGAATGAGACGTCCGATTTGGTCGGGACGGAGCCGGATATCATTTTAGAGATGAGGCGGAAGATAGAATTAATTTGGGAACGGATGTTGACTGTCCAGAGTCGACAGAAGTCATATGCCGATGTCCGTCGTCGACCTTTGGAATTCGAGGTGGGAGACCACGTTTTGCTAAAAATGTCGCCGACGAGGGGAGTTTTCCGTGTCGGGAAAAAGGGGAAGTTGAGTCCGAGATTTATTGGACCCTTCGAGATTCTCGAGCGAGTCGGGGGGTTAGCATACCGTTTGGCGTTACCCCCAACCCTGAGTCATGTTCATATCGTTTTTCATGTTTCCGAGCTGAGGAAATATGTCCCGGATCCTAGTCATGTCATCGATTATGGTGAGATTGATGTCGCCGAGGATATTACTTTTGAGGAGTGTCCTTTGAAGATTTTGGAGCATCGTGAGAAGCGACTGAGGCATAAGACCATCCCTTTGGTCAAGGTGAAGTGGTCTAGACATGGTGTCAAGGAGGCAACTTGGAAAACCGAGGATATCATGCGTGCTAGGTACCCTGAGTTGTTTGTTTCTTAAGTTTCGGGACGAAACTTATTTTTAGAGGGGTAGAATGTAATATCCGCATTTTTCTTTTCCCGGTATTTTCATTTTTCGGTGCATTTCTCATTTGTACCGACCCTCATGTATCTTTTAGTGTATTTCTTCCGTCATCTATTGATCTGATTATCGTAATTGTTATGCGGAACCGCCGTTCCGGGGTTGCCGTGGATCCATTATATGTTATTACGCATTTTGAGATGTTGCGTTTTATGTTTCGTTCATATTCCGGTGTTTTGGGCTGTTTATATTCCGTACCTAGCACGCGCTAATTTTTCTGCATAGCGCACGCTAATGTCGGGGGACTAGCGCACGTTAAGATGTCCGGTAGCGTACGCTAGCGTGACTGTCCAGTACTGGACAGTTTCTTCTGGACTCGTCCAGGTGCCCAGGTAGCGCACGCTATAGCTCGATAGCGTGCGCTACCGAGTCATTGTTAGCGCACGCTAAATAGTAGTAACGCATGCTAACGGTCCAGGACAGTGAGTTCTGGACTGTGAAATAACTGGGTAGCGCACGCTAACCCTTAGCCGTTAGCGCGCGCTAAGCCGTGTGGCTATATATATCCAGGAGTTGACCTTGGACGGATCTAATTTTCATTTCACCTCCTTCCTCCGCAGCTTTGGCGATTTTGGGCGATTTCTTGGCGATTTGTTCCTCCAATCATGTCAACCATCATCTTCCTTGAGTTCTTGGTGTATTATAACAACATCAACACGAATCTTTCCTCCTAATCCAAGGTAAATCTCTTAGAACCCTACTTTTAGATAATTTAGGGGTTTTGGGATTTTCATCCGATTCGTCCCGTTTTGTTGGTTAATACATGATGAATATGATTAATCTTGTTGATATCATTAGTTTTCCTACGGATTCATGGTATATTTTCATAGTTTAGCGAAATCGAGAGGGTTTGGTTGTGGTCCGCCCTCGTTGCTATTTTTATACGAATATACATGTATCGTAGGAGGGTTTTCGGGTGTATTCCATTTCCGTATTCGTTTAGAGTTGGTTGTTATTATGTTCTTCGAATCATTAGGTTCGGTTCCATTGGTTCCTAATGTTCGTCGGTGATTTTCCTTTCCGTTCGTTGCGTCATCAATTATTCAAGGCAAGTATTTTTGAAAACCTTTCTGCTTAACGTGAAATGGTAATGTATATTGTGTGTGCTTTACTCACCTCGGGAGGGTCCGACGGGGCCTCGAGGGAATCTATGGCTTCGTCCTGGATTCATGAGTTTGTTTCGCTATCCAGCTCGGGAGGGTCCTTAGAGGCCTCGAGTGGGATTCGTGGCTTCGTCCTGGTCCTAGGTGACGTGTGTGCTTGATTTGTTTTATGAATGTGGCCAGCTCGGGAGGGTCCTTAGAGGCCTCGAGTGGGATTCGTGGCTTCGTACAGGTCCTAGGAAAATTGATTGTGACTGTTTGTTTCCGGTAAAGACATGTCTGGTTTTGGTTTTGAAATGATTTGGTGCATTATACTACGAAACGTGTAAGCGAATGGTTTGCCTTGATTACTTGTATTAGCGTAATTGCTATCCCTTTGGGGACCCATTTTGGGGAAATTCTTGTAATGGATTTCAAGTTATGTTTTGCAGGACGAGCGGGCGCTGGGACAGTACGAGGATGTTGGCCAGGGTCGTTGACATGTGCATTTCGGTCTCCTTATTTCTTTTGTCTACTTAGATATGGTTGTTTCCCACATTTATAAACTTATAGATTGTACTCGCGAGTACTTAGGCTTTTCACTTCGAACTTCATTTTGTATGAACTCAATTGCTATATTGTCGGTTGATGTTTATTACGCCGGTTGCTCCGGGCGTATATTTATATGTTGTATTATTTAAATGTGTGTCCTGGCTAACTGAGATGCTTAGTCGAGTGGTGTTTTTCTTGTTTTAGCCTGGTGGGTCCCATGTAGGGTACCACGACGCTGTAATATACTTCGAATATCTCGGGGGTGTTACAGAAAATGGTATCAGAGAACTAGGTTTATGGATACCTAGGCTTGTCAGTTATTTGGGTCTAGTTGTGTTTGTTTTGCACATTGTCACACCGCTGCCAGCATCTCAGTACTTCCAGTGTTCGTAAGTTTTCCTTACTTGATTCTTTACTTTCTCATACTGTATTTCCGTTTCTTGAACTGTGGTTATTCTCCCTCTTTTACTTATCATCGAGTTGCTTTTTGCCACCTCTTAACAGCAGCATGGATGCTGGAAGGGGCCATGGTCGTAGTCGTGGTCGTAGCCGTGGACGCGGTCGGGGAGGTGGGGCGGCCACATCGCATTCTTCGGGAGCAGGCAGTACCGGTGACCGTTACAGTCATGCTTCTTCTCAGGAGCGCGCCGACCTTGGTATTGCGGCCATTATGCAGCAAATGGTAAACCAAATATCGGCGATAGCTCAGGTGGTTCAGAACTCGGATCCGGACCATGCTAATCGGGGCGGAGCAAACAGTTGGCTCCAAGATGTCATCAAGATACATCCTCCTAAGTTTTCGGGAGCATCAGACCCGATCGGCTGGGAGGGGTGGATCAAGGAGATATCTAAAGTCTTAGTTGCCACCAACTGTCCCGAGGACCGTAAGGTCCCTATTGCCCAGTACTTTCTCACTGGGGACGCTACAGATTGGTGGGAGGCCGTTGGGCCCAAAGACCATGTTGCTTCATGGGCCGAATTTCAAGAATTGATGGAGACTGAATATTGCCCGTGGCCAGTTAGACAGGCTCGAGTCCATACTTTCTATGATGCTCAACCACGGGACATTCCCGTATCCCAAGCTATTGCCGATTTTAATAAGGAGTTGGGCTATGTGAAGACCCAGGTTGTCGAAGAGAGCGACAAAAGTTTCCATTTTTCCAGGAGGATGAAATTGTCAATTCGAGACTACATGTATGGGGTCGTCTGTACTACTTTGAAGGATTATTAGAGTTGAGCTCTTGCCTATGATATGTCGGTGACAGCCAGTGCGGCAGTCTGAGAGAGTAAGAAGCAGAAATCCGCTGGAAATTTCTCGGGTTACAAGGGTGGAAGTTAGCAGAAATCTCAATCTGTAAATATTTCTACGGGCGGTTTGGCTCGTTTCTCTGGGAGTTTTTGAGGTGCCGCCGGAACCCCCGTTCGTGATCCCACATGCTTTAACTATGGCCAGTCGGGCCATAGGAACCGGGAGTGTCCTCGTCCGCCTTTGACTTGTCATACTTGTGGTCAGTCAGGCCACAGGGCTTCTTTTTGTGAACAGATCAGACTGATTGGCAGCGCCCGTTCTTCTCACCCAGCACCTATGGAGCCGAGTGTGAACCAGGGCTTGTTTGCTCTGTAGCCTCCGCCGAGTGCCGGTCGAGGTAGAGGTCGGGGTCATCCCGCTAGAGGAGGAGCTTCCAGTGTCGGCTCTGCCCAGCCGCGTATCTATGAGATGAGGAGGCCAATGATCCAGCAGCCACTGTGGCGACAGGTACCGTTCATATCTATTCCCATCCTGTCAGTGTACTTTTTGATTCGGGTGCTACGTATTCATTCATTTCTCTGGAGTGTGTGCGCCGTTTGAGTATTGACTGGTTATCACCTTGCGAGCCTTTCATCATTAAACTTCCTAGCAGTGATAGAGTCGTCGGTGATCGAGAGGTCCGTGACTGTTCTGTGTTTATTTGTGAGAGGGCTTGGCTCTCTAATCTTATTGTTGTGGGTATCGAGGGTGAGGATTTGATTCTCGGGGATGATTGGCTCGAGCGGCAAGGCGCAATTATGAACTACCGCACGAGAATCATCAGTATGTTAGCCGAGGACTGCACCGAGCAATCTTTCGCGGGGCGAAAGAGGGGAAACCAGAAGTTCATTATTAACGCCTTGAAGGCGATGAGGCTCCTGCGAAAAGGGTGTACTGGTTATTGGTGCTATGCGTTGAAGGCGGAGGATGGTGAAGTCGAGTTTTTGTCGATTCCATTCATTAGTGAGTTCCCTGATGTATTTCCTGACGAGTTACCGGGATTGCCACCGGATCGCGAGGTCGAGTTTGCTATAGAGTTAGAGTCGGGCGCGTCTCCAATTTCGAAGGCGCCGTATCGCAAGGCACCTTCAGAGATGGTCGAGTTGAAGAAGCAGTTGAGTGAGCTTCTTGAGTCGGGGTATGTTCGACCGAGCGCCTCGCCTTGGGGCGCACCGGTCCTGTTTGTGCAGAAGAAGGATGGTTCACTGTGTTTGTGTACCGACTATCGCGAACTAAACAAGGTGACCATCAAGAACAAGTATCCTTTGCCGAGGATTGATAACTTGTTCGATCAGTTGCAGGGAGCTGCGGTGTTCTCGAAGATTGATTTGAGATCGGGGTACTATCAGCTCCGGGTGAGGGAGTCCTATGTGCCGAAAACAGCTTTTCGAACGAGATACGGACATTTTGAGTTTGTAGTTATGCCTTTCGGGTTAACTAATGCACCGGCGGTGTTCATGCAGTTGATGAACAAAGTCTTTATCGAGTATTTGGATAAGTGTGTCGTCGTCTTCATTGACGATACTCTTATTTATTCGAGTAACAAGGAAGAGGATGCCCATCATTTGCGGGTAGTGTTAGACACTTTGAGAACCGAGCAACTCTATGCGAAGTTCTCGAAATGTGAGTTCTGGATGAAGGAAGTGATGTTTTTAGGTCACGTGATTTCAGCCGAGGGGGTTCGTGTGGATCCGCAGAAGATTGAGGCAGTGTTGGATTGGGCACCGCCCATGAATGTGAAGGAGATCCGTAGTTTCTTGGGTTTGGACAGCTACTACCGTAGGTTCGTCGAGGGTTTCTCGAAACTGGCTCGGCCGCTTACACAGTTACTCCATAAATCCGAGAAGTTCGTCTGGAATGACGAGAGACAGTCGAGTTTCGAGGAGCTGAAGAGGCATTTGACTTCAGCACCGATTTTAGCATTGCCTTGTGGCAACGGGGGTTTTTCTGTAAACAGTGATGCTTCGGGTCAGGGTCTTGGGTGCGTTTTGATGCAGTACGTCAAGACCATTGCTTATGCATCGAGACAGTTGAGGCCGTATGATCTTAACTACCCTACTCATGATGTGGAGTTAGCGGCAGTTGTTTTTGCGCTCAAGATTTGGCGTCACTATCTTTTCGTCTCTGCATGGCTGATTTTTACTGATCATAAAAGTCTGAAATACATATTTACTCAGCGGGAGTTGAATATGAGGCAGAGGAGGTGGTTAGAGTTAATTAAGGATTATGACCTCGAAATCCTTTTTCATCCGGGCAAGGCGAACGTCGTGGCCGACGCCTTGAGTCGGAAACCGGTTGCGTCTCAGTCTGAGCTTCGGCGGGGTTTGATCGAGTTAGATGTTGAGTTTTGTTGCCAGGAGCTGTCGGGCAACTTTGTGCTTCAGAGATTTCGTCATCTTTAATCGATGAGATTAAGCTGAAGCAGTTGGAGGATCCGATAATTACTCAAATCCGAGAGAAAATTCTTAAGGGAAAGTCTCGTGGGTTTGTGATTCACGAGGATGGTGTTTTGAGATTACAGAGTCGGCTTTGGGTACCTAACGACTCAAAGCTGAGACAGAGTATTTTGCGTGAGGCCCATGCTACACCTTACTCCGTTCATCCTGGTTCGAGTAAGATGTACAAGGACATGAGAAGGAATTTCTGGTGGAATGATATGAAGGAGGAGGTCGCGTAGTTTGTAGCGAGATGTTTGACTTGTCAGCAGGTCAAAATCGAGCATCAGTGACCGGCCGGGTTATTGCAGTCACTTCCTGTTCCGGAATGGAAATGGGAAGACATATCGATGGATTTCATTACGAGTTTGCCGATACCGAGGTTGGGCATGAATATGGTATTGGTGATTGTTGACCGTTTGACCAAGTCGGCACATTTTCTGGGCATCAAGGACACTTAGGGCCCGTAGAAGTTGGCTCGTGTGTTTATCGCGCAGATTGTGAGGCTTCACGGTACTCCGAAGTCTATTGTTTCGGATCGTGATGGCCGTTTTGTATCGCACTTTTGGCAGGCGGTGCATAAGGCGTTGGGTACTCGTTTGCGTTTGAGTACCTCTATTCATCCTCAGTCAGATGGACAGTCGGAACGCACTATCCAGATGTTCGAGGATATGTTGCGTGCTTGTGCTCTCGATTGGAGCAGTGACTGGGAGGAGCATTTGCCATTGATCGAATTCACATACAACAATAGTTGGCACGCGTCGATTCATATGGCAACGTATGAGGCACTTTATGGGCGGCGTTGTCGATCACCGATTTGTTGGAATGAGATGTCCGATTTGGTCGGGACCGAGCCGGATATCATTTTAGAGATGAGGCGGAAGATAGAATTAATTCGGGAACGGATGTGGACTGCCCAGAGTCGACAGAAGTCATATGCCGATGTCCGTCGTCGACTTTGGAATTCGAGGTGGGAGACCACGTTTTGCTAAAAGTGTCGCCGACGAGGGGAGTTTTCCGTGTCGGGAAAAAGGGGAAGTTGAGTCCGAGATTTATTGGACCCTTCGAGATTCTCGAGCGAGTCGGTGGGTTAGCATACCGTTTGGCGTTACCCCCAACCCTGAGTCATGTTCATATCGTTTTTCATGTTTCCCAGCTGAGGAAATATGTCCCGGATCCTAGTCACGTCATCGATTATGGTGAGATTGATGTCGCCGAGGATATTACTTTTGAGGAGTGTCCTTTGAATATTTTGGAGCATCGTGAGAAGCGACTGAGGCATAAGACCATCCCTTTGGTCAAGGTGCAGTGGTCGAGAAATGGTGTCAAGGAGGTAACTTGGAAAACTGAGGATAGCATGCGTGCTAGGTACCCTGAGTTGTTTGTTTCTTAAGTTTCGGGACGAAACTTATTTTTAGAGGGGTAGAATGTAATATCCGCATTTTTCTTTTCCCGGTATTTTCATTTTTCGGTGCATTTCTCATTTGTACCGACCCTCATGTATCTTTCAGTATATTTCTTCCATCATCTATTGATCTGATTCTTGTAATTGTTATGCGAAACTGCCGTTTCGGGGTTGCCGTGGATCCATTATATGTTATTATGCGTTTTGAGATGTTCCGTTTGATGTTTCGTTCATATTCCGTACCTAGCGCGCGCTAATTTTTCTGCATAGCACACGCTAATGTCGGGGGACTAGCGCACGCTAAGATGTCCTAGTCGCAAGTAGCGTGATCGCCCAAGATCGATGCTTTGTTCTCGACTCGCCCAGTGTGCCTGTGTAGCGCACGCTATAGCTCGATAGCGCGCGCTACCGAGTCATTGTTAGCGCACGCTAAATAGTAGTAGCGCACGCTAACGGTCCAGGACAGTGAGTTCTGGACTGTAAAATAACTGGGTAGCACACGCTAACCCTTAGCCGTTAGCGCGCGCTAAGCCGTGTGGGTATATATATATCCAGGAGTTGACATTGGACGGATCTAATTCTCATTTCATCTCCTTCCCCCGCGGCTTTGGCGATTTTGGGCGATTTCTTCCTCCAATCATCTCAACCATCATCTTCCTTGAGTTCTTGGTGTATTATAACAACATCGACACGAATCTTTCATCCTAATCCAAGGTAAATCTCTTAGAACCCTACTTTTAGATAATTTGGGGGTATTGGGATTTTCGTCCGATTCGTCCCGTTTTGTTGGTTAATCCATGATGAGTATGATTAATCTTGTTGATATCATTAGTTTTCCTACGGATTCATGGTATGTTTTCATAGTTTTGCAAAATCGAGAGGGTTTGGTTGTGGTCCGCCCTCGTTGCTATTTTTATACGAATATACATGAATCATAAGAGGGTTTTCGGGTGTATTCCATTCCCGTATTCATTTAGAGTTGGTTGTGATTATGCTCTTCGAATCGTTAGGTTCGGTTCCGTTGGTTCCTTGCGTTCGTCGGTTATTTTCCTTTCCGTTCGTTGCGTCATCAATTATTCAAGGCAAGTATTTTTGGAAACATTTATCCTTAACGTCAAATGGTAATGTATATTGTGTGTGCTTTACTCACCTCGGGAGGGTCCGACGGGGCCTCGAGGGAATCTATGGCTTCGTCCTGGATTCATGAGTTTGTTTCGCTAGCCAGCTCGGGAGGGTCCTTAGAGGCCTCGAGTGGGATTCGTGGCTTCGTCCCGGTCCTAGGTGACGTGTGTGCTTGATTTGTTTTATGAATGTGGCCAGCTCGAGAGGGTCCTTAGAGGCCTCGAGTGAGATTCGTGGCTTCCTCCCGGTCCTAGGCAAATTGATTGTGACTGTTTGTTTCCGGAAAAGACATGTCTGGTTTTGGTTTTGAAATGATTTGGTGCATTGTACTATGAAACGTGTAAGCGAATGCTTGGCCTTGATTACTTGCACTAGCGTAATTGCTAACCCCTTTGGGGACCCGTTTTGAGGAAATTCTTGTTATGGATTTCAAGTTATGTTTTGCCGGACCAGCGGGTGCTGGGACAGTACGAGGATGTTGGCCAGGGTCGTTGACATGTGCATTTGGGTCTCCTTATTTCTTGTCTACTTCGATATGGTTGTTTCCCACATTTATAAACTTATAGATTGTACTCGCGAGTACTTAGGCTTTTCACTTTGAACTTCGTTTTGTATTAACTCAATTGTTATATTGTCGGTTGATGTTTATTATGCTGGTTGCTCCGGGCGTATCTTTATATGTTGTATTATTTAAATGTGTGTCCTGGCTTACTAAGATGGTTAGTCGAGTAGTGTTTTTCTTGTTTTAGCCTGGTGGGTCCCATGTAGGGGTCCACGGCGCTGTAATATACTTCGAATATCTCGGGGGTGTTACAGTATCGTCGTATCATGATTGATTTAATATAATGTTTTTGATGTTGAGATATACTAAAATCGAGTTATTTATGTTCAACGTTCGTATTATTTGACGATTGGAAGTTGCATGATAAGTCGTACTTTAGCTAAGTACTCTAGATGTATGCTAAGTTCAGTTCCTAGCGTACGCTATCTCGATGATCATTGCGTACGTTAAAATTGACTGATTACGTATGTAATAGAGGGTATTAGATCTCATCTCAACTTTTGGAGTGTGGGGCCGTGCATGACTAGGATTATTGGCTCGATTGAGACAGCCAAGTCAACGGCATTACGTACGCAGTGGTGATTTTATAGCGTACCTAATGATGGTGATCTTACGTACATCATTTTGACAACATACATAAGGGTGTGTATGTGTTTTAAGGTAGTAGCTTCTGGAAGATCGTTACGTACGTAACACTAATGTTTTAGCGTACGTAAAGGGGGGCTAATGTACGTTAAACGTTGGTGGTAGCGCACATTATGACAAATGCAGGTTATAAAGTCATGTCTTGTCTTTCATTTTTTGCTCAAACCAAATTTGAATATTCTCTCTAGAAATCATTCCTATGGCTTCCTAAGTCGTTATTACCCCTATCCATCTTGTCTTGGAGCTTCATATCTTGGATTGGAGCCTAGAGGATTGAAGATTGGAGTGTGTTCTGTTGAACAAATTTATTTTGATGATGTATCTATCAAAACATTTAAAAGAAAAACATCAAAGACTCGATCAGATATCAAAATGGCATATATTCTATCGTACAACAAAAGACGTCAAAATGAAGACATATTAGCGCATGCTATTGTTAATACTAGGGCACACTACAAGAGGCAACTTGGACAAATTCTGAAACAGCTTAATACAGGCTACCTACCCTCTGATATGCTAAATAGCGCACACTATTTATACAAGTAACGCACGCAACCTGTTCCGTGTGTAACAAGGCTGAAAGGTCAGTGAAGTATGCCAGTCACAACTAGTGCACGCTACCAAGATATTAACGCACGCTACTTGATAGTTTATGCAAGACAATGAGCTTTGGATTTCAAACGAAGCAACAGTTAACGCACACTACATTTATGCCTAGCGCACGCTACATGAAGCATTTTCAAGATTTATTCACAAACAGTTAGCACACGCTAACTGACACATCTAGCGCATGCTAAAAGTTGAAATTCCTACCGTTGGACAAAGATTGGTTGCTTTCACCTTATAGAACGCGTAAATCACGTTAAATATCAAAATAATCTGCACTAGTAGGCAGCAAATGCAAAAGGAGAAACTAGCGCATGCTACATTCAAAAGTACTATCGTTGGATGCATTTGTCAAACCCAACTTCCTTATTTGACCAAACATTAGCACATGATAGAAGGAGTATTAGCGCACGCTAATAGCTGTTAGATTGGTACCGCCACTAGAAGGGGGGTTGAATTGTGCGGATAAGAGTATTGTACTCTTTTTGTGCGGAAGCAAAAATATCGGAGTAATAAAAGTGCGGAAAAGAAAGAACACAAGGAATTGTTCGAGAGGTTCGGCTATTAACGAAGCCTACGTCCCCTACCTAGTTTTATCGACTAGGACTTTTCTTAGAACTTGGAATTGCACTTTCTAGTTTAGTGCCAACTTCTTACAACTTCTTGATTTCCGTGCTCAAGAACAACCTCAAAAAAACACTCTTGTTTTTCTGGGTACAAGATAACCTATACACAAAATAAATGCGAGTAGGAACTCGACTTTCACGATATATCGCTCTTAGATACAAGAATGAAGATTGGAAATTATAGAACAAATCTTCTCGTATCACAATCTAGAATAAGTATATCTCTCAAAATGTTTGCTTGATATTGCTTGAATATGCTAGTAGGCTCAGAATGCTTGTATATCTTCAATCTCCATGAAGTTGGCTATTTATAGCCTTCTTGAGCTCAATTTCCCGTTGGAACAGTTTAACTGGTTACGTACGTTATATGCTGACGGTTACGTATGTTATGAACATTACGTACGTTATATGTTCCGAATAGCGGCCGTAATGAAAGTGACGAAACTGTCCAGTGAGATATGATAGAATGCATTACGTACGTTATGAACCTCATGGTTACGTACGTAATATTCTGGTCAAAGATCCGTTGATTGAGACGACTTGTTGCAACGGCTAGTGGCTTTTCCAACGGTCAGAATAATTCAAGCATTACGTACGTTAGATAACTCCGGTTACGAACGTTACCTGTACAAAAAAAACACTTACGAAAACAGTGAGTGTTACGTACGTTATAATAGATGAGTTACGTACGTTAACTGTACTAAAAATCTTGCAGACAAATGTGAATGTTACGTACGTTAATGTGGTTTGTGTTACGTACGTTAACTGAAGAGAAAATATGTTTTAAGTAAATTTTGGTTGGTTTTAATAACACATCATCAAAATGATCTAAAAGATATTGTTCCAACAATCTCCCCCTTTTTGATGATGACAAAATTTACGTATGTGAGTTTTTGAAAACATGATTTTAATAAGGCTCCCCCTGAACACGAGCACTGTAAAAATTAATATGCTCCCCCTGAAAACGTGCACGGGTTATTTCAGAAGTTTGATTGTTTGATTTCAAAAACGAATACATATTATTCTCCCCCTTTTTGTCATTATCAAAAAGTTGAGAGATCCTGCAAGAGAAATCAATGATACGCATAATAATCAACAGAATCCAAGTCAACGATTAACCAAAATGATGCATAAAAACAGAGATAGTTTTTACAGACGAAACAGAAACATGAGAGTGAAATGTTTGGTCTTTTAATAAAACAGGAAACATCATCATCACAAAGGATAGCCCGACTAGTCAAGGTCTGTATCCAGAGGTGTCGGCGGTATCCCAAAATGCGTGCAGATGTTCTTGACCATGATCTTGATGTCACTCATATCTTTCTCGAGCCTATCCATCCGAGAAGCCATCTGGGATGAAGAGGATTCCGGACGAGGACGGGAGGAACCAAGCTGAGATGAAGGACGAGGTCTAGTATGCTCGATCCCCCTCGATGTGATCCTCTCCTCCGGTGTCGGAAGAGTACCCCCATCTATGAGCCGATCATCATCCTTGATATACACAAAATATATCCATCCACGATTTCTCGTGCGTAGATACCTCATCGTCCGTAACATCCCCTCGGTGACGAGGCTCCCCCAGGAATCGGAACCCCATGGACCCCAGACAAATCAACTCATGCTTTCTCAAAAATTTCAGTTAAGATTGATCCAAACGGCATTCCCGATTTTCTCTGTCGATCAACTTTTGCGTAGCTCTTTTTGTGGAAAATTTGACCCTTTTCCACGAACCATTTTAGCACAATAGACGCGAAGTTGACATGGTGATCCTTCCACACATGATAAATGATCTCCATATCGATATTCACAAGTCGAAGCTGAGCATTAACTTTAGGCATAAGACAACGAGTGATAGCATCGTGAAGCAAATGGATGTTTATCCCAAAGTCATTGTTTTCAAACCGCCCGGAATGAACATTTATAACGGCTTTGTCCGACAAAAAATCACGGACTTTGGACTCATGAACACCATAGCTTTCATCATCGGAGAAGTTGTCAATGACTTCATCCGGAGGAGCAAACTCTCCTTTGCATCGAAAACCCTCATTAGGTAGACCAAAAATCTCTGAAAGTTTCGCGGCATCAAAGGATATTGGTTTACCACGCACAAGAGAGTTAACTACAGCAAGTCCGTCGGCATCATAAGTGACAAAAAAATTTGCATAAAACTCTTTTACACAGTCCACATATATTGGTCGAGCAAGACTAACGAACCGATTTATCCCAAGCATATCGAAAAATTCTTCAATAGCAACACCAGCACAGTTCAGAGATTCAAAATCAAAGTGGTGACTCGGAGTTACCTCTTCGTCGATAAAGATTTCGTTGAAAACTTTCATGGCTTGAGCATTCCGAAATGATGGATCGCCGGAAGCCATGGAGGATGATTGGGAGGTTTCTCCTCTTCTCTTTTTTCCGGTTCTGGATGCCATGAAGATTGAATCGGTCGAAAAGTGAAGGTTTGATGGATGAACTTGAAGTTTAGGTAGATTTTCCAGGAAAATCTTCATCGACGTCGCTAGGGATTGTAAGGAATGAAAAGGGGACTGTCGAAATGGGTTTATATATGTTAGGGTAAACGACGGATTACGTACGTTATATCCCTTATGTAACGTACGTAGCGTAAAAACCTGAACTCTCTGGACTGAATCCTGCATTTCGTTACATACGTAACGTAACAGCATGTAACGTACGTAAGGTCCTATTACGTACGTAATGGACTGCTCCTACCGTACGTAAGTAGGACCAAATGAATAGTCTTTTCCTTTCGATGATGTCCCGATTTAAATGACCATTTAATGTGACTATGATGAGTATGCAATATTTAAAAATGATCAGCATGACCCATTCCTAAATTTATGCGAATAAAGTTGAAAGCCTCTTCGGGTAATGGTTTTGTAAAAATATCCGCCAATTGTTCATTAGTACCAACAAATTGGAGACGAACATTCCCGTTTTGGACATGGTCACTAATGAAATGGTGACGAATTTCGATGTGTTTTGTCCTACTATGCAAAATGGGGTTTTTACATAAATTAATGGCACTTGTATTGTCACAAAAGATAGGAGTATTTTTAAGTTCAATGGCATAATCAAGTAATTGATTTTTGATCCAAAGGACTTGTGCACATGCACTTCCATGACCACATATTCAGCTTTTGTGGAAGTAGCGACACTAGTCTGTTTCTTACTTCCCCATGAAATTAAACATGAACTCAAAAAATGACAAGTTCCGGTGGTGCTTTTTCTATCAATTTTACATCCACCGAAATCGGCATCACTATATGCAAAAAGATGAAAATCAATGCTAGAAGGATACCGTAGGCCTAAACCAGCAGTATATTTTAAATATCGAAAAATCCGTTTACATGCAATGAGATGACATTCTTTAGGGTTTTCTGGAAAACGAGCACATAGACAAGTAGCAAACATTATATCAGGTCTAGATGCAGTTAAGTAAAGTAATGAGCCGATCATACCTCGATACTGTTTTTGGTCAACAGATTTACCTTTTTCATCTTTATCGAGTTTAAGAGTGGAAGACATAGGAGTGGATATTTCTTTGCAATCTTCCATCTTAAATTTCTTTAGAAGCTCATTGACGTACTTGGATTGGTGAATGAATATTCCGTCATTGAGTTGCTTAATTTGGAGTCCGAGAAAGTTTTTCAACTCTCCCATCATACTCATTTCGAACTCTCCCTTCATAAGATTTGAAAATTCTTTGGACAGAGTTTCGTTAGTTGCACCAAAACCAATATCGTCCACATAGATTTGACAAATTAACATATCATCACTTAAGACCTTAATGAATAGAGTATTATCAACATTACCTCTTTTATAACCATTTGAGATAAGAAAAGAGCTTAGACGATCATACCATGCCCTCGTAGCTTGTTTTAATCCATAGAGAGCTTTATGGAGCTTGTACACATGATCCGGATGATCATAGACTTCAAAACCTGGCGGTTGCCTGACATACACTTCCTCCTGGATGATTCCATTTAGGAACGCACTTTTTACATCCATTTGATGGAGTTTGATCTTCTTGTATGTGGCAAAGGCACAGAGAAGACGAATAGCTTCAAGACGAGCAACAGGAGCGAAAGTTTCTTCATAATCCAAACCTTCTTCTTGATTATAGCCTTGGGCGACCAATCTCGATTTATTTTTAATAGGGAGACCATCATCATCGGTTTTGATTTTATGAACCCATTTGGTACCAATGATTGATTTGTCTACCGGTGCCGGAACTAATTCCCAAACATTATTTCTTTCGAATTGGTTTAGCTCTTCTTGCATAGCAATAGCCCAATTCTCATCATTTATGGCCTCATCGATATCTTTTGGTTCTGTAAGAGAAATAAATGCAATATTGTTAATACAATCATTTATATTTCTCCTAGTTCGTACACCTTCATCGATTTTTCTGAGAATTTGTTCCATCGGATGGTCTTTCACATTTGCCCAATCTTTAGGAAGGTTGTAAGTATTTTCCTCCTGCTTGTCCGAGCTTACGTCGAGCTTCTCCAACTCCTTTGATACTTCGGATATTTCGTTAGCTGGAACCATACCTGCATCATCATCAAAAATAACCTTTCTCGGGGGTAAAACTGTATCATCGAATTTTACATGAATGGACTCTTATACCGAGCCTCTTCTACAATTAAATACACGATACGCGTTACTATTAGTAGTGTAATATCCGCAATTTTTGATTTTCGGTAAATTTCTTTTTTCGGACGGAGTCCGTTTTGACGACTCGCTCATGACCGTTTCGTCATTCTGAGAATGATTAATTCTACACTTTTTGACATCCGAGATCGTTTCGGTGTCGTTTTGTTGAGTTCCGCGCTTTTTAGCGACTTTTCCGCGCTTGAGTTCGATTCTTGCGAATCTCGCTCAAACTCATTGCTTTGAGTTTCCCGTAAGTCAGTTTAACTTTGTTAGACGTGTTGTGAACTTCGGTTTGGTTATTCGATCACGTATCGTGATTTCCGGGCGTTTTGGGCCATTTTGTAATTTCTTGAAAGTTACGGGTATCCATATCTGTAATTGTTGTCTCGACCCGTTTCTTGGTCGCGTATGACTAATTATGGTATTATGTTTTCATTTCGGGCCGTTGATGTTGTCCGCGAACTTTTCGTCGTGTTCGCCCGCACGTTTTGGAAATCGGGTCGCCGAGCCCTCGTGGTCGCATCGCCGACGGCTATGGATCGCCGGACGATTGCGGCACCGCCGGACAGTGCGGCAGAACCGGCGTAAGCGCACGCCATCGCCGGAAGGTCGCGCTAACCGGCAGTGTAGCGACGCTATCGGTGGCCTAACGACGCTTATCGCCCGGGCAGAGGGATTCGAGGTTCGACTCGGTCAGATCGGCAGTAGCGCACGCCATCGCCGGTCGTAGCGCACGCTAACCGGCAGGGTAGCGACGCCGCCGACTAGCGACGTTACAGGTAGTTTGTTAGTCCGGGCTATCGACAGCCGGCTACGCGCGCAGCTTCCGCCATAGCGCACGCTAGCGGGAGTCAGTGGACGAGTCATGGTCGGCGAATTGGTCGGTGGTGCCGGGTCATGCGGGCCATGGCCGAGAGTGCTCGGCCGCATCGCCGATAGCGCACGCTAGTCCGGAAGGCTAGCGCACGCTAGTTCCGGCCCAGTATATATATGACAGACCAGCCACATTTCCCTTCGTTTTTCATTTCCTTCCTTCTCCGTCCGCGGCTGGCGATTCATGGGTGATGAAGCCATGTTGTTTAACAACAAATCCATGAAGTTCTTGAGTTCATAACATCAATCAATCATCCATTATCATCCTTTGATCCAGCGAATCAAGGTAATCTTCCTTAGAACCTTAATTTCGTGAATTTGGGGGTTTTTGCATTTTCGTCCGATTCGTTCCGTGTTGTTGATTAATTCATGATGGGTATGATTAACCTTGGTAGTATTCTCGTGTTTAACATCATTTAATCCATTGTTCTTCGTCGAATCGAAGTATATTTCTTGATTTCCTTCGAATTGACTTTTCGGGGGATTTGTCCCCGATCTCGTTTTTCATCCATTTTCGATGGATCGATTATGGTTAAATGATGTTGTTAAACATATTCTATGGATTGTATATCCATATTTCAACTTGGAATTTCGTTTTCGTGATTTGACGGAACGAATCGTGTTCTTGGCCGTTTTGGGGGGAATCCGTGAACTTTCGTCATTCGTTCTTTGAATTCAACGGCTTTGAGTCGTGTTATGGAATTCATTTCATTGTTATTATTTGTCCTTCGTAGTTTATGAACATGAGTTGGCGTTCGGTGGAGTCGGCGGGTTCGTAGTTGGTTCGGGCCAACCTACTTCGGTCGATTCTCCGCGTTGTTCTTATTCGAGGCAAGTACCTTGCCCATACTTTTCTTATTTTATGGATATGATGATCGGTGATCGTCTTGGTGTGTTTGTTTGGTTGTTTGAAATGAAGTTTCAAAAGATTTCGGTTTGGCCTCGTTAAAGGCTTTCTTTCAAATGGCGTGTGTGTTTTGTGAATGGTGTGTTTTTGGGATTGATTATTATTTGGTTATTTTGAACGTTGAAGAATTTGATGATGATACTCCTATTGTTTAAAGTTATGGAATCGTGTATTCCGTATTTAATCTTGTTGTGGTGTTTTGAAGAGTTTGATAATGGTGTCGAGTTAATGGCCATCTCTAGTGAGTATTGTTAATGAACTTACATTCTTAGCAGATTAGTATTGCATGAGTAACGTGTGTGTGTATGCTCACTACGGGTTAGATCGGACGGGGTCTCGGTAGGGGTCCACGGAGGGGTGGATCCGCGAGCTTGCTTTTAACCACTACGGGTTAGATCCGACGGGGTCTCGGTAGGGGTCCACGGAGGGGTGGATCCATGGTTAACTGTGGTGCATTTTTACAAATGTGATTTGATTATGGCATTTCCGGAAATGAGTGCTTTTGAACGGTTTTCATGATTGCATGCATTGACTAAGTGTGTAAGAGGTAAGTTGTTCGTTTGGCCTACTTGGCTAGGATGGCACTAGATTATTTTGTTGTTTGTTTTAAATCTTTTATTTGTGGATTTTGATGTTGGGAGACGAACCTTGTGGTCGTTCTTGTGTACTGTGAGTTGATGAGATTTGGGGCTAAAATCCCAAGGGTTTTGTAAAAGTCATTTTACGGATTTGGGGCTAAAATCCCAATGGTTTTATAAAAGTCGTTTTACGTATTTGGGGCTAAAATCCCAACGGTTTGGTAAATGTCATTTTTCGGAAAGTAAACCTTTGGGGCGGTGACCCCTTTTGCCTTTTGGATTTTGAAAAGTAGGATTTGATAATCCTAAATTGTTTTCTATTAAAACTCTCGATGGCATTCTAAACTGTTTTATAAATTGTTCCATTGATTCGTGATCTTTCGATTTTGGAACGTTTTCTCAAATTCTTGCCTCGAGAAGTGCTTTTCGTTTCGTTTGGAACCTTGAGGATTCCAGGTTATTGTTACTCGTGGAATGTGAATTGTATGGCTCGTATTTGCACTTTGTTCTTGCACTAGCAAAACAGTGGAGTTTTGCTAACCCCCGAGTATTCGGGGGGTGGATGTCTGTTTTTGCATTCAGGTTTTGGAGCATAACACAGGGTCGGCACGAAGGATGATGAAAGATGATCGATACTAATCACATGAGGAACTGTACTTTGTTTATTGGTTCAATTGTACTCTATTTTTCCGCTGCTATATTTTCCCGTTGTACGGGTGTGGTTGTATTTGACCCCTGCGTGGGCATGAGTTGTATTTGAGTTGTATGTATTTATTGAAAGACCAAATCGGTCTACCGAGTCGTTTTAGCCTTAAAGGCATGGTTGAGTTGTTATGTGTCGTTACCAGCCTGGTAGATCCTTGAGGAAAGGTTCTACGGCGTGTAATATCCCTGAGCGGATTGGGGGTGTTACATAAATGGTATCGGAGCTTAGGTTGAGGAAAACCTAGGCTGTCGGGTCAAGTCGTGTTGTTTGAGTCTTGTTTCGTCGGATTTTATCTGACTGAGTCGTGTCGCGACGCGTCGTTTGAGTTTGTTGGTCGTGATTAGTATCGTGGGGCGATCATCATCTTCGTGCGACCTGTGGAAGTAAGTCTCCCTTCTTTGTGTTGTGCCTCGTGTGACACGAGCTATTTTTATGATTATTTGTTAAGTGGTGGAATCCTTATGTGGATTTTGATTTCACGATATGTATTTAGTCGCCTCTCGTATTTGATTTATACGAGGATTGTCGTCGCTTGTGATGTCTTTTTATTGTTGTTTTTGTCCGTTGCTGATGATTTTCGAATCGATTTGCACGTTTTACAAGTTCTCTTGTGGAGGCTTTGTGCTTATACGCGTTCGACTTGTTCACTAGCCAGTGCGGGAGGGTCCTTAGAGGCCTCGAATGGGATCAGTGGTTTTGTTCTGAATGGGGTATTTTATCGTTTATTTCCGTTTAAAGCCATATATTGTCTTGATTTTTAAACGTTTTGATGCGTGTACTAGGAGTTGTTTTAATGAACGTCGATATGTGTGAGTTTTGGGCATTGTGGCCTATTGAATTTTTGAAAACCTTGAGTATCTTAGAAAAAAATAAATTTCGAGACATACTTTTCAAATGAGTTATTTTCTTGTGGTACATCCAAGGTGCCACAATATATTTCAATAAAATTTTATACCTCGTGGACCAAAATGCTTTGAGATATTTTCAATGTTTTAGAAACACTTTTATTTAGACCCGAGGGTCGAATATTCTGAAAGTTTTCACTAAGAGAAAGTGTCCTCATTTTTATCAAATGCGAAATGGTTCTCCAAAGTCTCGATAACGATGTTTCACGTTTGTACTTTTTGAAAGGTGATACTCAAGATCAATCGGTGTTCTTCTAAATTATTTTCAAAATGAGGTTTTCGTTTTTAAAACCTATCCATTCCCGTTTGAGGGCTGGGTATATATGTATGATGTTCGCGTTGTCATTTTGATGTTTGCTCCCGAGTATGATCGAATTGGCGGTGTGAGCGTTGAGTCATTTTCCACACATTTGTTGTGTTAGCCCCCTGTGAAAGGCGGGATGTTGGTGTTGAATGTTGTCGCGTCGTGATGATTTCTGCGTTGTCGCGCATGTGCGAGCTGTTAGAGCTTGGTTTGGTATGACCGTGTGCATCGGTGATGGTTCCGTTATGTGTCGATTGTTTAATGTCTTGTTACCTTGCTCCCGTTTTTTTTTGTGAATTTCGTGGACGAGGTCGGAGGTAATGCCCGTACTATTTTGACTTCTGTATTTTCTCTTTCTCCAGTCTATCGATTCGCTCATGTTCGTTGATACCTTATGAACTTGTTCTGTATTTCGGTTTCATCGTCCGAACGAGCTGTGATCTTGTTGTGGGTCGATCTGGTTATCGATGTTACTTTTTCGGGTTCAGTTCGATTCTTGTGAACCTTGTTTGGGAGTGACATCATCTGGTTCTACTAGTTCTTTTATTCGAAGTGGATCGGATTTGGAACTCTTGTGTTTTCGACTCTGTCGACTCATTATGTTCGTTGACATTTCTGAGCTTGTCCTACCCCTTGTTTTTGTTTATCGAACGAGTGTGGTATTATTTCGGAATAACTCGTTTGTCGTTGTGACTTTTTGATTGCTATTCCCTTTCCTGTGGATCTTATGTGAATGCACATCCTGTTGTTTTCACCGGATCATATATTGTCTCGAGTCGAGATGTGAACCTTGGAGTTGTTGTTTGAAATTTTATTATCCTTCGTGTTTCGGACATGATTGTTCGATTTTTGTTGTCTCGATCATTTGTTTGTTCGGTTTTTGTTCTCTTTTCGTGATTATTGAGCGTTCGGGCTCCTTTGTAATTCCCTTAAGTTCGGGAAATTAGTCTCGTTTTCGATCTTCAAACCCTTGGGCGGTGGAATTCCGTATTTTGTTCAGCGATTGGCTCGCGTTTTGATTGATGTACCGTTGGGTTGGTCAATCATATTGATTTTCGTTTGTTGTATTTTGTGATTGTCGGATAATTGACTTGGCTATATTATCCGTTTGATGATGCTTGTCATTTGTTGGTTTTATTATATCCCTAACGGCGACGTCGTGTTGGTCGCCGTGGAGCGTGTTTACACGCCGTATATTCCTTTGCGTTGTTTGTAACATTTCGCCGTTGGGCGTTAGTTACGCATTCTTGTGTATCTCGTTGAGTTTTTCCTCGCGGAATATTTCTTCTCCCTACTTGTTTTAAGTTTCGGGACGAAACTTCTTTTAAGGAGGGTAGAATGTAATATTTTCGGTAAATTTCTTTTTTCGGACGGAGTCCGTTTTGACGACTCGCTAATGACCGTTTCGTCATTCTGAGAATGATTAATTCTACACTTTTTGACATCCGAGTTCGTTTCGGTGTCGTTTTGTTGAGTTCCGTGCTTTTTAGCGACTTTTCCGTGCTTGAGTTCGATTCTTGCAAATCTCGTTCGAAACTGCTGTTTCGAGTTTCCCGTAAGTCTGTTTAACTTTGTTAGACGTGTTGTGAACTTCGGTTTGGTTATTCGATCACGTATCGTGATTTCCGGGCGTTTTGGGCCATTTTGTAATTTCTTGAAAGTTACGGGTATCCGTATCTGTAATTGTTGTCTCGACCCGTTTCTTGGTCGCGTATGACTAATTATGGTATTATGTTTTCATTTCGGGCCGTTAATGTTGTCCGCGAACTTTTCGTCGTGTTCGTTAAAACGCGTTTGAAATCGGGTCGCCGAGCCACAGTGGTGCATCTTGGCCGGACAGTTGCGGGGCCCAGCGGGGACGATTGCGGGCACCGGCCGGGACAGTGCGGCGAGAACCGGCGTAGCGCACGCCATCGCCGGAAAGGCTGCGCGCTTAACCGGCAGTGTAGCGACGCTATCGGGTGGCCTAGCGTCTGGCTCGGGCACAGGCGGAGGATTACGAGGTTGGACTCGGTCGGGATCGGCGGGTAGCGCACGCCATCTGTCGGTCGTAGCGCACGCTAATCGGCAGGGTAGCGACGCTGGCCGACTAGCGACGTTACTGGTAAGTTTGTTAGTCCAGGTGGCTCTTTGGGCCAGTCATTAGCGGCGCGGCCGTAGCGCACGCTAGCGGGAGTCAGTGGACGAGTCATGGTCGCGTAATTGGTCGGTGGTGCCGGGTCATGCGGGCCATGGCCGAGAGTGCTCGGCGATCTCGGCCGATAAGCGCACGCTAGTCCGGGAAGTCTAGCGACGCTAGTTCCGCCGATATATATATATGACCACACCACATTTCCCTTCGTTTTTCATTTCCTTCCTTCTCCGTCCGCGGCTGGCGATTCATGGGTGACGAAGCCATGTTGTTTAACAACAAATCCATGAAGTTCTTGAGTTCATAACATCAATCAATCATTCGTTATCATCCTTTGATCCAGCGAATCAAGGTAATCTTCCTTAGAACCCTAATTTCGTGAATTTGGGGGTTTTTGTATTTTCGTCCGATTCATTCCGTGTTGTTGATTAATTCATGATGGGTCTGATTAATCTTGGTAGTATTCTCGTGTTTAACATCATTTAATCCATTGTTCTTCGTCGAATCGAAGTATATTTCTTGATTTCCTTCGAATTGACTTTTCGGGGGATTTGTCCCCGATCTCGTTTTTCATCCATTTTCGATGGATCGATTATGGTTAAATGATGTTGTTAAACATATTCTATGGATTGTATATCCATATTTCAACTTGGAATTCCGTTTTCGTGATTTGACGGAACGAATCGTGTTCTTGGCCGTTTTGGGGGGAATCCGTGAACTTTCGTCATTCGTTCTTTGAATTCAACGGCTTTGAGTCGTGTTATGGAATTCATTTCATTGTTATTATTTGTCCTTCGTAGTTTATGAACGTGAGTTGGCGTTCGGTGGAGTCGGCGGGTTCGTAGTCGGTTCGGGCCAACCTACTTCGGTCGATTCTCCGCGTTGTTCTTATTCGAGGCAAGTACCTTGCCCATACTTTTCTTATTTTATGGATATGATGATCGGTGATCGTCTTGGTGTGTTTGTTTGGTTGTTTGAAATGAAGTTTCAAAAGATTTCGGTTTGGCCTCGTTAAAGGCTTTCTTTCAAATGGCGTGTGTGTTTTGTGAATGGTGTGTTTTGGGGATTGATTATGATTTGGTTATTTTGAACATTGAAGAATTTGATAATGATACTCCTATTGTTTAAAGTTATGGAATCGTGTATTCCGTATTTAATCTTGTTATGGTGTTTTGAAGAGTTTGATAATGGTGTCGAGTTAATGGCCATCTCTAGTGAGTATTCTTAATGAACTTACATTCTTAGCATATTAGTATTGCATGAGTAACGTGTGTGTGTGTATGCTCACTACGGGTTAGATCCGACGGGGTCTCGGTAGGGATCCACGGAGGGGTGGATCCGCGAGCTTGCTTTTAACCACTACGGGTTAGATCCGATGGGGTCTCGGTAGGGGTCCACGGAGGGGTGGATCCATGGTTAATTGTGGTGCATTTTTACAAATGTGATTTGATTATGGCATTTCCGGAAATGAGTGCTTTTGAACGGTTTTCATGATTGCATGCATTGACTAAGTGTGTAAGAGGTAAGTTGTTCGTTTGGCCTACTTGGCTAGGATGGCACTAGATTATTTTGTTGTTTGTTTTAAATCTTTTATTTGTGGATTTTGATGTTGGGAGACGAACCTTGTGGTCGTTCTTGTGTACTGTGAGTTGATGAGATTTGGGGCTAAAATCCCAAGGGTTTTGTAAAAGTCATTTTACGGATTTGGGGCTAAAATCCCAATGGTTTTATAAAAGTCGTTTT
Organism: Orobanche coerulescens; assembly: GCA_033398695.1. Lineage (NCBI taxonomy): Eukaryota > Viridiplantae > Streptophyta > Magnoliopsida > Lamiales > Orobanchaceae > Orobanche > Orobanche coerulescens. Next base: position 68,260,968 of record CM065809.1, read on the forward strand.
ACGGATTTGGGGCTAATATCCCAACGGTTTGGTAAATGTCATTTTTCGGAATGTAAACCTTTGGGGCGGTGACCCCTTTTGTCTTTTGGATTTTGAAAAGTAGGATTTGATAATCCTAAATTGTTTTCTATTAAAACTCTCGATGGCATTCTAAACTGTTTTATAAATTGTTCCATTGATTCGTGATCTTTCGATTTTGGAACGTTTTCTCAAATTCTTGCCTCGAGAAGTGCTTTTCGTTTCGTTTGGAACCTTGAGGATTCCTGGTTATTGTTACTCGTGGAATGTGAATTGTATGGCTCGTATTTGCACTTTGTTCTTGCACTAGCAAAACAGTGGAGTTTTGCTAACCCCCGAGTATTCGGGGGGTGGATGTCTGTTTTTGCATTCAGGTTTTGGAGCATAACACAGGGTCGGCACGAAGGATGATGAAAGATGATCGATACTAATCACATGAGGAACTGTACTTTGTTTATTGGTTCAATTGTACTCTATTTTTCCGCTGCTATATTTTCTCGTTGTACGGGTGTGGTTGTATTTGACCCCTGTGTGGGCATGAGTTGTATTTGAGTTGTATGTATTTATTGAAAGACCAAATCGGTCTACCGAGTCGTTTTAGCCTTAAAGGCATGGTTGAGTTGTTATGTGTCGTTACCAGCCTGGTAGATCCTTGAGGAAAGGTTCTACGGCGTGTAATATCCCTGAGCGGATTGGGGGTGTTACAAGTAGAATAACCAAGAAATATTCCAATATCTGATTTAGAATCGAATTTACCCAAATTGTCTTTACCATTATTATGAATAAACACCTTACACCCGAATGGATGAAAATAAGATAAATTGGGCTTTTTACCTTTAAAAATCTCATAGGGAGTCGTCATTTTATTTCTCCTGAGATGGACACGATTTATAACATAACAAGCGGTGTTAACGGCTTCGGCCCAAAAATATTTAGGGAGACCATACTCATTGAGCATTGTCCGGCTCATTTCTTCTAGAGAGCGATTCTTCCTCTCGACAACTCCATTTTGTTGAGGTGTCCGAGGTGCCGAAAAGTTGTGCCCAATACCATATTTATCGCACCAATCTTCAAAGAGATTAGAATCAAATTCTCCACCATGATCGGTTTGTATGGCGATAACTGGTAATTTTTTTTCCTTCTGGGTAATCTTACACCACTTAACAAACTCGTTAAAAGCATCATCTTTATTGGCTAAGAATTTTACCTAAGTAAATCTTGAAAAATCATCGACAATAACTAAAGTATAAGGTTTACCTGTTAGACTGGCATGTCGAGATGGACCAATTAAATCCATATGAGTTAATTCAAGAATGCGACTAGTGGAAATTTCCATTTTTGGTTTAAACGAGCCTCTTGCATGTTTACCTTTAATACAGGCCTCACAAATGTGGTCTTTTCTAAAATTTATTTTTGGTAGACCACGAACAATATCATTTTTGGCCAATTTTGAAAGAAGTGGTAAAGAGGCATGTCCCAATTTTCGGTGCCAAATAACGGCGTTTTCATCGTATGAAAGTAGACATTTTTCGTTAAAAGAAGATTCATCTTGGAGATCAACAATGTAAATATTTCCATAACACAATCCAATAAAAACGATTTGGTCTTTTCTCATTGCCGTGCAATGCGTAATTTCAAAAATTAATTTAAGACCGGTGTCACATAGTTGGAAAACACTTAGGAGATTATGGCAAAGTCCATCAACAAATAGAACATTTTCAATAGTAGGTAAAGGTTTCTTACCAATTTTACCTGTCCCTTTTATTTGGCCCTTTTTATTATCGCCAAAGGTAACACAGCCACGATCTTCCTTTTTCAGCTCCGTGAAGAGATGTTCATTTCCACTCATGTGATTTGAACATCCACTATCAACATACCATTTATTTGATAATTTTGTCTTCCTTGCTTGTACCTACAAAAACCATTTTCTTCCGTTTTATAGGTACCCAGGCTAATTTGGGTCCTGAGGAGTTAGATACAAAAACTTGATTTTTAACAACGGTCCCTTTTGGTACCCAAATTTGCTTAACCCTTATAGTGCGTCTAGAATTACGGCAGTAAGTTTCGGTATGTCCAGGTTTTAAACATTTTGGACATGATGGAATTCCCGTTTTTAAAGTGTCCGAATCTTTTGTGGTAATTTCTAAGGACTTTTTCATTGGAAATGAATTATATCCAAGTCCTTGTTTTGAAAGAGAAAATTTTTGACCAAATAATAATTGCTCGAATTTGTCATTACCACATGAAAATTTTCTGACACAAAGTTTTAATTCTTTCTGAGTTTTATGCAATTCATCTTTCAGAATTTTCTCAGTTTCCAAGCAATTTGTATGATCAATAGAAACTTCCTTGTTTTTCAATAATTTAGCATTTTCAATTTCAAGGAGTTTTATTTTCTTTTTCAAATCTTTAATGCTATTGCAAGCCTTTTCGTATTCATTATTTAGGGATTCAAAAGCATCAAGTAGTTCTTCATGAGAATCACTAACCTCTACTTCTTCGTCACTATCTTCGGATGCGCGGGCCATTAGAGCAAGATTGGTTTGGACTTGTGGTTCATCATCCTCATCATCATCGCTCCATGTGGCGACATAAACTTCCTTCTTTTTGAACTTTTCATGAGGTGGTTTTGATGAACTTATTGGAGCAAAGAAGACGACAATCTTTTGCAAAATGACCTGGAACGCCGCACCTTCGACAAGTGTTGTCGAACTTTTTGTTTTGAGGGAAGTGAGTCTTTTTGGATTCATCCCTTGATTCTTGCTTGATATCTCTCCGGCGCCTTTGTAGAAGATTTTTGAATTTCTTTATGTTTTTTGGCATAAAAGGCGGTTTCTTCGTCCTCTTCTTCGATAGGTTCATCTTCTAGGTCGCTTTCTTCTTTGGCTTTGAAAGCGATTGTCCTTTCTCTCTCCTTAGGTTTTGGTTTCGAACTACGAGATTTAATGACAATCTCATAATTGATGAGAGATCCGATGAGAGCGCTGAATTCTATGGTATTGAGGTCTTTCGACTCCATGATAGCCGTAACAGTAGCGTCCCATTCTCTAAGTAGAGACCGAAGGATTTTCTTGGCTTTATCACTACTTGATATTGGTTTCCCGAATGAAGCTAGCCCATTAGTGATTGCCGAGAAACGGTCAAGCATAGTGGTGATGCTTTCTTCTTCTTTCATGGTGAAGAGTTCATAATCGTGAAGAAGCATATTGATTTTGGTTTCCTTAACTTGACTCGTACCTTCATGGGTGATCTCTAACATTTTCCAGATTTCTTTTGCCGTCTCGCAGGAAGAAATTCTATTGTGATCTTCTGGATTGAGAGCACAGTAAAGCAGTTGAGTGGCTTTACTATTGAAGTGATCGTTCTTCCAGTCGGCATCGTCGTACTCTTCGAAACTTTTGAGAGACCCATCCGTCTTCTTAGGAATGGTAGGTCCAACGGCAATGACCTTCCATATTTGAATATCGTGAGCTCGGATGAAAATGGACAACTTGTTTTTCCATGTCATAAATTTAGAACCATCGAAGAAGGGAGGGTGATTGAGAGCGTTGCCTTCAACGGAGGAGTGGATAAAGGCCATTTGGATCTTTTCTCTAGTGGGTGTTAATCCAGTGATAAAGAGACCGCTCCGATACCAATTGTTAGATTGGTACCGCCACTAGAAGGGGGGTTGAATAGTGCGGATAAGAGTATTGTACTCTTTTTGTGCGGAAGCAAAAATATCGGAGTAATAAAAGTGCGGAAAAGAAAGAACACAAGGAATTGTTCGAGAGGTTCGGCTATTAACGAAGCCTACGTCCCCTACTTAGTTTTATCGACTAGGACTTTTCTTAGAACTTGGAATTGCACTTTCTAGTTTAGTGCCAACTTCTTATAACTTCTTGATTTCCGGGCTCAAGAACAACCTCACAAAAACACTCTTGTTTTTCTGGGTACAAGATAACCTATACACTAAATAAATACGAGTAGGAACTCGACTTTCACTATATATCGCTCTTAGATACAAGAATGAAGATTGGAAATTATAGAACAAATCTTCTCGTATCACAATCTAGAATAAGTATATCTCTCAAAATGTTTGCTTGATATTGCTTGAATATGCTAGTAGGCTCAGAATGCTTGTATATCTTCAATATCCATGAAGTTGGCTATTTATAGCCTTCTTGAGCTCAATTTCCCGTTGGAACAGTTTAACTGGTTACGTACGTTATATGCTGACGGTTACGTACGTTATGAACATTACGTACGTTATATGTTCCGAATAGCGGCCGTAATGAAAGTGACGAAACTGTCCAGTGAGATATGATAGAATGTGTTACGTTCGTTATGAACCTCATGGTTACGTACGTAATATTCTGATCAAAGATCCGTTGATTGAGACGACTTGTTGCAACGGCTAGTGGCTTTTCCAACGGTCAGAATAATTCAAGCATTACGTACGTTAGATAACTCCGGTTACGTACGTTACCTGTACAAAAAAAAAAACTTACGAAAACAGTGAGTGTTACGTACGTTTTAATAGATGAGTTACGTACGTTAACTGTACTAAAAATCTTGCAGACAACGGTGAATGTTACGTACGTTAATGTGGTTTGTGTTACGTACGTTAACTGAAGAGAAAATATGTTTCAAGTAAATTTTGGTTGGTTTTAATAACACATCATCAAAATGATCTAAAAGATATTGTTCCAACAATAGCTATATGCAGTAATGGCTACAAGGCCTCTAAAGCCTATAAATACCTCTTGGTATGGATGAAAACACAACTTCAAGCAAACATACATTATATTGAGCTCTTATTAATTGCTATATATCTTCTATTTAAGTTGTGTAAAAGAAATATATGACTGTTATTCTCATATCATATTGTTTCATACTCATTGTATCTTCTTCAATTGTTGTGAGTGTTGCATCACTCCTTCACGAGCTTGAGAGAAACGAATCAAGAATTTTAATCCGGTGTTATTAGGATCATTGATCCGACATTATTATGATTAAATTCTAACGATCATAAGTGAGGATTATCTACTTCCTGTAGAGCACTAGAAAGAAAATTTTTATTGAGTGTTTGGTTGTGCTTAGACCAATCAAAGTCAAGCATTATAATCGGTTGGGCCCGGACCTATAGAAGCCGAGGCAAATTTGAGTGTGGTTTTTTTGAGCCAATAGAAAAAGAAACGAATAGGGGACGTAAGCACATTGCTGAACCTCTATAAATCTTTGTGTCTTTTATTTTAGTATTTTCATTTATAATTACCGAAGAAAATACAAAATTTATCAACTCCATTATTCAACCCCCTTCTAGTGGAATTATTCACTCTACAGTTGGTATCGGAGAGGCTCACCTCTTATATCAGTTTAACCACAGGAGGAAAAGATCTGTAATGACTCTCCTAGCGCAAACCAAAGGTAATGCTCTCAACTGTCCACCTTTCTTCGATCGATCTAATTTTATGACATGGAAAATGAAGATGGCTATCTTCGTCCAAGCTTATGATATAGAGATATGGAAGGTTATTGCTCTTGGTCCCAAACTGGCTAATAAAGAAGGCGATCATTGAAAAAGTTCGATGAATATAATGATGATTACTGGAGAAACACGCATCAACTCTCGTGCCACTCAACTGCTATACTGTGCTTTAAATCCCGAACTAAATCGTATATCTGCGTGCGGAAGTGCTAAAGAAATCTTGGAAATTCTTGAAGTTAGCCACGAAGGAACGACTCAGGACAAATAGACCAAAATCAACATGCTCCTTCATGACTATGAACTATTCTCCATGAAAGAGGATGAAACAATCACAATTATGTTGGATTGCTTATCGGCTATAACCAATGGGCTAGCCTCATTTGGAACACCTATTTCGAGCAGTGATGAAGCAAAAAGATTCTACGATCTTTACCCCGTGAATGGGATGTCAATGTTATGACTATTATGGAATCCAAAGATCTCAACAACCTGGAATTTAGGGCTATTATTGGGTCACTTATCAAATACAAGATCGTGCTGAAATCTAGAGGATCCAATCCAAAGACTCGTGAAAAAGTGGTTGCTCTCAAATTCGATAGCGACATTGAGGATGAAGGGCTGGAAGACGAAGACGACGAGGAACTTGCCTTATATGCCAAGAATTTCAAAAGATATAAAAACCTTATCCAGAAAAGGCAAAATTTCCTTGGTCGAGATTCTAGGATGGAACAAAAAAAAAATACATATGTTCCTACCCAGAAATTCGATAAAAATTGTCGAAAGCGCGGTCAACCCGGACATTATGCTAAAGAATGCCGAGTGACTACTTCCAAACCTCAAGTTGAAAGATAGAAAAAGCAAGAAGTATTAATCGCTTCCTGGAGTGATTATGAGGAAGAACTTGAAGGACCACTAGACGCAAACCTTGCTCTTATGGCTCTCAAATCAGAAAACACTCTCAAGGTAATATCTAATTTTGATGATGATGATTTATTAGATATGTGTGATCAACAAGAGTCTACTCATGATGATGAGCTTTTAAGTGCATTTGAATCATTAAATATAGAGTATGACGAGATGGTGAAACTTAATATGATTTTAAAAAGAAAAATTAAGTCTTTAGAACTTGAAAATTCGAAACTTCAAAATAAAGGTAAAAATGTTAAAATAGACACCATACCACTTGCATTAATAATGAAAATTATTTGAAAATTGAGTTGTCAACAACTCAAAAGGAATTAAAATATATAATGAATGAATTCACTCTCGGTAATGATAAATTTGAAAAACTTTTATTCATTCAAAAATCTCCTTTGTTAAAACATGGCCTTGGTTTCGATCCATTCAAAAGAGAACAATCTCTTCTAAATTCTGAAAAAATTAAGGAAACCAGGAATCATAATCATGTACGATAATTGAATGAAAAAAGTGACAAGAATGCCCGTTCAAAATTAAGGACAATTAAAGTTCGACAAATTTGGGTTCCTAAAGGGATGTTAGTTCGAAATTTGGGACCCAAAAGGGCTTGGGTACCAAAACAACCAAGACAAACTATGTTTGCAGGTACCTCGTTCAAAGGAAAGCAAGTGGTACATTGACAGTGGCTGCTCAAGGCACATGTGTGGCGCCAAAGAATTGTTCGAAGATTTTGAATATCAAGAACAAGGACACGTGACCTTTGGTGACAACAAAAAGGGGAAGATTATGGGCACATGTAAAATGGGTAAGGAACCTTTTCCCTCTATTAATAGTCTTATTTGTTGAAGTATTACATCATAATTTACTGAGTTTATCTCAACTATGTGACGAAGGTTTTAAAATTCTTCTTGAAGAAACTCATTGTACCGCCTTCAAAAATAATAAAAAGTTGCATTTATTGGTTTAAGAAGTGGAAATATTTATATCATTGATCTTTATGATGAAAACTCTTTCAATGAAAAATGTCTTATGACCTTAGATGAAAATGCTTTTTATCGCATAAAAAATTAGGACATATCTCCTTCCTTATTGTTTCCAAACTTTCTAGACATGATCTACTTCGCGGCTTACCTAAATTAGAATTTGATCGAAAACACTTGTGTGAATCTTACATTAAAGGAAAACACGCAAGAGAATCATTCAAACGTAAATTTGAAATTTCTATTTCTCGTATTCTTGAACTTGTTCAAATGGATTTAATTGGACCATCCAGATATGCTAACTTGGCCGGTAAATTAAAAACTTTGGTTATTGTGGATGACTTTTCTCGTTTTACTTGGGTTAAATTTCTCACTCACGAGGATGATACTTTTACGGAATTTTCTAAATGGTGTCGGTTAGTTCAAAATTAGAATTTTTTTTCTATTATTTCTATTCGAACCGATCGCGGAGGAGAATTTGATTGCTCTCTATCTGAATTATTATGTGACAAATATGGAATAAATCAAATGTTTTCGGCTCCTAGAACCACTCAATAAAATGGGGCCGTTGAAAGGAAAAATCGCTCTTTGGAAGAAATGTCTAGAACCATGTTAAATGCATACTCTCTTCCTCAATATTTTTGGGCCGAAGCTATTAATACGGAATGTTATACAATTAATTGAGTTCATCTTCATGAAGGCATTTCACCGTCGGGAAAGCTAGATTCGTTTGATGATGTAGGTACACTTCTGGGTCATCAAGCCGCACAAGAAATGGAGAAAAACTGCGAGATTCATGAAGAAGAATTACCTATTAAATGGAAGCATATTAAAGATCATCCAAAAGATCTCATAATCGAGAATATTCAAGATGGTGTTCAAACTCGTCAAAGATCTTTAGACTACTTGAATAATTTTTCCTTTGTATACGAAGTTGAACCCAAAAATGTTTCAGAAGCTCTAAATGATGAAAACTGGATAATGGTTATGTAAGAAGAACTTGCATAATTTGAGCGGAACAAGGTCTGGAATTTAGTTCCTGCACCAGTAGATAAATCTGTGATCGGGACAAAATGGGTTCACATAAAGTCAAGTGTGACGAAGACGGTTATCCAGTGAAAAATAAATCTCGTCTTGTTGCCCAAGGCTATAATCAAGAAGAAGGGCTAGATTATGAAGAAATCTTTGCTCCAGTAGCTCGTCACGAAGTCATTCGCCTACTCTGTGCATTTGCATCTCATAAGAAGATTATACTCTTTCAAATGGATGTTAAAAGTGATTTTTTATATGGCACATCTACAAGCTCAACAAAGCCTTATGGTTTGAAGCAAGCACCCCGAGCATGGTATGATCGTTTAAGTGAACTTTTGATTTCTAATGACTACAAATGAGGTAAAATAGATATCACACTTTTTGTAAAAACTGTAAACAAAGTTATTCTTGTATGTCAAATTTATGTAGATGATATAGTATTTGGAGCATCTAACGATTCTTTATGTCAAGAGTTTGCAAGTCTAATGAACGGGCAATGCGAGATGAGCATACAACAACAACAACATCTAAGCCTTAGTCCCAAAATGATTTGGGGTCGGCTAACATGAATCAAACTTTGAAACCGTCAATAATCGTTACATAAATAACATAAAAGAAAAAAAAGAGGAAAAAAGTAGAGAAAAAAGCAAATAAAGAAGAGAATAATGTAAAAAAAAAAAAAAAAAAAAAAATAAATAAAAGATAACATGAAATAAAAGAAAATAGAAAAAAAAAAAAAAAAAAAGAGAAATCAGACTCCATCCACCATCCGTATTCTTTCCCGCCACATTTGCCTCTCCATCGCCATACTTTCTCCAATTCCAAGAAACCGCATATCATTTTCAATCATCTTTATCCAAGTTTTCTTGGGTCTTCCTCTACCTTTCACAACATTACTTGTTCCCCAACTTTCTAGCCTCCTCACTGGGGCATCAATAGGTCTTCTTCTCACATGACCAAACCATCGTAATCGATTCTCCATCATCTTGTCTTCTGTAGACTCAACTCTTACCTTCTCTCTGATCACCTCATTTCTGAGCCAATCCTTTTTTGTATGACCACACATCCATCGTAGCATACGCATCTCTGCCACATTCATCTTTTGAACGTGACCTTTGTTTCTGACCCAACACTCGGTGCCATATAACAGCGCAGGCCTAATTGCCGTGCGGTAAAATTTACCCTTTAATATATGAGGCATGCCAGGATCACATAAAACCCCTGTGGCACTCTTCCACTTCAACCACCCTGCCTTTATTCTGTGAGCCACATCGCCATCTAGCTCTCCATACTTTTGGATAATAGATCCAAGATACCGAAAGAAAGTGGATCCATGAACAACTTTCCCATCAAATGTGATCATCCCCGCCTCTCTATCACTGTTTTCGCTAAACCTACACTCCATATATTCAGTCTTACTTCTGCTCAGCCTAAAGCCTCGAGCTTCCAAAGTATCCCTCCAAAGTTCCAATTTCTGTTGCACTCCAACCTTCGTTTCATCAATCAATGCGAGATGAGCATGATGGGAGAATTAACATTCTTCCTCGGGCTGCAAATTAAACAATGCAAGGATGGAATATTTATCCATCAAACCAAATACTCAAAGGATCTCCTCAAAAAGTACAAAATGGAGAATAGCAAGGTCATTTTCATACCAATGTCATCCACTCTAAAGCTCGATAAAGATAAAAATGGAAAACCTGTCGATCAAAAACTTTTTCGAGGTATGATCGGTTCCCTGCTTTATTTAACTACTCCTAGACCTGATATAATATTTGCTACGTGTTTATGTGCTCGTTTTCAAGGCAATCCAAAGGAATCCCATCTTATTGCATGTAAACGAATTTTTCATTATTTAATTGGAACAATTGAACTAGGCTTATGGTATCCATATTGCCTAGATTTTAATCTCATTACTTATAGTGACGCCGATTTTGGTGGTTGCAAAATTGATAAAAGGAGCATAAGCGAAACATGTCATTTCATAGGCTCTTGTCTGATTTCATGGGGTACCAAGAAACAAATGAGTGTAGCTTTATCTACAGCTGAATATGCTGCTGTCGGTAGTTCATATGCACAGGTACTTTGGATTAAAAATAAACTTAGGGATTATGGCATATTTATTGAAAACATCCCAATTTTATGTGATAACACTAGTGCTATTAATCTGAGTAAGAATCCGGTATTGCACAGTAGAACCAAACATCGGTATAAGATATTATTTTCTCTGAGATCATGTTTACAAAAAAAGATATTTGTTTAATTTTTGTTGGTACAAAAGATCAGCTTGCTGATATATTTACAAAACCCTTACCTGAGGAATCTTTTAATAATATCCATTTACAACTCGGTATTAGACATATCGACAATTTTTAAAAGATTATTTTTTATTTATTTTTCTTATGAGAAAATCGTTACTTGATATTTCCACCTAGATCTAGCGCGCGCTAGACTTTTTGCTTAACGCGCGCTAAATACAAACTCCGGATTCAGCTCAAACACGCTACGTGCATGACTAGGATTCTTGGCTCGATTGAGACAGCTATGTCAACGGCATTACATACGCAGTGGTGATGTTATAGCGTAACTAATGATGGTGATCTTACGTACGTCTAGAGGATTGAATATTGGAGTGTGTTTTGTTGAACAAGTCTATTTTGATGATGTATTCTATCAAAAAATTTAAAAGAAAACCATCAAAGACTCAATCAGATATCAAAACGGCGTATATTCTATCGTAAGGGCATCAAAATGAAGACATATTAGTGCATGCTATTATTAATACTAGTGCACGCTACAAGAGGCAACTTGGACATATTCTGAAACAGCTTAATGCACACTACCTGACCTCCGATATGCTAAATAGCACAGGCTATTTATACAAGTAATGCACTCTACCTGCTCTGTATGTAACAAGGCATAAAGGTCAGTGAAGTCTGCCAGTCACAACTAGCGCACGCTACCAAGATATTAACGCACGGTACCTAGAAGTGGTAACGCACATTACAGATAATATTAACGCATGCTACCTGATAGTTTATGCAAGCCAGTAAGCTCTAGATTTCAAGCAAAGCAACAGTTAACGCACTCTACATTTATGCCTAGCGCAATGTAAATTAAGCATTTTCAAGATTTATTCACAAACAGTTAGCGCACGCTAACTGGCACATCTAGCGCATGCAAAAAGTTGAAATTCCTACCATTGGACAAAGATCCGTTGCATTGAACTTCTAGAATGCGTAAATCACGCTAAGTATCAAAAGGATCTGGACTACTAGCTAGCTCACGCAAAAGGAGATATTAGCGCACGCTACATTCAAAATTACTAACATTAGACGGATTTGTCAAACCCAACTGCCATATTTGACCAAACGTTAGCCCATGCTAGAAGGAGTATTAGCGCACGCTCCCTTATATTAGATTCAAGTAGGCCTCTCGTTAGGTCGTTATTCTTTTTGTTGTAATTTCGTGTATGGGCGTGCAGAGGGGTTCGTCTTCCCTCAAAATGGATGGGCGTGTAGTGGGTCTCGTCCTCCCACTTTTCTGATCTCTTGAATAAATTTTGTTTTTTTTTTTAAAAAAAAAAAGAGTATTAGCGCACGCTAATAGCTATATGTAGTAATGGCTACAAGGCCTCTAAAGCCTTATAAGTACCCATTCCTCTTGGTATGAATGAAAACACAAAAGTTCAAGCAAACATACATTATATTGAGCTCTGATTAAATGCTATATATCTTCTATTTATGTTATGAAAAAGAAAGATATGAGTGCTATTCTCACATTGTATTATTTCATATACATCGTATCTTTTTCGATTGTTGTGAGTGTTGCTTCACTCCTTCACGAGCTTGAGAGAAACGAATCAAGAATTTTAATCCGGTGTTACTAGGATCATTGATCCGACATTATTAGGATTAAATTCTAACGATTGTAAGTGAGGACTATCTAGTTGCTATAGAACACTAGAAACAAGATTTTCATTGAGTGTTTGGTTGTGCTTGGACCAATTGAAGTCAAGCATTGTAACGGTTGTGCCCGGACCTATAGAACACGAGGCAAAGTTGAGTGTGGTTTTTCTTGAGCCAATAGAAAAAGAAACGGAGAAAGGGCGTAAGTGCTAGGAATATGCCCTCGAATGCCACTCAGAGGATGAGAGAGTGAGAGCATTGTATTGTTATTATGAATATTAATTTAAATAAGGCATTAATATTTCTATATTACTATATATCACGGGCATTATGATTTGGTATATAGAATAATAGTCGCGTTTGAGAGCAAACATTCCACTACTTATGGAGATAATGAGATATGCACTATAAGTGTTTAGGACTCGAATGCTTAATTCGTTTGCAAGTCGATAAAACTTAACTAGACAGTAAGTTTAGACAAGGCTTGTATAACGTGTACTCTGACATGTAGAGTGCCTGTCTTCACTAAGGATTAGTGGGAGCACACGTTATAGGTATGCTAATGTGATTAGTATACTCGAACATGACTCACCTTGATTTGGTCAAATGGATATCACTTAGGGATTGTCAATGACTGAATCGAAAGGTTGTGATAGGTATACGTGGACCTTTGACTTGAGGTTTCAGTAAGAGATGTGCTTGTGACATTAAGTTAGTCATTAGAGTAGTTAGATCCAATCATCGTTTGGTGGGATCATCCTCGAAATGCAATTTAGTGTGCAAGTAGCAGTCTCTACTGAATACCGAGATAGAATTCCTTCTCCTGTAAGTAAGCAAGTAAATGTCATATGCAGGTAATGGCAAATGAGATCACAAGTCTTTGGCCAAAGCAGTTAGAGCTAGTTGTATGATATACGAGAGCTCGGTGATCTCGATTTGTATTAACAAATGCATAGAGTCAAGTTACAATAGGGTTTGACTTTACCGTGACCCTAATACTTGATAGGGACATATGATTGAAGGGTTTATACCTATATGGTATTCACAACATAATGCTTTTGGAATGATCCTATCATTCGTTCTCAGTAAGGAAACGTTGTTTGCCACGAGACTGGATAAGTGGTAGTAACACTCATTGGATCCTACAGAGTCGCGGTACATGAATTGACGACGGATTATATTTAGCTTATTCTCTCTTGGTTAATATTGGACATTGGATGTCTAATTTAGTTTATTTGATAAATTAAATCGGTCTCGTGAATTAAATAAATTACTGGATAATTAATTTATTCATATTATTTCTTAGAGAAATTATTTTTAATATAATTAATTAATTGTATTAATATTGCAACGTACCAAGGTTTATCTATCGGACAAGATATATGATGGTTCGTTTCACGGACCGAAATGAACCAACTATTTTTTCTCCTCCCTCCCCCCCCCCCCACCTCACATGGTGTATCATCAATTTTGTCTTGATAATTTAGTTATGATGTGGGGACTTTAATTATACATGGTGTATAATTAATTTTACTTGATTCTTGGAATGATGTGTGGTGTGATGTGTTTTTATGTTATAAAACAACATCATCTTCATTCAGGAAATTAGTCTTGGCCGTGAGTTTGTGAGCAAGGGAGAGAATTTTTTTTTCTTTTCTCAAATTTAGAGTTTAAGTGTATTTTGAGAGAAAGAAGATTTATATAAAGTACTTAGAGTATTTATAAAATTATATATAAGCTAATTCTATCAATTTCTTGCCGTATATGTAGAGTATAAATTGATAGAAATATTTTCCGGTTATCATCCGACGCGTGATACGTAGAGGCACGGTGCATTCGGTGCTCGAGAATTTCCAAAAGCTCATTCAATTAGACTCGTGTTCGTGCTCGGAATCAAGAAGATATTATCAAAGGTCTATGAGGGTATGATATCTTAATTTTATCTTCATCATTTTATATTCATTTATACGATACATGATCGATCCGTCTTGGGGTTTGATTTTATCCGGTTGGACCGGTTTATTTTCCATTGCGTATCTCGGTTTTTATCATTGAAACCCAACAGTGGTCTCGGAGCGAGGTCTATACGATCATATATTCGATATTTGCATTTCGAATGCTTGGTTATTTTTTATATAATTTAGAATCATAATTGTTTTAATTGTTAATGTTTGATTGTTCATCTAAAAATTATTTTTCATGATTTTATGTTACAATATTTTTTTTTGAAAAACTTATTTAAATGTGTAATATAGAAATTAAAAAAATATTATTTTTGGATTCAGGACGAAAAGACGAGTCGGGAAAATGGCCGGACCCGGCAACTCGGAGCTGCCGGCGGCTGCCGGGACTACCCGGTAGCAAGTCACTGTCGAGGAGCAAAGGCGACCTAGGCCTGCTCAGCTGCTCACTGGCCGATACCTACAGGGCTTGGCCCGGCCCTTGTGTTTTCTGACTCCATTTTTATAATTCGTTCGATGTATTTAATTTCTCACAAATTAATTAGATTTAATTTGACTAAAATATTATTATGGTAATTTTATTTTTAAGGGAATTAATTTAATGAAATATTTATTTTGTCTGGAACAAATTAAAATTAACGGTTGTTTGAATTAATTGAATTAATTCTAATAGTTGGATTAATTTTATATTGATTGGATCAATGTTTAGATTAATTATTATTTGCCATTTTTTAAATGTAATGATTGTATTATTATTTGAATGGTGATGTAGTTCATGGACTTAATTTATTGAATCTTTATTCGATGGGGTTGTTGTAATGGCCGTTTTGAGCTGATTTATTTTTTTTAGTAAATTTGTATAGGATGCAAAATTTATAAATGTAATAAATTAGCTATGACGAAGAGCCAAGGACGAATAACCATGAAGACGAAGATTCAAGCCTTGTAATTAGATTACTTGTATTTTTATCGAGTCGATGAAGACTCAGTACTTAGAAACCATCCACGAATTGCATGTTGTTAGTTTTAGGTTCTGTATGTTTTCATATTATATGACAAAAAAACAAACCGACAAACCGTGCTTATAACCGGATTAATATGCAAAGTGTAACATATAATTGCATTAAACTCCCACTTAAAAACACTAAGTTATAAAGGTTACGAGGTTTCCTACCCTCCGTCAAACTCATGAAAAATTGAAATCTAAACTGAAATATTATTCTTCTGAGTATGTCGGGGTAATATTTTTGGGGAAGGTTGATAAATTCCTAGAGTGCATTAGATACTTTTGGTTGTGACAAATCAAACCCCTAGAAACCGTATGGGTTGTTGGGTAAGATTCAATTTTCAGACTAATAGAAGTTGACGGTTTAAATTTAGATAGTTCAGCGAGCCATAGAAACCGAAAGGGTTGAGGGCAAGTGAACTAGGGGTAAAATAAGATCGAATCATACATTGGATAGATTGGTGTTAGACACCACTTTATAAAGAATGATATAACAGAAACCGAATGGGTTGCCCTCTATTAAACTTTGTAAAGAACTTGATCACCACTATGAAGTCAATCATGACTTCCGGATTTCATATGGGAGTGTGTAAATGCTGATAAAATAGTGGGAGTCGAGTTGTGAGTAAACAAAGTCCTTAAATTCTTTAATCAGATCATAATTAAACAATCACTAACGAATCTTAAATTATTCTCTGCACTTAACAAATATCCCTCAAAATGATAATGAACCCACTCGTTATACTACTTGAAAAGAACGTCCTGACTAGTCCAAACTATGTGGACTCGCTTCGGAACTTGAGAATTGTCCTCACTATGGAAATGCTAGGACACGTCTTGGAGGGGGACCTCCCAGCAGCTCCTACAAGAACCCAAGCCAATCAGAAAGAAGTCGATGCCCATGAGAAATTTGTAAAAGATGACGTAAGAGTGCGCGGGTACATGTTAGGTTCAATGACTAATGAGCTTCAACGTGCCCATGAAAAGATCACGTCTTCGAGAGCCATCTTAGTCCACCTGGATGAGATCTATGTAGAGTGTAGTCGAACTGCTAGATATGAGATATCGACGCAATTATTGGGCGCCAGGATGAAGGAGAGAGAGTTGGGGACCATATCCTCAAGATGATCTCGATGATTGAGATATTAGAAGCTCTTGATTTTTAGATGCATGTATCTCTCCAAACTGCCCTTATCTTGCAGTCACTTCCTGATTCCTTTTCCCAATCTGTCATGAACTTCAACTACAATGAGATTACATGTAACTTAGTTGGGTTAATGAACAAACTGACGACTACCCAGTCTCAAACCAAAACAAAGGGAAAAGAAGCTGCACTTGTGACTTCTTCTTGGACTTGGAAGTCCAAGAATAAGAACAAAAAGAACAAAAAGTAGTTAAGTCCAATAGGCGAGATCGATAAAGGAAAGGGCAAAGCCTGATGGTTCAAAGAGATAGGGGCCCAAGAAAATAGATGTATGCCTCAACTACAGTGATCTAGGCCACTGGAGGAGGTACTGTCTAAAGCTTGACCATAATGCGCCTTTAGGTATGGAACTACTGGTTTTGGAAACAAATTATTTTGTAACTGTATATTCTACTTCTTGGACACTTGATTCTGGTGCGAGTTCTTACATTTGTACAATGAATCAAGATTTGGGATGTAGTAGGAAGTTGGATTTAGGGGAGGTGATAGTCATCGTTGGAAGTGGACATAGTGCCGATGCTTCTGATATTGGATCGCTTATGTTGAATTTAGAATCTAGTTTTATTATTATATTAGATGATGTACTTTTTTTGCCCAAGGGGCATAAAAATATTGTATCAATTTTGGTCATGGACCGAAATGGATTTCACTTCTTTATTGGATATGGGTCCTGACGAATTTATTTTAGAAATAAATTGGTTGGTACTGCTACATTATTAAATGGTTTATACCATTTGAATTTAAATAATAAAATAACTCTGAACACTATAACTAAGAATCGTGGTACAGATGAAACAAACCAAGCATTTAAGTGGCATCTTAGACTTGGTCATATTGGTCAGACCAAGGTTCATCAAATGGAGAAAGATGTACTTACTGGTACATTGGAATCGGATCCCTATCCAACTTGTGAATCTTGCCTTCAAGGCAAAATAACTAAGCTGCCCTTCACCAGGACTTTTGAAAGAGCTGCTGAAAGACTTGGATTGATCCATATCGACGTCTGCGGCCCTTTTGAAGTGGCACAAGATGGCTTTCAGTATTTCATTATATTCACTGATGACCATACCAGGTTTGGGTTCGTGTACTTAATGAAATATAAGTCCAAAACTTTTGATAATTTCAAGGAATTTAAAGCCCTAGTTGAACATCAAACAACCATGTTAAGACTCCTCGGTCAGACCGAGGTGGTGAGTACATGAGCACCGAGTTTTATGAGTTCTAAAAAGAACTAGGAATAGTTTCACAATTCACTTATCCATCTACTCCATAATTAAATGGTGTATCAGAAAGAAGGAACCGAACCTTGTTGGACATGGTTCGCTCCATGCTTAACTATACTAATCTACCGATTTATCTGTAGGGTCACACGCTCCTTACTGTTGTGCATAGCTTGAACATATATCCTTACAAATCCGTTCCTAAGACTCTACATGAGATGTGGAAAGGTAGGAACCAAGTCTTAATCATATTTGGATTTGGGGATGTCCTTCTTATGTCAAGAAGACTAAAGTAGAGAAATTGGAAGCTATGAAAGGTCATTTCATAAGATATCCAGGGGATTCCATGGAATATCTATTCTACATACACCAAGATCATAGGATCATCTTTGCTTTACAAGCATATTTCGTGGAAGATGAGTTCATTCAGAAAGGAGGCGCAGGTAGAAACATTTCTTTGGAACAAAAAAATAAATACCAAATGAGACAGCTGTGCAAGATATTAGAATCAAACCTTCTGAAATACAAACACAACCTGCAAGTCTAGTAGAATTTCTCAATTACCTGAGAGGTATGGCTATCTGCATTAAGAGGAACTCGGTGTCCATGAGATGACAGAAAGTAGTCATGAGAATGATCCTTCTACATATGACCAGGCGATGGTAGATGTTGACTCTGCCAAGTGGTAAGAAGCTATGGAAGCTGAGATAGAATGCATACTAATCAGGTCTGGTCTTTAGTAGATCGTCCTAAAGGCATGATGCCTATTGGAAACAAATGGATCTATAAAATAAAGATTGATGGAGATGGCAAGGTTGATAACTATAAGGCCAGGCTTGTGGCAAAGGGTTATTCCCAAAGAGGAGGAATCGATTATTTTGAGACCTTCTCGCCTTTAGCTATGATTAAGTCTATTCCCATGATGCTTGCCATAGCAGCCCACTTAGATTATGAAATATTGCAAATTGATGTAAAAACAGCATTCCTAAATGGATTACTCAAGAAGGAGATTTACATACAACAGCCTATGGGATTCATATATGAAAACGATGTTCATAAAGTATGCAAACTTCAGCATGCCATTTATAGACTGAAGCAAGCTTCACGAAGCTGGAATCTTCGTTTTAATGAGACGATCAAAGAGTTTTATTTGGTCCAAAATGAAGAGGAGCCTTGTATTTACAAGAAGGTTAGTGGGAGCAAAATTTCATTCTTAATAATATATGTAGATTACATTCTACCTATAGGAAATGACATATGAATGCTTAGTTCTGTGAAAGCTTGGCTTTCTAAGGAGTTCTCAATGAAAGACTTGGGAGAAGCTACCTATATTCTGGGTATTCGCCTCTACCGGGATAGAGCAAAAAGAATGTTAGGTCTTTCCTAACCCCTCTATATAGAAAAGATCTTAAAGTGATTTAGGATGGGCGACTCTAAAAGAGGGTTTCTACCCATGCAACATGGCATAAAACTTTCCTTAGAGATGTGTCCTGAAAGTGAGGAAGACAAAAAGGAAATGAGTAAGGTTCCCTATGCTTCGGCAGTGGGTAGCCTCATGTACACTATGATTTGCACTAGACCAGATATTGCCTATGCTGTGAGCATAGTAAGTCAGTTTCAGTCAAATCCAGGGTAGGAACATTGGACTGTTGTGAAGAACATTCTTAAGTACCTAAGGAGGATTAAAGACTTGGTTCTTAGATATGTCGGCGGAGAACTTAAAGTGATGGGTTATTCAGACTCAATTTTTTTGGGAGACATGGATGCTCAGATGTCCACATCAGGGTATATCTTTACTCTAAACGGTGGAGTAGTATCTTGGAGAAATGCAAAGCAAAGCTCGACTGCAATCTCTACATGTCAAGCCAAATATCAGGCAACCACGGAGGCGGCTAAAGAAGCTTTTTGGATTAAGAAGTTCACTGAGGAACTTCAAGTGGTTCCTAATGCAGAGAAGCCTGTGATGCTATTTTGTGACAGCGATGGAGTTGTTGCACATGATAAGGAGCCTAGGGCTCACCACAACACCAAACATATTGAGAGAAAATATCATTTTGTTAGATAAATGGTTCAGAAAGGGAATGTTATACTAGAGAGAGTAGACACAGCAAATAACGTTGCAGATCCGCTTACCAAGCTACTATCTCAAGAGGTCTTAGATAGACATCTGGAAAGTATGGGTATTAGATACCATAGTTTGTGGCATTGAGTTCAAGTGGGAGATTGTTAAGAATATACCTTCGAATGCCAATGAGAATGAGAGAGTGAGAGCATTGTATTATTATTATGAATATTAATTTAAATAAGGCATTAATTATTTCTATCACTACAAAAAATAGTTTTTACCGACGCCATTTATCGACGCCCGTACCCACCGTTGTTAAACTTATAATTTACCGACACCTTTACTTACGCCCGTTATTTAATTGATTTACCGACGCCATTGCCGACGACCAATTCGTAGACTTATTTTCTTTCTTTTTTTCACAATTAACGACTCCGTTTACCGACGCCATTTCGGCGTTGGTAAATTTTTTTAATTATTTTTTCTTTTTTCACAATTAACGACGCCATTTACCGACGCCATTCGGCATTGGTAAATTTTTTTATTATTTTTTCTTTTTTTCACAATTAACGATGCCATTTACCGACGCCATACCAACACAGAAATGGCGTCGGTAAATTTTTTTACACTATCCCACATCGAAAAAACAATAGTGCATTGTGTTGTTTATATATCAAAATCTTTCTCAGCCATTTAAAATTAAATGGAGCCCGGACCTGACCCGCCTGGAACCGTACCCGACTCGCCTGACCCGCCTGAACCCGAACCTGACCTGCTTGAGCCCGGATGTGACCTGCCTGAGTCATGACCTGACATTTTTAGATTTTTTTATTTTTAATTTAACAACGCCAAATAGAGGCGTCGGTAATTTTGTCGGTAAATAGAGGTGTCAGTAATTGCGTTGGTAAGAAATTACCATCGAGCGTTTTTCCAATGGCTGATTTCCGTCGGTAATGGCATCGGTAAATTTTTTACCGACGCCATTTTCTGTTTTACCAACGGCGTTTGGAGTCGGTATAAACTATTTTTTTTGTAGTGTATATTATTGTATATCATGGGCATTGTAATTCAGTATATAGAATAATAGTCCTTGCATTTGAGAGCAAATATTCCACTCTTTATGGAGTTAATAAGATAGGCACTCGAAGTGTTTAGGGCTCGAATGCTTAATTGGTTCGCAAGTTGATAAAACTTAACTGGACAGCAAGTTTAGATAAGGCTTGTATATTGTGTACTCTAACATGTAGAGTGTCTGTCTTCACTAAGGATTAGTGGGAGCACACTTTATAGATATGCTAATTGGATTAGTATCCTCGAACATGACTCACCTCGATTTGGTCACATGGATATCACTCAGGGATTGTCAATGATTGAATTGAAAGGTTGTGATAGGTATACATGGACCTTTGACTTGAGGTTTCAGTACGAGATGTGCTTGTAACATTAAGTTAGTCATTAGAGTAGTTCGATCCAATCACCGGTTGGTGGGATCAACCTCGAAATGCAACTTAGTGGGCAAGTAGCAGTTTCTACTGAATACCAAGATAGAATTCTTTCTCCTGTATGTGAGCAGGTAAATGTCATATGCGGTTAATGGCAAATGAGATCATAAGTCTTTGGCAAAAGCAGTTAAAGGTGTAACACCCCCAATCCGCTCAACGATATTACACGCCGTAGAACCTTTCCTCAATGATCTACTAGGCTGGTAACAACAAACGAACAACTCGACGATGCCTTTCAGGCTAAAAAGACTCAAAAGACCGATTTGGCCTTTCCATAAAAACATACAACTCGATTACAATACTTGCCCATGCAGGGGTCAAAATGCAACAAACTCCCGTATAATGGGGAAAAATACTGCAGCAGAAAATAAGTACAACTGAACCAATACATAACGTACGGTTCCACATGTGATTAGTATCAATCATCTTTCATCATCCTTCATGCCGACCCTGTGCCACGCTCCCTGAACCTGAATGCAATAAAGACATCCACCCCCTGATTACTCGGGGGTTAGCAAAATTCCACTATTTTGCTAGTGCAAGTACAAAGTGCAAATATACGAATCATACAATTCAAGTTCCAAGAATAATAACAATAAAAAAAATCCTCAAAGATTCTAACATAATAAGGAAGTACTTCCTGAGGCAAGAGTTTGAGTAAAACTTTCTAAAAACCGAGAGAATCACCAATCAAGGGAAAATAGTTTACAAAATGGTTTGATATGCCTTCGGGAGTTTTAATAGAAAACAATTTAGGATTATCGAATCCTTCTCTTTCCAAAACTAGAAATACGAATGGGGTCACCGCCCCGAAGGTTTATTTTCCGTAAAATGACCTTTACAAAACCGTTGGGATTTTAGCCCCAAATTACATCAAATCACAGTACATGAGAACGATATCAAGGTTCGTTTTCCATCATCAAAACTCCAAAATTAAAAGACTAAAACACATACGACAAAATACTCTAGTGCCATCCTAGCCAAGTAGGCCAATGAACAACTTACCTCTTACACACTTGGTCAATGCATGCAATCATGAAAACATAGTTCAAAATCACTCATTTCCGGAAATGCCATAATCAAATCACATTTAAAAAATGCACCACAATTAACCGTCGATCCACCCCTCCGTGGACACCTACCGAGACGCCGTTGGATCTAACCCGTAGTGGTTAAGAGCAAAGCTCGTCGATCCACCCCTCCGTGGACCCCTACCGAGACCCCGTCGGATCTAACCCATAGTGAGCATACACACACGCGAAACTCATGCAATACTAATATGCTAAGAATGTAAGCTCATCAAGAATACTTACTAGAGATTGCCACTTACTCGACACCGTTATCAAACTCATCACAACACAACACGATTAACACGGAATACATGATTCCATAACTTTAAACAACAGGGGTATCACCAAAGCCCTCAACGTTCAAAACAATCAAATCATAATCAATTCCCCAAAACACATTGTTCACAAAACACACACATATTTTTAAAAAGAGCCCTTAACGAGGCCAAAACGAATCTATTGGAAATTCATTTCAGATAACCAAACAAACACACCAAGACGACCACCGATCATCATATTCACAAAATGAGAAGTGTATGAACAAGGTACTTGCCTCGAAATCGGCACGCATGTACTCCGACAGACGCGGTTCAACCGGGAAGCTTGGAAATTGACACGCTTTTTGTGTAACTATCGCAAGTGCACGATATCGTATCAAGTAGTAAAGTGGACTTTTTGAGTCCGGTTTATCGATCCCACAAGGAAGTTATGTTATAATTTGAATTATACACTATTAGTCTATTTTTATAGATACTTAAGATGAGTGAAACACACAATTAAAAAGTTTGGTTTAATAATTGCAAAGAAATTGCAATAATAGTTCTAATATTATAAGGAAATAAAAAGATAGCAATAATAATAGATTGATTATCGATAAAATGAAATAGTTGGGATTACAAACTTAGTTCGTCATTAGTTATAAAAGATGTATTGGAGATCATAAGATGAATTTACTTATTATGTTGTGTAGATTCGATTTTCCTTAAAAAGACGGTTTATCTTCGAACTATAAAACGCCCTTACATATTGAATCAATCCACTATATTTCTATGTTGATTGGCTTCAATACATAGCATTAGGATTTGTGAAAATAACTCAATGAATCATCTAAGGACTAGGGGTATATTTCTATCCCCTAGAACAACTTAGAGTGAAGATCATTTGATCTAATCAAACATATTTTCTTTTCAAACATATGAAGATCATAAATATCTTCATTAATTGGCCAAATAAATAAAGATTGTTAAAACAATGAAAATCACACACAATAATAAGTAATTCATAATATATCTTTATACAAACATAAATAACATGACTAACCTTGTTTATAATCCCAACTTAAGAAACTTAACCCATAAAGGGTTTATTACACATATTACAAGCTTTGGTGGTCATTCTTAGTTGAATCAAGAGAAAGAATTGATCCTAACTCCCTTAGTAGATAAAGGAGATAGAAGCAATAAACTCTCGAACAACATATACTATACCACACTTACAAAGATCACTCAAGAACACAAGTGTGTTCTTCACACAAAAAGAAAAGTTTACAAGAAAATGGAAAATTATATGATGAATGGTGAATGATGAAGGATCTAAGGGGTCTATTTATACACCTAAAGTCATCTAATAGCTCCAAAACTACAGCATTATTACATTATATCGGATCAATGCCACCATCCCTCAATAATACACAAAAAGTATAAAAATTAGACAAATCATAGCAATTGTCAAGAGTTACGGTCGTAACATTCAGGAGTTACGGCCGTAACTGAGGTGACTTACGGCCGTAACTTCCTGAATGTTACGGCCGTAACGTGGCTTCGTAAATTTGCTCATTTGAAGCTTTGATAGTTACGTTTTCAGCCCAGAATTCCTCAGACTTTGCGTTTTTGCCCCGTGATCTTCTTCTGATGATAACTTTTGATATATAACTCGATTTTGAATCCTAAAGACCGCCGAATTGCCTCGAAAAGCCCTACAACATGAATATATCAAAATTCAATAAAGATAATATTTATTAAACATGTTGTTTCTTGAGTAATTCAGTTATTTAATCCGATCATCATCCAATAAAAATAAAATTATTAAAACTAATAAATTAAAAGCAAAAACGAGTAGACTAGCTCAATTATGGGTGAATTTTATCGATACAAACCATGGATAAGTGTACAAAAATGACACTTATCACACCCCCAAACTTGAATTCTTGCTAGTCCCGAGCAAGACTCTTTATTATTCACACTCCAAAAATAAAAATAAAAAAATAAGAAAATTAATACACACATAAATTAAAATATAAAAAGAGAAAAGGAGATCAAAATGCCATTAATAAACAACAACCAGCTTTATACAGTAGATAGAAATGAATCAAGATTCAAAATAAATCTACTAATGTTTTTGAAGTTAAAACACGGTTTTTATTTTGTAATTTCAAAATATAAGGTTTCCCCCCCCCAAAAGGTTGATTATTTCTTTCCCACTCGTGATACACACGACTCCCTTTAATGGTTGCTCTCGATCACTCGTTTATTTTTCGACTCAATATGAAGAAGAATTTCATTGGCGTCATCAAATATTGTGATTTTTACAAAATTGAGTGTATTGAAATTCAATTGCTAATTAATTCAAATCTCATAAACTACATCCCTTTTAGTGATAGCTTTCACACCGTTATTTGCTAACGTGTAGCTCTTTTCACTAACACACTTTCTATCTCATTTTTTTTTTTCGAAAAAAGGTGATAGCTTTCACACCGTTATTTTCTAACGTGTAGCTCTTTTCACCAATTTTTCCTGAGACGGCAGCTACGCACCAACAATGGTTAGTCCTTTATTTTTCGCAAAATTTAAGACTTCCAAAATTAGGCAGCTGTTGCTGCTCAACACTTCTCCTTTTCGTCATTTATTTTTTTAGGTGATAGCTTTCACACCATTATTTGCTAACGTGTAGCTCTTTTCACCAATGACTCCTTTTTTAGGGAATAGAACTTTTGCAGAAAATCATTTTTTAGTTAAGCATGAAAAATCAAAAACTCCACAAATTAAGTAAATTTCAGTTTTATTTTTCATTAACCAATTGATTCTTCTTTTCTCAAGGTAACGAATGACTCGATTTTATATGATAATTACAAGGCTTGGAAAGAGATATTAAGGCTCAAAAAATTTTTGGAATTTACAATTTTTTTTTTTTTTTTTTTTTACCGGTTAAAACGATTTTAGAAGTTAGTATATAGCTAATTTATGGTGTTATGGCCAGATCTAAAAATCTCAAAAATCAAAATACTATAGATATATATATATAAATATATATATATATATAAAAAAAATTAAGGCAAATAACTAAATCAATCAAAACACACCAAAATGATGAAACAAACCACACCAAAATTACAACACACCAAAATACTAAAACAAACCACCCCCAAACTTGAAAATAAAACTGTCTCGCTTTAAAAATAAAATAAAAATCAATGCGAAAAGAGAATACTCCTGTTAAGAAAGTTGATGTCCGAGCCTAACGCCTTTTAGAATGCAAGAGAATAAATATACGAGGCACACACAAAAGAAAATAAAATATACTCGTAAGTATAACATAATTTTTTAGATGCGCATCAAGAAAGTCCGAAGAGTCGCCTTACGCTGCCATCAAAGTTTTTATAAAAGCAAAAGACGAAATAAACATTACAGTAATGAAATAAAAATACATAAATCGTGAATAGATGCGCGTCAAGAGATCAAGAAGAAACTCCTTAAGCTGCCATCATTTAGCACGATTATTACACACGACAAAAAGTAAAAATACAAGGGTTATCAAAGGGAGAGGAATGAATCTACTTTTCGTTTTCTCACGGTATGACATTCTACCAGACACCTTCAAGGCGTCGATCAAGAACTCGACCAAAACAACGAATCGGTACGATCCAACCATGGAATAATAAGGTAAATGATATAATACATCTAAATAATCATCAATCCATCACAATCCTAAGTTAAATCAGATTAAATGGATGAAAACAACCAAAACACCCAAATTCCCCAAAACTAGATTTCTAGAAAATCTGACCTGATTCGCTCGATCAAAGGATGTTATAGGATAGATGATTGATGATATGAACTCCAGGATTTCATGGATTAATTGACCAACCACATGGCTCCATGATCAACACACCTCCATCCACGGAAGGGAAGAAAACGAGTGAGAAAAATGATGAAAACCCCATCTGCTGGGTCTTAAATACACAGCCTGTCGGACGCCTTACGTACGTAATCGGCCATGGCTTACGTACGTAACCGGACATGGCCGAACTCACTCCACAAAAATGCCGGAAGCGTTACGTACGTAACCGGCCAAGGCTTACGTATGTAACTGGCCTTACGTACGTAACTTCCGAGCCCTTCCAGCCGTAACTCGGCCAGGGCTGGCCTGGGCCCAACCTGACCGGCCATGACTCAGCCGGGACCAACTCCGACGGCCCGGACGACCCTGAAACCCGAACCTGAATACGAAACGAAGATATGGTTACGAAGTACTTGCAAATACGAATGCGAGCACTAAGAGAACACACGATTCTGACCACCCGAAGGCTCGAAATTCGACAACGGAAAGTAATTACCCCAAACTTTGGGAAATTATGAAAATGGCCCAAAATGTCCGAAATACACGATCCACGATCGAAACACCATGCCGAAGCTCGCAACATGAATAATAACATTAAATGAACTTACGAGGAACTCGAAACAACGGTTTCGGAGGAGATTCGCAAGAATCGAACTCAAGTAGGGAAAAGCCGCTTAAGAACACGAAATTCAACAAAACGATACCGAAACGAACTCGTACGTCAAAAAGTGCAGAATTAAATATTCTCAAAATGACGAAACGGTCATGAGGGCGTCGTCAAAATGGACTTCTGCCAAAAAAAGAAAATTACCGGAAATCGAAATTGCGGGTATTACAAAAGCTAGCTGTATTTGATACACGAGAGCTCCGTGATCTCGGTTTGCATTAACAAATGAATAGAGTCAAGTTACAATAGGGTTTGACTTTACCGTGACCCTAATACTTGATCGGGACATATGATTCAAGGGTTTATACGTATACGGTATTCACGACATAATGATTTTGGAATGATCCTATCATTCGTTCTCAGTTAGGTTACGGTGTGGGCCACGAGACTGGCTAAGTGGTGCTAATACTCATTGGATCCTCCCAATTCTAAATAATACGAACCTACATAGTCATGGCACCTGAATTGACGACAGATTATATTTAGCTTATTCTCTTTTGGTTAATATTGGACATTTGATGTCTAATTTAATTTATTTGATAACTTGAATCGGTCTCGTGAATTAAATAAATTACTGGGTAATTAATTTATTCATACTATTTCTTGGATAAATTATTTTTAATATAATTAATTAATTATATTAATTAATTGTATTAATTTATCTATCGGACTAGATACACGATGGTTCGTTTCACGGACTGAAATGAACCAACCATTTTTTCTCCTCCCTTGGCCACCCCCTCACTCACCTCACATGGTGTATTATCATCAATTTTGTTTTGATGATTTATTAATGATTTGGGGACTTTAATTATACATGGTATATAATTAATATTATTTGATTCTTAGCATGATGTGTGGTGTGATGTGTTTTTATGTTATAAAACAACATCATCTTCATTCAACAAATTAGTCTTGGACGGAGAGAAATTTTTTTCATTTTCTTACACTTAGAGTCTAAGTGTATTTTGAGAGAAAAACAATTTATATAAAATATTTAGAGTATTTATAAAATTATATATAATCTAATTCTATCAATTTCTAGCCATATACGTGTAATATGCGGATTAATTATTTGAGTATTTCCTCTGTAATTGAACCCTGTATTATTCGGATTGGTGATATCGATAATGGAAGTATGATATTTCTTGTATTTGTATCCTTGTGTATGATTATAGCAACATGAAAATTTTCTCATGCAAATACGTGATAACGTACGTTAAGAATTTAGCTTAACATACGTTATTTGTCAAAGCTAGCGTACGCTACGAATGAAGCGTAGCGTACGATAGGAAGTCAATAATTGAGATGGACGGCTAGCACATGCGCCAGCCGGACATGGGTCCGGATAAGATTCCCGCGGATGAACCTGGACACTTTTGAAGTCAATGATTGTTAACGTACGCTAAGGAATGTATGCTAGTGGGTGATTCTTACGTACGTAACCAGATGGTGTTGCGTACGTAATCGAATACAGAATGAGAACAGCTAACTATTAGTGACGATAGCGTACGCTAAGTTTATTAGGTAGCGTACGCTAAGAGACTAACGTACGTTATGCATGAAGGCTAACGTACGTTAAGGTCAGAAAATTATAAATTAGACATCACCCTATTTCATTTCATTCGTTTCTTTCACCTGGTTTTCGACATACTTCGTGCCCAGGGAGATCCCAACCATCTTATACACCTTTAGATCTCCTTTTATTGATCATTGAAGATTGGAGATTACTTGTACTTCATCATTGAAGTGGAGAATCATTTTGCATTGACAAACAAGTAACCGGAGTTGGATTCTACCTATTGTCTCGGTGTTTTCTTCATCTTAAGGTATATTAATACTATCTTCAACCTTGGATTCATGTTCTTAAGGATATGATGATCATGATATCAAGATATTAAGTTCCATTGATGAATCATTCAACCAAAAATCATGTTTAGAAGTTGGGATGATTATGCTTAGGATTTCATTGTTGAAAACATCATAGTTGGAATCCTTTTACGTCAAATGATGAGAGTAATGTTCTGAGTTTAATTATCCGTATTGAATAGCGTTGCCATATTGATCATAGACTTGGAGTTGATATCACTTTTGTTAAACGGCCTTAAGAAAGAATCATCGAAGGTTGTATCCTTTCATATAAGTTGGATTTGTTAGTTCATCTTTAAAATGAAGTTTGAATGTAATGATGATATTGGAATCTAGCGCATCAACCTAAGATCACCGAACACCACATGAGAATTGTAATCGAGATTTAATATGTGTTGTGATGATATACGTATCCTTGAATTTCGAAGATGTTTGAATCCGTTAGATCATTCATAATTGTATGAGCATGTTATGTATGGGGATAATGTACGTTACGCACTGAGGATTTCATAAGCTTCATCACAAATCGAGACAGTCGTCTGCCCAGTGAGAAACTGTCATATGTATGTTTAGCGTACGCTAATCTATGATGCTTACGTACGCTATCGGGCATAGATAACGTACGCTACATTTGGTACGTAACGCACGTTATATCATCAGACGAGTCAGTCGACTGATCAGCAAGGGACTGTGGATACATGGTTAGTGTACGCTAGACTTCGTAGCTTACTACGCTAACTTGTAGGCTTAACGTACGCTACCAAGGGTACGTAACGTATGTTAAGCAAGTCAGACAGGTTACGTTTAATGAACTTCCGACCATAATTTGGATTTTTAGATGTTCGTTCGACGTGAGATGAATTCTATATTATCTCTTTTGTTAAGGTTCGAGAACGTGATTGATCGAAGGGGGCGACCTTCGAGTGTTTTGATATTCGAGGGAGTTTTATTCTTGTCATCGAATCGAGGCAAGTACTTTAATTATAATTTTTTGTATTATGTCGGTTATGTTATGATTGTACTGTGTACATGTATTGTGATTAATTGTCCACCATGTGTTGATCCGACAAGAATCATCATGGGAAATCTATAGCTGTGTGCGCTGGATCGTTGGATATGTAGTTCCACCATGCTTTGGTTCGACAGGATCATCATGCGAATCTATAGTTGTGTGCGCTGGATCGTTGGAATACCATGAGTATGTTGACACTGTTATGATGTGATATGTGTTGTTATTATTTCTCGTTGGAGAAACTTGTAATGACTATTGTTGATTGAATCACTGTCATATGATTATCGTACTTGTACTAGCATCGTTGTGCTAACCCATTCGGGGGTGAACATTTGTTTATGTTCAGGATCCAGGAGAGCAGGGAAGCAACCACTGGAGCTGCATGACGACGAGGGTGCAGAGTGATGTTCCGGCCGGGTTTAATTGTCTGTTGTTTGTGTTAATTTTTAATAAGTACCCGAGTACGTAGTCGTTTGTGATGATTGATTTTGGTGATGTATTAATATTCTTACTTCGGATATTGTATTCTCGGTATTGGCCTAGAACTATTGTATTTTATTTCAGTTACTTTCATATATTGGTATCTGTTATTGTCTTTTCAATTCTTCAGCCTTGTAAATTATTATGTAAAGGATTTACGGCACTGCAATATTCCTGAATATAATGGGGGTGTTACAGAATATGGTATCGGAGCTAAGATTATGGATATCTTGGCCGTTGGGTTAAAATAGGGGTCGTATATGTCTTTTGAGGTAACCGACTGTGAATAACATCACTATACTGCCTACGTCTTCGTGCGAGCGGTGGTTATAAGTTCCTAAACTCTACCTCGTACTTTACATGTTATACTTCTTTATACTTGAACATTAGAATAATATTGTTTCCTGTATATTGAGTATTTATGCTTACAGTATGTTGAGAGGTGGACGTGGACGTGGTCGCGGTCGCGGACGCGGACGAAGGAATGCTGAAAGAGAAGCTTCTCCTTCTAATCAAGACAGCCACAACTCAGGCGAGCCACAAAGATCTATTAACAATGAACCAAAACCTGTTGTGCCCAAAATTCTTCGTCAGGTGGTTAACCAAATGACTCAGTTCGCCCAGGTCGTGGACCGAATGCAGGTGGCAGTAGGATTACAACAGGGAGATCGAAAGCAAGGTATCCTAGACATGGGAAATCGAGGCGACCGATGGCTGCAAGAGGTGGCGAAAATGCAACCACCTAAATTCGACGGTTTTTCTGAGACTCCCACATGGGATCATTGGTTGAAGAAATTGGAGAAATTTTTTGCCGGGATTAATTGCCCAGATGACCGAAGAGCCTCTATTGCTCAGTAATTTCTGATAGGGGAAGCGTCCGAGTGGTGGGAAGTCATCCGGCCTGTATATCATGATGCTGACTCGACATAATTTAAACTGATGATGGTAGCTCAGTACTACCCTCGTCCTGTGAGGGAAGCCAAAGTTCGGGAATTTTTCTCCGCACAGCCGTCAGACGAGCCAGTATCCCAGACAATTAAAACTTTTAATCAGCAAATGGCATTTGTTCGACACCTGGTCAGAACAGACGTGGAAATCATGATACATTTTGATATGCGAATTAAACCAGAGATCCAAAGGTACATGTCCGGTTTTGAGTGTACCACTCTCCGTCAATATCAGGATAAAGCATTAGTGTATGAAATCAAGAAAGCAGCAATGGAGAAGTTTGCAGAATCCAAGAAGCAGAAAGTCTCTGGTAGTTTCACAGAGCACAAGAGCAGTGGGCCCCGCAAGACCCAGTCATCCTTTCATCCGTTCAAGAAACCTCTGCACCCATCCAAAAGCGAAAAGAACTTCGGAGCAGTATCAGCCACGACGGATACAACTAGGAAGTGCTTTAAATGTGGTCGCCCAGGCCACCTTTGGCGTGATTGTTTCCGTACTCAAGTTACATGTTTTGATTGCGGACAGAAAGGGCACTGTGCGATGTTTTTCAAGGATGCCACAAAGTTTAATGGAACCCGTACATCACAGCCAACTCAGAAGGAAGCAAATATTCAGCAGACGCAGCAGAGTGTTCAGCTTCCCCAAAATTTCGGTCGAGGTCGAGGTAGAGGACAATTCGACCGCAAGGGAGCCTCGAGTATCAGATCTGCTCCCCCACATCTGTATGAGATGCGGAGGCCACACGATGAGGATGCTGCTGTCGCATCAGGTACTGTTCAGATCCTTTCACAGCCAGTTAGCATTTTATTCGATACAGGAGCTACGCATTCATTTATATCCTTATGTTGTGTAAATCGTTTGAATATTTCTGGTTTTCATAATTTTGAGCCTTATATTGTGGGTTAACCGACTGGAGAGAGGATTGTTGGAAAATTAGAAACTAGAGATTTCCCTTTCCCTGTATCATTTGGAGGCAGAGAGTGGCCCTCAAATCTGATTGTGATAGAGATGCAAGGAGACGACCTGATACTCGGAGATGATTGGCTTAATCGATATGGAGCTATTATGAACTACCCAACGAGGAATATCTCAGTGATAGCTGACGATGGTTCCGAAATACTGTTTGAATGATGGAAACCAGGAAGCTCAAGAAAGATGATCAAGGCAATGAAAGCTGTCAAATTGTAGAAACAGGGCTGTACCGAATACTGGTGCTACGCAATGAAGAAAAAAGACAGAAAAGTAGAACTCTCATCCATTCCTATTGTGAATGAGTTTCCGGATGTGTTTCCTGATGAATTACCTGGACTACCTCCACGACAGGATGTAGAATTCACCATCGAGCTGGAACCAGGATCTACACCAATTTCTAAGGCGCCGTATCGTATGGCACCTACTGAGATGTATGAATTGAAGAAGCAACTCGAAGAGTTACTGGACAAAGGCTATATCCGGCCAAGCGTTTCGCCCTGTGGTGCACCAGTTCTTTTTGTCTAGAAGAAGGATGGA
The DNA here is from genome assembly GCA_033398695.1 of Orobanche coerulescens. Lineage (NCBI taxonomy): Eukaryota > Viridiplantae > Streptophyta > Magnoliopsida > Lamiales > Orobanchaceae > Orobanche > Orobanche coerulescens. The sequence goes on from CM065809.1 coordinate 68,293,923, forward strand.
TCGCTTCGATTGTGTATTGACTATCGAGAGCTGAACAAGATGACAATCAAGAACAAGTATCCATTGCCACAGATTGATGATTTATTTGACCGGCTGAAAGGAGCGACAGTGTTTTCCAAGATCGATCTGAGGTTGGGATATCATCAATTAAGGATTAAGGAATCCGATGTTCCAAAATCAGCATTCAGAACTCGTTACGGACACTATGATTTTGTAGTGATGCCGTTTGGTCTCACTAATGCACCTTCCATGTTTATGTAATTTGTGAATCGAGTATTCATAGAGTATTTGGACAAGTTTGTGGTGATGTTTATTGATAACATTCTGGTTTATTCCAAGAGCCCGGAATAGCATGCGCAGCATTTGCGGATTGTTTTAGACCTTCTGAGAGACGAGCAATTGTACGGCAAACTTTCTAAGTGTGAATTCTTGCTAAAGAAGGTAATGTTCCTCGGTCATGTAGTATTAGAAGAAGTAGTCCGAGTAGATCCCCAGAAAATCGAAGCAGTTATGGATTGGAAGTCTCCTAAGAACGTGAAAGAAGTCCAGAGTTTCTTAGGACTTGCTGGGTATTATCGTCAGTTCATGGAAGGGTTTTCCAAAATTACCCGCCCACTTACTCGACTACTGCAGAAAACTCAAAAGTTTGAGTGGAACGAGAAGTGCCAGAATAGCTCTGATGAATTAAAGAAGAGATTGACGACGGCACCAATTTTAGCACTCCCACAGGGAACTGGAGGATTCATAGTTTATAGTGATGCTTCGAACCAAGGTCTTGGGTGTGTATTGATGCAAAATGAGAAGGTGATCGCATATGCATCACGACATCTGAAACCTTATGAAGTAAATCACCCAACGCATGATTTGGAGCTGGCAGCGGTAGTTTTTGCTTTGAAAATCTGGAGACATTACCTGTACGGGACTCACTGTGAAATCTTTACGGATCACAAGAGTCTCAAATAGATCCTCAGTCAGAAAGAGTTGAACATGCGGCAAAGGAAATGAATGGAACTGATTAAGGACTATGACTTGGAGATTCTTTAACATTCAGGCAAAGCAAATGTAGTGGCCGATGCACTTAGCCGCAAGCCTGTTTCTATTCAAATGCTCGAGACTCTGACCTCCCAGCCCAGCATTCAACGGGAATTGATTCGCGAAGGAATTGAAGTATGGTTGCAAAGAGTCCATGTACAACTATGTGTGATGGAAATAACTTCATCGTTAACCAGAGAAATCAAATCTAAGCAATTGGATGATCTTATGATGATTCGGTTACGCGATGAAGTGAACAAGGGAAAAGCCCCAGGATTTGTAATTCATGATGATGGAGTATTGAGATTCCAGAGCCGACTTTGTGTTCCCGATGTCGATGTTTTGAAGCAAACAATTATGAAGGAATCTCACGGTACGCCCTATTCTATCCACTCGGGCACCAGTAAGATGTATAAGGATCTGAAGCAGAATTTCTGGTGGGGCAACATGAAGAAATACGTAGCCGATTATGTCTCGAAATTTTTGGTTTGTCAGCATGTTAAGATCGAGCATCAACGACCCGCCGGAATGCTGAAGCCGCTCCCGATTCCTGAATGGAAGTGGGAGGACATATCGATGGACTTCATCACTAATATGCCGAGAACCAAGACACGAATAAACATGATTTGGGTGATAGTTGACTGTTTAACCAAATCAGCTCATTTTCTAGGCATTAAGGACATGTGGGGACCAGAGAAGTTGGCACGAATGTTTATTGCAGAGATAGTTCGATTACATGGTACGCCAAAGACCATTATTTCTGACCGAGACGGTCGCTTTGTGTCTCATTTATGGAAAGCAGTTCATAAGGCCTTGGGGACCGAATTGAACTTTAGCACAGCTTATCACCCGCAGACAGACGGACAATCCGAGAGGACTATTCAAACGGTGGAAGACATGCTGAGGGCTTGTGCCTTAGATTGGTCAGCTGACTGGGAAGTTCATCTACCGTTGATTGAATTCACCTACAACAATAGTTGGCATGCTTTCATTAATATGGCACCATTTGAGGCATTATACGGGAGGATATGCAGATCACCCCTATGTTGGGATGATTCATCAGATTTGATCGGAACGGAACCAGAATTGATTATACAGACACGAGAAAAGATAGCCTTGATTCGCAAAAGGCTGTTGACCGCCCAGAGTCGACACAAATTTTACACAGACGTTCGCCGTCACCCATTGGAGTTTAGTACTGGAGATCACGTACTTTTAAAGGTTTCTTCTACTCGGGGAATCTTTTGTTTTGGAAGAAAAGGGAAGTTGAGTCCGAGATATATCGGACCGTTTGAGATTCTTGAGAGAGTCGGAGAGTTGGCATACAAATTGGCATTACCGCCGTCATTGAGCCATGTTCATAACGTGTTCCATATATCCCAGTTACGGAGATATATACCAGATCCTAGTCATGTCATTGATTTCGTCGAGATCGAAGTCGCTCAGGATGGCACATTTGAAGAGAGACTGATCAGGATACTCGAGAGTCGAGTTAAGCAATGGAGGAACAAACCGATCGCATTGGTCAAGGTTGAGTGGTCACGTCACGGATTGGAAGAAGCCACTTGGGAAATGAAAGATAGCATGAAGTCCAGATATCCAGAGTTATTTTCATCTTGAGTTTCGGGACGAAACTCCTTTTTAGAAGGAGAGTATGTAATATCCAGATTAATTATTGAGTATTTCCTCTGTAATTGAACCTTGTATTATTCGGATTGGTGATATCGATAATCGAAGTATGATATTTCTAGTATTTGTATCCTTGTGTATGATTATAGCAACATGAAAATTTTCTCATGCAAATACATGATAACGTACGCTAAGAATGTAGCTTAACGTACGTTATCTGTCAAAGCTAGCATATGATATGAATGAAGCGTAATGTACGTTAGGCAGTCAATAATTGAGCTGGACGGCTAGCACATGCGCCATCCGAACATGGGTCCGGATAAGATTCCCGCGGATGAACCTGGACACTTTTGAAGTCAACGATTGTTAACGTACGCTAAGGAATGTGTCTGTTGGGATTCGGTGCCTAAAACGAAGGCCCAGCGGAAGCGGTAAAATGAAAATTAATTCGATCTGAATCCCTACGAGGATCGATCGAGCTACGTATATACGAATATCAAAAAAACGAATTCGCAAGAGATATAGAAACTTACCCTTGTAGTCCGTTGATTAGATGGATAACCTTCTCTTGAGCTATTCCCCAAGCTCTTGAACGATCCAATGCCGAAAGCACCGCGTCTCTACTTGCCACGCGCCGGATAAACAACCAGAACGACGATCACCTTGCTATCCTCCGAGGATACGACTAGAGCTAAGTGATAAAGCTATATATGTAAAGCTTACTACACTCTAAGTGTTTTAATCTTACTCTCTCTATATGATTTTCTCTCAATTTTGCTCCAATAAAAAATGAAGAAGAAGTGAATGAAGAAGATGAAGATAATTGAGAAAATGGTTTTTCTCTCTCTGTCTCTCAATCTCACGTAGGAAGGCTTCCAAAAAGGTTTAGTGAGTGAGATCAAAGTCCTCTTCCCCTTCTTATTCAACCCACATAAAATCAAATCATATTAAATGAGAGATTCCCCCATATAATGTATATGATGCTTGTCCCCTCAACACATGAGACTTCAAAATCATGATGGGAACAAGTCAATACACACACATGAATATAAGTGAGGGGAGGCCAAGCTAGAAATCGGACAAGTTCGGTTCGTTGCGGACTCCCGAGGGTCTAAACAGATAAACTCCGATTCCGTATCGATGTATTTATATCGATTAATTAATACAATTAATTAAACATATCAAATACAAAATAATATAATTAATTTCTCCAAGAAATAATTATATACATGAATTAAATTAATCACCTAGTAATTTATTTAATTCATTAGGCCGTAAATCAATTTATCCAATAAATCGATTTAAACATCCAATGTTCCAAAATTAGATATCCAATATCTAATATTCATAATGAGAGAATTAAGTTTATTCATTCCATCGTCAATCCTATTGCGTGACTCGGTAGGTCTGTCTCAGTCAGCAATGGGAGGAACCGAAGAGTAGTAGCACCACCTAGCCAGCCTGGCGGCCTACACTGCACTTAATCGAGAACGAATGATTGGGATCATTCAAGAACCATTCTATCGTGAATACCAAGATACGTATAAACCCTTCTTTCAAATGTCCCGATCAAGTTATAGGGTCACGGTCCACCAAACCCCATCTCATTTGACGCTATGCATGCGTTAATGCAAACCGAGATCATCGAGCTCTCGTGTATCCAATACAGCTAGCTCCAATGCTTTGGCCAAAGACTTATGATCTCATCTGCCAATAACCGCATAGGACATATAACCCGCTCACTAACGGGAGAAAGAATTCTATCTTGGTATTCAGTAGGACCTGCTACTTGCCCGTCAAGATGCACGTCGAGGTTGACCCCCGCCTTCCGGTTTACAGGATCGAACTACTCTAATGAAAATCTTGACGTCACAAGCACATCCCTACTAAATCCTCAAGTCGAAGGTTCATGAATACATATCACAACCTTTTGATTCCGTCATTTACTGTCCCGGAGTGAAATCCGTGTGACGAATCGAGGGTGAGTCGGTTCGAGTATACTAATCCAATTAACATACCTATAATGTGTACTTCCACTAACCATTAGTGTTCGACAGACACTCTCCATGTCAAATAACACGTCATACAAGTCTTCACATAAACTTAACACCCAGTCAAGTTTCATCGACTTGCGAACGATTAAGTATTTGAGCTATAACCTTTCCAGTGCCGACCCCCTTATCCAATAAGGAGTGGAATGTTTTGCTCTCAAATACACGGACTAGTTTCTATATGTTTATTTACGAGTTAGGAATGCCAGTAACTACCAGTAAATAAAGAAACATTCATTTGCCTTATATAAATGGTTTACATAATTACAAGTACAATGCCCTCACTCAACAACCTCTGAATGGCATTCGAGGGCATACTCCTAACAATCTCCCACTTGCACTAAATGCCACACACTATGGTATCTAATACCCATGTTCTCCAGATGACTCTCCAAGCTAGTCTGAGAATGTGGCTTGGTCAGTGGATCGGCGACGTTGTCGGCCGAGTCTACTCTGTGCAGCACAATGTATCCCTTGCGAACAAATTCTCTTACGAGATGAAACCTCGGCTCCTTGTCCTGTGCTACAGCTCCGTCGTTGTCGCAGTACAGCGGAACAGGCAGCTCAGCACATGGTATCACTTGAAGTTCTCCCAGAAACTTCTTAATCCAGAACCCTTCCTTGGAAGCCTCCGAGGCTACTTGATACTCAGCCTGACAGGTGGAAACAGCAGTCGCGCTTTGCTTGGCACTACGCCAAGATACTGCTCCTCCATTAAGAGTAAATATATAGCCAGAAGTAGACATCGAATCATCCTTCAGTCCTTGGAAGTCCGAATCAGTGAATCCCACCACATCCAATTCTCCACCGCCATACATAAGAACCATATATCCAGTCCTTCTTAAGTACTTGAGAACATTCTTTACAGCAGTCCAATGTTCCCTACCTGGGTTTGCCTGAAACCTACTCACCACGCTTACAGCATGCGCGATGTCAGGTCTTATACACAACATAGCATACATAAGGTTACCCACGGCCGAAGCATATGGTATATTACTCATTTCCTTTCGTTGTTCCTCACTTTGAGGACACATCTTCAAGGTGAGTTTTATTCCATGTCGCATCGGTAGGACCCTTTTTTAGAATCATCCATCTTAAATCGCTTTAAGATTTTATCTATATAGAGGGCTTGGGAAAGACCTATTGTTCTCTTTGCTCTATCCCGGTAGAGTCGAATACCAAGAATATAGGTACCTTCTCCCAAGTCTTTCATGGAGAAATTACTCGAAAGCCAAGCTTTCATAGAACTAAGCATTCTCACATCATTTCCTATTAGTAGAATGTCATCTACATATAGTACTAAGAATGTGATCTTGCTCCCACTAACCCTCTTGTATACACAAGGTTCCTCCTCATTTTGCACGAAGTCAAACTCTTTGACCGCCTCGTCAAAATGAAGGTTCTAACTACGCGACGCTTGCTTCAGTCCATAAATGGAACGCTGAAGCTTGCACACTTTCTAAATATCGACTTCGGACACAAAACCTTTAGGCTGCTCCATATAGATTTCCTCCTCGAGGAATCCATTAAGGAAAGCCGTCTTTACGTCCATTTACCATATCTCATAATCGTGGTAGGCAGCTATAGCAAGCATCATGCGAATAGACTTGATCATGGCTACGGGCGAGAAGGTATCGTGGTAATCGATCCCTTCCTTCTAGGTATAACCCTTTGCCACAAGCATGGCCTTATAGGCGTCAACCTTGCCATCACCATCAATCTTTTCTTGTAGATCCACTTGTTCCCAATAGGCATTATGCCCTTGGGGCGGTCTACTAGAGTCCAGACCTGATTGACATGCATCGAGTCTATCTCAGCTTCCATAGCTTCACGCCATTTTGTGGAGTCTACATCCACCATCGCTTGGTCATAGGCCGTCGGGTCGGTATCTTGGCTATCACTTGGAACCTCATGGAGAACCAGCTCCTCCAAGTGCACAAGCCCATACCTCTCAGGTAAATGAGACACCCTACTAGACCTACGAGGTGGTTGTACTTGTGTTTCAGAAGGTTCGGTTCCAGTTTCTTGCACAGGTGTCTCCCGAGGAGTTTCATTGTATTCTTCTAAAGAAATACTTCTACCTGCTCGCTTTCCTGAATGAACTCATCTTCTAGGAAGTGTGCTTGTAAAGCAACAACGATCTTCCGATCTTCGGGCATGTAGAATAGATATCCCATCGTCCCAGATGGGAATCCAATGAAACGTCCCTTCGCGGACCTAGCTTCAAACTTCTCCACCTTAGTCTTCTTGACATAAGCGGGACATTCCCAAATCCTAATGTGATTAAGACTTCGTTTCCTGCCCTCCCACATCTCATATAGAGTTTTAGGAATGGATATGGAAGGACATCTGTTCAAGATATAAGCGGCAGTCAGGATGCATACCCCCACAGGTAAATTGGCAAGTCAGTATAGCCCAGCATGGAACGGACCATGTTCAACAAGGTCCTGTTCCTTCTTTCTGACACACCATTTAACTGAGGAGTACCTGGAGGTGTTAGTTGTGAAGCTATTCCATGTTCCTTAAGGAACTCGTCAAACTCCGTACTCATATACTCGCCATCTCGGTCCGACCGAAGTGCTTTGATATGATTACCAGTTTGTTTCTCGACTAGGGCCTTGAATTCCTGGAATTTCTCAAAGGCCTCGGATTTATGTTTCATTAAGTATACATAACCATACCTAGTATGATCATTTGTAAACGTAATGAAATATTGATATCCGTCACGTGCTGCTTCCAAAGCACCACAAACGTTAGTATGGATTAATACCAGTTTATCAGCGGCTCTTTCAAAAGTCCCTGTGAACGGGGACTTAGTCATTTTGCCTTTAAGGCAAGATTCACAAGTAGGAAATGGATCCGATCCCAATGGACCCATAAGTCCATCTTTTTTCATATTGTAAACCTTGGTCTTACCAACATGACCAAGTCTTAGATGCCATTTCAAAACTTGATTGGTTTCATCCCTACCACGTTTTCTAGTCATAGTATTCACAAATACTTTGTTGCTGAGATTTAGATGATACAATCCATTTAACAATGTAGCAGTACCCACTAGTTTATTTCTAAAATAAATTTTGCAGGAGCCATCACCAATGAAAAATGAAAAACCTTTTCGGTCCATGACCGGAATGGATACAATGTTTTTGTGCCCCTTGGGCAAAACAAGTACATCTTCTAAAGTCAAAACAAAGCCGGATTCTAAACCAAAAAGAAGTGATCCTATGTCGGTCGCCTCGACACTATGCCCGCTTCCGTCTGTGATCATAACTTCTCCAGCTCTAAGCTTCCCACTTTGTTCCAAATCCTGATTCACGGTACAAATATGAGAACTAGCACTTAATCCAGATTCAGAAGTAGAAAATACAGTAGCAGAAGAATTTGTTTCCAAAACTAAAAGTTCTGTACCTGAAGTGCCATGAAGAATCGGACAGTCTCTAGCCCAGTGGCCCAGCTCACCTCACTTGAGACAAGCATCCTTCTTCTTCTTGTTCTTTGGAACCATCGGGGCCTTGCCCTTACCCTTAAGGTCCTTAGCTTGTGGTCCAGTCCGCTTCTTGGTCTTTTTCTTCTTATTCTTCGACCTCCGAGGTCCAGAAGAAATCACAAGAGCAGACTCCTTCATCCGCGGAGTCTTCATCTGAGACCGAGCGGTGACAAGTTTGTTCATTAGCCCAGCTAAATTACATGCAATCTCATTGCAGTTGAAGTTCATAACAAACTGTGAGAAGGAATCAGGGAGAGACTGTAGGATAAGGTCGGTTTAGAGAGAAGTATCCATTTTAAAATCAAGAGCCTCCAATCTCTCGATCATAGATATCATTTTGAGGACGTGTTCCCCAACTTTCTCACCTTCCTTCATCCTTGCACCGAACAGTTGCTTGGATATCTCATATCTAGCAGTTCTGCTGTGCTCACCATAAAGTTCGGTTAAGTGAGATAGAATCTGCCTAGCAGAAGTCATTTTCTCATGAGCTCTCTGAAGCTCATTAGACATAGAAGCCATCATGTAAGCACGGACTTTCACGTCATCCTTAACCCACTTTTTGTGGTTTTCAATCTCTTCCTGATTGGCTCTGGTCCGCACAGGAGGCGCCGAAATGTCCGTCTCCAAGACGTATCCCAGTGCCTCTATACTGAGGACAATCATCAGATTGCGGAGCCAATCCACAAAGTTAGGTCCCATTAAGGTGTTCTTTACGAGCAGAATTGCGAGTGGATTCATTGTCATATTGAGATTTGAGTCTGTATTAAGTATGATAGATTAATTAGTGACTCATTCAATTATGTTCTGAGTATAGAATTAAGGTCTTTTCTATTCTTGTTACCCAGTTCCCACTATTTTTATCGGAATAACACACTCCCATGTGAAATCTGGAAGTATCATCGCTCTACTTCATAGTGGTGATCGAGTTCTTTATAAATCTTAATAGAGGGCAACCGAACAGGTTTCTAGTCTATTAATTTTCATAAAGTGGTGTCCAACACCAACCCATCTAATGGATGATTCGATCTTCTTTTTCCCCTTGTTCACTCCCCTCAACCTATACGGTTTCTATGGTTCGTGAAGAAGTTAAGTTTATACCATCGACGCAAATTAGTTTCACAATTGATTCTTATCCGGCAACCTATCGGGTTTCTAGGGATAAAATTTGCTCCAACTGAAGGCATCCAATGCACTCCCGGTAATTTATCCATCCTCCCCGAACGACTACCCCGATAACTCGGAAGCATCGCACATTCGGGTTGGATTTCAATTTCCCGAAAACTCGATGGAGGGAAGGAAAACCTTGAAAACTTATAAACTTAATAATTCGTCGTGGGAGAATTTTCGCGACTAACGTTACACTTTGCACATTAATCAGTTAAGAACGTTTTTGTCATTCATACAATATGAAACAACCATTTACAACCTAGTTGCTACCAACATGTGGTTCATGGACCGTTCCTAGAAAACAAAAACTCCGTAATCTAATTACAAGTCTTCGTCTTGAATCTTCGTCTTCTCGAAATGGATCTTCCTCCGGTCTTCGTCATTACATATAAATTTTATATTGAAAATTGCATCCTAGATACAAATATTTCTAGTAAAATAAATAGGCTCAAAACGGCCTTTACAACCCAATCGAATAAAACGAACTATTCAAAACTAAATCCATGAACCACATCCCCATTCAAAAAGCATTCATCCAATAAATACTATATAAATGGAAAGCGTAGAGATACATTGATCCAATCAACAATACGAACCGATCCAATCGATTCACACAATTGGTAATATGATAACGTTCAAAATAATTCGGTCGACCATAAATATTCCAATTAATCAAATTTCCCTTATAAAATGAAATACCATAAACCATTTTAATCATATTAAATCCAATTTAACATGAGGGAGATTAATTTTCAAGAATACACGAAAAATCGAGCTGGGGCGAAAAAGGCCTGCCATGGCCGAAGTCATCACGGCAAAGATGCCGTGGCAGACAAGCTGGCATGGCCGAGTCACGCTCGGCAGCCGGCCAATCGCCAGCAGCTGGGCCGCGCCTCGGATCTGGGCCGCGGCCAACAGATGATGGCTGCCAGCCGGGCCGCACCACTCGGGCCGCGGCCCCGAGCCTCGGGCCGCGGCCTCGCTCCGGACCCCTCCCGGACCGTCCAACGGCATTTCAGGGCTAGTTTTTCGATCGGATATCCAATATCTATATTCTCCAACATTCATATCATCAATATAAATCATATTTCCAAGAAATTAAGATTTATATTTAGACATAAACTTACGAAAAATATAACTACAACGAACATAAAAATGATTCCAAATCATTCGCCATCTAACTTACGATTATGACTAAAATATAACTTACGATTATGACTAAAATGATTCCAAATCATTCGCCATCTAATCGAGCATTCCAAATGCCAATATCGTATATACGATCGCAAGACCTACGCTCCGATACCACTGTTGGGATTCGGTGCCTAAAACGAAGGCCCAGCGGAAGCGGTAAAACGAAAATTAATTCGATCTGAATCCCTACGAGGATCGATCGAGCTACGTATATACGAATATCAAAAAAACGAATTCACAAGAGATATAGAAACTTACCCTTGTAGACCGTTGATTAGATAGATAACCTTCTCATGAGCTATTCCCCAAGCTCTTGAATGATCCAACGCCGAAAGCACCGCGTCTCTACTTGCCACGCGCCGGAGAAACAACCGGAACGACGATCACCTTGCTATCCTCCGAGGATACGGCTAGAGCTAAGTAATGAAGCTATATATGTAAATATTACTACACTCTAAGTTTTTTAATCTTACTCTCTCTATATGATTTTCTCTCAATTTTTCTCCAAGAAAAAATGAAGAAGAAGTGAATGAAGAAGATGAAGATAATTGAGAAAATGGTTTCTCTGTCTCTCTCTCTCTCTCTCTCTCTCTCAATCTCACGTAGGAAGGCTTCCAAAAAGGTTTAGTGAGTGAGATCAAAGTCCTCTTCCCCTTATTATTCAACCCACATAAAATCAAATCATATCACATGAGAGATTCCCCCATATAATGTATATGATGCTTGTCCCCTCAAAACATGAGATTTCAAAACCATGATGGGGACAAGTCAATACACATATATGGATATAAGTGGGGGCGGCCAAGCTAGAAATCGGACAAGTTCGGTTCGTTTCGGGCTCCCGAGGGTCTAAACAGATAAACTCTGATTCCGTATCGATGTATTTATACCGATTAATTAATCCAAGTAATTAAACATATCAAATACAAAATAATATAATTAATTTCTCCAAGAAATAATTATATATATGAATTAAACTAATCACCCAGTAATTTATTTAATTCATTAGGCCGTAAATCAATTTATCCAATAAATCGATTTAAACATCCAATGTTCCAAAATTAGATATCCAATATCTAATATTCATAATGAGAGAATTAACTTTATTCATTCCGTTGTCAATCCTATTGCGCGACTCGGTAGGTCCGTCTCAGTCAGCAATGGGAGGAACCAAAGAGTAGTAGCACCACCTAGCCAGCCTAGCGGCCTACACTGTACCCCAACTGAGAACGAATGATTGGGATCATTCAAGAACCATTCTGTCGTGAATACCAGTATATGTATAAACCCTTCTTTCAAATGTCCCGATCAAGTTATAGGGTCACGGTCAGTCAAACCTCATCTGTACTTGACGCTATGCATGCGTTAATGCAAACCGAGATCATCGAGCTCTCATGTATCCAATACAGCTAGCTCCAATGCTTTGGCCAAAGACTTATGATCTCATCTGCCAATAACCGCATAGGACATATAACCCGCTCACTAACGGGAGAAATAATTCTATCTTGGTATTCAGTAGGACCTGCTACTTGCCCGTCAAGATGCACGTCGAGGTTGACCCCCGCCTTCCGGTTACAGGATCGAACTACTCTAATGAAAATCTTGACGTCACAAGCACATCCCTACTAAATCCTCAAGTCGAAGGTTCACGAATACCTATCACAACCTTTCGATTCCGTCATTGACTGTCCCGGAGTGAAATCCATGTGACGAATCGAGGGTGAGTCGGTTTGAGTATACTAATCCAATTAGCATACCTATAACGTGTGCTCCCTCTAACCATTAGTGTTCGACAGGCACTCTCTATGTCAAAGAACACGTCATACAAGTCTTCACATAAACTTAACGCCCAGTTAAGTTTCATCGACTTGCCAATGATTAAGTATTTGAGCTATAACCTTTCCAGTGCCGACCCCCTTATCCAATAAGGAGTGGAACGTTTTGCTCTCAAATACACGGACTAGTTTCTATATGTTTATTTACGAGTTAGGAATGCCAGTAACTACCAGTAAATAAAGAAACATTCATTTGCCTTAAATAAATGGTTTACATAATTACAAGTATAATACCCTCACTCAACAACCTCTGAGTGGCATTCAAGGGCATACTCCTAACAGTGTCTAGCGTACACTAATGGGTGATTTTTACGTACGTAACATAATGGTGTAGCATACGTAATCGAGTACAGAATGAGAACAATTAACTATTGGTGACGATAGCGTACGCTAAGTTTATTGGGTAGAGTATGCTAAGAGACTAACGTACGTTATGCTTGAAGGCTAACGTATGTTAAGGTCAGAAAATTATAAATAAGACATCACCCCATTTCATTTCATTCGTTCCTTTAACCTGGTTTTCAACACACTCCGTGCCCAGAGAGATCCCAGCCACCATATACACCTTTAGAACACTTTTTATTGATCATTGAAGATTGGAGATTACTTGTACTTGATCCTTGAAGTGGAGAATCATTTTGGATTAACACACAAGCAACCAGAGTTGCATTCTACCTATTGTCTTGGTGTTTTCTTCATCTTAAGGTATGTTAATACTATCTCGAACCTTGGATTCGTGTTCCTAAGAATATGATGATCATGCTATCAAGATATTAAGTTCCATTGATGAATCATTCAACCAAACATCATGTTTAGAAGTTGGGATGATTATGCTTAGCATTTCATTGTTGAAAACATCATAGTTGGAATCCTTTTACATCAAATGATGAGAGTAATGTTCTGAGTATGATTATCCGTATTGAATAGCATTGCCATATTGATTGTAGACTTGGAGTTGATATCACTTTTGTTAAATGGACTTAAGAAAAAATCATCGAAGGTTGTATCCTTTCTTATAAGTTGGATTTGTTAGTTCATCTTTAAAATGAAGTCTGAATGTAATGATGATATTGGAATCTAGCGCACCAATCTTAGATCACCGAACTTTACATGAGAATTGTAGTCGAGATTGAATATGGTGTTGTGATGATATACGTATCCTTGAATTTTGAAGATGTTTGAATCCGTTAGATCATTCATAATTGTATGAGCATGTTATGTATAGGGATAACATACGTTACTCACTGAGGATTTCATAAGCTTCATCACAAATCGAGACAGTCATCTGCCCAGTGAGAAACTATCATATATGTGTTTAGAGTACGCTAAGCTATGATGCTTACATATGCTATTGGGCATAGATAACGTACGCTACGTTTGGTACGTAACGTACGTTATATCAGCAGACGAGTCAGTCGAATGATCAGCAAGGGACTGTCGATACATGGTTACTGTACGCTAGACTTCGTAGATTACGTACGCTAATGTGTAGGCTTAACGTACGCTACCAAGGGTACGTAACGTACGTTAAGCAAGTCAGACAGGTTACGTTTAATGAAATTCCGACCGTAATTTGGATTGTCACATGTTCGTTCGACATGAGATGAATTCTATATTATTTATTTTGTTAAGGTTAGAGCTTAGCAACGTGATTGATCGAAGGGGGGACCTTCGAGCGTTTTAATATTCGTGGGAGTTTTATTCTTGTCATAGAATCGAGGCAAGTATTTTAATTAGAATTGCTCGTATTATGTCGGTTACGTTATGATTGTACTGTGTACATGTATTGTGATTAATTGTCCACCATGCGTTGATCCGACGGGAATCATCATGGGAAATCTATAGCTGTGTGCGCTGGATCGTTGTACAAGTAGTTCCACCATGCTTTGGTCCGACGGGATCATCATGGGAATCTATAGCTGTGTGCGCTGGATCGTTGGAATACCATGAGTATCTTGACACTGTTATGATGTGATATGTGTTGTTATTATTTCTCGTTGGAGAAACTTGTAATGACTATTGTTGATTTAATCATTGTTGTATGATTATCGTACTTGTACTAGAATCATTGTGCTAACCCCTTCGGGGGTGAACATTTGTTTATGTTCAGGATCCAGGAGAGCAGGGAAACAACCACTGGAGCTGCATGACGACGAGGGTGCAGAGTGATGTTCCGTCTGGGTTTAATTGTCTGTTGTTTGTGTTAATTTTTAATAAGTACTCGAGTACGTAGTCGTTTGTGATGATTTATTTTGGTGACGTATTAATATTATTCCTTCGGATATTGTATTCTCGGTATTGGCCCAGAACTGTTGTATTTTATTTCAGTTACTTTCATATGTTGGTATCTGTTATTGTCTTTTCAATTCTTCAGCCTTGTAAATTATTATGTAAAGGATTTATGGCGGTGTAATATTCCTGAATATATCGGGGGTGTTACAATACGTAGTGTATAAATTGATAGAAATATTTTCTTGTTATCTTCCGATGCGTGATAGGTAGAGGCATGGTGCTTTCGATGCTTGGGAATTTCCAAAAGCTCGTTCGATTGGATTGGTGTTCGTTCTCGGAATCAAGAAGATATTATCAAAGTTCTATGAGGGTATGATATCTTAATTTTATCTTCGTTATTTTATATTCGTTTATACGATGCTTGATCGATCTGTTTTGGGGTTTGGTTTTATCCAGTTCGACTAGTTTATTTTCTACTGCATATCTCGATTTTTATCACTGAAACCCAACAGTATGCACATTGGTGAGCCCATATAAATCTTTGTGTCTTTTATTTTCAGTATTTGTTTTTATCATTACCGAAGAAAATACAAACTTTATCAACTCCACTATTCAACCCCCCTTATAGTGGAATTATTCACTCTACATGTTCTTGAAGTTTTTTTTGGGGTTTTTTCTTCATTTTCAAGAAGTTGGTTAACTAAACTTGCATTAATTACGTAATGATGATGATGCTAGTGATGAATACTTCATATGATGTTAAATTGATCAAGTATAACATGATGATTATTAAGATTGTGGACAATTTGTGAAGAACATGATGATGTTATTGTTAATTACTTCTTGAATTATTGAAATGTTAAAAGATAACCTAATTATTGTTGATGATTATGAAAACATGATAAAAGAACATGATGATTAGAACTTATAGTTAATTATATTCTTAAATGTTTATAGATTCTTGGATTGTTATAATCATGTTTAGAAGAATCATATTCAACTTGTTGGATTGATTAACATAATTGGGAGATAATGATCATAGGCCTTGATATAGTTAAGTTAAACTTGATGAATTAATGACCTAGGAATGTTAAAGACATCATTTTTTAGTATTAATAATACCCTTGAGAAGATTATGATGATTGTTGATGATAATGTCATAATAGAACGATTTAAATGAAATTATTAATGATAATCCTAGTGAAATAGATGATCATGAATGTTGAAGAACCTTAAGAACATTATAATCCGATTTTAAAAGATGAATTCGGTATATTGAAGTTCGTTAAGTGGGTGGTAAATGTTCATTGAGATAGGTTGAACTATAAAGGTCGAATCATGGATGACAATTCCATGAATTCGATACCGGTATTGTGTGAATGTGTTATTGAATGATTTGCATTTCAGATAAGGTTGCTTTTTCGAGTGAGTATTGTTAGCCGAAGGACACCGTCCATTCGCTCGTTCGAAAAGGACTATTTTTGTCTCTGGAATTGAGGCAAGTTATCTTCCTTGGTTATAATGATAATTGATTCTTGTGAATGTTATGCATTTCGTGTATATGTATCGCTTTATGAATATTTGATTCATAATGAGGTGTTTTTGTTGATTATGTCAATCGTTTTGTTGTGGGATTGTATTCCAAAAGTTCACTACCTTTGATATCATTTGGTCTCGTTGATCGTTGTTGTCACTTTAGTGAGTTTCTTGATCCTATTTGGTAGTGCGATTCATTGAGTTTCGTTGTCATGTTGTATCGTGACATATCTGGAATCATATCTGCGTGTCGATTGGTCATGTGTAGGATTTTTAGCCAGGCACATATGGTCATGTATTGATATTTCCACACTGGGCTGTGCACACAAGACGTAGTTCGTGAGGCTAATTAGGTACATTGTCCCACGTCTATCTTGGATTCCGTATGCGGGGTGGACATATACACATATACATTTCTGGATGGAGCGTACAGTGATGTCCTTCTTGAGCCATATTGATTGGTCGTTCATACTCCATGTATGGTTGGGTATGTTCGACGGTTTGTGACTGGTTGTTCATACGCCCGAGGGGTATGTTCGACAGTCGGGTTGTTTCTTTGAGATCCAGTGTATGTGAATTATATAACATTTTGAGAATTTATTATCATGTATATCTGACCCTCTATTGGGCAAAATACCTGTTGATGTATTTTAGGTCGAGTGAAGGGCATGCGCAGGAAGAGCATTGTGACGGCGGAGGGTTTGGAGGATACTAACTTGGGGCCTCGAGTCTTCTTTTTTCTGGTTATGAATAAACCGTGTATTTTTATTTCTGCTTGGTAATATTTCATGTCATTTGTATTATTAATTGAAGTATACTCCATCTTCATGTAGTTTATATTTGTAACTGAATCCTGTGTCGTGGCATTTATAAGTCACATGGTGTATAAACTCCTCGTCGGAGTACTGGTTAATACTTCGTGGTTCGGTGCCATAATTATATTATGGTTGAGTTGTGTATTTGTGTCGCCTGATGGGTCTTGCTGTGGAATCCACGGCATTGTAATAGCGGTCATTTTCAGGGTGTTACAAGGCCACCGTCGCATTGGGATCATCCAATTGGCGGATCTCGTAAACTCATGGATGTATCGAACCAGCACTAAAATCTCCTCCTATAACGGACTGACCCCATCCCCGGACTCTATCGAAACTCTCATGTGTCTGGATAGCTGACTTCTGCTGATTTACACTCGGCTCCCTGAGTCTTGGGCAGAAGCTTGAGTATGAAAGGTGTCATATCCGTACTTTTCCATTTTTAGCAAATTTTCATTTTGACGCTTGTCTATTTTTATCGACTCGCTTGTAACCGTTTTGATGTTTTGAATCTGTTTTGTTCATGGAGTTTTTCCATTTGGACGAGTTTTGGAGGTGTTTATACGTAAGTTTACTTTACGTTATGTTTTATTGCATGTATGTTCGATTCTCGTAAAGGTCGTTCGATTTCGTTGTTTCTTTGTTTCCATGAGTTCGTATGGTTGAGTTATTCATGTTGTGTGTTTTGGTTTGATAATCTGATGTGGTATCGTGATTTTCGGACATTTGGACCGTTTTGTAATTTCCTATAAGTTTAGGAAATTTTATCTTCTTTGTCGTATTTCAGATTCCCCGGTAGTCCGAATTATATTTTCTTTCAGCACTTAGCTTCGTCGTCGTGAATATTTCGTGTTTATGCTTCTGGGTTCTATCCTTGTGTTGCTTCCCGACTTCGTACCGTCCTGTGCAGCAAACTATATTCAGCAGTGTTGAACTGCTGCATGCATACCGTACGTTATGTATGCTTTCTTGCGTGCACTATCGGTTCCTGCATAACGTACGTTACACCCTAGTGATAACATACGTTATGGTCCTCAGCGTTTTGGTCAGTGGCTTCTGCCCAGTTTTTTCCAAGCCCTTACGTACGTTAACTCGCGGGTGTTACGTACGTAAGCTCCTTATAGCGTACGCTGACTGTCTAGTGTAGCTATCGGCCTCAGCAAATTAGGAAAATTGTTCTGCCGAGCAATTAAGTACGCTAACACCTGAGTGTTACATACGTAATGTGCATAGCATATGTTAACATCAGCATGTTAACGTACGTAACGAGTGAGCAGGTTTTATAAACCTGAGTTGACCTGCTTCGCGTCATTTCTTCCTTTTTCCTTCCTCGTCCAAGAGCTGCATTCCAAGAGGCTATTTGAGCGATTCTTCGAGATTTGCCAGTGGAGTTCCTTGAGAGATCGATCATTGTGTTCCATGTGAAGTTTATCATCATCGTAATCACCTTCCTCCGTCCGAATCCAAGGTATTTGGCTTAGAACCCTACCTTTATCCATTTTGGGGGTTTTTCGTAATTTGTCTAGATTGAACTCGAATTGTTCATTTATATTGTGATATTTCTTATTGAATATTGTTGTTGGGTGATTCCTAATCTGTTTCCATCGTTTTTAATCCATGGATTGTTGATTTGGGGAGGTTTTGTGAAAACCATCGCCCATATTCGTCATCCGTGTGTGTTTATGATTGTTAATAAGGCTTGTGGGAGTATTCCGTTTAATTATTGTTATCGTTTAGGATTGAGTTGTGTTAATCTCTCATTTAGGAATGGTCGTGTTCCCTCTGGGTCATTCCTAGTCGCTGTTCGTTCCTGTTTCGTCGAATATGTCTCAAAGGCAAGTACTTTACATTTGTTTGCATATTCTAGTATTTGATTTATGGCTTCCCGTGTATGTTGTGGATGTGAATGTGTATGTTCACCCAGGCACGGTCTGACGGGGTCTCTGGGGATACATAGTGCCGGCTGTATGCGTATCATAAACTGGGCTTAACCACCCAGGGATGGTCCGACGGGGCCTCTGCGGGGTGGGTGGCCGTGAGTCTCGTACCAACGGTTAACCTTTGAAATGTTTTCTTGGAGTATTGTGTTTTGTGCATGTGCACCGTTATATTCCGGAATATAAATGTTTTCTAAAATGATATTTGGCACATATTTCATCTGATTATAATGGTAGTTCAAATGGATTGTACTTGCACTAGCAGTTGTCGCTAATCCCTTAAATGGGAGAAATACTTTTGTATTTCAGGTACACTTCTTGGAGGCGAACGAGCATGCGGGCAGTACGAGGATGATGGTCAAGAGTGATTATGTTCAATGGTCGTTCGTTGATGTCATGTCTTTTACATTTTATTAATCATGTTGTTTGCTTCAGTACTCGAGTACTTCTTTCCCTTGAACATTGTTACTGTTGTGTACCCGATTTCGAGTTGATTTGATGATTGAATTGCACTGTTGAGTTCGGTCTACTTATTTTGTATGTCTTGGATTGAGAAGTCGTTCGTATGTTGATGATGTCTATAACCGTTGTCATGTCGAGTTTGTGAGTTAGCCTGGTGGATTCCAACGGTGGGGTCCACGGCGTTGTAATATACCTTGAACGTCTTGGGGGTGTTACAGAATATGGTATCGGAGCTTAGGTTTATGGATACTTAGATTATCGGTTATTTAGGTGTGGTTGAGTCTCGTTTTTGAACAGTATCACTACTACGCCGTCACCTCAGTACGCCGGTGCTCGTAGTTTTTCCTAACTTGACTCGTTGCGTTATCCTGTGTTGTTCCTTTCTTAATGTCGTGATGTGTTTTCCGTTTGAATTGTACACACCCGTTACTTCTTCAGAATGCCTGCTAGTAGAGGACGCGGATGCGGTAGGGGACGTGGCGCAGCTGGGAGTGGCCAGGTTGAGAGCGCAGTAGCCAGTTCGGCAATGCCATCTTTGTCGAACAGTGTCCCGCTTAGTGCCGAGGGCCAGCAGGATCAGTCTTCTAGCTTCGTCAATGCTCATGATAACATTGGAGTAGTGAATATTCTACATCAAGTTGTGAATCATATGACGCTACTGACTCAGGCCGTTCTGGTCATCCAAGCTAATGCTAATTCGGTCCTGCCTAATGGTTCTGGCACCGACAAGCTACTTTTGGACATGATTCGTATGCATCCTCCGCAGTTCGATGGCACTTCCGACCCTTCTGGTTAGGAGAGTTGGTTATTCGAGATGGAGAAGGTATCCGAGGCAGCTAACTGCTTCGGGGAGAGGAAAGTACCAATCGCTCAGTACTTCATCGCCAAGGAGGCGGCGACGTGGTGGCAAGAAGTGAAACCACGTGATCGGGCAGCCACGTGGGATGTGTTTCGAGAATTGATGGAGGACGAATATTGTCCGTGGCCGGTAAAAGAGGGAAGCATTCGAGCTTTCTTTAAAACAAAACCCCAGGATATTCCCATTTCGCAGGCGATCAAGGACTACAATCAGCAGCTACATTATGTAAGGAATCAGGTCCGGGATGAGCTAGCTAATATCCGCCACTTCGACATGCGGATGAAGCCGAGGGTTCGCCACTACATGTCTGGTCTTAGGTGTACAACTTTGAAGGATTATCAGAACAAGGCGATGGGCTATGAGATGTCATTTTCTGCGACAGAGGTGGCAACTGAGGGTAAGAAGCAGATGACCTCTGGTCAATTTTCGGGAGGAAAGTTTGGCGGGCATCAGAAGGCTCAGTCTGGTTCGCTAGTCTTCGGGAATCAGTCCCCGTCATTTGGGTGAGGAAATGGTTCTAAGTCTGCTCCGGTTGTTCCTGCTCGTGGCCACACTTGTTTTAACTGTAGTTATCCGGGACATATGATGAGTGAGTGTGACAATCCGCCGCTACAGTGTCTTACTTGCAGTCGTATGGGGCATCGTGCTAAGTATTGTGGATATGCGAGCCGGGCACCAGTTACTCAAGTGTCAGCCCCGGCTGTGGGAGATCCGAGCGTGAATCAGGCCCCGACAACTAATCAGCCTCAGCAGAGTTTCGGCAGAGGTCGAGGACGTGGGCAGCCTTCTAGGGGGGAGATTCTAGTGCGGGGTCTGTTCTGCCCCGTGTGTATGAGATGAGACGAGCGGGAGATCCTGACACGATGGTGTCTACAGGTACCGTTCACATCCTTGACCATCCCATTTCCGTGTTATTTGATTCTAGTGCTATGCATTCTTTCATCTCTTTGGATTGTGTGCGTCGTCTGCATGTTGATTGTCTAGTTGCATGTGAACTGTTTGTTATTAAACTGCCTAGTGGAGATAGTATAATGGGGGATCGTGAGATTAGATATTATCCTGTGAGTATCGCGGGGAGGGCTTGGTCTTCTAATCTGATTGTGGTAGACATTAAGGATGATGTTCTGATTCTTGGTGAGGATTGCTAGATCGACATGGGGCGATCATGAATTATAGAGCGAGGACCATTTCGATGTTAGCTTTCGATGGTATTGAACATTACTTTGTGGGGTGCAAGCAGAGCAGTCAGAGATTTCTGATCAGTGCTATGAGAGCAGTGAAACTCCTTCGAGGGGGTTACACTAGTTACTGGTGTTATGCTTTGAAATCGGAAGAAGGGGGAGTCGAGCTCTCGTCTATTCCGGTAGTGAGTGAGTATCCTGACGTCTTTCCAGATGAGTTGTCAGGTTTGCCACCAGACCATGAGGTTGAGTTCACTGTTGATTTAAAGCCGGGTGCAGCACCGATTTCTAAGATGCCATACCGTATGGCGCCTGCCTAGATGCTTGGATTGAAGAAACAATTGGGAGAGTTGTTAGACATGGGTTACATTCGACCGAGCACTTCACCTTTGGGGCGCACCAGTCTTGTTTGTGAAGAAGAAGGACGGGTCACTTCGTCTATGTATCGACTATCGAGAGTTGAATAAGATGACCATAAAAAACAAGTATCCGCTCCCGAGAATTGATGACTTGTTTGACCAATTGCAGGACGCAACCGCGTTTTTGAAGATTGATTTGAAATCGGGGTATTACCAGCTCCGAGTAAAGGATTCCGACATTCCGAAGACGGCCTTTCAGACGAGATAATGAACAAGGTCTTTATCAAATATCTCGATAAGTGTGTAGTCGTATTTATCGACTATATCCTGATCTACTAGAGGGGCAAGGCGGAGCATGCACGTCATTTGCATATCGTGTTAGGAATACTGAGAACTCAACGTCTTTATGCAAAGTTCTCAAAGTGCGAGTTTTGCTTGCGAGATGTTATGTTTCTCTATCACGTGATCTCGGTCGAGGGTGTTTGTGTGGACCCACCCAAGATAGAGGTTGTGTTGTATTGGGCGCCGCCCAAGAACGTGAAGGAGGTCCGTAGTTTTCTGGGTTGGCCGGGTACTATCGTAGGTTTGTAGAGGGGTTCTATAAACTCGCTCAACCACTTAATCAGTTGTTGCATAAGTCAGAGAAGTTTGTGTGGACCGACGAGAGGCAGAGAAGAGCTTCGAGGAGTTGAAGAAGCGATTGACTACCGCTCCCGTGTTGGCTTTACGGAGCGGTAATGAGGGTTTTTCAGTTTATAGTGATGCCTCGAGCCAAGGACTTAGATGTGTACTCATGTAGCACGGGAAGACAATTGCCTATGCTTCTCGTCAGTTGAAACCGTACGAGTTGAATTATCCTACCCACGATCTTGAGTTGGCCGCAGTTGTGTTTGCGTTGAATATTTGGTGTCATTACTTGTATGGCTTGTCGTGTCAGATTTTCACCGATCACAAGAGGCTGAAGTACATTTTCACATAGAAAGAACTTAATATGAGACGAAAAAGGTGGCTGGAGTTAATTAAGGATTACGATCTCGAGATCCTTTATCATCCGGGCAAGGCAAATGTGGTGGCAGATGCCTTGAGTCGGAAATCGGTATCGCTTCGGGCACGTGATTTACTCACGGCTCAGTCAGAGCTCTAGCGAGTGTTGATGGGGTTGAGTATTGAGGTTTTTCTACCAGGGAGTGTCGGGCAGTTGCGCACTCTTGAGATATCTTCGTCTCTAGTCGACGACATTATATCAAGACAGTTAGAAGATCCGATATTTATTTAACTCCATGATAGTGTGGTGAAGGGGAAGTCCCGGGGATTCATGATTCATGAGGAAGGTGTGTTGAGATTCCAAGGTCGGTTGTGTGTTCCAAATGACTTGGAATTGAGTCAGTTATGCGAGATGCTCATGCGTCACCTTACTCAGTCCATCCGGGATAGATTAAAATGTATAAAGATTTGAGGAAGAATTTATGGTGGAATGACATGAAGAATGAGGTAGTACAGTTTGTGGCCAAGTGTTTGACTTGTCAGCAAGTCAAAATTGAGCATCAGCGGCCAGCCGGGTTGTTGAAACCACTCCCTGTTCCAGAATGAAGTAGGAGGATGTCTCTATGGATTTTTCATAAATTTGCCTAGGACGAAGACCGGAATGAACATGGTGTTGGTTATCGTGGATCGACTGACTAAGTCGGCACATTTTCTGGGCAACAAGGATACTTGGGGTCCAGAAAAGTTGGCTCGTATTTTTATTGCGCAGATAGTGAGACTTCATGGTACTCCGAACACTATTATTTCGGTCACAGATGGTCGGTTTGTATCGCATTTGTGGTAGGAGGTACATAAGGCTTTGGAGACATATTTGCGTTTGAGTACATCTTTACATCCTCAGACCGATGGACAGTCCGAGCGTACCATTCAGACGTTCGAGGATATGTTGCGCGCATGTGCGCTAGACTGGAGTAGTCATTGGAAGGAACATTTGGCCCTGATCGAGTTTACTTATAATAATAGCTGGCATGCGTCGATTAAGATGGCACCGTATAAGGCACTTTATGGCCGATGGTGTCGATCACCGATATGTTGGGATGAGCCGTCCGATTTAGTTGGCACCGAGCCGGATCTTGTGTTGGAGACGAGGAACAAATTCGAGTTGATTCGAGAGAGGATGTTGGCGGCTCAGAGTCGACAAAAGTCTTATGCAGATGTTAGGCATCGACCATTGGAGTTTGAGGTAGCGGATCATGTTTTGTTGAGTGTGTCTCCGTCGAAAGGAGTTTTACGTTTCGGGAAAAAGGGGAAGCTTAGTCCAAGGTATATTGGACCTTTCGAGATATTGGAGAGAGTTGGCGAGTTAGCTTACCGATTGGCGTTGCCTCTATCGTTGAGTCATGTTCATAGTGTATT
The DNA here is from genome assembly GCA_033398695.1 of Orobanche coerulescens. NCBI lineage: Eukaryota > Viridiplantae > Streptophyta > Magnoliopsida > Lamiales > Orobanchaceae > Orobanche > Orobanche coerulescens. The sequence continues at coordinate 68,318,096 of CM065809.1, forward strand.
TCTCGTTTCCCAGTTGAGGAAGTATGTTCCAGACCCGACTCATGTTATTGACTTTGGGGATGTGGAGATCTAGAAGAACGTTATGTTTGAGAAGAGTCCAGTGGGGATTTTGGAATGTCGAGACAAACAGTTGAGGCACAAAACCATCCCTTTGGTTAAATTGCAATGGTCAAGGCATGGAGTAGAGGAAGCGACGAGGGAATTGGAAGAGAATATGCGTTCGAGGCGCCCCGAGCTTTTTGATTCTAAAGTTTCGGGACGAAACTTCTTTTTAGAGGGGGAGAATGTAATATCCATACTTTTCCATTTTTAGCAAATTTTCATTTTGATGCTTGTCTATTTTTATCGTCTCGCTTGTAACCATTTCGACATTTTGAATCTGTTTTGTTCTTGGAGTTTTTCCATTTGGACGAGTTTCGGAGGTGTTTTTACGTAATTTCACTTTATGTTATGTTTTGTCGCATGTATGTTCGATTCTCGTAAAACTCGTTCGATTTCGTTGTTTCTTTGTTTCCATGAGTTCGTATGGTTGAGTTATTCATGTTGTGAGTTTTGGTTTGATAATCCGACCTTGTATCGTAATTTTTGGACGTTTGGGCCACTTTGTAATTTCCTATAAGTTTAGGGAATTTTATCTTCATTATCGTATTTCGGATTCCCAGGTAGTCGGAATTGTATTTTCTTTCGTCATGTAGCTTCGTCGTCGTGAATATTTCGTGTTTACGCTTCTGGGTTCTGTCCTTGTGTTGCGTCCCGACTTCGTACCGTCCTGTGCAACAAACTGTATTCACCAGTGTTGCACTGCTGCATGCATAACATACGTTATACATGCTTTCTTGCGTGTGCTATCGGTGCCTCCATAACATACATTACAACTTAGTGATAACGTACGTTATGGTCCTCAGCATTTTGGTCAGTGGCTTCTGCCCAGTTTTTGCCAAGCCCTTTCATACGTTAACTCGCGGGTGTTACGTACGTAAGCTCCTTATAGCATACGCTAACAGTCTAGTGCAGCGCAAGCTATCGGCCTCAGCAAATTGGGCAGATTGTTATTCCAAGCCATTACGTACGCTAACACCTGAGTGTTACGTATGTAATGTGCGTAGCGTATGTTAACATCAGCATGTTAACGTGCGTAACGAGTGAGCAAGTTTTATAAACCCGAGTTGACCTACTTCGCGTCATTTCTTCCTTTCTCCTTCCTCGTCTGAGAGTTGCATTCCAAGAGGCGATTTGAGCGATTCGTCGATATTTTTCCGTGGAGTTCCTTGAGAGATCGATTATTGTGTTCCAAGTGAAGTTTATCATCATCGTAATCATCTTCCTCCGTCCGAATCCAAGGTATTTGGCTTAGAACCCTACCTTTATCCATTTTGGGGGTTTTTCGGGATTTGTCTAGATTGAACTCGAACTGTTCATTTATGTTTTGATATTTCTTATCGATTATTGATTTGGGGAGGTTTTGTGAAAACCCTCGCTCGTATTCGTCGTCCGTGTGTGTTTATGATTGTTAATCAGGGTTGTGGGCGTATTCCATTCGATTATTGTTATCGTTTAGGACTGAGTTGTGTTAATCTCTCGTTTAGGAATGGTCATTTTTCCTCTGGGTCATTCCTAGTCGTTGTTCGTTCATATTCCGTCGAAGATGTCTCAAAGGCAAGTACTTTACATTTGTTTGCATATTCTAGTATTTAATTTATGGCTTCCCGTGTATGTTGTGGATGTGAAGGCGTATGTTCACCCAGGGACGGTCTGACGGGGCCTCTGAGGATACGTAGTGCCGTCTGTATGCATATCGCGAACTGGGGTTAACCACCAATGGATGGTCCGACGGGGCCTCTGCAGGGTGCGGTGGCCGTGAGTCTCGTACCAACGGTTAACCTTTAAAATGTTTTCTTGGAGTATTGTGTTTTGTGCATGTGCACCGTAATATTTCGGAATATAAATATTTTCTAAAATGATTTTTGGCGCATATTTCATCTGATTAGAATGGTAGTTCAAATGGATTGTACTTACACTAGTAGTTGCCGCTAACCCCTTAAATGGGTGAAATACTTTTGTATTTCAGGCACAAGTCTTGGAGGCGAATGAGCATGCGGGCAGTACGAGGATGATGGCAAGAGTGATTCTGTTCAATGGTCGTTCGTTGATGTCATATCTTTTACATTTTATTAATCATGTTGTTTGCTTGAGTACTCGAGTACTTCTTTCCCTTGAACATTGTAATTATTGTGTACCCGATTTGGGGTTGATTTGATGATTGAATTGCACTGTTGAGTTCGGTCTACTTATTTTATATGTCTTGAATTGAGAAATCGTTCGTATATTGATGATGTCTATCACCGTTGTCATGTCGATTTTGTGAGTTATCCTGGTGGATTCCAATGGTGGGGTCCATGGCGCTGTAATATACCCTGAACGTCTTGGGGGTGTTACAAATGGTATTATCCCCCCTAGTGCAATAAATCACTATGACCCATCTGACCGCAAGTGTTACATCTCAGAGGTGGAAAATGGCACTCGCGGTTGATGTGACCAGTACGATTGTAATTAAAGGATGTCACCTCACGAGTCGGGGCACCCGGAGTAGAATGAGAACTCTTACCGCCCTTAAAAGAACATGACGGCTTCCCGACAGGTCGGTTAACTGAATGGGATCTCTGAAAGTTACCACCCTTGTTACCAAAAATGTTCCCGGTGGTTTTCTGTTTCTTCTATTCGGTAGCTGTCTCAGTCGCCGACCTCAACAAGTCGTAAGCCAGTGCCTTATCTTGATATCTCAGTATGCTGTAGGCGAAGCTGGCCATATAGCGCCGGATATCCGTTTTTATCCACATATCGAAATGGTGGATCTTATCCCGCTCATCGCGCATCTGATTCTTTACATGGACTAACTGCTGGTTGTACTCAACTATTGCTTATGAAATTGAGATATCTTGTGGCCTAGGCTCAAAAAGTCCCAGAATCTGCTCCCTTGAACTGGCCAAGGACAAAACTCGGCCTCCATCGGGTTATTGAACTCATCCCAAGAAGCAACATGACCTTAGAGCTTAACTCCCTGCCAACAAGTCGCTGCTTCCTTCGCCGGAAAATATTGATCCAGGGGCACTCTCCTCGCCTCGGGACAACCGACTGCTTCAAAAACTTTCTCCATCTCGAAAAGCCAAATTTCCCAACTGTCCAGATCAGTAGCACTAATAAATTGTGTAGGATGCATACAGACTACATCCTGGAGCCATCTTTCCGTATCCGGATTAGCCGTCGGGTTTGGATTATTCTGATGGATCGTCTGGGTCAAGAGAGCCATTTGATTTGCCACCTGCTAAAGAATGTTCGCAACACTGGCATCCGCATTATTCCCTTGGTCGTCTGACTGGTCTTGCTGACCATCTGTACTTGGATGCACTTAGTTCAATGATGTAGGAGTGGTCGAACCAGCATCGGCGCTGAAAAACATGTCTGCCCCACCGGCTGCGCCAAGCCGACGACCGTGACCACGTCCGCTTCCGTACTCTCTACCCGTGGACATTTTAAGAAACAATGAGAATATTCGTGAGCATAGTTCAGATTAAACACCATCAAGGTTACTGATTCCCAAAGGTACAAATTCGAAGAAAGAAGAGAGATGAGAGATAAGGATAACTTACGAGCATCGGTCATAGTGAGATGATGGAAATGTAGTGATACTGTATACAAACGATGACTCAATTCGACCCAAAGAGACCGACATCCTAGGTATCCATAAATATAAGCTCTGATACCATATTCTGTAACACTCCCAAGATATTCAGGGTATATTACAGCGTCGCCACCTTTCGTGGGACCCACAAGGCTATACATACACATAACGGTGAATTTTGACCAACAATCCAGACATAATCAAATGGAGACAATAAGAATTGACATTCAAAGAAATAATCAAGTTTGACATGATAAATCATTGGAAATTAGTCCCATATAAATATAAGCAAAACACCAAGAAGTACATCCCGTAGTACTCGGGTACTGAAAATTATTTAAAGTACAATATCTAGAATGGAGGACATAAATAATAAATAGAAGAACATGACATAGCATCACTCTTACCCATCATCATCATACTGATCCGGTACCCGTTTGTCAACTTGTCTGGAACCTAAAATACATGAACGTATTTCCCATCGAATAGGGCTAGCCGTGGAATAGCTAGTGTAAGTATATCGAATATGAAGTAATATTTCTTGAAGAATAAAGTAAGCATAACATCATCTCACAAAATTCAAGACTAGTATTCCGGAATAACTAAATCTCACATCATTTCATATTTCAAACATGTACGTGATTAACCGTGGATCGTACCAGATGCAGCGGCCCCTCAGAGGACCCGTCGGCCCATCCCGGAGTGGTTAAACCAAAGATGTTCATGGATCGTACCAGAATAAACGACCCTTCAGAGGACCCGTCGTCCCGTCCCAGACTAAACATATACTTACACTTCACTTTCAAAGTTAAGAACATATAATCATAAACATATACTGGCCTTCGAGACATTGAATCGAAGGGAAAAGGTATTCAAGCTCGGTTGGTCCAAGAACGCACTTCTGGCCCTAAACGATTCATAAGGAATACAATAGTCAACAATTAATACTCAATTCACATGAAGGAACTCCCGAAACCCCACATACGATTCACAATTCTTCAAGGATATTCACATAGAGGTTGGAAATCATCCAAACTCTCTTAAATCCTAGTAATACACAAAAACATTCATAAATTCATAAGGAAAATATGGGTACGGGGTAGATACTTCATAATATCATGGATTTCAAGCTTCAAAATGGATTAAATGGACAAATCTATGAAAAATAGATTTGGACGAGTTTCGGAGATATTTTTAAATAATTCCATTCTATATTATGTTTTGCCGTATGTACATTCGATTCTTGTTAAACTCCTTCGTTTTCATTGTTTCTTTGTTTACATAAGTTCGTATGGTTGAGTTGTTCGTGTTATGACTTTTGGTTTGTCAATCCGACGCTGTATCATGATTTTCGAACGTTTGGGCCATTTTGTAATTTCTTTAAACTTAAGGGAAATTTACGTTCGTCGTCGAATTCCGAACCTTCGTGGAATCGGAATTGTGTTTACTTTTAACTCTTAGGTTCGTCATCGAGAATACTTCGTAACCATATTTTTGGTTCGATAGCAGGTCCGAGTTTCGGAGTCGTCCGGGATAGTTCGGACAGCAGCTTCTCAGACTGCTGTACAGTAGGGTGTTACAGCCATAACACCCCATTCATTACGGCCGTAATGTTGGCCTTGTTTCGGCCATAAGGCAGCCCCTACTACGGCCGTAACAGCCCACTGTTATCAGACAGTGGGCAGAGGTCAGAACCTCATTTCTCATCTTCTCTTCGTCTTTCTTTCGTCGGGCAACACCTATAATCCTCCAGGGGCGATTTCCACCATTCTTGATCCGGGTGTTCTTCATTTTCCATCACTGTAGTGTCGTGGTATCATATTATCATCAACGAAATCACCATACACTGTCTGAATCCAAGGTAAATGGCTTAGAACCCTAACTTTGTCAATTTTGGGGGGTTTTGGGGTTTTGCTTGATTAATCTCGAATTGTTCAAGTATGTTGTATTATTCCTTACCGATTGTTGTTATTGGGTGATTCCCAATCCAATTTCGTCGAGTTTAATCCATGAATTATCGATTCGGGGAGATTTTGCGTAAACCCCCGCCCATATCGATTGAACCTATATTGTCGTAGCTTATAATCGAGGTTGTGGGCGTATTCAATTCGATTATTGTTATTAAATAAGACTGAGTTATGTTAATCCTTCGTGTAGGAATGGTCATTTTCCATCCAGATCATTCGTAGTCATTGTTCATTCCTGTTTCATCCAAGATGTCTCAAAGGCAAGTACTTTACATTTATTTACATGCTCTAGTATTTGAATTATGGCTTTTCGTGGTTTTTGTGGATGGATATGTGTATGTTCACCTAGGGACGGTCCGACGGGGCCTCTAGGGATACGTATTGCTGTGTGTGTGCATACCACGAACTAGGGTTAACCACCCAGGGATGTCCGACGGGGCTCTGCGGGGTGCGGTGGGCGTGAGTCTCGTACCAACGGTTAACTTTGAATTGTTTTGTTGGAGAAATGTGTTTTGTGCTTGTGCACCGTGAATATTCCGGAATATAAATGAGTTCTAAAATGACTTTTGGCGCATATTTTCATCTGATTAGAATGGTAGTTCAAATGGATTATACTTGCACTAGCAGTTGTCGCTAACCCCTTAATTGGGGGATATACTTTTGTATTTCAGGTACAGGTCATGGAAAAAAACGAGCATGCGAGCCGTACGAGGATGATGGGCAAGCGTGATTCTGTTTAGTGGTTGTCTGTTGGTGTCTTGTTTTGGGATTTATTTATTATGTCATTTGTTTAAGTACTCGAGTTTTTCTTTCTTAAATTTTATTAATGTTGTGTACCCATTTTGGGAGTGGATTTGGTGTCAAAGTGTATTGTCAAATTTCAGTCTTTGGTTTTAAATGTCTTGGATTGAGAAATTTTCTCATTGTTGATGATGTATGTCTTTGTCGATTGTCGTGTTGATACGTTATCCTGGTGGATTCCAAAGTGTGGGGTCCACGACGCTGTAATATGCCCTGATCGTCTTGGGGGTGTTACAAAATATGGTATCAGAGCCAGGTTAATGGATACCTAGGCTGTCGGTTCTCGTAAGTTCTTCCTAACTTGACTCGTTACGTTGTTCTATTATATTCCCTTCTTGCTATTTTGTTGCGTTTTACGTTGAACTGTACTCACCCGTTACTTCTTCAGAATACCCGCTGGTAGAGGGCGCGGACGCGGTAGGGGACGTGGCGCAGCCGGTAGGGCGGCCATGTCCGGTAACTTAGGAACTGATTCAGTGATGCCTTCTTTGTCGAATAGTGTTCCACCCAGTTTCGGAGGCCAGCAGGATCAGTCTTCTAGCTCCGGTAATGCTCATGAGAATATTAGAGTGGCGAATATTTTGCAGCAAGTAGCAAACCAGATGACGCTACTGACTCAGGCCGTCTTGGTTGACCAAGCTAATGCCAACCCGGTTCCGCCTACTAGATTCGGAAACGATAAGTTACTTCAGGACGTGATTCGTATGCGTCCTCCGCAATTTGATGGTACTTCTGACCCTTCTGGTTGGGAGAGTTGGTTGTGTTAGTTGTATTTTTATGCGCTTATTCATCATTATCTTATACCCATTTTTAGTTTAGATCGGCGTAAATGAGCTTTTAATGCATTATCTGTATATGTTTTGAAGGAAATTCGAGTCTGGGAGCTTAAACGAAGAAAAACTGGCCAAAACTACATATTTAGGTCAGGGACCGCGGCACACGGACGAGGGGCCGCGGCACGGGAGGCGCCCAGAAGGACCCGGTACAAACTATACCGGGGGCCACGGCACGCAAGAACTGAGCCGCGGCCCGTAAGGAAAAATCGCGTCCAGGTCTGGCCGCATGAAGACAGGGGCCGCGGCACACCAATGCCGGGCCGCGGGCCGCCGTGCTGGTTCCCTACTCGCAGCTCGCGATTTCGGCAGTTTGGAAGTCCGTTTCTATCCTAATTGTAACGTCCCAATTCACAAATGGGACATTACACGCCGTAGAACCCTCGTGAGGTCTACCCGGCTAACTCACGACACATGAACCACAATGATAACCCAAAAGATGCATCCAAAAAAAAATAAATAAGGTCGTGGCCTCGGCCAAAACATTTTAACGGAGTACATGAGACATAAGTTAAATACCAAATCGTTGCCCACGCAGGGGACTTAAACCATGTTTAAGAATAAACAATCTATCTCCAGTACTCAACACATGCAATGACAAAATAGAAAAATGCAGACTCGAACCACATCATCATGCCATCCCATCCTTCGCATGCGCATCCCGTGCCAGCTCCTCAGCTCGACCAGTACCTGAAATGCATAAGACGCATTTCCCCCATTTAAGGGGTTAGCATTCGAATAGCTAGTGCAAGTACATAATTACACAACGTTATATACATACACGATTCAACGCAAATAAATCGTTAGAAAAATCATTTTTGAAAGTCAAATTCCGGAATATCACATTAACACGAAAAAGATATTAACAATTTTTCCTCATAACTATTATCCAGGCTTTGTGACTAGCGACCGTACCCATTAGTATCGGTCCCGGAGGTCCGTCGGACCGTCCCAGTGAGAAACCACTTCGCGGCCGTACCCATTAGTATCGGCCCCGCAGGTCCCGTCGAACCGTCCCCAGGTGGAAGAACATCAACACACGCACCCCAGTCCATTTCCATGGCCGTACCCATTAGTATCGGCCCCCAGAGGCCACACGCCATCCCCAGGTGGAAGAGAAACAATCACATTCGTTCAATAACACCATTTACATCATTCGCATCAAAATCATATGCACGTAACGGAATGTAATACATGTACTTGCCTTGGATGACACGACGCGAAGAAAACGGCGAAAGGAAAGGTTCCGATCCGAACAATCTTCCCAAACTCGTCCCTAACACAAAATGATATACAACCAATCTCAACAATACGAATACGAAGAAATTCGTCCTAGTTCTACCCGTTGGGACAATTCATCGAACATCAAAAGGGCATAGGGAGTTGAAATTGGTCAACGGTGTAATAGCGGGATTTCATCCCATCCAATAACAAGGGAACCAAGAATCACGAGTATACTATCGAAATCTAACAACAACATCGGTTAAATCGGATTAAAAGACAAGATCACCACCAAACCCTCTCCAAATTCATACTAGGGTTCTAGGGGATAATACCTTGATTCGAAGCCGAACAATAGATGATTTGGTATTGTGGTGATGATATGATGCTAAGTTATACTTTCCAACCGGTGGTGGGATGAAAATCTGACGAACCCTTGCCTTGGAAGTCGCCCCGTCGCGAAGAAGAGAAGAGGAATGAGAAAATGACGGGAAAAAATGACTCCTGCCCGTTTATAAACCGACTGGTGTTACGGCCGTAACACCTCATTCATACGGCCGTAACTAGTGGATATTACGGATAGGTCTGGGCAAAACCGACGAAGCGCACTTACGGCCGTATGATCTAAGAGATACGGCCGTAACATTTCTTACGGCCGTAATCGGTACATTATACGCCCGTAAGTTGCTACTGGAGTCTCATGCAGGGAAAAAAAACGAAGCTGGCTTACGGCCGTATGGTGAAGGACTTACGGTCGTATCTCTCGAACATTACGGCCGTAACATGAGGGTTTACGGCCGTAACCTGCTACAGACATCAGTTGTGAGAAAATAAAGCTCAACGACAACCGGATAGAATAGATACTTAACGAGTATACGAAGATTTCCTACTGATGGGATGATTGCCATAATCAACACGTGGCTCAAACGATCAGGAGGTCGGGATAAACGAATAACAACCACAATGCCCAAAATAAATCAGAATTATAAAAATGACCCCAAACATCCGGAATTCACGATACGACGTCGGATTAACAAACCGAAAGTTCCAACACGACCAACTCAACCATACAAACTTATACGAGTCGAGAAACAACGGAAACGAACAAGTTTTACGAGAATCGAACGCACATGCGGCAAGGTATAATTCAAAATGAAATTATGCAAAAACATCCTCGAAACTCGTACTGACGTAAAACTCCAAGAACAAAATAGATTCAGAATTCCAAAACAAGCTAAGCGAGTTGTCCGAAACGAACTTACAACAACAATAGTATTGACCGTAAATAGATAACACGGATATTAATTTATCTCCGACTAAACATAAGTTTCGTCCCGAAACTTACAACGCGAACAACTCGGGGTATCTCGACTGCATACTCTCCTCCGTCTCCCATGTGGCTTCCTCGGACCCATGTCTCGACCATTGAACTTTAACCAGAGGGATGGTTTTATGACGAAGTTGCTTCACCCGACGCTCTAAAATCTGAATCGGCCTCTCCTCGATGGTAAGGTCGGGTCCCAATTCGATCTCTCCAAAATCGATAATATGGCTAGGGTCCGATACGTACCTCCTAAGCTGGGAAACATGAAATACGTTATGAATGTGGCTCAGGGACGGCGGTAAGCCTAGCCGATAGGCAAGCTCTCCCACTCTCTCTAAAATCTCAAACGGCCCAATAAACCTCGGACTAAGTTTACCCTTCCGGCCGAAGCGGTAAACTCCCCGTGTCGGCGACACCTTAAGCAAAACATGATCTCCCACCTCAAACTCCAACGGCCGGCGACGCGTGTCGGCATAATACTTCTGCCGACTCTGGGCCGTTAACAATCTATCACAAATCACAGTAATCTTCTCTCTCGTCTCAACTACCATATCGGGCTCCGTACCAATCAGCTCGGACGCATCGTCCCAACACAACGGCGATCTGCACCTCCTCCCATACAACGCCTCAAATGGCGCCATTTTGATCGAGGCGTGCCAACTATTGTTGTACGTGAACTCGATCAACGGCAAGTGCGACTCCCAATCATCCTTCCATTCTAGGGCACAGGCTCTCAACATATCCTCTAACGTCTGGATCGTCCGCCCGACCGCCCGTCGATCCGAGGGTGATAAGATGTACCGAGTCTCAACTCGCACCCAAAGCTCGATGAACACTGCCAAAAATGTGATACGAATCGCCATCACGATCCGAAACAATACTCTTAGGAGTCCCATGCAATCTCACGACCTCTGCAATAAATACTCGCGCCGCTCTCCGGCCCCAAGTGTCCTTAATACCTGAGAAGTGAGCTGATTTGGTCACTGATCGACAATAACCCAAATCATGTTCATTCCATTCCGAGTCCTAGGCATATTAGTAATGAAATCCATAGAAATATCCTCCCATTTCCACTCCGGATAGGAAGTGGTCGCAAAACTCGCGGTCGCCGATGCTCGATCTTAACTCGCCGACAGTGTCAAACACTTCGACACAAACTCGCTAACGTCCGTCCTCAAATTACTCCACCAAAGAGTTGCTCCTCACATCCTTGTACATTTTATTCGTATCAGGATGTATGGAGTAAGGTGTGGTATGAGCTTCACTCAAGATCTTCCGTCTCACTCAATATCATTCGGTACACATAGTCCGCCGCGAAATCTCGTAACTCCATCATCCCGAACCACAAATCCAGGGGCTTTCCCGCCTCACATCCTCCCTCAACTGGACCAAACACGGATCATCATACTGTTTCGCCTTGATATCATCGACCAAGGACGAAGTGATCTCTAATGCACGTAACTGGCCCTGAATCCTCTGAACCCAAACCTCAATATTCTGACAAATAAGATCCCGCTGGATACTACTCTGCGGTGTAAGTACCTCTAACATCTGTAACGTTATCGGCTTACGGCTCAACGCATCAGCCACTACGTTAGCCTTACCCGGATGGTAAAGTATCTCGAGGTCGTAATCTTTAATTAGCTCCAACCACCTACGCTGTCTCATATTTAACTCTTTCTGACTGAAGATATACTTCAAACTCTTGTGATATGTAAAAATCTTACACGACGACCCATAGAGATAATGTCTCCAGATCTTCAAGGCGAAAACAACCGCAGCTAACTCCAAATCGTGTGTGGGGTAATTCACCTCATAAGGTTTCAATCCGGGACGCATACGCAATCACTGTCTCTGCATCAAAACACATCCTAGACCAAGGCCCGAAGCATCACCGTACACTACGAAATCCTCGTTCCCCGAGGCAACGCTAACACGGGTGCGGTAGTCAAACGTCTCTTTAACTCGTCAAAACTGTCCCGCCTGTCTGCAGTCCACTCGAACTTCCGAGTTTTGGAGCAACCGAGTGAGTGGTCTAGCGATCTTAGAAAATCCCTCCACGAATCTACGGTAATAGCCGGCAAGACCCGTAAAACTCCTCACCTCCTTCACATTCTTAGGCGGCTCCCAAGCCATCACCGCCTCTATCTTCTCGCGGATCTACCCGAACTCCTCTCTTTGAAATCACATGCCCGAGGAACGTCACTTCCTCAAGCCAAAACTCACACTTAGAGAACTTCGCGTACAACTGCTCAGCCCTCAAAGTGTCTAAAACAATCCGGAGATGTAAGGCGTGCTCCTCCCGACTCCGTGAATAGATAAGGATATCGATAAAAACGACTACGAATTTGTCCAGATACTCAATAAAAACTTTGTTCATCAACTGCATGAACACTGCTGGGGCATTGGTTAGCCCGAAAGGCATAACCACAAACTCGTAATGGCCATATCTCGTCCGAAAGGCAGCTTTCGGAATATCGACGTCCCGAATCCTCAACTGGTAGTAGCCCGATCGCAAATCAATCTTCGAAAAGACTGTCGCCCCCTGAAGCTGATCAAACAAATCGTCAATCCTGGGCAAAGGGTATTTATTTTTGATGGTTAGCTTGTTTAATTCTCGATAGTCGATGCATAAACGAAGCGATCCATCCTTCTTCTTAACAAAAAGTACAGGCGCACCCCAAGGCGATGCGCTCGGTCGAATATACCCCTTATCTAACAACTCTCCCAACTGATTCTTCAACTCTAGCATCTCCGACGGTGCCATACGGTACGGTGCTCGAGAAATAGGGGCCGCATTCGGCTCAAGGTCAATAGGAAACTCCACCTCTCGTTGTGGTGGTAATCCCGCAAGTCATCCTAAATACATCTAATACTCGCTAACGACCGGAATCGACGGTATGTCAACCCCACCATCTTCCGCTGCAGAGCGAAACACCAGTAGCCAACACAACCTTGGTTCAAAAGTTTCATCGCCTTCAAGGCGCTAATCACACTCCCCGATCTACCCGGCTTACAGCCGACGAGAGTATGCTCGGTGCCGTCCTCGGCAACTATCGTGATGGTACAAGTCCGATAGTTCATGATAGCACCATGACGATCCAACCAATCGTCCCCGAGGATCAAATCCTCACCCTTAAGGTCTATAACAATGAGATTCGAGGGCCAATCCCGGCTCCCGATCCTCACTGGGCAATCCCTAACTTCCCGGTCCCCAACCATACGATCCCCGCTGGGCGTACCCACTACAAACGGCTCACACTCAAACAAGCAGTCAAAACCAATACGACTCACACAATCCGAAGCTATAAAGGAATGGGTCGCACTCGAATCAAAAAGCACTGAAACTGGATGAGAAAGGATCTGAGTGGTACCTGACGCCACCGGAATGTCTGCCTCCTCCGTGCGCCTCATCTTATATAATCGGGGATGGATTGAGCCCGAACTCGACACTGCGCGGCGATCCGGCTGACTCCGACCTCTACCACGACTCGAACCGTGCGGAACATGAGTAGCTGGTGAACTGTGATCCCTCTGATCGGCAGTGGTAGTCGTAAATCTAGCGGCCCTGGTGGCCCTCTCACAATGAGCTGCTCGATGCCCGGTCTGTCCGCAAGTGAAGCAAGTAACTAACGGAAGTGGGCAATCCTTCACAACGTGCTCGGGCTGACTGCAATTAAAACAGACTCTCCCGCTAGGTGCAACAGACTGGACTGAACGGTTACCCTGAGATCCACCGGCCTGATGAAACGGCCTCCTCCCGGGTGTAGGAGCAGAACGAGACCTCGAAAACTGACCACCTTTTCCGGCCGAGAACCCACCAGTAGTCTTCTGCTTAGCTACCGAAACCGACTCGATTCCGGGACAGCCATCTCGATCGCGAGCGCGATCTTGGTATTCCTTCATTGTGGCTCACATGAGTGGCTCAATAATCTGTCTACTATTCGGATTCATGCGCATATTGAAGTAACGGATTTTATCGGCCTCCGTTCTCACTTGGTCCCTCACGAAACCCAACTGCTGATTGTAAGAAATGATGGCACGAGAAATAGGCACATCCCGAGGTGTAGCGGTGAAGAACTCCACAATTCTGCGCTCCTTGATGGCGGCGGACAATATTCGCTCCATAGCAGCCCCGAACTCATCCCAAGTGGCCCGACGGTCTCTCGGGTGCAATGGCCTCCCACCATTCCGCAGCCTTCCTTATCCAGGAGGTACTGGGCAATATGTACCTCCTCGTCTTCGTGACAAGCTACGGCATCAAAGGTCCTGGACAACTGAAAGAGCCAATTCTCCCAACCGAGGGAGTCAGAAGATCCGGAGAAACGAGGTGGGTGCATCTTAGTCACCGTCTGAAGCCACTTACTAGCCTCCTCCTCCGGTGTCGGGGGCGGATTCTGACGTCCACCCTGAGCTATCTGAGTAAGTTGGGCTACCAACTGCTGTAGTACGGCAGTAGCCCCGGCGTCGGCATTATTACCGGACGGCATTGAGTGAGAGGCTGAGTCCGCAGAGGACTGGGAAAGTGAGCCCTCCTCATTATCGGCACCACGACCATGGCCTCGGCCGCGTCCCCTAGCCGGTCTACCACGACCTCTCAACATACTGAAGGAAAATAAGAAAAGAACAAGATCAGCACAATTCACAAAGTTGGTAACACAAGTCACGATTCCGAACAGCGCAAGAAAACGAATTACAGAGATATAAGAGTTCGAGGAGACTTACAGCCACGGGTCGCACGAAAGGACGGTAGCACGATGATATTAGGCTCAACAACAGACTCTAATGATGCAACTGACAGACCCAAATTTCACCGACAGCCTAGGTATTCAAAACCTAAGCTCCGATACCATAATTGTAACGTCCCAATTAACAAATGGGACATTACACGCCGTAGAACCCTCGTGAGGTCTACCAGGCTAACTCACGACACATGAACCACAGTGATAACCCAAAAGATGCATCCAAAAAAAAATAAATAAGGCCGTGGCCTCGGCCAAAACATTTTAACGGAGTACATGAGACATAAGTTAAATACCAAATCGTTGCCCACGCAGGGGACTTAAACCATGTTTAAGAATAAACAATCTATCTCCAGTACTCAACACATGCAATGACAAAATAGAAAATGCACTGAGCCACATCATCATGCCATCCCATCCTTCGCATGCGCATCCCGCTCCAGCCTCACTGACCAAGACTAAATGCATAAGACGCATTTCCCAAATATAAGGGGTTAGCATTCGAATAGCTAGTGCAAGTACATAATTACACAACGTTATATACATACACGATTCAACGCAAATAAATCGTTAGAAAAATCATTTTTGAAAGTCAAATTCCGGAATATCACATTAACACCAAAACAGTATATTAACAAGTTTTCCACATCACAATTATCCACGCTTGGTGACTCGCGACCGTACCCATTAGTATCGGTCCCAGAGGTCCCGTCGGACCGTCCCTGTGAGAAACCACTTCCGCGGCCGTACCCATTAGTATCGCCCCGAGGTCCTGGCCGAATCGTCCCGTGTGGAAGAACATCAACACACGCACCTACCCATTTCCATGGCCGTACCCATTAGTATCGGCCCCTGAGGCCACACGCCATCCCTGTGTGGAAGAGAAACAATCACATTCGTTCAATAACACCATTTACATCATTCGCATCAAAATCATATGCACGTAACGGAATGTAATACATGTACTTGCCTTGGATGACACGACGCGAAGAAAACGGCGAAAGGAAAGGTTCCGATCCGAACAATCTTTCCAAACTCGTCCCTAACACAAAATGATATACAACCAATCTCAACAATACGAATACGAAGAAATTCGCCCTAGTTCTACCGTTGGGACAATTCATCGAACATCAAAAGGGCATAGGAGTTGAAATTGGTCAACGGTGTAATAGCGGATTTCATCCCATCCAATAACAAGGGAACCAAGAATCACGAGTATACTATCGAAATCTAACAACAACATCGGTTAAATCGGATTAAAAGACAAGATCACCACCAAACCCTCTCCAAATTCATACTAGGGTTCTAGGGGATAATACCTTGATTCGAAGCCGAACAATAGATGATTTGGTGTTGTGGTGATGATATGATGCTAAGTTATACTTTCCAACCGGTGTTGGGATGAAAATCTGACGAACCCTTGCCTTGGAAGTCGCCCCGTCGCGAAGAAGAGAAGAGGAATGAGAAAATGACGGGAAAAAATGACTCCTGCCCGTTTATAAACCGACTGGTGTTACGGCCGTAACACCTCATTCATACGGCCGTAACTAGTGGATATTACGGATAGGTCTGGGCAAAACCGACGAAGCGCACTTACGGCCGTATGATCTAAGAGATACGGCCGTAACATTTCTTACGGCCGTAATCGGTACATTATACGCCCGTAAGTTGCTACTGGAGTCTCATGCAGGGAAAAAAAACGAAGCTGGCTTACGGCCGTACGGTGAAGGACTTACGGTCGTATCTCTCGAACATTACGGCCGTAACATGAGGGTTTACGGCCGTAACCTGCTACAGACATCAGTTGTGAGAAAATAAAGCCCAACGACAACCGGATAGAATAGATACTTAACGAGTATACGAAGATTTCCTACTGATGGGATGATTGCCATAATCAACACGTGGCTCTGACAGTCCGGAGGTCAGGATAAACGAATAACAACCACAATGCCCAAAATAAATCAGAATTATAAAAATGACCCCAAACATCCGGAATTCACGATACGACGTCGGATTAACAAACCGAAAGTTCCAACATGACCAACTCAACCATACAAACTTATACCAGTCGAGAAACAACGGAAACGAACAAGTTTTACGAGAATCGAACGCACATGCGGCAAGGTATAATTCAAAATGAAATTATGCAAAAACATCCTCGAAACTCGACCAGACGGAAAACTCCAAGAACAAAATAGATTCAGAATTCCAAAACAGTGCTAAGCGAGTTGTCCGAAACGAACATACACCAAAAATAGAAATTACCGAAAATAGAAAACACGGATATTACACTAATTTCCGGACGCAGTTTTGAGGCTGATGAAAAATTATAAATAGGCATTGAAGGTCATAAGATATCATCATCGAAGATAAGGAGAAAACACCGAGGAGCAGAGAGCAGAATCTAGAGAATGGAGGAATTCAAGTTCTTCAACTGTGTTTGATTTCTATTATGCTTTCGTTAATTCTTTGTGTATTATTTTCTAGCATGTCGGGCTAGAACTCTATTCTATGATTGTGATGAAATTGAGGTTTTGACGAATTAACTTTTGATTTTGCATTGTTAAGATATATCTCCCTTTCTTATTGTGTTTTCCCCAATTGTTCTTAATGTGTTCAATTATGTGGCCTATGATTGAATTGTTTTTATTACGTAACTCGAATCGGGAGAGGAGAGTTAGTAGGAAAAATTGGTGAGAAATTTTTTATCTTGTGAGATAGGAATATACTCATAGGAATTACGTGGCCTGTCTGAGGATTTTGTACTTTTTGACTAATGTCGAATTAATTCACCTAGGAATAGAGTGTTTTATTCGCCTTAGAAAATTCTTCTGACCTCGGGAGAGGCATTAGAGTATCTTAGCAATCTTCGCCTTCAATAAATTGGGAAATCACTTAATTCATATAAATCAAGAGCAATTCGGATAAATCGAGGCGGATTCTCAATCCTAGATTATTCTCCTATTTGATCTTCTTTCTCCTAATAATCGATTTTATTAATTGTTCTTAGTTTATCATTATATTAATTTTCTTTAATAATCCTTGCACCACCATATTCGATCGTTCAGATAAAATTAGAATACATATAAATTGGTAGTTAGTAAGTCAGTCCTCGTGGGAACGATATCTTACTTATCACTTTATTACTTGTTTACCACAATGTGCACTTGTGTTCACCGAAATATGTAACAAGTTTTTGGCGCCATTGCCAGGGACTGATTTTTTTTACTAATATCAATTTCAGTATTTCTTGTCTTAATTTGAACATTATTTTATTTTTGTGTAATTTTTTTTATTATTATTTATTTGTTTTCCTTTCAGGAGTTTCGTTTAGTGCATGAGAAAATTCGGTAACGAAGGCCTATTACCTTTGGATACTGAACTCGAGCGCACTCTGCGGAAAACCAAGAAGGGAAGGCGTGAGCTGTCAACAAAAGATACCATGGTCGATAACGCAGAATATCACTAAGTGGACAACCCTATTCAGCAAGCTCAACCAGCATTGGCACTTCGGGATTATGCATTGCCTCAAATCAACGCGAATTTTTTGAGGATTCGGCGCCCAACTGTCCAAGCAAACAATTTCGAGATAAAGCCGGCCATAATTCAGATGGTACAAGCAAGCCAATTCTGCGGATTAGCGAATGATTACCCTAATGCTCATATTGCGTCCTTTCTCGAGATACGCGATACATCAAGAACAATGGAGTTTCTGATGACGCCATTCGTCTATGGCTTTTCCTATTTTCCTTGAGGGATAAAGCCAAGTTTTGGTTGAATTCACTTCCGCCGGGCTCTATCACGACTTGGGTGGAGTTAGCACAAGCCTTTTTGGCTAAGTTCTTTCCGCCGGCAAAGACAGCGAGACTTCGGAACGAAATAACGACCTTCGGTCAATTTGAGATGGAATCGCTTCATGAAGCTTGGGAGCGATACAAGGATTTACTAAGGAGATGCCCACACCATGGCCTACCGGATAGGCTACAAATTCAGACCTTTTATAACGGACTAAGTGCTTCTACACGCACTCTTGTTGATGCTGCCGCTGGAGAAGCTTTAATGGGCAAAACGATGGCTGAAGCTCATTCTCTATTGGAAGATATGGCAGCAAATGCGTATCGGTGGCCTTCAGAGCGTCTGAATCTGAAATGAGTTATGGAAATTTCCGATAATGATCCAATATCTACACTATCGGCCCAAGTTGCTGCCTTGACTCAACAACTTCAAGCTTTATCACGCGCTCCTTCTACGGTTACCACGGAATCATGTAATTGGTGCAATGGGTCTCACCCTAGTGCGGAATGCCAAGTTGGAAATCCTTTCGAGCAATCTCCGATGGAACAAGCTCAGTTTGTGGGGAACATAAATCGGCAGAACAATCCGTATTCCAACACATATAATCCAGGGTGGAGAAATCACCCTAACTTTTCGTGGAAAAACGGACAAAATTTAAACCAACCTTAGTTTGCTCAACACCAACAGCAACCTCCTCCCGCTCCAAAAATCTCTTTAGAGTAGGCAATGGCGAAATTAGCAGCAAATACGAGTCAGTTCATGACCCGTACAGAAACAACCTTGCAAAACCATTCCACCTCTATTCGCAATTTGGAAGTCCAATTGGGTCAAATAGCGAATGTGTTAACAGCCCGACCTGAGGGTACTTTGCCAAGCACAACTGAGACGAACCCCAGAGAGAGTATTAATGCCATTGGCTTGAGAAGAGGGAGGGAAGTGTGTGAGCAGCCCGGGAGGAACAAAAAGAGAGGTGAAGATGAGGAGAAGAAAAATTCGGCATCTGAAGAATCACAAATTTCTAAAAGATCGAAACTGTTTCCTGACAATCCGATAGCCTATGTGCCACCCGTCCCGTTTCCACAGCGATTGCAAAAGCAAAAATTAGACAAGCAATTCTCCAAGTTTCTTGACGTCTTCAAGAAACTACATATCAACATTCCATTTGCTGACACCTTAGAACAAATGCCGAGCTATGTGAAGTGCACGAAGGAGATCTTATCGAACAAAAGGAAGCTCAAAGAGTATGAGACAGTGGCACTCACGGAAGAGTGCAACGCCATCTTGCAGAAAAAGCTCCCGCCTAAATTGAAGGATCCAGGAAGCTTCAATATACCATGCACTATAAGCAACCTGTCTTTTGATAGAGCGTCATGTGATCTCGGCGTCAGTATTAATCTTATGCCCCTTTTCATTTTAAGAAGCTAGATATTGGGGAAGCCAAGTAGACAAGAGTCTCTTTGCAATTAGCTGACAGATCTATCAAGTATCCGAGGGGAGTAATAGAAGACGTTTTGGTTAAGGTCGATAAATTCATCTTTCCAGCCGATTTCATTATGCTCGATATGGAGGAGGACCATGAGATCCCAATTATCTTGGGAAGACCATCTTTAGCTACCGGCCGAACTCTCATTGATGTGGAGAAAGGGAAACTCACTTTACGGGTTCAAGATGAGCAAGTTACATTCCAAGTGTTTCGATCTCTCCCATGTCCAAGCAATGTCGAGAAGGGTTCTCAATTCGAAAGTTTAGATATTTTGGCAAAAGACACACACCGGGAAATCTGTCAGTCGAAATGTTCAAAATCTATTGTAGTTGTTCTGACATCTGAGAAAAATGTAGAGCGAGTCGCATATCTTAGGCATTTGGACATGTCTTCTTCATCATCCGTTCACTCACCATCTGAAAATTCTCAGGCCGTCATAAATTTGTTTGTGAAAAAGAAAATCAAGCCGGAAATGAAATGGTTGCCAAGTCATGTGAAATTTGGGTGTTTTGGAAAATCACTATTATTCAAATCTTTTCGCAAACGACATTGGATGTCCAAACCAAAAATCAAACTGTTAAAGACTGATGGTCAAAATTTTAAAACACATATTAACGGTTCGATGGACGGGGCGGAGCCCAAATGGCATTTGCGAAAAGCAAATTGATCTAAAAAGGTCCGGATGAAGACTATAAACTTAGCGCTTCTCGGGACGAAACCTGAGTATTAGTTGTAGATGTTAATTTTCGTTGTTTTCATTCATTCTTAGAGTCTGATTTTTCGTCATTTTTGCTTTGATATGTTTCTCTCTCACGTTCTATATGTTTTCGGTCAAAAATTTTGTTGTGCAGGAGCAGTCCAGGCAAGGGGCCACGGCATGCACAAGTCCAAAATAGAGGAGAACCTTCTGTACTATGTGCTGCAGCACGAAGAGGCTGAACCGCAGCACACTAAGATAAAGTGCCGCGGCACGTCGAAGCTGAGCCGCGGCACGCTGAGACCCAAAATATGTGCCCAGGAGACTGTACTCTGTGCCGCGGCACGCACTCTCTGAGCTGCGGCACACTAACCCCTGGAGCCGCGGCACCCGTTTATTGAGCCGCGGCGCACGCCGAAGATACCCAGCGCCCAGAACCTACTATACTATGGGCCGCGGCTCACTTGATACATGCCGCGGCCCCTGCTGCGAATTTCAAACATCCAGGGCAGCCTTATAACCTCAGTCGGCCGAGACACAAGGTAAGTTTACACTATTCTTCTTCGCACGGCGCACGGATAATCTCCATTCAAGTTTCTTCTTCTTCTTACCTTCTTCAATCCAACACAAGGTAACTCTTATCCCTAAAACTGCATTGCAACATGGATTGATGATGGGGTAATATTCTTCATTCGTTGATGAACTTGTGTTAAGTTCTTAAATTTCTATTGAAATTTATATCGGATTATGCGGAGATTGTGTGATTGATTGATGGTGTTTTGCTAGTGTGTCGTGAATTGCTGTGATATTTGATTCAATTATTGTTTTTGAGGATTGATTTGAGTATGTTATGATTTTTTGTTCTTTATTTAAACCAACGCATGCAAGGGGTTTGACAAAATGCACCAATGAAATTTTTTGAGCCGAACATTTTCAAATTGTATGCAACGAATTCGATTATGGGATTAAATTGTGCCCCCAACCCTTACATCATGTTTAAGCTTAAAATCTCGGCCTTATTTCCCTCATACGATAGTGCGAGTTCATTCGACTCTATATTCATTTTCCGCACGTCTTAAGTCGAGAGTGGTGTAGTTATCTTTAAAGTTGTGTAATTTCCGGCGTTTATTTTTCAGGAACTTCGTCATGGCTAGGAAAAGGAAGTTGAGTACGAGGGCTAGGACACGACCATCCCCCACAAGAGGGGAGACGTCACAAAATCGAGCAGATATGGAATCCCACCAATTTTCTGATCCTGACATTCATAGAATATTCAATGAGAGAATCCATCCTTGTCCAATAATTCCGGAGCGGGGCTTCACTCCCGCCCCCCAGGACGGCGAGCTATTGGCTATGATCAATGAGATGGGATGGACTCGATTCACTGCGCCACCTGAGTCGGCGGTGATTTCTATTGTCCTGGAGTTCTATGCCAGTGCTCTATTGCGACAAATCCAGGCGGGATAGATGATGGGGAGACCAGATACACAGACTGAGGTCGTCGTCCGAAGCCAAATAGTGGACTTTTCGGTGGCCGCGATTTGGAGGCTATACGAGCTACCGGAGGTGGACGAATCGGAGTACACATGGATTATGAGTAGCCTCACGAAGGAGGCTCTGCTGGAGGCACTTGCTCAGCCTGGTTCCGTCTGGGAGACGCGCGTCCCGGGTTCCACAGCTTTCTATTTCAAGAGTTCTGGACTCAGTCGGCTCGGGCGAGCCTGGCTCTACTTTCTCTGTGCACGAGTCGACCCTATATCACAGATCCGCTCGGTCTTACTTCCTCGTGCCCGATTACTGTATGCTATCACGACGGGACTCCAGTTTGATGGGGCCCAACTTTTGTCCCGTTCTATATTTCAGTGTATCCAAGGAGGGGCAAAGACGGTATTAAAACACCCCTCGCTGATATGTGCTCTATGACGCTAGTCGGGCGTGCCGTGGTCCGATGATGAGCCATCTATTGCACCCCAGGGGCCGATCTACCACCTTATTATCTCCCATTTTGACCAGTGGGGTGGTGCGAGGGCACACGAGCGGGGGCGAGGATTTCTTATCGATGAGCCACATGAGCACTCTCCCAAGCCACTACTCCTCACACATGAGCCTACGGCAGATGTTGGTGATCGGACTGAGTCCACTCCACCGCCAGCGAGATCGCGTTGTTTGACAGCCTGAAGGAGGAGATGCAGAGAGAGAGAGACAGCCATCTAGCAGCCGTTCGAGGGGAGATGCAGGCTGTGAGAGACAGCCTCCTCGCAGTTGTTCCGAAGGAGATGAGAGAGCAGGCCCGCCGGGCCAATCGACATGAGGAGAGGCGCTTGGCGGCGAGGGATGCTTATCATCAGGACTATATACTGCGTGGATGAGCCATATACTCCATCCGAACGGACCCTTCATTCCACCAGTCAGGCCATATACACCACCCTCCTCGCCGGACGAGGCCGGCACCAGTTCCTGAGATGATATTAGGGGAGTACTTGACCTTTTCTCATATTGCATATTAATATCTATGTACACTGAGGTCAATATACGTCTTAAGTTTGGGGGGGTTACTTTCAGTTGTTATTTGCTTATTCGTTGTTATTTTTCATTGTTATTTACTCTAGCCTTGCTTGTCTTGACTTTATCTGCATTCGTGGATTTTTCGTGCAGCCTTGTGTAAAACTGATAATATGATACTGATTTCTTTTTGAAGAAACGGTTGAGTTTTGGTCGAGTTTGCAGTCTGTGATATTTGTTTCCTTTGAGTATTCATTTAGGTCTGAAATTTTTTTTGCGTTATTGAAGAAATCTTAGCATATAAGAAATGAGACATACGTGTTTACGAACCGCCGTCTATACGTTTGGTTACACTTTTCACGTAGCTAGTCGTCCAGTAACATGAGTCTTCTTGGCATTTAATTTGAGTTTAGAGTCGGACAGTCTTACTCAAATTCGAGAAATTATACATGTTCTATGATGGGAAGTCTAGTAACTAGGGGTATTCACGCAACCCGTTGTTTACTCTCGCATAAAATGACAACCCTGAATATGACATCCAGTTACTTTTTCAACTAGGGCCATAAATTCTTTGAATTTAGTAAAGGCTTCGGATTTATGTTTCATTAAGTACACAATCCCATACCTAGTATGATCATATGTGAACATTATGAAATATTGATATCCATCTAGGGCTACTTCTAAAGCACCACAAACATCAGTATGTACCAATCCAAGTTTATCGGCAGCCCTTTCCAAAGTCCCTATGAAGGGGGACTTAGTCATTTTGCCTCTAATGCAAGATTCACAAGTTGGATAGGGTTCTACACCCAATGGACTTAAAAGTCCATCTTTCTCCATTTTCTAAACCTTTATCTGACCAATATGACCAAGTCTAAGGTGCCATTTAAGAGCTTGATTAGTATCTTGCCTACCACATTTCCTAGTTCTAGTGTTCACTGCTGTTTTATTTTTCATGATCAGATGATATAAACCATTCAACAACAATTTAGATGTGCCAACCAATTTATTTCGAAAATAAATTTTACAACTACCATTGCCAATGAAGAATCAAAATCCTTTCTGGTCCAAGACTGGAATGGATACAATATTTTTATGCCCCTTGGGCAAAACAAGTACTTCATCTAATGTCAAAATAAAACCGGATTCTATACCCAGAAGGATTGATCCAATATCGTTTGCCTCGACACTTTGTGCCCTTCCGAAAATGATCATTATTTCCCCAGCTTCAAGTTTTCTACTTTGTTCTATATCTTGATTCATAGTACAAATGTGAGAAGTAGCACCTGAATCCAGAATCCATGAAGCAGAATATACAGTAGCGGAACAATTAGTTTCAAAAACAAAAAGTTCCGTACCTGATGCGCCATTAATCTTGGGACAAGTCCTTCGCCAGTGGCCCAGCTCACCGCATTCAAGGCATTTGTCCATAGGTTTTGGACCGCCTACCTTTTGAACCTTTCGGGCCTTGCCCTTTCCTTTCTATACCCCTTTCTTGGGTTTGTACTGCTCGTAGGTCTTTTTCTTCTTGTTCTTGGACCTCCGAGGCCCAGAAGAAATCACAAGAGCAGCCTCTCTTGGTTTAGTCTTCATGTTAGACTGCACCATCACCAGTTTATTCATTAGCCCAGCTAATGTGCATGAAATTTCATTACAGTTGAACTTCATTACAAACTGCATGAAAGAGTCAGGGAGAGATTGAAGGATGAGATCAATTTGAAAGGATAAATCCATATTAAAGTTGAGTACCTCGAGCCTCTCAATCATAGATATCATCTTGAGGACGTGGTCTCCCACTTTCTCCCCTTCTTTCATCCTAGCGCTGAACAACTGCTTCAATATCTCATATCTAGCAGTCCTACTGTGTTCTCCATAAAGTTTGGTCAAGTGTGCTAGAATCTGCCTAGAAGAAGTAATTTTCTCGTGCGCTCTCTGCAGCTCATTAGACATTGAGCCCATCATAAAGCCACGGACTATCACGTCATCCTTGACCCATTTTTCATGGACATCAATATCTTCCTGATTACCCCTGGTCCGGATTGGATGGTGGAATGTCCGCCTCCAAGACGTATCCCAGAGACTCCATACCGAGTACAATCATTAGATTCCGCAACCAGTCAACAAAATTGGGGCAAGTTAGGAGATTCTTTTCAAGTAGTATTGCAAGTGGGTTTTTAGCCATCTTAGAGAGATTCAGTTCGTTTTCAGCAAATATTTAGACAAGATTCAATTAGTGACTTGTTTAATTAAGACCGAGTATAGAATTTAAGGGCTTGTATAATTCTTGTCTCGGCTCCCACTAATTTTATCGGAATTATACACTCCCATGTTATAATCCGGAAATCATGGTTAGATCGACTTCTTAGTGGTGATCAAATTCTTTACAAATTTCAACAGACGCAACCTATCACGTTTCTTGCTAATTAATTTCTGTAAAGTGGTGTCTAACACCAACCCGTTTAACAGATGATTTGATCTTCTTTTACCCGTAGTCTTCAAGCCCTCAACCTATCAGGTTTCTTGGCAATCCAAACTATCTAAGTTGTTGACCATCAACGTCTATTAGTTTGACTATTGAATCTCACCCGGCAACCTATTAGGTTTCTAGGGACGAAATTTATCACCAACCGAAGGCATCTAATGCACTCAAGAATTTTTCCAACGCTACCAAATGTACTACCCTGATAACTCGGAAGCATAGCACACCAGCTCGGGTATCAATTTTCTACGAGTTTGATGGAGGGTAGAAAATCTCATAACCTTTTTACGCTGCGTATTTCGTTTTATTTCTGGAATCCAAACAGTGGTGTCGGAGCTCGAGCATGAAAAATCCTTCGTCCCAAACACCGAAAAAAACAATGCTTCTACTTCACACGCGTCGGAAGTTGCCCGGAAAAAATTGACGTAACTCCATTCTCCGAGAACACGGCTAGGGAGTTACCATAGGAATTTATATCTCTAATGACTTGAGAAAAATTTATCTCTTCCCTCCTCTAATGCTCTCATCCAGAAATCAGCAGGAAAGTATGTGTGTGTGTGTGTGTGTGTGTGTCTTAGTTGTTATCATGTGTGTATTATATATATCTCAAATATATAAATAATATGTCTAATAATGAGATAAAATGTCAACACAAAACAACAAAAACACAACCATCACATACACATGCATGGAAATAATTCCATGTGAGGTGGGGAGAGGGTGAGGCGGCCCAAGGAAGTTTCCTAGAAACGAGCTGAGTCGCTCGGCTCGTGTACCGGACGTTCGTCAAACGACTTCGTTAAATACACTCCGTTTAATCATTAATGTATTTATATTAATTAATTAATCTAATTAATTATATCAAATACAAATATATTTATCTAAGAAATATAATTTATGAATTGAATTAATTATCCGGTAACTTAATTTTAATTCATAAGACCGCTATTTGATTTTATCTAATAAATCATAATTATATATTCAATATCTAATATTAATTGAGAGATAATAAATTCACATTTATCCGTCAACGCTCGTGATGCGCGACTCCGTAGGTCCGTCTCATCCGGCATTGGGAGGAACAAATAAGTGCGGGCAGCACTTAGCCAGCCTAGCGGGCCGCACTGTAAACCCAGACTGAGAATGAATGAAGGGATCATTGCAGAACTAGTATGTCGTGAATACTATATACGTATAGACCCTTCATCAGATGTCCTCATCAAGTCTTTGGGTCACGGTAAAGTCAAACCCTACTATTGACTAGACTCTATACATATGTTAATCCAAATCAAGACCGACTGATCAATAGTGTATCTAATACGACTATATCAGAATGCTTTGGCCAAAGACTTGTAATCTTATTTGCCATTAACTGTATAGGACATAAGCCTACTCACTAACAGGGGATAGAATCCTTTCTTGGCGTACAATAAAGACTGCTACTTGCCCGTATAGTCCGCACTTCGAGGTCGACTTAGCAATTAAGCAAATGAGTCTAACTACTCTAATGACAAACTAAACGTCACGGGCACATATTCTACTGAACCCTCAAGTCAAAAGTCCACGTATACTATCACAACCTTTCGATTAGTCATCGACTCTCCGAGAGTGAATATCGTGTGACTGAATCGAGTATGAGTCATTTTCTAGTATAATGGTCCCACCAATATACTTATAACTATGCTATCAAGACGTGCACACGTCCTAGCATCAGTTGTACAAGTCTTATTAAAATGTAATGTCCATTTAAGTTTATTGACTTGTAAACGATTTATCTAAATAAACTTTCAACACTTCCAGTGCATTTTCTCTTATCCCATAACGAGAATGGAATGTTCGATTTATTTACATGGACTTGACTTCAATATTTACCAAGTCAAGAATGCAATTGAAATATAATAAACAATGAATGAATCGTATTGCCTTTTGTTAATTATTGCATAATTACAAGTACAATGCCCCTACTCTCTCATCCTCTGAGTGGCATTCGAGGGCATATTTCTAATAGGACCGTCATGGGGCGATCATGAATTATAGAACGAGAACCGTTTCGATGTTAGCCCCTGACGGTATCGAGCATTCTTTTGTGGGGCGTAAGCGGAGTAGTCAGAGATTTCTGATTGGCGCTATGAAAGCGTTGAGACTTCTTCGAGGAGGTTGCACTGGTTATTGGTGTTATGCTTTGAGATCGGAAGAAGGGGAGTTGAGCTCTCATCTATTCCGGTAGTGTGTGAGTATCCTGACATCTTTCCAGATGAATTACCGGGTTTGCCCCCAGACCGAGAGGTTGAGTTTACTGTTGATTTAGAGCCGGGTGCAGCACTGATTTCTAAGACGCCATACAGTATGGCACCTGCCTAGATGCTTGAATTGAAGAAACAGTTGGGAGAGCTGCTATACATGGGGTATATTCGACCGAGCGCTTCGTCTTGGGGCGCACCGGTCCTGTTTGTAAAGAAGAAGGATGGGTCACTTCGTCTGTGTATCGACTATCGAGAGTTGAATAAAGTGACTATCAAAAACAAGTATCCGCTCCTGATGATTGATGAATTGTTGGACCAATTGCAAGGGGCAACCGTGTTTTTGAAGATTGATTTGAGATCGGGGTATTATCAGCTCCGAGTGAAGGATTCCGATATTCCGAAGATGGCCTTTCGGACATGATACAGCCACTATGAGTTTGTGGTTATGCCTTTTGGGCTGACCAACGCCTCAGTCGTGTTCATGAAGCTTATGAACAAAGTCTTTATCGAATACCTCGATAAGTGTGTAGTTGTTTTTATCGACGATGTCCTGATTTACTCGAGGAGCGAGGAGGAGCTTACACGTCATTTGCATATCGTGCTGGGAATCTTGAGAGCTCAACATCTTTTTGCGAAGTTCTCGAAGTGTGATTTTTGGTTACGGGAGGTTATGTTTCTCGGCCACGTGATCTCGGCCTAGGGTGTTCGTGTGGACCCACATAATATAGAGGCAGTGTTGGATGGGGCACCGCCCAAAAAATATGAAATAGGTCCGTAGTTTTATGGGTTTGGCCCGGTATTATCGTAGATTTGTCGAGGGGTTCTCTAAGCTCGCTCGACCGCTGACTCAATTGTTACAGAAGTCAGAGAAGTTTGTGTGGACCGACAAGAGACAAAAGTGTTTCGAGGAGTTGAAGAAGCGGTTGACGACCGCTCCTGTTTTAGCTTTACCGAGTGGTAATGAGGGTTTCTCAATTTTTAGTGACGCTTCGGGCCATGGGCTCGGATGTGTACTCATGCAGCACGGGAGAACGATTGCCTATGCTTCCTGTCAGTTGAAACCATACGAGTTGATTTACCCTACCCACTATCTTGAGTTGGCTGCAGTTGTGTACGCGTTGAAGATCTAGCGTCACTACTTGTATGGCTCGTCGTGTCATATTTTCACCGATCACAAGAGTCTGAAGTACATTTTCACGCAGAAAGAGATAAATATGAGACAGAGGAGATGGTTGGAGTTGATTAAGGATTACGACCTCGAGATCCTTTATCATCCGGGCAAGGTCAATGTGGTGGCAGATGCCTTGATCTAGAAATCGGTATCGCTTCGGGCGCTTGAGTTACTTACGGCCCAGTCGGGGCTTCAACGAGAGTTAATGAGGTTGAACGTTGAGATTGTACTACCAGGGAGTTCCGTCCAGTTGCGTACTCTTGAGATCTCATCGTCGACGACATTAAATCGGGACAGTTGGATGATCCGATGTTTATTTAGCTTCGATAGAATGTGGGGAACGGGAAAGCCCCGGGATTCATGATACATGAGGATGGTGTGTTGAGACTCCGAGGTCGGCTTTGTGTTCCGAACGACTGGAATTGAGGCAGAGTATTATGCGAGAGGCTCACGCGTCATCTTACTCAGTCCATCTGGGCTCGAGTAAAATGTATAAAGATTTGAGGAAGAATTTCTGGTGGAATGACATGAAGAGTGAGGTAGTTCAGTTTGTGGATAAGTGTTTGACTTGTCAACAATTCAAAATCTGAGCATCAGCGGCCAGCCAGATTGTTGAAACCACTTCCCGTCCCGGAATGAAAGTGGGAAGATATCTCGATGGATTTTGTCATGAACTTGCCGAGGACGAAGACCTGAATGAATATGGTGTGGGTGATCGTGGACTGACTGACTAAGTCAGCACATTTTCTAGGCATCTAGGATACTTGGGGTCCAAAAAAATGGCTCGTATTTTTATTGCGCAGATAGTGAGACTTCATGGTATACCGAAGACTATTATTTCAGATAGAGATGGCCAGTTTGTATCGCATTTCTGGCAGGCGGTACATAAGGCATTGGGGACACGGTTGTGTTTGAGTACATCTTTCCATCTGCATTGAGTGTACCATTCAGACATTCGAGGATATGTCACGCGCGTGTGCGTTAGACAAGAGTAGTGACTGGGAGGAGCATCTGGCTTTGATCGAGTTTACTTATAATAATAGCTGGCACACGTAGATTAAGATGGCACCGTATGAGGCACTTTATGGCCGATGTTTTCGATCACCGATATGTTGGGATGAGTCGTCCGATCTAGTTGGCACCGAGCCGGATCTTGTGTTAGAGACGAGGGAGAAAGTTGAATTGATTAGAAAGAGAATGTTGGAAGCTCAGAGTCAACAAAAGTCTTATGCGGATGTTAGGTGTCGACCTCTGGAGTATGAGGTGGGAGATCATATTTTGTTGAGAGTGTCTTCGTCGAAGGGAGTTTTCCGTTTTGGGTAAAAGGGGAAGCTCAGCCCGAGGTATACTGGACCTTTCGAGATATTGGAGAGAGTCGGAGAGTTGGCATACCGTTTGGCTTTGCCTCCATCATTGAGTCATGTGCATAGTGTATTTCACGTCTCTCAGCTGAGGAAGTATGTTCCGGACCCGTCTCATGTTATTGATTTCGGGGACAGCATGTCTCAAGGATTTCAAGCTTCAAAATGGATTAATCGGACAAATCTATGAAAAACACTCAAAATAGGATTCTAGGAAGATTTACGTTGATTTGGGAGGGAGAATGGATTAGAAGTTGTATAATCTTTGATATCAAACCAAAAATGGTGATAGATAATGAAGGATTACACCAAATTGCCTCCAAGTCGCCTCTTCCTCTCTCTCGCTCACTCACTCTCTCTCTCTCTCTCTCTCTCTCTCTCTCTCTCTCTCTCTCTCTCTCTCTCTCTCTCTCTATCTCTCTCTATCTGGTTAGGGTTGTGAAAGGAGAAAAAATGCTTAAAAACACCGTTGACCGCACTTATATACTGGAACCAGTTAGCGCGCGCTAACGAGCATGGTAAAAAACTGGCCATTCTGCTTCAGCCCGCTAGTGTGCACTAATGAGGCAGTCCAGTGAAGGAAAGTACGTTCTGCCCCACCAGTTAGCGTGCGCTAATCATTCATTATCATGCGCTAATGATGTAATATCCGTACCTTTCTATTTTTAGCAGTTTCCATTTTTGGTGTATGTCTATTTTTATCGACTCGCTTGTAACCATTTCGACATTTTGAATCTACTTTATTCTTGGAGTTTTTCCATTTGGACGAGTTTCAGAGATGTTTTTACATAATTCCATTCTATGTTATATTTTGCCGTATGTACATTCGATTCTCATTAAACTCATTCGTTTTTGTTGTTTCTTTGTTTACATAAGTTCGTATGGTTGAGTTGTTCGTGTTGTGAGTTTTGGTTTGTCAATCCGATGTTGTATCGTGATTTTCGAATGTTTGGGCCGTTTTGTAATTTCCTTAAACTTAAGGGAAATTTACGTTCGTCGTCGAATTCCGAACCTTCGGGGAATCGGAATTGTGTTTACTTTTAATGCTTAGGTTCGTCATCGAGAATACTTCGTAACCATATTTTTGGTTCGATAGCAGGTTCGAGTTTCGGAGTCGTCCGGGATAGTTCGGACAGCAGTTTCTTAGATTGCTGTCCAATATGGTGTTACAGCCGTAACAGCCCATTCATTACGGCCGTAATGTTGGCCTTGTTACGGCAGTAAGGCAGCCCCTATTACGGCCACAACAGCCCGCTGTTTTAAGACAGCGGGCAGAGGTCAGAACCTCATTTCTCTTCTTTTCTTCGTCTTTGTTTCATCGGGCGACACCAATAATCCTCCAGGGGCGATTTCCACCATTCTTGATCCGGGTGTTCTTCATTTTCTATCACCGTAGTGTCGTGGTATCATATTATCATCAACAAAATCAGCCTACATCGTCTGAATCCGAGGTAAATGGCTTAGAACCCTAACTTTGTCAATTTTGGGGTTTTTTTGGGTTTTGCTTGATTAATCTCGAATTGTTCAAGTATGTTGTATTATTCCTTACCGATTGTTGTTATTGGGTGATTCCCAATCCGATTTTGTCGAGTTTAATCCGTGAAATATCGATTCGGGGAGATTTTACATAAACCCTCGCCCGTATCGATTGAACCTATATTGTCGTAGCTTGTAATCGGGGTTGTGGGCGTATTCTATTCCATTATTGTTATCGTATAGGACTGAGTTATGTTAAACCTTCGTTTAGGAACGGTTGTTTTCCCTCCAGATCATTCATAGTCGTTGTTCATTCCCGTTTTGTCGAAGATGTCTCAAAGGCAAGTACTTTACATTTTTTTACATGTTCTAGTATTTGAATTATGGCTTTTCGTGGTTGTTGTGGATGGATATGTGTATGTTCACCTAGGGACGATCCGACGGGGCCTCTGGGGATACGTATTTCCATGTGTGTGCGTATCAAGAACTAAGGTTAACCACCCAGGAATGTCCGACGGGGCTCTGCGGGGTACGGTGGCCGTGAGTCTGGCACCAACAGTTAACATTGAATTGTTTTGTTGGAGAAATGTGTTTTGTGCTTGTGCACCGTGAATATTCCAGAATATAAATGATTTCTAAAATGACTTTTGGCGCATATTTTCATCTGATTAGAATGGTAGTTCAAATGGATTGCACTTGCACTAGAAGTCGTCGCTAGATGGGCAAGCGTGATTCTATTTAGTGGTTGTCTGTTGGTGTCTTGTTTTGGGATTTATTTATTATGTCATTTGTTTAACTACTCGAATACTTATTTCTTAAATTTTATTAATATTGTGTACCCGTTTTGGGAGTGGATTTGGTGTCAAATTGTATTGTCAAATTTCAGTCTTTGGTTTTTAATGTCGTGGATTGCGAAATTATCCGTTTGTTGATGATGTATGTCTTTGTCGATTGTCGTGTTGATACGTTAGCCTGGTGGATTCCAAAGTGTGGGGTCAACAGCGCTGTAATATTCCCTGATCGTCTTGGAGGTGTTACAAATGAGGCAGTCCAGAGAGGAATGTGACATTCTGTCTCAACTCGTTAGCACGCGCTAACAGTCGTAATAGCGTGCGCTAATGATACACACTAGCGCATGTTATTACACTATTTTAGCGTGCACTAAACCTTCTGTAGTAGTTCAGCTGTGCAGCCTGGTCAGTCCGAACAAGCCCCAGACGACATAAAACTTGAAGATTAACAATATATTATGAAACGTTTATGAAGGGAATCAAAATACGAACTCAAGCGCTAAACAAAAATGTGATTCCGGCCACCTAAAGATACGGAAAAATGAATACGAGATCATACGCCCAAAACTTTTGAAATTTACAAAACGATCCAAAATGTCCGAAAAACACGATTTGAGATCGAACAGTAATACCAAAGCACACAATACATCTGAAAATATTAAACGAACATGTAGAAAGATCCAAACAACAATTTACGTCATGATTTACCTAAATGTGGAAAAATCACAATATTCCACATATTCTACTAAAATGTGGAAACTCGTTCAGGTAGAAAAAGAGCAGAATGAGATAGTTTCAAAATATTGAAATGATCACAAGCGAGTCGCCAAAATGAAAAAGCATTAAAAGTGAAAATTACCAAAAGTAGAAAAGTACAGATATTACAGAGCGGAGATCCCGAGTAACGCCAAAAAATCTCGAGGTTCAACTGATGTATAAAGACGCAACAAAAGCCGAGTTGCGGGATTAAAAAATTAAGTGGGATGACCTATTAGCAGAACAACATGCCTATCAAGAAGGCGTTACTGGAGGAGAGTCTAGTCAAATGAGTCGAATCGATAATCAAGACGACGACGATATCGACTTCGACTAAAGGTAAGTAAGGTAAATCAGGTAATTAAAAGAACTATGTAGGGCTTTGATTCCTCACGAGGATACGCAGGCAATTTAATTTTAAGTGAAAATTTAAGTTAAATACAAGCCTATTTTTTTAAAAAATTTTTAAGTAAAAGAACTACGTTGGGTTTTGATTCCTCGTGAGGATATGAAGGCAATTTAATTTTTAAGTAAAAACTTAAAATTAAATATAAGCTCATTTTTTCCAATTATTTTTTTTGTTCAGTTGTTATTTTTTTGTGCATAAAATGATATAAATAAAATTTTAAAAATACTTTAATTCCACGAATCGGACCCGGACCCGTGAACCAATCGACCGGTACATTTTAGGTATGTTCGGAGTCGTCTGGACTCCGGGCCTCGGCACTACACTTCGAAAAAGGCATCTCCAGGTTTTACACTACGGGCCCCGGCACAAGACAGCCGGGCCCCGGCCCCCGAAATCCATCCATCAAGCGCGGCCGCGACTGTACTACGTGCCGCGGCCCCTGCCAGCCGGGCCGCGGCCCCTGCCAGCCGAGCCGCGCGCCCCCAAGAATTTCCTGGGCTGTTTTGTTTAGTGTGACATGGCACACCCTGCCCGGGCCGCGGCACACGGAGTCAATCCTGGTTTGGGGGTTATTTTTAGCAGCACTTTGCTGCGTTTTTTTTCTCACTTCACCCCTACACATTTTGAGAGAACAATAAAGAGAGAAACAAGAGAGAAAAGAAGGAGAGAAAAATACTTGTGTGATTTCCCGAAAGTATATCGATCGGATCGTCGTAATTTTTGACAAGAGCTTGGTAGCTATTGGGCAAACTTTTTCACCGGAATAGATCGAGGGTTTGAGTACGGAAGTTCGGGTATTTTTTTTTAGTCTTTTGTATAAGCTATTTTTGGTGTTTCCTTTTCTAGATCTTGTTGTTATTGTTGTATTTCAAATACTTGAAGAACTTTTATTACCGAATATTTGATGATTATGTTGTATACCTTCAGTTTGTACTAGGGACGATTGTGTATTGTGTATTGGTGATAGTGGATTTAAGCAGCTTCGGTTCTGTAGTTTTTACTCTCACCTTGAGGGGTTTTCCACGCTAAAATTGTGTCTCGTTATTTATCGCTTTTGGTATATCATTTGTATTATATTGTCGAGTTGTAATTGTGTGCTCTACACATCCGTAACCACGAAGTTACAATTGAAGATTGGGAAATTGTCAAACGAGGTTCTGCATTTTTCCTTGTGACGTTACTTTGTCGGTGTTTTCCCATCAAAGTGATATCGGAGCCACGGGATTTTTGTTTCGTGGTTGTTTGTTATCTCAATTGTAAGATGGAAGCCAACACGAGTAGAATGGTAATTTTGAATGGTTCGAACTACCACGTATGGAAGGGGAAGATGGAAGACCTTCTATACGTGAAGGATTAATATCTACCGGTCTTTAGCAAAGATAAACCGGAAGGCAAGTCCAATGCAGAGTGGACTATTTTGCATCGCCAAGTTTGCGGATATATTCGACAATGGGTTGATGATAATTTTTTGAACCATATTAGTGGAGAAAAGGACGCTCGAGAATTGTGGCACAAGCTCGAGCAATTGTATGCTCGGAAGACAGGGAATAATAAGTTGTTCCTCAATAAACAAATGATGAATTTAAAGTATAGAGATGGGACTCCTCTGTCGGATCATTTGAATGCATTCCAAGGCATCATTAATCAACTTGCCGGGATGGGTATTAAATTCGAAGAGGAGGTGCAATCTTTGTGGTTGTTGGGCACATTTCCGGATACTTGGGAGACGTTTCGTACGTCGTTGTCTAACTCTGCCCTCGATGGTGTCATTTCGATGTAACTTGCTAAGGGGAACATGTTGAACAAGGAGGTCCGAAGAAAGGCACAGGGATCTTCGTCACAATCGGATGTTCTTGTTACCGAAAGACGGGGGAGAGGTCAAAGTAGAGGTCCGAGTAATAGAGGGCCACAAAAGAGTAATTCCCGGGGGAAATATGCCAATATTGAATGTTACCATTGTGGTAAGAAAGGGCATACTAAGAAATTTTGCCGACAATTCAAGAAGGAAAATCTCCAAGACCGAGAGAATTCTCAAAAGAAGGATAGTGGTAGTAATGAAAAAGCCGAAGTAAATACTACTACCAAAGAATTCTTTGTTTGTTGTGATTATGATATGGTGAATCTTGCCAGAGATGATTCGAGTTGGGTGGTTGATAGTGGAGCAACGTGTCATGTTACATCACGTAGGGATTTTATTCCTCTTATACTCCGGGTGACTATGGGATAGTCAAGATGGGTAACGATGGGTTATCCAAAATTGTTGGAGTGGGAGACGTACACTTGAGGTTCGACACCGGTGTGGAACTTGTTTTACGTAATGTAAAACATGTTATGGATATGAGGCTAAATGTGATGTCCATTGGTTTACTCGATGATGATGGTTATCGTAGTGGTTTTGGCAAGGGAGTGTGGAAACTCACTCTGTTAGGAATACTTGTTAGATTTTGATGATGTCATTATTGTAATTCAAAAGTTTATTACATGGCAAAAATGTAAGGAAGAACCAGATGAGTATCTTCCATAGGCCAAATTATGTTAAGTTAAATACTTGGCAAAATGTAAAGAAGAACCAAATGAATATCTTTTATAGGCCATTAAGTTAGGATCAAAATCGGCTAAGTACAAAAGTACAGATAAATACTTCAGAGAAGTGTAAACCAAACACTGCAGTAAAGCCG
Organism: Orobanche coerulescens; assembly: GCA_033398695.1. Lineage (NCBI taxonomy): Eukaryota > Viridiplantae > Streptophyta > Magnoliopsida > Lamiales > Orobanchaceae > Orobanche > Orobanche coerulescens. The sequence goes on from CM065809.1 coordinate 68,354,504, forward strand.
AAGTCACAGTCAAGTCTAAATCAGAGAAATAAAAATTTATCAGTAATGGTTGACCAGACTACAGTCAAGTGATCAGCAGAAGACATCTGAAGTCTGACCTACAGATAAGTCAAAATTCATCAAGACAGAAGACTTCAGACAAGTCATCTGATCAGGCAAGTCTCAACAGGACATCAGAGAAGTCATCGGCACAGAAGTCCAAACTGCAGAGAAGTTGACTGGATATCAGACAGCTTGACTTATAAGAGATCAGCCAAGTACCCCAAGTCCACGTCAGCATGCGTTGAATAGTCAATATTTACGGAAAGTCACATGCAGGCGTGAAGGGACAAATTGCAGAGATTCCCGCAAAAGATATGAATTAAATAATTCATCCAGACCTACCACTGAAGACTTTAATCTTATTATATTCCAAAGATTCGGCGTCTCACATGCAAGTCTTCACAACGGTCGAAAGATGGATTAAAATATGGGAATCTAGCCTTGCAACGTTCAGAAAGAAAAAAAACAATGAAGTCTCTCTCCCCAACGGACGGATTTGCTACAAGATTTGCAACGACTATGAAGTATTCTCAAGGATCGACACTTATATATATCCGAAGATTTGAAGTTGAGCAGTACGATGCGAACAAAAACTCTCAAGCGATCAAAGTTATCAAAGCAATCATATAGCATCGTGAAAAGAGCAGTACTCGAAGTTCTTATTTGAAGAAAGCTCTTTGTTGGAAAAGGCAAACACTCTTGTCTTAAAACCTGAGTTCGGGATATTTCACTGGTTGAGGTTGCGAGACTGATAGGCATCCGAGGATTTGAAGAATCAATTGGTGATAGGCAGCCAAAGAGGAGATGCAACGACGGGATTTCCACTGGTTGGAAGTTGTTGTAGCTAAGTAAAAGGATCACTATAATATTTATCACTGGTTGAGAATTATAGTGCATTCATCTCCAATTGGTTTGGAGAAAGTGTATTAGTATAGGATTACCCCACCTCTGAGACCACTATAAATTGCCTGCGTGTTTTACTGTTTTCAGCATCACTTAACTATTGCATTCATACTTTACTGTTCCATTGCTTAGTTTTGTTTTCGTCATTAGCCGATTTCCGCATATCTATCAGCTGAGAAACTCACTCTTCGAATAAAAGAGTTTAAGAGTTTCAATAAGTCTATTCACACCCCCCCCTCAAGACTTATTCCTGAACGACTTCTGACCTACAAGTGGTATCGGAGCGGTTGGTTCAATATTTCAAGAACCAGATCCATATATCGAGGATATATTTTAAGCTCATTTTAGAAATGGAACACATGCATTCTAGATTACCTGTTTTTTTAGTTGACGAGTATGATCTTTAGAAGATATGGATGCAGGCACACTTATCTTCAATCCATGACGACATGTGGTGCATCATAGAGGACGGTCCCTTCACCTTCGAGAAGGATAACACTCCTGAGGAGATTGAAGCCGGGAAGCTAGAGAAGATCCCAAAGAAGAGGACGGAGCTGACCATTGAAGAAAGAAAGCTGGCCAACCTTGACAATTGTACCAAACCCTTGATAAATCAACAATAGTCAAGATCAAGAACTGCAAAAACGCCAAAGAAGTCTGGGACACATTAGCCTTAATGTGTGAGGGAACCGAGCTGATAAAAGAAAACAATTTGTCAATTTCTATTCAAAAATTTGACAACATCAAAATGAAGAATGGCGAATCCATAGACCAAGTGGACACAAGGTTCACTGAAATCATAAATGAGATTAACTCTTTAAGAAAGTCATATGGGAACAGGGAGATGGCGCTGAAGGTCTTAAGATCCCTCAATCCTCAATGGAGTATGAACACAGTGGCCATGAGAGAATCTAAGGATCTTAACAAAATAAAGATCCAAGAGCTGTTCTCTGATCTAAAGGCTTATAAGTTTGATCTTCCAAGTTCATCATCTACCGAGCCTGCAGAGAAGGAAATAGCCTTTGCAGCCGAGTCCCCCGCCAAGAGACTACGTGATGTAAAACCTCCAAATCCACTTGATTTTGAGGAAGAAAAGGAGTTTATAATGCAAAGGTTCAGCAACTTCAGAAAGAATTACTCCAAATACAAAAAGAATTATAAGGAGAACCCCAAGAGAAATCAAAAAGCTGGAAGCTGGAAGGTGGAATGTTATAATTGCCACAAGACATGACATATTCAAATTGACTGTCCTGATCTCAAGAAAGACGAGAGCAAGAAGGAGGTGAGCAGAAAACAAGACCGAAGGAAGGCCCTCATCGGAGAATATGAAGAGCGATTAGAATCAAGCAGCGGATTCTTCTCTGATAATGATGAAGAATATGATTGTCTGATGGCCAACCTAGCTGATGAAGAGGTAACATCTAAACCCTCAGTTTCAAATAATAACAGCTCAGACATGTCACAAGACATGGACTGACACGAGTCTGTAAATCAGCTTCTCAAAGATTTTGAGAGATTAAAAACTGCACACCAAACTGTATCAGTCGAGAGGACCTAGCTGCAAGATGAGAATGGGTAGCTAAAAAATGACTTTGAAAAACTCAGCCTAGAATTTAATAAAACCAGAGCTGATCTTGAAAAATAGGCTGCAGCTAACTCTACAAACCAGGCTGATAATACCACAGCTGAGATAAAACGATTAATTGTTTTAAATAGTGAAATATCAGCTGCACTTGCTCATTTAAAAGCTGAGTTTGCAAAACTGACTTAGCTAAATGAAAATCAGGCGAAGGAAATAACCTCCCTGAAGGCATCTCTAACCCTGGAAGAAATGTGTACAAATAAAAGGCCATTATATTCAAGATCAGGCCTTGTATATGACCCACACACTCCCTCTAGTTCTAAAACCACTTTCATCAAGGGAGAAACAATTGTCTCGACTGCTGAGCCAATATACAAACCTGTATTTCAAAATAGGCAACAGCCAAGTCACAGGTCTAGGATGCAGCCAAGGTATACAAGGAAGCCACCTAGACATGAGACTAGGCAATGGCCAAGGCAGAAGCAACAGCCCAGACAACATGCCCACTATTATCAAAGACTCCCCAAAAACAGATTTCAAAATGGGAGGGGCAAATGGAAACCTCAAGGTTCTCCTAATTTCCAAAACGAACAGGTGTGGAGACCTCAAAGATTTAACAAATGGTCTCAGCCAAGATTTAGGCATAGCCCACACCACCAGTTTTATAAGGCATATCCGGTACACAATCCTAACAGAGGATATAGGCCCAGACCTTACACACCTTATAGGGGCAATCAATCTAGTTTTCACAATCCAAGGAGAAACCAGTTCTCCAGGAAACCAACTAACCCCCAAGGACCCACACAGATTTGGATACCTAAATCTATGCTTGTCTGGTTGCAGAAAAGGTTGAAGGACTACTACCACATCTCCACAAATTCAAACATTGGAGGTGAAGAATGGTTTGTAGATTCCGGATTCTCAAGGCACATGACCGGGAACAAGAAGGTGCTATCAAATATTATCAAAGAAAGTGGTCCAGATGTAACATTTGGAGATAGCTCTAGAGGACAAACAAAAGGCTTTTGAGAGCTGCACCGAGGAAATATCACTATATACAAAGTTCATTATGTCAAAGGGCTCAAGTATAATCTCCTGAGCGTAAGCCAGTTTTGTGATGAAAAAAATCTAGTAGTCTTCACCATTTGGAAATGTATGGTGATAGATATCCTATCTGGAGAGGTGAAGCTACAAGGATTCAGAAGGAGTGACGTCTACATGATAGATTGGAACACATGAACCCAAAATACCTGTTTTCTATCTAAGACAATAGCTGAGAATGGATGGTTGTGGCACAAAAGACTATGTCATCTAAATTTCAAAGCCATCAACAAGATTAGTTCTAAGAAGCTGGTCAGCGGACTTCCAGAAGAAGCATTCAAGAAGGAAGCTCTATGTGATGCATGTCAGAAAGGAAAGCAGACCAGAGCATCATTCAAGCCAGTCCAGCCAGTTACCTGAGATGCTGAGAAGGATCCAAAATGAAAAATCCCTCTCAATCATCAAGATCAGATCAGATAGAGGAGGTGAATTTCTCAACAAGGCAATCATTGATTACAGCGATCAGAATAGAATCCAGAATGAGCTCTCTGTAGCCAGGACCCCCCAGCGGAATGGTAGGAAGCAGCCAGGTATATGATTGCAGAAGCAAACCTGCCCAAAAGGTACTGGGCTGAAGCTGTCAACACAGCATGCCACACTCAGAACAGGAGTATGATATTAGGGAGACATGGCAAAACTCCCTATGAGGTTTGGAATGGCAGAACACCTACAGTTGCTTATTTTCATATTTTTGGTTGTAAGTGTTTCATCAACAACAATGGTAAAACCCAATTAAATGCCTTTGATGCTAAAACTGATGACGGTCTCTTTATGGGATATTCACAAAGAAGCAAGGCATATAGAGTTTTTAACAAAAGAACCTTAGTTGTGGAGGAAACACCTCATGTTGTATTTGATGAATCTACCGTTGAGTACAGGAAACACGTGGAATTAATTGAGGATAAGCTCAAATCCGCAAACCTAGAAGAAGTCATTGTTTATGACACAGGGATGGTGGACGCACCTGCAGATCAGCCTGAAGACCCATCTGTAGCTGATGAAGACCCAACTGCAGATCAGACAGGACCACCAAACCTACCTGATCCAGTTGCTGCTGATAAAGACCAAACTGTAGCTGATAAAGACTCATCTGCAGACCAGACCAGATCCCAACCTGCAGATGACAAGACGGTATCTAATCCAGTTGCAGACCAAGTTGATCAGATACAAGCTGGTGCAGAGAGAGAGAGGAAATCCACCAAAGCAAATCTACAGGGGGAACAGACCCTGAAGAGGAAGAAATTCCTAAGTGGCTCAAAGATCACCCTATTCAACAGATCATTGGGAAGCTAACTGATGGAGTCAAGACAAGACAGTCTACCCTATCCGTAGGAATGGCAATGTGTAACACCCCCAAAATTGACCGGGAATATTACAGCACCGTGGGCCCCATATTGGAACCCACAATGCTAAAATCATTTTCGCAAACGTTTAAAATTGCCAAAAGGCCAATGAGGGTAATGTTTTAAATATTCAAATATTTTTCAAAATGTTGTTCCCAATTACCGTCAGAAAATACCGTTTGAAAACTCAAGGCAAAGACGCCAAAAAGGCGTTTAGAAAGTAAAAACGAGTTGGAAAATACTGAAAACCATTATAAAATTTCATATGCAACGAATAGAGACACAATTAAATACATTTGGAGCGGAATTATAAAAACAGAAAGAACTCTCGAATCCCAATAACCACGTCATAGCCAGTATCACCGGAAAGCTCATCCCTTCACGACCGCTACTAGCTCGAACTCTGAGTACCTAAAAGATAAAGCCCACGACGGGATCAGCCATAATACTCAACAATGATAACGATCACATACAAAAACACTTACATATCAATGTAATTACAAGGTAAGAATATTTCCAATGTAATCTTACCGGCATAACCTTACCAACCCATCACAATCCATATCAAATCATTCCTTACCATAATCCACATCTCACATTCTTAAGTAACGAACGAATTCAATGTAACCATCTGTACTGTATCCGAAATGATACCAAGATTCTCAAACATAAACATATATCCAATATAGAATAATCTGGCCAAGTCCGATTCTATCCGCTGGATCGCATAATCGGATCCCAATCCTGATAAAACTGATATCACATGGCAAATTTGTAAACCAACAGTCCCGAGAAAAAGGCAAGTCCCGGATATCCATACAAATCATGAATGCTCACACAATCAATAATGATAAACAATTAATGCATCAAAACGGGAATATCTATGACATGATAACTTCACATAAGATCGACAAAGGATCAACCACGAACGAGAATACCATGATGTGGTAACTCCAACAAGATCAATGAAGGATCAACTACCGAGAATACCAACAATACGGTAAACCCCAACAAGATCAAAAAGGGTCAACAACCGAGAATACCAACGACACAGTAAACTCCAATAAGATCAATAAAGAGACTATAGCCGACAATACCGACAACACGATAAACTCCAATAAGGTCAATAGAGGGACAATAACCGATAATACCGACGACAAAGTAAACTCTAATAAGATTAATAAAGGAACAATAGCCGAGAATACCGACGACACGGTAAACACCAGCAAGAATCAATCAAGGACCAACAACCGAGAATACCAACGGAAAGGCAACTCCCAATGGAACCAATAAGAATCAATAACGAAGGAGATTACCAATGGTAGGGAAAACTCCAAACGAGATTAATAAAGGGTCGATGAAAAACGAGTTGGCCATCGATATGGTAACTCTAAACGAGATCAGAAAAGGGTCAACGGGGACAGATACACGAGAGAATAAAATCGTCAACCATATACAAATCATATATGCGGGATTTCAAGGACAACCCGACTATCGAACAGATCCAGTTATACATGGACTGTGAACGACCAATCAACAAGACTCAAGATGGACGTCACGATACGCGCAATCTGGACATGTGTCCGTGTACAAGCCAACCACTGGTATTGATCAATACTCATCTGGTCTCATACCTAATCAACCTCACGAAGTACGTCTCATGTGCACGGTTCAATATGAGGTCGAAACCAACATATGCTACACGTACCCGCCCCGAAAATCCTACACATTAACGATCCGAGCGTATCTGACTCTAGATATGCCACGATGAAACATGACAACAAATCTCGAAGAAACGTATATCCAACAAGGATCATAAGATTTCCCAAGAGGGCAACAATAACTCGATCATGAAGGACCGACACAAACACAATGTCGTATTCCGTCAGACAACAGTTCACAACATGCTCAACAATGCATATAATAATAGCACATGAACTCCCAAGGCAGCAGCCAAGGGTCACGGAAACATCTACTCAGGAATACTCTGGGCAATATCACATAAACTCCCAAGGCAGCAGCCAAGGGTAATGGAAGCATCTACTTAGGAATACTCCGGACATAGGTGCCATTTAGGTCTTATCCCTGAACACATTTCCATACGGGTACCATACAGGTTTTATCCCCAACACTTTGGCCCCACAGATTACAGCTCAAAGAAAGAGCACATCACAAAACGTAACAAACAATGACGCACACTCACCACATGAAACATCAACACACACATGCAATAATGCAATAGGATGATTATCATAATCTAGCAATATTAACTTACCTCAAGCTGAAGACACTATCCTTTCCACGACAAACATCCCTGAACGAACACACAGTTATCCGAATAGTCCAAAATAAAGTATAGTCCATAACTAGTACCAAACCACCACTTCGAGTTCAATGTCGGCAAGAAAACTAACCTTGATATCTAATCTCTCACACAATAGACCAATATAATTCACGTATCCGTTTCCACTAGACACCCTTAAATCATATACGTTATGATTTATCTTAATCCAAGCATAATATACATATCATCATCCCGACAATTCATATTCCATGATACCATTGCTATATGAATCATAAATGAAATGAAAACGAAATCATTTATTAACATTATGAACTGAGCAAGCATAACTTGCCTCGATACCGATATGATGAAGTTGTGACCAATCCCGTCGTCTTCATCTACAAGCTCCGTAGCCCCGTCCAAGGCGATTCATGCATCCTCCAATTCCAATTGCAGCACAACGGTTAATCATCAACGATCACTTAACGCAACCTAGCGCAATGATCAATTAACAATACGTTCGATAACAATCAATACAACCGATATAACCAACTAATCAAACTCAACGGTTCAACGACATTTCAACCATACGAAAACAACCATATCAACTCCTAAAAATACGAATACAAGACGAGATTCGATAATCAATAATTCTAACAATGTCTTCAACATTCTTGGTTCCGACATCAATCTTAATTACGGATTAACACGACTCATCTTTGTAAATTCATTGGAATAAATTTACCGATTATCATCACGAATAATCGTAGGCCAAAATTAACCGCAATCCTTCCCAATTCCATAAAATCACGACATGTATAATTCAAGTGTTCTTCAAGGATATGAATCAAATCCATAATCATGTTCGTAGCTAACAAAACGACGTGATTCGATGGGTTTTATAATCTAAACCATCATTTAGTTCATAATCCAAGGTATATATCATCATATTCCTTAACATACAATTCATACAACCTCAAGAATCACAACACCAACACCGTAACCATCATCATACGAGGAAGACATCAACAACAACATAAAAATTCGAAGTAGAAGAGAGGGATTATCCAACATACCTCTTGAAGATGAATAATACCATCAAACACTTGAAGAATCATCAATATCTCTTCTTCTCAAGCTCCAATCCCATGTTCCCAAGCTTAAAATCGACTTAGAAGAATCAAGAATCCATTTCTGAGGGCTAGAGGTGAAAAACGAAGTGAACGTCCGGAGAGAAATGAAATGACGAGCGTCCACTTATAAAACATTTCTGTTCGTTACATACGTAACATGTCCATGTTAATGTATGTAACAACCTATTACGTACGCTATCTTTCCTTGGTAGCGTACGTAATGACAGTCCAGAGTTAACTGACTCATTTCGTGTACTTCCTAACGTACGTAACTATTGCCATATAACGTACGTAATACGAACGTTGACTTGATGCAGTAACACACCTTCTTAACGTACGTAATGGTACATCCTTAACGTACGTAAGGCTCGAAGTTGACTCGCTCGCGCCGAAAGCTACCGACACCGGGCCCACCTGCCGACCACAACTCAATCCTGTCTGGTTCCCTTCTTAATGTACGTTATGTACCAAACTTAACGTACGTTAAGCTTGCTTATTTACATACGTAAGCTTCATCACTTAGTGTACGTAATGGCTTTCATACTTAGTCATTTTTGCTCATGTCTGTCGTCTCAATATACTGAATACGTACACATGACATACTGAATATGTATGCTCGTTCCGATAACATTCTCATACGATACATCTGATGCACGATATCCTCAAATACAAATGTCGACCAAGTACGGCAATTGTACAAATACTCATACAGCATATCCGACATCGAAAAACACATCAAGCATGTAGTATCGTAGAATTAAAATAACCTCGATAGACATACTGGCACGACTATTACAGTTCCCAAAATTTTCCACCTATACTGTGTCGGTCCCACTCGGTACAGTGCAACTCAGATAAAATAATGCAAAAAATCGTAGCGAAATTCTAGGATATTACATATCTTCCCACTTAAATAAGTTTCGTCCTAAAACTCAAAATCCTATCATAACCAATATCTCAATCCCGAAATATCTCAAAATCACGTCACCATTCTCAAATAATTATCATCAAAACTGAATAACGGAAAGAACATACTTACAAGTCCGTGAAGTTTATGATCTCCCGTGATACTAGCATACGACTTCCATACAAGGTCTCAGCACAATAACAACACACCGGCATTGCAAATATGGCAATTTGAAATCATTTCAAAAATTTTGGAATCTCCAAAAATCAGTTTGACTCGAAAGTCGGAAAATTATTTCCAGAAGTCACGCAACTACCGCACCAGTAGAGTTACATAACACACATGCTCGGGTCTTACAAAACCCAAGCTCCGATACCATCTTATGTAACACCCCCAAAACCGACCGGGAATATTACAGTGCCGTGGGTCCCATATTGGAACCCACAAGGCTAAAATCATTTTCGCAAACGTTTAAAAATGCCAAAAGGCCAATGACGGTAATGTTTTAAATATTCAAATATTTTTCAAAACGTTGTTCCCAATTACCATCAGAAAATACCACTTGAAAACTCAAGGAAAAGACGCCAAAAGGGCATTTAGAAAGTAAACACGAGTTGGAAAATACTGAAAACCATTATTAAATTTCACACGCAGCGAATAGAGACACAATTAAATACATTTGTAGCGGAATTATAAAAACAGAAAGAACTCTCGAATCCCAATAACCACGTCATAGCAAGTATCATCGGAAAGCTCATCCCTTCAAGACCGCTACTAGCTCGAACTCCGAGTACCTAAAAGATAAAGCCCATGACGGGGTCAGCCATAATACTCAACAATGATAACAATCACATACAAAAACAATTACATATCAATGTAATTACAAGGTAAGAATATTTCCAATGTAATCTTACCGGCATAACCTTACCAATCCATCACAATCCATATCAAATCATTCCTTACCATAATCCACATCTCACGTTCTTAAGTGAAGAACGAATTCAAAGTAACCATCTGTATTGTATCCGAAATGATACCAAGATTCTCAAACATAAACATATCCCTAATATAGAATAATTTGTCCAAGTCCGATTCTGTCTGCTTGATCGCATAATCGGATCCCAATCCTGATAAAACTGATATCACACGGCAAATCTGTAAACCAACAGTCCCGAAACAAAGGCAAGTCTCGAATATCCATACAAATCATGAATGCTCACACAATCAATAATGATAAACAATGAATGCATCAAAACGGGAATATCAATAGCATGATAACTCCACATAAGATCGACAAAGGATCAACCACGAACGAGAATACCATGATGTGGTAGCTCCAACAAGATCAATGAAGGATCAACAATCGGGAATACCAACAATACGGTAAACCCCAACAAGATCAAAAAGGGTTAACAACCGAGAATACCAACGACACGGTAAACTCCAACAAGATCGATAAAAGATTAACGACCGAGAATATCAACGACACGGTAAAATCCAATAAGATCAATAAAGAGACTATAGCCGATAATACCGACAACACGATAAACTCCAATAAGGTCAATAGAGGGACAATAACCGATAATACCAACGACACGATAAACTCTAATAAGATTAATAAAAGAACAATAGCCGAGAATACCAACGACACGGTAAACTCCAGCAAGAATCAATCAAGGACCAACAACCAAGAATACCAACGGAAAGGCAACTCCCAACATAACTAATAAGAATCAATAACGAACGAGATTACCAATGATAGGGAAAACTCCAAACGAGATTAATAAAGGGTCTATGATAAACTAGTTGGCCATCAATATGGTAACTCCAAACGAGATCAGAAAAGGGTCAACGGGGACAGATACACGAGAGAATAAAATCGTCAACCATATACAAATCATATATGCGGGATTTCAAGGACAACCCGACTATCAAACAGATCCAGTTATACATGGACTGTGAACGACGTATCAACAAGACTCAAGATGGATGTCATGATACGCCTGATCCGGACATGTGTTCATGTACAAGCCAACCACAGGTATTGATCAATACTCGTCTAGACCTATACCTAATCAGCCTCACGAAGTACGTCTCGTGTGCATGGTTCAATATGAGGTCGAAACCAACATATGCTACACGTACCCGCACTGAAAATCCTACACATGAACGATCAGAGCGTATCTGACTCCAGATATGCCACGATGCAACATGACAACAAATCTCGAAGAAACGCATATCCAACAAGGATCAGAAGATTTCCCAATAGGGCAACAATAACTCAATCATGAAGGACCGACATGAACACAATGTCGTATTCCGTCAGACAACAGTTCATAGCATACTTAACAATGCATATAATAATAGCACATAAACTCCCACGGCAGCATCCAAGGGTCACGGAAACATCTACTCAGGAATACTCCAGACAATATCACATAAACTCCCAAGGCAGCAGCCAAGGTTCATGGAATCATCTACTCAGGAATACTCCGGACATAGGTGCCATTTAGGTCTTATCCCCTAACACATTTCCATACGGGTACCATACATGTTTTATCCCCAACACTTTGGCCCCATAGATTACAGATCAAAGAAAGAGCACATCACAAAACGTAACAAACAATGATGCACACTCACCACATGAAATATCAACACACACATGCAATAATGCAACAGGATGATTATCATAATCTAGCAATATTAACTTACCTCAAGATGAAGACGCTAACCTTTCCACGACCAACATCCCTGAACGAACACATAGTTATCCGAATAGTCCAAAATGAAGTAGAGTCCATAACTAGTACCAAACCACCACTTCGAGTTCAATGTCGGCAAGATAACTAACCTTGATATCTAATCTCTCACACAATAGACCAATATAATTCACGTATCCGTTCCCACTAGACGCCCTTAAATCATATACATTGTGATTTATCTTAATCCAAGCATAATATACATATCATCATCCCGACAATTCATATTCCATGATACCATTGCTATATGAATCATAAATGAAATGAAAACGAAATAATTTATTAACATTATGAACTGAGCAAGCATAACTTGCCTCGATACCGATATGATGAAGTTGTGACTGTAGGTCACAAGTCGTCCAGGAACAAGTCTAGAGGGGGGGTGAATAGACTTGTTGAAACTCTTGAACTATTTTTCGAAGAGTGAGTTTCTTCAGCTGATAATCAAACAAATGACTTGGAGTCGTTTGTTCTTGGATAAGTGCGGAAGTCAGCTGATGACGAATATAAATTAATCTTAATGAAACACTTAACAATGTATGCAGCAGTTAGAGTATGATGCAAGAAACAAGAAATAACACAAAGGCTATAGTGGTCTCGAGGTGGGGTAATCCTCTACTAATCCACTTTTCTCCAAACCGGTTGGAGATGAATTCACTATAATTTTCAACCAAAGGATAAAGATTACAGTGATTCACAACACACTACAACAGCCTTCCAACCAGTGGAATTCCGTGCCGTTGTACACACACTTGATCGCCTTGCACCTCTTGATCCTCGATCCTCGGATGCCTTTACACCGCTACTTCAACCAAAGAAGTACCCCGTACTCAAGATTTAAAGACAAGAGTGTTTGTCTTCTCCAACTTAAGAGCTTCCTTGAATATGAACTTTTTGGATCTCGCTCTTTTTTCTCGATGCTATTTGATTGCTTGAGATTGCTTTGTTTGCTTTGATCGCTAGAGTATATGTTCGCACCGGTGTTTGCCTGGCCAAATCTCCGGGTATTTATAGATCACGATCTCTCGAGCTTCTTCCTTGTAGTCGTTGCAAATCGAACAAATCCGTCCGTTGGAGGGAGACTTCATTGTTTAATCTTTTACGAACGTTGCAAGGTGGATTCCCATTATTTAATTTTATCTTCCGACCGTTGTGATGACTTCGCATGTGAGCGCCGAATCTTTTGAATATAAAAGGTTTAAAGTCTTCACGGTGGGTCGATGATTTAAATAAATCATATCTCTTATGGAATCACTCCAATTTGTCTCTTCACGTTGCATGTGAGCTTTCCGTAATATTTGACTTTTCAAAGCATGCCGACGTGGACTTGGAGTACTAGTCAGTAGTTGAGTAGTCAGGGTGCGGCTTATATCTTTGCAGTAGGTTCTCTCGATCGTATCTCGTTTGAGACTTGTCCGATCAGTGACTTCCCGAGGTTCCTCGCAGCCTGCCGTCAAACTTCTCCGACAAATTTTTAGTTGACTGGGCTACTCGATTGGAGTCGGTCAGATTTCTCTCGATGGACTAGACTGTACTTTAGTACTTAGCCGATTTTCAGCCTAACTAACTTTGGCCGATAGAAGACACTCATTTGGTTCTTCTTTACATATTGCCAATTTTATACTTAACATATTTTGGCCTATGGAAGATACTCATTTGGTTCTTCCTTACATTTCGCCAATTAATAAACATTTGATTTTAAATTAATGACATCATCAAAATCTAACAAGTATTCCTAACAAATTCCCCCTATTTTGATGATGGCACAACTAAGTAAGAAATCAAATGACCAAGTCTGCACTTAAGTGCAAGACAAAACTGAAATCAGTCTAATATTGAGACAACTGGAAAATTGTCATTCAACAGACTGTTCATAAAACTTTCTGACTTATCATAGAAATTATACAAGAATGTTTTAAGTACAGAAATAAAATTACAAGTAAGAAAGAAATAATTTAAAGGTCATCTGCCTCTTCCTCTGCCTCTTCGAATAGGCTGCTTGGCAGGTCTGAATGGTTTGGCTCCGATAGGTCTTACCTTGACTAGAGCAAGGCCATACTTTCTCTTCACAACCAGTGCTGCGAAGTCCTGCTCCTGCTGAGATCTGAATTTGTTCTCAAGGAAGACTAGCTTGATTTCCTCCTGAAGTTGTAACTCATCAAGTTCACCATCCATGCGGATTGGTGCTTCTTCAGCTCTGAATTTAGGGATCATGGGAAATGCATTTTGCTCTTTTGCGTACTTCTTTAGAACAGCCCAAAGCTTAGGATGAACCTCTTCCATCCAGTTTATGAAAATCTCCTGTGGGGAGAGTTTGTCATCTTGAAGTAGTTCCCAGACATAAAAGTCTCTGATGAACTTCTTCCTAGCAGCTCCCCATATTTCAAGAGCTTCAAGTGGGCAGAAATCTTCAACATACCATAGCTCCAGACCTTCCCATTCAAGAGTAGGTTCAAAGCCGCCTCGGTCCTTCAAGGCTTCCTTCAGCCGGTCACCCTAGTCTTCTTGATCTATAGCTTCCTTCCTTTTTAGGCTAGAGGGTCCTTCAACTGGGACATCCCGCTTTTTCTTACTTCGATTTCTCTCTCTTCCCCCGAATCCTCTCTTCCCCCTTTTGCCAAAGATCAATGAGTGTTGTCAATTGTTGCTCCATGCGGCTCATCTAATCGGACATGCCAAAAGGCATTCTGTTGTTTGTAGGAGGAGGAGGCCGAGGGATCTCTCTCAAGCAGGGTGTCAATCTTGGCATTAATGGTCCGAAGGTCGGTAGTGACTGAGTTGATAGCAGCTCCCCAATGGTGTCTCGACAATTTGCTTGATCGGCTCGGTCATGGTAGGGGATAACTGAGCTGATGGGGAGTGTTCTCGATCCTTCAAAGAATGGAGCCACTAGGCTGCAGGCTCCCGGTCCGCAGCCTGGAGGTCGATTGAGTCTTCTCCGGGTCCCCGACTGGAGTCCTCTGCGCCTCTGCGTCTAGCCGGTGTACCGGGAGGTACAACAATCCTATCTGCAGCCTTCGTTGGTAGGCCTGCCCCTCGCTCCGGCTCCTTTCTGCTTTCCTCCTCTTTCCCTTCTTCTTCTTTAGATTTCTTTTCTTCCTCCTCATCTTCTTCTTTTTCTTCTCCACCGCCACACCACCTCCTCCTTCACCTCCATCATCATTATTATCATCATCATCATCATCATTTTTCTCATCATCATCCTTCTCCTTTTCTCTTTCATCATCTTCATCCTTCTCCTTATCTTCTTCTTCTTTTCCCGCTCCACTTCTTCTCCTTCTTCTTCATCTTCTTCATCATCCACTTCTTCTGCTTTCTCAATCTCCTCTATCTCCTTTTCAATCGGTATGTTTTCTTGATTCTTTTTCTTTTCATCCTCTTCAACCAAATTGATAATTTCATTTTCTTCATCAACTTCTTCTATCCTAATTTCCTTTTCTACTTCCTCCTCTTCCTCCTCTTCTCCAAAGCTACCATCAAAAATACCGAGCATTATAGAGTGGATAAAATGGTCCATGTTTGTCTCAAAATGTGACATGAACCAGTTATCCCGGAGGAGTAAGGCTAACCGACTCTTTGCAAAAATCGGTGAACATCCTCCGTGGCTTGGGGGTATTCCCAACCACTAGTTTCAACAAAAATTTGAAAATTTGTAAAGGACATGGTTTTAAGAGTTTTCCACTCTTTAAAAATATTTACGAAAGAGTGTTTTTCGCTTGTCGCTTGACAAGTCAAGTTGTTCTATGGAGAGATTAAAAGTATTATTTTCTAAAAGATTGAATGTGTAATCGTCAGGATAGATATGACAAGACCTGCTTCCTCTTCTTCGGTCATGTACACCGGAGGAGTAATAATGTACAATTCTAGTTTCGGTATTCAGTGCAGCCGTCTGGATGAATCGGTGATCGAATCGATGGTGGCATAGTGCTCAGCCGCTTCCTTCGCCGAATCGCAGCCTTCCTTGGCCTCTTTGGAGAGGGTTCGTGTGATGACCGCAGTTGGAAGGTCCTTCCGGGGCTGGTCCTCTCTTGAAACGGATGGCGATTGGTGTATCGTCGACTCATTCTCGACTCGATCAGTTCCGATCTCACTGCAGTTGGTCCGAGTCCGATAGATCGTATCTTGGGCAAAAGCTTGAGTCCTGCAAATCCTTCAACAACTGGGCCGCCTCCCGTGACTCCAACCTTCTTCTTATCATGGTCCATGTGACCAAGCCTCTTGTTTGGGTGGAAAGGGTCAATGTTTCCCTGCCACTCCCGCTCCAAGAACCAACTAAGATGCGTTCCGAACGCCAACTTAGTCTTGAACTTCTTCTCTCCCTCGAGCCATTCGACCTTGTTCACCTCGCGAACAAGTTGCCTGAAAATGTAATCGGCCCAATCAACTTCCTCTCGTTGAATTAACGCACCCAACACCATGAATTTTGAAGATGATAGTTGGTCATAGCTTCCTGCCATTCCCATGACTATCTTGTTTGTGATGTCCACAGCGACTCGATAGACCCTTTTCAACTTATTTCTCTTCGCGGTAAACTTCAATTTCTCAGGGACATTTTCGAGCTTAATCGTCTTCCACGTTTCGGCGGGTGATTGTTTGAGCGCTTCGACCGCCAAACCGCGATGTTTCATCCCGAATACAGAGCGAATCTTCTCTGTATCTATGGTGACTGGTACTCCACCGACCTTGCTCTGAATCCCGTGCTGAATCAGGTAAGCGTTGCGATAAAATTCAACCACATCTTCCTTGAACAAGTGTTGAGGGTTGATGTCGAGAAACGGGTAGATTCCGTTCAGCTTCATCGCCCGGATTAAGTCGAGCATATCGAAGTCCTCTAGATTCGCTTCTAATAATCCTTCGAAATCGACGACCATGGAGAAGATGACCTGGTCCTTCATCGCCTTCAAGTTTGCTCCTTCAAGAGATGCCATTTCTGCAAAGAGAATTTTAGGATTTAGTGTATATTTTCCTCTGTAAGTTCTAGGGTTTCTGAAAGCGTAAAGAGGAAAGTGAAAAGCCTTCTTCCTTATAAAGAAGATGAAAGGACGTTTGGATTAGTTTATTATAAATTTAAACGGTGGTACGCCTTTTCATATTCTTTTGAATTTCAAATTTGAATCGGTGGCCCCATTTAAAATTTGACGGTTGATTCTGATTGGCCACCGTAGAGGTTAATTAAATGGGCGTGTGACGCGTGTATTTAAAATTTCCACTAGGCTTATAAAATGAATTTTTAAATGCTATTTCTTAAGCCAAAATAATATTTATAAATGTGGCAGATATTAATTAAGAATTAGAGATCAGTTTAGAGAACTTAGCTGGTCTGATTTCGTTGACTGTTGACCGCTCTGCTACAGGTGAGTTTGACCTCTCGCCTGGTATTCTGTACAGCTAAGTTGCTTCGTCTGGCCTTCGTCTTCTCGCTTTGCATCGCCTTAGCCGATTCCCGAGGGTTCGCCCTTCCTTCAACTTGCTTGAACTAGATTCCCAATCTAGTAATCCAAGGTCTCGCTCGCCTCTAGGAATCTTTCTTCTGGCAGGGGTTTGGTGAAGATGTCAGCTATTTGGTAGTCTGTGCTGACTCTTTCAACTCTAACCCTTTTGTTAAGCACATGGTCTCGAATGAAATGGTGCTTAACGTCAATGTGCTTTGTCCTTGAGTGCAAAACCAGATTGTTGGTTATTGCAATAGCACTATTGTTGTCACACCATATAGGAACTTCGTTGGCAATAATATTGTAGTCCCTTAACTGTTGTCTGATCCATAGAATTTGTGCACAATACACCGCAGACTAGGTATTCGACTCAGAGTGGATATGAAGTTAGAAACCTGCTTCTTGCTAAACCAAGATATCAGTCTGGTTCCTAGGAATTGACAAGTTCCACTAGTGCTCTTCCTATTGATTTTGCATCCGGCGAAATCCGCATCTGAGTATCCCGACAAACGAAGTTGTCATCCTTGGGGTACCATAGTCCAACATTAATGGTAGACTTTAGGTACTTGATTATTCTCTTGCCGCATCTAGGTGTGATTGCTTTGGCTTGACTAGAATCGCACAAACTCCAACCGCATATGATATGTCCGGCTCGCTGCGCTAGGTACGTAAGAGATCCGATGAGTCCTCTCAGTGGGTTGAGTCCACTGATATTCCCGCCTCGTCTCGCATCCGGTGAGTACTTGTGCTCATTGGAATTCTTGCGGGCTTGGTGATTCCATTCCATATCTCTTGATAAGATCTCTAGTATACTTTGCTTGGTTGATGAAAATTCCTTTTTCCATCTCGCTAACTTGTAATCCGAGAAAGAAGTTAAGCTTTCCCATCATACTCATCTCAAATTCTCCTTGCATGAGGTTGGAGAATTTCTCGCATAGTTCTGGATTGGTTGACCCGAATATGATGTCATCCACATAAATCTGAACTATTAGTATGTGGCCTTCGTGCTCCACTCTGAATAGGGTCTTGTCCACTTTTCCTTTGCAAAATCCATTTTTCTCAAGAAACACAGACAGTGTTTCATACCATGCTCTCGGTGCTTGCTTGAGTCCATACAGAGCCTTCAACAGCTTATAGACTTTGTCTCCTCTGACAAAACCTGGGGGTTGCTCTACATAGACTTCTTCTTCTAGGATTCCATTCAGAAACGCACTTTTCACATCCATGTGGTAAACTTCAAAATCCTTGAATGCAGCATATGCGAGGAATAGTCTGATGGCTTCTAATCTTGCAACAGGTGCATAAGTTTCATCAAAATCTATTCCCTCACACTGTGCATATCCTTTTGCTACGAGTCTGGCTTTATTCCTAACAACAGCTCCGTCTTCATCACTCTTGTTTTTATACACCCATTTGGTGCCAATAACTTTCTTGTGATCGGGTCTGTCTGTTAGTTCCCAAACTTTGTTTCTTTCCATCTGCTCCAATTCCTCTTGCATAGCATTAATCCATGAATAATCTTCCAAGGCTTGTTCTGTAGTCTAGGGTTCAATCTGTGACATGAAACATGAGAACATCGCCATTCCTGCTGGTAGAGTTGACTGTCTTGTCTTGACTCCATCAGTCAACTTTCCGATAATTTGTTGAATTGGATGATCCTTGAGCCATTTGGGGATCTCGTCCTCTTCTGGGTTTGTTCCCCCCTGTTGGATTGCTCTGGTGGTTGTCTCAGACCGGATTTGGATTCCCAGAATCTGGATCAGCTACCGCCTTGTCATCTGCAGCTTGGTTCTTGTAACACCCAAAATTTATATTATATATATATATATATATATATATATATTTTTTTTTTATATAAAGTTTGACACCAATTCATAAAGGAACTTCATTTATTTAATTTAATAAGCCAATAATGGCAGTCAAGTTATCAAACTTCTAAAGAAAACATCATAAGTAAAATTTTCTAATATAGAAATGTCAAAAGCGGAAGTACTAAAAATGTTCATTGACTTAATATAAATCGCAGTGTGTCACGAATGCTCCCGTCAGTCCATAGCCTCTTTAATCGTAATACCTGAAATTGTTAAGTAAAACCGTAAGCACAAAGCTTAGTGAATTCAAACACAACATTATACCAATATCCACAATCACTAGACCTAGATTTAAATATATGGTTATAACATTTAAACATAAGCCAAGAACAAATCAAGGCTCATATGGAGGGCTAGTAGGTTACCCGCATCTCACAAACCGAAGAGTATTGGGTTAATCTTACCCTCACCTCACATCCCGGAGGGTATTGGAGTAATTATACCTAACCACGCGCACCGGACAAAAGCCGGATAATTGCTATGATCCCCTCAACAATAAACATACAGTGCACATGTATGATTAACAATTTAAGCATGCATCCACATTATCATACCATAATAATAATTTAACACTCACGTGCTAACCTAGCAATCATAAATATTGAGACAATGGAGTGAGAGAACTCACCTTGAATACTTAAGGGAGATTGCTAAATCAAAACTGGCTACCACACTTGAGCAAATGCCAAAACTTCACCTATTATAAACTAGGAGTTAGGATATACCCAAAGATGAAGCTTAAAGACTTAAACAAAATCTGGACAGCAAGGTCTAAAAACAGACCCGCTGTTAAAGATGGATTTACTTAATTTTCCTAAGTATTAACATATCAATATTAAATTTTTCTAAGAAACTAGAGTCTTTCCCCTTTTTAAAACAGTAAAGAACTCACCCTAACTCCAAAATATGAATTTATTATGATGCTTTTAAAAAGACATCGCAGTGCAGTCCCAAATCATAGGAATCAGTAGTGTTGGCCAATTCTACCCAACTTGTGGGTAGACATTGTCCAAACTAAAAATCACAGAGATAATAGACATAAATACCAAAGTCTCAGAGTTGGAATCGACCAAAAAGGGTTTCCCAAACTCTAGATATGAAATTCACAACATGACTAATTACAAAACCCTTAAAAGCTGATGACAGAAAACTGATCTGGAGTGTGAACTCAATATGACCAAGAAATACTTGGAGATAACATCCCATAAACTCCAGATCACAACTTTAGGTCATAACACACATGTGGGAACTTGGAATCCCATTAGATCATTTCCCAAGCCCTAGAAACGAATAAAACAAGTTGACCTATCAGATCAGACCCGGATCAGACCTACCAGCAAAGGTGCCATTCTTGCCCATGGACAAAGTCCTAATTAGTGAGAGTGACCTTCATAAGAAAGTTACCCAACACAATTTGTAAACTTTTGGCACAGGTCTGAGATCCGTTTGAGTTAAAGAATTCAAGTTATGATTTTTGTAAGATGACTACAAATCTGATGGAAACAGAATCGTAGCCAACCCTTAATCTTTTTAACCAATCCATTCCTCTCCCTTTTGAAACACATTCCCAGATGTGTTTATCACCCAAATTCAGTCCCCTATGAACATGGTGGCACTAAAAAGGGCTAGGGGTCATTGGTATTTCATTTAGTCACAAGGAAAAGAATCAAATCAACATAATATATGACAAACCACAATTTTCCCCTTTCTTAAGGGTTCCTTGATCTTTCAAATACACAAATATCTATATACACATCTTAGAAGATGCTATAAAGTTGTATACTTAGATCTAAACATATTGATATGGATATGTTGAGAATCAAAATAATAACTAACAAGAATTATAACCATTCACAAGATCTATCACACTTTATCACCTAAATTTGGTGATTTCCATGATTCATTTAGACCTTGTATTTTTATATAATCATCTAGATCCATCATACACCATGTATAGGGTGTAGATATAATCTAGAGATGATGATAACATACAATTTATAACAATAACAACATTGGTTAAAACCATAAGATCTATCTTCTTTAAATCACACAAGTTACAACTTGATGATTTTTATGAATCATATAGATCTTTTACATAATATGATCATCTAGGCTCATCATACACCATGTATAGGAGGTGGTGATGAATTTTCTAGATGATAAACAATACTTAAAACAATTAATTGATTATAAATCAAAAGAAAAGATTAAAACACCTTAAAGATCTTACCTTAGCTTGTTACACCAACAAGGAAATGAAGGAGAAGATGATTATGGCTTTGGGAAGAGAAAAATGAGAGAGAGGTGGGAGAGATGGGAGATCGGCCGAAAAAATGAGGGAGAGAGGAGGAGGTTAGGGTTTGTGATATTTTTATAATTCATATTAGGACAAAGCCTAATGACTACACTAATGGGCTAGGCTCAAAACTCATTTCTTACTAGCCCAATATAATTAAATCTATTAATTAACTTAGCCCAAAACTTGTAATTTAATCTAACTTGGCTAATTAATTAAACCCATCATTTAAAATAATTAAATACCATGAAAATAATTAACGTATCAAAAAAGAAACCGGGCGTTACAACTCTCCCTACTAAGAAGGGACTTCGCCTCGAAGTCGGTCCTCCGAATAACTCGGGATAATGCGCCCTCATCTCGTCTTCAGTTCCCATGTACACTCGGATCCCTTCCTATGCCGCCACCGAACCTTAATGAATAAACAGTCTTACCGCTCCGAAGGGTCTTTGCCTCACGTACAACAACCGCGATAGGATTCTCACCATAGTTGAGCCGTTCGTCAATTTGGATGTCTTCGAGAGGTACCTCGGCGGTATCGTCAACAATGCACTTCCTCAATCGAGACACGTGGAAGGTGTTATGAATCAAACTAAGCTCGTCAGCAGCTCCAACCGTGACGCTACCTTACCAACGCGAGCTATGATCTTATAAGGTCCAATAAACCGAGGTCCCGGCCTTCCCACGCTATGAACCTAATCACACCCTTCCAAGGGGAGACCTTTAATAACACATGATCCCCAACACGAAACTCAAGATCGGAGCGCCGCTTATCTCGCATAACTCTTCTCGACGACTCCTAGCGGTGACCAAATGGTCCCCGATCATTTTGATTTTCTCCGTGGTACGCAAAATAATATCGGTGCTACCGAGCACCCTCTGTCCAACCTCACCCCAACACACCGGGTTCTACACTTCCTACCATACAAAGGCTT
The DNA here is from genome assembly GCA_033398695.1 of Orobanche coerulescens. Lineage (NCBI taxonomy): Eukaryota > Viridiplantae > Streptophyta > Magnoliopsida > Lamiales > Orobanchaceae > Orobanche > Orobanche coerulescens. Next base: position 68,377,092 of record CM065809.1, read on the forward strand.
CATACGGGGCATGTCGATGCTTGAATGATAAGCTGTTGTTATATGAAAACTCGGCTAAATGAAGATGATCATCCCAACCGCCTCCAAAATCAATTGCACATGCCCGAAGCATGTCCTCCAAAGTCTCAGTCGTCCGCTCACTCGCCCATCGGTTTGCGGATGGAACGCAAGATCTTGAAATGCAATCGGGTACCCAATTCTTCTTGGAATTTACGCCAAAATCGAGAGGTGAATCGAGTATCTCGATCAGAGACAATAGATACGGGCACCCTGCAATGAAACTATCTCCAACAAAAATCTCGCCAATTTTTCACCAAGAACTTTCCTTGATGGCCGAAATGAGCACTCTTCGTCAATCGATCCACAACTACCCATATCGTATCCGCTCCCTTTGCGCCTTAGGAAGTTTTGTAATAAAGTCCATGGTTAAGTGCTCCCATTTCCACTCAGGAATCTCCAAAGGTTGCAATTTCCCATGAGGTTTCTGGTGTTCGGCTTTGACCTTCCGGCATGTCAGGCACTCTTCTACATATCGAGCCACATCATTCTTCATCCCGTGCCACCAATAACCCTCGCGAAGATCTCGGTACATTTTTGTAGCACCCGGATGAATAGAAAACTTGGACCTGTGAGCTTCTTCCATAAGAGTTTTCCGGTTCCCACCAGTAAATGGAACCCAAACCCTACCATAACGAGTTAGTAATCCACGCCCATCTCGCTCCATCTTAGGTAACTCATTCACGATCCTTTCACGATTTAGGTTCCCCTCGTGAGTCGCCACATCTTGAGCATCTCGAATCATACCCAATAATGATGTCTCCATAGTCATCCGAAGACATTTAGCTCGAATCGGTTCGACAGATTGCTTACGACTGAGTGCGTCAGCTACCACATTAGCTTTACCGGGGTGGTAGTGAATCTCACATTCGTAATCTTTCACCACATCTAACCATCTAACCTGCCTCATATTCAAATCCCGCTGATCGAAAAGGTACTTCAAACTTTTATGGTCAGTGTAAATGATACACTTAACCCCGTAAAGGTAGTGCCTCCATATCTTGAGAGCAAAAACAACAACTCCTAATTCCAGGTCATGAGTGGGGTAGTTCCTTTCGTGCGGTTTTAGCTGGCGAGACGCATAAGCTATCACCTTACCCCGTTGCATCAACACAGCACCAAAACCCAGGAGGGATGCATCGCAGTACACTACCATGTCCTCCACTCCTTCCGGTAAAGTCAAAACCGGGGCATTACACAACCGCGTCTTAAGATCTTCGAATGCAAACTGTTGTTCCGGACCCCAAACAAATTTCTCCGACTTCTTGGTCAATCGCGTAAGAGGTAGAGCAATCTTTGAGAAATTTTCAATAAATCTACGATAGTAACCGGCCAAACCCAAGAAACTACGAATCTCCGAAGGCGATTTAGGAGCTTCCCATTTCTTAACCGCATCAATCTTGGCCGGATCGACCTTGATACCTTCCTTGTTCACCACGTGGCCCAAGAATTGAACCTCTTCTAACCAAAATTCACACTTAGAAAATTTAGCATAAAGCCGTTCTCTCCGTAGTGTCTCAAGAAGTTCCCGAATGTGCTTTTCATGCTCATCCGGTCTTAGAATAGACCAAAATATCGTCAATAAACACAATGACCGAACGGTCGAGCATCGACCACACACCCGATTCATAAGATCCATAAAAGCGGGTGCATTAGTGAGTCCGAAAGGCATCACCACAAATTCAAAGTGTCCGTATCGGGTTCAAACGCCGTTTTCTCAATGTCACGCCACGAACTCGCATCCGATGATAACCGAACGCAAATCAATCTTGGAAAACCAAGACGCTCCTTGGAGTTGGTCGAAAAGATCATCGATACGAGGTAAAGGATAACGGTTCTTTATCGTGAGTTTATTCAACTCCGATAATCTATGCACATTCTTTGAGAGCCGTCCTTCTTCTTCGCGAAAAGTATAGGAGCACCCCACGGCGAAACTTGGCCGTATAAACCCCTTATCGCTAAGCTCCTGTAACTGATCTTGAAGCTCTTTCATCTCAGATGGCGCCAAACGATAAGGAGATTTGGCGATCGGAACAGCGCAGTGTACTAAATCAATGCGAAACTCCACTTGCCTAATAGGTGGCAAACCCGGAGTTCCTCAGAAAGACGTCACCAAAGTCGGAAACAATGGAACATTAACGAGAGCAAAAGCAGAGGTACAATAAGCAATATCCAAATTGTAAATATCTCCATTAATAATAAGTAATCCAACCCAAGGTTTTTGAACACTAACTTTTCTCTTGCGTCAAAGAATATCATAATCGAATGCATCGAGACAATACATACCCAAAATAACGCAAAGTTCACACATATCAAAAGGGATAAGATCAATGGGGAATTCAACTCCCGAAAATTCAAGGGTACAACCCCGATAAACATCAGTAACGAAGATAGTTCGATTGTCGGCAACTTCGATAACCATGGGACGTGCTAGTTTCCCGACACCACGCCCCAAACGATTTATGAACGTGCGTGACACGAAGGAGTGAGTAGCGCCAGAATCAAACATAACGGCGGCAGGGTGAGAATCTATCAGATTAGTGCATGATTCATATTTTTTTATCAATATAACAATTACTCTATGGCATAGATTAAGTTAAAAGATAAGGAAGAGATGTTTACTCACATGGCCGCAGCTTCGCAGCTCCTCCTCGTAATCCGGTGAACACGTCCTCGTGTCTACATAGTTGGTCCTTTAGAGGTCGGGCGATTGGGATTTGCATTCCCATTCTTCTTGACTTTGGGCAATCAGGGCTTCTTGTGCCCCTTCTCTTGGCAATTGTAACAAACCGGTACTACGCATGATGGTAGTAACTCGGGGACTGTAATGGCTTTTGGAGCCTTGCAATTCTTCAGTGATGCCCTTCCTTCTTACTTATAACACACCATTGGGGTCGATCACCGCCTTCGCAGATGGCTTGTATTCATATCTTGGTTTATCCCCAAATTTTGTCTTCTTATGAGCCTCATTAGAAGTTTTAGAAAAAGTGCTCTCAGCTTTCCTCTTAGATTGAGTTTGCGGCTCAATCTCTCTCTTTCTGCCCCATGATCGCACCCAAGGTCGCAAAGTCTTGCATGCTCACAAATTCCCGGATGTCGTTACGTAAAATCGAGATGTACCGACTAACAAGCCATGCTTCATCTCCAAAGAAAAGTAGGACAGTAAAGAAAGCATCTCCATGAACTTGGCGTCAGATCACTGCACTAAGGGTCTCGTTGTAACGCCATGAACTCTGCATCATTCTTTGTTGCTCCACCCTAGGCACATACCGTGCCTCGAACCACTCCACAACCTGGGCCCAAGTAATCGCCCTTACAGCTTCTTCAGTCATTCTTCCCGTGGTGGTGTTCCACCATGTCTTACCCCGCTTCTCACCGGTTCTTTGCTACCAACACTCTAAATCGGTCCGGCACCCTATAGTCATAAAGGCGCCCTCCACGTCGGATAACCAAAGGCTTAGTCGCATCGGATCGTCCTCCCCTTCCCAATGTTGTGGGCTGCACTTGCGGATCTTCTCGTTGTAGTACATTAAATCACGAACAGGAGGATCGGGAGCCCTCCCCAGGCGGAGGTGCATCCGCCATGCGCTCATCTAGCAGAGCACGAACTTGATCAATGATGTTAGCCGTGACATTCGGAATGATCTCGTTAAAAGCATTATTGAACTCCTCAAAGAACGAGTTCCCTAACTTGAGCTATTTGAATTGCATTGAGGCGAGCAGGCGGAGCCATCTAAAATTGATAAGAAAAGAAAACGATTCAACCTATGCATGTCTAAGAGATCGAAAACACTCACTTGTGAAAACTTTTCAACCTTGCCCCGTCCCCAAAACCGGCTCCAATATATTGAATAGTAGGGGCCCTTCTATTATTCAATATAGAAGTTCCAATTTCGGTTTGTGTCTAGTTTCAAAATTTGACTTGCTCCTAGCCGTAATGCTTTAATTCACACTCATGGTAGATCTAAAAGGCCTAAATTCTCACATGGTAGATAGTAGCACTAAAGGCATATAATTATTCTCCTAGGCTAGTCTTTGGGATATGTCATAAATGGAGCATACTATTGTGTTTGATAAGTAATAAAATTTAAACCCAATTAGTAAATAAAACTTACTTGGCTGGCTGACCGGCGCACCGTGACATCTTCACTGCTAGTTTTTAATAAACTTTGTACAAGAGAAATAAAATGTTTTAAATTTGAGTCTAGACATCCCTAAGAAGGCCTAGTTCACTCAAATGAAAGGCTCTCTGATACCAACTTGTAACACCCAAAATTTATATTATATATATATATATATATATATATATATTTTTTTTTTTTATATAAAGTTTGACACCAATTCATAAAGGAACTTCATTTATTTAATTTAATAAGCCAATAATGGCAGTCAAGTTATCAAACTTCTAAAGAAAACATCATAAGTAAAATTTTCTAATATAGAAATGTCAAAAGCGGAAGTACTAAAAATGTTCATTGACTTAATATAAATCGCAGTGTGTCACGAATGCTCCCGTCAGTCCATAGCCTCTTTAATCGTAATACCTGAAATTGTTAAGTAAAACCGTAAGCACAAAGCTTAGTGAATTCAAACACAACATTATACCAATATCCACAATCACTAGACCTAGATTTAAATATATGGTTATAACATTTAAACATAAGCCAAGAACAAATCAAGGCTCATATGGAGGGCTAGTAGGTTACCCGCATCTCACAAACCGAAGAGTATTGGGTTAATCTTACCCTCACCTCACATCCCGGAGGGTATTGGAGTAATTATACCTAACCACGCGCACCGGACAAAAGCCGGATAATTGCTATGATCCCTCAACAATAAACATACAAAGGCACATGTATGATTAACAATTTAAGCATGCATCCACATTATCATACCATAATAATAATTTAACACTCACGTGCTAACCTAGCAATCATAAATATTGAGACAATGGAGTGAGAGAACTCACCTTGAATACTTAAGGGAGATTGCTAAATCAAAACTGGCTACCACACTTGAGCAAATGCCAAAACTTCACCTATTATAAACTAGGAGTTAGGATATACCCAAAGATGAAGCTTAAAGACTTAAACAAAAATCTGGACAGCAAGGTCTAAAAACAGACCCGCTGTTAAAGATGGATTTACTTAATTTTCCTAAGTATTAACATATCAATATTAAATTTTTCTAAGAAACTAGAGTCTTTCCCCTTTTTAAAACAGTAAAGAACTCACCCTAACTCCAAAATATGAATTTATTATGATGCCTTTAAAAAGACATCGCAGTGCAGTCCCAAATCATAGGAATCAGTAGTGTTGGCCAATTCTACCCAACTTGTGGGTAGACATTGTCCAAACTAAAAATCACAGAGATAATAGACATAAATACCAAAGTCTCAGAGTTGGAATCGACCCAAAAGGGTTTCCCAAACTCTAGATATGAAATTCACAACATGACTAATTACAAAACCCTTAAAAGCTGATGACAGAAAACTGATCTGGAGTGTGAACTCAATATGACCAAGAAATACTTGGAGATAACATCCCATAAACTCCAGATCACAACTTTAGGTCATAACACACATGTGGGAACTTGGAATCCCATTCGATCATTTCCCAAGCCCTAGAAACGAATAAAACAAGTTGACCTATCAGATCAGACCCGGATCAGACCTACCAGCAAAGGTGCCATTCTTGCCCATGGATAAAGTCCTAATTAGTGAGAGTGACCTTCATAAGAAAGTTACCCAACACAATTTGTAAACTTTTGGCACAGGTCTGAGATCCGTTTGAGTTATAGAATTCAAGTTATGATTTTTGTAAGATGACTACAAATCTGATGGAAACAGAATCGTAGCCAACCCTTAATCTTTTTAACCAATCCATTCCTCTCCCTTTTGAAACACATTCCCAGATGTGTTTATCACCCAAATTCAGTCCCCTATGAACATGGTGGCACTAAAAAGGGCTAGGGGTCATTGGTATTTCATTTAGTCACAAGGAAAAGAATCAAATCAACATAATATATGACAAACCACCATTTTCCCCTTTCTTAAGGGTTCCTTGATCTTTCAAATACACAAATATCTATATACACATCTTAGAAGATGCTATAAAGTTGTATACTTAGATCTAAACATATTGATATGGATATGTTGAGAATCAAAATAATAACTAACAAGAATTATAACCATTCACAAGATCTATCACACTTTATCACCTAAATTTGGTGATTTCCATGATTCATTTAGACCTTGTATTTTTATATAATCATCTAGATCCATCATACACCATGTATAGGGTGTAGATATAATCTAGAGATGATGATAACATACAATTTATAACAATAACAACATTGGTTAAAATCATAAGATCTATCTTCTTTAAATCACACAAGTTACAACTTGATGATTTTTATGAATCATATAGATCTTTTACATAATATGATCATCTAGGCTCATCATACACCATGTATAGGAGGTGGTGATGAATTTTCTAGATGATAAACAACACTTAAAACAATTAATTGATTATAAATCAAAAGAAAAGATTAAAACACCTTAAAGATCTTACCTTAGCTTGTTACACCAACAAGGAAATGAAGGAGAAGATGATTATGGCTTTGGGAAGAGAAAAATGAGAGAGAGGTGGGAGAGATGGGAGATCGGCCGAAAAAATGAGGGAGAGAGGAGGAGGTTAGGGTTTGTGATATTTTTATAATTCATATTAGGACAAAGCCTAATGACTACACTAATGGGCTAGGCTCAAAACTCATTTCTTACTAGCCCAATATAATTAAATCTATTAATTAACTTAGCCCAAAACTTGTAATTTAATCTAACTTGGCTAATTAATTAAACCCATCATTTAAAATAATTAAATACCATGAAAATAATTAACGTACCGAAAAAAAAGAAACCGGGCGTTACTGATTCGAATCGCAGATGAGTCTTTGTCGGCTCCATTGGTCTTCTTCCGCAAAGAATCGGATCGAGATAGGTTTGGTGATCTGTCTCGATCTGCATTGGGTCTTCATCAGCTGCAGTTGGGTCATCAGGCTGATCTGCAGGTGAGTCCAGCATTCCAGTGTCATGTACAATGACTTCTTCAAGGGTTGCTGACTTGAGCTTGTTCTCAATTTGCTCAAGTTGTTTCCTCATAGGGAGTTTTGCCATGTCTCCCTACTATCATACTCCTGTTCTGGGTGTGGCAGGCTGTGTTAACAGCTTCAGCCCAGAACCTCTTGGGTAGGTCCGCTTCTGCAATTATGGACCTTCTTTGCTTCCTTGAGTGGTACATTCCTTCTTTCAAAGAACACCATTCTCGCGGGGCATCACAGGCCGCAGAGAGCTCATCTTGGATCCCATTCGATCGCCAAAATCGATTATCGCCTTGTTGAGAAACTCTCCTCCTGCGTCTGATCCGATCTTGATTATGGAGAGGGATTTCTCATTCTGGATCCTCCTCGCACTCGTAACTTGGTCAGTGGTTTCACTTTTCTTGTATAGAAAAATGATCCAAGTGTACCTTGAATAATCATCTACAATCACAAGAGCATGCTTTACGCGCTCAAAGTCCTTGGCTTGATGGGACCAAATAGATCCATGTGGAGTAGATCTCGATCCTTGTTGTGAGCGTTGTAGTACCGGCTTGAACGACGCCTTGGTCTCGCTTTCCCTTCGACATGCATCACAGAGTGCTTCCTTCTTGAATGCTTCATTTGGAAGTCCTCGACCCGACTTCGAGAGCTAATCTTGTTGATGGCTTTGAAGTTCAGTGACATAGTCTTTTGTGCCATGACCATCCATTCTCGCCTGCCTTGGATAGAAAACAGGAGTTAGGTGTTCTGTGTTCCAATCAATCATGTATACATCTCTTCTTCGGAAACCTTGTAGCTTTATTTCTCCAGATAAGATGTCTATCACCATACACTTCAAGATGGTGAAGACTACTAGATTCTTCTCGTCGCAGGCGGCTTATGCTCGGGAGGTTGTATTTGAGACCTTTGACATAATGAACTTTGGATATGACAATGTTTCCTCGGTGCGGCTCTCCAAAGCCTTTTGTCTGTCCTCTAGAGCTATCTCCAAAGGTTACATCGGGACCTCTTTCTTTGATATATTTGGTCAGCATCTTCTTGTTCCGGTCCATGTGCCTTGAGCATCCAGAGTCTACAAACCACTCTTCACCTCCAAAATTTGAGCTTGAGGAGATGTGGTTGTAGTCCTTCCATCTTTTCGCAATTAAACAAGCAGAGATTTAGGTACCCAAATTTGTGTGGGTCCTTTGGGGTTAGTTGGTTTCTGGAGAATTGATTTCTCCTTGGATTATAGGAATTGTTATTATTATTATAACCCTTATACGGTGCACGTGGTCGAGGTCTAAATCTCTGGTTGGATTGTATACGGATATTCCTCAAAATAGTGTGGGCCATTTCTAAATCTAGTGAGACCATTTATTAAACCTTTGTGGTCTCCACACTTGTTCGTTTTGTAATTTGGATAACCTTGAGGTTTCCATCCGCCTCCCATTATGAAATCTATTTTTAGGGAGTTGTTGGTAATAGTGGGCATGTTGTGCTGGGCTTTGCTTTTGCAGGCCGCTTTGCTAGTCGCTGTCTAGGTGGTATGCAGTGTAACATTGCGGCCTAGACGTTTGACTCATTGTTACTGTTTTGAAAATCGGTTTATACACAGGCTCGGATCGAGACCATTGTTTCTCCCTTGATAAACTTGGTTTGAACTAGAGGGAGTGTGAGAATCATATCCAAGGCCTGATTTGGTATATAATGACCTTTTATAAGTACACAATTCGCCCAGAGTTGAAGACGCCTTGAGGAGGTTATTTCCTGCTGAGTTTTATTTAATCGTGCCGACTTAGTAAACTCGGCTTTGGCATGAGCAAGTGCGGTGACTTTTCTTTAACTAAAATATTTAGCCGGTCTATCTCAAATTGTATTGACACTTGCACGGTTTTTAAAATCGATTGTAGTTGTCTCAACCTTATTTAAATCTAGTGAGTTTTGAAATCATTTTTCAATGCCTATTCTCATCTTGCGGTGAGTCTTCTCTTGTCTGACTTGGTGTGCGAGATTTAAGTGTTTTAAAATCTTTGAATAAGCGATTTACCGATTCATGTAAATCCATATCTTGTGACATGGCCGAGCTATTATTTGAACCGGTAGGTTTAGAGGTTACCTCTTCATCGCCCAAGTTTGCCATCGTGCAATCATATTCCTCGTCGTCATCGTAAAAGAAACCGCCGCTTGATTCGACATGCTTCACGGTCTTCTCCGATGAGAGCTTTTCTTGTCTTCCTTTCCGGCCACCTCCTTCTTGGTTTCATCCTTCTTGAGCTCGGGACAATCCATTTGGATGTGTCCTATTTTATGACAGTTGTAGCATTCAACTTTCCGACTTACCTTACGGTTCCTTCTTGGGTTCTCCTTGTAGTTTTTCTTATACTTGGAATAGTTCTTTCTGAAGTTACTGAACCTTTGCATAATGAAAGCCATTTCCTCCTCAAAATCTAGCGGATTTGGAGGTTTCACATCAGACAGGCTCTTAGCAGGGGACTCGGCTGCAAATGCGATTCCCTTCTCTGCAGGCTCAGTTGAGGATGAGCTTGGAAGCTCGAACTCATAAGCCTTTAGATCAGAGAACAGCTCCTGAATCTTTATCTTATTCAGGTCTTTGGATTCTCTCATAGCTACAGCCTTCATGCTCCATTCGGGATTGAGTGATCTGAGGACCTTGAGTGCCATTTCCCTGTTGCCATAAGTTTTGCCCAGGGAGTTGATTTCATTGATAATTTCAGTGAACCTTGTGTCCACTTGGTCTATTGATTCACCATTCTTCATTTTAAAGTTGTCAAACTTTTGGATAGCTATTGACAACTTGTTTTCCTTGATCAGCTCCGTTCCTTCACACATTAGAGCTAATGTGTCCCAAATCTCTTTGGCATTCTTACAATTTTTGATCTTGACCATTGTGGATTTGTCAAGAGTTTGGTATAGCACATCTCTGGCCCTGTTGTCAAGATTGGCCAGCTTTCTCTCTTCGGGGTTCAGCTCCGTTCTCTTCTTAGGGATCTTTTCGGGCCTCCCAGCTGCGATCTCCTCGGCTGTGTTGTCCTTCTCGAAAATGAATGGACCGTCTTCAATGATGCACCACATGTCGTCATGGATTGAAGATAAATGTGCCTGCATTCTTATCTTACAGAGATCATACTCGTCAACTGAAAAGACAGGTAGTCTAGAGTGCATGTGTTCCATTATAACGTGAGAGATAAGATATATATCTAGTAGATCTGGTTCGTGGAAAAAAAATATGAACCAACCTCTCCGATACCACTTGTAGGTCACAAGTCGTCCAGGAACAAGTCTAGAGGGGGGGGGGGGTGAATAGACTTGTTGAAACTCTTGAACTCTTTTTCGAAGAGTGAGTTTCTTCAGCTGATAATCAAACAAATGACTTGGAGTCGTTTGTTCTTGGATAAGTGCGGAAGTCAGATGATGACGAATATAAATTAATCTTAATGAAACACTTAACAATGTATGCAGCAGTTAGAGTATGATGCAGTAAAACAGTAAATAACACAGGCAGTTATAGTGGTCTCAGAGGTGGGGTAATCCTCTACTAATCCACTTTTCTCCAAACCAGTTGGAGATGAATTCACTATAATTTTCAACCAGTGATAAAGATTACAGTGATTCACAACACACTACAATGACTTCCAACCAGTGGAATTCCGTGCCGTTGTACACACACTTGATGCCTTGCACCTCTTGATCCTCGATCCTCGGATGCCTTCTGATCGCTACTTCAACCAGTGAAGTACCCCGTACTCAAGATTTAAAGACAAGAGTGTTTGTCTTCTCCAACTTAAGAGCTTCCTTGAATATGAACTTTTTGGATCTGCTCTTTTTTTCTCGATGCTATTTGATTGCTTGAGATTGCTTTGTTTGCTTTGATCGCTAGAGTATATGTTCGCACCGGTGTTTGCTCAGTTTCAAATCTCTGGGTATTTATAGATCACGATCTCTGAGCTTCTTCCTTGTAGCCGTTGCAAATCTGAACAAATCCATCCGTTGGAGGGAGACTTCATTGTATAATCCTTTCTGAACGTTGCAAGGCTGGATTCCCATTATTTAATTTTACCTTCCGACCGTTGTGATGACTTCTGCATGTGAGCGCCGAATCTTTTGAATATAAAAGGTTTAAAGTCTTCACGGTGGGTCAGGATGATTTAAATAAATCATATCTCTTGCGGGAATCACTCCAATTTGTCTCTTCACGTTGCATGTGAGCTTTCCGTAATATTTGACTTTTCAAAGCATGCTGACGTGGACTTGGAGTACTAGGCTGTAGTTGAGTAGGCTGTGGTGCAGCTTATATCTTTGCAGGTAGGTTCTCTCGACTGTATACTGTTTGAGAGTTGTCTGATCAGGTGACTTCCCTGAGGTTCCTCGACTGCAGTCTGGTCAAACTTCTCTGACAAATTTTTAGTTGACCAGGGCTACTCTGATTGGAGTCGGCTGTACTTCTCTGATGGACTAGACTGTACTTTAGTACTTAGCCGATTTTCAGCCTAACTAACTTTGGCCTATAGAAGACACTCATTTGGTTCTTCTTTACATATTGCCAATTTTATACTTAACATATTTTGGCCTATGGAAGATACTCATTTGGTTCTTCCTTACATTTCGCCAATTAATAAACATTTGATTTTAAATTAATGACATCATCAAAATCTAACAAGTATTCCTAACAGTGACCAATCCCGTCGTCTTCATCTACAAGCTCCGTAGCCCCGTCCAAGGCGATTCATGCATCATCCAATTCCAATCGCAGCACAACGGTTAATCATCAACAATCACTTAACGCAACCTAGCGCAATGATCAATTAACAATACGTTCGATAACAATCAATACAACCGATATAACCAACTAATCAAACTCAACGGTTAAACGACATTTCGATCATACGAACTCAACCATATTAACTCTTAACAATACGAATACAAGTCGAGATTCGATAATCAATAATTCTAACAATGCCTTCAACATTCTTGGTTCCGGCTTCAATCTTAATTACGGATTAAAACGACTCATCTTTATAAATTCATTGGAATAAATTTACCGATTATCATCATGAATAATCATAGGGCAAATTTAACCGCAATCCTTCCCAATTCCATAAAATCATGACATGTATAATTCAAGTGTTCTTCAAGGATATGAATCAAATCCATAATCATGTTCGTAGCCAACAAAACGATGTGATTCGATGGGTTCTATAATCTAAAACATCATTTAGTTCATAATCTAAGGTATATATCATCATATTCCTTAACAAACGATTCATACAACCTCAAGAATCACAACAACAACACCATAACCATCATCATACGAGGAAGACATCAACAAAAACATAAAAATTCGAAGTAGAAGAGAGGGATTATCCAACATACCTCTTGAAGATGATTAATACCATCCAACACTTGAAGAATCATCAATATCTCTTCCTCTCAAGCTCCAATCCCATGTTACCAAGCTTAAAATCGACTTAGAAGAATCAAGAATCCATTTCTGAGGGTTGGAGGTGAAAAACGAAGTGAGCTTCCGTAGAGAAATGAAATGATGAGCGTCCACTTATAAATCATTTCTGTTCATTACGTACATAACATGTACATGTTAACATACGTAACAACCTATTACATGCGCTATCTTTCCTTGGTAGCGTACGTATTGACAGTCCAGAGTTAACTGACTCATTTCGTGTACTTCCTTACGTATGTAACCATTACCACATAATGTACGTAATACGTACGTTGACTTGCTACAGTAACACACCTTCTTAACGTACGTAATGGTACATCCTTAACGTACGTAAGGCTCAAAGTTGACTCGCTCGCGCCGAAAGCTACTGTCACCGGTCCCACCTGCCGACCACAACTCGATCCTGTCTGGTTCCCTTATTAACGTACGTTATATACCAAACTTAACGTACGTTAAGCTTGCTTATTTACGTACGTAAGCTTCATCATGTAACGTACGTAATGGCTTTCATACTTAGTCATTTTTGCTCATGTCTGTCGTCTCAATATACTGAATACGTACACACGACATACTAAATACATATGCTCATTCCGATAACATTCTCATACGATACATCTGATGCACAATATACTCAAATACAACTGTCGACCAAGTAAGGCAATTGTACAAATACTCATACAGCATATCCGACATCGAAAAACACATCAAGCATGTAATATCCTAGAATTAAAATAACCTCGATAGACATATTGGCAAGACTGTCACAGTTCCCAAAATTATCCACCCATACTGTGTCGGTCCCACTCTGTACAGTGCAACTCAGATAAAATAATGCGAAAAAGTGTAGCGAGATTCTAGGATATTACACAATGTTTTCATGCATTATGTCTCAAATAGAACCCAAGACAACAGAGCAAGCCCTAGAAGACTACTCTTGGATGAATGCAGTGCAAGAAGAGCTCAATCAGATGGAAAGGAACAATGTTTGGTAACTAACAGACAGACCAGATCATAAGAAGGTTATTGGCACCAAATGGGTGTACAAAAACAAATGCTACGAAGATGGAGTTGTTGTTAGGAATAAAGCCAGACTTGTTGCTAAAGGCTATGCACAGTGTGAAGGAATAGATTTTGATGAAACCTATGCACCTGTTGCAAGATTAGAAGCCATCAGACCATTCCTCGCATATGCTGCATTCAAGGATTTTGAAGTCTATCAGATGGATGTAAAGAGTGCTTTCCTTAATGGAATCCTAGAAGAAGAAGTCTATGTGGAGCAACCCCTAAGATTTTTCAAAGGAGATAAAGTCTACAAGCTATTGAAAGCTCTATATGGACTCAAGCAGGCACCAAGAGCTTGGTATGAAACCTTATCTGTATTTCTTGAGAAGAATGGTTTCTGCAAAGGGAAAGTGGACAAGCCCCTATTTAGAGTGGAGCACGAAGGCCACATATTACTAGTTCAGTCATATGTGGATGACATCATATTTGGCTCAACCAACCCAGAGCTGTGTGAGAAATTCTCAAATCTCATGCAAGGAGAATTTGAGATGAGTATGATGGGAAAGCTTAACTTCTTACTTGGATTACAAGTCAAGCAGATGGAAAATGGAATTTTCATCAATCAAGACAAATATACCAGAGATCTAATCAAAAGATTTGGAATGGAATCACCCAAACTAGCAAGAATTCCTATGAGCACAAGCACTCATCTAGATGCAGATGAGAGAGGCATATCAGGGGACTCAACCCACTACAGAGGACTCATTGGATCATTGCTATACCTCACTGCAAGCAGACTAGATATATCTTATGCCGTAGGAGTATGCGCACGATTTCAATCCAAGCCAAAGCAGTCTCACCAAGATGCAGCCAAGAGAATAATCAAATACCTTAAGCCTGGTCAGTCCGAACAAGCCCCGGACGACATAAAACTTGAAGATTAACAATATATTATGAAACGTTTACGAAGGGAATCAAAATACGAACTCAAGCGCTAAACAAAAATGTGATTCCGGCCACCTAAAGATACGGAAAAATGAATACGAGATCATACGCCCAAAACTTTTGAAATTTACAAAATGATCCAAAATGTCCGAAAAACACGATTTGAGATCGAACAGTAATACCAAAGCACACAATACATCTGAAAATATTAAACGAACTTGTAGAAAGATCCAAACAACAATTTACGTCAAGATTTACCTAAATGTGGAAAAATCACAATATTCCACATATTCTACTAAAATGTGGAAACTCGTTCACGTAGAAAAAGAGCAGAATGAGATAGTTTCAAAATATTGAAATGATCACAAGCGAGTCGCCAAAATGAAAAAGCATTAAAAGTGAAAATTACCAAAAGTAGAAAAGTACAGATATTACAGAGCGGAGATCCTGAGTAATGCCAAAAAATCTCGAGGTTCAACTGATGTATAAAGACGCAACAAAAGCCGAGTTGCGGGATTAAAAAATTAAGTGGGATGACCTATTAGCAGAACAACATGCCTATCAAGAAGGCGTTACTGGAGGAGAGTCTAGTCAAATGAGTCAAATCGACAATCAAGACGACGACGATATCGACTTCGACTAAAGGTAAGTAAGGTAAATCAGGTAATTAAAAGAACTA
Organism: Orobanche coerulescens; assembly: GCA_033398695.1. NCBI lineage: Eukaryota > Viridiplantae > Streptophyta > Magnoliopsida > Lamiales > Orobanchaceae > Orobanche > Orobanche coerulescens. The sequence goes on from CM065809.1 coordinate 68,392,334, forward strand.
TGTAGGGCTTTGATTCCTCACGAGGATACGCAGGCAATTTAATTTTAAGTGAAAATTTAAGTTAAATACAAGCCCATTTTTTTTAAATTTTTTAAAGTAAAAGAACTACGTAGGGTTTTGATTCCTCGTGAGGATATGAAGGCAATTTAATTTTTAAGTAAAAACTTAAAATTAAATATAAGCTCATTTTTTCCAATTATTTTTTTTGTTCAGTTGTTATTCTTTTGTGCATAAAATGATATAAATAAAATTTTAAAAATACTTTAATTCCACGAATCGGACCCGGACCCGTGAACCAATCGACCGGTACATTTTAGGTATGTTCGGAGTCGTCTGGACTCCGGGCCGCGGCACTACACTTCGAAAAAGGCATCTACAGGTTTTACACTACGGGCCCCAGACAAGGCAATGCCTGCCCCGGCCAGTAGGCCGCGCCTGCCATGAGCCGCGGCCCCCCGAGAATTTCCTGGGCTGTTTTGTTTAGTGTGACGTGGCACACCCTTCTCGGGCCGCGGCACACGGAGTCAATCCTGGTTTGGGGGTTATTTTTAGCAGCACTTTGCTGCGTTTTTTTTCTCACTTCACCCCTACACATTTTGAGAGAACAATAAAGAGAGAAACAAGAGAGAAAAGGAGAGAAAAATACTTGTGTGATTTCCCGAACGTATATCGATCGGATCGTCGTAATTTTTGACAAGAGCTTGGTAGCTATTGGGCAAACTTTTTCACCGGAATAGATCGAGGGTTTGAGTACGGAAGTTCGGGTATTTTTTTTTAGTCTTTTGTATAAGCTATTTTTGGTGTTTCCTTTTCTCGATCTTGTTGTTATTATTGTATTTCAAATACTTGAAGAACGTTTATTACCGAATATTTAATGATTATGTTGTATACCTTCAGTTTGTACTAGGGACGATTGTGTATTGTGTATTGGTGATAGTGGATTTAAGCAGCTTCGGTCCTGTAGTTTTTACTCTCACCTTGAGGGGTTTTCCACGCTAAAATTGTGTCTCGTTATTTATCGCTTTTGGTATATCATTTGTATTATATTGTCGAGTTGTAATTGTGTGCTCTACTCATCCGTAACCACGAAGTTACAATTGAAGATTGGGAAATTGTCAAACGAGGTTCTGCATTTTTCCTTGTGACGTTACTTTGTCGGTGTTTTCCCATCAAAGTGATATCGGAGCCACGGGATTTTTGTTTCGTGGTTGTTTGTTATCTCAATTGTAAGATGGAAGCCAACACGAGTAGAATGGTAATTTTGAATGGTTCGAACTACCACGTATGGAAGGGGAAGATGGAAGACCTTCTATACGTGAAGGATTATTATCTACCGGTCTTTAGCAAAGATAAACCGGAATGCAAGTCCAATGAAGAGTGGACTATTTTGCATCGCCAAGTTTGCGGATATATTCGACAATGGGTTTATGATAATTTTTTGAACCATATTAGTGGAGAAAAGGACGCTCGAGAATTGTGGCACAAGCTCGAGCAATTGTATGCTCGGAAGACAGGGAATAATAAGTTGTTCCTCATTAAACAAATGATGAATTTAAAGTATAGAGATGGGACTCCTCTGTCGGATCATTTGAATGCATTCCAATGCATCATTAATCAACTTGCCGGGATGGGTATTAAATTCGAAGAGGAGGTGCAATCTTTGTGGTTGTTGGGCACATTTCCGGATACTTGGGAGACGTTTCGTACGTCGTTGTCTAACTCTGCCCTCGATGGTGTCATTTCGATGTAACTTGCTAAGGGGAACATGTTGAACAAGGAGGTCCGAAGAAAGGCACAGGGATCTTCGTCACAATCGGATGTTCTTGTTACCGAAAGACGGAGGAGAGGTCAAAGTAGAGGTCCGAGTAATAGAGGGCCACAAAAGAGTAATTCCCGGGGGAAATATGCCAATATTGAATGTTACCATTGTGGTAAGAAAGGGCATACTAAGAAATTTTGCCGACAATTGAAGAAGGAAAATCGCCAAGGCCGAGAGAATTCTTAAAAGAAGGAGAGTGGTAGTAATGAAAAAGCCGAAGTAAATACTACTACCAAAGAATTCTTTGTTTGTTGTGATTATGATATGGTGAATCTTGCCAGAGATGATTCGAGTTGGGTGGTTCATAGTGGAGCAACGTGTCATGTTACATCACGTAGGGATTTTATTCCTCTTATACTCCGGGTGACTATGGGATAGTCAAGATGGGTAACGATGGGTTATCCAAAATTGTTGGAGTGGGAGACGTACACTTGAGGTTCGACACCGGTGTGGAACTTGTTTTACGTAATGTAAAACATGTTATGGATATGAGGCTAAATGTGATGTCCATTGGTTTACTCGATGATGATGGTTATCATAGTGGTTTTGGCAAGGGAGTGTGGAAACTCACTCTGTTAGGAATACTTGTTAGATTTTGATGATGTCATTATTGTAATTCAAAAGTTTATTACATGGCAAAAATGTGAGGAAGAACCAGATGGGTATCTTCCATAGGCCAAATTATGTTAAGTTAAATACTTGGCAAAATGTAAAGAAGAACCAAATGAATATCTTTTATAGGCCATTTAAGTTAGGATCAAAATCGGCTAAGTACAAAAGTACAGATAAGTACTTCAGAGAAGTGTAAATCAAACACTGCAGTAAAGACGAAGTCACAGTCAAGTCTAAATCAGAGAAATAAAAATTTATCAGTAATTGTTGACCAAACTACAGTCAAGTGATCAGCAGAAGACATCTGAAGTCTGACCTACAGATAAGTCAAAATTCATCAAGACAGAAGACTTCAGACAAGTCATCTGATCAGGCAAGTCTCAACAGGACATCAGAGAAGTCATCGGCAGAGAAGTCCAAACTGCAGAGAAGTTGACTGGATATCAGACAGCTTGAATTATAATAGATCAGCCAAGTACTCCAAGTCCACGTCAGCATGCGTTGAATAGTTAATATTTACGGAAAGTCACATGCAGGCGTGAAGGGACAAATTGCAGAGATTCCCGCAAAAGATATAAATTAAATAATTCATCCAGACCTACCACTGAAGACTTTAATCTTATTATATTCCAAAGATTCGGCATCTCACATGCAAGTCTTCACAACGGTCGAAAGATGGATTAAAATATGGGAATCTAGCCTTGCAACGTTCAGAAAGAAAAAAAACAATGAAGTCTCTCTCCCCAACGGACGGATTTGCTACAAGATTTGCAACGGCTATGAAGTATTCTCAAGAATCGACACTTATATATATCCGAAGATTTGAAGTTGAGCAGTACGATGCGAACAAATACTCTCAAGCGATCAAAGTTATCAAAGCAATCATATAGCATCGTGAAAAGAGCAGTACTCGAAGTTCTGATTTGAAGAAAGCTCTTTGTTGGAAAAGGCAAACACTCTTGTCTTAAAACCTGAGTTCGGGGTATTTCACTGGTTGAGGTTGCGAGACTGATAGGCATCCGAGGATTTGAAGAATCAATTCGTGCTAGGCAGCCAAAGAGGAGATGCAACGACGGGATTTCCACTGGTTGGAAGTTGTTGTAGCTAAGTAAAAGGATCACTGTAATATTTATCACTGGCTGAGAATTATAGTGGATTCATCTCCAATTGGTTTGGAGAAAGTGTATTAGTATAGGATTACCCCACCTCTGAGACCACTATAAATTGCCTGCGTGTTTTACTGTTTTCAGCATCACTTAACTATTGCATTCATACTTTACTGTTCCATTGCTTAGTTTTGTTTTCGTCATTAGCTAATTTCCGCATATCTATCAGCTGAGAAACTCACTCTTCGAATAAAAGAGTTTAAGAGTTTCAATAAGTCTATTCACACCCCCCCCTCAAGACTTATTCCTGAACGACTTCTGACCTACAAGTGGTATCGGAGTGGTTGGTTCAATATTTCAAGAACCAGATCCATATATCGAGGATATATTTTAAGCTCATTTTAGAAATGGAACACATGCATTCTAGATTACCTGTTTTTTTCAGTTGACGACATGTGGTGCATCATAGAGGACGGTCCCTTCACCTTCGAGAAGGACAACACTCCTGAGGAGATTGAAGCCGGGAAGCCAGAGAAGATCCCAAAGAAGAGGACGGAGCTGACCATTGAAGAAAGAAAGCTGGCCAACCTTGACAATCGGGCCAGAGACGTGTTGTACCAAACCCTTGATAAATCAACAATAGTCAAGATCAAGAACTGCAAAAACGCCAAAGAAGTCTGGGACACATTAGCCTTATTGTGTGAGGGAACCGAGCTGATAAAAGAAAACAATTTGTCAATTGCTACTCAAAAATTTGACAACATCAAAATGAAGAATGGTGAATCCATAGACCAAGTGGACACAAGGTTCACTGAAATCATAAATGAGATTAACTCTTTAAGAAAGTCATATGGGAACAGGGAGATGGCGCTGAAGGTCTTAAGATCCCTCAATCCTGAATGGAGTATGAACGCAGTGGCCATGAGAGAATCTAAGGATCTTAACAAAATAAAGATCCAAGAGTTGTTCTCTGATCTAAAGGCTTATAAGTTTGATCTTCCAAGTTCATCATCTACCGAGCCTGTAGAGAAGGAAATAGCCTTTGCAGCCGAGTCCCCCGCCAAGAGACTACCTGATGTAAAACCTCCAAATCCACTTGATTTTGAGGAAGAAAAGGAGTTCATAATGCAAAGGTTCAGCAACTTCAGAAAGAATTACTCCAAATACAAAAAGAATTATAAGGAGAACCCCAAGAGAAATCAAAAAGCTGGAAGCTGGAAGGTGGAATGTTATAATTGCCACAAGACATGACACATTCAAATTGACTGTCCTGATCTCAAGAAAGACGAGAGCAAGAAGGAGGTGAGCAGAAAAGAAGACCGAAGGAAGGCCCTCATCGGAGAAGATGAAGAGCGAGTAGAATCAAGCAGCGGATTCTTCTCTGATAATGATGAAGAATATGATTGTCTGATGGCCAACCTAGCTGATTAAGAGGTAACATCTAAACCCTCAGTTTCAAATAATAACAGCTCAGACATGTCACAAGAAATGGACTAACACGAGTCTGTAAATCAGCTTCTCAAAGATTTTGAGAGATTAAAAACTGCACACCAAACTGTATCAGTCGAGAGGACCCAGCTGCAAGATGAGAATGGGTAGCTAAAAAATGACTTTGAAAAACTCAGCCTAGAATTTAATAAAACCAGAGCTGATCTTGAAAAATAGGCTGCAGCTAACTCTACAAACCAGGCTGATAATACCACAGTTGAGATAAAACGATTAATTGTTTTAAATAGTGAAAATCAGCTGCACTTGCTCATTTAAAAGCTGAGTTTGCAAAACTGACTTAGCTAAGTGAAAATCAGGTGAAGGAAATAACCTCCCTGAAGGCATCTCTAACCCTGGAAGAAATGTGTACAAATAAAAGGCCATTATATTCAAGATCAGGCCTTGTATATGACCCACACACTCCCTCCAGTTCTAAAACCACTTTCATCAAGGGAGAAACAATTGTCTCGACTGCTGAGCCAATATACAAACCTGTATTTCAAAATAGGCAACAGCCAAGTCACAGGTCTAGGCTGCAGCCAAGGTATACAAGGCAGCCACCTAGACATGAGACTAGGCAATGGCCAAGGCAGAAGCAGCAGCCCAGACAACATGCCCACTATTATCAAAGACTCCCCAAAAACAGATTTCAAAATGGGAGGGGCAAATGGAAACCTCAAGGTTTTCCTAATTTCCAAAACGAACAGGTGTGGAGACCTCAAAGATTTTACAAATGGTCTCAGCCAAGATTTAGGCATACCCCACACCACCAGTTTTATGAGGCATATCCGGTACACAATCCTAACAGAGGATATAGGCCCAGACCTTACACGCCTTATAGGGGCAATCAATCTAGTTTTCACAATCCAAGGAGAAACCAGTTCTCCAGGAAACCAACTAACCCCCAAGGACCCACACAGATCTGGATACCTAAATCTATGCTTTTCTGGTTGCAGAAAAGGTGGAAGGACTACTACCACATCTCCACAAATTCAAACATTGGAGGTGAAGAATGGTTTGTAGATTCCGGATTCTCAAGGCACATGACCGGGAACAAGAAGGTGCTATCAAATATTATCAAAGAAAGTGGTCCAGATGTAACATTTGGAGATAGCTCTAGAGGACAAACAAAAGGCTTTGGAGAGCTGCACCGAGGAAATATCACTATATACAAAGTTCATTATGTCAAAGGGCTCAAGTATAATCTCCTGAGCATAAGCCAGTTTTGTGCTGAAAAAAATCTAGTAGTCTTCACCATTTGGAAATGTATGGTGGTAGATATCCTATCTGGAGAGGTGAAGCTACAAGGATTCAGAAGGAGTGACGTCTACATGATAGATTGGAACACATGAACCCAAAATACCTGTTTTCTATCTAAGACAATAGCTGAGAATGGATGGTTGTGGCACAAAAGACTATGTCATCTAAATTTCAAAGCCATCAACAAGATTAGTTCTAAGAAGCTGGTCAGAGGACTTCCAGAAGAAGCATTCAAGAAGGAAGCTCTATGTGATGCATGTCAGAAAGGAAAGCATACCAGAGCATCATTCAAGCCAGTCCAGCCAGTTACCTGAGCTGCTGAGAAGGATCCAAAATGAATAATCCATCTCAATCATTAAGATCAGATCAGATAGAGGAGGTGAATTTCTCAACAAGGCAATCATTGATTACAGCGATCAGAATAGAATCCAGAATGAGCTCTCAGAGCAGGACCCCAGTAATGGTAGGAAGCCAGGGTATATGATTGCGAAGGCACTGCCCAAAAGGTATTGGCTGAAGTCATCAACACAGCATGCCACACTCAGAACAGGAGTATGATATTAGGGAGACATGGCAAAACTCCCTATGAGGTTTGGAATGGCAGAACACCTACAGTTGCTTATTTTCATATTTTTGGTTGTAAGTGTTTCATCAACAACAATGGTAAAACTCAATTAAATGCCTTTGATGCTAAAACTGATGACGGTCTCTTTATGGGATATTCACAAAGAAGCAAGGCATATAGAGTTTTTAACAAAAGAACCTTGGTTGTGGAGGAAACACCTCATGTTGTATTTGATGAATCTACCGTTGAGTACAGGAAACACGTGGAATTAATTGAGGATAAGCTCAAATCCGCAAACCTAGAAGAAGTCATTGTTTATGACACGGGGATGGTGGACGCACCTGCAGATCAGCTTGAAGACCCATCTGTAGCTGATGAAGACCCAACTGCAGATCAGACAGGACCACCAAACCTACCTGATCCAGTTGTTGCTGATAAAAACCAAACTGTAGCTGATAAAGACTCATCTGCAGACCAGACCAGATCCCAACCTGCAGATGACAATACGGTATCTAATCCAGTTGCAGACCAAGAAGATCACATCCAAGCTGGTGCAGAGAGAGAGAGAGGAAATCCACCAAAGCAAATCTACAGGGGGAACAGACCCTGAAGAGGAAGAAATTCCTAAGTGGCTCAAAGATCACCCTATTCAACAAATCATTGGGAAGCTAACTGATGGAGTCAAGACAAGCCAGTCTACCCTATCCGTAGGAATGGCAATGTGTAACACCCCCAAAATTGATCGGGAATATTACAGCACCGTGGGCCCCATATTGGAACCCACAATGCTAAAATCATTTTCGCAAACGTTTAAAATTGCCAAAAGGCCAATGAGGGTAATGTTTTAAATATTTAAATATTTTTAAAAATGTTGTTCCCAATTACCGTCAAAAAATACCGTTTGAAAACTCAAGGCAAAGACGCCAAAAAGGCGTCTAGAAAGTAAAAACGAGTTGGAAAATACTGAAAACCATTATAAAATTTCATATGCAACGAATAGAGACACAATTAAATACATTTGGAGCGGAATTATAAAAACAGAAAGAACTCTCGAATCCCAATAACCACGTCATAGCCAGTATCACCGGAAAGCTCATCCCTTCACGACCGCTACTAGCTCGAACTCTGAGTACATAAAAGATAAAGCCCACAACGGGATCAGCCATAATACTCAACAATGATAACGATCACATACAAAAACACTTACATATCAATGTAATTACAAGGTAATAATATTTCCAATGTAATCTTACCGGCATAAACTTACCAACCCATCACAATCCATATCAAATCATTCCTTACCATAATCCACATCTCACGTTCTTAAGTAACGAACGAATTCAATGTAACCATCTGTACTGTATCCGAAATGATACCAAGATTCTCAAACATAAACATATATCCAATATAGAATAATCTGGCCAAGTCCGATTCTATCCGCTGGATCGCATAATCGGATCCCAATCCTGATAAAACTGATATCACATGGCAAATTTGTAAACCAACAGTCCTGAGACAAAGGCAAGTCCCGGATATCCATACAAATCATGAATGCTCACACAATCAATAATGATAAACAATTAATGCATCAAAACGGGAATATCAATGACATGATAACTCCACATAAGATCGACAAAGGATCAACACGAACGAGAATACCATGATGTGGTAACTCCAACAAGATCAATGAAGGATCAACTACCGAGAATACCAACAATACGGTAAACCCCAACAAGATCAAAAAGGGTCAACAACCGAGAATACCAACGACATGGTAAACTCCAACAAGATCGATAAAGGATCAAAGACCGAGAATATCAACGACACGGTAAACTCCAATAAGATCAATAAAGAGACTATAGCCGACAATACCGACAACACGATAAACTCCAATAAGGTCAATAGAGGGACAATAACCGATAATACCGATGACAAGGTAAACTCTAATAAGATTAATAAAGGAATAATAGCCGAGAATACCGACGACACGGTAAACACCAGCAAGAATCAATCAAGGACAAACAACCAAGAATACCAACGGAAAGGCAACTCCCAATGGAACCAATAAGAATCAATAACGAAGGAGATTACCAATGGTAGGGAAAACTCCAAACGAGATTAATAAAGGGTCGATGACAAACGAGTTGGCCATCGATATGGTAACTCTAAACGAGATCAGAAAAGGGTCAACGGGGACAGATACACGAGAGAATAAAATCGTCAACCATATACAAATCATATATGCAGGATTTCAAGGACAACCCGACTATCGAACAGATCCAGTTATACATGGACTGTGAACGACCAATCAACAAGACTCAAGATGGACGTCACGATACGCCCAATCCGGACATGTGTCCGTGTACAAGCCAACCACTGGTATTGATCAATACTCATCTGGTCTCATACCTAATCATCCTCACGAAGTACGTCTCATGTGCACGGTTCAATATGAGGTCGAAACCAACATATGCTACACGTACCCGCCCCGAAAATCCTACACATTAACGATCAGAGCGTATCTGACTCTAGATATGCCACGATGAAACATGACAACAAATCTCGAAGAAACGCATATCCAACAAGGATCAGAAGATTTCCCAAGAGGGCAACAATAACTCGATCATGAAGGACCGACACGAACACAATGTCGTATTCCGTCAGACAACAGTTCACAACATGCTCAACAATGCATATAATAATAGCACATGAACTCCCAAGGCAGCAGCCAAGGGTCACGGAAACATCTACTCAGGAATACTCTGGGCAATATCACATAAACTCCCAAGGCAGCAGCCAAGGGTAATGGAAGCATCTACTCAGGAATACTCCGGACATAGGTGCCATTTAGGTCTTATCCCCGAACACATTTCCATACGGGTACCATACAAGTTTTATCCCCAACACTTTGGCCCCACAGATTACAGCTCAAAGAAAGAGCACATCACAAAACTTAACAAACAATGACGCACACTCACCACATGAAACATCAACACACACATGCAATAATGCAATAGGATGATTATCATAATCTAGCAATATTAACTTACCTCAAGCTGAAGACTCTATCCTTTCCACGACAAACATCCCTGAACGAACACACAGTTATCCGAATAGTCCAAAATGAAGTATAGTCCATAACTAGTACCAAACCACCACTTCGAGTTCAATGTCGGCAAGAAAACTAACCTTGATATCTAATCTCTCACACAATAGACCAATATAATTCACGTCTCCGTTTCCACTAGATACCCTTAAATCATATACGTTATGATTTACCTTAATCCAAGCATAATATACATATCATCATCCCGACAATTCATATTCCATGATACCATTGCTATATGAATCATAAATGAAATGAAAACGAAATCATTTATTAACATTATGAACTGAGCAATCATAACTTGCCTCGATACCGATATGATGAAGTTGTGACCAATCCCGTCGTCTTCATCTACAAGATCCGTAGCCCCGTCCAAGGTGATTCATGCATCCTCCAATTCCAATCGCAGCACAACGGTTAATCATCAACGATCACTTAACGCAACCTAGCACAATGATCAACTAACAATACGTTCGATAACAATCAATACAACCGATATAACCAACTAATAAACTCAACGGTTAAACGACATTTCGATCATACGAACCCAACCATATTAACTCTTAACAATACGAATACAAGACGAGATTCGATAATCAATAATTCTAACAATGTCTTCAACATTCTTGGTTCCGACATCAATCTTAATTACGGATTAACACGACTCATCTTTGTAAATTCATTGGAATAAATTTACCGATTATCATCACGAATAATCGTAGGCCAAAATTAACCGCAATCCTTCCCAATTCCATAAAACCACGACATGTATAATTCAAGTGTTCTTCAAGGATATGAATCAAATCCATAATCATGTTCGTAGCCAACAAAACGACGTGATTCGATGGGTTCTATAATCTAAACCATCATTTAGTTCATAATCCAAGGTATATATCATCATATTCCTTAACATACGATTCATACAACCTCAAGAATCACAACAACAACACCGTAACCGTCATCATACGAGGAAGACATCAACAACAACATAAAAATTCGAAGTAGAAGAGAGGGATTATCCAACATACCTCTTGAAGATGAATAATACCATCAAACACTTGAAGAATCATCAATATCTCTTCTTCTCAAGCTCCAATCCCATGTTCCCAAGCTTAAAATCGACTTAGAAGAATCAAGAATCCATTTCTGAGGGCTAGAGGTGAAAAACGAAGTGAACGTCCGGAGAGAAATGAAATGACGAGCGTCCACTTATAAAACATTTCTGTTCGTTACATACGTAACATGTCCATGTTAACGTATGTAACAACCTATTACGTACGCTATCTTTCCTTGGTAGCGTACGTAATGCCAGTCCAAAGTTAACTGACTCATTTCGTGTACTTCCTTACGTACGTAACTATTGCCATATAACGTACGTAATACGAACGTTGACTTGATGCAGTAACACACCTTCTTAACGTACGTAATGGTACATCCTTAACGTACGTAAGGCTCGAAGTTGACTCGCTCGCGCCGAAAGCTACCGACACCGGGCCCACCTGCCGACCACAACTCGATCCTGTCTGGTTCCCTTCTTAACGTACGTTATGTACCAAACTTAACGTACGTTAAGCTTGCTTATTTACATACGTAAGCTTCATCACTTAGTGTACGTAATGGCTTTCATACTTAGTCATTTTTGCTCATGTCTGTCGTCTCAATATACTGAATACGTACACACGACATACTAAATACATATGCTCATTCCGATAACATTCTCATACGATACATCTGATGCACAATATACTCAAATACAACTGTTGACCAAGTAAGGCAATTGTACAAATACTCATACAGCATATCCGACATCGAAAAACACATCAAGCATGTAATATCCTAGAATTAAAATAACCTCGATAGACATATTGGCAAGACTGTCACAGTTCCCAAAATTATCCACCCATACTGTGTCGGTCCCACTCTGTACAGTGCAACTCAGATAAAATAATGCGAAAAAGCGTAGCGAAATTCTAGGATATTACACAATGTTTTCATGCATTATGTCTCACATAGAACCCAAGACAACAGAGCAAGCCCAAGAAGACTACTCTAGGATGAATGCAGTGCAAGAAGAGCTCAATCAGATGGAAAGGAACAATGTTTGGTAACTAACAGACAGACCAAATCATAAGAAGGTTATTGGCACCAAATGGGTGTACAAAAACAAATGCTACGAAGATGGAGCTGTTGTTAGGAATAAAGCCAGACTTGTTGCTAAAGGCTATGCACAGTGTGAAGGAATAGATTTTGATGAAACCTATGCACCTGTTGCAAGATTAGAAGCCATCAGACTATTCCTCGCATATGCTGCATTCAAGGATTTTGAAGTCTATCAGATGGATGTAAAGAGTGCTTTCCTTAATGGAATCCTAGAAGAAGAAGTCTATATGGAGCAACCCCTAAGATTTGTCAAAGGAGATAAAGTCTACAAGCTATTGAAAGCTCTATACGGACTCAAGCAGGCACCAAGAGCTTGGTATGAAACCTTATCTGTATTTCTTGAGAAGAATGGATTATGCAAAGGGAAAGTGGACAAGCCCCTATTTAGAGTGGAGCACGAAGGCCACATATTACTAGTTCAGTCATATGTGGATGACATCATATTTGGCTCAACCAACCCAGAGCTGTGTGAGAAATTCTCAAATCTCATGCAAGGAGAATTTGAGATGAGTATGATGGGAAAGCTTAACTTCTTACTTGGATTACAAGTCAAGCAGATGGAAAATGGAATTTTCATCAATCAAGACAAAAATACCCGAGATCTAATCAAAAGATTTGGAATGGAATCACCCAAACTAGCAAGAATTCCTATGAGCGCAAGCACTCATCTAGATGTAGATGAGAGAGGCATATCAGGGGACTCAACCCACTACAGAGGACTCATTGGATCATTGCTATACCTCACTGCAAGCAGACTAGATATATCTTATGCCGTAGGAGTATGCGCACGATTTCAATCTAAGCCAAAGCAGTCTCACCAAGATGCAGCCAAGAGAATAATCAAATACCTTAAGTCTACAGTCAATGTTGGACTATGGTACACCAAGCATGATAACTTCGAGCTATCAGGATACTTAGATGCGTATTTCGCAGGATGCAAAATAAATAGGAAAAGCACTAGTGGAACGTGCCAATTCCAGGAACCAGACTGATATCCTGGTATAGCAAGAAGCAGGTTTCTAACTCTATCTCCACAATAGAGTCAGAATACCTAGCTGCAGGTAGTTGTTGTGCCCAGATTTTTTGGATCAGACAACAGCTAAGGGACTATAACATTATTGGAAATGAAGTTCCAATTTGGTGTGACAACAATAGTGCTATTGCAATAACCAATAACCCGGTATTGCATTCAAGGACAAAGCACATTGATGTTAAGCATCACTTCGTAAGGGACCACGTGCTTAACAAGAGAGTCAGAGTTGAAAGAGTCAGTACAGACTACCAAATTGCTGACATGTTCACCAAACCTTTGCCAGAAGAAAGGTTTTTGGAGCTGAGCAGGGAACATGGTTTACTAGATTGGGAATCTAGTACCGATGAAAAAGCTAGCTGAATCACATAAGACGAAGGACGGACTAAGCTGATCATAGGAATCAGCCCCTACCTGATGCAGACAAGAAGACGAAGGACAGACGAAGGAACTTAGCTAATCAAACCACAGACGAGAAGTCAAAAAAGTCAACTCACCTGATGCAGAGCAGTCAAGAGTCAAACAGTCAACCAGCTAAGTTTTCTATACCTGACTGACTTCTGAATATTATATTATTATCTGCTATTTGTATAATATCATATTACTATTTGGATCACAAGTGGCATAATACTATATGTTTAAAATACACGTGGCAACTACGCATTCAATCGACCTCCACTATGACCAATTAAAATACTGTCCATTTTCAAATTTTCAAAAACTGGACCCCCGATTACTAATTTGAATTTTAAAAAGCCTCAAAAGGTGGACCATCATTTAAAATAAATGAATATTTAATTGCAAATGTCGTTTCATTTTCTTTTTAAAGACGGGAAAAGCCTTTTCACTTTACCTTCTTCAACCTCGCAAAACCCTAATTCTTCAGAGTAGAAATTCGTACGAACTCTACATACACTCACAAATCTTTTATTGTGCAAAAATGGAATCCTACTTTGATGGAGTGAACCTCAATACGGTGAAGGACCAGATCATCTTTTCACTGGTCGTCGATTTCGAAGGACTCCTAGAGGCTAATCTGGACAACAACGAAGTGCACAACCTCATCAGAGCAATGAAGACGAATGGGATGTACTCATTCTTGGATATCAGCCCCCAACATCTGTTCAAGGAGGCTGTTATTGCCTTTTTCCGAGAGGCCCGAGTGCTCGAATCTGAGATAAGGAGTTCAATCTTTGGAAGACAAGTGGATATCACGCCGGAGACAATTGGAAAAATCTTCGGGATGAAATACTGCGGCATGGCTGTCGAAGCCTTGAAACAGAACGCAGCCGACATGTGGCTGAGAATCAAAACCTTCGAACAGCCCTCGAAATTGAAGCTGACTACCAAAAGGAGCGAATTGAAAAAGGAATATCACTATGCGTTGGACATCACCAACAAAATAGTGATGGGGATGGCGGACAGCTACGATCAATTATCATCAGCCAAGTTCATGGTGCTGGGAGCACTAATTCAAGATTAGCCAATTGACTGGGCTGACTACATTTTCCGTCAATTGGTGCAGGAGGTGAATAAGGCCGAGTGGATAGTCGAGGAGAAGAAGTTAACTTCAAAGCTTACATTCGGGACGCAGATAAGTTGGATGCTGGAGAAGCTCGGTGTGTCAAAGGGAAGTGCAGACCCTTTCCACATCAATAAGATACTTGGTCATTTGGACCAAGAAACCCTAAGGCATTTGGGTGGAGAGCGGAAAGCGGATCAACTATTAATAGCAATGTCTGAGAAACCGTATACCTACAAATACCTTATGAGATCAGACGAGTCGGAGGATCACCAAGCTGCAGCCCGCAACTCACCTGCAGACCAGTCTGAAACCGAGTCACACAACACTCCCATCGCCCTCCATTTCAAAAGAAGGGGACCTGCCCCCGGAGCACCATCAATCATTCATTCCTCACCAGAACCCTCTCCCAAGAGGCCCAGGCGATTGGAATTTGATGAAGAAGAGCAGCCTGAGTCCTTATCTACTCCTGAACATATTCATATGGAAGACCAGCCTGCTCCTGCCAGCCTGGAGACCCAGATTGTCCCTCTTCTCACTCCCCAGTTCATGTCAGAAGAAGAAGAAGCAGGGTTGATAATTCTCATACCTGAAGCAAACTACACCTTCAACCTACTTGACAACAATATCTTCAACCTATCCATAGAGCAGCTCAAATTGGTAAAACCTCTTGCTTTAAAACATTCCTTTGTATATATTTATGAGGAATGGAAAATTTTAAAATCATTTTTCATTCACTCAACTGCAATCTTACGTTGAGGTGAGTAGCTGGGAGCATCCCCAGGATACTGAAGAAGCGCTGATGCATTTTTGCAACGAGTGAGATGCGATGTTGTTGCTTCAGGAAAATTGGTTGATGTCCAACTTTAAAACCCACATGGACCAATTTATCCATATTATTATGTCCAGTATTTTTGATGGATCTATTGATGAATAAGGAGTAGTTGAAGAGAAAGAGATAAGGATAGATGAGTTAGTGGATGAAGAAGTTGAAAAAGAAGAATTTATTATTGTTGAGGATGAAGAGGAGAGACAGGAAGAAAGAGAAGAAGAAAATATCTTAGCTGATAAACAATCTGGAGAAGGAGTTGAAAAAACTATGGAGTTGGTGGATGAAGAAGAAGAAGAAGAAGGAGAAGAAGAAGTTGATCAGTACGATGAAGAAGAGGAAGAAGAAGATGATGATAAAAATAATGATAAAAAGGATGATGATGATTATGAAGACAAAAATGATGATGATGATGATGATGGTAAGGATGATGGTGGAGATAAAGAGGCTAAGAAAGAAAAAAAAAGGAGCATGATGAAGAGGAAGAAAAAGAAGAAGAAAAGGAGGAAGGAGAAAAGGAAGAGGAAAAAGATAAAGAAGCAAAAGGAGAGAAGGGAAAAGAAGCCGAGGCAGAAAAAGTAGGTGAATCGGACAAGGCTGGGGCACCTGCCCGCTATACCAGCCTAGACGCAGACCTAGCTGAGGATGACAGATCGGGGACCCAAGAGCAGACCCCATCTGGTAAGCCAGCTGCAAACAGGAGTCTGCAGACAGGTGGGTGAACCGCACACCCACCTGCAGGCGTCGAAGGCTCAGGAGAGCACTCTCCGCAGACATCACACATTTCACCTGTGATAACTGAGCTGTTCCGACAAATTGTAAAAGACACTGTTGGAGAGCTGCTTGCCTCACAAATCACTCTTAACCTGTAGTCCATTAATGCCAAGATAGATACCTTGCTGCACTGGAATATCCCTTAACCACCTCCTCCTACAAACAACAGAATGCCCCTTGGCATGGCTGACTAGATGCACAGAATGGAGCAGCAGTTAACTTTATTGGTTGATTCTGGCAAAAAAGGGGAAGAAAGGTTGAAGGGGGAAGAAAGGTTGCAGGGGGAAGGTAGCATGCAGGAGGAAAGACAAGTTCGGGAAGCTCAGGCTGAGGCAACAAGAAAAGAGCTAAGAACAAAACTCAGAAAAGATAATTCCCTTCCTGCTATTAAAGCCAGACCATCAACTCTAAAAAGGAAGGAGGTATCTGATCCTGAATATCGTCCTCCAGAGAAGAAGAGGCGAACAAATCTAGGAGATGAACCGAGGTATGAATGGGAAGGCAAGCAATTGTGGTATGTTGAAGAATTTCTACCGGCAGAATTCATGACTAGTTGGGTACATGCCAAGAAGCAATTCACAGAGCAGTATTACCTCTGGGAATTGCTCCAGGACAAGGAATGCTCCCCCCAACAGTCATTCATCGACTACATGAGCGGAAGATGGCCTACTCTATGGAAGATTATGCTTAAATATGTAGCCAACTGGCATGTTTATCCAATGATACCTTTCTTTAGAGCAGAAGAACCGCTTGCTCATTTGGACAACGAGTTGGATGAGATTGCACTACAGAGAGAGATCAGAGAGCTCTATGAGAAAAACAAATGGTCAACTCCATGTGATCAAGATTTTGCGACGCTGATCATAAAGAGGAAATGTGGTCTAGCACCTGTCCGTAAGAGGCCCATAGGAGCTAAGCTATTCAGACCTGCCAAGCAGCCTATCTGCAGAGGCAGAGGCAGAGGCAGGTGATTTGTTTGTACTCATATTTTTAATGTGAATTTTGTACTTGTAATTTTCCTGTATTTGTTTTGATCATTGAAAGCTATGTACTTGTAAAACAATACAGAAAATTAATATAACAGTCTTTTGAATGACAATCCCCAGTTGTCTCAAAACTAAACTAATATTAGTTTGTGTCTAGCACTCAAGTGCAGACCTGTTCATTTGAATAATTTGCTTAAGTTTTGCCATCATCAAAATAGGGGGAAATTGTTAGGAATACTTGTTAGATTTTCAGTGACTATATTTATCTCCAGAGTTTGAAGATTGAAGATGACTGAACTATTGAACGATCAAGCTTACAAAGAAATACTCAGAGCAAAACATATCTCCAAAGCTTACTGCAACTCAGATCTAAGAGATATACAGTGCTCAACATCTTGAACAACACTTCATCATCTAGAAGCTCAGAAAGTCAAAGCTGTTGTTCATACCCTGTTCTATCCTATGAATAAACCCAGATCAGCCCTGTGTGGACTGAGTAATCGTTGCTTCTCTGGAACTGTGTGTGAAGGAATTTCATCGAAGAAGACGAAGCTTCATAACTGTGTGTGAAGAAGCTAGTCAAGCATTAGCTCAAACCAATCTGTGTGAACGGTTGAAGCTAAGATCTTTATATCAATCTGTGTGAACGATATATTGATTGTGTGTTGTTATAATTACGTAGTTGTGTACGCAGTAATTATAATAAACTTTTTACTCCTGTGTGGAGGACCAGTGGACGTAGAGGGGTTTACCTCGAACCACTTTAAATATTGTGTTATTTACCTTCAGTTTTTACTGTTTTAATTACTGTGATTATTTAAGTATACACTGCGCATCTAGCTGCTGTATCCACAGCAACCTACTGTATTTAAGACTTCCGCTACACACTCAGATTTAAAATCAATACAGCTTGTTGTTTAAACGCTTTCCAAGCTGTATCCAGTATACTTAGTGGCCAACAAGTGGTATCAGAGCGGTTGATTCTAAAAAGAATCAGTCATATTTTTAATCGAATCAGATCCAAATCACTTAATTTTTAAAACAGTCTTTTTCATTCCTTTATTCTCACATGGATACATTAATGATCAACAAAGTGCCTATGTTCTCTATTAACGAATTTGATGATTAGATAATTAGGATGGAGGCTCATCTTGCAGCAATGCACGAAGAGATCATTTTTGTTATAGAGGATGGCCCCATCAAGATAATGAAGGTAAACACGGCCGCAAGGATTGAAGGCCAAGCTCATGCTAAGATGCTCGAGAAGGAGCGCGAGCAATGGACCACAGATGAAAGAAAGCGCGCCAATCTCGACAATGTGGCTAAGAACGCGTTATTTGTCACTTTTGACAAAGGCACGTTCTCGAAGGTAAAGAGATGTAAAACATCCAAGGAAATCTGGGATAAACTCAAGTTGATTTGTGAGGGAACTGAGCTCTCAAAAGAAAACAAGATTTCAAAACTGACTCAGCAATTTGAATCTTTCGAAATGAAACCAACTAAGACACTTGAGGAACATGATCTCAGATTCACTGGTATTATTGGTGAACTTGAAGCGTTGGGAAAAGTTTATACACAAAAGGAGAAGAATTTAAAAATTTTCAGATCTCTCCGTGCACGATGGGACATTAAAACCACAGCTATGCATGTGTCTTGCAATCTTAATGAAATATCTACTTTTGATCTCTTCTCTGACCTCAAAGCTTTTGAGTATGATATTGACAGAAGAGAGAAAGCTGAAGAATCTCCTTCAAAAGTCACAGCACTAGCCACTGTATCAAATCGTCGACACAGCATGCCCAGCTCATCGAAGCCTAGTCACAAAAATGCTGACAGTGACGACGACATCCTGTCTCAAGATGAAATGGCGCTTCTCATGCACAAATTCAAAAAGTTCATCAAGCAGTCTGGAAAGACTCCCTACAGGCCCAAACCTGTCCACAAGGTAAATACCGAAACTTCATTCGGTGATGCTAACCTGTGCTATAATTGTAGGAAAATAAATGTCCTCATCCCAAATTTCAAAGGTTGCCAGAAGCCGAGCAACAAGAGAGAGATGAAAGAAGATGTGCTTGGAAAAACAAGCTCAAGGCCCTGATTGGAGAATCAGAAGCCTCCTCCACACCATCCAAATCAGAAGAATGTCTTCAGGTGGTCACTGAAAGTGATTCATCTGATGATGAGCTCGATGATAAAGAAAATATGTGCTTTATGGCAAAGGGCATTCCGGAAGGTGAAGATAGCGATGATGAGGTAAGCTCAACCTCAGCTATTCCATCAAATGCATCTCATACTTTTGAAAACATGATGAATGAGTTTAAAAACATTGAAAAGGCCCATGAGACACTGAAAAATGAGAATATACAGATCCAACTGTCTAACCTAGAGCTGAAAGATGAAAATGACTTGCTAAAAATAAATTATGAAAATATGTCTATTGATTGTGAAACCAGCAAAGTCGATTATGAAAAACTCATGAAGAGCAATCATCAACTTGCTCATGAACTAAGTGAGGTTAAAACTCACAATGAGAGCAAGACAAATGATTTGGTTCTACTTCAAGCCAAAGGCAAAACTCTCGAAATACGAGAAGATGAACTTGAGACCATTGTAAAATCGTTCGAGAAATCGTCCAAAAGAATGGAAGAAATTATGAGCACTGGGCAACATGCTCATGATAAAAGTGGCTTAGGATACAACTCATGTTCAAACAAAGAGAAAACTAGTACAGTGTTTGTCAAGAGTGTGGAACACATTCCTGTATCGAAAGATACCCCTAGTCCCGTGAAGGAACCTGATGCACCGCGAAAACCAAAGGCTGCCATTCCGCCCCCGCAATCCTATTCCAGACAGTGGAATCATAAGTCGTTCCAACCTATGAGGCGCACTCAACAGCATGTTCACAGAGCATATCAACAGCGCCAACAGCCGTTCAGAAGGAAGGCTGTATCCAAATATCAAAGGCCCGCACGACAGTACTATCAGTACAACATGCCTAGGTATTGGATACAGGAGCTCCGTTATTCCTCGAGACAGCAGGTGCCCGCTCAGTATCAACAACAGCGTTGGGAATCCAACTAGAGACCCAGAAGGCAACCTGTTAGGCCAAAGAAAATGGCTCCACCTCCGAGACGGCACTCATACTAGACTAATAATAATAACCCTGAATTTTACATGCATAATAATTATCATGGTTATAGCCACTACGTGTATACCCCACGTAGGTACCGCAACACTGTGCCAAATGTGATCTACAGTAAACCGATTGCTGTTAGGAAAACTTGGGTACCTAAAGACACTAACATTCATGGACCCAAAAATCAAAGGGGACCTAAATCTACTTAATCTTTTTGCATATAGGACATTCTAGAGGAAGACACCTGGTACTTCGATAGCGGATGCTCTCGGCACATGACCGGAGATATAAGCAAGCTATCAGATTTCGTGGAAGGTCGCGGTCCAAAAGTTCGTTTCGGTGATAAATCTAAAGGAAGAACAAGAGGGAAAGGAAACCTTCTTGTAGGAAAATTCAAAGTCACTGATGTTGCATATGTTGAAGGCTTACAGTATAATCTACTTAGTATTAGCCAGTTCTGTGATAAAGATCAGGTAATATATATATTGCTGACTGGAAGCCTATGAGCTCCTCAATTCCATGCTTTGTTGCCAAAGGCACTGCAGATATTAGCTGGTTATGGCACAAGATGATGTCTCACGTCTACTTCAAGATGATTAACAAGCTCTCAAGACAGGGAATGGTAAGAGGATTGCCAAACATGTCATTCAAAAAGGACAACATCTGCGGACCATGTCAGAAAGGCAAGCAAATCAAATCAACCCTGAAGAGCAAATCCTACCTTTCAACCCAAAGAGTGTTGGAGATGCTACAAATGGATCTCTACGGTCCTATAGACCCAGTAGGTTTGAGAGGTAAGAAATACTGCCTTGTTGTTGTTGATGATTATTCCAGGTATGCTTGGACGATTTTCCTAAGCAAGAAGAAGGAAACAACATCAAAGCTTCCAGAGCTACTGAGAAAGCTTCAAAATGAAAAGGCATTGAGTATCGTGTGCATTCGTTCAGACAGAGGTACAGAATTTACTAACCGCTTTATAGAGCAATACTGTTCGGAGAATGGGATACATCACGAATACTCAGCTGCCCGTACACCTCAACAAAATGGTGTTGCCAAGCGAAAGAACAGGACGCTGAAAGAAGCTACAAGGACAATGATTGCCGCAAGCAAGTTGCCACAGCGTTTCTGGGGTGAAGCAACCAATACAGCATGCTACACTCAAAACCACTGTATCGTTAACAAGCACCACAACAAAACAGCATACGAGGTATGGAACAACAAAACTCCGTTAGTCTCATATATCCACATTTTTGGATGCAGGTGTTATGTATTGAATAATGGGAAGGATCAACTTATAACCTTTGATGAAAAATCAAATGAAGGAATATTTGTAGGATACTCCTCCGTTAGCAAAGCTTACAGAATCTTTAATAAAAGGAAGCTGACGATCGAGGAATCAGTTCATGTAGTGTTCGACGAACCTCACCATGACCCTACAGGAGTAGAAGATGTTACCCAGAACATCCAACAACTCTCCATCTTAGATCCACCAACTCCCATAGAACCTATTGTTGACTTAGAAATCAACCCCGCAGCTGTAAGAATCGACGTAGATGAAGCCGACACTATATAAGCTGAAGCTGTATCTACAGAAACTCTCGATACAGTATGGGACCCTGAATTAGAACCCGACCAAAGATGGTTGAAAGATCACACGCAAGAGCTGATCATTGGAAACATAAATGCTGGTGTTTCTACCCATAGGAGAATATAGAGTACACAAGGAAATGTACTTTGTGCACAAGAAGAACTAGATTCTGAGATATCACAATTCCCTGAATGGAAATATCAATCCGAGCTTAGAAGACTAAACATGTGCACTATTGCTGTATTCTTAGCCCAGTCCGAACCTGTTTCGACCATAGCCGCTCTTAATAATTCTCATTGGATAACATCTATGGAAGAAGAGCTTAACGGTTTCGAAAGAAACAATGTATGGTATCTTGTACCCAGACCTACGCATCAATCGGTTATAGGAACCAAATGGGTATTTCGAAACAAGAAGGATCAAAATGGACTTATTATAAGGAATAAATCCAGACTAGTCGCACAAGGCTATAGTTAGGAAGAAGGCATAGACTATGATGAAACGTTTGCCCCTGTAGATAGACTAGAAGACATTAGGATATTTTTAGCCTTTGCCGCCCATAAGAGATTCATTGTATATCAAATGGACGTCAAAAGTGCATTCCTGAATGGAGACCTTGCAGAAGAAGTTTATGTTGAACAACCACCAGGGTTTGCCAACACAGACGGTATCGATCTAGTATACAGGCTAAGGAAAGCACTGTATGGACTTAAGCAAGCCACTAGAGCCTGGTATGAGACCCTGTACCAATATCTAACCAATAATGGATTTGAGAAAGGTGCTGTGGACAAGACCTTGTTCAAAATACAGGAAGGCGATGACCTTCTGATGGTGCAAATCTATGTAGATGATATATAATTTTTGGTTCAACTAACCTTGCTTTGTGTCAAAGGTTCTCTCATCTCATGCAAAGTAAATTTGAAATGAGTATGATGGGAGAACTTAGTTATTTCCTAGGTGTGCAGGTAAAGCAGTTGCCTACAGGTATTTTCATCAACCAGGAAAAATACAGCAAGGAGCTTCTCAACAAATTTGGAATGAACACTTCCAATTCTTCATCAACCCCCATGAGCACTTCCGTTCAGATTAGTGCTGATGAAGACGGAAAGCCGGTTGACCAATCACTCTACAGGAAGCTTATTGGCTGGCTCCTATACCTAACGGCTAGCAGGCCCGATATCCAGTTTGCTGTTTGAGTGTGTGCGAGATATCAAGTAGCACCTAAGGACTCAAACTTCAATGCAGCTAAACGAATCCTGATGTACATTAAAGGAACAGTCGATGTAGGACTATGGTATCCTAAAGAAGGCGGATGTGATTTAGTTGGATACAGCGACTCGGATCTCAGAGGCTGCAAGCTAGATAGGAAGAGTACAAATAGAACTTGTCACTTTCTTGGACCTAGACTTGTCTCTTGGTTCAGTAAGAAGCAATTGGCTAACTCACTTTCCACGGCTGAATCAAAATACTATGCTGCTGGTAGTTGCTGTATGCAGATCCTTTGGATGCAGCAACAGTTGTCAGATTATGGAATTGAAGCCAAAGAGATGCCAATCATGTGTGATAGCACGAGTGCAATTGCAATCACGCACAATCCAGTCCTACACTCGCACACTAAGCATACCAGCATGAAGCATCACTTCATAAGGAATCATGTCAAGAACAGGGATGTTCGGCTCGAAAAGGTTCATACAGATATTCAGTTGGCCGACATCTTCACCAAGCCTCTCGACACTGCAAGATTCAACATGCTTAGACAAGAATTGGGAATGCTACAGTCTGACTCCCTGTAAGTAATTTACTGTTTTTACTCAACAATTGAGGGGGAATGCTGTAAGACCCAAGAATACAGTATCTACCATTAATTATCTGTACACTCAGAACCGTCAATACAGCACTGTAGTGAACAAAGATATATGAATCATCCTACAGCTGACGTGTGCAATAATCAAGGGGGAATACAATATGACCCATGAATACATCATTAATCCAAAAGTTGCTGTATGGAATTAAAACCTATATGTACCTTTTAAGGGGGAACTCTGTATCGTCGCGGATACAGCACATACTATAGGAGTTCGATTCAGTATATATTATATTATATTATTTCATTTCAAAATAATTTTTGTCCACGTGCCCTGTTTTCATGTCAAATGACATTTACATTAAATCCCTTACACGACATCTGGACAACTGAATCTCAAAAGCCGTGATGTTTTTAAATTGTTTAATGTTTTAAAACTGCCGTTTCAGGCATTTAGGGTATCAACAAATGTCAGAAGTGGGACCCGCTCATATTTTAACATTTTAATGGATAAGTGTACCAGTTACACTCAGTCCATCTTGACCGTTCATTTCAAAAACCGGTTCCCATCCCTTAAATCTGACCATTCGTTCATCTGAGAAACCCTTCTTCTCCGCCCAATATAAAAGGACTAATACTGCCATTAGAGACTCTTTACGCTTTCTGCAAAATTTAAGTGTACTCAAAGCAAATACAGCCTACAAGTTTTCTTCGCGTTTTACTGCAAATTTCTTTTAATCTTCTTCATATTTTCTTGAGAATCATCAAATGGCTGCTCAAACCTCTGCCATCGCCCTCAAGAAGACCTCGAACTTCATCGACGGACGGATCTTCTCTAGATCTGTCATCATTGAATGCATTCTCTCTGAAACTAATCATGTCGAACCCATGGAGTTCATCATCACCCGACTACATCAGCAAGGACTCTACCGCCTTGGAAGTCACGCCTTCGAGAAATACGACGTCCATCTGGTTGAGGAGTTCTACCTCAATGCCGCCGTTCGTTTTCTGCCGCTCGCCCAGAGAGGCCACGTCGCTGATATCACTGCTACCATTCAAGGAGTGAAGATCTGTATCGATCGAGATCTTCTTCAGAACATTTACAGGCTACCTGCTGATGGCCTTACCATGGAAGAACTTGAAACCTTTGGGTCTCAAGAGCTGATAACAAAGTACTATGGGCTGTTCACCGGCTCAACTATTGTTGACATGGTTCACACCACCTGTCACAAAAGGAACTTTTGTTTGCCATACGTGTATCTACATGATTTTTGTTGCATAATAATTGAGAATCGCACTGGTGCATTTGAAATGTGTACCAATCCGAGATTTAGGATGATGGTTGCTATTTTGACCTGTGAAAAGGTCAATTAGTGCCAGATTATTTTGAAGCGCTTGCAGAAGGAAGTATCCAAGCCTGCCACTTAAAAGAAATCATTTGGTTTAATTCTAAACCACATTTTGACGAAATGCGGACTTTCACAATCCGCATATGCGAATAAAAACAGCTCCCGGATATACTTAGGAGGCGTCAAGCCCACAGCCTACAACCAGAGCACCCTGGTATGCAACCACCCAAAAATCCCATGTATGCCCGTTTCTGAAGATCCAAGGGATGTTTCTTTCAAGTCCCAGGATGTGGAGTCTTCAAGGAAGAGGAAAAGATCTCACAGCAAGACAACTATTGCTGGTGAGAAGCCAAAAAGGAAGCTAAGGAGGCTTTCTAAAGCTAAATCCGCCAAAACCTCCGAGGAAGTTTCTACTATGGCGCAACCCACCGAACAACTACCCAAGGACCCAACCCCTGCGGAAGAGGTGCCCGCTACTGTATCGACAGTAGATCCTGAGCCTTTGGCGGCTAAGACGGATGATCGGACATCTGCCAACTTAGAAGACTCTAGCGAGTCGGCTGCCCCTTTGGAGCCAACAGCTAATTCTCCTATGCGGGATTCCACACCTGTAAAGGATCCACCTTCCTTCGGGGCAGCATCCCCTGTAAAGAATCCCACTTCCCTACAGGATCCCACGCCTGTAGAGGAATCCCTCGCTACAGCGGATTCAGACATTGTACGCAGTCCCTCCCTGGACACCATTATCAACAAAACTCTTCTCTCGGTGCAGATTGATCATGCTTACGAAAGATTCCTTAAATGGAAAAGCTATAGGATAGCTCCATATGACACCTTATACAACTGGAGCGACTGGAGCCATGAAGAGAAATTTTTATTGGAAGTGACGGACTCAACGGAAGTTGAAGCCCTGATCCAATGGGACAATCTCTACTGCAAAGAACTGATTGAAAGCCATCTATTGCAAAAATATGACGCCAGGAGAAAAGGAAAAGATAAGTCCGAGGACTCTCCCCAAAATCCAAAAGATGACAATGACTCAGATGACGATGACGATGCTTTACAAGCAGGTGTGAGAATGAGTCGTGAGGAGGCTCAAGACAGAGATGCCTCTCAAACGAAGGATGACGAAGGGCCATCAAACCGAAGTGAGCCCCCTTCGCCACATCAAGGGAATATTCCTGACGAAGAGGAATCAGTCCCTCAAGTCGAGGAAGAAGAAATTGTTTCGGAAGAGGTAGCCGAGCCTGCTTCCGCAGAAGAAGAAGAAGTATCCCGCGCCATCCCGCAAGAGGAATCAGTCCCTCTGCCGGAACAGGCGGATGCTGAGAGACAACAGGAGGAATCAGTCCCTCCTGTATCCATGTCTACAGACGCACCTTCGCAACAGGAGGACAAAGCACCCACTGCCGCCGAACCCGCATCAACTGTTCCCACCCCATCAACCGTAGAATCTGAGGACGGTATTATACCTGAGGATGTCCAACTCAATTCACGCCCTGCCGTGAATTTGAGAAGGTTAAATGGAGCCGAAGATTTTGCCAAACCGGATTCTCCCATTACTGCTGCTAGGAAAGAGCGATTGCGTGCTCTTGGCCTTAAAACCATCTTTATCCAGGATGCAGTTAATGCCCTGTCTTCAGTGGAAAAAGCTCTGAATTGGATGCATACCTCTGCCGTTGAAGATATGACTGGGTTGCAGCATGAAGTTTCTCGTGTTGTCGAAGCTTTCACTATCCTGCCCCAAGTCTTCAAGCAAGCCCTTTCCAATCTTCAAGAGAAGCAAGAGCAACTCCTAAGAGACGAAGCAACCAAAACGCGCATATCTACGGCCAAGACCACAGCAGCTATGATCGAAACCACTTCTCACTTGCGAGCCCATGAATAAAGTATCAAGGATATGTCACAGGTGCTCTCCTCCCTTGTCGAAAGAATGATAAACATTGAGACGAAACAGGATGCCACACTGGAGATCCTAGGACATCTTGATGATGCCAAAAAGGGGGAAGAAGCAAGAGAAGCTGCAAGGAGAATAAGGTTACAGCATGAAAGGGAATTTAATGCTGCTCAAGACAGCATTACCACTGAATTGAATAAGCTAGCCCCTGCCTCTCAAAGTTTCAAGATTTCAGGCTCTCGACCCGAATTTAATGACCCCAATGTCCCCTGGCAAAGATTAATCCAAAGACCTTCTGAAATTTGTCTGCCAACCAACCGCAATCCCACTCCAGAAGAAGTGAAGAAATGGAGGCAAAATGAACTGATGAGATATTTTGTTAAACTCGTCAGGGAATCCGCATCTTCAAAAGTTATAAAACATTAGCAGATGCTGCAGAAAAATTCACGAAGATGTTAGAAGATGGAAAACTTCCTCTCCAGCTAGATATGATATCCAAGCATCAAAGCGGAGATCGGATAGCCCATCCAGAAGACTGGATTCTTGCTTTCGACAGATCATACGAAGGTAGAGCTATCTATCTAGATCGAGGGCATGACTCTCTACAGCACTGGTGGCGTGGAATCGAGAATGATCTAGCGAAAAAGCCATGGAGACATGCGGACTATAGGAGCTGGAATTCTTAGTATATTAGTTTTGTTTGTAATTTTTCTTAGCAAATCGTGCACTCTATCTTTGAATATCAATAAAAATGTTTGCTTGTCTTAAAAGATTACAACTCGTAATCTACTGTGTTGATGTATGATTACATAACTTAAATTGTTAGATAACTATCACAAGTATAGAAACTTGTTTGAAAATTAAGCTGTATGAACTTGTCTACGAACAGTTCATAATTTCAGTTGTATGCACTTAGAATACATTTTAAGATTGTGCATGCACGCCAATAATAAGCTTAAGTTGTAAAAATTCTTAGCTGTATCGAACTCGCCTGCGAGCAGTTCATAAATTAGACTAAGTTACTGAAAGCCAGATCATTTGACGTAAGACTAAGAACTCTGCCAGAAGTCATCAAAGAAGATTATTTCATGAAGAAGGTTTTGGCATCATCAAGAAAGACTTCAAAGATTTAAATTCTTGGCAAATTGTCAAAAAGGGGAAAATTGTTGGGATAACAAATACCCTGTATCGAAACAGTCAGGATAATCAATCCCTGTATCGAATAGTGATAAGAGGTTTTGACAATATGTTAATCCTCAATACAGTAAGGAAACTGTATCGATAAGTTGAAGTATCTGTAACACCCCAATAAGGCGGCCATTACAGTGCCGTGTACCCCACACTGGGACCCACCAGGCGATACCCAAAAAATAGATTAAATACACAATACATGTGATACCGAACCACAAAACATAGTACTTACTCCGATTTGGAGTTTACAGTAATATGGCCAACGACCTTATTATACACATGATCCAAAATATAAGTATAATCCATATGGAGATGGAATATACTTTAAATAGCAATACATATGTTCACACTTAAAATAAAGTGAAAAGATAACATTACACGGTACGAACATGACCGGACACAAAAGACTTGGGGCCCTCGAACTAGTATCCTTCGAACCCTTCGTCATCACCCTGATCTTCCCGTGCCTTGCCCTCTCCTCGACCTAAAATACAACACAAGTATTTCGCCCAACACAGGGTCAGATATACATGATAAATGATTCTCAAGATATTATACAATTCACATATATAAGATTTCAAGGAAAAAAACCCGACTAACGAACATACCCCTCGGGCGTATGAACGCTTAGTCACAACACGTCGAACACATCCAATATATAAATGGACTATGAACGACTAAGATAGTACGGCTCAAGAGGGACATCACAGTACGCCCGATCCGAATATGTGTCAGTGCACATGTCCACCCCGTATACGGAATCCAGGATATACGTGGGACAATGTACCTAATTAGCCTCAACGAACTACGTCTCGTGTGCACAGCCCAACAGGGAAAATATTCACGCATGACTATATATGTGCCCGGCTAAAAATCTTACACAATATCCAATCGGAACGTAGATATGACTCCGGATATGTCACGATGCAACATGACAACAAATTCAATAATTCACAAATCCGATTAAAGATCAAGGACTCACTGAAATGACAATAAGGTCAACAATATCAAGGGTTCGAAAGTGACGAACTTAGGAATACAATCCAACGATGAAAACGGGACATCATTAAGAACAACCTCAAATCACAAGACACAAGTTTATAAGTGTTTCATTTACATGAAATGCATAATCATCATAAAAATCCACATATCATTATAACCAAGCAAGATAACATGCCTCAATACGGAGGCGAGAATAGTCCTTCCTTGTCGAACAAACGAACGGACGGCCCTCGATTCAAAATCGGTTACTCGAATAATCAACCTTGAATGAAGTATATTTTACTCAATAATACGTTCATATGATCATCTATACCAAATTTTAACGAGACAACATCCTAATTCCCATTTGAGTAGTTCAACTTTTAAGATATTTAAGTGTTACTCGATTCAAAAGTACTTTAGCCGACGACCCGAAAAAAAACGGCCAACGACTATAAAGTGTCGTCGGCTAAACTTCGCACTTTAGCCGACGACTCAGTTTGTCGTTGGATAAAGGGTTTTAGCCGACGAATTGGCGGAGGTCGTCGGCTAAATGTCTAAATAGTCATCGGCTATATTAAAGAGGTTTAGCCGACGATCGAGATAACGTTTGGCCGACCGAAAAAAAAAATAATACACTTTAGCCGACGACCTAGATCTAGGTCGTCGGCTAAACTCCTTCCGATAAAAAAATAATATTGTAATGGTTTAGCCGACGACCTAGATCGAGGTCGTCGGCTAAACACTTTTTTAAAAACAATAAAAAATAATATACATTAGCCGACGACCTAAATCTAGGTCGTCGGCTAAACTCCTTCCGATCAAACAATAATATTGTAATGGTTTAGCCGGCGACCTAGATCGAGGTCGGCGGGTAAACACTTTTTAAAAAAAAATATATAATTTAGCCGACGACCTAGATCTAGGTCGTCGGCTAAACTCCTCCCAAAAAAAAATAATATTGTAATGGTTTAGCCGGCGACCTAGATCGAGGTCGGCGGCTAAACACTTTCTGAAAAAAATAATATACTTTAGCGACGACCTAGATCTAGGTCGTGGCTAAACTCCTTGAAAAAAAAATAATATTGTAATGGTTTAGCCGACGACCTAGATCGAGGTCGGCGGCTAAACATTTTTTCTGAAGAAAAAAAAATAATATACTTTAGCCGACGACCTAGGTCTAGGTCGTCGGCTAAACTTCTTCCGAAAAAAAAATACTATTGTAATAGTTTAGCCGACGACCTAGATCGAGGTCGGCTAAACATTTTACGAAGAAAAAAATAATATACTTTAGCCGACGACCTAGATCTAGGTCGTCGGCTAAACCTCCAAGTGAAAATTATTTATAGTTCAGGGAACACCAACCTAATCTTGCCCCTCTCCCCGCTAAAGAGCACATTTCTAGCTGGAGTGACGAAGGTTTCTACCGGTTGTTATAATCACCATTTCGATTAAGGTATGTATTTTATTGTATTTTTTATTGTGATTTCGAAACTTTGTATTATTCATGTTACATTCGATAGCTTTTATGTAAAACGATTAAGTTTTATGATGATTGTCAAGATTTTTCCAAAAATTATGTACGAGAGAAGTCAAGAGATCTGATTTGCGTAAAATGCAAGATGAGATCATCTATATGTTGTGCAAGTTTGAGCGAATATTTCCTCCAAACTTTTTTGACCTCATGCCTCACCTCATGATCCACCTTCCCAGGCAGTTATTGGTCACTGGTCCAGTGCACTACACGTGGATGTACCCGATTGAAAGGTAACATAATTTTGTATGATATAAATATATAAATATATATATATTGTCAAATTAAGTATGATTTTTAACAAAATGACAATATTACAGGCAACTCGGTGATTACAAAGACTCCGCGGCCAATAAGTCTGCACCAGAAGGATGCATTGCAGAATCTTACCTTGCGTCGGAGTGTATTACGCATATTAAGTTGTATTTGGGCACCTTCGAGCCCCCTTCCCGCTCTATTCCAGCAGATAAAATACAATTCAATCTTTCTATCATATGCACTGAGGTTGACGTTTATGGGAGGTTGCCAGGAAAACAATTAGACCCGTACGAGTCACGAATTGCACATTAGTAGATATTGCTCAATTGTCCAGAAGTTCAGTACTGGAAAGACATCCACTTGTCATGCGATATGGTGCAGGGTGACACTAGATTCCACAATGAAACTTTTGCCGACTATTTTGGAGAATGGGTACGTATACATTCAGTTGCTATTACATTTTGGACTTAATATATTTTTTTACATAAAAAGTTTATTTACGACAGATGACACACATACAAGATGACGGACACCCTAACTGGTCGCGTGAACTTATGCTTCTTTCTATGAAGCCGGTTATGTCAAGAATTTATTCGATGGCCAAAGTCAACGGTGTCACATTCGTATGCCTTGAGAGAGACCAGAAAAAAAGATGTCAAAATTCTGGGGTTATGATAGATGGTGGATATTACGGTGTTCTTTTGGATGTGGTAGAACTAATTTACGGGGAAGGCATGACAATTTACTTGTTTAAGTGTCGATGGTACGACAACAGTCTTGGAACCGATATGCAAGACGACTACGGGTTGTTATCTGTTGACACTTCCATTTCATGGTATGAAAGTGATCCTTTTGTATTTGCTACATCAGCAAAGTCGGTGTATTATTTGGACGACTTGGTGAAAAAGGGCACATGGAAGGTAGTGAACGTTGTGACAACGAGGAATATTTTTAGTGCTGCTACACTGGGTGAAACAACAGGTACTGATGACGATGATGCTTATCAAGAGCCAAATGCAGCAAATATTCCACCATCAACAACAATTACAATGAATAATGTTCCTGAAGGACGAGTCGTCCGACTACGTTGACGTTGATACAAACGAATTACTTGAAAATTCTGATGACGATAATGTGGACGACTTGAGATATATGTTGCCAGATATCAACTCAGATAATGAGACAGACTGTAGTGATGACTCAAACTATGAGCCATAAATTTAGTAGATGTATATTTTCATTTGTTAAATATAATTAAAAAAATAGTAATAATAATAATCATAATCATAACATTAATATAATATCAATAATATTATTAAAAAAACCCGGGGGGTTTCGCCGACGACAAGATCTACGTCGCCGACCAAAGTTTTTTTAAAAAAAAAATTATAATTTAGCCGACGACATATAAAACGGTCGTCGGCTAAACCCCAGCAATGACCCGACCGTACAGTGTGTTATCCCATTCTGGGCAGGTGCGACACGGCCCGTGTCCCCTGACACGATCGACCAATGTTTTTTAAAAAAAAAAAATTAAACTTTAGCCGTCGACTTATAAGAAGGTCGTCGGCTAAACTCCCGACCGTGTCCATCGACACGGACCGTGTCGCACCCCCCCAGAAATTAAAAACACACTGCTTGCCTGCCCGACCGTGTTGTCTAACACGGTCGGGTCATTGCTGGGTTTAGCCGACGACCGTCTTATATGTCGTCGGCTAAAGTGTAATTTTTTTTTTACAAAACTTTAGCCGACGACGTAGATCTTGTCGTCGGCTAAACCCGCACCTTTTATACGTTTCTGGTACCTCCCTTTTGTTATTTTCTTCTTCTGGTTTAGTCCTCGCCCGTCGCCCGTCGCCCGCCGATCGTCACCCAGCCCCAACCGCCCGTCACCTAGCTGCCCGTCGCCTAGCCCCCGTCCCGCCGATCGTCACCCGGTGATCGTCCCCGCCCACCCAGCGCCCTCGCCGGTCCCATCGCCCGCCAGACGCCCTCCGCCCCGGGCCCAGCCGATCGTCCCGCCCGCCAGCCCCGGTCCCATCGCCCGCCCGCCCGCCCGACGCCCTCCGCCCGACGCCCTCCGCCCGTCGCCCGCCAGCCCGGCCGCGGTAACCCTTGTCTTTATTTATTTTTTTTATTTTTTTTTGTTGAATTTATTGTATTTGTTTGATGAATTTTTTTAGATTATGTGATGAATTAGATAAATTGTTTAATGAGTTGTGATGCAATTTTTGATGAATTTAGTATTTTCAATATTTTGTGTTTAATGAGTTGTGAATTTGATGAATTTGTTTGAGGAGGAAGGGATTGTATAGCCGGCGTTAATCGAAAGATTAACGTGGTATGGCATTGATAATTACTGTTGTGTTGAATTCTGAATTTGATGAATTTGTTTAGATTATTTGATGAATTTGTTTAGAAATATTTGATGAATTTGTTTGAGGAGGAAGGAATTTTATAGCCGGCGTTAATCGAAAGATTAACGTGGTATGGCATTGATAATTACCGTTGTGTTGAGTTGTGAATTTGATTTATTTGTTTAGATTATGGATAGAATAAAGAAAGCGTTGTGGAAGAAGTCGACAAAGTTGACCACTCTCGATTCGGGGGGGAGTTCCGCAGCCTCTAGTAAGGCGGATCCCGGTACACTATACATATCTGAGAGCATCATTCGTGCCCGCCAGATGCTAGAAGCTACCGGCATGAACGCTGACGATTTTTATAGGCCGACAGATGAGCCCGCTACACTAGCGCGGCGTTTATCCTTTCAGACACCACGGCCGACCCACTAGCAGTCGGAGACTCGTATGCCTCCCATCCACCGACCCACGTCTAGCCCTCAGGAGATGTACGGAGTTCCTCGTCCGCGGTGCCCCACGGTCCGCCGCCGACTCTATTCATGCCTCCGATGGTTCCGACTATTCCAAAGGTCGATAAGATGGGATCCCGAGTTCCCGTTCGATTGATTAGCCATGATGAGGCATACGTCTACGAGTCTTGGCCAGACAACATGTTTTGGCGGAGTTGTCGGGTTTCGAAGACGAAACTGTACGATGAGATAGAGAGGGAGAAGGAGAAGGGGAAAAATGTAGTCGAGGAGGAGAAGAAAAACTCGTGGCCCAGCAAAGGGTCTGGCGCTCGACTCGTACGTAAGTAAGCATGGCCGTTATGAGATTCCTTTAGACAGACACGGCCGGTGATGTCTTCTGACGTTGCGGCGTCATATAGCCGTAATGTTGGCTTTGTCATTCGGGACAGAGTCCCCGTTTTGTGGCCCGATTGGGGGGACGTGCCGCAGTGCGTGAAGGATGCTTTGAATAATGCTATGTCGGTAAGTTAATAAATATTTAATAAGTGTTTTTCAATCAACACGTAGTTCTTGAAAATGCAATATGTGATGTTTTTAAATTATTGCGTATTTATGTTGTTCATAGGTGTGGTTTGTCATTCCCGACTCTCTACTACGTACTTGGTGTGACGAGGTGCAGTCTACCAAGTAAGTCATTTTAATTTATTTTGTATCTACATTGTTTGCGTAATTTTTTTTCTTACGAATGATATATGTTGTGCAACGTGTGTTGTAGGTATAAATCTTGGAAAAATGAGATGCACATTTTCTGGACAGCCCGGGGTGATACCCGAGAGGCTACCCCGGAAGAATTCAAGTTCCGGGAGTACGAGTGGAAGTGGCTACGCGCCCATTTTTGCGACCCAGAGTTCATGATATGACTAAAATACCCTCATTTCATTCTTCCTCTTTCAGATTTTATTTTTTTGAATTCTAAATATAAACTCCATTTTTTTAAATTAATATTTCAGAATATAAATAATACTTGAAGTTCCGGTTTTTTTAAATTATATTATTAATATTAAAAAATTGGAATTTTTTTATTCAAAAGTGGAAATAAATTGTTTTAATAAAAATAAAAATCTGAATATTGTATTTTATTTATTAAAAAAAATGCTAGTATTTAATAAAAAATAATAATATGTCAGTTTTTATTTTTTTGGAATTCTAAATATAAACTCAGTTCTAAATAATATTTTTTTGAAGGCGACTAGCTTGACCAACACGACCAATCGTGCTGGTCTGACTGACCATCACAGTCTGGGTTCCCGGTCGTTAGCCAGAGTTGCGCACGAGGCCATTTCTTCTGATTCGTTGGACGCATTTGCCTACGTGACTCAAAAAGCATTTCCGAACCGTCCCGAGGAGCATGTAAGTCCTTTTTTATTTTATTTTAGTAATAAAATAAATGCCTTTGTATCATACTTTTATTGATATTCAAATATTTATTTTCATATTAACTTAGGAGCGTGTGCGGGAGGAGTCTCGAGAGGATGCTTTGAGATTGCTCGGGAGCGATATCCGGACTTAGCGGAGGTGACCTCGGTCTGCCATTGGACGGATCGATCGGGCCGATCCTTATGTTCGCGCTAGGGTGTGGGGTACCGTCTACCATCCTAGAGGTAGTCGGTACCGCACTAAGATGATGGGAGCCGAGGGTCACCATGTATTGAAAGATACCCCGGCTTCAGGCGCCCTCACGGACGGGATGCACGGACTGCCTATCTCGAGGAGCAGTTGAGGGCGGAGAGGGAGCTCCGAGCTGAGAATGAAAGGAGGACTCAGACGCGGTTACATGAGAGCGAGCAGAGGACTGAGTCGCGGTTAGAGAGTTTCCAGAGACAGCAGCAGGCCATGATGGACTATATGATGACGCTGACTCAGACCATTACTCAGGCTGGACTGCAGGCACCTGCTCCACTTCCTTCTCTCTTCGGACAGACCCCATCTTCACAGCCTCATCACGAGGATCTAGGGGATGGTGGTAATCCTTCTACTACTACATTTCGGCATTTAGATGATTTTGGCAGTGGATTGTAGTTGTGTTGTTGTAGTACTCTTGTATATTTATATTTGTGTTACAATTGTGTAAGTGATTTTATTGACGCTACTAGTATGTTGATGAAATTAATGTTCTTGAATGTGTTGTGCATTGTGATGCATATAATGTTGGGCATATTATTAATGGTATTAGTTGAATGTGTTGCGCGTGATTGTTGTTGATAAAGAGAGCTGCTGTATAAAAATTGCAGGTGCAAAAAATACAGGTTTTGGGATCCCAAAATCTGAATTAAATTTTTTTTTAAAAAAAGGGTTTTAGCCGACGACATATAAGACGGTCGTCGGCTAAAGTAAAGGTTTTAGCCGACGACCTATACGATGGTCGTCGGCTAAAGTAATTTATTTATTTTTTAAATAATGGGTTTTAGCCGACGACCTATTAGCCGGTCGTCGGAAAAAATAATTTAATTTTTTTTTAAAAAATGGTTTTAGCCGACGACATATAAGACGGTCGTCGGCTAAACTCTATTGTTTTTTTTAAAAAAAAAACGATTTTAGCCGACCGTCTTGTTACGGTCGTCGGCTAAACTCTATTGTTTTTTTTTAAAAAAAAACGATTTTAGCCGACCGTCTTGTTACGGTCGTCGGCTAAATTTTTTTTTTCCAACAGGTTTAGCCGACGATCGTGTAGTAGTGGTCGGCTAATTTTGGAACTTTAGCCGACGACTGCACAAAAGTCGTCGGCTAAACCTTGGCCGACGAATATCGGCCGACGGTTTTTTAGCCGACGGCTGGCATGATTAGCCGACGACTTTGGGGTTTAGCCGACCACTTTAGGTCATCGGCTAATGTCTGATTTTTGGTAGTGGAGGAATCAGTCCCTCCTGTATCCATGTCTACAGACGCACCTTCGCAACAGGAGGACAAAGCACCCACTGCCACCGAACCCGCATCAACTGTTCCCGCCCCATCAACTATAGAATCCGAGGACGGTATTATACCTGAGGATGTCCAACTCAATTCACGCCCTGCCGTGAATTTGAGAAGGTTAAATGGAGCCGAAGATTTTGCCAAACCGGATTCTCCCATTACTGCTGCTAGGAAAGAGCGATTGCATGCTCTTGGCCTTCAAACCGTCTTTATCCAGGATGTAGTTAATGCCCTGTCTTCAGTGGAAAAAGCTCTGAATTGGATGCATACCTCTGCCGTTGAAGAGATGACTGGGTTGCAGCATGAAGTTTCTCGTGTTGTCGAAGCTTTCACTATCCTGCCCCAAGTCTTCAAGCAAGCCCTTGCCAATCTTCAAGAGAAGCAAGAGCAACTCCTAGGAGACGAAGCAACCAAAACGCGCATATCTGAGGCCAAGACCACAGCAGCTATGATCGAAATCTCACTTGCGAGCCCATGAAAAAAGTATCAAAGATATGTCGCAGGTGCTCTCCTCCCTTGTCAAGAGAATGATAAACATTGAGACGAAACAGGATGCCAGACTGGAGATCCTAGGACGTCTTGATGATGCCAAAAAGGGGGAAGAAGCAAGAGAAGCTGCAAGGAGAATAAGGTTACAGCATGAAAGGGAATTTAATGCTGCTCAAGACAGCATTACCACTGAATTGAATAAGCTAGCCCCTGCCTCTCAAAGTTTCAAGATTTCAGGCTCTCGACCCAAATTTAATGACCCCAATGTCCCCTGGCAAAGATTAATCCAAATACCTTCTGAAATTTGTCATCCAACCAACCGCAATCCCACTCCCGAAGAAGTGAAGAAATGGAGGCAAAATGAACTAATGAGATATTTTGTTAAACTCGTCAGGAAATCCGCATCTTCAAAAGTTATAAAACATTAGCGGATGCTGCAGAAAAATTCACGAAGATGTTAGAAGACGGAAAACTTTCTCTCCACCTAGATATGATATCCAAGCATCAAAGAGGAGATCGGATAACCCATCCAGAAGATTGGATTCTTGCTTTCGACAGATCATACGAAGGTAGAGCTATCTATCTAGATCGAGGGCATGACTCTCTACAGCACTGGTGGCGTGGAACCGAGAATGATCCAGCGAAAAAGCCATGGAGACATGCGGACTATAGGAGCTGGAATTCTTAGTATATTAGTTTTGTTTGTAATTTTTCTTTCGAAACAGCAAACCGTGTAGTCTATCTTTGAATATCAATAAAAATGTTTCCTTGTCTTGAAAGATTACAACTCGTAATCTACTGTGTTGATGTATGATTACATAACTTAAATTGTTAGATAACTATCACAAGTATAGAAACTTGTTTGAAAATTAAGCTGTACGAACTTGTCTACGAACAGTTCATAATTTCAGTTGTATGCACTTAGAATACAGTGTACGATTGTGCATGCGCGCCAATCATAAGCTTAAGTTGTAAAAATTCTTAGCTGTATCGAACTCGCCTGCTAGCAGTTCATAAATTAGACTAAGTTACTGAAAGCCATATCATTTGACAGAAGACCAAGAACTCTGCCAGAAGTCATCAAAGAAGATTATTTCATGAAGAAGGTTTTGGCATCATCAAGAAAGACTTCAAAGATTTAAAGTCTTGGCAAATTGTCAAAAATGGGGAAATTGTTGGGATAACAAATACCCTGTATCGAAACAGTCAGGATAATCAATCCCTGTATCGAATAGTGATAAGAGGTTTTGACAATATGCCAATCCTCAATACAGTAAGGAAACTGTATCGATAAGTTGAAGTATCTGTAACACCCCAACAAGGCGGCCATTACAGTGCCGTGTACCCCACACTGGGACCCACCAGGCGATACCCAAAAAATAGATTAAATACACAATACATGTGATACCGAACCACAAAACATAGTACTTACTCCGATTTGGAGTTTACAGTAATATGGCCAACGGCCTTATTATACACATGATCTAAAATATAAGTATAATCCATATGGAGATGGAATATACTTTAAATAGCAATACATTTGTTCACACTTAAAATAAAGCGAAAAGATAACATTACACGGTACGAACATGACCGGACACAAAAGACTTGGGGCCCTCAAACTAGTATCCTTCGAACCCTTCGTCATTACCCTGATCTTCCCGTGCCTTGCCCTCTCCTCGACCTAAAATACAACACAAATATTTCGCCCAACATAGGGTCTGATATACATGATAAATGATTCTCAAGATATTATACAATTCACATATATAAGATTTCAAGGAAAACAACCCGACTAACGAACATACCCCTCGGGCGTATGAACGCTTAGTCACAACACGTCGAACACATCCAATATATAAATGGACTATGAACGACTAAGATAGTACGGCTCAAGAGGGACATCACAGTACACCCGATCCGAATATGTGTCAGTGCACATGTCCACCCTGTATACGGAATCCAGGATATATGTGGGACAATGTACCTAATTAGCCTCAACGAACTACGTCTCATGTGCACAGCCCAACAAGGAAAATATTCACGCATGACTATATATGTGCCGGGCTAAAAATCTTACACAATATCCAATTGGAACGTATATATGACTCCGGATATGTCACGATGCAACATGACAACAAATTCAATAATTCACAAATCCGATTAAAGATCAAGGACTCACCGAAATGACAATAAGGTCAACAACATCAAGGGTTCGAAAGTGACGAACTTAGGAATACAATACAACGATGAAAACGGGACATCATTAAGAACAACCTCAAATCACAAGACACAAGTTTATAAGTGTTTCATTTACACGAAATGCATAATCATCATAAAAATCCACACATCATTATAACCAAGCAAGATAACTTGCCTCAATACGGAGGCGAGAATAGTCCTTCCTTGTCGAACGAACGAACGGACGGCCCTCGATACAAAATCGGTTACTCGAATAATCAACCTTGAATGAAGTATATTTTACTCAATAATACGTTCATATGATCATCTATACCAAATTTTAACGAGACAACATCCTAATTCCCATTTGAGTAGTTCAACTTTTAAGATATTTAAGTGTTACTCCAAGAACCTTATTCATACCATTCTATTCTTACAATTGATTACAATGTGTTACCAAATGTTTGCTGGATTAAGAATTAATCCAGAATGTGTTAAACAATAATCGTGTACCATTTAAACTTATTAAGAACATCTCAATTGATTACAAGTAAAAATCTGCATTACACCCAATCACTTATGTTGAGTTAATTAGTTGTAAATCCATATCATGATCATGAAGACTATCTCAAGCTTAACACCATCCTTGTAATCTTCTAACTAACCTGGAGATTCAAATATCATGCCTCTGAATTTACCTAGCTTAGATTCAAGAAGGTCATTTCATTCTTCTAATGATCAACAAGAGTTTCTTAAAACATTTTATGGTAATTATTCCAACAAGTTATTTACATTATAATGAAACAAGGACTATTATTAGTCCAATGGTGTTATTAGTCCAGCAAGAAGAGTGTGGTTTAACTAAACATGATCATCATCATTCAAAACAGCAAGAACACATCATTACAAATCCCCTAATCATCATATTCATCATTAAGTTTGTTGGAAGCTTAACTACAAACATGTTTAGCTTGATTAATTCATCACTAGGTAGAGTATACTTAATCACTATCATTACAATTACGAGATTATAGGGTTAAATCGTATAACATACCTTCAGAAATTAAGAACAATACACCAAAACCACAAGAACACAATCTAAGCTTCAAGAATGACTCCAACTTCCAATCAACAAGCTCCAAAATCAAAATGTAAAGCTCAAACACAAGTTGGAAGAAGGTAAATTTGATCTAGGGATGAAGGGGGATGATTATATGGGTGAAAAATCGGAGTTTGGACGTGCAAAATGAAAGACACAAGTTGTCTTTTTATAACAGCACAGTTCGTTACGTACGTTATCACAAGAGGATAACGTATGTTAACAGCTTTACGTATGCTACACAAAAAGTGTTACGTATGTAAGCTAAGTCCAGAGGCAACTGGACTGAAATACGAACATCATTACGTACGTTACCGCTTGAAGCTTTACGTACGTAATGTAGGTCAACTAGGTTGCCTCCAAAAGATCAGATATTCAAATCCCGTCCGGCCCCACACGCCGAAAGTTGAGATCGGATAAGATTACACTGGTTACGTACGTAACAGGTGCCTCTTTATGTACGTAAATGCCTTAAAATAGCGTACGCTATGCCTAAGGATTAGCGTACGTTAGGCTCAGGTTTAATAGCTCAAAAAAATGTACTTATCTATACAATGTTGAGAATTCAATCATAGTGATATATTATGATATATTCTAACATCAATATTCATTACACAAATGCAACAAGACTACAACAGTATTGAATTATCCGAATAATACAACACTAAGTAAGAATTTCCGTCGGGTATTACATACTCCCCCCCTTAAAAGGGGTTTCGTCCCCGAAACTAAGGGGTAAATAATTCAGGATACCTCTCTTGAATGCTACTCTCCGTCTCCCATGTAGCCTCCTTGACCCCGTGTCGTGACCACTGAACCTTCAGTAGGGGAATCGTCTTATTCCACAATTGTTTGATCATCCTCTCAAGTATCCGTACGGGGCGCTCCTCAAATGAATGATCCTCCACTAAATCGATCTCATCGAACTGAAGTACATGACTTGGATCAGCAACGTATTTCCTTAACTGGGAGACATGGAACACGTTATGAATCCGGCTCAGGGTTGGTGGTAAAGCCAGGCGATAGGCTAAATCGCCTACTCGTTCCAAAACCTCAAACGGCCCGATATACCTCGGACTCAGATTGCCTCTCTTCCCAAAACGAAAAACTCCTCGAGTAGGGGACACCTTCATTAGTACATGGTCGCCGACCTCGAACTCAAGCGGTCGGCGGCGGTTGTCTGCGTAAGACTTCGGTCGGCTTTGAGTCGTCAACAAACGACTCCTAATCAGAGTGATCTTTTCACGGGATGCTAACAACATATCGGATTCCATACCCAAGGTTTCAGACGGATCGTCCCAACACAGAGGGGATCTACAATGATGGCCATACAACGCTTCATAAGGTGCCATCTGGATCGAAGTGTGCCAGCTATTATTATAAGTGAATTCCACCAAAGGTAGTTGGGCCTCCCAATCATCCCTCAGCATATCCTCTAAAGTTTGGATAGTCCTCTCAGTCTGACCATCCGTCTGCGGGTGAAATGTTGTGCTGAAGTTCAATTGCGTACCCATCGCATGATGAACTGCTTTCCAAAAATGTGACACGAATCGCCCGTCACGATCTGATACAATACTCTTAGGGGTACCATGTAACCTTACAATCTCTTTGATAAATAGTTGGGCCAATCTCTCGGGTCCCCAAGTGTCTTTAATCTCCAGAAAGTGGGTTGATTTGGTCAGACGATCCACAATCACCCAAATCGTATTCTTCCCTCGATGACTCGTCGGCAAGCTGGTGATAAAATCCATCGATATGTCCTCCCATTTCCACTCGGGGATCGGAAGTGGTTTCAGCATTCCTGCGGGTCGCTGGTGCTCAATCTTAACTTGTTGACAGGTTAAACACCTCGAAACGAATTCCGCAACTTCACGTTTCATACTTCCCTACCAATAATATTGTTTCAAATCCTTATAGATTTTGCTAGACCCCGGATGGATAGAGTACGGGGTAGCATGAGCTTCTCTCAGGATAGAATTCCTTAATTCATCATCTGTGGGTACACAAAGTCGGTTCCTGAAGCATATCAATCCATCCTCATGGATCACAAAGCCAGGGGCTTTCCCTTGAGTTACTTCATTCCGAACTCGAGATAAAAATGGTTCCGTAACTTGCTTCGATATAATTATATCCTCAAGGGATGATGAAATCTCAAGTATACAGAGTTGTACTTGAATACGCTATAACCAGACTTCAATTTTTGGCCTCACCAATTCTAACTGCAATTCCCTCTAAGTTGTTAGGCGGGCAAGCATCTGCTCCTGTACTGTTTTATGACTCAAAGCATCGGCAACTACATTTGCTTTGCCCGGATGATAAAGGATCTCGATATCATAATCTTTGATGAGTTCTAGCCACCTTCTCTGCCTCATGTTTAACTCCTTCTGAGTAAAAATATATTTCAGGCTCTTGTGATCAGTAAAAATCTGACAGGTAACTCCATACAGATAATGACGCCAGATTTTTAAAGCAAACACCACGGCTGCGAGTTCTAAATCATGGGTGGGGTAGTTGACCTCATAAGGTCGTAGTTGTCTCGATGCATAGGAGATCACCTTCCCATTCTACATTAGTACACACCCAAGGCCCTGTTTAGATGCGTCACTATACACTACAAACCCTTCCGTTCCTTTCGGTAGGACTAAAATAGGTGCCGAAATCAAACGACTCTTAAGTTCATCAAAACTCCACTGACATGCCTCTGACCCTAAATACTTCTTATCCTTCCTCAGCAAATTAGTCATTGGTTGGGCAATTTTGGAAAAACCTTCCACGAACCGTCGGTAATAACCTGCTAGTCCCAAGAAACTGCGTACTTTCTTAACGTTCTTTGGTGGTAGCCAGTCTCGGATAGCTTCTATCTTCTGTGGGTCTACTTGCACCCCATAGGCTGATATCACATGTCCGAGAAAGATAACTTCACGCATCCAGAATTCACATTTAGAAAAATTTTCATAAAGCTGCTCCCGCCTTAACGACTCAAGAACTAGATGGAGATGACGCTCGTGCTCTTCATGGTCACGAGAGTAGATCAGAATGTCATCAATAAAAATGACTACAAAGTGATCCAGATAATTAATAAAGACTCGATTCATCAGCTCCATGAATACTGCCGGTGCATTCGTCAGTCCAAAAGGCATCACTACGAACTCATAATGTCCATAGCGAGTACGAAAAGCGGTCTTCGAAATATCAGACTCACAAATCCTTAACTGATGGTAACCAGACC
Organism: Orobanche coerulescens; assembly: GCA_033398695.1. NCBI lineage: Eukaryota > Viridiplantae > Streptophyta > Magnoliopsida > Lamiales > Orobanchaceae > Orobanche > Orobanche coerulescens. Next base: position 68,436,106 of record CM065809.1, read on the forward strand.
TCAAGTCGATTTTAGAAAACACAGCAGCCCCTTGAAGCTGATCCAATAAATCGTCAATACGTGGCAATGGATATTTGTTCTTAATGGTTACCATGTTCAGCTCACGATAATCAATACACAGACGTAGGGATCCGTCCTTCTTTCGTACAAATAGTACTGGTGCTCCCCAAGGGGACGCGCTAGGTCTAATGTAGCCCTTCTCGGTCAAATCCTCAAGTTGGCTCTTCAGCTCCTACATCTCAGTCGGAGCCATACGATACGGTGCTTTTGAAAGCGGGGACATACCAGGCTCTAACTCAATATTGAATTTTACATCACGATGTGGAGGTAAGCCTGGCAACTCATTTGGAAATACGTCTGGGTAGTCTCGGACTACCGGAATATCGATCAATTCAATTGGTCGATCCGTTGTCTTGGTCATGTAACACCAATAGCCAATACATCCCTGATTTAGCAGTTTCACTGTTTTCATAGCGCTGATGACTCTCCCGGAACGGCTGGGATTGTCACCCTGGAAGGTACACTTAATACCATCGTCAGATGTGACGGTCCTTTGTTAAGCTGACACCGACGATTATGGCATCATGACGGTCCATCCAATCGATACCCAAGATCACATCATCTTTAGGTAAATCGAGCACAATTAAATTTGACAACCACTCACGGTCGTTCATACGAATCGAGCAGTCCTGAACTTCACGATTCCCAACAATTCTTCTACCATCGGGTAGACCAATAATATAAGGTTCACAATTGATAACATGCTCTAATTGCAAACGACTCAAACAAGAAGCAGATAAAAGGAGTTTGAAGCACCGGTATCAAAAAGAACACGGACAGGCTGAGATTGGATCTTGAGAGTACCTGCAATCATGCTGGCTTCGGGATCTTCAGCCTTCTTCATCTTGTAGACTCTGGGTTTTGCAGCCCCGGCACCAGAGGTACCAGCTTGATTTCCACGCCCCATCCCTTTGTTTGCCCTGGTAGTGTGATAAGAAGCGAACGGAGGTACACGGTCCTGAACTGAAGCCTGTACTGGAGCATGAGGTGCTGTGGGAGTACGTCCTGGTCCACTCCTGCAATAACGAGCACGATGTCCATTTTTCCCACAAGTATGGCATGACACGGCTGGCCTTGGGCATTTCGAATTGATGTGCCCCTGGTCTCCACAGTTATAGCACACAACAGATAGGCTGACTGCTCAAGGTTGCGATCCGGTTGGATTCGATGCCATAGGTTGCCGTTCAGAAGGATTTGGCACTGGTTGGGGTCTCTTGAATGTTCCCCGGTTCTTTGTCATGCAGTTACATTTCTGAATTTCTTGTTGTTAGACTGCGGTTGCTTCTTGGAATTTCTTTCACGGTCAATTCGTACTCCAGAGCTTTCTCAATGAACTCCGGTAGGGTCACACAATGATGGTACAACAGCTGCATTCTCATTCGGGGTTTAAGCCTTTTGAGAAAGTATTTGATCTTATTAGCCTCCGTTTGGACAATCGTTGCGACAAAAGGAAGAAGTGCGTGGAATTTCTCGGCGATAGATAGTACGTCATTATCTTCGGATGGGTCCGGATTCAGCAATTCTGATAGTTTGGCCTCGCGGAGAGGACCCGGATAGTAACGGTCTAGCATGAGACTTATAAATTCTTCCCAAATACATACTCCATCAGCTGGCCTCACCGAAAGCCACCAAGTGTGGGCGCCCTTGCCCAAGTAGTAAGCTGCTACGGAGACGCGATTCTCTACTGGACAGTCTACCATATCGAACAATTTCTCGAAGTGTTCGATCCAATACACGATATCAGCCGTCTCAGAGGAACCTTCAAAAATCAAGGGTCGCTGGCGAGAGATGTCGCTGATGATCCGACTCACCGGTCCGCCATGTACAGGAGGTGGCCCTTGATGCTGGTCGGTAGCAGCTCTCTGCATAGTTTCCATTAACTGACCCATTTGGGTCATCTGAGCCATCATGCCCTGCATCACAGTGTAAGGATCGACACGAGCATCCTCGCATCCAGTGTGGTGCGATTGGTCCCTGGAAGGCGAATCACTGCCTGTGGAACTATGCTCTGCATTCGCACGCCTGTTGGCTCGTGGTATCGGGATTCAGCCCCTTCCGCGGCCTCGTCCCCCTATGCCACAGCCTCTCAAATTTCTTTCCATACTGAAAGAATCAATTCGTAAAGATAACCATAAGTACAGTTCATGATACCAATCAGAATTCATGCTAAGTTAATGGTAGTAAGAAATTACATATTCAAGAAAACAGTTCGTAATGAGTTATCGACACTACGAGGGTCATACAGAATATCATATCGACGTTTGAATCGAACAATGTCAATCATATAATCAATCCAGAATTTTATTCGTATCATCAATCAGATAATTCCTACCACAAACCCTTAAAATGCCAAGATCGACAAAGAGATCCATTCAAATATCAATATGATGTCAATAATTTAATCATGGTTCATCAAGTACGTACCGCATTTGGCTCGTAGGATCAGGCGCTCGCACGGGTCACACGTGACACGAAGGTCTCTTGATACTAGTTCAATACACAAAGACTTAAAGAAAAAAAATGACAGCGCTCTCTGATACCATCTTCTGTAACACCCCAATAAGGCGGCCATTACAGTGCCGTGAACCCCACACTGGGACCCACCAGGCGATACCCAAATTACAGATTAAATACACAATACATGTGATACCGAACCACACAACATAGTACTTACTCCGATTTGGAGTTTACAGTAATATGGCCAACGGCCTTATTATACACATGATCCAAAATATAAGTATAATCCATATGGAGATGGAATATACTTTAAATAACAATACATTTGTTCACACTTAAAATAAAGCAAAAATATAACATTACACGGTACGAACATGACTAGACACAAAAGACTTGGGCCCCCCGAACTAGTATCCTTCGAACCCTTCGTCATCACCCTGATCTTCCCGTTCCTTGCCCTTTCCTCGACCTAAAATACAACACAAGTATTTCGCCCAACACAGGGTCAGATATACATGATAAATGATTCTCAAGATAATATACAATTCACATATATAAGATTTCAAAGAAAACAACCCGACTAACGAACATACCCCTTGGGCGTATGAACGCTTAGTCACAACACGTCGAACACATCCAATATATAAATGGACTATGAACGACTAAGATAGTACGGCTCAAGAGGGACATCACAGTACGCCCGATCCGAATATGTGTCAGTGCACATGTCCACCCCGTATACGGAATCTAGGATATACGTGGGACAATATACCTAATTAGCCTCAATGAACTACGTCTCGTGTGCATAACCCAACACGGAAAATATTCACGCATGAATATATATGTTCCCGGCTAAAAATCCTACACAATATCCAATCGGAACGTAGATATGACTCCGGATATGTCACGATGCAACATGACAACGAATTCAATAATTCACAAATCCGATTAAAGATCGAGGACTCACCGAAATGACAATAAGGTCAACAATATCAAGGGTTCGAAAGTGACGAACTTGGGAATACAATCCCACGATGAAAACGGGACATCATTAAGAACAACCTCAAATCACAAGACACAAGTTTATAAGTGTTTCATTTACACTAAATGCATAATCTTCATAAGAATCCGCACATCATTATAACCAAGCAAGATAACTTGCCTCAATACGGAGGCGAGAATAGTCCTTCCTTGTCGAACGAACGAATGGAGGGCCCTTGATTCAAAATTGGTTACTCGAACAATCAACCTTGAATGAAGTATATTTTACTCAATAATACGTTCATATGATCATCTATACCAAATTTTAACGAGGCAACATCCTAATTCCCATTTGAGTAGTTCAACTTTTAAGATATTGAAGTGTTACTCCAAGAACCTTATTCATACCATTCTATTCTTACAATTGATTACAAGGTGTTACCAAATGTTTGCTGGATTAAGAATTAATCCAGAATGTGTTAAACAATAATCTTGTACCATTTAAACTTATTAAGAACATCTCAATTGATTACAAGTAAAAAGCTGCATTACACCCAATCACTTATGTTGAGTTAATTAGTTGTAAATCCATATCATGATCATGAAGACTATCTCAAGTTTAACACCATCCTTATAATCTTCTAACTAACCTGGAGATTCAAATATCATGCCTCTGAATTTACCTAGCTTAGATTCAAGAAGGTCATTTCATTCTTCTAATGATCAACAAGGGTTTCTTAAAAGATTTTATGGTAATTATTCCAACAAGTTATTTACATTATAATGAAACAAGGACTATTATTATTCCAATGGTGTTATTAGTCCAGCAAGAAGAGTGTGGTTTAACTAAACATGATCATCATCATTCAAAACACCAAGAACACATCATTACAAATCCCCTAATCATCATATTCATCATTAAGTTTGTTAGAAGCTTAACTACAAACATGTTTAGCTTGATTAATTCATCACTAGGTGGAGTATACTTAATCACTATCATTCCAATTACAAGATTATAGGGTTAAATCGTATAACATACCTTCAGAAATGAAGAACAATACACCAAAACCACAAGAACACAATCTAAGCTTCAAGAATGACTCCAACTTCCAATCAACAAGCTCCAAAATCAAAATGTAAAGCTCAAACACAAGTTAGAAGAAGGTAAATTTGATCTATGGATGAAGAGGGATGATTATATGGGTGAAAAATCGGAGTTTGTACGTGCAAAATAAAACACACAAGTTGTCTTTTTATAACAACACAGTTCGTTACGTACGTTATCACAAGAGGATAACGTACGTTAACAGTTTTACGTATGCTACACAAAAAGTGTTACGTACGTAAGCTAAGTCCAGAGGCTACTGGACTGAAATACAAACATTATTACATACGTTACCGCTTGAAGCTTTACGTACGTAATGTAGGTCAACTAGGTTGCCTCCAAAAGATCAGATATTTGAATCCCGTCTGGCCCCACACGCTGAAAGTTGAGATCGGATACGATTACACTGGTTACGTACGTAACAGGTGCCTCTTTAGGCACGTAAAGGCCTTAAAATAGCGTATGCTATGCCTAAGGATTAGCGTATGTTAGGCTCAGGCTTAATAGCTCAAAAAAATGTACTTATCTATACAACGTTGAGAATTCAATCATAGTGCGAGTGATCATTTTTATTAAGTCTATTATAAGATATTCTAACATCAATATTCATTACACAAATGCAACAAGACTACAACAGTATTGAATTATCTTAATAATACAACAGTAAGTAGGAATTTCCGTCGGGGATTACAGTATCAACCTGTATCGAAGACCTGTCATAGATCCATCACAACAAAGATGTCTTATAACAGACTAAGTATGGAAGCTGTCTCGAATTGTCAATACAGTGATCTTCCATACAGCTCTCAACAGGACAAAGAAGGAATATTCAGTTCTCACTAGAAGTCAAGTCCCGTTGATAAAGAAGTATTTAAATACTAAAAGGATAAAGTATTTAAATACTGCAAGTCAAACGATCTTCAAATCCCGCAAAATCCGGATCGTGCTTTTCATCCTGTTGGAACGGAATCTTGCTCAACGGATTTACCTCAACGGATATATTTCAGAGACTATATATATCTCCAGAGTTTGAAGATTGAAGATGACTGAACTACTGAACGATCAAGCTTACAAAGAAATACTCAGAGCAAAACATATCTCCAATGCTTACTGCAACTCAGATCTAAGAGATATACAGTGCTCAACATCTTGATTCATCAACTACAAGCTCAAAAAGTCAAAGCTGTTGTTCATACCCTGTTCTATCCTTTGAACAAACCCAGATCAGCCCTGTGTGGACTGAGTAATCGTTGCTTCTCTGGAACTGTGTGTGAAGGAATTGCATCGAAGAAGATGAAGCTTCATAACTGTGTGTGAAGAAGCCAGTCAAGCATTAGCTCAAACCAATCTGTGTGAACGGTTGAAGCTAAGATCTTTATATCAATATGTGTGAACGATATATTGATTGTGTGTTGCTATAATTACGTAGTTGTGTACGCAGTAATTATAATAAACTTTTTACTCCTGTATGGAGGTTTTTACTGTTTTAATTACTGTGATTATTTTAGTATACACTGCACATCTAGCTGTTGTATCCGCAGCAACCTACTATATTTAAGACTTCCGCTACGCACTCAGATTTAAAATCAATACATCTTGTTGTTTAAACGCTTTCAAAGATGTATCCAGTATACTTAGTGGCCAACAGATTTGTTACAAGCCCTAGAAGCTCCCTAGAAGAAAGGAGCCCTGAGGGACTCCAACGAATTAAGGACTGTAATCGGTATCGGGAACATAGACATGAAATACATCCCCACTGTGCTAAGGACCGACTTCAAAAAAGTAATCCGACCCCCAATGGAAAGGGTCTTTGCCTTCCAGCCTGACAACCAATCTATAAACTGCTGAACCAAATCGGACCAAGAACTAATATGAGACATACTATGACCAACCGGAAACCCCAAAGGAGTAAACGGAAACGACAAAGCAACACACCCAATGACCAAAGTTGTGGCCTGAATAAGGTCATCAGGCACCCCCACAGCAAACAATTTACTTTTTAGTAAATTGATCTTTTGAGATTAGGTGATAAAATTCGAGATATGCAGCGGAAAATAAACCGGTCCAACCGGATAAAACCAAACCCCAAAACGGATCTATCAAGCATCGTATAAACGAATATAAGATTGATGAAGATAAATTAAGGGATCATACCATCGTAGACTATTGATAATATCTTCCTTATTCCGAGCACAACACGAATCTAATCAAACGAGCCTTTGGAAATTCACGAGCACCGAAAGTACCGTGCCTCTACGTATCACGCATCGGAAGATGACCGGAAAATATTTCTACCAACTTATACTCTAAGTATACGGCTATAAGTTGATAGAATTAGCTTATATATAATTTTATAAATACACTAAGTATTTTATAAAAATTATTTTCTCTCAAATACACTTAAAACTTAAGTGTAAGAAAATGAAATGAAAACTCTCTCTTTCTTCTCACTACTCACGGCCAATCACTCCAAGTTCAGCCCTGTCCACCTTTGCTTCATCAAATGAATACATTTATAAATACTTAATAATGATACCTCCATTATTAATCAACCCCACATTATAAATAATATCCCCACATATTATTTATATCACATATGACAAATACAAGTCATAAGTGAACAAGGGGGAGGGGGCAAGAGGAGAAGAAAAGAAAGTTGGTTCGTTTTGGTCCGTGAAATGGACCCTCGTGTATCTAATCCTATAGATAAACCTTGGTATGTTTCAATATTAATACAATTAATTAATTATATTAAAAATAAATTCTCTAAGAAATAATATGTATAAATTAATTCCCAGTAATTTATTTAATTCACGAGACTGATTTAATTTATCCAATATCCAATATTAAGCAAGAGAGAATAAGCTAAATATAATCCGTCGTCAATTCGTGTGCCACGACTGTGTAGGTTCGTCTTAGTTAGTATTGGAAGGATCCAATGGGTTTTAGCACCACTTAGCCAGTCTTGTGGCCCACACCGTAACCCTACTGAGAATGAAGGATGGGATCATTCCAAAACTATTATGTCTTGAATACCGTATACATATAAACCTTTCAATCATATGTCCCGGTCAAATATTAGGGTCACGGTAAAGTCAAATCCTACTGTAACTTGACTTTAGGCTTTCTGTTAATGCAAACCGAGATCATAGAGCTCTCGTGTATCAAATACAACTAGCTCTAAATGCTTTCGCCAAAGACTTATGATCTTATTTGACATTAACCGCATATGACATTTACCTGCTCACTCACAGGAGAAAGAATTCTATCTTGGTATTCAATAGAGACTGCTACTTGCCCAGTAAGTTGCATTTCGAGATTGACCCTGTAATACCCGAGATCTTTATTCCGGATTCGTTGGGTTTTCTGGGTTTTATCGAATTGTCATGGTCCTCATCGTAGGAATTTCGTGCCATGTTTGGTTGTGACTTGTTGGGACATGTTTTTGGAGGCATTTCGGATCACTTTGTGAGTTTTTGAGATTTTGTGGCGTAGCGCACGCTAATGCTTGCAGCATAGCGCACGCTACTGCATGGTGTTTAGCGCACGCTACTGGAGGTGTAGCGCACGCTACTGGAGGTGTAGCGCACGCTAAATCGGGCAAGCCAGAGGCGCCCAAAGAGCTACCGGATCGATCTGAGCTTTGTTAGCGCACGCTAAGGCCGATAGCTAGCGCACGCTATCGACTGCTTAGCGCACGCTTCCTCTTCTTTCTAGCGCACGCTACTCGGTAGGTGCAGTTCTGTCCAGGGGCTACTGGACTGGTTTTTGTGACCCGTTAGCGCACGCTACGGCTTTTGGGCTAGCGCACGCTAACTAGGTTATACGCGGTATCTATGGAGCGTTGACCCCGTTAGCGCACGCTAATGAAGGATGATTAGCGCACGCTAATACATCGATATAAATCCGACAATGACGATTAAGTCGTCATTTCCCACTTTTCTTCATCTCTTCCGACGGGAGTGAGATCCAGAGGCGAGTAGGACCGATCCTTTTCTTCTAGCTTCATCTTTGAGCGGATTTGTAGATGTTTAACAACATCTAATCGTCTTCTTGGTCCAAATCAAGGTAATCTCTTGTTAGAACCCTATTTTCTTAAATTTGGGGTTTTTGCTTGGATTTGTGATTCTAGACCGATCTCATCCGAGCGGTTAGTTGTTCTTGTTTTTCTAGACCGTAATCTTGATTTTGTTAACCGTTCATCGACTTTTATCGCCCGGATCAACGATTCTTGATTTCTTTGAGAATACTTAGATCCTTGTCGTTTTTAGGATCGTTTCGGATTTCGATTAGTGTTATTGAATTGTGGTGATGCTATTTTCGTAGTATTCGTGGGCTGTCGAAGTCTTGATCGTTTTTGGAGGTTCGAAGGTTGCCCGATCGCGCCCGTTCGTCGTTTCGTTGCTCGTGATATCGAGGCAAGTATCTTGTCCATACGTTTCATGTTTCGTGGGCGTAATTATTGATAAATGATTATATACGAAACCCAATGTTTAATGAACGTAAAAAGGGATTGGTATGTTCTCGATAAATGTTGTCTTCCAACGATAATTTATGTACTTCGTGAATATATGTGTTCTCGGAATATGTGTGTTGGATTTGTATGTTGAAAAGATGATATAATCACTTTGAATGAGTCTATTAGACCGTAATCCTTTGGCGGGGATTACGTAATGTTATGTGTACTTGTTCGTTAAGAATGTATTACGTGGGATATTAGTTGTTACTCCTTTGAAAGGAGGTTGTGATGTTTAAGTGTTGCTTGGCTTGATGTTCTACTCATTGTGATGTGATTGCTGAAAGTGATGTGCCTCCGGGTAGGATTGTTGAATCTCCGGGATCCATACTTGCTAGTATGGGTCGGGCATGACCGTAGGGTTATCCAATCCGGGTATGTCTTGCGGGGACTCCGAGGTTCGGGGCTTGCTAGCCCGATGCCGAGATAACTTGTGGGGTTATCATCGGGTATGTCTTGCGGGGACTCCGAGGTTCGTGGCTTGTTAGTCCGATGCCGGGATAACTTATGGTTGTGGTATGGAATGGTTCCGTGACTGTTGTCACGAGGACATGTGATTTGGTATGGTTTCCTATTGGGTTATTCACTCGGGTATGTTCTACGGGAGCATCTGAGGTTCGTGGCTTGTTAGCACGGGACGCGAATAATCCTTAGGAACATGTGTTATGTGATTCGGGTTGTGGACCCTTTGGCTTATGATTTGGGTCTTGGACCCCGTGTGTTGTGAATTGGGTTGTGAAACCGCGCTTTATTATTGGAATCGTATTTTGGAAAGATGATTTTTGGGCCGTGTCCCCAAGTGTTTTCGAAAGACTTGAGAATTCCTTATTTCCAAATGTTTTCAAACTCCCGAGACCGTAAAATATTTTGTATGAAACACATGGTTCTTTTCCTACCTTTTATAAATCAAACTGTTTTGATTAAGTGATTTATCTCGGGAAATATATATTCAAGATTTTATATTCTGGAAGCACGTTGTGTATGGCTTGTACTTTTAGTTTTATACTTGCACTAGCAAAACAGTGGAGTTTTGCTAACCCCCGAGTATTCGGGGGGTGGATGTCTGTATTGCGTCCAGGTACTTGCAGGTAGCTGGGGAGCGAATCACAGGATCGATACGAAGGATGATGGGAAACGAAGATACTAATCACGTGAAGACCAACTGTAGAGTATTTGGTAGAGTTATGTTGGTTATCCCTCCGATGTGTTGTTACCCCGATTTATGGGAAGTGTTATTGTATTCTAGCCCCTGCGTGGGTATGTGTTCTGGGCAAGTATCATGTATGTAATGTTGTGTGTGTTGTGATATAAGACCTAATCGGTCTAACGGTCCTTTACGTAGCCATGTCGGCATGTGAAGTGACGCATTGTTTTGTATTTAGCCTGGTAGATCCTCGCGGAGAGGGTCTGCGGCGCTGTAATATTCCCGATTGGTTTGGGGGTGTTACAGAATATCACCTACCGGCGATTGGATCGAACTACTATAATGACTGACTTATGTCACAAGCACATCTCTTACTAAAACCCTGAGTCAAAGATCCACGTATACCTTTCACAACCTTTCAATTCAGTCACTAACAAAACCTGAGTGATATCCATGTGACCGAATCGAGGTGAGTCGTTTTCGAGTATACTAATCTCATTAGCATACCTATAATGTGTGATCGCACTAACTCTTAGTGAAGACGTATACTCTACATAAGCACACGTTATACAAATCTTGGCTAAACTTAATGTCCAATTAAGTTTTATCGACTTGGGAACTAGTTAAGCATTCGAGCTCTAAACACTTCCAGTGCCTATCTCCTTATCTCCATAAGGAGTAGAATGTTTGCTCTCAAATGCAACGACTATTATTCTATATACCAAATCACAATGCCAGTGATATACAATAATATAGAAATAATTATTGCCTTATTAAAAACATTCATAATTACAATACAAATGCTCTCACTCTCTCATCCTCTAAGTGGCATTCGAGGGCATATTCCTAACAATATCCCACTTGCACACAATGCCACAAAATATGGTATCTAATAACCATACTCTCCAGATGTCTCTCTAAGACCTTTTGAGATAGTGGCTTGGTAAGCGTATCAGCAACGTTATTTGCTGTGTTTACTCTCTGCAGTATAACATTCCCATCCCGAACCATTTCTCTAACAAAATGATAATTTCTCCCAATATGTTTGGTGTTGTAGTGAGCTCTAGGCTCCTTGGCCTGTGCAACAACTCCTTCATTGTCACAAAATAGTATCACAGGCTTCTCTGCATTAGGAACCACTTGAAGTTCCTCAATGAACTTCTTTATCCAAAAAGCTTTTTTAGCAGCCTCCGTGGCTGTCGGATATTCGGCTTGACATGTAGAGATAGCAGTCTAACTTTGCTTGGCACTTCTCCAAAAAACTGCCCCACTATTTAGAGTAAAGATATACCCTGATGTGGACATCTGAGCATCCATGTACCCCAAAAAATCTGAGTCTGTATAACCTATCACTCTAAGTTCTCCAATGCCGTATGTAAGAACCAAGTCTTTATTCCTCCTCAGGTACTTCAGAATGTTCTTTACAGCAGTCCAATGTTCCTGCCCTGGATTTGACTGAAACTGACTTACTACGCTCACAGCATAGGCAATGTCCGGTCTGGTGCAAATCATAGCGTACATGAGGCTACCAACTGCCGAAGCATAGGGTACCTTGTTCATTTCATTTATGTCTTCCTCACTTTGAGGACACATCTCTAAGGAACGTTTTGCACCATGTTACATTGGAAAGAACCCTCTTTTAGAATCTTCCATCCTAAATCGCTTCAGGATCTTTTCTATATAGAGGGCTTGGGAAAGATCTAACATTCTTTTCGCTCTATCCCGGTAGAGGCGAATGCCCAGAATATAGGTAGCTTCTCCCAAGTCTTTCATTGTGAACTCTTTAGAAAGCCAAGCTTTCACAGAACTGAGCATTCCTACGTCGTTTCCTATAAGTAGAATGTCATCTACATATAGTATTAAGAACGTAATTTTGCTCCCACTAACCTTCTTGTAAATACAGGGCTCCTCTTCGTTTTGCACAAAATCAAACTCTTTGACTGTCTCGTGAAAACAAAGATTCCAACTCCGCGAAGCTTGCTTCAATCTATAAATGGCATGCTAAAGTTTGCATACTTTATGAATATTGTCTTGAGATATGAATCCCTTAGGTTGTTCCATGTAACTCTCCTCATAGAGGAATCCATTTAGGAATACCGTTTTCACATCTGTTTACCATATTTCATAATATAAGTGGGCTGCTATTGTAAGCATCATGCGAATAGACTTAATCATAGCTACAGATGAGAAGGTCTAGAATTAATCGATTCCTTCTCTTTGGAAATAACCCTTTGCCACAAGCCTGGCCTTATAGGTATCAACCTTACCATCTCCATCAGTCTTTCTTTTATAGATCCATTTGTTTCCAATAGACACTATGCCTTTAGGATGATCTACTAAAGTCCAGACCTGATTAGCATGCATTGAGTCTATCTCAACTTCCATAGTTTCTTGCCACTTTACGGAGTTAATATATACCATCGCTTGGTCGTATGTAGAAGGATTATTCTCTTGACTACATTCTGTCATCTCATGGACACCCAGTTCCTCTTGATGAAGATAGCCATACCTCTCAGGTAATTGAGAAATTCTACTAGACTTGCGAGGTTGTGTTTGTATTTTATAAGGTCTAGTTCTAATATCTTGCACATGTGTCTCATTTGGTGTTTCTTTCATTTCTTCCAAAGAAATATTTCTACCTGCCCCTCCTTCCTGAATAAACTGATCTTCCAGGAAGTGTGCTTGTATACCAACGATGATCCTATGATCTTCGTGCATGTAGAATAGATATCCCATAGAATCCCCTGGATAACCTATGAAATGACCTTTCATAGACCTAGATTCTAATTTCTCTACCTTAGTCTTCTTGACATAAGCAGGGCATCCCCAAATCCTAATGTGATTAAGACTTGGTTTAATACCTCTAATCATCTCATGTGGAGTCTTAGGAATGGATTTGGAAGGACATCTGTTCAAGATATGCGCAGCAGTAAGGAGCGCGTAACCCCACAGATAAATCGGTAGATCAGTATAGTTAAGCATGGAGCGAACCATGTCCAACAAGGTTCAGCTCCTTCTTTCTGATACACCATTTAATTATGGAGTAGCTGGAGGAGTGAATTGTGACACTATTCCTAGTTCTTTTAAGAACTCATCAAATTCGGTACTCATATACTCACCATCTTGGTCTGACCGAAGAGTCTTAACACTGTTACCTCTTTGATTTTCAACTAGGGCTTTAAATTCCTTGAATTTATCAAAAGCTTCAGACTTATGTTTCATTAGGTACACGAACCCATACCTGGTATGGTCATCAGTGAATGTAGTGAAATACTGAAAGCCATCTCATGCCACTTCAAAAGGGCCACAGACATCAGTATGAATCAATCTAAGTTTTTCAGCAACTCTTTCAAAAGTCCCTGCCAAGTGTAACTTAGTCATTTTGCCTTGAAGGCAAGATTCACAAGTTGGATAGGGATCTGATCCTAATGGACCCGTAAGGCCATCTTTCTCCATCTTATGAACCTTGGTCTGACCAATATGACCAAGTCTAAGATGCCACTTAAGTGCTTGGTTTGTTTCATCCCCATCAGCTTCCTAGTTATAGTATTTACAGTTGTTTTATTCTTTAGATTCAAATGGTATAAACAATTTAATAATGTAGCAGTACCAACCAATTTATTTTTGAAATAAATACGATAGGACCCATCTCCAACAAAGAAGTGAAATCCTTTTCGGTCCATGACCGGAATTGATACAATATTCTTATGACCATTGGGCAAAACAAGTACATCATCTAAAGTAAGAATAAAACCAGATTCTAAATTCAACATAAGGGATCTATTATCAGAAGCCTCGACACTATGTCCACTTCCGACGATGACCATCACCTCCCCTGAATCCATCATCCTACTTCGTTCCCGATCCTGATTCATTGTACAAGTGTGAGAACTCGCACCAGAATCAAGTGTTTTAATAGAAAATAATTTATAAAACGGTTTAAAATGCCATCGAGAGTTTTAATAGAAAACAATTTAGGATTATCAAATCATACTTTTCAAAACCCAAAAGACGAAAGGGGTCACCGCCCCAAAGGTTTACTTTCCGTAAAACGACCTTTACCAAACCGTTGGGACTTTAGCCCCAAATCCGTAAAATGATCATTACAAAACCATTGGGATTTTAGCCCCAAATCTCATCAACTCACAGTACACGAGAACGACAACCAGGTTCGTCTATCAACATCAAAATCCATAATTAAAGGATTTAACACAAACAACAAAATACTCTAGTGCCATCCTAGCCAAGTAGGCCAAACGAACAACTTACCTCTTACACACTTAGTCAATGCATGCAATCATGAAAGCCGTTCAAAATACTCATTTCCGGAAACGCCAATCTCAAAACACAGTTGCAAAATGCACCACAATTAACCGTCGATCCACGTCTCTGTGGACCCCTACCGAGACCCCGTCAGATCTAACCCGTAGTGGTTAAAAGCAAGCTCGTCGATCCACGTCTCTGTGGACCCCTACCGAGACCCCATCGGATCTAACCCGTAGTGAGCATACACACACACACACGTTACTCATGAAATACTAATATGCTAAGAATGTAAGTTCATTAAGAATACTCACTAGAGATGGCCACTAACTCGACACTGTTATCAAACTCTTCAAAACAAAATAACAAGATTAAACACGGAATACGCGATTCCATAACTTTAAACAACAGGGGTATCACCAAAGCCCTCAACGTTCAAAATAATCAAATTATAATCAATTCCCCAAAACACACCGTTCACAAAACACACGCGTTTTGAAAGTGAGGCTTTAACGAGGCTAAACTGAATCTTTTGAAAGTCTAAATCAAACGATCAAACAAACACATAGAGACGATCACTAATTATCATATTCAAAAAACAAGAATTGTATGGACAAGGTACTTGCCGCAAAATCGGCACGCAAGTATCCCAACAAACACGGCTCAATCGGAAAGTTTCGAAACGCCCGATGCTATCGAAAAGAAAGACGACAACGAACAGAAGGGTTCAACTCGGTTTCTTCGCAAGAAACTCGACACTAACAACATATAATCAATAAATCATCCATTATACAAGGAATAATAATCGTAGAACGCCCGAAAACCTCTCTAAGACATTTTACCGGACACTTTCAAGGTGTCGGTCAAGAACTCGACCCAAATAACGAATTGATACGATCCAACCATGGAATAACAAGGAAAATGATATAATACATCTAAATAATCATCAATCCATCACAATACTAAGTTAGATCGGATTAAACCGACCAAATCAACCAAAATACCCAAATTCCCCAAAACTAGATTTCTAGAAAATCTGACGTGATTCGCTCGATCAAAGGATGTTATAGGATGGATTATTGATGATATGAACTCAAAGACTTCATAGATTGATTGTCCAACAACATCTCTCCATGATTCCCACACCTCCAGTCGCGGAAGAGAAGGAAAGGAATGAGAAAATGGGTGAAAAACCCGACTGCAGGGCCTTAAATAGGCTGCCTGCCGGGAGGGTTACGTATGTAACCGGCCAAGGCTTACGTACGTAACCGAGTCACTGCCCCAAATCTGCTGGCATCCTTACGTACGTAACCGGCCAAGGGTTACGTACGTAACCGGACTTACGTACGTAACTGCCGAGCACTACCGGCCGTAACTCGGCTAGTGCCGGCCTGGGCCCAGACTGCCCGGCCATGACTCGGCCGGGGCCAACTCCGACAGCCTGAACGACCCCGAAACCCGAACCTGAATACGAATCGAAGTTATGGTTATGAAGTACTCGCAAAGACGAAGGTTCAAAATTCGACAACGGAAAGTAATTACCCCAAACTTTGGGAAATTACGAAAATGGCCCAAAACGTCCGAAATACACGATACACGATCGAAACACCAAGACGAAGCTCGCAACAAGAATAATAACATTAAATGAACTTACAAGGAACTCGAAACAACAGTTTCGGACGAGATTCGCAACAATCGGACTCAAGTGCGGAAAAACCGCTTAAGAACACGAAACTCAACAAAACGATATCGAAACGAACTCGGATGACAAAAGTGCAGAATTAATCATTCTCAGAATGACGATACGGTCATGAGCGAGTCGTAGAAACGGATTCCCGCCGAAAAAGAAAATTACCAAAAATCGAAATTGCGGATATTACAAATGAAACGGTCCCAAGCGAGTCGTCGAAACGGACCTCCGCCGAAAAAAGGAAATTACCGGAAATCGAAATTGCGGATATTACATACTACCCTCCTTAAAAGAAGTTTCGTCCCGAAACTTAAAATAAGTAGGGAGATGCAATATCCCAACAGGAAAACTCAATGAGATACACAAGAAACGTGTAACTTACGCCCAACGACGAAACGTTACAAGCAACGAAAAGGGATATACCGTGTGAAAACACGCTCCACGACGACCAACACAACGCCACCGGTAGAGACATAATAAAACCAACAAGTGACAAGTATCATCAAACAGATAATACAATCAAGTCGATTATCCGAACAATCACAAAACACGACGAATGAAAATCAATACGATTGACCAACCCAATAGTACATCAATCAAAACGCGAGCCAATCGCTGAACGAATATGGAATTCCACCACCCAAGGGTTGGAAGATCAAAACCGAGACTAATTTCCCGAACTTAAGGGAATTACGAAGGAGTCTGAATGTTCAACAATCACGAAACGAGATCAACAAAAACCGAACAATCAAACGATCGAACCACAACGATAGAGACAACAAAAATCGAACAATCATGTTCGAATCACGAAGAACATTAAAATTCAAACAACAACTCCAAGGTTCACATCTCGACTCGAGACAATATATGATCCGGTGAAAACAACAAGATGTGCATTCACATAAGATCCACAGGAAAAGGAATAGCAATTGAAAAGTCACAACTACAAACGAGTTATTCCGAAACAATACCACACTCGTTCGATCAACAAAAGCAAGGGGCAGGACAAGCTCAGAAAATGTTAACGAACATAAACGAGTCGATAGAGTCGAAAATACAGAAGTTCAAAATCCGATCCACTTCGAATAAAAGAACTAGTAGAACAAAAAGATGTTACTTCCGAACAAGGTTCACAAGAATCGAACCGAACTCGGAAAAGTCACAGCGATAACCAGATCGACCCAAAACAAGATCACAGCTCGTTCGAACGATGAAACTGAAATACAGAACAACTTCAGAAAGTATCAACGAACACGAGCGAGTCGATAGACCTGAGAAAGAGGAAATGCAGAAGTCCAAAAACAATATGGGTATTACATTCGACCTCTTATCAAAGAAGGTCGTCCCCGCAACTCACAATAATGGAAACAAGGCAACAACACAAAAGCAGTAGACAGAAACATTTCCCAAGGGCCTCTTAGAGCCAATCCTGATATCTGTACTGAAGTTCGTGCCCCGAAAGACTCGGAACCCAACTCGCAAAACTGGATCCTGTGTCTCTCGAGTCCACAGTTGAAATACGTTACTGACGAGAAGGACAATTGGTACGTGCATGCCCCCGGCACACCACGGTTGAAACTCCTCGGCTCGGCATACCGAATATACAAATTCTAGATACAATGGGACGTAACATCACAATGAAACAAACCAGAGATGCCAATTTGGCATAACATATCAACACATACTAAAATCACAACAACCACGGCATCGTTCGACGATTACAACGGCCCGAATGATAACCAGCACACAAACACAAAATATCATGAAACAATCACAGATGTACACAATCATATAAAACCAAGCTCTAACAGCTCGCACAGGTGCGATAGCACGCAAATCACCACGAAATGACAACATTAAATATCAACATCACATCTCTCACAGAGGGCTAACGTAACAAATGCGTGGCAACGACTCAACGCTCACGCCACCAATTCAATCATAATTCGGAGGGCTAACACCCTAACGACAATACAAACATCATACACACCTTCTCCGACCACAAGCAGGAAATGATGGGTTTTAAAAATGAAAACCACCTTTTGAAAATAGTTTGGAAACACCAGTTGATTTGAGTATCACGTTACAAAAAGTTGAACAAACATCATTGTCGAGACTTTGAAAACCACCTTGCGTTTGAACAAAAATGAGGACACTTTTCTTTTAGTGAAAAACATTCAGAAATATTCGACCCTCGGGTCTAAGTAAAAGTGTTTCTAAAACATTGAAAATATCTCAAAACATTTTGGTCCTCGAGGTAGAAGAATTTTGAAACATATTGTTGCACCTTGGATGTATCACGAGAAAATTATTCATTTTAAAAGTACGTCTCGAAATTTATTTTCTAAGATACTCAAGATTTTCAAAGATAACTTAATGGGCTATAATGCCCAAAAATTTTAGGTAATTACACGGAATATTATAGCGCCGTGGGTCCCGCGCCGGAACCCACCAGGCTAAAAACCATTTACAAAAACGCCAAAAAGGCCGATGATGGTAATATTTCAAAAACTCACAAAAGCCATTTACAAAATACTAAATACCGTCATAAGAATTTCGCCAAAACGATCAAAGCCACAATTCCAAAAACTCGGTTAAGGGAATCGGTTTTCGAAATAAAACTCAGTCGGTAAAATACCGAAAGTCATTACAAAAGAACTCACGCAGCGGATAAAAGAAATACAGCCCAACATGCACAATCCAGCAACACTACTCCTCATATGAACGAAATATGAGAGTCAAATAACCACATATCACGAAATCAAAATCCATAAGAGGATTCCGTCAATTAACTCATAATCATACCTGTAACTGGCATCAGACGATGTACAAACACAAAGAAGGGAGACTTACATCCACAGTTCGCACGAAGGTGACGGTCGCCCACGATACTAATCTCGTCCGACAACATAACCGACACATTGTGACTACGCACAACTCAACTTGTCACCTGACGACTCGAACGACAAGACAACACATTACTCGACAAATCACGACTTGACTCGACCCGACAACCTAGGTTTCCGCAACCTAAGCTCCGATACCATAAATGTAACACCCCCAAAACCATATGGGAATATTATACCCCGTAGACCCCTTTCCACGAGGATCTACCAGGCTATACCTTACAAAACCACCAAATGCTTGCCCGGGTGGGTCAAATAATAATATAATACAGACCGTTAAGGTCACTTACACATGAATACACAGACCGATGAGGTCATACAACTCCATAAACAGAACTGACTAAAATAACATTACCCACACAGAGGTCAAAATACAATATAGCGGAAGACTGAAATCAAATATGAAAACACAACAAAAATCTAAACAAATCTCGACTCTTGATTAGTAACGCATCTCGTAATCCTCTTGTGCCAATCCTGTGACTGCTCCCTGAACCTTCATGTACCTGGACGCAAAACAGATATCCATCCCCTGATTACTCAGGGGTTAGTAAAACTCCACTGTTTTACTAGTTCAAGTATCAAATCAAACGAAAAGTAACGAGCAAACATTAATCAAGAATCAAACACAATAATCAAGTATCAAATTATTCCCGGGGGTTTAAATAAAGGTATTTAAGCTATGAAGCATTTCGAAATTAAGTTCACACCTCGGGAATTTTGGAATTTTAAAATCTTTAAAACTCTAAATCTTGGTTCACCAAACCTTTCAAAAGAAAAGTTGAGGGCTTTAACCCAAATCTCGTTTCATAAATCAACAGTTCACAATATGGAAAAACATTTACTCAAATCTTAGGACTCGGTCCAACATTCATTTTCATAAAACTTTTCCTTGCAAAACTTTGATTTGAAAATAAGCATGTTCATGACACCGTGATCTACTGTCACGTGTCTCCGTAGGTTCAACAACCCGCACGGACTACACCACGCACAATTAAACAAACATAATCAATTCCGACACCATGATCCACTGTCACGTGTCTCCGTAGGTTCAACAACCCACACAGACTATTAACCAAACATAACCAATTCCGACACCATGATCCACTGTCACGTGTCTCCGTAGGCTCAACAACCCACACGGACTATATCAATCACAACAATCACACACTCAGTCCTGACACCGTAGTCCACTGCCACGTGTCACCATAAGCCCCGTCGAGCTCGCCCGGTTGGACGTACTGTGTCCGAAACTCATGGTCCACTGCCATGCGTTATCGTGGGCTTCGTCAGACCAGCACAATTGGACCTCAGTACCTCACTCAGTTCTGACCCCGTAGTCCACTGCCACGAATCCTCGTAGGTCCCGTCGAACCAACACGAGTGAACTTAGTGGTCACACACATATTCACATTCACATTCACATTACATACGCCAATGAGCATAGTTAATCAATCACGTTGATCACCACAAAATCATACATCACACGTACATAACACAATCTCAACACTCGCAACAACTATCATCTATCAACGACACACAACCAACATAACACATGATCGGTACAGGATACATTGCACAACCAAGTGTACAACCATCCCATATGTACGTCGTAATCCTTCACAAATGGCACAACACCTAACACGTATACTAATATAACACTATTATCACAAAGCCTTCAAATTTCGGAATACACAACCAATTCAAACGGAACATATTTACAAAGGCAAGCAAAATCATCATAAATCTCATACGTGATTACTAGTCGCAAGATACAAGTCGTATAATAAGATACTTGCCTTAATAACCGTTACAGAATACCCCGAAGAGCACGGTTCGACCAGGAAGCTTGTACCACAAAGAAGACAATGAACTGAAGGGTTCCGACTCGAGTTCTTCACAGGGATTTCGTCCCTAAGTCATATCAATGATAAATCAACAATCGTACGATGAATAATAATCGCACAATGCCCAATCCCCCCTCTAAGACCTTTTGTCGGACACTTTCAAGGCGTCGACTAAGAACTCAACCGAAACGACGAATCAATACAATCCAAACGTGGAATAACAAGGAATTCGATATAATATAGCTTAACAATCATCAATCCATCACCATTCTGAGTTAAAACGGATTAAACGGACAAATCGAACAAAATCCCCAAAACTAGATTTTAAGAAAACTTACCCTGATTCGGTCGATCGGAGCAAGTTATGGAAGGATTAATCGATGTTATAAACTCAATAACTTCATGGATTGGTAGTTGAACAACATGTCTTCGACTCCTCCAGGATTCCAGCCATGGACAGGAAGAAAGAAGTGAGAAAAAAATTAGTGAAACCCGACTGCCCTGCCATATTTATACCCCTGCCAAAGACGGCGCAGCAAACGGCCCAGACCAGCTCCGTGTTTACCGCCGTGTTGCGGGTCAGTGTGCGACCTGACCGACATGGCACAACACCCGACACAAGACGCCTGCGCGTGTGTCTCGGCCGTATCCGACACGGCGCATCACCCAGCGCAAATCTTGCGCGGGTTTTCGGCTGTGTCTCGGCAGACTTGCTGGTCCTAGCCGACTCGGTGCAAGACACGGTGCTTGGAAGCGCCGTTTTCAGAGCCGTTTCGCACAGGTCTGGCCAGCAACATCCAGGTGCAAAAAAAAAAAATGATTCTGACACAAACCGAAAATTATGACAGAACCACAACGACGATCCGAATGACCCCGAAACCCTAACCTAAATATAAATCGAAAATACGGTTATGAAGTATTCGCAAAGACGAATCCAAGCGCTAAGAGAACACATGATTCCGACCACACGAAGGCTCAAAATTCGACAACAGAAGTAATTACCCCAAACTTTGGAAAATTACGACAACGGCCCAAAACGTCCAAAAATCACGATACGTGATCGAATAACCAAACCGAAGTTCACAACACGTCTAACAAAGTTAAAAGGACTTATGGGAAACTCGAAAAAGTAATTTCGAACGAGATTCACAAGAATCGAACTCGAGTGCGGAAAAGTCGTTAAGAAACACGGAGCTCAACAAAACAATACCGAAACGAACTCGGATGACAAAAAGTGCAGAATTAATCATTCTCAGAATGATGAAACGGTCCCAAGTGAGTCTTCGAAACAGACCTCATCCGAAAAAAGCAAATTATCGGAAATCGAAATTGCGGATATTACAAGCTACCTATGCTGTGTGCTCGCACTAACTCTTAGTGAAGACGGACACTCTACATGTCAAAGTACACGTTATACAAATATTGGCTAAACTTAATGCCCAATTAAGTTTTATCTACTTGCGAACCAGTTAAGCATTTGAGCTCTAAACACTTCCAGTACCTATCTCTTTATCCCCATAAGGAGTAGAATGTTTGCTCTCAAATGCAAGGACTATTATTCTATATACCAAATCACAATGCCAGTGATATACAATAATATAGAAATAATTATTGACTTATTAAAAACATTCATAATTACAATACAAATGCTCTCACTCTCTCATCCTATGAGTGGCATTCGAGGGCATATTCCTAACATGATCTTCAATCCGGACGCCAGAAATAAACATCTAAGGATACGCATAATCCTTCTGGCATTCTCAACCTCCCACGGGCACAACAATATAGCATCAACTGCATAGAACAAATGATAAATCTCCACCTCCATCCCTGTAATCTGCACTTCCTTAAACGCCCCTGCCATTGGGCCCAAAGCAACGCCACGTGAAGGCCTTACATATCTAAAATAAAAAGAACCGGAGATAATAGGTTCCCGTGTCTCAACCCCCTCTGCACCGCAAACTCACGAGTAGGCGAACCATTAACTAGAACAGGAGTTCTACCAGAGCTCAAAACCGCCCTAATCCACCCACACCAAACGAAGCCAAACCCCATAATCTGCATGAGCTCAAGGAGATATTCCCAAGAAAGTGAATCAAAAGCTTTCTCGAAATCCACCTTAAAAATCATAAGATGTTGCCGATTCGCCTTACACCAAGAAACCACCTCATTCAAAAGAAACGGGCCATCTAGGATTTATCTATTTTTCACGAAAGCAGACTACTTCAAACTAACCACACTACCAATCACTTCCTCCAATCTATTAGCTAAATGTTTTGCAATAATCTTATATTGGCATCCAATCAAACTAATAGGCCGAAAATCCTGAATATGCTTCGGATCTCTAATCGTCGGGATAACCGTGAAAAAAGACGAGTTATAACCCTTAGGAATGGAGGGGTGCCCATGAAAATAAGAGATATACGCAATCACGTCCTTCGAAACCAAATCCCAATACCTCTTCAGAAAAGTAAAAGAAACACCATCAGGACCCGGAGCTTTATCCGCACCACAATCCCAAACTGCCGGTTTAATCTCCTCTCTAGAAATTGAGGCATGTAGAAACTCACGCTCCTCCTCCGATATAGTAGAAAAATGATCAGGACTAGTCCCAGGCCTACACCTTGTTGTTTACAAAACAACGAATGATAAAAAAACCCAGAACTCTTCATTCAACCGACTCAGATCAACCACGCACTCCTCATCTACCATAACACCCCAAATCGCGTGATGTCTGCGTTTGCGATTAATACTCCCATGGAAAAAAACCCGAATTCTCATCACCCTCAATACCCCACTGAACCTTCGCCTTTTGAGATAGATCCAAATGAGATAGGTGCTACAACTCCCGTAACTCCTGAATGGCCGAAATCCTCAACTCAGGGACTCTGTCGTGCCCTCGGCCTCCATCAACTAGGCATCGATAGATCCAATCTGCTCATGCAAGACCCTGCTTTGCTCATCTAAGCGAACCTGACCTGTTTTGTTCCATTCTCGCAGATTAGATTTAAGAAGCAGTAATTTGTTCTTAAAAATAACCCAAGGGTTGTCCACCCCCACCACATGACCAGCCCACGAAGACCGAACCACCTCCTCAAACCTATCCATACCAAACCATGAATGAAATAACCGAAAAGGGTACGGACCATAATCCACTACTTGCTCCGTAAGCAAAATCGGACGATGATCAGGAATCTTCTTTTCCATCACCATAGCCGAGATGTGAGGAAAAGCGCCATATAAACCATCAGAAACCAGAAACCGATCCAATTTACTGAACTTAGATCCCCACTTATCACACCAAGTAAATCTCGGCCCTCCCAACGGAGCATCCACAAGCTCAGCTTCCTCAGTGAACTGGTTAAAAACCAGGGAAGGAGTAGGGTAAAAATGCGACCCCAACCTCTCCCATTCATCCCGAACCTCATTAAAATCCCCCATCACCACACACTCACTCGAGAACAAACTAATCATTTGATTAAGAGAATCCCAAAGCTGTCTCTTGCACTCCAACCCCTGCGGGGCATACACCGTAATAAACATCACACTAAGACGTGTATGTGCCCAAACCGCCTCAAGTGCAATAAACCAATCATGAGTCACAGCAATTGGTTATCCATCTCGATAAAAACTTGAACATGAAAATATAAATATTAAGAATAAATATAAATGATAAGAGATTAAAAATTAAATTTGACTTACTAATTCAGAAATAATACAATTTACAAAAATGTATATAGAATATATATACTCATACCTGTCCCAAACTCGATTAAAAATTTATTCTACTATTAAAGTTTGTTTGAAACCCGTATAGTAATACCTGCTATTATCTGAACTCGTATAAATTTATAACTTACATAATTATATGATACCTGAAGTATAAGCTTACATTAATTTTTTGTCCAAAACGTCGATTTTGAAAAGTTAGAAATGGAGCTTTTTACCTAGAAAGAATGTTAATTATCCGAATTCATTTGAATTATAAAATATCTAATTACTTGAAGCGGGAAATGGAAGCTTGGATTAGCTTTTTTGGTTCAAAATATTGATATCGAAAAAGATGATAATTGGGCTTTTATCTAGAAAGACTTGTGTACTTGATTCAAAATGACAATTTTATGCTGAAATTAAGAAAATTATACTAATAGAGGCTTCTCAAAGATCTACATTTTGCTCAATTTCATAATTATTGCATATAAATATATAATTTTTGCTACCCCATCGTGAAGTTGGATGATTTGACATAATTCTCTATTAATAGTTGAGAATTTAGATGTATGAATGGAGTTGAGAATATTATTATATATTTTTAATAAATATATCATATATTTATTTGAATGTTGTATATTTATTAGTATGGTTGTCCTTTTTAAAATTCATTAATTATAAATATAAGAAATTTAAATTGTTCATTATTAATTAACTATTTAATCATATAAAAACTGAAAAGTTAAAAATTTCATAAGTTTATTTTATATTTGATAAGTCACCAATTAATTAGAGTTAAATTAAAAAATTACATGCCAACTTACTACAAAATAGTAGGGTAGCCTTAAATTAGAATTGCTATTTTACCAAAAAAATTACGTGTGATCATTAAATACACAAACGTGTGTGTATTTGTTTCCAAACTATCTTAACGAGGTTTTACGAACCCGTGCGTTGCACCGGTTGTGATTTTAGTTGAATATGTACGTGGTTTGGACATAATGTTGGTGCAGATGGTTGAATACTTGTTATCAAGATTGCGTCGGATTTTGTTTGTTGCTTTTTGAGAAGATTATAGCCTTTTTTTAATGTTTGTAATATAAGCTTTATATAATTAGTTATATGTAATGTATTGGGATTATTTGAGTTGATATCTGCTTGATGTTTCATAATAGAGTATTGGTCTTAGATGGCCCAAATTCAATACAAAGTAATTGGGTTTTGTTATGTGATGTGGTCCATTGTCCATTTATTTCTCCCAAGTTTTTGTATATCAATTGTGTTAGTTTATATATTTTAATGAAATCCCATAGTTATAATTTCGACCAATATTAAGATCTATCAATATAACACTTATGTATAATATTTCCGTCGTAATATGCATTTCATATATCATAAATAATACAAAACTGCACTCTCCATAATTATTGTAGTTAAGTAACATCTTCCTAATGTTGCAAAAGGTAAATCTGCAAATTTAACTACTCTTGGCCTTCGTAATGACTGCCGTAATCATCTTTCATCACCTAACAATCTGCATCATTGTTAGAAGATGATGATGGCAAATGTGTAGTAACATTTGATGTTGTCGAATCAGTTATTGATAGTATCAACCTCATCGTTTTTTTTCTTGTTGTGAGTTGCTTTGAAACACGCTTGTCATAATTTTCTTGTGCTTAATTGGAGTGGTAAATCGGGGTTTTCTTCCACATTCTTATTATACTTAAAAATCCACTTTTTTTATTTGGTTACTATGATTTGCAAATGACTTCGAGACAAAATTATATACGTTTTTCTTTCTATTCATTATTCAAGGTGATATTTTTAATATGTCGAATTTTGTTATTTTAGCAAACTCTTTTAGTTTATCTGTTCAAATCAGATGTACTAAAACTCACTGATCCGTGCGATGCACAAATGTTCTATTTAAGTGTTCATCACGTAATGTTTGTATAAATTGTCGAATATACAACAATCTATAACTAAAGCTGCCGCGGAAGATCTTTGTTGATTGTTTTAAGTATTTTGTTAATGTTTACGTAAATGTAACCATTTTGTTGAGTTTGTAGTTTATTTCTTATTGTTGTCTTGGTGTTTTTTTATTTCTAAAATGTTTGTAGTGTAAGTTATAGATAATGGGTTACATTTTTCACCAAAACCTGTGATGTTTTTGTAATACCCGTAATTTTTTTTCGGCGGAAGTCCGTTTTGACGACTCGCTCATGACCGTTTCGTCATTCTGAGAATGATTAATTCTGCACTTTTTGTCATCCGAGTTCGTTTCGGTGTCGTTTTGTTGAGTTCCGTGCTTTTTAGCGGTTTTTCCGCACTTGAGTTCGATTCTTGCGAATCTCGTCCGAAACTGTTGTTTCGACTTTCTCGTAAGTTCATTTAATGTTATTATTCATGTTGCGAGCTTTGGCTTGGTGTTTCGATCACGTATCGTGATTTTCGGGCGTTTTGGGTCATTTTCGTAATTTCCCAAAGTTTGGGGTAATTACTTTCCGTTGTCGAGTTTCGAGCCTTCGGGTAGTCGGAATCGTATGTTCTATTAGTGCTCGGATTCGTCTTTTCGAGTACTTCGTAACCGTATCTTCGATTCGTACTCGGTTCGGGTTTCGGGTCGTTCGGGCCGTCGGAGTTGGTCGGCCGAGTCATGGCGGGCATGATCGGGCAGCCACCGCCGAGTAACGGCGGTAATGATCGGCCATTACGCACGTAATGCCGGTTACGCACGTAAGGCCCTGGCGTGCGTAACGTAACGTTCGCCCGCATTTTCAGTGCAGAGTTCGGCCATGGCGATTCGTCGTAAGCCATGGCGATTACGACGTAACCCCGTGATCGGCTATTTAAGGCTCGCGGACGGTTTTCTTCACCATTTTCTCCTTCTTTCTCTTCCCGTACGCGGCCGTGTGGGTGTGTGAATCTTCTAGAGATGTTGTTGGACAATGAATACATGAAGTTTTGAGGTTCATATCATCAATCATCCGTCTATAACATCCTTTGATCGAGCGAATCGTGCCGATTTTCTAGAAATCTAATTTTGGGGATTTTGGGGTATTTTGTTCGATTTCGTCCGTTTAATCCGATTTAACTTAGGATTTTGATGGATTGATGATTATTTAGATGTATTATATCATTTCCTTGTTATTCCATGGTTGGATCGTATCGATTCGTTATTTGGGTCGAGTTCTTGACCGACGCCTTGAAGGTGTCCAGAAATGTTATAGAGGGGTTTTCGGCGTTCTACGATTATTCCTCATCGTATGATCATTGATTTATTAATTATATGATGTTAGGTCGAGTTTCTTACGAAGAAACCGAGTTGAACCCTTCCGCTCGTTGTCGTCTTCCTTTCGATAGCATCGGGCGTTTCAAGCTTTCGGTTGAGCCGTGTTCGTGGAATACTTGCGTACCGATTTTGAGGCAAGTATCTTGCCCATACATTTCATATTTCTTAGGCATAATTATTGATAAATGATTTTATGCGAAATCCAATGTTTAATGAACGTTAAAAAGGATCGGTATGTTCTCGATAAATATTGTCTTTCAACGATAATTCGTATACTTCGTGAATGGATATGTTCTCGGAATATGTGTGTTAGTTTCGTACGTTGAGAGACGTTATGATCGCATTGACCATAATTGTTTGCCGAGGATTGTGCATTGAATTGTATATTTGTTCGGTGGGTATTCGACATGATGTGATGTTAGTCGTTACTCCTTTGAAAGGAGGTTGTGATGCTTAGTGTTGCTTGTCTTGATAATCGGTTATTGTTGTGTGCTTATTGTATGTGATGTGCCTCCGGGTAGGATTGTTGAATCTCCGGGATCCATACTTGCTAGTATGGGTCGGGCGAAACCGTAGGGTTATCCAATACGGGTATGTCTTGCGGGGACTCCGAGGTTCGGGGCTTGCTAGCCCGATGCCGAGATAACTTGTGTGGTTATCATCGGGTATGTCTTGCGGGGACTCCGAGGTTCGTGGCTTGTTAGCACGATGCCGGGATAACTTATGGTTGTGGTTGATTATGTAAGTATATGTGCTTTTAGTCACGTGACTGCGGTTACGGTGACATGTGATTTGATATAGTTTCCCTGTGGGTTATTCACTCGGGTTTGTTCTACGGGAGCATCTGAGGTCCGTGGCTTGCTAGCACGGGACGCGAATAATCTGTGGAAACAGGTTGTTATGGTATGATCGGGTCGTGGACCCCACTTGTTGTTATCGAATTTATGTTTTGGGAAAATGACTTTTGGGCTGTGTCCCTAAATGTTTTCGAAAGGCCTGAGAAATTTTTAAATCCCAATGTATTTAAAACTCCCGAGGTCGTAAAATGTTTTCACAAGATGTATATCGGGTTTACCCCTATCTTTCGATTTAACCGTTTTGATTAAGTGATTTACCTCGGGAAGTATGTTTATGATTAACATGTTCCGTGGAGTATGATATGTATGGCTCGTTTTCGTATTTTATACTTGCACTAGCAAAACAGTGGAGTTTTGCTAACCCCCGAGTATTCGGGGGGTGGATGTCTCATGTGCATTCAGGTTTTGGAGCAGAGCACAGGGTCGGCATGAAGGATGATGAAAGATGAACGATACTAATCACACGAGGACCCGTTGATGTCGTATTGGTATAGTTGTACTTTATTTTCCGCTGCTATATTTTTTCCCGTTGTACGGGTGTGGTTGTATTTTGACCCCTGCGTGGGCATGAGTTGTATTCGAGTTGTATGTATTTATTGAAAGACCAAATCGGTCTACTGAGTCATTTTTGCCTTGAAGGCATTGTCGAGATGTTAAATGTTGTTACCAGCCTGGTAGATCTTCGAGGAGAGGGTCTACGGCGTGTAATATCCCTGAGTGGATTGGGGGTGTTACAGAATGTTATCGGAGCTTAGGTTGTGGAAACCTAGGCTGTCGGGTCAGTGGTGTCTATTGAGTTTTTGTCTCGTCGGATTTTGTCTGACTAAGTCGTGTCGCGACGCGTCGTCTGAGTTTGTTGGTCGTGATTAGTATCGTGGGCGATCATCATCTTCGTGCGACCTGTGAATGTAAGTCTCCCTTATTTGTGTTGTGCCTCGTGTGACACGAGCTATTATTATGATTATTTGTTAAGTGACGGAATCCTCTTATGGATTTTGATTTCGTGATACGTGATTATTTGACTCCCATTTTTTTCGTTCATATGAGGAGTAGTGTTGCTGTCTTATGCATGTTTGACTTTATTTCTTTTATCCGATGCGTGAGTTCTTTTGTAATGGCTTTCGGTATTTTACCGACCGAGTTTTATTTGGAAAAACGATTCCCTTAACCGAGTTTTTGGCATTATGGCCTTGATCGTTTTGGCAAAATTCTTATGACGGTATTTATTATTTTCTAAATGGCTTCTGTGAGTTTTTGAAATATTACCGTCATCGGCCTTTTTGGCATTTTTGTAAAGGGTTTTTAGCACGGTGGGTTCGTAGCGGGACACACGGCGCTATAATGTTCCGTGTAAGTACCTAAACTTTTTGGGCTTTCTAGCCCATTGAATTATTTTTTGAAAACCTTGAGTATCTTAGAAAATTAAAATTCGAGACGTACTTTTAAAACGAATTATTTTCTTGCGGTGTTTTCAAGGTGTTTTCTAATGCCGCAATACATTTCAAAAATTTTCCGGTTGAGGACCAAAAATATTTTTGAGATATTTTCAAATGCGATTGCTTAGACCCAAGGGTCGAATATTTTTGAAAGTTTTTCACTAAAAGAAAGGTGTCCTCATTTTTGTTCAAACGCAAGATGATTTTCAAAGTCTCGATAATGGTGTTTGTACTACTTTTTGTAAAATTATACTCAAGATCAACTGTTGTTTCCAAACTGTTTTCAAAAGGTGGTTTTCGTTTTTAAAACCTATCATTCTGCTTATGGACCGGAAATGCGTGTATGGTTTTCGAACTTTCGTTACGGTGTTAACCCAATTGTGATTGAATTGGTGGTGTGAGCGTTGAGTCGTTCGCCACGCATATGTTTTGTTAGCCCTCTGTGAGAGGTGAACTGGGTGTTTACTGTTTATCGCCTCGTGGTGATTTGCGTGTTGACACGCGAGTGTGAGCCGTTGAAGCTTGGGTTGGTATGTTCGTGTATATGTGTGATTGTTCCATGATGTTTTGTGATTATGTCTGGTTATCGTTCGGGCCGTTGAGATTCCGAACGATACCGTCGTTGCTATGATTTTAGTATGCATGTTGCTTTACGATGGAAATTGTTGTATGTGGTATATGTTATGATTTTTACATTGTCTTGAGTAATTACTTATTCGGTATGCCGAGGGGCCGAGGTCGTAGTCGTGGCAATCGACGCGTGGTCGAGATCATGTCCGGTGATGATGCCAGTATCGGTGTCGCTACTATTTTACGAGTAGCTACACAGATGACTCGGTTGACTCAGCGATTCAGCGCATTACGGATGTGACTCGAACACTTGGTGCAAACCGGTGGCTTCGGAGGTAATTGTATGAATCCCCCTCGATTCGCGGTGTTGCGGATGCGTTGGGATGGGATGGTTGGCTTTTCCGGTTGGGAAAGATATTCGAGGTCGATTGTCTGAAGAGCGAAAGGTACCTATTGCGCAAAGACCTTCTTGACAAAGATGCCGCTAATTGGTGGGAGGTGTTAAGCCTCATGATCGTGATGTCACGTGGGCGGAGTTCAGGCATTTATGGAAGGCGAGTTCGTCCGAAACCGATTAGAGAGCAGAGGATTCACGAATTTTATTCGGCAGAACCGCAAGATGTTTCAGTGTCACAGGCTATCATCGACTATAGCAAACAACTCAGTTATGTGCGAGATCGGGTGAGAACCGAGGAAGAGAGGATCTTTCATTTTGACAGACGAATGAAGCCAGAGATTCGTGTGTATATGTCGGGACTCACTTGCACTTCGTTGAGGGACTACCAAGATCGAGCCTTGGCCCGTGAACTAGCTTCATTATCGTCGGAGCGTGTGCCCGATTCGAAGAAGCAGAGGAAGTCCGATGACCTTGTGGACAGTGCAGGAGTTGGTGTCTATAGTTCGCAACGTCGTAGTCTTTCGGCTGTGAAGCTCTGTCGCTCGTTGCGTGGGACTGAGAGTTCATCTGCTTTGACTCCTGGTAAAGCCAGGAGGTGTTTTAACTGCAATGTGGCGGGGCATGTCCGTGCGCATTGCCCTTCTCCGCTAGTAACGTGTTACAAGTGCGGGCTTGAGGGACACCGAGTTCAGTTTTGCGAGTTGGTCACCGAGCCTTCCGAGGCACGGATTTGAGCACTGAAATCAGGACCAACTCCGAGGAGTCCCTGAGGGGCGTGGTCTATCAGTTGTATGTTATGTTATTTCCTTACCCGGTTGTTTCGAATCTCGGAGATTAAGTTCTTTTATTCGAAGTGGATCGTTTTGTGTTTATTTTTTTTGTTTTCTCGAATGTGCTCGGTGCTTAGTGTTTTGTAATTGTTCGGATAATTGACTTGATTGTATTATCTATTTGATGATGTTTGTCACTTGTTGGTTTTACTATGTTTCTACCGGTGGCGTTGTGTTGGTCGTCGTGGAGCGTGTTTTCACACCGTATATTCCTTTGCGTTGTTTGTAACGTTTCGCCGTTGGGCATTAGTTACGCACTTCTTATGTATCTCGTTGAGTTTTTCCTGACGGGATATTTCTTCTCCCTGCTTGTTTTAAGTTTCGGGACGAAACTTGTTTTAAGGAGGGTAGAATGTAATACCCGTAATTTCGATTTCCGGTAATTTCTTTTTTTTCGGCGGAAGTCCGTTTTGATGACTCGCTCATGACCGTTTCGTCATTCTGAGAATGATTAATTCTGCACTTTTTGTCATCCGAGTTCGTTTCGGTGTCGTTTTGTTGAGTTCCGTGCTTTTTAGCGGTTTTTCCGCACTTGAGTTCGATTCTTGCGAATCTCGTCCGAAACTGTTGTTTCGACTTTCTCGTAAGTTCATTTAATGTTATTATTCATGTTGCGAGCTTTGGCTTGGTGTTTCGATCACGTATCGTGATTTTCTGGCGTTTTGGGCCATTTTCGTAATTTCCCAAAGTTTGGGGTAATTACTTTCCGTTGTCGAGTTTCGAGCCTTCGGGTAGTCGGAATCGTATGTTCTATTAGTGCTCGGATTCTTCTTTTCGAGTACTTCGTAACCGTATCTTCGATTCGTACTCAGGTTCGGGTTTCGGGGTCGTTCGGGCCGTCGGAGTTGGTCCCGGCCGAGTCATGGCCGGGCATGATCGGGCCAGGCCACCGCCGAGTAACGCGGCGGTAATGATCGCCATTACGCACGTAATGCCGGTTACGCACGTAAGGCCCTGGCCGTAACGCGTAACGCCCGGCATTTTCCAGCAGAGAGTTCGGCCATGGCGATTACGACGTAAGCCATGGCCGGTTACGTCGTAACCACGGCGTGATCGGCTATTTAAGGCTCGCGACGGTTTTCTTGACCATTTTCTCCTTCTTTCTCTTCCCGTACGCGGTCAGGTGTGTGAATCTTCTAGAGATGTTGTTGGACAATGAATACATGAATTTTTGAGGTTCATATCATCAATCATCCGTCCTATAACATCCTTTGATCGAGCGAATCAGGTCAGATTTTCTAGAAATCTAATTTTGGGGATTTTGGGGTATTTTGTTCGATTTCGTCCGTTTAATCCGATTTAACTTAGGATTTTGATGGATTGATGATTATTTAGATGTATTATATCATTTCCCTTGTTATTCCATGGTTGGATCGTATCGATTCTTTATTTGGGTCGAGTTCTTGACCGACGCCTTGAAGGTGTCCGGTAAAATATTATAGAGGGGTTTTCGGGCGTTCTACGATTATTCCTCATCGTATGATCATTGATTTATTAATTATATGATGTTAGGGTCGAGTTTCTTACGAAGAAACCGAGTTGAACCCTTCCGTTCGTTGTCGTCTTCCTTTTCGATAGCATCGGGCGTTTCGAAGCTTTCCGGTTGAGCCGTGTTCGTCGGAATACTTGCGTACCGATTTTGAGGCAAGTATCTTGCCCATACATTTCATATTTCTTAGGCATAATTATTGATAAATGATTTTATGCGAAATCCAATGTTTAATGAACGTTAAAAAGGATCGGTATGTTCTCGATAAATATTGTCTTTCAACGATAATTCGTATACTTCGTGAATGGATATGTTCTCGGAATATGTGTGTTAGTTTAGATGCGTTGAGAGACGTTATGATCGCATTGACCATAATTGTTTGCCGAGGATTGTGCATTGAATTGTATATTTGTTCGGTGGGTATTCGACATGATGTGATGTTAGTCGTTACTCCTTTGAAAGGAGGTTGTGATGCTTAGTGTTGCTTGTCTTCATAATCGGTTATTGTTGTGTTCTTATTGTATGTGATGTGCCTCCGGGTAGGATTGTTGAATCTCCGGGATCCATACTTGCTAGTATGGGTCGGGCGAAACCGTAGGGTTATCCAATACGGGTATGTCTTGCGGGGACTCCGAGGTTCGGGGCTTGCTAGCCCGATGCCGAGATAACTTGTGTGGTTATCATCGGGTATGTCTTGCGGGGACTCCGAGGTTCGTGGCTTGTTAGCACGATGCCGGGATAACTTATGGTTGTGGTTGATTATGTAAGTATATGTGCTTTTAGTCACGTGATCATGATTACGGTGACATGTGATTTGATATAGTTTCCCTGTGGGTTATTCACTCGGGTTTGTTCTACGGGAGCATCTGAGGTCCGTGGCTTGCTAGCACGGGACGCGAATAATCTGTGGAAACAGGTTGTTATGGTATGATCGGGTCGTGGACCCCACTTGTTGTTATCGAATTTATGTTTTGGGAAAATGACTTTTGGGCTGTGTCCCTAAATGTTTTCGAAAGGCCTGAGAAATTTTTAAATCCCAATGTATTTAAAACTCCCGAGGTCGTAAAATGTTTTCACAAGATGTATATCGGGTTTACCCCTATCTTTCGATTTAACCGTTTTGATTAAGTGATTTACCTCGGGAAGTATGTTTATGATTAACATGTTCCGTGGAGTATGATATGTATGGCTCGTTTTCGTATTTTATACTTGCACTAGCAAAACAGTGGAGTTTTGCTAACCCCGAATATTCGGGGTGGATGTCTCAGATTGCATTCAGGTTTTGGAGCAGAGCACAGGGTCGGCATGAAGGATGATGAAAGATGAACGATACTAATCACACGAGGACCCGTTGATGTCGTATTGGTATAGTTGTACTTTATTTTCCGCTGCTATATTTTTTCCCGTTGTACGGGTGTGGTTGTATTTTGACCCCTGCGTGGGCATGAGTTGTATTCGAGTTGTATGTATTTATTGAAAGACCAAATCGGTCTACTGAGTCATTTTTGCCTTGAAGGCATTGTCGAGATGTTAAATGTTGTTACCAGCCTGGTAGATCCTTGAGGAGAGGGTCTACGGCGTGTAATATCCCTGAGTGGATTGGGGGTGTTACAGTTTTCTTTCGTTGATTTGACTACATATCAAGCAAATAAAAATACTTTTTTTTAGTCTCTCATGAGGATAACAAATTCGGTAGTAATGTATATTTCCAGAACATCATTAAAAAGTTACTTGAATCGTTCTATCACTTTTAGTAGAGTGTCAACCCCTTCCTTTATATCCCAGAAAATTATCTTTAAAAATCTTTAAGACTACATATTGAATATTCGGGACTCAAATAAAAAGCAAGCTGAAATACCAAGGATAAAATGTACCTCATGTATAGACTTATGTGCATGCATAATTTTTTATATTAGTCGATAAAAATTATATTGTCATGGAAACAGATATCTCTTATAAATATTACGCCAATACGCCTTGGAATAGCAATACCTTCCATTACATGTCTCACAATTTTCATGTTTACAATTTACTGATAATATTTGATGCTATTGCTCCCATCCATAACAGAATTTTTTCCCCATAATTCCACCATTAATAATCAACTAAAAAGCTTCATTCTGTATTTTCGGGTGGGGAATAATTATTAATCCGCAAGTACCCTTATGGGTTTCTAAACTCAGATTCAAACTTCTTTTTAAAAGCTTCCCCCAAACACATCAATGGCAGCTCAATGATTAATTGTTAATCCGCAAGTACCCTTCTGAGTTTCCAAACTCATATTCAAACTTCTTTTCATCCATAAATTTTTATCTCGTAGACATGCCAATTGGTTAGCATTCAAAGCACACATATATCTAGCCTCATTCATCAATGACTATTGAACACGTAAGTCGATCAATGTTCAACTAACTTATTTTACTCAAACATTGATCACATCCACGACTTTGAAGCGCAATTCACATCCAACACTCAATCCTATTTAGGACACAACAATTACACGAACACAAACACACACCTGCATATTTTCTTTAGTAGCAGGATCTAAATCCACAGTTGCTATATCCTCAATAAATCCTTCTGCTCGGGGTGACCCTACGTACAAATAATCTTCTTCTCTTTCGGAAGCCATATTTGTAAGATGGACTATAATTTTGTTGCTGGGGTTGTATACCCATTGATGTTTTTGGGAATTGCATCGATCGCGCCCGCATCCTTAATAACCTGTAACATGGTGCAAATGCTTAGAATCTTTTAAAAGTAGAAAAAAGAGAAAATCACATGCGAGATCATAAATGTACATTGAGATAGTCATACCCCTCTCTCATAACACCTTTACGA
This sequence comes from Orobanche coerulescens, assembly GCA_033398695.1. Lineage (NCBI taxonomy): Eukaryota > Viridiplantae > Streptophyta > Magnoliopsida > Lamiales > Orobanchaceae > Orobanche > Orobanche coerulescens. Next base: position 68,472,498 of record CM065809.1, read on the forward strand.
TCCCTCATAGCACGGATGACTCGTGATACGCCAACTTCTGGGATATGTAAATAATCACATCCACCCATAAGCCATAATACAGGTTCTAGCTTTGATGCATTCTAGCTTTGACCATTCGAACAGTTTGTACTTTTTGCTCTTCAAATGATGTTATTTATAATATCAAATGATTGTGGTTGAAGAGTTTGTGCATTTATTTGAAGGCAAATGAAAGGAGCCAATGATTAAATGAAAGAGACTTGAGAAGAGTTTGATAACTTTAGGCAAATAATATTTGCCTCATTAAATTTGACACAATATGAAAGGAATTAACAATACATACGGTTGCTATTTGATATGAATGAGTTTTCATTTTAAAATTGAAGTCATTAATACTCTAATCAATTAGTGCCTCAATGACTACATGAACACTTCGCATGGCTCTCAATAATTACATTCGCACTTCGTATGTCATGACATTAATCTCCATATATTTTCACTTTAAAACTGATGTCATTAATACTCCACAATCAATTTTTAGGACCTAATCATTCAATATATATGATTATAAAAATTAAAATCCAAAATTAAATATCTCAATTAAAACGTCCAAAATTTTAATTATCAAAATTTAAAATATCTTAAATTAAATATCAATCTTACTAATATGTTTTAGTTATCAAAATTGAGCATTGAATATTCAAACATATGTGTCTTATTCCAAAAATATGATAATTAAAATACATTAATTTGTATTTTTATATTTAGTAACTATAATAAGATTTTTATCCATATAGTACAAATATATGTGTCCTATAAATAAATTGATTATTATGTGGCAATAAAAAATGATGTGTAACAATTAATTATGAGATTTGATTGAACAAGAGAGAATGACTTGAAAGATGAACATTTAATTTTTTTGACATATGTCACATTAGGTATAAAATTAATATATAAGGGGAGATTAGATAGACACAAGTCGGGCTTAGTATCGGGCCTGAACCGACCCCAATCGGTCCGAAATGAACCAGAATCTAAATGGTCAGATTTTATCGACCCGAATCCCGGACCTATTCGGAATGAGTCCAACCCGGTCTGGACCCCATAAAACTGGGTCGGCCCGGGATAGATGGTTCTAGCTCGATTTAGTTAAAAAAAATCCTGTTGAAAAATATTGTGCAAACAATTAATATTTTAGGATAAACGAACTTAATGTGCAAACTTAATTAGAATAAACAAACTTCATTAGAATAAGGTGCAATCATAATCGATCGATTAATCATCATTATTTCATTACCGCCGAAGGTAACTTAGAATAAAAAAATATTTTTTATGCATTTTTATTTTTCCCGGGCTGTTCCGGGCTGCACCCGAATTTTCCAAATTTTGAACCGGTCCGGCCCGGAACCCAGATTTTATAAAAATAGAGACCCGGAACCGGGTTCTGATTAACCAGTCCGGCTCCGATCCAAGTCCGGGTAAAAATCAAGTGCGGTCCATTGATACTCGGCCCTAAACTCTGGTTCAAAGTTTTATATGTACTTCATCCGTTACTTTATTATTGCAACATGTTGACTATTACACTATTCACATACTCTCTTTTGACCATCTTTTGTGATTTATACATATAAAAAAATATAGTCATGTGAAATCTTGTTAGATTCATCGCGAAATATACTTTCAAAATATCAATGTCTTATAATTTTAAAAAATAAAGAATTGAAGATATTAATAATCAAAGTTGTGCATTGGCAAGCGTGAAAGTCCAGATGTTGCAGTTATAAAAGAACGGAGCTAGTATATAATATATGGAACCGAAATATTTTTCGTTTTTAATTGTGAAATATAATCGACTATTTTAGAGGTCGTTTGGGGTGGTTCCGAGTTTTTGGTTTTTGGTTTTAAAAGTCAATTTCAAAACCAAAACATGTTTGGGTAAAATGGTGCTGAATTGGTGTTTTCATTATTTTCGAAACGGTTTTCCATCAAAACACAAAACCAGAAAAAGAGGTTTTATAATTTCAGTTTTTGTTTTAACACCAACACGTCATCACAAACCATCACTTCAACAACCACTGACCACCAATCTGACCGCTGCCGACCACCACTCCGGCCACCGCCAACCACCACTCTGCTACCACCGACCATCACTCCGGCCACCACCGACCACTACTTTGACCACCGTCAACTACCACTTTGACCACCATTGACCACCGTTTCGACCACTGACCACCACTCTGACCACCGTTCACCACCACCAACCACCACTCCGACTACCACCGACTATCACTCCGGCCACCACCGACCACCACTCTAGCGACCGACGACCACCACTTTGTCCACCTTTAGCTACCACTTTCACCACCACTAGCCACCATTTCAGACATCACCTGACCACCACCCTGGCCACCACCGACCACTGTCAACTACCACTTTGACCAACATTTCGACCATCGATCACCACTCTGACCACCACACTGGTCACTGACGACCACCGCTCCGACTACCGTCAACTACCACTTTGACCAAGGACCACCATTTCGACGGCCGACCTCCGACCATCGCTCTGACAACCTCTCTGACCATCGCCAACAACCTCTTTAAGCACCACTGGCGATCCCTAACCACCACTCTACCACCGTCAACCACAACTTTGATCACCACCATCCACCGTCAACTTCCACTTTGATATCACTTTTATGTTCTTGTTTAAACTATAGTTTTGATTTTTGAAAATTTCTTAACTCAAAACTCAATCTGGTTTTGATTTCTGAGATTTTTCAAACTCAAAACAAAAACTGGTTTTAGTTTTTAAAAATTTCAAAACAGAAAACAGAAAACCACCCCAAACAGGACCTTAGAGTATAGTTTTTTTATTTTCATTTTTTCTTTGATTCAGGTTTAGAGTATAGTTAAAGGATTCTTTTTTCCAGAGAATCATCAATAGGTCCAAATGTTGAGTGTTATAGAAATGAGTAAGGCTGGGAAAAATATCGAAAATATCGAAATACCAAAAATATCGTATCGAAAAATATCAAAAATATCGAAATTTTCGGTATACCGACTTTTTCGGTACGGTATGATACCGTTACCGATATTTTCAGTACGGTAACGGTATGAGCTTTTTAAATTTTCGATATACCGAGGTATAACAAAAATTCCCGGTATACGGAATTTTTTTCGACATATACCGAAAATTTTTGATATACCGAAAAATTATCGGTATATCGAAATTTTTCAGTATACCAAACTCTGTATAGCATATTGAATTTTTTTTGATATATCTTAAAATTTTCGGTATACCGCAGAAGTTTTGATATACCGAAAAATTAACGGTATACCGACTTGATTTCGGTATACCGATATTTCGGTACAATAACGGTATGTAAACATGTCATACCAAAATTTTCGGTATACCAATTTTCGGTATACCAAAAATTTTGGTATGGTAATGCTATGATTTTTGTCATACCGAAAATTTTGGTATGGTATACGGTATGGATGATAATTATCGGTATACCGTACCGAACCACCCCTAGAAATGAGGATACGACGTGAAACATTTTTTCATCAACACTAGGGGCAGCGACCTGCTGTGCACGTCGTACATTTTATTGTTTGTTTGTTTGCGTGGCAAGTGATGTAAAGAAATTGCCAAAATAAAGAACTAACAAAGAAACTAAAAATAAGTAAATAACAAAGTGACATAAACTAAAATTAAATTGAACAGATGGAAATCATACTACGTACGGTATATCAAAAATCACTTCTTTCAAAATAACCTACAAAACATCCAAAGAAACACCTAGCTATAGGATTGGTCCAATGATCTCTAACATCTTAAGTAACAACACCGAGATAAACATACATGAACTACACATTTTAAATGTGTTAAACCCAAATTTAACATTAAACATACAAAGCACCATTATATCAACCGGAAAAAACATACCTATATAATCTATCCTCCAAACCACAGAATGGAAAACACATAAGAATCCACAATAAAGTCGATCCCAAAACATCAAAAATTAAGACAAACTCATACGTTTGCAGGTTTTAAAAGCAAATATTGTATTAACTATGATTTTTGATCAACTTTTCTGAACTGACAGATAACATTGAGCCACTTTATTGAGATTCCTGACAAAACGAAACAATAAAATCCACGAAACAAAAAAAGAAACACCTAGCAATAGGACTAGTCCATTGATATGTAATATCCTGAGTAAACTATACATCGAAAACTTGTCAAACCAAAATTAAAAAATAGGATTTTATTAGAATCACATTTATCCGTGGCGACTAACCCACAAAAACGAAAATATGAGAGAGAAAAACAAACACAAACTAAGATCCCTTTTACAAACAACTGGAAAAACATAAGCCGGAAAGAAAATTGAACAAATAAAGCATCGTTAGACAAAAATCTCGAGGTTGACATATAATGAAAACACTGTATGTCATCATAGTACAAAAACCATGAATGTAAAATAAGAACATTACATGAGATATTTATAATGAAAACCAAATATAACAAGTTTGAATATTGTTGACACCTTTAAATTAGGAAGAAAAATAAAAGCAGTTTGAAATTAGAGTAAAAAAACAAAGGCAACACATTACAAACACGTAATAGATCTTAGGTTACTTTAGAAATATATGGCAGGAAAATTCATATTAGTCAGTATTATACAACTTAGTTGATGAGCTATTCTTAAGAGTCATAACAAAAGAACATGTGTTAACCAGAATACCTATATTTCTAAAATGGAGTAAAAAAAGGATCCATAGTTTCAAATTGAAGAAAAAAAAACATTAACAACCTATACAACAAAATATTTTATCTTCTTAATTGCTCTTTATAAATAAAAGTCAAAAACAGAATCAAAACTTGAAATTACAAGTAACAAAACACGTGTAACCAAAAAAAGCAAGCAAAATCACTCGAAGAGACCTACCTTATGAAGGCCAAAAATCCTCGACCATGTTGACTGTGGAAGTTGAAGTAGCATGTCTGAAAGCACACCCAAGTAGACAACATATATTAGTGGTTAAGGCTACGACCTTTGGAGATGTTGATGATGATCATTCCATGTTGTTAGTGTCTGGAGAATCCATCAAAAGAATGATATATGAAAAATAATTTTATATAAACAAACACACATCACGTACAAAACATTCTTAAGGAAATTGATTTGAGATAACATTTAATTCAATATATTTCATAACAAAATCTGTGTCAAAAAATACCAGCATTGAGAGAACATATTTGCCCCCTAGCAATATCATATATGTAATATCCGTACCTTTTCATTTTTAGTTGTTTCTATTTTTGGCGCATATCAATTTTTATCGACTCGCTTGTAACCGTTTCGATGTTTTGAATATGTTTTGTTCTTGGAGTTTTTCCATTTGGACGAGTTTCAGAGGTGTTTTTACGTAATTTCACTTTATGTTATGTTTTCTCAGATGTATATTCGATTCTCGTAAAACTCATTCGATTTTGTTGTTTCTTTGTTTATATTAGTTCGTATGGTTGAGTTGTTCATGTTGTGAGTTTCGGTTTATTAATCCGACGTTGTATTGTAATTTTCGGACATTTGGGCCCTTTTGTAATTTCATATAAGTTTAGGGAATTTCGTCTTCTTTGTCGTTTTTCGGACTCCCGATAGTCGGAATTGCATTTTCTTTCAGCACTTAGCTTCGCCGACGTGTATACTTCATATCTACATTTTGGGTTCTATCCTTGTGTTGCGTCTCGACTTCGTACCGTCATGTGCAGAAAACGATATTCAGCAGTGTTGAACTGCTGCATGCATAACGTACGTTATGCATGCTTCATAGCGTGCACTATCGTTGGCTTCATAAAATAGGTTATACCTTAGTGTAACGTACGTTATGGCCTTCAGCGTTTTGGGCAGTGGCTTCTGTCCCGTTTTTACCAAACCCTTATGTACGTTATCACGGGCCTGTTACGTACGTAAGTTCCTCTTAGCATATACTAAACTGGATAGTGTAGCGTAGGCTATCGACCACAGCAGATTGGGCAGATAATGTAATATCCGCAATTTTGGATTTTCGGTAATTTTTTTTTTCGGAGAGAGTCCATTTGACGACTCGCTTATGACCGTTTCATCGTTCTGAGAATAATTAATTCTACACTTTTTGACATCCGAGATCGTTTCGGTGTCGTTTTGTTGAGTTCCGTGCTTTTTAGCGACTTTTCCGCACTTGAGTTCGATTCTTGCGAATCTCATTCGAAACTGCTGTTTCGAGTTTCCTGTAAGTCCGTTTAACTTTGTTAGACGTATTGTGAACTTCGGTTTGGTCATTCGATCACGTATCGTGATTTCCGGGCGTTTTGGGCCATTTTGTAATTTCTTAAAAGTTACGGGTATCCGTATCTGTAATTGTTGTCTCGACCCATATCTTGGTCGCGTATGATTAATTATTGCATTATGTTTTCATTTCGGGTCGTTGATGTTGTCCGCGAACTTTTTGTCGTGTTCGTTCCGTACATTTTCGGAAATCGAGTCGTCGAGCCCTGGTGTTCGAGCACCGCCGACGGTTATGGATCGCCGGACGATTGCAATCGGTCGGACGGGTGCGGCAGAAACCGGCGTAGCGTACGCTACGACCGGAAGGCTGCGCGCGCTAACCGGCAGGTGTAGCGCACGCTACCGGCAGGTGTAGCGCACGCTATCGGGTCTGGACAGTGGAGTCCTGGGGTTCTGGAATCGGTTAGGCTCGGCAGGTAGCGCACGCTACTGTCGGACGCTGCGTACGCTACGGCCGACAGGTAGCGCACGCTACGGCCGGAAGGCTGCGCACGCTACCTGGCCGAGCAGACTAGTCCAGTAGGGCACTGGATTGCGGCCTGGGCCGATAGCGCACGCTAGCTCGGCAGCCTAGCGCGCGCTAGTCCGGCCCAGTATAAATGTGACAGAGCAGTCACATTTCATCTCGTTTTTCATTTCCTACCTTTCTCTTCCGCGGCTGGAGACTTAGAGATCGTGGAGACATGTTGTTTAACAAAAAATCCACGAAGTTCTTGAGTTCATAACATCAATCAATCATCCGTTATCATCCTTTGATCCAGCGAATCAAGGTAATCTTCCTTAGAACCCTAATTTCGTGAATTTGGGGGGTTTTTGCATTTTTGTCCGATTTGTTCCGTGTTGTTGATTAATACACGATGGGTATGATTAATCTTGGTAGTATTCTTGTGTTTAACATCATTTAATCCATTGTTCTTCGTCGAATGGAAGTATATCTCTTGATTTCCTTCGAATTGATTTTTTGGGGGATTTGTCCTCGATCTCGTTTTTCATCCATTTTCGATGGATCGATTATGGTTAAATGATGTTGTTAAACATATTCTATGGATTGTATATCCATATTTCAACTTGGAATTCCATTTTCGTGATTTGACGGGACGAATCGTGTTCTTGGCCGTTTTGGGGGAAATCCTTGAACCTTCGTCATTTGTTCTTTGAATTCAGCGGCTTTGGGTCGTACTTTGGAATTCATTTTCGTTGTTATTGTTGTCGTTCGTAGTTCATTGTTGTGGATTGTCGTTCGGTGGAGTCGGCGAGTTCGTAGTCGGTTCGTGCCAACCTACTTCGGCCGATTCTCCGCGTTGTGGTTATTCGAGGCAAGTACCTTGCCCATACTATTCTTGTTTTATGGATATGATAATTAGTGATCGTCTAAATGTGGTTGTTTGGTCATTTGAATTGAACATTCAAAAGATTCGGTTTAGCCTTGTTAAACGCTTGCTTTCGAAACGACTGTGTTTTGTGAATGGTGTGTCTTGTAAATGACTATGTGAATCCTATGGATATATTTGGTGTTGATGATGCACTTGGTATTTGCGTGTGGACGTATATTATTTCATTTCGGTGCGTTGTGGTTTGACGTGGTGTTTTGCTAAGTGTTTGATGCCTCTGAGTGAATTGTTTGGATATCTTTGTTGCATTGTGTTATTTGTGTGAATGTGTGGATATGGTTAAAGGTCTACGGTGACACATGGCACGTGATCATGTGGTCAGGATGCAACAAGTGATTGATCCAACCGTGAGAGCCTGAGATAATCTACGGTGGCACATGGCATGCGATCATGTGGCCAGCATGCAACAAGCGATTGATCCAACCGTGAGATGTGTGTGATTTGTTTCGCTAGCCAGCTCGGGAGGGTCCTTCGAGGCCTCGGGCGGGATCAATGGTATTACCCTGTTCCCAAGGCGATGCGTGTAATACCCGAGATTTCTATGTAATTGGAACTTGTGATATTGTAATGATTGTACTTGATTTGAGTATTATTTTCCGTATTTCATAATCCGATGTTGTCGAGCGTTTAATTCCGCGATTGTGATTTAAGGATTGTAAATCTGCGCATGTAGCGCACGCTATCAGCTATGTTTAGCATGCGCTAACGTGGGTTCATAGCGCACGCTACTGAGTGTCCTTAGCGCACGCTATGCTCGGTCAAATTGATTGAGACGTGCGGTAGGTGAGAGCTGGCCGGGGGACCCCTGTCGGATAGTGTCGGGATGTACCTGGACGGCTTTCGGGGAAAAGCCGAGTCAACGCCTTAGCGCACGCTACAGGTATATGCGTAGCGCACGCTAAGTGCCGAGTACAGTTTAGACTGTGAGCCGTTAGCGCACGCTACGAACAGGGTCTAGCGCGCGCTAATAGCCATTTATTATAAATAGGACAGCATCCTATTCGTGATTTCAGTTCTACTCTCATTACCCGAATTTCCTACACTCAGAACATATCTTCCTTCATCCTAAACATTTCATATCAACATCCTGATTCGTGATTGAAGATCGTTTATCATTGGAGATTGGTGTTCAAAACTTTCGGTGTCGGATTGCTTCATTTTCCTCCGTGTTCTTCACTACTTGAGGTAGGTGATTCTTCACCAATGTTAGTAATGTTCTTAAGGACGTCTGATCATGCTTAGATAGCCAGTTATTTCGTTTATGATCGGTCATCACATGTTAGAAGGATACTTTGACGTATCGGCACTATTTATCTTAGGAACCTTTGAACCATCTTAGTAGAATGGACTCCTAAGCGTTTTCAAATCAATTTATGATCAGTAATCGGATTTTACCCAGTTGCTACGTTGTACACTTTGGAATCATGTGTTTTGGGACTTGGAATAATCGGAACTTAGAATACTTCTTGAAGATCTTAGAAAAGATATGTTGATGAGAGGACTATCCGTATATTTGTATTTCACGATCATAAATCTTCCACAAACCTTATTAGCATGAATTGCCCGAGGATAACTTGTATTATCACGGTAGGATTCATTAGTTCTTCACCATTCAACCCAATTTTCGGCTTGCAGTATTCTGCCATGCAATATTAGCGCACGCTAACACGTGTGAGTTAACGTGCGCTATCGGGGTCAGTTAACGCCCGAAACGTACGTAGCGTACGTTATGAGACCAGCCGAGTCAGACTGCCAGACCGTGGCTAGCGCACGCTAGTCTTATACGATAGCGTACGCTAACAGTCCGTCTTAGCGCACGTTACGTAGAGTACGTAGCGCGCGCTAAGCAGTCCAGGCAGATTGGTTATTTTGAGCTTTTCGGCCGTAGACCGAATTGTTAGGCCATCGTTCGACTTGAGATGATTTGTATATCGTTCCTTTTGTTAAGGTTCGAGCTTGTTACGTTGATCGAAGGAGGCGGCCTTCGAGCGTGTCGAGAACATTGAAGTGTTTCGTCCTTGCCATTTTCGAGGCAAGTATCATATGTCGAGTTCGATTTATCATGCTTGTGGTTTTATTCATATTGTTGAATATGAGATGTATTTCTGAGAATTTCCGTGATAATTGTTGTTGTTTGTTCGTATTGATGAACATATTGAAATGCATATGTGTATGCATAATTGTTTGATTATGGTATAAATGATCCGAGGGGGTCATGAGGATCTATGCTGAGGGCGCTGGATCGAATGTCCACCATGCGTTGGTCCGACGGGATCATCATGGGGATCTATGCTGAGGGCGCTGGATCGCTGGACGGGTCTTGCACCATGCGTTGGTCCGACGGGATCATCATGGGGATCTATGCTGAGGGCGCTGGATCGCTGGATTACCATGTATTGTGTTGATGGAATCGTGAGGATTCGCATCGTTGGATTCCGGTGGCGGAAGTCCGTTTTGCATGTCTTATGATGCATTGATGATTTATTGTATGATGATACTTGTACTAGCATTGTTTTGCTAACCCCTTCGGGGGTGGACATTGTTTTGATGTTCAGGTAGCCGAGGAGCGCGGAGGCAACCACAGTACCGACAGGACGATGAAATGGCTCAGTGATGTGATTGGTGTTATTTTTGTTGTGATTGGTCTTCTTGGTTCGTTAGTACTCGAGTACGTCTGTTTTAATAAGGTCAATTCGATATGGTTGTATAAGTTAACTTATTTGATTGGTTGAACCAAATCTGTATTTGAATTCCAGTTGTTCGATTGGTTTATTTGTATACTTCTTTTAAAAATTAGCCTTGTAAATCCTTATCTAAAGGGTTTACGGCGCTGTAATTATTACGAATATCTCGGGGTGTTACAGAATATGGTATCGGAGCTAAGATTTATGGATATCTTGGCAGTCGGGTTAGTTGGGTCTGTTTACGTTATTGGTTATTGGTCGTTCGTAACATCACTGCTGAGCCAGCATCGTCAATTGGACTGTGGTTGTAAGTCTCCTAATCTCGAATACTATTGTTTTATTTAATTCTTGTCTTGTAAACATTGATGGATGTACTTTTAGAACGTTTGTCCTGGATATTGAGTATTTATGTTTACAGTATGTTGAGAGGAGGTCGTGGACGCGGACGCGGTCGTGGACGCGGACGTGGAAATGCGAGGCAAGAAGAGTCGGTATCTACTCCTGAGATAGCCGCTAGCCAAACGGATTCACATTCCGGGGGACAGCAGGGATCGGCAAATAATAATGCACTTAACGTGCGGGAGTGCTTCACAGTGGTTGCCCGATAAACCGCTTCTCAAGTTGTGGATCGCATGCAGACGGCGATGGGACAAAGAGCATAACGCGGATAATCGGGGAGATAAATGGCTTACTGAGGTGGTCAAATTGCATCCTCCGAAATTTGACGGTTCCGCTGAGACGCTTTCTTGGGATCATTGGCTGAAGGAATTGGAAAAGATTTTTGCAGGGATTAACTGTCCCAATGATAGGAAGGTTCCGGTCGCCCAGTATCTTTTGACCGGGGAGGCTTTCGACTGGTGGGAGGCCATTCGACCAGAGGAGCACAATGTTGACTGGACGGAATTCAAAGTGATGATGGAGGCACAATATTGTCCTCGTCCAGTTAGAGAAGCCCGAGTTCGGGAGTTTTTCTCACCACAAAATTCGGAAGTATCTGTGACGGACGTGATTAAGACTTTTAATCACCAGCTGACTTATGTGCGCCACTTAGTCAGGACCGAGGCGGAGAAATTTTTTCATTTTGACATGCGAATGAAGCCGGAAATTCAGCAATATATGTCCGGATTTGAATGTGCCACCTTGCGACAGTACGAGGACAAGGCGTTGGCCTATGACATGAAGGAGGCAACAGTAGAGAAATCGATGGAAGCAAAGAAACAGAAGGTGTCTGGCAACTTCACGGAGAATAAAAATAGCGGGCCCCGCAGGGGTCAGTCCTCTTTTCACTCATCCAGGAGACCTCCGCATCCTTCTCGGGGAGGAAAGAAGTTCCGGGCAGCACCGACTGTTTCTGATGCCGGAAAGAAGTGTTACAACTGTGGCAAGGCGGGGCATGTTCGACGTGATTGTTTCGCGCCTGCTGTGACCTGTTTCGAGTGTGGACAGGAAGGACATCGCGCAACATTTTGTGGGAATGCGACCCGATCTTTTGGTACTCGCTCCGGCTCCAAATTCGAAGGAGACGAGTGTGAACCAGACGCAAAGAAAGTGGATTGCAGCAGCAGAACGCTGGGAAGAGAGAGGCATCCAGTGCTGGGTCCGTTCCTCCACGCCTGTACGAGATGAGGAAATCTGATGATCAGAACACAGCTGTTGCATCAGGTACGATTCAGATCCTTTTGCAACCAGTTAGTGTCTTGTTCGATTCAGGAGCTACGCATTCTTTTATATCTTTGAACTGTGTTAATCGTTTGAACATCTCGTGCTTGTATAATTGTGAACCTTATGTTGTGGGATTACCGAGCGGAGAGAAAATTGTGGGAACCTTAGAAGCTAAAGATTTCCCAGTATCTATAGAAGAAAGAGATTGGCCATCGAATCTTATTGTGGTTGACATCTGCGGTGACGATTTAATTCTCGGAGATGATTGGCTCAACCGTTATGGAGCTGTGCTGAATTACCGAGAGAGAGTCATTTCCATCATTGCTGATGACAGATCTGAACACTTATTCCGAGGATGGAGACCGGGAAGCTCGGGGAAATTGATCAAGGCAATGAAAGCTGTGAAATTACTGAAGAAAGGATGTCACGGACTTTGGTGTTATGCCATGAGGAAAGAGGAAGGAGTAGAGCTCTCGTCCATTTCAGTGGTGAATGAGTTCTCCGATGTATTTCCTGACGAACTACCTGGGTTACCTCCGCAGAGGGGAGTGGAATTCACTATCGAACTAGAGCCTGGAGCAGCTCCTATTTACAGAGCACCATATCGCATGGCGCCAACCGAGATGTATGAACTCAAGAAACAACTGGAGGAATTGTTGCAGAAGGGTTATATTCAACCGAGCATTTCTCCTTGGGGAGCGCCCATTCTCTTTGTCCGGAAGAAAGACGGATCCCTCCGACTGTGTATTGATTACAGGGAACTCAATAAAATGACAATCAAGAACAAGTATCCTATACCTCGGATCGACGACTTGTTTGATCAACTGCAAGGGGCAAGGGTATTCTCGAAGATTGACTTGCGATCAGGATACCACCAGTTGAGAATTAAGGAGTCGGATATACCGAAATCTGCTTTCAGATCCCGGTACGGGCATTATGAATTCGTAGTGATGCCGTTTGGACTTACCAATGCTCCTGCAGTATTCATGCAATTAATGAATCGGGTATCCTTGAAATACTTGGATAAATTTGTGGTCGTCTTCATTGATGACATCCTGATATATTCGAAAGACGCAGAGGAACATGCTGAACATTTACGTGTGGTTTTGAGCACCTTAAGGAAGGAACAGCTATATGCAAAATTTTCTAAATGCGAGTTCTGGCTTAAGGAAGTAACCTTCCTTGGGCATGTGATATCAGCCGATGGAGTTCAGGTGGACCCGAAGAAAGTCGAAGCGATCTTGGAATGGGAAGCTCCTAAGAACGTGAAGGAAGTCCGAAGCTTCTTAGGACTAGCTGGATATTATCGCCGCTTTGTAGAGGGATTTTCCAAAATTGCTCGTCCGCTCACCCAGCTGTTACAGAAAACTCAAAAGTTCATGTGGAATGAGGAGTGCCAGGCTAGTTTTGACGAACTTAAGAGGAGGCTGACGACAGCACCTATATTAGCGCTGCCAGAAGGAACTGACGGATTTATGGTATACAGCGACGCTTCGAATCAGGGTCTGGGTTGTGTATTGATGCAGAAGGATAAAGTGATTGCCTATGCTTCTCGGCAATTGAAACCATACGAGATTAATTACCCGACTCATGATCTGGAGCTAGCAGCTGTGGTCTTTGCCTTGAAAATCTGGCGACATTATTTGTATGGCACTCATTGTCAGATCTTTACAGATCATAAGAGCCTCAAGTACATTTTCAGTCAGAAAGAGTTAAACATGAGGCAGAGAAGGTGGCTGGAATTGATGAAGGATTACGACTTGGAGATTCTCTATCATCCGGGGAAAGCAAACGTAGTAGCTGATGCTTTGAGCCGTAAACCTGTTTCTCTTCGAGTGTTGGAAGCACTTACGTCCCAAACCAGTATTCAACGGGAACTGATCCGCGAGGGGATTGAAGTATGGGCACCGGGAATCCAAGGGCAACTTTATGTGATGGGACTGACTTCATCACTATTCGAGGAGATCAAGTCTAAACAATTGAACGATTCTCTGATTCTTCGATTATATGACGAAGTGAAGAAAGGAAAAGCCCCAGGATTCGTGATACAAGACGATGGAGTTCTGAGATTTCAGAGTCGACTTTGCGTCCCCGAGGATGATGATTTAAGACGGACAATTTTGAAGGAAGCTCATAGCACGCCCTATTCTATTCACCCAGGCAGTAGTAAGATGTATAAGGATTTAAAGCAAAACTTCTGGTGGGGAAATATGAAGAAGGACGTAGCGGAGTACGTTTCGAAGTGTTTGACTTGTCAGCAGGTTAAGATTGAACATCAACGACCTGCCGGAATGTTAAAGCCACTTCCGATCCCTGAATGGAAGTGGGAGGATATCTCGATGGATTTCATCACTAGTATGCCAAGGACTAGAACGGGAATGAACATGATTTGGGTTGTAGTTGATCGACTAACCAAGACGGCTCATTTCCTGGGAATTAAAGATACATGGGGACCCGAGAGATTGGCACGAATATTTATTGCGGAGATAGTCGATTGCACGGGACGCCGAAGACCATTATTTCGGATCGAGATGGTCGTTTCGTGTCACACTTCGGAAAGCGATTCACGTGGCTTTAGGGATCGAGCTCAACTTTAGCATGACTTATCATCCCCAAACGGATGGTCATCTGAAAGAACTATACTGATGTAGAAGACATGCTTAGAGCTTGTGCATTAGATTGGTCGACTGATTGGGAAGTTCACTTGCCCTTGATCGAGTTCACCTATAATAACAGTTGGCATGCTTCTATTAAGATGGCCCCATTTGAAGCTTTATACGGGAGAAGATGCCGATCACCCCTGTGTTGGGATGATTCTTCGGATTTGATCGGGACGGAACCAGAATTGATTATTCAGACTCAAGAGAAGATAGCTTTGATTCGAGAGAGACTGTTGACTGCCCAGAGTCGACAGAAGTCTTATGCAGATGTACGTCGTCGCCCTCTAGAGTTCGACGCTGGGGACCATGTACTATTGAAGGTGTCTCCTACACGAGGGATTTTCCGTTTTGGGAGAAGAGGCAAGCTTAGTCCGAGATATATCGGACCCTTCGAGATCCTCGAGAGAGTGGGAGATTTAGCATACAGGTTGGCCTTACCGCCATCGCTGAGTCACGTTCACAATGTGTTTCACGTATCCCAATTGCGGAAGTATGTACCGGACCCCAGTCACGTCATTGAGTTCGACGAGATCGAAATAGCTAATGATGGCACCTTCGAAGAGAGACCAATCAAGATACTTGAGAGCCGGATCAAACAATTGAGGAATAAACCAATACACTTGGTTAAAGTACAATGGTCACGACATGGAGTCGAAGAGGCCACTTGAGAAATGGAGGACAGTATGAAGACTAGATATCCGGAGTTGTTTTCATCTTAAGTTTCGGGACGAAACTTCTTTTTAGGGAGGAAGGATGTAATACCCGAGATTTCTATGTAATTGGAACTTGTGATATTGTAATGATTGTACTTGATTTGAGTATTATTTTCCGTATTTCATAATCCGATGTTGTCGAGCGTTTAATTCCGCGATTGTGATTTAAGGATTGTAAATCTGCGCATGTAGCCCACGCTATCAACTATGTTTAGCGTGCGCTAACGTGGGTTCTTAGCGCACGCTACTGAGTGTCCTTAGCGCACGCTATGCTCGGTCAAATTGATTGAGACGTGCGGTAGGTGAGAGCTGGCCGGGGGACCCCTGTCGGATAGTGTCGGGATGTACCTGGACGGCTTTCGGGGAAAAGCCGAGTCAACGCCTTAGCGCACGCTACAGGTATATGCGTAGCGCACGCTATGTGCCGAGTACAGTTTAGACTGTGAGCCGTTAGCGCACGCTACGAACAGGGTCTAGCGCGCGCTAATAGCCATTTATTATAAATAGGACAGCATCCTATTCGTGATTTCAGTTCTACTCTCATTACCCGAATTTCCTACACTCAGAACATATCTTCCTTCATCCTAAACATTTCATATCAACATCCTGATTCGTGATTGAAGATCGTTTATCATTGGAGATTGGTGTTCAAAACTTTCGGTGTCGGATTGCTTCATTTTCCTCCGTGTTCTTCACTACTTGAGGTAGGTGATTCTTCACCAATGTTAGTAATGTTCTTAAGGACGTCTGATCATGCTTAGATAGCCAGTTATTTCGTTTATGATCGGTCATCACATGTTAGAAGGATACTTTGACGTATCGGCACTATTTATCTTAGGAACCTTTGAACCATCTTAGTAGAATGGACTCCTAAGCGTTTTCAAATCAATTTATGATCAGTAATCGGATTTTACCCAGTTTCTATGTTGTACACTTTGGAATCATGTGTTTTGGGACTTGGAATAATCGGAACTTAGAATACTTCTTGAAGATCTTAGAAAAGATATGTTGATGAGAGGACTATCCGTATATTTGTATTTCACGATCATAAATCTTCCACAAACCTTATTGGCATGAATTGCCCGAGGATAACTTGTATTATCACGGTAGGATTCATGAGTTCTTCACCATTCAACCCAGTTTTCGGCTTGCAGTATTCTGCCATGCAATATTAGCGCACGCTAACACGTGTGAGTTAACGTGCGCTATCGGGTCGATCGCCCAAACGCACGTAGCGACGTTATGAGACCACCGAGTCGATCGCAGACCGTGGCTAGCGACGCTAGTCTTATACGATAGCGTCACGCTGATCCGTCTTAGCGCACGTTACGAGTACGAGCGCGCTAAGCGATCGAGCGATTGGTTATTTTGAGCTTTTCGGCCGTAGACCGAATTGTTAGGCCATCGTTCGACTTGAGATGATTTGTATATCGTTCCTTTTGTTAAGGTTCGAGCTTGTTACGTTGATCGAAGGAGGCGGCCTTCGAGCGTGTCGAGAACATTGAAGTGTTTCATCCTTGCCATTTTCGAGGCAAGTATCATATGTCGAGTTCGATTTATCATGCTTGTGGTTTTATTCATATTGTTGAATATGAGATGTATTTCTGAGAATTTCCGTGATAATTGTTGTTGTTTGTTCGTATTGATGAACATATTGAAATGCATATGTGTATGCATAATTGTTTGATTATGGTATAAATGATCTGAGGGGGTCATGAGGATCTATGCTGAGGGCGCTGGATCGAATGTCCACCATGCGTTGGTCCGATGGGATCATCATGGGGATCTATGCTGAGGGCGCTGGATCGCTGGACGGGTCTTCCACCATGCGTTGGTCCGACGGGATCATCATGGGGATCTATGCTGAGGGCGCTGGATCGCTGGATTACCATGTATTGTGTTGATGGAATCGTGAGGATTCGCATCGTTGGATTCCGGTGGCGGAAGTCCGTTTTGCATGTCTTATGATGCATTGATGATTTATTGTATGATGATACTTGTACTAGCATTGTTTTGCTAACCCCTTCGGGGGTGGACATTGTTTTGATGTTCAGGTAGCCGAGGAGCGGGGAGGCAACCACAGTACCGACAGGACGATAAAATGGCTCAGTGATGTGATTGGTGTTATTGTTGTTGTGATTGGTCTTCTTGGTTCGTTAGTACTCGAGTACGTCTGTTTTAATAAGGTCAATTCGATATGGTTGTATAAGTTAACTTATTTGATTGGTTGAACCAAATCTGTATTTGAATTCCAGTTGTTCGATTGGTTTATTTGTATACTTCTTTTAAAAATTAGCCTTGTAAATCCTTATCTAAAGGGTTTACGGCGCTGTAATTATTCCGAATATCTCGGGGTGTTACAATGCGCCTGCGCGATTATGTTTTGTTGATTTTTATGTCCGTCGAGGACACATGATGTTGGGCTCTGGCCCTGTGAATTATTGTCTGTTTTCTATTTGTGAAAACAAAACCTTTGGGCTGTGACCCTGTTGATTTTTGGAAAGATAAGGATTTGATAATCCTAAGTTGTTTTCTATCAAAACTCTCGATGGCATTTAAACGGTTTTATAAATTGTTTTCCCTTTATTTGTGACCTTTCGGTTTTAGAATATTTTACCAAACTCTTGCCTCGGGAAGTGCTTTTCGTTACGTTTGGATTTTTGAGGATTCCTAGTTATTGTTATTCGTGGAATGTGAATTGTATGGCTCGTATTTGCACTTTGTTCTTGCACTAGCAAAACAGTGGAGTTTTGCTAACCACCGAGTATTCGGGGGGTGGATGTCTATTTTTGCATTCAGGTTTTGGAGCATAGCACAGGGTCGGCACGAAGGATGATGAAAGATGAACGATACTAATCACACGAGGATCCGTTGATGTCATATTGGTCTAGTTGTATTTTCTTTTCGCCGCAAGATCTTTTCCCCGTTGTACGGGAGTTTATTGTATTTTGACCCCTGCATGGGTATGTGTTTGGAATTGAGTTGTATGTTATTATTGAAAGACCAAGTCGGTCTACTGAGTCATTTTAGCCTTAAAGGCGATGTTTAGATGTTTGATTTTAGTTATCAGCCTGGTAGATCCTCGAGGAGAGGGTCTACGACGTGTAATATCCCTGAGTGGATTGGGGGTGTTACATAAATGGTATCAGAGCTTAGGTTGTGGAAACCTAGGTTGTCGGGTCAGTGGTGTCTGTTGAGTTTTGTCTCGTCGGATTTTATCTGACTGAGTCGTGTCGCGACGCGTCGTCTGAGTTTGTTGGTCGTGATTAGTATCGTGGGCGATCATCATCTTCGTGCGACCTGTGGATGTAAGTCTCCCTTCTTTGTATTGTGCCTCATGTGACACGAGCTATTTTTATGATTATTTGATTAATGACGGAATCCTCTTATGGATTTTGATTTCTTGGTATGTAGTTATTTGACTCTCATATTTCGTTCATATGAGGAGTAGTGTTGGTGGATTGTGTATCTTGGACTGTAATTTTTTTCCGCTGCGTGAGTTCTTTCAAATTGCTTTCGGCCTTTTGCCAACTGAGTTTGATTTCGAAAACTGATTCCTTTAACCGAGTTTTTGGCGTTATGGCCTTGATCGTTTTGGCAAAATTCTTGTGACGGTACTTAGTATTTTGTAAATGGCTTTTGTGAGTTTTTGAAATATTACCGTCATCGGCCTTTTTGTAAATGGTTTTTATCGTGGTGGGTTCCGGCACGGGACCCACGGCGCTATAATGTTCCGTGTAATTACCTGAAATTTTTGGGCATTTTAGCCCATTGAATTATCCTTGAAAACCTTGAGTATCTTAGAAAATTCAAATTCGAGACGTACTTTTAAAACGAATTATTTTCTTGCGGTGTTTTTAAGGTGCTTTCTAATGCCGCAATAAATTTCAAAAATTTTCCAATTGAGGACCAAAAACATTTTGAGATATTCTCAAATGCAGTTGCTTAGACCCAAGGGTCGAATATTTTTGAAAGTTTTTCACTAAAAGAAAGGTGTCCTCATTTTTGTTCAAACGCAAGATGATTTTCAAAGTCTCGAAAATGATGTTTGTTCAACTTTTTGTAAAATGATACTCAAGATCAACTCGTGTTTCCAAACTGTCTTCAAAAGGTGGTTTTCGTTTTAAAACCCATCATTTCCTGCTTGTGGTCGGAGAAGGTGTGTATGATGTTGGTATTGTTGTTAGGGTGTTAGCCCTCCGAATTGTGATTGAATTGGTGGTGTGAACGTTGAGTCGTTCGCCACGCATATGTTTTTGTTGTCCCTTTGTGGGAGGTGTGATGACGATCTTTAATGTTGTCATTTCGTGGTGACTTGCGTGTTATCGCACCTGTGTGAGCTGTTAAAGCTTGGGTTTGTACGTTTGTGTACATGTGTGATTGTTTCATGATGTTTGTAATTATGTGCTGGTTATTGTTCGGGCCGTTAAGGTTGCCGAATGATACCGTCGTTGCTGTATCGTTTGTGTGTGTATTACTTTACGATGGAAATCGTTGTATATAATATGTGTTATGATTCTTTGTTGTGCTGAGTTGGCATCTCTGCTATGTTGTTTTGCGACGTTATGCCCCATTATATCTAGCATTTTGTATTTTCGGTATGCCGAGCCGAGACGTATCAACCGTGATGTGCTGGGGCATGCACGTGTAAATTGTCCCTCTCGTCGGTAACACATTTCAAGTGCGGACTCGAGGGACACCGAATTCAGTTTTGCGAATTGGCTACCGAGACTTTCGGAGTTCGCGTCAAAGACGATTATCAGGATCGGCTCTGAGAGGCCCAGTGGAGATTTTTCTGTCGGTTGCTTTTTGTGTGGTTAACTTGTTTCCGTTGTTGTGAGCTGCGGGGACGACATTTCTTTTATAAAAGGTCGGATATAATACCCGTATTATTTTTGGCTTCTGTATTTTCTCTTTCTCAATTCTATCGACTCGCTCGTGTTCGTTGTTACTTTCTGAACTTGTTCTGTATTTCGGTTTCATCGTCCGAACGAACTGTGATCTTGTTGTAGGTCGATCTGTTTATCGCTGTGACTTTTTCGAGTTCGGTTCGATTCTTGTGAACCTTGTTCGGGAGTGACATCATCTGGTTCTATTAGTTCTTTTATTCGAAGTGGATCGGATTTGGAACTCTTGTGTTTTCGACTCTGTCGACTCGTTTATGTTCGTTGACATTTCTGGGCTTGTTCTGCCTCTTGCTTTTGTTGATCGAACGAGTGTGGTATTATTTTTGAATAACTCGTTTGTCGTTGTGACTTTTCAATCGCTATTCCTTTTCCGGTGGATCTTATGGGAATGCATGTCTTGTAGTTCTCACTAGATCGTCCTGGGAGTTGTTGTTTGAATTTTATTATCCTTCGTGTTTCGGACATGATTGTTCGATTTTTGTTGTCTCGATCGTTTGTTTGTTCGGTTTTGTTCCTGTTTCGTGATTGTTGAGCGTTCAGGCTCCTTCCTAATTCCCTTAAGTTCGGGAAGTTAGTCTCGTTTTCAATCTTCCAACCATTGGGCGGTGGAATTCTGTATTTGTTCAGCGGTTGGCTCGCGTTTTGATTGATGTACCGTTGGGTTGGTCAATCCTATTGATTTTCGTTCGTTGTGTTTTGTGATTGTCCGGATAATCGACTCGATTGTATTGTCTGTTTGATGACGCTTGTCACCTGTTGATTTTATTATGTTTCTACCGGTGGCGTTGTGTTGGTCATCGTGGGGCGTGTTTTCACGCCGTATGTCTCTTTGCGTTGCTTGTGGCGTTCCGTCGTTGGCGCGAGTTTCGGTTCTTGTGTATCTCGTTGAGTGTTTTCTGGCGGGATGTTTCTCCTCCCCACTTATTTTAAGTTTCGAGACGAAACTTCTTTTAAGGAGGGTAGAATGTAATATCCGCAATTTTCGATTTTCGGTAATATTCTTTTTTCGGCGAGAGTCCGTTTTGACGACTCGCTTATGACCGTTTCATCGTTCTGAGAATAATTAATTCTACACTTTTTGACATCCGAGATCGTTGCAGTGTCGTTTTGTTGAGTTCCGTGCTTTTTAGCGACTTTTCCGCACTTGAGTTCGATTCTTGCGAATCTCATTCAAAACTGCTGTTTCGAGTTTCCTGTAAGTCCGTTTAACTTTGTTAGACGTGTTGTGAACTTCGATTTGGTCATTCGATCACGTATCGTGATTTCCGAGCATTTTGGGCCATTTTGTAATTTCTTAAAAGTTACGGGTATCCGTATCTGTAATTGTTGTCTCGACCCGTATCTTGGTCGCGTATGATTAATTATTGCATTATGTTTTCATTTAGGGTCGTTGATGTTGTCCACGAACTTTTCGTCGTGTTCGTTCCGTACGTTTTCGGAAATCGAGTCGTCGAGCCCTGGTGTTCGAGCACTGGCCGGACGGTTGCGGGACTGGCCGGACGATTGCGGGCACCGGTCGGACGGGTGCGGCAGGAACCGGCGTAGCGTACGCTACGGCCGGAAGGCTGCGCGCGCTAACCGGCAGGTGTAGCGCACGCTACCGGCAGGTGTAGCGCACGCTATCGGGTCTGGACAGTGGAGTCCTGGGGTTCTGGAATCGGTTAGGCTCGGCAGGTAGCGCACGCCATCGCCGACAGACGCTACGGCCGATAGGTAGCGCACGCTACGGCCGGAAGGCTGCGCACGCTACCTGGCCGAGCAGACTAGTCCAGTAGGGCACTGGATTGCGGCCTGGGCCGATAGCGCACGTTAGCTCGGCAGCCTAGCGCGCGCTAGTCCGGCCCAGTATAAATGTGACAGAGCAGTCATATTTCATCTCGTTTTTCATTTCCTACCTTTCTCTTCCGCGGCTGGAGACTTCGAGATCGTGGAGCCATGTTGTTTAACAACAAATCCACGAAGTTCTTGAGTTCATAACATCAATCAATCATCCGTTATCATCCTTTGATCCAGCGAATCAAGGTAATCTTCCTTAGAACCCTAATTTCGTGAATTTGGGGGGGTTTTGCATTTTTGTCCGATTCTTTCCGTGTTGTTGATTAATACACGATGGGTATGATTAATCTTGGTAGTATTCTTGTGTTTAACATCATTAAATCCATTGTTCTTCGTCGAATCGAAGTATATTTCTTGATTTCCTTCGAATTGACTTTTTGGGGGATTTGTCCTCGATCTCGTTTTTCATCCGTTTTCGATGGATCGATTATGGTTAAATGATGTTGTTAAACATATTATATGGATTGTATATCCATATTTCAACTTGGAATTCCGTTTTCGTGATTTGACGGGACGAATCGTGTTCTTGGCCGTTTTGGGGGAAATCCTTGAACCTTCGTCATTTGTTCTTTGAATTCAGCGGCTTTGGGTCGTACTTTGGAATTCATTTTCGTTGTTATTGTTTTCGTTCGTAGTTCATTGTTGTGGATTGTCGTTCGGTGGAGTCGGCAAGTTCGTAGTCGGTTCGTGCCAACCTACTTCGGCCAATTCTCCGCGTTGTGGTTATTCGAGGCAAGTACCTTGCCCATACTATTCTTGTTTTATGGATATGATAATTATTGATCGTCTAAATGTGGTTGTTTGGTCGTTTGAATTGAACTTTCAAAAGATTCGGTTTAGCCTTGTTAAAGGCTTGCTTTCGAAACGCGTGTGTTTTGTGAATGGTGTGTCTTGTAAATGACTATGTGAATCCTATGGATATATTTGGTGTTGATGATGCACTTGGTATTTGCGTGTGGACGTATATTATTTCATTTCGGTGCGTTGTGGTTTGACGTGGTGTTTTTCTAAGTGTTTGATGCATCTGAGTGAATTGTTTGGATATCTTTGTTGCATTGTGTTATTTGTGTGAATGTGTGGATATGGTTAAAGGTCTACGGTGACACATGGCACGTGATCATGTGGTCAGGATGCAACAAGTGATTGATCCAACTGTGAGATGTGTGTGATTTGTTTCGCTAGCCAGTTCGGGAGGGTCCTTCGAGGCCTCGGGCGGGATCAATGGTATTACCCTGTTCCCAAGGCGATGCGCGTGCGCGATTATGTTTTGTTGATTTTTATGTCCGTCGAGGACACGTGATGTTGGGCTCTGGCCCTGTGAATTATTGTCGGTTTTCTATTTGTGAAAACAAAACCTTTGGGCTGTGACCCTGTTGATTTTTGGAAAGATAAGGATTTGATAATCCTAAGTTGTTTTCTATCAAAACTCTCGATGGCATTTAAACGGTTTTATAAATTGTTTTCCCTTGATTTGTTACCTTTCGGTTTTAGAATATTTTACCAAACTCTTGCCTCGGGAAGTGCTTTTCGTTACGTTTGGATTTTTGAGGATTCCTGGTTATTGTTATTCGTGGAATGTGAATTGTATGGCTCGTATTTGCACTTTGTTCTTGCACTAGCAAAACAGTGGAGTTTTGCTAACCCCAGTATTCGGGGTGGATGTCTATTTTTGCATTCAGGTTTTGGAGCATAGCACAGGGTCGGCACGAAGGATGATGAAAGATGAACGATACTAATCACACGAGGATCCGTTGATGTCGTATTGGTCTAGTTGTATTTTATTTTCCGCTGCAGTATCTTTTCCCTGTTGTACGGGAGTTTATTGTATTTTGACCCCTGCGTGGGTATGTGTTTGGAATTGAGTTGTATGTTATTATTGAAAGACCAAGTCGGTCTACTGAGTCATTTTAGCCTTAAAGGCGATGTTTAGATGTTTGATTTTAGTTATGAGCCTGGTAGATCCTCGAGGAGAGGGTCTACGTCGTATAATATCCCTGAGTGGATTGGGGGTGTTATAGATTGTTCTGCAGAGCTATTACGTATGTTAACACCTGAGTGTTACGTACGTAATGGTCATAGCGTACGTTAACATCAGTATGTTAACGTACATAATGAAGGGTCAGGTTTTATAAACCTGAGTTGACCTTCAATTCGTCATTTCCTCCATTCTTCTCCCTTCATCCGAGAGCCGAGTTCCCAGGGTGATTTCAAGCGATTTTTCGAGTTTTATCCATGGAGTTCATCGAGAGATCGACTATTGTGTTTGAAGTGAAGTTAATCATCATCTTAATACTCTTTCTCCGCGCGAATCCAAGGTAATTGGCTTAAAACCCTACCTTTATCCATTTTGGGGGTTTTTCGGGATTTGTCTAGATTAAACTCGAATTGTTAATTTAAGTTGTGATATTGCTTATTGATTATTATTGTTGGGTGGTTCCCAATCCGTTTCCGTCGTGTTTAATCCGTGGATTGTTGATTTGGGGAGGTTTTGTGAAAACCCTCGCCCATTTTCGTCCTCCGTGTATGTTTATTATTATTAGTCGGGGTTGTGGCCGTTTTCCATTCGATTATTGTTATCGTATAAGACTGAGTTGTGTCAATCCTTCATTTAGAAATGGTCGTGTTCTCTCCAGGTGATTCCTAGTCATTGTTTGTTCCCGTTTCGTCGAAGATGTCTCAAAGGCAAGTACTTTACGTTTGTTTGCATATTCTAGTATTTGGATTATGACTTTCAGTATATGTTGTGGATGTGTATGTATATGTTCACCTAGGGACGGTCCGACGGGGCATCTGGGGATATGTAGTGCCATGTGTATGCATATCACGAACTGGGGTTAACCACCCAGGGATGGTCCGACGGGGCCTGTACGGGGTGTAGTGGCCGTGAGTCTCGTACCAACAGTTAACCTTTGAAATGTTTTGTTGGAGAAATGTGTTTTGTGCTCATGCACCGTAATATTCCGGAATATAAATGTTTTCTAAAATGATTTTGGCGCATATTTCATCTGATTAGAATGGTAGTTCAAATGGATTGTACTTGCGCTAGCAGTTGTCGCTAACCCCTTAAATAAGGGAAATACTTTTGTATTTCATGTTCACGTCTTGGAGGCGATCGAGCATGCGGGAAGTACGAGGATGATGGGCAAGAGTGAATCTGTTCAAATGGTCGTACGTTGATGTCGTGTCCTTTAAACTTTATGAAACATGTTGTTTACTTCAGTACTTGAGTACTTCTTTCTTTTACAACATTGTGAATGTTGTGTACCCGATTTGGGTTTTGGTTGATGTCGTATTGCATTGATGAGTTCGGTTTAATTTTTGTGTGTCTTGGTTGGAGAAATTGTTTGTATTTTGATGATGCCTATCATTGTTGCCACGTCGAGTTATGTGTTAGCCTGGTAGATTCCAAGGAGTGGGGTCCACGGCGCTGTAATATGCCCTGAACGTCTTGGGGGTGTTACAGAATATGGTATCGGAGCTTAGGTTTATGGATACCTAGGCTGTCAGTTATCTGAGTCTAGTTGGGTGTCGTTTTTGAATAGTATCACTACTACGCCATCATATTAGTATGCTGATGCTCGTAAATTTTCCTAACTCGACTCGTTACGTTATCCTGTTCTGTTCCTTTCTTAATATCGTGTTGTGTTTTGCGTTTGGATTATACTTATCCATCGCTTCTTCAGAATGCCTGCCGGTAGAGGACGCGGATGCGGTAAGGGACGTAGCGCAGCCGGTGGGACAACCACGTCTGATAGCTCATGGGCTGGTTCGGCAATGCCTTCTTTGTCGAACAGTGTCCTACTTAGCGCCAAGGGCCAGCAGGATCAATCTGCTAGCTTCGGCAATGCTCATGATAACATTGGAGTAGCGAACATTCTCCAGCAAGTAGCGAACCAGATGACGCTACTGACTCAGGCCACTCTGGTAAACCAAGCTAATGTTAACCCGGCTATGCCTACTGGTTCCGACACCGAGAAGCTACTCAGGACGTGATCCGTATGCGTCCTCCGCAGTTCGATGGTACTTTCGACCCTTCTGGTTGGGAGAGTTGGTTGTTTGAAATGGAGAAGGTGTTCGAGGCGGCTAACTGCTCCGAGGAGAGAAAATTACCAATCGCTCAGTACTTCCTCGCCAAGGAGGCGGCGACATGGTGGCAAGTGGTGAAACCGCGCGACCGGGCAGCCACGTGGGACGAGTTCCGAGAGCTGATGGAGGACGAATATTATCTGTGGTTGGTAAAAGAGGGGAGGATCCGAGCTTTCTTTGAGGCAAAACCCCATTATGTTCCTATTTCGCAGGCGATCAAAGACTACAATGAGTAGCTTCATTATGTGAGAATTCAGGTCCAAGATGATCTAGATAAGATCTGCCACTTAGACATGCGGATGAAGCCGAGGGTTCGTCACTACCTGTCTGGTCTCGGGTGTACAACTTTGAAGGATTATCATAGCAAAGCGATGGCTTATGAGACGACGTTTTCTGTGACAGAGGCAGCAATCGAGGGTAAGAAACAGAAGACCTCCGGTCAGTTTTTGGGAGGTAAGTCTGGCAGGTATCAGAAGGCTCAGTCTGGTTCGCGAGTCTTCGGGAAATAGTCCCCGTCATTTGGGAAAGGAAATGGTTCCAAGTCTGCTCCGGTTGTTTCTGTTCGTGGTCCTACCTGTTTTAACTGTGGTCGTCCCGGACACGTGATGAGTGAGTGTGACAGGACACCGTTACAGTGTCTTACTTGCAGTCGGATGGGGCATCATGCTAAGTATTGTGGAGATGCGAGTCGGGTACCAGTTACTCAGGTGTCAGCCCCGGCTACGAGAGAACCGAGTGTGAATCAGGCACCGACAGCTAGTCATCCTCAACAGAACTTTGGCAGAGGTCGAGGAGTGGGCAGCCTTCTCGAGGGGGAGCTTCTAGTGCGGGGTCTTTTCCGCCCCGTGTATACGAGATGAGACGAGCAGGAGATCCTGACGCGACGGTGGCTACAGGTACCATTCACATCCCTGATCATCCTGTTTCCATGCTATTCGATTCTGGTGCTACGCATTCTTTTATCTCTTTGGATTGTGTGCGTCGTCTGCATGTTGATTGCCTAGTTGCATGTGAATCGTTTATTGTTAAACTACCTAGTGGGGATAATATTATGGGAGATCGTGAGATTAGAGATTTTCTGGTGAGTATCGCGGGGAGGGATTGGTCTTCTAATCTGATTGCGGTAGACATTAAGGATTAGGATCTGATTCTTGTGGGACGTAAGCGGAGAGTCAGAGATTTCTGATCAGTGCTATGATAGCGGTGAGACGTCTCCGAGGAGGTTGCATTGGTTACTGGTGTTATGCCTTGAGATTGGAAGAAGAGGGAGTCGAGCTCTCGTCTATTCCGATAGTGTGTGAGTATCCTGACGTCTTTCCAGACGAGTTGCCGGGTTTACCACCAGGCCATGAGATTGAGTTTACTGTTGATTTAGAACCGGGTGTGGCTCCAATTTCGAAGACACCGTACCGCATGGCGCCTGCCGAGATGCTTGAGTTGAAGAAACAGTTGGGAGAGTTGCTAGACATAGGTTATATTCGACCGAGCGCTTCGCCTTGGGGCGCACTGGTCTTGTTTGTGAAGAAGAAGGATGGGTCACTTCGTCTATGTATCGACTATCAAGAGTTGAACAAGGTGACCATAAAAAACAAGTATCCGCTCCCGAGGATTGACGATTTGTTTGACCAATTGCAAGGAGCAACCGTGTTTTCGAAGATTGATTTGAGATCGGGGTATTACCAACTTCGAGTGAAGGATTACGATATTCCGAAGACGGCCTTTCGGACGAGATACAGCCACTACGAGTTTGTAATTATGCCTTTTGGGCTAACCAATGCCCCAACCGTGTTCATACAGCTAATGAAGATGGTTTTTATCGAATATCTCGATAAGTGTGTAGTTGTCTTTATCGACAATATCCTGATTTACTCGAGGAGCGAGGAAGAGCATGCACGTCATTTGCATATCGTGTTGGGAATCTTGAGAACTCAGTGCCTTTATGAGAAGTTCTCAAAGTGTGAGTTTTGGTTGCGGGAGGTTATGTTTCTCGGCCACGTGAACTCGTCCGAGGGTGTTTGTGTGGACCCACACAAGATAGAGGCAGTATTGGATTGGGCTCCACCCAAGAACGTGAAGAAGGTTCGTAGTCTTTTGGGTTTGGCTGGGTATTACTGAAGGTTTGTTTAGGGGTTCTCTAAACTCGCTCGACTACTTACTCAGTTGTTGCAGAAGTCAGAGAAGTTTGTGTGGACCGACGAAAGGCAGAAGAGCTTCGAGGAGTTTAAGAAGTGGTTGACTACCGCTCCCGTATTGGCTTTACCGAGTGGTAATGAGGGTTTTTCATTTTATAATGATGCCTCGGGCCAAGGACTTGGGTGTGTACTCATGCAGCACGGGAAGACGATTGGTTATGCTTCCCGTCAGTTGAAACCGTACTAGTTGAATTATCTTACCCACGATCTTGAGTTGGTTGTAGTTGTGTTTGCGTTGAAGATTTGGCATCATTACTTGTATAGCTCGTCGTGTCAGACTTTCACCAATCACAAGAGCCTGAAGTATATTTTCACACAGAAAGAACTGAATATGAGATAGAGAAGGTGGTTGGAGTTAATTAAGGATTACGATCTTGAAATTCTTTATCATCCGGAAAGGCAAATGTGGTGGCAGATGACTTGAGTCGGAAATCGGCATCGCTTCGGGCACTGGAGTTACTCACGGCCCAGTCAGGGCTACAGCTAGTTGATGGGGTTGGGTGTTGAGGTTGTGCTACCATGGAGTGCCGGGCAGTTGCGCACTATTGAGATCTCTTCGTCTCTAGTCAACGACATTAAATAGAGACAGTTAGAAGATCCGATGTTTATTTAACTCTGCGAGAATGTGGTGAAGGGGAAAGCCCGAGGATTCGTGATTCATGAGGATGGTGTATTGATATTCCAAGGTCAGCTGTGTGTTTCGAATGACTTGTAATTGAGGCAGGGTATTATGCGAGAGACTCATGCCTCACCTTACTCAGTCCATCTCGGCTCGAGTAAGATGTATAAGAACTTTAGGTAGAATTTGTGGTGGAATGACATGAAGAATGAGGTTATACAGTTTGTGGCTAAGTGTTTGACTTGTCAGCAAGTCAAAAATCGAGCATCAGCATCCAGTCGGGTTTTTGAAACCACTTCCCGTACCGGAATGGAAGTGGGAGGATATCTGTATGGATTTTGTCACGAATTTGCCGAGGACAAAGACTGGAATGAATATGGTATAGGTGTCGTGGATCGACTGACTAAGTCTGCACATTTTCTAGGCATCAAGGACACTTGGGGTCCAGAAAAATTGGCTCTTATTTTTATTGCGCAGGTCGTGAGACTTCATGGTATGCCGAAGACTATTATTTCGGACATAGATGGCCGGTTTGTATCGCATTTTTGGCAGGTGGTACATACGGCATTGGGAACACATTTGTGTTTGAGTACATCTTTCCATCCTCCGACCAATGGGCAGTCCGAGCGTACCATTCAGACGTTCGAGGATATGTTGCGCGCGTGTGCGCTAGACTGGAGTAGCGATTGGGAGGAGCAGCTGGCTCTGTTTGAGTTTACTTATAATAATAGCTGGCATGCGTCGATTGAAATGGCACCATATAAGGCGCTTTATGTCCGACGGTGTCGATCACCGATATGTTGGGATGAGCCGTACGATTTAGTTGGCACCGAGCCAGATCTTGTGTTAGAGACGAGGAAGAAAGTCGAGTTTATTCGAGAGAGGATGTTGGCGGCTTAGAGTCGACAAAAGTCTTATGTGGATGTTATGTGTCGACCCTTGGAGTTTGAGGTAGGAGATCATGCCTTGTTGAGAGTGTCCCCATTGAAGGGAGTTTTCCGTTTTGGGAAAAAGTGTAAGCTTAGTCCAAGGTATATTGGACCTTTCGAGATATTGGAGAGAGTCGGTGAGTTAGCTTACCGTTTTGCATTACCTCCGTCATTGAGCCATGTGCATAGTGTATTTCACGTTTCTCAGTTTATGAAGTATGTTCCAGACCTGACTCACGTTATTGACTTCGGGGAGGTGGAGATCGAGAAGGACGTTACATTTGAGGAGAGGCCGGTGAGGATTTTGGAATGTCGAGATAAACAGTTAAGGCACAAAACCATTCCCTTGGTTAAAGTGCAATGGTCGAGGCATGGAGTGGAGGAAGCAATGTGGGAATTGGAGTAGGATATGCGTGTGAGACACCCCGAGCTTTTTGATTCTTAAGTCTCGGGACGAAACTGCTTTTTAGAGGGGGAGAATGTAATATCCGTACCTTTCCATTTTTAGCAGTTTTCATTTTTGGCGCATGAATATTTTTATCAACTCGCTTGTAACCGTTTCGACGTTTTGAATCTATTTTCCCTTGGAGTTTTTCCATTTGGACGAGTATCGGAGGTGTTTTTACATAATTTCACTTTATGTTATGTTTTGTCGCATGTATGTTCGATCCTCGTAAAATTCGTTCGATTTAATTGTTTCTTTGTTTATATGAGTTCGTATGGTTGAGTTGTTCATGTTATGAGTTTCAGTTTGTTAATCCGACGTTTTATCGTAATTTTCGGACGTTTGGGCCATTTTGTAATTTCCTATAAGTTTAGGGAATTTCGTCTTCTTTGTCGTATTTCGGACTCCCCGATAGTCGGAATTATATTTTCTTTCAGCACTTAGCTTCATCAACATGTATACTTCGTATCTACATTTTGGGTTCTATCCTTGTGTTGCGTCTCGACTTCGTACCGTCATGTGCAGAAAATGATATTCAGCAGTGTTGAACTGTTGCATGCATAATGTACGTTATGCATGCTTCCTAGCGTAAGCTATCGTTACCTTCATAACGTATGTTATACCTTAGTGTTAACGTACATTATGGCCTTCAGCGTTTTGGGCAGTGGCTTCTGTCCCATTTTTGCCAAACCCTTACGTACGTTATCACGGGACTATTACATACGTAAGTTCCTCTTAGCGTATGCTAAACTGGATAGTGTAGCATACGCTATCGACCACAGTAGATTGGGCAGATTGTTTTGCCGAGCTATGACGTACGTTAACACCTGAGTCTTATGTACATAATGGTCATCGCATACGTTAACATCAGTATGTTAACGTACGTAATGAAGGGTCAGGTTTTATAAACCTGAGTTGACCTTCACTTTGTCATTTCCTCCATTCTTCTCCCTCCGTTCGAGATCCGAGTTCCCAAGGTGATTTCAAGCGATTTCACGAGTTTTGTCCATGGAGTTCATCGAGAGATCGATTATTGTGTTCCAAGTGAAGTTTATCTTCATCTTAATCCTCTTTCTCCGCGCGAATCCAAGGTAATTGGCTTAGAACTCTAACTTTATCCATTTGGGGGTTTTCGGGATTTGTCTACATTGAACTTGAATTGTTCGTTTAAGTTGTGATATTGCTTATCGATTATTATTGTTGGGTGGTTCCCAATCTATTTCTGCCGTGTTTAATTCGTAGATTGTTGATTTGGAGAGGTTTTGTGAAAACCCTCGCCCGTTTTCATCGTCCATATATGTTTATGATCATTAGTCATGGGTTGTGGGCGTTTTCCATTCGATTATTGTTATCATGTAGGACTGAGTTATGTTAATCCTTCGTTTAGGTGGTCGTGTTCCCTCTGGGTCATTCCTAGTCGTTGTTCGTTCCCATTTCGTCGAAAATGTCTCAAAGGCAAGTACTTTACATTTGCTTGCATATTTTAGTATTTGGATTGCGACTTTCCATGTATGTTGTGGATGTGTATGTAATATCCACATTTTTCCTTTCTCTTGATATTCTCATTCTTGTGTATTTTCGTTTTTGGAAACTCGCTTGTAACCGTATTGACATTTCGAGGATATTTAATATTGGACTTTTTGTCGTTCGAGCTTGTTTCGGACTCGTTTTACTCGATTCGGTGTTTCATGTTGTTTTCGTCGCTATTTCGGGTATTCTCGTAAATCGTCGTTCGGAACCGCTGTTTCGGGGTTGCCGATGATCCATCTCATGTTATTATGTGTGTTGTGAACTTTTGTTTGGTGTTTCGACCATGTATCGTACATTTCGGATGTTTTGGGCTATTTTGTAAATTTCCCAAAGTTTTAGGAAAATTACGTTTGTTGTTGTTTTTCTGAACCTTTGGGTAGTTGGGAATATGTTTTCCTTCAACACTTAAGTTCGTCGTTTCGAGTCCTTTACGTTCGTACCATCGTAAATTGTTCACCGTTGTATTTCGATTCTTTTGTGGTACCTTCTTTATCTATTTCTGGCCTGTACTTCCCAGAAAAGAATGTTACGTACGTAACGACCTAATGTAAATGGTACAGGCATTTCTGCCTTTTTGGTTACGTACGTAAGGCCCTTATGGATTACGTATGTAACACAGCTTACGTACGTTAGCAAGTGGTGGCTAGCGTACGTAACGCGGCCTGGGTTTATAAACCCAGGAGTTGACCGATTTCGGTCATTTTTCATCCTTTTCCTCCCCTCCGACTCGTGGGCGATTTTCTTGGTGTTTTCCGACGTTTTGAAGCTTAGCAACTCTGAGCCATCATCTTCTTTGAGTTTTTGGAGTATATTATCAACATCTAATCGTGTTCTCCGTCTTTAATTCGAGGTAAACTCCTAAAACCTTCTTTTAGGTAAATTGGGGGTTTTCACGTTTTCTTACGATTCGTTTCGTATGATAGATTAATTCATGATGAATATGATTAATCTTGTTGGTATTGTTGGTTTTCCTATGGATTCATGGTATATTTCGTGGTATTTTATAATCGAGAGGGTTTGGTTGTGGTCCGCCCTCGTTGTTGTTTTTATATGAATATACATGAATTGTAGGTGGGTTTTTGGGTGTATTCCAATTCCGTATTCATTTAGGATTGGTTGTGATTGTGTTCTTCGAATTGTTAGGTTCGTAATTGTCGGTCCCTAGCATTCGTCGGTGTCTTTCCTTCCGTTCGTTGCGTCGTCTATTATTCAAGGCAAGTATTTTTGGAAACCTTTATGCTTAACATGAAATGGTAATGTATATTGTGTGTGCTTTACTCACCTCGGGAGGGTCCGACGGGGCCTCGGGGAAATCTATGACTTCACTCTGGATTCACGAGTTTGTTTCGCTGTCCAGCTCGGGAGGGTCCTTAGAGGCCTCGGGTGGGATTCATGGTGGCATCCTGGTCCTAGGCGATGCCTGTGCGTGACTTGTTTTATAAAGTGGCCAGCTCGGGAGGGTCCTTAAAGGCCTCGGGTGGGATACATGATGGCGTCCTGGTCCTAGGCAAATTGTTTATTTGACTGTTTGTTTCCGGAAAAGACATGTC
Source organism: Orobanche coerulescens (assembly GCA_033398695.1). Classification (NCBI taxonomy): domain Eukaryota; kingdom Viridiplantae; phylum Streptophyta; class Magnoliopsida; order Lamiales; family Orobanchaceae; genus Orobanche; species Orobanche coerulescens. The sequence continues at coordinate 68,506,025 of CM065809.1, forward strand.
TGGTTTTGGTTTTTGAAATGATATTGGTGCATGTACTATGAAATGTGTAAGCGATTGGTTTGCCTTGATTACTTGTACTAGCGTAATTGCTAACCCCTTTGGGGACCCGTTGTGGGGAAATTCTTGTTATGGGTTTCAGGTTATGATCATCCGGACGAGCGAGCGCTAGGATAGTACGAGGATGTTGGCCAGGGTCGTTGACATATGCATTTGAGTCCTTTTATTTTCGTTATTTCATTCGATATGGTTGTTGTCCACTTCTGAAACTTATAGATTGTACTCGCGAGTACTTAAGCTTTTCTCTTCGGATTATGGTTTGTATTCGTCAAGTTATTTATGTTTGCCATTGTTGATTATTCTGCCGGTTGTACCGGGCATGTGATTTGATTTTCAATTGGATGATGTGTATTTTTACTGTGGTAAATTGTGTCTAGCATGGTGGGTCCCATGTAGGGGTCCACGACACTGTAATATACCTTGAATATCTCGGGGGTGTTACAGAAAATGGTATCAGAGCTCTAGGTTTATGGATACCTACGCTTATCGGTTATTTGGGTCTAGTTATGTTTTGTTTTGCATATTGTCACACCGCTGCCAGCATCTCGGTACTTCCAGCGCTCATAAGTTTTCTTATTCGGCCCTTTTGTTTCTTGCATTGTATTTCCGCTTCTTGAATCGTAGTTGCCGGAGGAAACCGTGGTCGTGGTCGTGGATGCGGTCGAGGACGTGGGGCAGCCGGTGGGGCGGCCACGTCGCATTCTTCGGGAGCCGGCAGTACCGGCGACCGTCACAGTCATGCTTCTTCTCAGGAGCGCGCCGACCTTGGTATTGCGGCCGTTATGCAGCAAATGGTAAACCAAATGTCGGCGATAGCTCAGGTGGTCCAGAACCCTGATCCGGCCCACGCTAATCGGGGCGGAACGGATCGTTGGCTTCAGGATGTCATCAAGATGCATCCTCCTCAGTTTCTGGGAGCTTCGGACCCGATCGGCTGGGAGGGGTGGATCAAGGAGATATCTAAAGTCTTCAGTGCTACCAACTGTCCCGAGGACCGTAAGGTCCCTATTGCCTAGTACTTTCTTACTGGGGACGCTACTGATTGGTGGGAAGTCGTTGGGCCCAAAGACCATGTTGCTTCGTGGGCCAAATTTCAGGAATTGATGGAGACTGAATATTGCCCGGGGCCGGTTAGACAGGCTCGAGTCCATGCATTATATGATGCTCAACCACGGGATATTCCCATTTCCCATGCTATTGCCAATTTTAACAAGGAGTTGGGCTATGTGAAGACCCAAGTTGTCGAGGAGGGCGACAAAATTTTCCATTTTTCCAGGAGGATGAAACTGTCAATTCCGGACTACATGTCTGGGCTCGTCTGTACTACTTTGAAGGATTATCAGAGTCGAGCCCTTGCTTATGATATGTCGGTGATAGCCAGTGCGGCGGTTCCAGAGAGTAAGAAACAGAAATCCACTGGAAATTTCTCGGGTCACAAGGGTGGAGGTCAGTAGAAGTCTCAGTCTGTGAATATTCCTGGAGGTAATTCGGCACGTTTATCTGGGGGCTATCATGGTACTGCCAGTGCCTCCGTTCGGGATGCCAAATGCTTTAACTATGGTGAGCCGGGCCAGCAGAACCGGGAGTGTCCTCGTCCGCCTCTGACTTCTCATACTTGTGGTCAGTCGGGCCACAAGGCTTCCTTTTGTGAGCTGGCAAGACGGCTTCTTGGTGCTCAGACTTCTTTCCCAGCACCTAGGGAGCCGAGTGTGAATCAGGGCTCGTTCGCTCCACAGTCTCCGCCGAGTGTTAGCCAAGGGAGAGGTCGGGGTTAGCCCGCTAGAGGGGGAGCTTCCAGTGTTGGCTCCGCCCCTCCACGTATCTATGAGATGAGTAGGGCCGATAATCCAGCGGCCACTGTGGCGACAAGTACCGTTCATATCCATTCCCATCCTGTTAGTGTGCTTTTGATTCGGGTGCTACGCATTCATTCATTTCTCTGGAGTGTGTGCGCCGTTTGAGTCTTGACTGCTTATCGCCTTGCGAGCCTTTCATTGTTAAACTTCCTAGCGGTGATAGAATCGTCGGTGATCGCGAGGTCCGGGACTGTTCTGTGTCTATTTGTGAGAGGGATTGGCTATCTAATCTTATTGTTGTGGGTATTAAGGGTGAGGATTTGATTCTCGGGGATGATTGGCTCGAGCGGCATGGTGAAATCATGAACTACCGCACGAGGATCATCACCATGCTAGCCGAGGACGGCACCAAACACTCTTTCGCGGGGTGAAAGAGAAACCAGAAGTTTGTTATTAACGCCTTGAAGGCGATGAGACTCCTGCGAAAGGGATGTACTGGTTATTGGTGCTACGCCTTGAAGGCAGAGGATGGTGGAGTCGAGCTTTCGTCGATTCTAGTCATTAGTGAGGTTCCTGATGTATTTCCTGATGAGTTACCGGGATTGCCACCGGATCGTGAGGTTGAGTTTGCTATAGAGTTAGAGTCGGGCGCGGCTCCGATTTCGAAGGCACCGTATCGCATGGCACCTTCAGAGATGGCTGAGCTGGAGAAGCAATTGAGTGAGCTTCTTGAGTCGGGTTATATTTGACCGAGCGCTTCGCCTTGGGGCGCACCGGTTTTGTTTGTTCGAAGAAGGATGGTTCACTGCGTTTGTGTATCGACTACCGGGAGATAAACAAGGTGACCATCAAGAACAAGTATCCTCTGCCGAGGATTGATGACTTGTTCGATCAGTTGCAGGGAGCTGCGGTATTCTCGAAGATCGACTTGAGATCGGGGTACTATCAGCTTCGGGTGAAGGATTCCGACGTTCCGAGAACAGCTTTTCGGACGAGATATGGATACTATGAGTTTGTAGTTATGCCTTTTGGGCTAACTGATGCACCGGCCGTGTTCATGCAGTTGATGAACAAGGTCTTTATCGAGTATTTGGATAAGTATGTCGTCTTCATTGACGATATCCTTATCTATTTGAGGAACGAGGAGGAACACGCGTATCATTTACGAGTAGTGTTAGACATTTTGAGGACCGAGCAACTTTATGCAAAGTTCTCGAAATGTGAGTTCTAGCTGAAGAAAGTGATGTTTCTGGGTCACGTGATCTCAGTCGAGGGAGTTCGTGTGGACCCGCAGAAGGTAGAGGCAGTGTTGGATTGGGCACCGCCTAAGAACGTGAAGGAGGTCCGTCGTTTCTTGGGTTTAGCTGGCTACTACCATAGGTTCATCGAGGGTTTCTCGAAACTAGTGCGGCCACTTACACAGTTGCTCCAGAAGTCCGAGAAGTTCGTCTGGAATGATGAGAGGCAGTCGAGTTTTGAAGAGCTGAAGAGGCGTTTGACTTCAGCTCCAATTTTGGCGTTGCCATGTGGCAACGAGGGTTTTGTCGTTTATAGCGATGCTTCGGGTCAGGGTCTTGGGTGTGTGTTGATGCAGCATGGCAAGACTATTGCATTTGCGTCGAGGCAGTTGAGGTCGTATGAGCTTAACTACCCTACTCACGATTTGGAGTTAGCGGCAGTTGTTTTTGCGCTCAAGATTTGGCGTCACTATCTTTTTGGCTCCGCATGTCAGATTTTTATCGATCATAAAAGTCTGAAGTACATATTTACTCAGCGGGAGTTGAATATGAGATAGAGGAGGTGGCTAAAGTTAACTAAGGATTATGACCTCGAAATCCTTTATCATCCGGGCAAGGCGAACGTCGTGGCCGACGCCTTGAGTCGGAAACCAGTCTCGTTACGGACACTTGAGATCCTTACGTCTCAAGCCGTGCTCCAGCGGGATTTGATTGAGTTGAGTGTTGAGATTTCGTTGCCTGGAGCCGTAGGGCGACTCTGTGCTTTAGAGATTTCGTCGTCTCTGGTCGATGAAATTAAACTGAAGCAGTTGGAGGATCCGATGATTATGCAAATCCGAGAGAATGTTCTTAAGGGAAAGTCTCCTAGGTTTGTGATTCATGAGGATGGGGTATTGAGATTCCAGAGTCATCTATATGTGCCGAACGACTCGGGATTGAAGCAGAGTATTTTATATGAGGCCCATGCTACGTCTTACTCCGTTCATCTTGGTTCGAGTAAGATGTACAAGGACCTGAGGAGAAATTTCTGGTGGAATGATATGAAGAAGGAGGTCACACAGTTTGTAGCGAGATGTTTGACTTGCCAGCAGGTCAAAATCGAGCATCAGCGACCAGCCGGGTTATTGCAGTCACTTCCCATTACAGAATGGAAATGGGAATACATATCGATGGACTTCATTACGAGTTTGCCGAGATCGAGATCGGGCATGAATATGTTTTGGGTGATTGTTGATCGCCTGACCAAGTCAGCACATTTTCTGGGCATCAAGGATACTTGGGGCCCGGAGAAGTTGGCTCGTGTGTTTATTTCACAGATTGTGAGGCTTCACGGTACTCCGAAGTCTATTGTTTCAGATCGTGATGGCCGTTTCGTATCGCATTTCTGGCAGGTGGTGCATAAGGCGTTGGGTACTCGTTTGTGTTTGAGTACCTCTTTTCATCCTCAGTCAGATGGACAGTCAGAACGCACTATCCAGACGTTCGAGGATATGTTGCGTGCTTGTGCTCTCGACTGGAGTGGCGACTGGGAGGAGCATTTGCCATTGATCGAATTCACGTACAACAATAGTTGGCACGTGTCGATTCGGATGGCACCGTATGAGGCGCTTTATGGGCGGCGTTTTCGATCGCCGATTTGTTGGAACGAAGCATCTGATTTGGTGGGGACCGAACCGAATATTGTTTTAGAGACGAGGCGGAAGGTGGATTTGATTCGAGAACGGATGTTGACCGCTCAGAGTCGACAGAAGTCGTATGCCGACGTCCGTCATCGACCTTTGGAATTCGAGGTGGGGGACCACGTTTTGCTAAAGGTGTCGCCGACGAAGGAAGTTTTCCGCTTCGGGAAGAAGGGAAAGTTGAGTCCGAGATTTATTGGACACTTTGAGATTCTCGAGCGAGTCGGTGAGTTGGCATACCGTTTGGCGCTACCTCCGGCCTTGAGTCACGTTCATAGCATTTTCCATGTTTCGCAGCTGAGGAAATATATTCTGGATCCTAGTCACATCATCGACTTTGGCGAGATCGATATTGCTGACGACATTACCTTCGAGGAGCGTCCCTTGAAGATTTTGGAGCACCGTGAGAAGCGACTGAGGCATAAGACCATCCCTTTGGTCAAAGTGCACTGGTCAAGACATGGTGTCGAGGAGGCAACTTGGGAAACTGAGGATAGCATGCGTTCTAAGTACCCCGAGTTGTTTATTTCTTAAGTTTCGGGACGAAACTTGTTTTTAGAGGGGTAGAATGTAATATCCGCATTTTTCCTTTCTCTTGATATTCTCATTCTGGTGTATTTTCATTTTTGGCAACTCGCTTGTAACTGTATTGACATTTCGAGGATATTTAATATTGGACTTTTTGTCGTTCGAGCTTGTTTCAGACTCGTTTTACTCGATTCGGTGTTTCATGTTGTTTTCATCGCTATTTCGGGTATTCTCATAAATCATCGTTCGGAACCGCCGTTTCGGGGTTGCCGGGGATCCATCTCATGTTATTATGTGTGTTGTGAACTTTTGTTTGGTGTTTCGACGATGTATCGTACATTTCGGATGTTTTGGGCCGTTTTGTAAATTTCCCAAAGTTTTGGGAAAATTACGTTTGTTGTTGTTTTTACGAACCTTTGGGTAGTCGGGAATATGTTTTCCTTCAACACTTAAGTTCGTCGTTTTGAGTCCTTTACGTTCGTACCATCGTGAATTATTCACCGTTGTAGTTCGATTCTTTTGCGGTACCTTATTTATCTATTTCTGGCCTGTACTTCCCAGAAAAGAATGTTACGTACGTAACACACCTTTTGGTTACGTACGTAACGTCCTAATGTAAATGGTACATGCATTTCTGCCTTTTTGGTTACGTACATAAGGCCCTTATGGATTACGTACGTAACACAGCTTACGTACGTTAGCAAGTGGTGGCTAACGTACGTAACGCGGCCTGGGTTTATAAACCCAGGAGTTGACCGATTTCGGTCATTTTTCATCCTTTTCCTCCCCTCCGACTCGTGGGCGATTTTCTTGGTGTTTTCCGGCGTTTTGAATCTTAGCAACCCCGAGCCATCATCTTCTTCGAGTTTTTAGAGTATATTATCAACATCTAATCGTGTTCTTCGTCTTTTATTCGAAGTAAACTCCTAAATCCTTCTTTTAGGTAAATTGGGGGTTTTCACGTTTTCTTCCGATTCGTTCCGTATGATAGATTAATTCATGATGAATATGATTAATCTTGTTGGTATTGTTGGTTTTCCTACGGACTCATGGTATATTTCGTGGTATTTTTGTAATCGAGAGGGTTTGGTTGTGGTCCGCCCTAGTTGTTGTTTTTATATGAATATACATGAATCGTAGGCGGGTTTTCGGGTGTATTCTAATTCTGTATTCGTTTAGGATTGGTTGTGATTGTGTTCTTCGAATTGTTAGGTTCGTAATTGTCGGTCCCTAGCATTCGTCGGCATCTTTCCTTCCATTCGTTGCGTCGTCTATTATTCAAGGCAAGTATTTTTGGAAACCTTTATGCTTAACATGAAATGGTAATGTATATTGTGTGTGCTTTACTCACCTCGGGAGGGTCCGACGGGGCCTCGGGGGAATCTATGACTTCACTCTGGATTCACGAGTTTGTTTCGCTAGCCAGCTCGGGAGGGTCCTTAGAGGCCTCGGGTGGGATTCATGGTGGCGTCCTGGTCCTAGGCGATGCCTGTGCGTGACTTGTTTTATAAAGTGGCCAGCTCGGGAGGGTCCTTAGAGGCCTCGGGTGGGATTCATGGTGGCGTCCTGGTCCTAGGCAAATTGTTTATTTGACTGTTTGTTTCCGGAAAAGACATGTCTGGTTTTGGTTTTTGAAATGATATCGGTGCATGTACTATGAAATATGTAAGCGATTGGTTTGCCTTGATTACTTGTACTAGCGTAATTGCTAACCCCTTTGGGGAACCGTTGTGGGGAAATTCTTGTTATGGATTTCAGGTTATGATTATTCGGACGAGCGAGCGCTGGGACAATACGAGGATGTTGGCCAGGGTCGTTGACATATGCATTTGAGTCCTTTTATTTTCGTTATTTCATTCGATATGGTTGTTGTCCACTTCTGAAACTTATAGATTGTACTCGCGAGTACTTAGGCTTTTCTATTCGGATTATGGTTTGTATTCGTCAAGTTATTTATGTTTTCCATTGTTGATTATTCCGCCGGTTGTACCGGGCGTGTGATTTGATTTTCAATTTGATGATGTGTATTTTTACTGTGGTAAATTGTGTCTAGCCTGGTGGGTCCCATGTAGGGGTCCACGACACTGTAATATACCTTGAATATCTCGGGGGTGTTACAGTGTATGTGTATGTTCACCCAGGGACGGTCCGACGGGGCCTCTGGGTATACGTAGTTTCGTGTGTATGCATATCACGAATTGGTGTTAACCACCCAGGGATGGTCCGAAGGGGCCTCTGTGGGGTGCGGTGGCCGTGAGTCTCATACCAACGGTTAACCTTTGAAATGTTTTGTTGGAGAAATGTGTTTTGTGCTCGTGCACCGTATTATTCTGGAATACAAAAGTTTTCTAAAATGATTTTGATGCATATTTCATCTGATTATAAATGTAGTTCAAATGGATTGTACTTGCAGTAGCAGTTGTCACTAACCCCTTTAATGGGGGCAATACTTTTGTATTTCAGGTTCAGGTCTTGGAGGCGATCGAGCATGCGGACAGGACGAGGATGATGGGCAATAGTGAATCTGTTCATATGGTCGTTCGTTGATGTCGTGTCCTTTAAACTTTATGAAACATGTTGTTTACTTCAGTATTCGGGTACTTCTTTCTTTTATAACATTGTGAATGTTGTGTACCTGATTTGGGTTTTGGTTGATGTCGTATTGCATAGTTGAGTCCGGTTTACTTTTTCTGTGTCTTGGTTGGAGGAATTGTTTGTATGTTGATGATGCCTATCATTGTTGCCACGTCGAGTTGTGTGTTAGCCTGGTGGATTCCAAGGAGTGGGGTCCACAACGCTGTAATATGCCCTGAACGTCTTGGGGGTGTTACAATATATATGTGCAATGTATTTCAAAATAGAAAACATGCAATGTATCCTCTTTAATTTCACATATACCTCAGGCACTAAAGAGGTAGAAGTTTGAATGAGTGATGAAATAAATGTAGACTATTTGGTTATAGAAGTAGATGCCAATAATCTGTAAGGAGAAAAAATTAAAAACAAAATACATATACATTGTATATATATTACTGTTCATCGCCTATTCTTTGTAACTGCACCAAAATATGAATAACTGGAAATCATGATGCTACCAGTGTAGGTTAATCGGAAAAGAATTATACCATGCCTATTATGGGAACATTGTGGTCGAGTGCTATCAAAGATAAATATAGTGATATATTACTGTTCATTACCTTTTCTTTGTAACTGCATCATAATACGATTAACTGGAATCGTGATGCAGTATAGGTTAATCGGAAAAGAATTATACCATGCATATTACGGGAATATTGTGGTAGAAGCACTATCTAAAATAATTATAGTGATAAAACTCAAAAATCGATAGAAAAAAGTTCAGAAACTACAAAGAGAAAAGAAATATGAAAAGTGATTCTCCTGCCGTACCAAGATGAGGAAAGGAAATGGATGAAAGTAGAAGACTTTCCAGCATTTGGATGCAACACTCCACAGAATAAGTTGAAAGAAAAAGAGTAGCAGCATAACGAGTAAAACAAAAGTTAACGGCTACTAAGGATTGCACACGAAAATGCTTCAGAACAAATTTTGGATGGACATGCATTATAATCTATTTTATATTGTGTTTCTTAAACCGGGCATATCGATAATATGATTTTTAAGTACGTACATGAAATTGATTCTAAAATGGGAGGAGAATATAATATAATATGAACACACTCATGATAGCACTCTCGAAAAAAAGATTATAATAATCACGCACATTATAATAATATACTCTTAACTTTCATAAGAGTAATAATTCATATCTTTGTCCCCTTCTCTAATCAGAGTTTGATGAGATACTAGATGGTTCGAATATTTAAAATAACTTATGTTATTAAGGTTACCGAAACTTTAAAATTGCAATACCCAAACCGGAGTTTATTTAAGGATCTCAATCCGAGTTTTCTAATGTTTTTTTGTCAATACCCGACCGAACCGAAACCGACAATTAGAAACAAACAAACCTCACCAAAACCTTTTGTATGAATTAGAATACTTTGGAACACTGATAATATAGGCGAATACCTGATTTGTGAATTCCAAGGAACTTCGTGATATCTGTTAATATTAACTCTTATTTTCATTTTTTTATTGGAAACTTAAATACCTTAGTAGAAGAAGAATGTATATGAGGTATAAAAGTCTCAGGATGATGCGCTGGACAACATAACAACTGGTTCAACTGCAGAACCCTACAAGTCAAGAATGAACATATTACAATAAAAACTGATTGGATGCAGGTAGAATACAAAGGTAGTTTCAAGCTAAAGATGTAATGGAAATTATGAATATCAGTCCTTACATTATGAAATGCAACTAAGATAAAGAAGTAACAATTAAAATCATCCAGCTTCACATAAGTTCACACATCGAATAACAGAAGGCAACCTGAACCCTAGCAGTAGAAAATAATTATGCAGAAAAACAAGTGAAATAAGTAAAAAATCGGTAAAGAACAACACACAACACACAAATAAATAGAGTCGGACAAATAAAAATGAAAATCCACAAAAATAATTTAAATAAGTGCCATCTTTCAATATCAATAATAATAATAATAAAAGATGGGTGGCCTAACAGCAGAGTAGAAAAAAATCTAGCAATTCGATTAACAAGCCCGAGGAGTAGGAAAATAGGTAAATCCATAGAATAAAAATCAATTGCAGCAAGGACTCCAAAAAAAGGGTGAGAAACGAAAATCTGGAGAACAATATGAAGAAAGTAAATAGGAATCTCACATCGAGAAATACAGAGAGAAGCGGTCGAAGAACTTGTAGAGAAGAGGAAGACAGGCAGGCTGGAGTTCTTAGGCAGCGTCGCAGAAATGAGAAATGAATGAAGCCGGGATACATGAAGCAGGCGTGTTGGTGGAGAAAGAGGTTGATGAATTAGATAGGTCCAAGGGCGCGCGGTACTCAAAGATATTTCAAATCTTAACAGCTTGGCTTTCCTCACTTTATGCTTATAACACCCCGAATACGGCAGCCATTATAGTACCATGAACCCCACACTGGGACCCACCAGGCGGTATCAAAACACGAATTAAACATAATATTATCGTGATACCGAATCACAAAACAATAACCATTACTCTGATTAGGAGTTTACAAATAGTACGGCTATTAGCCTCAGAATACACAGGATCCAAATACTAGTATAAAGCATATGAAGATGGAATATACTTAAAATTACAATCGATAATAGTTTAACTGAAGCGGAAAGTAATATTACATGATTTAAGCATAAATCGGACACAAAAGACTTGGGGATCCCGAACTAGTATCCTTCAAACCCTTCGCCATCACCATGCTCTTCCCGTGCCTTGCCTTAGCCTTGACCTAAAATACAATACAAGTATTTCGCCCAAAACCACAGGATCAGATATACATGATAATAATTCCCAAGATATTATACAATTCACATACACTGGATCTCAAAGAGACAACTCGACTGTTGAACATACCCCTCGGGCATATGAAAAACCAATAACAAACCATCGATCATAACCAGTCAAACATGGAATATGAATGACCAATCAGTATGGCTCAAGATGGACATCACATTACGCCCTATCCGGAAATTGTCCGTGCACATGTCCACCCCGTATATGGAATCCAGAATATACGTGAGATAATATACCTAATTAGCTTCACGAACTACATCCCGTGTGCATAGTCCAATGTGGAAACATCCATGCATGACCATATGTGCCCGGCTAAAAATCTTATATATAACCAATCGGCACGCAAATATGATTCCATATATGTCACGATACAACATGACAACGAAACTCAATGAATCACAGAAACCAACCAAAAATCAAGAACTTACCGAAGTGACAACAATGATCAACGAGATCAACGATATGAAAGTAGTGAACTTGGGAATACAATCCCACAACGAAACGGTAAGCACGATCAAGAACAATACTACATTATGAAGCGTAGATTCATAAAGCATCACATATACACGAAATGTATAACGTACACAAGAATTCAATCATCATTATAACCAAGCAAGATAGCTTGCCTCAATTCCATAGATAAAAAATAGTCCTTCTCCAAACGAACGAATGGATGGTTTCCTCGACTACTAATACTCACTCAAGCAAACAACCTTGAATGAAACGTAACTCATTCAACAATACATTCATATGGTATTGATACCAATTCAAAGATAACGACACCCGTAAATTTACCCGAATAGTTCATCCTATTCTAATGAACATCTATCGATTATTAACGAACTTCCACACACCCAATTCATCTTTAAAAATCGGAATACCAAGTTCTTACAGTTCTTTAATGTTCATGACCATTTATACTACATGAATTATCATTAATAATCTCAATTAACCATTCCATTTTAACATCATCATCATTTATAACGTTCTTCTCAAGGTATTGCTTAATACCTGAACATGATGTTTTTAACAAATCTTATGTCATCAATTCATCGAATTTTAACTTGACTATATCGAAACCTATGATCATCATCCCCCAATTATGTTAATAAATCTAACAAGCTGAGTATGATTATCTTAAACATGATTATTATCATCTAAACATCAAGAACATTCTCATTTTAAACCTTAATTACTATGTTCTTCAATAAGTGTTCAAAATCTTCACAACAATCATGTTTTACTTGATTAATTCAACACTATGTGAAATATTCCTTATCAGTATCATCATTACTATGAAAATAGAGTAAGATTGTACAACATACCTCAAGAAATGAAGAACAAACCACCAAAACTACAAGAATGCACTCCAAACTTCCAATCACTAAGCTCCACTCTAAGATACGAAGCTCCAAGACAAGATGGAAGGGGATAATATCGATCTATGGGGGCAGAGAGATGATAACTTGGAGAAAATATCATGTTTGGTTTGTGCAGAATGAAAGACAAGACCTATCTTTTATAAACTGCATTTGCCATTACGTACGTTACCCTAGAAGCTTAATGTACGTTAGCCCCTTTTATGTATGCTAACACATATGTGTTATTGTTGGGATTTGGTGCCTCGATCGAAGGCCCAGCGGAGGCGGTAAAACGAAAATTAATTCGATCCGAATCCCTACGAGGATCGATCGAGCTACGTATATACGAATATATAAACGAAACATAAGAGTTACGAGAAAACATGCACTTGTAGTCCGTTGATAAAATGGTATCCTTCTCTTGAGCTATTCCCCAAGCTTTAGGCGATCTCCCTGCAATTCAATCCGCTCCAAGCTCTTGAATGATCCAACACCAAAAGCTCCGCGTCTCTACTTGCCACGCGCCGGATAAACGACCAGAACGACGATCACCTTGCTATCCTTCGAGGATATGGCTAGAGCTAAGTGATGAAGCTTTTTAATTATTACACTCTAAGTGTATAATATCTCTCTCTCAATGTATCTTGAATTTTCTCCAAGAAAACTCAAGAACAAAAATGAAGAAGATGAAGAAGAATACTTGAGTGATATGAAAATGAATTCAATGTTCTCTCTCTCTCTCTCCAATACAACTCACGTATGAATTGTCAAGTGTAGCTGAGATGAAGTCTTTTTCCTTTTATTCAATACTTCTTCACATGTCACAACTCATCAAATGAGAATCAACCCCACCTCCACAATTATCATCCATTAAAGAATGGAGACAAGAGTCCAAAAGGAAGGTGGCTAGAAATGGGGGGGCGGCCCATGGAGAAACGGATGAGTTCGGTTCGTTTCGGACTCCCGAGAGTCCAAACAGATAAACTCCAATTCTGTCCCGATGTATTTGTATAGTTTAATTAATCTAATTAATTTCATCATATCAAATACATTATAACATAATTAATTTCTCCAAGAAATAATTATATCCATGAATTAAATTAATCACCCAGTGATATAATTAATTCATTAGGTCGTAAATCAATTTATCCAATAAATCGATTTAGACATCTAATGTCCCAAATTTAGATATCCAATATCTAATACACATAATGAGAGAATTATCGTGATTCATTCCGTCGTCAATCCTATTGCGCGACTCGGTAGGTTCGTCTCAGTCAGCAATGGGAAAAACCAAATAGTAGTAGCACCACCTAGCCAGCCTGGCGGCCTACACTGTACCCCAACTGAGAACGAATGATTGGGATCATTGAAGAACCATTCTGTTGTGGATACCAATATACGTATAAACCCTTATTTCAAATATCCCGATCAAGTTAAAAGGTCACGGTCAGTAAAACTCTATCTGTACTTGATGCTATGCATGCGTTAATGCAAATCGAGATCATCGAGCTATCGTGTATCTAATACAACTAGCTCCAATGCTTTGGCCAAAGACTTATGATCTCATCTGCCAATAACCGCATAAGACATATAACCCGCTCACTAACGGGAGAAATAATTCTATCTTGGTATTCAGTAGGACCTGCTACTTGCCCGTCAAGATGCACGTCGAGGTTGACCCCCGCCTTCCGGTTTATAGGGTCGAACTACTCTAATGAAAATCTTGACGTCACAAGCACATCCCTACTAAATCCTAAAGTCGAAGGTTCACGAATACGTATCACAACCTTTCGATTCCGTCATTGACTGTCCCGGAGTGAAATCCATGTGGCGAATTGAGGGTGAGTCGGTTTGAGTATACTAATCCAATTAGCATACCTATAAAGTGTGCTCCCACTAACCATTAGCGTTCGACAGGCACTCTCCATGTCAAAGAACACATCATACAAGTCTTCACATAAACTTAACGCCCAGTCAAGTTTCATCGACTTGCAAACGATTTAGTATTTGAGCTATAAACCTTTCCAGTGCCGACCCCCTTATCCAATAAGGAGTGGAACGTTTTGCTCTCAAATACACGGACTAGTTTCTATATATAAATTTACGAGTTAGGAATTCCAGTAACTAGCAGTAAATAAAGAAACTTCCATTGCCTTATATTAATGATTTACATAATTACAAGTACAATGCCCTCACTCAACATCCTCTGAGTGGCATTCGAGGGCATACTCCCAACAATCTCCCACTTGCACTCAATGCCACACACTATGGTATCTAATACCCATGTTCTCTGTAATACCTCCGGTATTCCATGCTTGATTACTTTGTACTGTGTGAATGTTTGGTAATGTGACGTCATTTCTATTTATGTATTACATTGAGTGCTATATAATTGTATGATGTAAATGAAACGGGGGTGACACGCCTTGACGCCGTGGGACGATCGTCGGTGCGAATATGACAGTGGCCAACGTCTTGTTCCACGATAATTGTTGACGAGTGGAAGGGGTGGTCACCCCGAGAAGGTTAGAATGTGGTATGAGGCTAAAGAATTTATATCTAACGCACGTTAGAGTTCTGTCTAACGCGCGCTATAACTCATGCCTAACGTAACCTATATTTCGATTGTTACGTACGTTAGGGTAGCTATATTACGTACGTAAAGGGTGGGTCGGTCTCCCGACCAGAATCTTTCTTTTGACACGGACAGGGCTACTTTCGGCGGGCTAGAGGACAAACGAGTCAACTATTCATTACGTACGTTATGTCCCAAATTTAACGTACGTAACACTTGGGCACATTTCGGGCAGTGAGTTCTTTACGTACGTTGTCATTACACTGTTACGTAAGTAATACGCCTTACGTACGTAACACTCTTATCATTAACGTACGTTACCTAAACCAAGTTTTATAAAATGGCAATTCCCTTCTTCATTTGCACAACCCAACATTATAAGCTATCACCCTTGGAGAAATTCCTAGCCCTATACCTGGTTCTTAAACCTCTTATACACTTGAATTAACATTGAGGAGGTGGATTCTTGAGCTCCGGTGAAGATTATCCAAGTCGTTCAAGTCACTTCTCGTTCTCCTCGTAGTTCTTGTGAATCCGTCAACTATCTTCATTATTCTTCTTCCAATAAGGTAAGCCACCAATCCCTGGAGTTATATCTTCGATGTTTTCTTATTTATACTTATTAGATTGCGGGTATTGGGTAGATTTTTGCTAAACTTCGTAGACAATCTTGTCGGATGGGATTGTAGTAACCGGAATTATCGTTTCTCATATGTTTCGTTTCATGCAAATCATATCTATCATACGTAATTTCACTTCAAATCATCGCTAGGAATGTAAAATTTGACGAATCAATTGTGGGAAAATTCGTAGTAATCCGTCATTGTATGTTCCATTGTTCGTAGCCACCCTTACCTTGTGATTTTTGATACTTAGCAAACTACGGAAAACAATTCGATAGTATAATCAATATTGGATATCAAACCACCAAAGTTATTGTCCAATAGAATCCGTCGATTGTAGTATTCAGAATATATAATTGAATTAGAAAGCATGAGATTCGATTACGCCATAATAATTCATTGACAACAGAAGAATGATAGGATTATCTTCTTGAGTAAATCGATATACCTAATGTTAATTATAGGATTGAACGGGATAATGGTGCACAATACTTAAAAACTTAGAAACGATACTTATATCGACAATTAAAACTACACTAGGAATCCGATTAGGAAAGGGAGACTAGTTTTATTCATCATAATCCGTACGAGGTGTTAATTGGATATTACGTGGCTAGGTTAAGCTCGAGGGGGCGTGGGGACTCCGTTATCACAAAGCACCTACTATCAGATCACAGGCAAGTGAAATCTTGCTCGAGAATTTTCTAATATTAATGTTATACCGTATGTGCGTATGTGCCATTCTGATAAATGCCGACGTTTGTCTTTCTCTAAAAATGTTATAAATGGGCCGATGTGTTAGGGATAAAACCTGTATGGTACCCGTGTGAAAATGTGTTATGGGGTAAGACCCGAATTGGGCGCCTATGTTCCGGGGTATTCCCGTGTGGATACTTCCGTGACCCTTGGTTGCGACCTTGGGGCTTATGTTATAAAAGAGAGAGACAACGTCGGTTGAGTGATGAAATATTCCCTATGATTACTAGATACTGTGATTGTAAAAATGACGTATATCATTGTTAGTAGCTGTTATTTGGTATGCATTCTCTGCCCTGGTTACCTGGTATGATTCGTCGTACCAGGTAAAATTGTTCATCATGTGCAGGACATTCCCGAGGGGTCCGGTCAGACTTGAGCGGTGTTAGAATTATCTCTAGCCGTTGTTTAAATTGGAATAAATTGTTTTCTTTGGAAAAACTTTTGTTGTGTAATAATTGGACTTCAAATTACATTTTTCCTTAAATCTTTCGACTCACGTTATGTAAACCTTGAACTTAATGTTTTATCGCGATTTTCTTCTAATGCCTATTTTTCTAACTAGCCTTGTGGGTCCCATGGGGGATTCACGGCACTGTAATACCTCGAGATATTTTGGGGGTGTTACAGAAAATGGTATCGGAGCGAAACTCCTGGTTTGAATAAATTTTCTCCTAATTTTTTTTCAAAGTCCAACACCCCAAGCGATCGAAACTCCTCATGGGAATGCAAGTAAGTGATATGCGTGTTTCTGTTTTTGTACAACATTTAATTGTAAACCGTGCGTGGAACTGGCTTTAGATTAATACCGTTAGTGATGGCACACCGAGGAGCTAGGAGGGTGGTTAATGACGCTCAGGGTTCTGCCACGAACCACAATAAGGACGGGAACACTGCCGAGACCCATCCTGCTGGGGGCCAGCCGCCACCAGTTAATCAAAACGATCAGGAGGCGGAACGCCAGAACAACAACCTGGGAGGCATGGATCCAGCTTTTGTTCAGGCCCTTGCACAGGCTATCGCCATGGGAATTGCTCAGGTCAATCAGGCGGAACGGATACCGGTCATCAATGTGGAAGAAAACGCAGGAAGAGATCGATGGTTGGGAGAGATGCTAAAGGCTAGGCCTCCATTATTTGACGGGACATGAGAGAAACACGTGGACGACTGGATTTCTGAAATGGAGACAGCCTTCGAAGTAATCGGATGCCCAGAAAACATAAAGGTGCCGCTCGGAATTAATCAACTCCGTGACACTGCTGCACGTTGGTGGAGGACTTACAGGCCAGAGGACCGAGTGGTCGGGTGGACCGAATTTGCCCGACTACTACGAAGCGAGTACTGTCCCAGATCATCCCGAACCGCTCGCGCACGAGACTTTTTCAGTGCCGGACCTCAGAACATGCCAGTACCAGAGATCATTCGGGCCTACCAAACCGAGCTAAGTTACATCTCCCAGATGGTTCCATCAGAAGATCAACGAATATGCCATCTTGCAGTGATTCTGGGAGGATGTACAACGCTATGCCGCCGGATTTCACTGCACGACCCTGAGAGCATACGAAGACGTAGTCACAACATATGCCGGTACAGTTGTTAATACCGACATCGGGCATAAATCGAAGAAGCAGAAGACATCAGTTCAGCCTGGGAGCAACAACAAAACGAATTCGGGGCCTACATCTTCTTTTAAGTCGGCGGTTTCGTACCAACAGAAGGGTGTATCTGATCGGCCTTACCGTAGGGACTGTTTCAATTGTGGCATGACCGGGCATACTAAGGACCGATGTTAGAAGACGGCTACCAAATGTTTCACTTGCGGAAAGAGTGGACACATGTCTCGTTACTGCTGGCGGGCCAATTCCACTCAGAGCCCAGCTTCCCAACCAAGTCAACAAGGCTCTGTGCAATCCACTAGGACGCCTGCTGTTTCCAACTACCGAGCTCCATCCTACCAGAACCAACCACCACTACACGGTGCCGGATGAGGCCGTGGGCGCGGCAGAGGTACCTCGTCCTTTTCGGAGTCAGTGCCGTCTCGTGTATTTGAGCTGAGGGCTACGGATGGTCAGTCTGCGCCAGCTATCTCAGGTACTCTTCTTGTTAACTCTCAGCCAGTGCATGTACTATTTGATACCGGAGCCACCCATTCGTTTATATCTGTGGAATGTGTTGAACGCTTAAATCTTGTTTGTGTACCTTGTGAGCCCTTTACTGTTAAACTACCCGAGAGTAGTAGATTAAGCGGCGATCAAAAGGTTCGAGACTGTCGGATCTGCATAAACAATCATAGTTGGACCGCTAATCTTATGGTGTTTCCGCTCCAGAATGAAGATATCATATTAGGTATGGACTGGATGCCATTGCACAGAACGATCTTGAATACCTACCACTTGACTATTTCCATTTCGGCTCATGACGGTACCACACATGTCATCAGCGGACGTGAACACTTTAGTACGAAAGGGTCTCTCAGCATTATCGCATCATAAGCCTCCTGCAGCTCTCGAAGTGAGTACTATTGGTGTTATGTTCTTCGAGAGGACACTTCATAACTTACAATCACAAACATTCCGGTGGTGAATGAGTTTTCAAACGTTTTTCCTGATGAACTACCAGGGCTGCCACCGCACCGAGAAGTTGACCTTTCCATTGAACTCGAGCCGGGAACGAGACCTATTTCCAAAGCTCCTTACAGGATGGCATCGGCCGAGATGAAGGAATTAAAGATACAGCTCGAAGATCTGTTGGAGAAAGGGTTGATCCGCCCAAGCACCTCGCCTTGGGGCGCGCCGGTACTTTTCGTTAAGAAGAAAGACAACTCTCTACGCTTGTGCATCGACTACAGGGAGCTGAATAAGGTTACTATCGAGAATCGTTATACACTACCAAGAATTGATGACCTCTTGGATCAGTTACAAGGGGCAGTCGTGTTTTCAAAGATCGATTTACGGTCCTGATATCACCAATTGAGGATTCGGGAGGAAGATATACCCAAGACTGCATTTCGGTCGAGGTATGGGCATTACGAGTATATCGTGGTATCATTCGGGATGACTAATGCCCCAGCCGTTTTCATGGAACTGATGAATAGAGTTTTGATTGATTTCCTCGATAAATGCGTGGTGGTTTTTATCGACGACATCCTGATATATTCTCGAAGCCGACAGGAACACGAGGAACATTTGAGGCAAGTCTTGGCGTGTTAAGGCAACACCAACTTTATGCGAAACTGTCCAAGTGCGAATTCTGGATGCCGGAGGTAATTTTTCTCGGACATGTTGTCTCGGCAGAAGGTGTCAAGGTCGACCCACAAAAGATCGAGACAATAACGAGTTGGGAACCGCCGAAGAATGTGAAGGAGGTTAGGAGCTTCCTAGGACTGGCGGGTTACTATCGCAGATTCGTCGAGGCTTTTTCCTGTATCGCCCGACCGTTAACGAACCTACTAAGAAAGAGCACCAAATTTGTATGGACTGCAGACTGCCAGAAGAGCTTCGACGAGCTCAAGAGTAGGCTAATTACTGCCCCAGTACTAGTGATACCACAGGGTACAGAAGGATTCATTATATATACGGATGCATCCAAGCATGGACTAGGGTGTGTCTTCATGCAGAATGGCAGAGTCGTTGCGTACGCATCCCGACAACTGAAGCCGTACGAAGTAAATTACCCGACACATGACTTGGAGCTAGCCGCGGTGGTGCATGCCCTCAAGATTTGGAGGAACTATCTTTACGGAGTTACTTGCAAAGTTTTCACGGATCATAAGAGTTTGAAATATATCTTCACGCAGAGAGAATTAAACATGAGGCAGAGGCGTTGGTTGGAGCTAATCAAGGACTACGATGTGGAAATCTCCTATCATCCCGGAAAAGCCAACGTGGTAGCTGATGCTCTTAGTCGGAAAACTACACAAGAGGTTATGGTATCGGCCTGCATGATTCAGCCCAAATGACAAGATATCAGGAGAAGCAACACCGAAGTATGGGTACAACGTAGGCAAGGACAATTATGCTCAATCAATATACTTTCGTCCTTACTAGATGAGATACGTCTAGCACAGATGGAAGATCCGGAATTACGTGCGATTGGTGCAAGAATCGAGGAAGGAAATGTTTTCGATTTCAAGATTCAGGGTGATTTGGTGAGGTTCAAGAACAGGATATGTATTCCACCGAATGACGGGCTGAAGCAAACTATACTGAGGGAGGCGTACTCCACTCCCTATTCTATTCACCCCGCAGCAAGCAAGATGTACAAAGATTTGCAACAGAGTTTTTGGTGGAAGAATATGAAATAAGAAGTTGCTAGGTTCGTCGCCCGATGTATGACGTGCCAACAAGTGAAAATTGAACACCGCAGACCAGCCGGAATTATACAACCCCTACCCATCCCGGAGTGGAAATGGGAGAGCATATCAATGGACTTTGTCACTAAGCTACCTACGGCGGTGGGAGGTAAGGATACAATTTGGGTCATTGTTGATCGATTAACAAAATCAGCACATTTCATTTCTATTCAAGAGACAACCGAGACAGAGCAGCTGGCCGTCATTTTCATCAGAGAAATTGTAAGGCTACATGGTGTTCCCTCATCCATCATTTCGGATAGGGACACCAGATATGTGTCTCATTTTTGGAAAGCCGTCCATAAAGATATGGGGACCCAAATACACTTTAGCACGGCTTATCATCCTCAGACAGATGGACAGACCGAGCGTACGATTCAAACTTTGGAAGATATGTTGAGGGCATGCGTGCTCGATTGGGGAAAGGATTGGGCTAGACATTTGGGATTAGTGGAGTTCTCGTACAACAACAGCTGGCATGCAAGCATAGGCATGGCACCATTTGAGGCCCTGTATGGGCAAAGATGCAAGTTACCGTTATGCTGGGATGATGCCTCCGACACCGCAGTTACCGTGTTGAATCTTATCCAGGAGTCCATTAAGAAGATCTCTATCATTCGGAAACACATGCTAGCCGCACAGAGTCGGCAGAAATCTTATGCCGAAAACCGACAGCGGCCGTTAGAATTTACGGTTGGGGATCATGTTTGGGTCAAAGTATCACCTATGCGAGGTATCCGGCGTTTCGGCCAGAAGGGCAAGTTAAGCCCGAGATTTATAGGTCCGTTTGAGATATTGGACTAGTTAGGGAAACTCGCGTATCGATTAGCTCTACCGCCGCATCTGGATGGAGTGCAAAACGTTTTTCACGTCTCCCAGTTAAGGAAGTATGTCTATGACCCGAGTCACAAGCTCAATTTCGAAGAAGTGGAAATTTCCGAAGACGCTACCTTTAAAGAGATACCGACCGCCATTTTGGATTGGCGTGTGAAGATGTTAAGAAATAAAGCCATACACCTCGTGAAGATTCAGTGGTCGCACCACGGCACGGAAGAAGCGACTTGGGAAACCTAGTCGAGCATGAAGGAGAGTCATCCCGAGTTATTTTCTTAAGTTTCGTGACGAAACTATTTTTAAGAGGGGTGATATGTAATACCTCCGGTATTCCATGCTTGATTACTTTGTACTGTGTGAATGTTTGGTAATTTGACGTCTTTTCTATTTATGTATTCCATTGAGTGCTATATAATTGTACGATGTAAATGAAACGGGGGTGACTCGCCTTGACGTCGTGGGATGATCGTCGGTACGAATATGACGGTGGCCAACGTCTTGTTCCCCGATAATTGTTGACGAGTGGAAGGGGTGGTCACCCCGAGAAGGTTAGAATGTGGTATGAGGCTAAAGAATTTATATCTAACGCACGTTAGAGTTGTAATATCCAAAATTTCTATTATTATTGTTTAAGGTTATCCGAGTTATGTTGTACAGCGTGGAATCTGTACAGTATGGGTAACATAATTGAAGGACCGAGACATCTATATTTGTATAATTGTCGTACTTGGTCGACAATTGGATGTAAGAAGTATATGTATTCAGTATGCTGTATGTTCGTATTCTGTATGTTGAGACGTTGGACAAGAATAGCTGAAAGTGGCTAAGTGTAACATTATTAGCGCACGCTAATAATCATGAGTAGCGCACGCTATCGTGCAGGTTTAGCGCACGCTATGGATATAAGATAACGCATGTTAATGCAGTCAGATTGGAAGGAATCTGCGTGTGGACCAGGCCACTTTCGACGCACGTTCTGATAAGTCAACGGATGTTGTAATGTAGTGATAGCGCACGCTAATGCATGTTGATTAGCGCACGCTAACTGTATATCGGAGAAAAAGGAATCTTATCCTTGTCAGCACTTTCGGGGTGTGGACCTGTCTTCGGAAGCATACAGACAAACGAGTCAACTATGAGTAGCGCACGCTAAGGTAGGACACTTGCGTACGCTAAATAGATGCATTTACGTACGCTATTCCATGGGCATTGCGTACGTAAATCACTTCATGCGATAAGGCGATTTGCCTCACGGACTTCGATAGCGCACGCTAACAAAGACAGTTAGTGCACGCTAAGTGTGTAACGTACGTTAACTGAAGATGTTAGCGTACGTTAGTAATGTAGAGTATATATATAAGTGCAGTTGGCCATTATTCGTCATTTCCGTCCATTTCTTCATGTGAACCGATAGAGAGAGGTCTTAGAGAGAAGTTGAGGTTCCAAACACTTGAGTTGATCATTCCTAACAACATTTGAAGCTTAGAAGTGATTGAAAATGGATTCAACCTTGGGATTCAATCCATTCCTTCAAAGAGGTAATTACTCTCCACTTTGGGATTTCATTTTGGATTGTATATGATGTTCTTGAGTTGATGATCGTCATGTTTATGAGTTTATGAGTATGGTTATGAGATGGATTACTGAATTATGTTGATGATATGGTTGATATGCGGATATTGATATGATTCGTGTGGTTTTGAACGGTGTTGTTTTTATTCAAGAGATATGTTGGTTAATATCTCCCTTCATTTCGAGTTTTTAATGTTGTTGTTATTGTTTACTTCGTATGATGATGAACATGCAAGTGATTATGATTCTTGGTGTATATGATATGATTAAGAAGACTATATGTTGAAATGTTAGTGGAAATAAGATTTGGACACTTGTTTGGAAAGTAATGTGTATAAGGTTCGACTTTGGAAAATCACCACCGATTCTTGAAAACTCCAAAAATTCTGAAACATAACACTATAATAGAGCATCGAGTTAGCTTTCTAATGGTTCAAACGGTGAGTTAATCGGAGTCCGGATGAGTGAGTTATGCTCAAAATGGCAAAAACTATACTGTCTAAATTCTGGGAACAGGTAGCGCACGCTATTGATGAAGTTAGCGTACGCTAGCATGCCTGGGCATATAAAAATGTAAAGCAGTCGGGAATTTCATTTCCCAACCCATCCTACACGATCCCCTTTCGTCCCAAATCACCCAAACTCGGTTTTTAACCCCTAAACCTCAGCTTTTGAGTTGGTTTATCAAGTGATAACATCTAGGAAAGCTTGGAACAAGGATTATAACATCATTATTGATTCTTTCGCCGGATTGAAGGTAATTGGATTGAACTCTAATATTTTGGGATGTTTGATATTCTTGATATATTTTGGTGGTTTAGTTCGTATCGATGGCTAGAATCATGTAATGTTGAAGGATATATATGTTTGTGATTATGTTCTTCGTGTTCTTGATGTGGTTGGTGTTTGTTGATTGATGATTCGAATATACCTTTGAATTCCGCCTTCAAGGTGTTTGATTGATGTTTTGAAAGAGAAATTGATTGGAATATTTCGGTTAAGTTTGTATACTCGCCTTATCGAATCGAGATGTGGGCTTTGTGGAATCATGGGAATGAATTCGTAATTGTTTGAGTTAGATTGTTCGGACTTGTATTTAATCGAGATATTTTGGAATCGTTGGGTTGTGGATTAGTTATATCGATTGTTGATTGTTATCGAATGTATGTTAAATCGATTATTGTAATAGGTTGAGATTATTGATCGATGTTTAGAACCATGCTTTGCGGTCGTATTCAAGAATGTTCGTAGATTGCTTTGATCAGGGTCGAGGGACATGTAGACGACGGCAAGGAATTGGTAACGGCTTCATTGGTATCAAGGCAAGTTATTACTTGCTCAGTTTATAATATTTAATGAATGGTTTCAGTTTCATTCGTTTATAATTCGTATAGCAATGTTTATAAATTGTAATCACAGGAGAGTTGAGATTATAGGTTGTATTTGAGTTTTGGGAATTAAATCATAATGTATATGATTTACATTCTTGTTGGCATACTTGGTATCGAGGATACATCATGGTATAGACAAAGGCGTGAATTATTTACCATCCGTGACATTTCGGATCGTCGAATATTCAGAATAATGGTTCGTGGTGGTCTGGACATCGAGATTGCTCTCGAAGGACTCGGGGCAAGTACTCTAATCATTTTTCTCATTTCATGTCGATCATGTTGTGATACATGTGTGTATCGTTGTTGTCATGCATTGTGTATCATTGTTATATGCATGTGTGCATTGTTGTTGTATGTCCACCTCGGGTTGGTCCGACGGGATAATCGGGGGATCTATGCTAGCGTGCGCTGGATCAACGGATGGGTTTTCCACCTCGGGTTGGTCTGACGGGATCATCGGGGGATTTAGGCAGTGAACGCTGGATCATCGGATTGCCATGTATTGTTGTTGTGCATATGTATATTATGGGTTTGCCATAAGTATACATTGTCGTTATTGTTGTGATCATATTGACGTTGTCATAAGAGTATGCATTTGTAGGTCTTGTGTTAGGACCATGTCTGTATGTTATGTTGATCTGATCTCGGATTAGACTGACGTGATTGTCATGGTATTTCGTAATCTTGAGGTATGTTCCGTATTTCCTTGGTACTTGTCTTTGATGGACAATCGATTATCATATTGAAATTGTCGATGTTATCCGATGGATTGAATTGGCCAGAGTTGGTATAATTTCCGTATCGCGAGTTATGATAATGTTTTGAGAACCTTGAGTATTGTTGAGATACCGTACAGATATTTTGGTATTATTTTAATGTGTTGTTAAGGATACGAATCGTGGATTCTCGGAAAGTTACGACGGTAAGATTACATTGGTCGTATTCTTACTTAGTATTTCCATTGATATGTAATTATTGACGAGTTGTGATGGTTATCATTGTTGGATATTATGGCTGACCCCGTCGTGGGCTTTCTTTTTAGGTTCTTGGATTATCAAGCTTGTAGTGGTCGTGGAGAGATGAACTTCCCGGAGAATACTGGCAAGGGCATGTATTTGTGTTTTGAGTTTCTGATCAGTTGTTGTATTCCGCTGCTAGAGTATTTTAATTGATTGTCTTTATCCGCTGCGTGAGTATTTTTTAAATGGCCTTTTTGGTATCCGGTAACATAGGTTACTTTGGCAATCATTTTCTAAATCTATTCTGTCGGTACGTGTAAGCGATATCTTAACGTATGTTTTTAAACTGTTGAGTTTTGGCATTTTGGGCCTTGTGGTTTCAAATGAGTTTTTACGACGGTTTGATAAACGAGTTTTGTAAATCTTCGAATGTTTTTAATAGATAATACCGTCGTTAGCCTCTTGGGCGTTCGTAAATGTTTGCGAAAATTTCCTTCAGCCTTGTGGGTTCCATCTCGGGGCCCACGGCGCTGTAATATTCCCGGTCGGATCTGGGGGTGTTACAGAATATGGTATCATAGCTTAGGTTGTGAAAACCTAGGCAGTCGGGTCGAGTCGGGTCGTGCTTTTGTCGTGTCATTCGAGTTGTCGGTTGACAAGTGTTTGAGCTTTGGGTTTTTGTTGTTCACTCGGGCTTGTGCGTTATGTGATTTACCGGTGTGGTACTGGGATTATTGTAACGTTTTCAAATGGTGTTAACGTGTTTCTTCAGATAGAGCTGTGTTGTTCTCTCGAGTTGAACTGAGTTTGCAAAATGTGTGTTCTGAAAATATCTGTGTCGAGTATTTTCTTGAGTCGAGACATGTGCCAGTATCACGGGGAATCTTCGGCTTCACGATCTGTAAGTATTGGATTTTTGAATTGCATTGAGATTTATTGTCGTTCTAAGTTGATATGTTCTGAGGTTCAGAAAGATATTACGCGTTACAGTATAAGATGACAGAGTTGGGACAGGATTGATGATCTTGAGAAGTTATGATTTTGGAAATCAATATGTCGATTAAGTTTTGGAACGGAGCTGTACATTTGGGAGAAATATTGTGGATTGTTCAGGAGAATATGTAGTCATGTTAGTTCATTTTGAGATATATGAACTGTTTTTGAGCATTTGAAAATGATACTTTTCAAAATGTTTTACGGATGTTTTACCGTAAATGATTTTGGGCCGAGACCCAATAGATTTTTGAAATTGTTTTATAACTCAGGACTTGGGGTCCGAAAAAGAGTTTCCTACTTTTTAAACTTCTTGTAATGCGGAACGAGATACGGGCTGAGACCCTAATATTTCAAAAGACTTTTCTGTCTTCTTAAAAACTCCCAAGACTTGTAAAATACTTTATCAATCGTTTATCTATGTCGTTCCTGCCTTTCGGGGTTCTGGATTACTTGTTCAAAAGAAACTTCTCGGGAAGTCTTTCGCTGTGTTGATTTGTTTCAATGCATTGTCATAGCATAATTGAGATGATCCAGGATGGAAATGATTGACGTTGCGAGTCATATGTGGAAAAGGAGTTTTTAGTCGGAGTTTATATATTGAAAATTTTGGAATTTTATCGTGTGGTTTTCCGATGGAATAGCGAACCGAATTGGTATACAGTAATATGGATGTAGTCCAGCATTTGCAGAGTTTTCATTTGAAACTTCGAAATCGTGTAGAATCGAAGGAAACTGTTATTGAATACTTGGAACCAGCGAGCCGATTTAATTTTTTCGAAAATTGATTTCGTGGACTTATGAAAATTTATGTTTTGAGTTTTGAAATTTTTGAAAGAACTTTCGGAAATTTGCCTTTTGACGAGACTATATGATTTCAAACTGGTTTTGAAAATATGATCGATATAAATACGCATTTAGTGCATAATGCATATCATGATGGAGTTATGAGTATGACTCACAAACTGGATAAGGCATCAGTACTGTACGATGAATAAAGATTCGAACTTCAGTATGGTAGTTGGTTATCTAGGGATGATCGGTTGATTGATCGGATAAGAAGAATATGCTACAGGATGTAGAATTCATGCACAGGATGTAATTTTGGAACTTTGGGTTTTGTGAAACTGAGACATTGGAGATGGTGACCCCATGCTGGTTGTTTTGAATATTGAGTGGTCGTTTCCACTCTATATAGGATTGGATATGTTCGCCAGTCGGGTATGTTTATTGAGATCTACTGTACGTGATTGGTGTGTCATTTTGAGAATGTTATTCTTTCGTATATCTGTTTCCGTGGTTCTGTGTTGACCATGTTGGAGCTTACCGTGTGAAAGTATTCTCGAAGTGTGTTTTGACCTTTAGATGGTCGAATTAGAGTTTATCATGTCGATGATATTCTTGGATAATTTGTTGATTGATCATCGTTAACAATCGTATGAGCGTTCGGACGTTATGTCGATATTTCGGGGTCTGTTGTCATTGTTTTGGACAGTTGTTTCATAGTTGTATCGTGTATTATTGATTTGTATCTGGACTGGGATTTGATTGTGCGATCAGGCAGACAAGATCTGACATGGATAGATTATTTCATCTGACGATAATATATCTGGTTGGGACTTATGGAATTGTTATTGTAAGCGTGTTGAGGCTTTTCAGTAAAGTCACTTGCTAGTATCTCAGGAGATCGTCGACTTGGCGCATATGTAAGTATGCTATTTTTGTTATTCAGTAATAATGATGATTCATCGTTGTCGTGATTATTTCGGGATATTTTGGTTGAACGGTTTATTTGTTTTTATGACGGATTGCAAGTTTCGAGGACGAACCTTATTTTAAGTGGTGTAGTATGTAATATCCGGAAGTTCTATTACTATTGTTTAAGGTTATCCGAGTTATGTTGTACAGCGTGGAATCTGTACAGTATGGGTAAAATAATTGAAGGACCGAGACATCTATATTTGTATAATTGTCGTACTTGGTCGACAATTGGATGTAAGAAGTATATGTATTCAGTATGCCGTATGTTCGTATTCTGTATGTTGAGACGTTGGACAAGAATAGCTGAAAATGGCTAAGTATAACATTATTAGCGCACGCTAATAATCATGAGTACCGCACGCTATCGTGCAGGTTTAGCGCACGCTATGGATATAAGATAACGCACGCTAATGCAGTCAGATCGGAAGGAATCTGCGTGTGGACCAGGCCACTTTCGACGCACGTTCTGATAAGTCAACGGATGTTGTAATGTATTGATAGCGCACGCTAATGCATGTTGATTAGCGCACGCTAACTGTATATTGGACAAAAAGGAATCTTATCCTTGTCAGCACTTTCGGCGTGTGGACCTGTCTTCGGAAGCATACAGACAAACGAGTCAACTATGAGTAGCGCACGCTAAGGTAGGACACTTACGTACGCTAAATAGAGGCATTTACATACGCTATTCCATGGGCATTGCGTACGTAAATCACTTCATGCAGTAAGACAGTTGCCTCTGGACTTCGATAGCGCACGCTAACAAAGACAGTTAGCGCACGCTAAGTGTGTAACGTACGTTAACTGAAGATGTTAGCGTACGTTAGTAATGTACAGTATATATATAAGTGCAGTTGGCCATTATTCGTCATTTCCGTCCATTTCTTCATGTGAACCGATAGAGAGAGGTCTTAGAGAGAAGTTGAGGTTCCAAACACTTGAGTTGATCATTCCTAACAACATTTGAACCTTGGAAGTGATTTAAAATGGATTCAACCTTGGGATTCAATACATTCCTTCAAAGAGGTAATTACTCTCCACTTTGGGATTTCATTTTGGATTGTATATAATGTTCTTGAGTTGATGATCGTCATGTTTATGAGTTGATGAGTATGGTTATGAGATGGATTACTAAGTTATGTTGATGATATGGTTGATATGCGGATATTGATATGATTCGTGTGGTTTTGAACGGTGATGCTTTTATTCAAGAGATATGTTGGTTAATATCTCCCTTCATTTCGAGTTTTTAATGTTGTTGTTATTGTTTACTTCGTATGATGATGAACATGCAAGTGATTATGATTCTTGGTGTATATGATATGATTAAGAAGACTATATGTTGAAATGTTAGTGGAAATAAGATTTGGACACTTGTTTGGAAAGTAATGTGTATAAGGTTCGACTTTGGAAAATCACCACCGATTCTTGAAAACTCCAAAAATTCTGAAACATAGCACTATAATAGAGCATCGAGTTAGCTTTCTAATGGTTCAAACGGTGAGTTAATCGGAGTCCGAATGAGTGAGTTATGCTCAAAATGGCAAAAACTATACTGTCTGTATTCTGGGAACAGGTAGCGCACGCTATTGATGAAGTTAGCATACGCTAGCATGCAGGCGTATAAAACGTAAAGCGATCAGAATTTCATTTCCCAACCCATCCTACACGATCCCCTTTCGTCCCAAATCACCCAAACTCGGTTTTTAACCCCTAAACCTCAGCTTTTGAGTTGGTTTATCAAGTGATAACATCTAGGAAAGCTTGGAACAAGGATTATAACATCATTATTGATTCTTTCGCCAGATTGAATGTAATTGGCTTGAACTCTAATATTTTCGGATGTTTGAGATTCTCGATATATTTTGGTGGTTTAGTTCGTATCGATGGCTAGAATCATGTAATGTTGAAGGATATATATGTTTGTGGTTATATTCTTCGTGTTCTTGATGTGGTTGGTGTTTGTTGATTGATGATTCGAATATACCTTTGAATTCTGCCTTCAAGGTGTTTGATTGATGTTTTGAAAGAGAAATTGATTGGAATATTTTGGTTAAGTTTGTATACTCACCTTATCGAATCGAGATGTGGGCTTTCTGGAATCATGGGAATGAATTCGTAATTGTTTGAGTTAGATTGTTCGGACTTGTGTTTAATCGAGATATTTTGGAATCGTTGGGTTGTGGATTAGTTATATCGATTGTTGATTGTTATCGAATGTATGTTAAATCGATTATTGTTATAGGTTGAGATTATTGATCGATGTTTAGAACCATGCATTGCGGTCGTATTCAAGAATGTTCGTAGATTGCTTTGATCAGGGCCGAGGGACATGTAGACAACAGCAAGGAATTGGTAACGGCTTCATTGGTATCGAGGCAAGTTATTACTTGCTCAGTTTATAATATTTAATGAATGGTTTCAGTTTCATTCGTTTATAATTCGTATAGCAATGTTTATAAATCGTAATCACAGGAGAGTTGAGATTATAGGTTGTATTTGAGTTTTGGGAATTAAATCATAATGTATATGATTTACATTCTTGTTGGCATACTTGGTATCGAGGATACATCATGGTATAGACAAAGGCGTGAATTATTTACCATCCGTGACATTTCGGATCGTCGAATATTCAGAATAATGGTTCGTGATGGTCTGGACATCGAGATTGCTCTCGAAGGACTCGGGGCAAGTACTCTAATCATTTTTGTCATTTCATGTCGATCATGTTGTGATACATGCATATATCGTTGTTGTCATGCATTGTGTAGCATTGTTATATGCATTTGTGCATTGTTGTTGTATGTCCACCTCGGGTTGGTGCGACGGGATCATCGGGGGATCTATGCTAGCGTGCGCTGGATCAACGGATGGGTTTTCCACCTCGGGTTGGTCTGACGGGATCATCGGGGGATCTAGGCATTGAACGCTGGATCATCGGATTGCCATGTATTGTTGTTGTGCATATGTATATTATGGGTTTGCCATAAGTATACATTGTCGTTATTGTTGTGATCATATTGACGTTGTCATATGAGTATGCATTTGTAGGTCTTGTGTTAGGAGCATGTCCGTATGTTATGTTGATCTGATCTCGAATTAGACTGACGTGATTGTCATGGTATTTCGTAATCTTGAGGTATGTTCCGTATTTCCTTGGTACTTGTCTTTGATGGACAATCGATTATCGTATTGGAATTGTCGATGCTATCCGATGGATTGAATTGGCCAGAGTTGGTATAATTTCCGTATCACGAGTTATGATAATGTTTTGAGAACCTTGAGTATTGTTGAGATACCGTACAAATATTTCGGTATTATTTTAATGTGTTGTTAAGGATACGAATCGTGGATTCTCGGAAAGTTACGATGGTAAGATTACATTGGTCGTATTCTTACTTAGTATTTCCATTGATATGTAATTATTGACGAGATGTGATGGTTATCATTGTTGGATATTATGGCTGACCCCGTCGTGGGCTTTCTTTTTAGGTTCTTGGATTATCAAGCTTGTAGAGGTCGTGGATAGATGAACTTCCCGGAGAATACTGGCAAGGGCATGTATTTGTGTTTTGAGTTTCTGATCAGTTGTTGTATTCCGCTGCTAGAGTATTTTAATTGTTTGTCTTTATCCGCTGCGTGAGTATTTTTTAAATGGCCTTTTTGGTATCCGATAACTTAGGTTACTTTGGCAATCATTTTCTAAATCTATTCTGTCAGTACGTGTAAGCGATATCTTAACGTATGTTTTTAAACTGTTGAGTTTTGGCATTTTGGGCCTTGTGGTTTCAAATGAGTTTTTACGACGGTTTGATAAACGAGTTTTATAAATCTTCGAATGTTTTTAATAGATAATATCGTCGTTAGCCTCTTGGGCGTTTGTAAATGTTTGCAAAAATTTCCTTCAGCCTTGTGTGGGTTCCATCTCGGGGCCCACGGCGCTGTAATATTCCCGGTCGGATCTGGGGGTGTTACAAGAGTTCTATCTAACGCGCGCTATATCTCATGCCTAACGTACGCTATATTTCGATTGTTACATACGTTAGGGTAGCTATATTATGTACGTAACGGGTGGGTCGGTCTCCCGACCAGAATCTTTCTTTTGACACGGACAGAGCTACTTTCGGCAGGCTAGAGGACAAACGAGTCAACTATTCGTTACGTACGTTATGTCCCAAATTTAACGTACGTAACACTTGGGCACATTTTGGGCAGTGAGTTCTTTACGTACGTTGTCATTACACTGTTACGTACGTAATACACCTTACGTACGTAACACTCTTACCATTAACGTACATTACCTAAACCAAGTTTTATAAAATGGCAATTCCCTTCTTCATTTGCACGACCCAACATTATAAGCTATCACCCTTGGAGAAATTCCCAGCCCTATACCCGGTTCTTAAGCCTCTTATACACTTTAATTAACATTGAGGAGGTGGATTCTTGAGCTCCGGTGAAGATTATCCAAGTCGTTCAAGTCACTTCTCGTTCTCCTCATAGTTCTTGTGAATCCGTCAACTATCTTCATTATTCTTCTTCCAATAAGGTAAGCCACCAATCCC
Organism: Orobanche coerulescens; assembly: GCA_033398695.1. Taxonomy (NCBI): domain Eukaryota; kingdom Viridiplantae; phylum Streptophyta; class Magnoliopsida; order Lamiales; family Orobanchaceae; genus Orobanche; species Orobanche coerulescens. The sequence goes on from CM065809.1 coordinate 68,538,498, forward strand.
TGGAGTTATATCTTCGATGTTTTCTTATTTATACTTATTAGATTGCGGGTATTGGGTAGATTTTTGCTACACTTCGTAGACAATCTTGTCGGATGGGATTGTAGTAACCGGAATTATCGTTTCTCATATGTTTCGTTTCATGCAAATCATATCTATCATACGTAATTTCACTTCAAATCATCACTAGGAATGTAAAATTTGACGAATCAATTGTGGGAAAATTCATAGTAATCCGTCACCGTATGTTCCATTGTTCGTAGCCACCCTTACCTTGTGATTTTTGATACTTCGCAAACTAAGGAAAACAATTCGATAGTATAATCAATATTGGATATCAAACCACCAAAGTTATTGTGCAATAGAATCCGTCGATTGTAGTATTCGGAATATAGAATTGAATTAGAAAGCATAAGATTCGATTACGCCATAATAATTCGTTGACAACCGAAGAATGATAGGATTATCTTCTTGAGTAAATCGATATACCTAATGTTAATTATAGAATTGAACGGGATAATGGTACACAATACTTAAAAACTTAGAAACGATACTTATATCGACAATTAAAACTACACTAGGAATCCGATTAGGAAAGGGAGACTAGTTTTATTCATCATAATCCGTACGAGGTGTTAATCGGATATTACGTGGCTAGGTTAAGCTCGAGCGGGCGTGGGGACTCCGTTATCACAAAGCACCTACTATCGGATCACAGACAAGTGAAATCTTGCTCGAGAATTTTCTAATATTAATGTTATACCGTATGTGCGTATGTGCCATTCTGATAAATGTCGACGTTTGTCTTTATCTAAAAATGTTATAAATGGGCCGATGTGTTGGGGATAAAACCTGTATGGTACCCGTGTGGAAATGTGTTAGGGGGTAAGATCCGAATTGGGCGCCTATGTTCCGGGGTATTCCCGTATGGATACTTCCGTGACCCTTGGTTGCGACCTTGGGGCTTATGTGATAAAAGAGAGAGACAACGTCGGTTGAGTGATGAAATATTCCCTGTGATTACTAGATACTGTGATTGTAAAAATGACGTATATCGTTGTTAGTAAAGTTATTTGGTATGCATTCTCGACCACAGTTACAGGTATGATTCGTCGTACCAGGTAAAATTGTTCATCATGTGCAGGACATTCCCGAGGGGTCCGGTCAGACTTCAGCGGTGTTGGAATTATCTCTAGCCGCTGCTTAAATTGGAATAAATTGTTTTCTTTGGAAAAACTTTTGTTGTGTAATAATTGGACTTCAAATTACATTTTTCCTTAAATCTTTCGACTCACGTTATGTAAACCTTGAACTTAATGTTTTATCGCGATTATCTTATAATGCCTATTTTTCTAACTAGCCTTGTGGGTCCCACGGGGGATTCACGGCACTGTAATACCTCGAGATATTTTGGGGGTGTTACATAATAAAGAGTGGAACGTTTTGCTCTCAAATACACGGACTAGTTTCTATATATATATTTACGAGTTAGGAATGCCAGTAACTACCAGTAAATGAAGAAACTTCCATTGCCTTATATTAATGATTTACATAATTATAAGTACAATGCCCTCACTCACCATCCTCTGAGTGGCATTCGAGGGTATGCTTCCAACAATCTCCCACTTGCACTCAATGCCACACACTATGGTATCTAATACCCATGTTCTCTGTAATACCTTCGGTATTCCATACTTGATTACTTTGTACTGTGTGAATGTTTAGTAATGTGACGTCATTTCTATTTATGTATCGCGATTTTCTTATAATGCCTATTTTTCTAACTAGCCTTGTGGGTCCCACGGGGGATTCACGGCACTGTAATACCTCAAGATATTTTGGGGGTGTTACATAATAAGGATTGGAACGTTTTGCTCTCAAATGCAAGGACTAGTTTCTATATATATATTTACGAGTTAGGAATGCCAGTAACTACCAGTAAATAAAGAATCTTCCATTGCCTTATATTAATGATTTACATAATTACAAGTACAATGCCCTCACTCAACATCCTCTAAGTGGCATTCGAGGGCATACTCCCAACAATCTCCCACTTGCACTCAATGCCACACACTATGGTATCTAATACCCATGTTCTCCAGATTATGCTCCAAGCTAATATGAGAATGTGGCTTGGTCAGTGGATCAGCGACGTAGTCGGCTGACTCTACTCTATGCAGCACAATGTATCTCTTTGGGAACAAATTCTCTTATGAGATGATACTCTCTCTCAATATGTTTTGTACTGTTGTGAAACTTCGGCTCCTAGGCCTGTGCTACCGCTCAGGTAGCATAACACAAAGTGTCACGAGAAGTTTACCTAGTAACTTCTTAACCCTTCCTTTGGAGGCCTCCGAGGCCGCTTTATACTCAGCCTAACTGGTGGAATCAGCAGTCGCGCTATACTTGGCACTATGCCAAGATACTGCTCTTCCATTAAGAGTAAATGTAGCCAGAAGTAGACATATAATTGTATTTCTGTCCTTGGAAGTCCAATACAGTGAATCCCACCACATTCTGTTCTCCACCACCATATATAAGAATCAGATCTCTTAGTACTTATAAAGTACTTGAGAACATTCTTTACGGCGGTCGAATGTTCCTTGACTGGGTTAGCCCGAAACCTATTTACCACGCTTCCAGCATGCGCAATGTCAGGTCTTGTACATAATAAAGTATATGTAAGGCTACCCACTGCCGAAGCATATGGTATATAACTCATTTCCTCTCATTGTTCCTCACTATGAGGACACATCTCCAAGGTGAGTTTTATTCCATGTCGGATCGGAAGGAACCCTCTTTAAGATCTAATCTATATAGAGGGCTTGGGAAAGACTTATCATTCTCTTCAATCTATCCCAGTAGAGTCGAATCCCAAGAATATAGGTTTCTTCTCCCAAGTCTTACATGGAGAAATTACTCGAAATCCAAGCTTTCCCAGAACTGAGCATTCCCACATCATTTCCTATTAGTAGAATGTCATCTACATATAGTACTAAGGATGCGATCTAGCTCCCACTAACCCTATTGTATACACAATGTTCCTCTTCATTTTGCACGAAGTCAAAATCTTTGATTGTCTTGTCAAAACGAATATCCCAACTACATGAAGACTGCTACAGTCTATTTCATGGAGTCTACATCCACCATTGCTAGGTCATTGGTTGCGGGTCGGTCTCTTGTTTATCACGTGGAACCTCGAGGAAACCCAGTTCCTCCAAGTGCATAAAACTATATCTCTCAGGTAATTGAGACATCCTACTAGACCTACGAGGTCGTTGTCCTTGTGTTTCAGAAGGTTTGGTTCCAGTTTCTTGCACAGGTGTCTCTCGAGGAGTTTCATTGTATTCTTCTAAAGAAATACTTCTACCTGCTCCGCCTTCCTGAATGAACTCATCTTCCAGGAAGTGTGCTTGTAAAGCAACAATGATTTTTCGATCTTCGGACATGTAGAATAGATATCCCATCGTCCCAGACGGGAATCCAAAGAAACGTCCCTTCGCGGACCTATCTTCCAACTTCTCCACCTTAGTTTTCTTGACATAGGTGGGACATCCACAAATCCTAATGTGATTAAGACTTGGTTTCCTGCCCTCCCACATCTTATGTGGAGTTTTAGAAACAGATTTGGAAGGACATCTGTTCAATATGTAAGCGGTAGTCACGAGTGCATACCCCCACAAATAAATCGGTAAGTCAGTATAGCCCATCATGGAACCGACCATGTTCAAAAAGGTCTGGTTCCTTCTTTCTGACACACCATTTAACTGAGGAGTACCTGGAGGTATTAGTTGTGAAACTATTTCATGTTCCTTAAGGAACTCGTCAAACTCCGTAATCATATACTCGCCACCTCGGTCCGACCGAAGTGCTTTGATATGATTACCAGTTTGTTTTTCGACTAGGGCCTCAAATTCCTAGAATTTGTCAAAGGCCTCGGTTTTATGTTTCATTAAGTATACATAACCATACCTAGTATGACCATTTGTAAACGTAATGAAGTACTAATATCCATCACGTGCTGCTTTCAAAGCACCACATACGTCGGTATGGATTAATCCCAGTTTATCAGCGGCTCTTTCAAAATTACCTCTGAAGGGGGACTTAGTCATTTTGCCTTTAAGGCAAGATTCACAAGTAGGAAAGGGATCTGATCCCAATGGACCCATAAGTCCATCTTTTTCCATCTTGTAAACCTTGGTCTGACCAACATGACCAAGTCTAAGATGCCATTTCAAAACTTGATTGGTTTCATCCCTACCATGTTTTCCAGTCATAGTATTCACAACTATTTTGTTGCTGAGATTTAGATGATACAATCCATTTAACAATGTAGCAGCGCCCACTTTATTTATTTCTGAAATAAATTTTGCAGGAACCATCACCAATGAAAAATGAAAAGCCTTTTCGGTCCATGACCGGAATGGATACAATGTTTTTATGCCCCTTGGGCAAAACAAGTACATCTTCTAAAGTCAAAACAAAGCCGGATTCAAAACCCAAAAGAAGTGATCCTATGTCGGTTGCCTCGACACTATGCCCGCTTCCGACTGTGATCATAACTTCTCTAGCTCCAAGCTTCCTACTTTGTTCCAGATCCTGACTCATGGTACATATATGAGAACTAGCACCAGAATCCGGTATCCAGGAAGTAGAAAATACAATAGCAGAACAATTTGTTTCCAAAACTAAAAGTTTTGTACCTGAAGCGCCATGAAGAATCGGACGGTCTCTAGCCCAGTGGCCCAGCTCACCACACTTGAGACAAGCGTCCTTCTTCTTCTTGCCTTTTGGAACCATCGAGGCCTTGCCCTTTCCTTAAAGGTCCTTAGCTTGTGGTCCAGTCCGCTTCTTGGTTTTTTTCTTCTTATTCTTAGACTTCCGAAGTCCAGAAGAAATCACAAGGGCAAACTCCTTCATCCGCGGAGTCTTCATCTGAGACTGAGCGGTCACCAGTTTGTTCATTAGCCCAGCTAAGTTACATGCAATCTCATTGCAGTTGATGTTCATAACAAACTGTGAGAAGGAATCAGGGAGAGATTGAAGGATAAGGTCGGTTTGGAGAGAAGTATCCATTTTAAAATCAAGAGCCTCCAATCTCTCGATCATGGATATCATTTTGAGGACGTGTTCCCCAACCTTCTCACCTTCCTTCATCCTTGAACCAAACAGTTGCTTGGATATCTCATATCTAGCAGTTCTGCTGTGCTCACCATAAAGTTCGGTTAAGTGAGATAGAATCTGCCTAACATAAGTCATTTTCTCATGAGCTCTCTAAAGCTCATTAGACATGGAAGCCGTCATATACGAACGGACTTTCAGGTCATCCTTAACCCACTTTTCGTGTTTTCAATCTCTTCCTGATTGGCTCTGGTCCGCACAGGAGGCGCCGGAATGTCCGTCTCTAAGACGTTTCCTAGTGCCTCTATTCTGAGGACTATCATTAGGTTGCGGAGTGTAATACCCGGTTGTAATTCATTCATTTTCATTCAGTAATTATCAGTCTGTAATTGTCACTCAGTAATTTTCACTCATTAATAACCACTCATCATTCATGAATCATTCGTTTGCGTTCACTGTTGGCATGTTGTAATCGTATATCAGTTACCGATCGTCATTTCATCTCCGTTTTTAGATCGAGACGGGAGTATTATCATTTTCATTGTGATTGATAGCCTTGTACTGGGAGTATCATCTTTGGCTCGTGTTAGACTTGTTCACTTTCACATTCGTATGATATGTCGGATCATTCATCAGTCGTAGCGAGGAATCGGAGTTATCGGATTTTTCACCTTGGCCTGCATTGAGTTACGGCTGTAAGGACTTTGGGTTACGGCCGTAACAAGGGTTCGTTGTTTTCAGGCCATTTTGGACGAATGGGACTTACGGCCGTAAGGTTTCGGAATACGGCCGTAAGTTGAGCAGGTACGGCCGTAAGACTGGCCGGATACGGCCGTACGCTGCAGGTAGGGTGCCTGGTCATTTTCGACGAAGGGGGCTTACGCCCGTAAGTTCGGCCGGATACGGCCATATCATCCGAGTTACGCCCGTAAGGTGTGCGGGTATGGCCGTAAGGTGTCGGCAGTTGTTTTTGATGAAGGCGAGTTAGGCCCGTAACTCAGGAGCGGTTACGGCCGTAAGTCTGTCGGCAGGATTTTGGACGAAGCCGAGTTACGGCCGTACGAGTTGGCCGGTTACGGCCGTAAGGCCGTTGACCTGGAATGTTACGGCCATAAGAGGGCCGAGTTATGGCCGTAACTTCCGGCAGTATAGAAGGATCCGGCTGGGACATTTTCATCATTTTCATCCCTTTTCTTCTATTATCCGAGAGAGAGGGTTGAGGGAGAGATTTTGCCATCATCAATCATTTGAGTGTGTAATTTTCATCATCTTCATTCATTTGGGAAGCTTGGATACTCGTTTTAACTCGCGTTCATCGGATCGAAGTGGTTGGATCTTCAAGAGGTAATTTCTTCAACACCTTGGATTTCGATTTTGTGTTGAGATATGATGTTTTGGACGTTATAATCATGTTATATGAAGGGATATGTATATGATTATGAGTTTGTATAAGGATTCATTGGATTATTGAGGTATTATTCAAGAACACTTTCTATATCGAGTTGAAATTGGGGGTTTTCGATTAAGTGTCGTTATAATCACGTTTTCGTATATTTATTTTGGATTATTGATAATTTGGAAGATGTTTGTTGGTTTGAAACACTTCTTGGGGGATTTGATAATGGCATATTGAGATTTGATTGTAAACAATCGGAGTTTGGCCACAACGTAATCGATATAATGCCCCAATGAACTTAGTTTAATCGTATCGACGTTTTGAGTTCGTTATATTCGTGTTTGATTCATATATTGAATGGGTTGTTGGATATTGTATAATTCAAGGTTGTTCGAGCGACCGATATCTCAATTAGGACGTTGTTCGGGGAAGGATAATTGTCACCGATGTTGAGTAAGTTAATTCTTACTCGGTTAAAAGGATATTCATTCCTTTTATTGTTGTTCATTTATAATTATAACTCATTCGTCATTGTATTAACCGTATCAAAACTTGTTATTGTCAAATAATCACTTCAGTCACAAGGAACGACGGTTCCAATCATTTCATTGACCTGTCATTGATTTCACTATCATTTCATCTCGGTGAGTCATTATTCGTTTTCGATGTCACTTTTGTTATATCGTGGCATTCCGGGTCATACTGGCGTGCCGGTTGGTATGTGTAGGGTTTTCATGTCGGGCACATTTATGTCGTGTGTTGGTTGTTGGCCTCACATTGGACTGTGCACACGAGTCGATTGGTTCGTGAGATTGATTAGGTACAAGACCACGCGTGTATTCGATCGATACTCGTTGGTGGCTTGTGCACGGACACATTTCCATCCCGGGCGTAGTGTGGCGCCACCCTTTGAGCCGTACTGTTAGTTGATTCATACAGCATGTTTGATTGCGTATGTTTTCAACAAGATTGGGTTATAATCTAACCGTCTCATTTTAATCGAACTTGTGGTTTATACTATATACATATATATGATTGTGTTTATTCAACTCTTGAGGATTGTTGTTCTGTATAACTGACCCCGTTCGGGGATATTGTTTCTCAGGTCATGGTAAGGCAAAGGCACAGGGAGAGCACGTTGACGGCGAGGAGTCCTAATGATACTAGAAGGGGCCCCAGTCTTTTCAGTCATTTACGTTTCTTTCATTTATTCCGCTGCAGTCATTCCGTTCGAATACTCATTTCACTTAGTGTTGTATATTTTATCTCCATATAAAATATACATGTATTCTGAAATATCCTGGATGTGTTGTATGAAACTCCTCATCGGATTGTTGTAATGTGGTTTGGTACTACATTTACCCTGTGTAATTCATCAGTTTTCATTCGCCTAGTGGGTCCCAGTCGGGGGTCCATGGCACTGTAATATCCGCCTAGTTTGGGGTGTTACAGAGTTGGTATCGGAGAGTGGTTCTGAATACTACCTTCCGAGTCGTGTCTCATTTGAAATCATCGTCATCGGACTAGTATCATTGGACTTTCGCGTCACGTGTGATCTGTGCAGATGCCGAGCCAATCAGACCGAAAAAACTGTAAGACTTCTAACGCCATGGTATAATTTCTGGCAATAATCATTCATTCATAATTCATCAGTTAACAATCCTCAAACATCATTTTCATTTTGACCAGTTCGGTCATTTTAACTCATTAATCACTCAATTCATTTCATTATTCAGTTGTTGATCTGGAAGATCATATAATTAATCTGGTTAACTTGTTCAAGATAATCATTTCAATAATTTCATCAGATAATCATGTCACCTCGGTTAATCATTCATGTAATCACTGTGTTAGAGAGTATGCTCATTTTCATCATCTCATGTCATAGTCATAATGTGATATTCATGCGAGAGATATAATCATCATGTGACTTTCCACTTCAGTATGGAAAGAGCTGGCAGAGGACGAGGAGGACGAGGCCGTGGTGCGGGCCGAATCCCGAGAGCTCGTGTGAATACACGTGCGAATGCGAGAAATAATGCTAATTCATCGAGCAGCGACGCTGCTACTCATTCACCTGGACGTGATCATTCACTATCGGGGAGTCGTACCCGGGACACGGCTCAGTCAGAAGGTGCTCGGGTTGACCCACTCGCTTTTATGCAGGGCATGATGGCCCAAATGACACAGATGGCACAACTAATGGAGACGATGCATAACTCCACTACTCAAAATCAACAGGCTCCTCCGCCACCACCTCAGAGGCAAGAGAGGAATATGAGAAGTATCATCGGCGACATCTCTCGCCAAAGGCCACCTACTTTTGAAGGCTCATCTAAGCCAGCGGATATTGTTCATTGGCTCAAACATTTCGAGAAGTTATTTGCTATGGTGGATTGCCCTGAGGGGCATAAAGTTTCAGTTGCGGCTTACTATCTGGGTAAGAGCGCACATTCTTGGTAGTTGTCGTTGAAGCCCACCGAAGGATCATGTACTTGGGATCAGTTCAAAACTCTCATGATGGAGAGGTATTATCCATCCCCACTCAGGGAGGCTAAATTGTCGGAATTACTCACTCTCGACCACACAGCGGACGACGATGTTCTTGTCATCGCCGAAAAATTTCAGGAACTTCTTCCGTTCGCCTCATCTATCATTCACTCTGAGGCGGACAAGATTAAGTATTTCAGCAAGAGGCTGAAACCTCGTATGCGGCTACAGTTGCTTAATCATAATTGCACCACGTTGGCCGAATTCATTGAGAAAGCTCTTACTTACGAGCTTACTGCTAAGGAGATTGCTAAGCAACAACCTTCATCTGCTGGCAAGAAGTCTAAGAACCGTAATCAGTCTGACGGCAGTCAGGCCACTTTCAAGAAACCACGGGCGGGCTCTACCTTTTATGAGCGACCTCCTATGGCGCCTAAAACTGCAGAATCTCAGTCTTGAGCGGCCAGTTCGGCTGTCACCTGTTTCAACTGTGAAGAACAGGGTCATTTCAGCACCAAATGTCCGAAGCAGACTGTCACGTGCCATAACTGTGGAATTGCTGGGCATAGGGCCCGTTTTTGCCGAAGGGACTCTAAACCCACTCCGGCGTCATCTCAGGCACCAGGACATTCAAAGGTGCATAATCAGACCACTCAGTCAGCGTCGTTTAAGACGACAGGAGCTAACAAAGGCGGAGCCAAGAGCTATCATACGGGAGCGTCTGGTTCGGGGGCCGGCAAGCCCCGAATTTACGAGATGAAGAAGACCAATGATCCAGAGGCCCGAATGATCTCAGGTACACTCGATATTCAATCCCAGCCTGTGTGTACCCTTTTTGATACTGGTGCATCGCATTCATTCATTTCCGAGTCATGTTTGAGTAGACTACATCTGGGTAGTGCTACTAGTTGTGAGCCTTATGTCATTGGCCTACCTGATGGTAGACGAATTATCGGTAATCGTGAGATTCATAATTGTCCGATTCAGTTTCATGGTCGTGTATGGCCATCGTACCTAATCGTAGTAGATTTGCCGAGGGACGACGTCATCTTGGGTATTTATTGGATGGATCGTCATGATGCCATCATTAGTGTCCGTAAGCGTATGATCACTATCATTTCAGACGATGGGGTTGAATGTGTGTTTCAGGGAGGTAATCCCAGCTATTCGGGAAGAGTTATTAATTTGATGAAAGCAGTGAGATTACTCAGTCAGGGATGTGTTGGTTATTTGTGCTATATGACTAAAACCGAGGAATCATCAGTAATGTTGTCGGATATCCCGGTAGTAAGGGAATATGCCGACGTATTTCCAGACGAGTTACCTGGTTTGCCTCCACAGAGAGATGTGGAATTCACGATTGAGTTGGAGCCCGGTACGTCCCCGATATCGAAGGCACCGTACCGGATGGCCCCGACCGAAATGCAGGAATTAAAGAACCAACTTGAGGAGTTGTTCGAGAAAGGTTATATCCGTCCAAGTGCGTCCCCGTGGGGAGAACCAGTGTTGTTTGTCAAGAAGAAGGATGGTTCGTTCCGCTTGTGCATTGATTACCGGGAATTGAACCGAGTGACGATCAAGAATAAGTATCCTTTACCCCGTATTGATGATCTCTTAGATCAACTTCAGGGAGCTTCAGTATTTTCCAAGATCGAATTAAGATCTGGCTATCATCAGTTACGGATTTGAGAGTCGGATATCGCGAGGACGGCGTTTCGAACACGCTATGGTCATTATGAGTTTGTGGTTATGCCGTTTGGATTGACTAACGCACCTGCGGTCTTCATGGAGTTAATGAATCGGGTTTTCATCAATTTTTTGGATTAGTTTGTTGTTGTCTTCATCGATGACATTTTGATTTATTCTCGTGACCGGGAGGAACACGAGGTTCACCTTCATTAGGTTCTCGACGTGTTGAGACGAGAACGACTCTATGGAAAGTTTTCCAAATGTGAGTTCTGGATGTCCGAAGTGACTTTTCTCGGACATGTAATTTCATCAGACGGAGTTCGTGTCGACCCTCAGAAAGCGGAGGCTATCCGAGATTGGTTACCTCCGAAGAATGTTAAGGAAATCCGAAGTTTTCTCGGATTAGCGGGTTATTATCGGCGGTTTGTGGAAGGATTTTCTAAAATCGCTCAACCCTTGACGAACCTTTTGCGAAAGGATAAGAAATACACGTGGTCCGACGCGTGTCAACGGAGTTTTGAGGAACTCAAGAGCCGGTTAATGTCAGCACCTGTACTTTCCTTGCCGCAGGGGACGGAGGGATTTGTGGTTTATAGTGATGCGTCCGGACAGGGTCTCGGATGTGTGCTCATGCAGAATGGAAAGGTTATTGCCTATGCTTCACGGCAATTGAGACCTTACGAGGTTAATTATCCGACCCACGATCTGGAGCTAGCAGCCGTGGTGTTCGCTTTGAAAATTTGGCGTCATTATCTTTATGGCGTTACATCCGATATTCACCGATCATAATAGTTTAAATTATATATTTAATCATAATGATTTAAATATGACAGAGACGGTGGTTAGAACTAATCAAAGATTATGATATCGAGATCCTTTACCACCCGGCAAGGCGAACGTTGTCGCCGACGCCTTGAGTCGTAAGTCCGCAAGAAAAGATGCTTGCTCGTTTAACGATTGTAAGGAGCTTCACAGAATTCCTTAGACCCGAGATCGAGGTCCGGCTTCACAATTCGGGGACGGCTTTGTATGTTAGAGATTTCATCGTCACTTGAGGAGAAAATCGGGGAGAATCGGGGTTCGACTCAAAGATTGTTGCGCATCCGTGAGGATGTGGCTCAGGGGAAAGCCCCTGGATTCGTGGTCCACGAGGATGGACTTTTGAGATTTAAGAATCGGTTGTGCGTACCGGCGAATGACGAGTTGAAAAACTCTATTTTGAGAGAAGCACATGCTACCCCTTATTCTGTTCATCCGGGGTCCAGCAAGATGTACAAGGACTTCAAACAAAATTACTGGTGGAGTAATATGAAGCGAGAAGTCGCAGAATTTGTTTCAAACAAAAGTTAAGATTGAACATCAGCGACCGGCGGGGATGCTGAAACCTCTCCCTATTCCAGAGTGGAAGTGGGAAGACATTTCTATGGATTTCATCACGAGTTTGCCGACGAGTCGTCGTGGCATGAATACGATCTGGGTGATTGTGGACCGCTTAACTAAATCAGCTCATTTCCTTGAGATCAAGGATACGTGGGGTCCCGAGAGACTGGTCCAGTTGTTCATCAAGGAGATAGTGAGACTGCACGGTACTCCTAAGAGTATCGTTTCCGATCGTGACGGACGATTTGTGTCTCATTTTTGGAAATCAGTTCATCGTGCTATGGGAACTCAGCTCAATCTTAGTACCGCCTTTTATCCTCAGTCCGACGGACAATCAGAGAGGACTATACAGACATTAGAGGACATGTTGAGGGCATGCGTCCTCAATTGGAAGGACGATTGGGAAGCCCAACTACCATTGATCGAGTTCACGTATAATAATAGTTGGCATGCTTCCATTAAGATGGCACCTTACGAGGCCTTGTACGGTCGTCGTTGTCGATCTCCTTTGTGTTGGGATGACTTGTCAGAATCAATCGGCACCGAGCCCGATATGCTTATAGCCGCCCGGGAGAAGGTAGCTTTGATCAAGAGTCGTATGTTGACAGCTCAGAGTCGACAGAAATCATATGCAGATAATCGTCGTCGACCACTAGAGTTCGAGACAGGTGACCACGTTTTGGTCAAGGTATCCCCAAGTCGAGGTATTTTCCGTTTCGGAAAACGGTGGAAACTGAGTCCGAGATTCATTGGACCGTTTGAAATTTTGGATCGAGGAGGCGAGTTAGCTTATCGATTGGCTTTACCTCCGGCTTTGAGCCGAATTCATAATGTGTTTCACGTCTCTCAGTTGCGGAAGTATGTTGCCGACCCGAATCACATACTTCAGTTCGACGAAATCGAGATCGCGGATGATCATTCGTACAAGGAGCGTCCTGTACGAATGTTGGAGCGGCGAATCAAACAGTTGAGGAACAAGACGATCCATTTGGTCAAGATTCAGTGGTCTAGACACGGAGTCGAAGAGGCCACTTGGAAAACCGAGGAGAGTATGCGGGAGAGTTATCTCGAGTTGTTTGGCCCTTAGTTTCGAGGACGAAACTCTTTTTAAGGGGGGGAGTATGTAATACCCAGTTGTAATTCATTCATTTTCATTCAGTAATTATCAGTCTGTAATTGTCACTCAGTAATTTTCACTCATTAATAATCACTCATCATTCATGAATCATTCGTTTGCGTTCACTGTTGGCATGTTGTAATCGTATATCAGTTATCGATCGTCATTTCATCTCCGTTTTTAGATCGAGACGGGAGTATTATCATTTTCATTGTGATTGATAGCCTTGTACTGGGAGTATCATCTTTGGCTCGTGTTAGACTTGTTCACTTTCACATTCGTATGATATGTCGGATCATTCATCAGTCGTAGCGAGGAATCGGAATTATCGGATTTTTCACCTTGGCCAGCATTGAGTTACGGCCGTAAGGACTTTGGGTTACGGCCGTAACAAGGGTTCGTTTTTTTCAGGCCATTTTGGACGAATGGGACTTACGGCCGTAAGGTTTCAGAATACGGCCGTAAGTTGAGCAGGTACGGCCGTAAGACTAGCCGGTTACGGCCGTACGTGGTCCAGCAGGCTGCCCAGGCATTTTGGCCGAAGGCGAGTTACGGTCGTAAGAAGGGTTGGATACGACCGTAAGTGGTCTTCGTAAATTCAGGTGTTGTCGGGCAAGGGGGGACTTACGGCCGTAAGGGTTGCGACATACGGCCATAAGTCGAGGAAGGTACAGCCGTAAGGCTTGGCCGGATACGGCCGTACGCTGCAGGCAGGGTGCCTGGTCATTTTCGACGAAGGGGGCTTACGCCCGTAAGTTCGGCCGGATACGACCGTATCATCCGAGTTACGCCCGTAAGGTGTGCGGGTACGGCCGTAAGGTGTCGGCAGTTGTTTTTGAAGAAGGCGAGTTACGCCCGTAACTCAGGAGCGGTTACGGCCGTAAGTCTGTCAGCAGGATTTTGGACGAAGCCGAGTTACGGCCGTACGAGTTGGCCGGTTACGGCCGTAAGGCCGTTGACCTGGAATGTTACAGCCGTAAGAGGGCCGAGTTACGGTCGTAACTTCCGGCAGTATATAAGGATCCGGCTGGGACATTTTCATCATTTTCATCCCTTTTCTTCTTTTATCTGAGAGAGAGGGTTGAGGGAGAGATTTTGCCATCATCAATCATTTGAGTGTGTAATTTTCATCATCTTCATTCATTTGGGAAGCTTGGATACTCGTTTTAACTCGTGTTCATCGGATCGAAGTGGTTGGATCTTCAAGAGGTAATTTCTTCAACACCTTGGATTTCGATTTTGTGTTGAGATATGATGTTTTGGACGTTATAATCATGTTATATGAAGGGATATGTATATGATTATGAGTTTGTATAAGGATTAATTGGATTATTGAGGGATTATTCAAGAACACTTTGTATATCGAGTTGAAATTGGGGGTTTTCGATTAATTGTCGTTATAATCACATTTTCGGATATTCATTTTGGATTATTGATCATTTGGAAGATTTTTGTTGGTTTGAAACACTTCTTGGGGGATTTGATAATGGCATATTGAGATTTGATTGTAAACAATCGGAGTTTGGCCACAACGTAATCGATATAATGCCCCAATGAACTTAGTTTAATCGTATCGACGTTTTGAGTTCGTTATATTCGTGTTTGATTCATATATTGAACGGGTTGTTGGATATTGTATAATTCAAGGTTGTTCGAGCGACCGATATCTCAATTAGGACGTTGTTCGGGGAAGGATAATTGTCACCGGTGTTGAGTAAGTTAATTCTTACTCGGTTAAAAGGATATTCATTCCTTTTGTTGTTGTTCATTCATAATTATAACTCATTCATCAATGTATTAACCCTATCAAAACTTGTTATTGTCAAATAATCACTTCAGTCACAAGGAACGACGGTTCCAATCATTTCATTGACCTGTCATTCATTTCACTATCATTTCATCTCGGTGAGTCATTATTCGTTTTCGATGTCACTTTTGTTATATCGTGGCACCCGGTCATATCGGCGTGCAGTTGGTATGTGTAGGGTTTTCATGTCGGGCACATTTATGTCGTGTGTTGGTTGTTGGCCTCACATTGGGTGTGCACGAGTCGATTGCTTCGTGAGACTGATTAGGTACAAGACCACGCGTGTATTCGATCGATACTCGTTGGTGGCTTGTGCACGGACACATTTCCATCCCGGGCGTAGTGTGGCGCCACCCTTTGAGCCGTACTGTTAGTTGATTCATACAGCATGTTTGATTGCGTATGTTTTCAACAAGATTGGGTTATAATCTAACTGTTTCATTTTAATCAAACTTGTGGTTTATACTACATACATATATATGATTGTGTTTATTCAACTCTTGAGGATTGTTGTTCTGTATAACTGACCCTGTTTGGGGATATTGTTTCTCAGGTCATGGTAAGGCAAAGGCACAGGGAGAGCACGTTGACGGCGAGGAGTCCTAATGATACTAGAAGGGGGCCCCAGTCTTTTCAGTCATTTACATTTCTTTCATTTATTCCGCTGTAGACATTCCGTTCGAATACTCATTTCACTTAGTGTTGTATATTTTATCTCCATATAAAATATACATGTATTCTGAAATATCCTGGATGTGTTGTATGAAACTCCTCATCGGAGTAATTATTGTTGTAATGTGGTTTGGTACTACATTTACCCTGTGTAATTCATCAATTTTCATTCGCCTAGTGGGTCCCAGTCGGGGGTCCATGGCACTGTAATATCCGCCTAGTTTGGGGTGTTACACGGAGCCAATCTACAAAGTTAGGTCCATTAAAGGTTTTCTTTTCGAGTAGAATTGCGAGTGGATTCATTGTCATTTAGAGAGTTATGTCTGCATTAAGTATGATAGATTAATTAGTGACTCGTTCAATTATGTTCTGAGTATATAATTAAGGTCTTTTCTATTCTTGTTACCCAGCTCCCACTATTTTTATCGGAACAACACACTCCCATGTGAAATCTGGAAGTATAGTCGCTCTACTTCATAGTGGTGATCGAGATCTTTATAAATCTTAATAGAGGGAAACCGAACAAGTTTCTAGTCTATTAATTTTCATAAAGTGGTGTCCAACACCAACCCATCTAATGGATGATTCGATCTTCTTTTTCCCCTTGTTCACTCCCCTCAACCTATACGATTTCTATGGTTCGTGAACAAGTTAAGTTTATACCATCGACGCAAATCAGTTTCACAATTGAATCTTATCCGGCAACCTATCAGGTTTCTAGGGATAAAATTTGCTCCAACCTAAGGCATCCAATGTGCTCCCGGTAATTTATTAGTCCTCCCCGAATGACTACCCCGATAACTCGGAAGCATAGCACACCCGGTTTGGATTTCAATTTCCCGAAAGCTCGATGGAGGGAAGGAAAACCTTGAAACTTATAAACTTAATAATTTATCGTGGGAGAATTTTCGCGATTAACGTTACACTTTGCACATTAATCAGTTAAGCGCGTTTGTGGCATTCATACAATATGAAACAACCATTCACAACCTAGTTGCTACCAACATGTGGTTCATGGACCGTTCCTAGAAAACAAAAACTTCGTAATCTAATTACAAGTCTTCGTCTTGAATCTTCGTCTTCTCGAAACGGATCTTCCTCCGGTCTTCGTCATTACATATAAATTTTACATCAAAAATTGCATCCTAGATACAAACATTTCTAGTAAAATAAATAGGCTCAAAACGGCCTTTACAACCCAATCGAATAAACGAACGTTTCAAAACTAAGTCCACGAACCACATCCCCATTCGAAAGTATTCATCCAATAAATACTATATAAATGGAAAGCGTAGAGATACATTGATCCAATCAAAAATACGAACCTATCCAATCGATTCACACAATCGGTAATATGATAACGTTCAAAATAATTCGGCCGACCATAAATATTCCAATTAATCAAATTTCCCTTATAAAATAAAATACCATAAATCATTTTAATCATATTAAATCCAATTTAACATGAGGGAGATTAATTTTCAAGAATACACGAAAAATTCGAGCCGGGGCGAAAATGGCCTGCCATGGCCGAGTCACCCTCGACAGCCTGCCGGCAGACAGGCCTGGCATGGCCGAGTCACGATCGGTAGATGCCGGCCAGACACGGTCGGGTCTGCCTGGCAGTGACTTGGCCAGACTGCCCGACACGACCGAGTCACCTAGGACACGGTCGAGTCTGCCTGGCAATGACTAGGCGGGCTTAGGACACGACCGAGTCACCCAGGACACGGTCGAGTCACTCTCGGCCAGATTACCCTTTTTGTCCAAAAAATCGTCCGACGACAATTCGGGGCTAGATATTCGACCGGATATCCAATATCTATATTTTTCGACTTTCATATCTTCAATATAAATCATATTTCCCAGAAATTTAAGATTTATATTTAGACATAAACTTACGAAAAATACAATTATTACGGACGAAAAACATATACCATGATTATGACTAAAATGATTCCAAATCATTCACCATCTAATTGAGCATTCCAAATGCCAATATCGTATATACGATCGCAAGACCTACGCCCTGATACCACTGTTGGGATTCGGTGCCTAAATCGAAGGCCCAGCGGAAGCGGTAAAACGAAAATTAATTCGATCTAAAAACCTACGAGGATCGATCGAGCTACGTATATTCGAATATATAAACGAAACACAAGAGTTACGAGAAAACATACCCTTGTAGTCCGTTGATTAAATGGTATCCTTCTCTTGAGCTATTCCCCAAGCTTTAGGCGATCTCCCTGCAATTCAATCCGCTCCAAGCTCTTGAATGATCCAACGCCGAAAGCACCGCGTCTCTACTTGCCACGCGCCGGATAAACGACCGGAACGACGATCACCTTGCTATCCTCCGAGGATACGGCTAGGGCTAAGTGATGAAGCTTTTTAATTATTACACTCTAAGTGTATAGTATCTCTCTCTCAATGTATCTTGAATTTTCTCCAAGAAAACTCAAGAACAAAAATGAAGAAGATGAAGAAGAATACTTGAGTGATATGAAAATGAATTCAATTTTCTCTCTGTCTCTCTCTCTCTCCAATACAACTCACGTATGAATTGTCAAGTGTAGGTGAGATGAAGTCTTTTTCCTTTTATTCAATACTTCTTCACATGTCACAACTCATCAAATGAGAATCAACCCCACCTCCACAATTATCATCCATTAAAGAATGGAGACAAGAGTCCAAAAGGAAGGTGGTATAAATGGGGGGCGGCCCATGGAGAAACGGATGAGTTCGGTTCGTTTCGGACTTCCGAGAGTCCAAACAGATAAACTTCAATTCTGTCCCGATGTATTTGTATAGTTTAATTAATCCAATTAATTTCATCATATCAAATACATTATAACATAATTAATTTCTCCAAGAAATAATTATATCCATGAATTAAATTAATCACCCAGTGATATATTTAATTCATTAGGCCGTAAATCAATTTATCCAATAAATCGATTTAGACATATAATGTCCCAAATTTAGATATCCAATATCTAATACACATAATGAGAGAATTATCTTGATTCATTCCGTCGTCAATCCTATTGCGCGACTCGGTAGGTTCGTCTCAGTCAGCAATGGGAGGAACCAAAGAGTAGTAGCACCATTTAGCCAGCCTGGCGGCCTACACTGTACCCCAACTGAGAACGAATGATTGGGATCGTTCAAGAACCATTCTGTCGTGAATACCAGTATACGTATAAACCCTTCTTTCAAATATCCCGATCAAGTTATAAGGTCACGGTCAGTCAAACCCTATCTGTACTTGATGCTATGCATGCGCTAATACAAATCGAGATCATCGAGCTGTCGTGTATCTAATACAACTAGCTCCAATGCTTTGGCCAAAGACTTATGATCTCATCTCCCAATGACCGCATAGGACATATAACCCGCTCACTAACGGGAGAAAGAATTCTATCTTGGTATTCAGTATGACCTACTACTTGCCCGTCAAGATGCACGTCGAGGTTGACCCCCGCCTTCCGGTTTACAGGGTCGAACTACTCTAATGAAAATCTTGGCGTCATAAGCACATCCCTACTAAATCCTCAAGTCGAAGGTTCACGAATACCTATCACAACCATTCGATTCCGTCATTGACTGTCCCGGAGTGAAATCGCGTGAGGAATCGAGGGTGAGTCGGTTCGAGTATACTAATCCAATTAGCATACCTATAAAGTGTGCTCCCACTAACCATTAGCGTTCGACGGGCACTCTCCATGTCAAAGAACACATCATACAAGTCTTCACATAAACTTAACGCCCAGTCAAGTTTCATCGGCTTGCGAACGATTAAGTATTTGAGCTATAAACCTTTCCAGTGACGACCCCCTTATCCAATAAGGAGTGAAACGTTTTGCTCTCAAATACACGGACTAGTTTCTATATATATATTTACGAGTTAGGAATGCCAGTAACTACCAGTAAATAAAGAAACTTCCATTGCCTTATATTAATGATTTACATAATTACAAGTACAATGCCCTCACTCAACATCCTCTGAGTGGCATTCGAGGGCATACTCCCAACAGTTATGTACGTAATGATCCTCGAGAGGCCACTGCCTCAACACACACACACACACACCCTTACGTATGCTGTCAGAAACTTAACGCGCGAAGCAGACTGTCACGTGCCATAACTGTGGAATTGCTGGGCATAGGGCCCGTTTTTGCCGAAGGGACTCTAAACCCACTCCGGCGTCATCTCAGGCACCAGGACATTCAAAGGTGCAGAATCAGGCCACTCAGTCAGCGTCGTTTAAGATGACAGGAGCTAACAAAGGCGGAGCCAAGAGCTATCATACGGGAGCATCTGGTTCGGGGGCCGGCAAGCCCCGAATTTACGAGATGAAGAAGACCAATGATCCAGAGGCCCGAATGATCTTAGGTACACTCGATATTCAATCCCAGCCTGTGTGTACCCTTTTTGATACTGGTGCATCGCATTCATTCATTTCCGAGTCATGTTTGAGTAGACTACATCTGGGTAGTGCTACTAGTTGTGAGCCTTATGTCATTGGCCTACCTGATGGTAGACGAATTATCGGTAATCGTGAGATTCAGAATTGTCCGATTCAGTTTCATGGTCGTGTATGGCCATCGTACCTAATCGTAGTAGATTTGCCGAGGGACGACGTCATCTTGGGTATTTATTGGATGGATCGTCATGATGCCATCATTAGTGTCCGTAAGCGTATGATCACTATATGGGGTTGAATGTGTGTTTCAGGGAGGTAATCCCAGCTATTCGGGAAGAGTTATTAATTTGATGAAAGCAGTGAGATTACTCAGTCAGGGATGTGTTGGTTATTTGTGCTATATGACTAAAACCGAGGAATCATCAGTAATGTTGTCGGATATCCCGGTAGTAAGGGAATATGCCGACGTATTTCCAGACGAGTTACCTGGTTTGCCTCCACAGAGAGATGTGGAATTCACGATTGAGTTGGAGCCCGGTACGTCCCCGATATCGAAGGCACCGTACCGGATGGCCCCGACCGAAATGCAGGAATTAAAGAACCAACTTGAGGAGTTGTTCGAGAAAGGTTATATCCGTCCGAGTGCGTCCCCGTGGGGAGCACCAGTGTTGTTTGTCAAGAAGAAGGATGGTTCGTTCCGCTTGTGCATTGATTACCGGGAATTGAACCGAGTGACGATCAAGAATAAGTATCCTTTACCCCGTATTGATGATCTCTTAGATCAACTTCAGGGAGCTTCAGTATTTTCCAAGATCGACTTAAGATCTGGCTATCATCAGTTACGGATTCGAGAGTCGGATATCGCGAGGACGGCGTTTCGAACACGCTATGGTCATTATGAGTTTGTGGTTATGCCGTTTGGATTGACTAACGCACCTGCGGTCTTCATGGAGTTAATGAATCGGGTTTTCATAGATTTTTTGGATTAGTTTGTTGTTGTCTTCATCGATGACATTTTGATTTATTCTCGTGACCGGGAGGAACACGAGGTTCACCTTCATCAGGTTCTCGACGTCTTGAGACGAGAACGACTCTATGGAAAGTTTTCCAAATGTGAGTTCTGGATGTCCGAAGTAACTTTTCTCGGACATGTAATTTCATCAGACGGAGTTCGTGTCGACCCTCAGAAAGCGGAGGCTATCCGAGATTGGTTACCTCCGAAGAATGTTAAGGAAATCCGAAGTTTTCTCGGATTAGCGGGTTATTATCGGCGGTTTGTGGAAGGATTTTCTAAAATCGCTCAACCATTGATGAACCTTTTGCGAAAGGATAAGAAATACACGTGGTCCGACGCGTGTCAACGGAGTTTTGAGGAACTCAAGAGCCGGTTAATGTCAGCACCTGTACTTTCCTTGCCGCAGGGGACAGAGAGATTTGTGGTTTATAGTGATGCGTCCGGACAGGGTCTCGGATGTGTGCTCATGCAGAATGGAAAGGTTATTGCCTATGCTTCACGGCAATTGAGACCTTACGAGGTTAATTATCCGACCCACGATCTGGAGCTAGCAGCCGTGGTGTTCGCTTTGAAAATTTGGCGTCATTATCTTTATGGCGTTACCTGTCAGATATTCACCGATCATAAGAGTTTAAAGTATATATTTACTCAGAAGGAGTTAAATATGCGACAGAGACGGTGGTTAGAACTAATCAAAGATTATGATATCGAGATCCTTTACCACCCGGGCAAGGCGAACGTTGTCGCCGACGCCTTGAGTCGTAAGTCCGTGCAAGAAAAGATGCTTGCTCGTTTAACAGTTCAGAAGGAGCTTCAGCAGGAATTCCTTAGACCCGAGATCGAGGTCTGGCTTCAGCGAATTCAGGGACAGCTTTGTATGTTAGAGATTTCATCGTCACTTGAGGAGAAAATCAGGGAGAATCAGGGTTCAGACCCAGCATTGTTGCGCATCCGTGAGGATGTGGCTCAGGGGAAAGCCCCTGGATTCGTGGTCCACGAGGATGGACTTTTGAGATTTAAGAATCGGTTGTGCGTACCGGCGAATGACGAGTTGAAAAACTCTATTTTGAGAGAAGCACATGCTACCCCTTATTCTGTTCATCCGGGGTCCAGCAAGATGTACAAGGACTTCAAACAAAATTACTGGTGGAGTAATATGAAGCGAGAAGTCGCAGAATTTGTTTCAAGATGCTTAACCTGTCAACAAGTTAAGATTGAACATCAGCGACCGGCGGGGATGCTGAAACCTCTCCCTATTCCAGAGTGGAAGTGGGAAGACATTTCTATGGATTTCATCACGAGTTTGCCGACGAGTCGTCGTGGCATGAATACGATCTGGGTGATTGTGGACCGCTTAACTAAATCAGCTCATTTCCTTGAGATCAAGGATACGTGGGGCCCGAGAGACTGGCCCAGTTGTTCATCAAGGAGATAGTGAGACTGCACGGTACTCCTAAGAGTATCGTTTCCGATCGTGACGGACGATTTGTGTCTCATTTTTGGAAATCAGTTCATCGTGCTGTGGGAACTCAGCTCAATCTTAGTACCGCCTTTCATCCTCAGTCCGACGGACAATCAGAGAGGATTATACAGACATTAGAGGACATGTTGAGGGCATGCGTCCTCGATTGGAAGGACGATTGGGAAGCCCAACTACCATTGATCGAGTTCACGTATAATAATAGTTGGCATGCTTCCATTAAGATGGCACCTTACGAGGCCTTGTACGGTCGTCGTTGTCGATCTCCTTTGTGTTGGGATGACTTGTCAGAATCAATCGGCACCGAGCCCGATATGCTTATAGCCGCCCGGTAGAAGGTAGCTTTGATCAAGAGTCGTATGTTGACAGCTCAGAGTCGACAGAAATCATATGCAGATAATCGTCGTCGACCACTAGAGTTCGAGACAGGTGACCACGTTTTGGTCAAGGTATCCCCGAGTCGAGGTATTTTCCGTTTCGGAAAACGGGGGAAACTGAGTCCGAGATTCATTGGACCGTTTGAAATTTTGGATCGAGGAGGCGAGTTAGCTTATCGATTGGCTTTACCTCCGGCTTTGAGCCGAATTCATAATGTGTTTCACGTCTCTCAGTTGCGGAAGTATGTTGCCGACCCGAGTCACATACTTCAGTTCGACAAAATCGAGATCGCGGATGATCATTCGTACAAGGAGCGTCCTGTACGAATGTTGGAGCGGCGAATCAAACAGTTGAGGAACAAGACGATCCATTTGGTCAAGATTCAGTGGTCTAGACACGGAGTCGAAGAGACCACTTGGAAAACCGAGGAGAGTATGCGGGAGAGTTATCCCGAGTTGTTTGGCCCTTAGTTTCGAGGACGAAACTCTTTTTAAGGGGGGGGAGTATGTAATACCCGGTTGTAATTCATTCATTTTCATTCAGTAATTATCAGTCTGTAATTGTCACTTAGTAATTTTCACTCATTAATAATCACTCATCATTCATGAATCATTCGTTTGCGTTCACTGTTGGCATGTTGTAATCGTATATCAGTTACCGATCGTCATTTCATCTCCGTTTTTAGATCGAGACGGGAGTGTTATCATTTTCATTATGATCGATAGCCTTGTACTGGGAGTATCATCTTTGGCTCGTGTTAGACTTGTTCACTTTCATATTCGTATGATATGTCGGATCATTCATTAGTCGTAGCGAGGAATCGGAATTATCGGATTTTTCACCTTGGCCAGCATTGAGTTACGGCCGTAAGGACTTTGGGTTACGGCCGTAACAAGGGTTCGTTGTTTTCAGGCCATTTTGGACGAATGGGACTTATGGCCGTAAGGTTTCAAAATACGGCCGTAAGTTGAGCAGGTACGGCCGTAAGACTAGCTTCTACGGCCGCACGTGGTCTGCCAGGCCGCCTGCATTTTGGCCGAAGGCGAGTTACGGTCGTAAGAAGGGTTGGATACGGCCGTAAGTGGTCTTCGTAAATTCAGGTGTTGTCGGGCAAGGGGGGACTTACGGCCGTAAGGGTTGCGGCATACGGCCGTAAGTCGAGGAAGGTACATCCGTAAGGCTTGGCCGGATACGGCCGTACGCTGCAGGCAGGGTGCCTGGTCATTTTCGACGAAGGGGGCTTACGCCCGTAAGTTCGGCCGGATACGGCCGTATCATCCGAGTTACGCCCGTAAGGTGTGCGGGTACGGCCGTAAGGTGTCGGCAGTTGTTTTTGACGAAGGCGAGTTACGCCCGTAACTCAGAAGCGGTTATGGCCGTAAGTTTGTCGGCAGGATTTTGGACGAAGCCGAGTTACGGCCATACGAGTTGGCCGGTTACGGCCGTAAGGCCGTTGACCTGGAATGTTACGGCCGTAAGAGGGCCGAGTTACGGCCGTAACTTCCGGCAGTATATAAGGATCCGGTTGGGACATTTTCATCATTTTCATCCCTTTTTCTTCTTTTATCTGAGAGAGAGGGTTGAGGGAGAGATTTTGCCATCATCAATCATTTGAGTGTGCAATTTTCATCATCTTCATTCATTTGGGAAGCTTGGATACTCGTTTTAACTCGTGTTCATCGGATCGAAGTGGTTGGATCTTCAAGAGGTAATTTCTTCAACACCTTGGATTTCGATTTTGTGTTGAGATATGATGTTTTGGACGTTATAATCATGTTATATGAAGGTATATGTATATGATTATGAGTTTGTATAAGGATTCATTGGATTATTGAGGGATTATTCAAGAACACTTTGTATATCGAGTTGAAATTGGGGGTTTTCGATTAATTGTCGTTATAATCACGTTTTTGGATATTCATTTTGGATTATTGATCATTTGGAAGATGTTTGTTGGTTTGAAACACTTCTTGGGGGATTTGATAATGGCATATTGAGATTTGATTGTAAACAATCAGAGTTTGGCCACAACGTAATCGATATAATGCCCCAATGAACTTAGTTTAATCGTATCGACGTTTTGAGTTCGTTATATTCGTGTTTGATTCATATATTGAACGGGTTGTTGGATATTGTATAATTCAAGGTTGTTCGAGCGACCGATATCTCAATTAGGACATTGTTCGGGGAAGGATAATTGTCACCGGTGTTGAGTAAGTTAATTCTTACTCGGTTAAAAGGATATTCATTCCTTTTGTTGTTGTTCATTCATAATTATAACTCATTCATCATTGTATTAACCGTATCAAAACTTGTTATTGTCAAATAATCACTTCAGTCACAAGGAACGACGGTTCCAATCATTTCATTGACCTGTCATTCATTTCACTATCATTTCATCTCGGTGAGTCATTATTCGTTTTCGATGTCACTTTTGTTATATCGTGGCATTCCGGGTCATACTGGCGTGCCGGTTGGTATGTGTAGGGTTTTCATGTCGGGCACATTTATGTCGTGTGTTGGTTGTTGGCCTCACATTGGACTGTGCACACGAGTCGATTGCTTCGTGAGACTGATTAGGTACAAGACCACGCGTGTATTCGATCGATACTCGTTGGTGGCTTGTGCACGGACACATTTCCATCCCGGGCGTAGTGTGGCGCCACCCTTTGAGCCGTACTGTTAGTTGATTCATACAGCATGTTTGATTGCGTATGTTTTCAACAAGATTGGGTTATAATCTAACTGTTTCATTTTAATCGAACTTATGGTTTATACTACATACATATATATGATTGTGTTTATTCAACTCTTGAGGATTGTTGTTCTGTATAACTGACCCCGTTTGGGGATATTGTTTCTCAGGTCATGGTAAGGCAAAGGCACAGGGAGAGCACGTTGACGGCGAGGAGTCCTAATGATACTAGAAGGGGCCCCCAGTCTTTTCAGTCATTTACATTTCTTTCATTTATTCCGCTGTAGACATTCCGTTCGAATACTCATTTCACTTGGTGTTGTATATTTTATCTCTATATAAAATATACATGTATTCTGAAATATCCTGGATGTGTTGTATGAAACTCCTCATCGGAGTAATTATTGTTGTAATGTGGTTTGGTACTACATTTACCCTGTGTAATTCATCAGTTTTCATTCGCCTAGTGGATCCGAGTCGGGGGTCCATGGCACTGTAATATCCGCCTAGTTTGGGGTGTTACACGGAGCCAATCTACAAAGTTAGGTCCATTAAAGGTTTTCTTTTCGAGTAGAATTGCGAGTGGATTCATTGTCATTTTGAGAGTTATGTCTGCATTAAGTATGATAGATTAATTAGTGACTCGTTCAATTATGTTCTGAGTATATAATTAAGGTCTTTTCTATTCTTGTTACCCAGCTCCCACTATTTTTATCGGAACAACACACTCCCATGTGAAATCTGGAAGTATCGCCGCTCTACTTCATAGTGGTGATCGAGATCTTTATAAATCTTAATAGAGGGCAACCGAACAAGTTTCTAGTCTATTAATTTTCATAAAGTGGTGTACAACACCAACCCATCTAATGGATGATTCGATCTTATTTTTCCTCTTGTTCACTCCCCTCAACCTATATGATTTCTATGGTTCGTGAACAAGTTAAGTTTATACCATCGACGCAAATCAGTTTCATAATCGAATCTTATCCGGCAACCTATCAGGTTTCTAGGGATAAAATTTGCTCCAACCTAAGGCATCAAATGTGCTCCCGGTAATTTATTAGTCCTCCCCGAATGACTACCCCGATAACTCAGAAGCATAGCACACCCGGTTTGGATTTCAATTTCCCGAAAGCTCGATGGAGGGAAGGAAAACCTTGAAACCTTATAAACTTAATAATTTATCGTGGGAGAATTTTCGCGATTAACGTTACACTTTGCACATTAATTAGTTAAGCGCGTTTGTGGCATTCATACAATATGAAACAACCATTCACAACCTAGTTGCTACCAACATGTGGTTCATGGACCGTTCCTAGAAAACAAAAACTTCGTAATCTAATTACAAGTCTTCGTCTTGAATCTTCGTCTTCTCGAAACGGATCTTCCTCCGGTCTTCGTCATTACATATAAATTTTACATCAAAAATTGCATCCTAGATACAAACATTTCTAGTAAAATAAATAGGCTCAAAACGGCCTTTACAACCCAATCGAATAAAACGAACGTTTCAAAACTAAGTCCACGAACCACATCCCCATTCGAAAGTATTCATCCAATAAATACTATATAAATGGAAAGCGTAGATATACATTGATCCAATCAACAATACGAACCTATCCAATCGATTCATACAATCGGTAATATGATAACGTTCAAAATAATTCGGTCGACCATAAATATTCCAATTAATCAAATTTCCCTTATAAAATAAAATACCATAAATCATTTTAATCATATTAAATCCAATTTAACATGAGGGAGATTAATTTTCAAGAATACACGAAAAAATCGAGCCGGGGCGAAAATGGCCTGCCATGGCCGAGTCACCCTCGACAGCCTGCCGGCAGACAGGCCTGGCATGGCCGAGTCACGATCGGTAGATGCCGGCCAGACACGGTCGGGTCTGCCTGGCAGTGACTTGGCCAGACTGCCCGACACGACCGAGTCACCTAGGATACGGTCGAGTGTGCCTGGCAATGACTAGGCCAGACTGCCGGACACGACCGAGTCACCCAGGACACGGTCGAGTCACTCTCGGCCAGATTACCCTTTTTGTCCAAAAAATCGTCCGACGACAATTCGGGGCTAGATATTCGATCGGATATCCAATATCTATATTTTTCGACTTTCATATCTTCAATATAAATCATATTTCCCGGAAATTTAAGATTTATATTTAGACATAAACTTACGAAAAATACAATTATTACGAACGAAAAACATATACCATGAATATGACTAAAATGATTCCAAATCATTCACCATCTAATTGAGCATTCCAAATGCCAATATCGTATATACGATCGCAAGACCTACGCCCCGATACCATTGTTGGGATTCGGTGCCTAAATCGAAGGCCCAGCGGAAGCGGTAAAACGAAAATTAATTCGATCTGAATACCTACGAGGATCGATCGAGCTACGTATATACGAATATATAAACGAAACACAAGAGTTACGAGAAAACATACCCTTGTAGTCCGTTGATTAAATGGTATCCTTCTCTTGAACTATTCCCCAAGCTTTAGGCGATCTCCCTGCAATTCAATCCGCTCCAAGCTCTTGAATGATCCAACGCCGAAAGCACCGCGTCTCTACTTGCCACGCGCCGGATAAACGACCGGAACGACGATCACCTTGCTATCCTCCGAGGATACGGCTAGAGCTAAGTGATGAAGCTTTTTAATTATTACACTCTAAGTGTATAGTATCTCTCTCTCAATGTATCTTGAATTTTCTCCAAGAAAACTCAAGAACAAAAATGAAGAAGATGAAGAAGAATACTTGAGTGATATGAAAATGAATTCAATTTTCTCTCTGTCTCTCTCTCTCTCCAATACAACTCACGTATGAATTGTCAAGTGTAGGTGAGATGAAGTCTTTTTCCTTTTATTCAATACTTCTTCACATGTCACAACTCATCAAATGAGAATCAACCCCACCTCCACAATTATCATCCATTAAAGAATGGAGACAAGAGTCCAAAAGGAAGGTGGTATAAATGGGGGGCGGCCCATGGAGAAACGGATGAGTTCGGTTCTGCTTCGACTTCCGAGAGTCCAAACAGATAAACTTCAATTCGTCCCGATGTATTTGTATAGTTTAATTAATCCAATTAATTTCATCATATCAAATACATTATAACATAATTAATTTCTCCAAGAAATAATTATATCCATGAATTAAATTAATCACCCAAAGGATATATTTAATTCATTAGCCGTAAATCAATTTATCCAATAAATCGATTTAGACATATAATGTCCCAAATTTAGATATCCAATATCTAATACACATAATGAGAGAATTATCTTGATTCATTCCGTGCCAATCCTATTGCGCGACTGTAGGTTCGCTCTATCAAGAATGGGAGGAACCAAAGAGTAGTAGCACCATTTAGCCACCGGCGGCCTACACTGCACTCCCAACCGAGAACGAATGATTGGGATCGCTCAAGAACCATTCTGTCGTGAATACCAAGATAATGATAAACCCTTCTTTCAAATATCCCGATCAAGTTATAAGGTCACTACTACCAAACCCTATCTCGTACTTGATGCTATGCATGCGCTAATACAAATCGAGATCATCGAATGCCGTGTATCTAATACAACTAGCTCCAATGCTTTGGCCAAAGACTTATGATCTCATCTCCCAATGACCGCATAGGACATATAACCCGCTCACTAACGGAGAAAGAATTCTATCTTGGTATTCAAGATGACCTACTACTTGCCCGTCAAGATGCACGCCGAGGTTGACCCCGCCTTCCGGTTTACATGTGGTCGAACTACTCTAATGAAAATCTTGGCGTCATAAGCACATCCCTACTAAATCCTCAAGTCGAAGGTTCACGAATACCTATCACAACCATTCGATTCCGTCATTGACTGTCCCGGAGTGAAATCGCGTGAGGAATCGAGGGTGAGTCGGTTCGAGTATACTAATCCAATTAGCATACCTATAAAGTGTGCTCCCACTAACCATTAGCGTTCGACGGGCACTCTCCATGTCAAAGAACACATCATACAAGTCTTCACATAAACTTAACGCCTACCAAGTTTCATCGGCTTATGAACGATTAAGTATTTGAGCTATAAACCTTTCCAAAGGACGACCCCTTATCCAATAAGGAGTGAAACGTTTGCTCTCAAATACACGGACTAGTTTCTATATATATATTTACGAGTTAGGAATGCCAAGAACTACCAGTAAATAAAGAAACTTCCATTGCCTTATATTAATGATTTACATAATTACAAGTACAATGCCCTCACTCAACATCCTCTCGAGTGGCATTCGAGGGCATACTCCCAACAGCTTATGTACGTAATGATCCTCGAGAGGCCACCGCCTCAACACACACACACACACACCTTACGTATGCCGCCGAAACTTAACGCGCGGCTGCATCGTCACGTGCCATAATCATGGAATTGCCGGGCATAGGCCCGCTTTTTGCCGAAGGGACTCTAAACCCACTCCGGCCATCTCGTGCACCAGACATTCAAAGGTGCGTAATCGTGCCACTCGGCCGGCTGCTTAAGATGACAGAGCTAACAAAGGCGGAGCCAAGAGCTATCATACGGAGCATCCGGTTCGGGGGCCGGCAAGCCCCGAATTTACGAGATGAAGAAGACCAATGATCCAGAGGCCCGAATGATCTTAGGTACACTCGATATTCAATCCCACTGTGTGTACCCTTTTTGATACCGTGCATCGATTCATTCATTTCCGAGTCATGTTTGAGTAGACTACATCCGGGTAGTGCTACTAGTTGTGAGCCTTATGTCATCGGCCTACCCGATGGTAGACGAATTATCGTAATCGTGAGATTCGTAATTGTCCGATCTGGGCCATGGTCGTGTATGGCCATCGTACCTAATCGTAGTAGATTTGCCGAGGGACGACGCCATCTTGGGTATTTATTGATGGATCGTCATGATGCCATCATTAGTGTCCGTAAGCGTATGATCACTATATGGGGTTGAATGTGTGTTTCAGGAGGTAATCCCACCTATTCGGGAAGAGTTATTAATTTGATGAAAGCAAGGAGATTACTCACTGTGATGTGTTGGTTATTTGTGCTATATGACTAAAACCGAGGAATCATCAAGAATGTTGTCGGATATCCCGGTAGTAAGGGAATATGCCGACGTATTTCCGCACGAGTTACCCGGTTTGCCTCCACAGAGAGATGTGGAATTCACGATTGAGTTGGAGCCCAGACGCCCCCGATATCGAAGGCACCGTGCACCGATGGCCCCGACCGAAATGCAGGAATTAAAGAACCAACTTGAGGAGTTGTTCGAGAAAGGTTATATCCGTCCGAGTGCGTCCCCGTGGGGAGCACCAGTGTTGTTTGTCAAGAAGAAGGATGGTTCGTTTCGCTTGTGCATTGATTACCGGGAATTGAACCGAGTGACGATCAAGAATAAGTATCCTTTACCCCGTATTGATGATCTCTTAGATCAACTTCAGGGAGCTTCAGTATTTTCCAAGATCGACTTAAGATCTGGCTATCATCAGTTACGGATTCGAGAGTCGGATATCGCGAGGACGGCGTTTCGAACACGCTATGGTCATTATGAGTTTGTGGTTATGCCGTTTGGATTGACTAACGCACCTGCGGTCTTCATGGAGTTAATGAATCGGGTTTTCATAGATTTTTTGGATTAGTTTGTTGTTGTCTTCATCGATGACATTTTGATTTATTCTCGTGACCGGGAGGAACACGAGGTTCACCTTCATCAGGTTCTCGACGTCTTGAGACGAGAACGACTCTATGGAAAGTTTTCCAAATGTGAGTTCTGGATGTCCGAAGTAACTTTTCTCGGACATGTAATTTCATCAGACGGAGTTCGTGTCGACCTCGTAAAGCGGAGGCTATCCGAGATTGGTTACCTCCGAAGAATGTTAAGGAAATCCGAAGTTTTCTCGGATTAGCGGGTTATTATCGGCGGTTTGTGGAAGGATTTTCTAAAATCGCTCAACCATTGATGAACCTTTTGCGAAAGGATAAGAAATACACGTGGTCCGACGCGTGTCAACGGAGTTTTGAGGAACTCAAGAGCCGGTTAATGTCAAGACTGTACTTTCCTTGCCGCAGGGACAGAGAGATTTGTGGTTTATAGTGATGCGTCCGACAGGTCTCGGATGTGTGCTCATGCGTAATGGAAAGGTTATTGCCTATGCTTCACGGCAATTGAGACCTTACGAGGTTAATTATCCGACCCACGATCCGGAGCTAGCACCGTGGTGTTCGCTGAAAATTTGGCGTCATTATCTTTATGGCGTTACTCGCCGATATTCACCGATCATAAGAGTTTAAAGTATATATTTACTCGTATGAGTTAAATATGCGGCAGAGACGGTGGTTAGAACTAATCAAAGATTATGATATCGAGATCCTTTACCACTCGGCAAGGCGAACGTTGTCGCCGACGCCTTGAGTCGTAAGTCCGCAAGAAAAGATGCTTGCTCGCTTAACAGCTGTATGAGCTTGAGGAATTCCTTAGACCCGAGATCGAGGTCCGGCTTCAGCCAATTCAGTGGACACTTTGTATGTTAGAGATTTCATCGTCACTTGAGGAGAAAATCGTGGAGAATCGTGGTTCGACTCAAAGATTGTTGCGCATCCGTGAGGATGTGGCTCGGGGAAAGCCTCCGGATTCGTGGTCCACGAGGATGGACTTTTGAGATTTAAGAATCGGTTGTGCGTATCGCGAATGACGAGTTGAAAAACTCTATTTTGAGAGAAGCACATGCTACCCTTATTCTGCTCATCCGGGTCCAGCAAGATGTACAAGGACTTCAAACAAAATTACCGGTGGAGTAATATGAAGCGAGAAGTCGCAATTTGTTTCAAGATGCTTAACTCAACAAGTTAAGATTGAACATCACGATCAAGTGGGATGTCAAAACCTCTCCCTATTCCAGAGTGGAAGTGGGAAGACATTTCTATGGATTTCATCACGAGTTTGCCGACGAGTCGCCGTGGCATGAATACGATCCGGTGATTGTGGACCGCTTAACTAAATCAGCTCATTTCCTTGAGATCAAGGATACGTGGGGCCCGAGAGATCGCCCAGCTTGTTCATCAAGGAGATAGTGAGACCGCACGGTACTCCTAAGAGTATCGCTTTCCGATCGTGACGACGATTTGTGTCTCATTTTTGGAAATCGGTTCATCGTGGTGGGAACTCACTCAATCTTAGTACCGCTTTTCATCCTCAAATCCGACGGACAATCGAGAGGATTATACGGACATTAGAGGACATGTTGAGGGCATGCGTCCTCGATTGGAAGGACGATTGGGAAGCCCAACTACCATTGATCGAGTTCACGTATAATAATAGTTGGCATGCTTCCATTAAGATGGCACCTTACGAGGCCTTGTACGGTCGCCGTTGTCGATCTCCTTTGTGTTGCGATGACTTGTCGAATCAATCGGCACCGAGCCCGATATGCTTATAGCCGCCGGGAGAAGGTAGCTTTGATCAAGAGTCGTATGTTGACACTTCGAGTCGGCGTAAATCATATGCGATAATCGCTGCCGACCACTAGAGTTCGAGACAGTGACCACGCTTTGGTCAAGGTATCCCCGAGTCGAGGTATTTTCCGCTTCGAAAACGGGGAAACCGAGTCCGAGATTCATTGGACCGCTTGAAATTTTGGATCGAGGAGGCGAGTTAGCTTATCGATTGGTTTTACTTCCGGCTTTGAGCCGAATTCATAATGTGTTTCACGCCTCTCGCGGAAGTATGTTGCCGACCCGAGTCACATACTTGATTCGACAAAATCGAGATCGCGGATGATCATTCGTACAAGGAGCGCCCTGCACGAATGTTGGAGCGGCGAATCAAACAGCTTGAGGAACAAGACGATCCATTTGGTCAAGATTCAAAGGGTCTAGACACGGAGTCGAAGAGACCACTTGGAAAACCGAGGAGAGTATGCGGGAGAGTTATCCCGAGTTGTTTGGCCCTTAGTTTCGAGGACGAAACTCTTTTTAAGGGGGGGGAGTATGTAATACCCGGTTGTAATTCATTCATTTTCATTCAGTAATTATCAGTCTGTAATTGTCACTTAGTAATTTTCACTCATTAATAATCACTCATCATTCATGAATCATTCGTTTGCGTTCACTGTTGGCATGTTGTAATCGTATATCAGTTACCGATCGTCATTTCATCTCCGTTTTTAGATCGAGACGGGAGTGTTATCATTTTCATTATGATCGATAGCCTTGTACTGGGAGTATCATCTTTGGCTCGTGTTAGACTTGTTCACTTTCATATTCGTATGATATGTCGGATCATTCATTAGTCGTAGCGAGGAATCGGAATTATCGGATTTTTCACCTTGGCCAGCATTGAGTTACGGCCGTAAGGACTTTGGGTTACGGCCGTAACAAGGGTTCGTTGTTTTCAGGCCATTTTGGACGAATGGGACTTATGGCCGTAAGGTTTCAAAATACGGCCGTAAGTTGAGCAGGTACGGCCGTAAGACTAGCCGGTTACGGCCGTACGTGGTCCAGCAGGCTGCCCAGGCATTTTGGCCGAAGGCGAGTTACGGTCGTAAGAAGGGTTGGATACGGCCGTAAGTGGTCTTCGTAAATTCAGGTGTTGTCGGGCAAGGGGGGACTTACGGCCGTAAGGGTTGCGGCATACGGCCGTAAGTCGAGGAAGGTACATCCGTAAGGCTTGGCCGGATACGGCCAGACACGCAGTGTGGTGCCTGGTCATTTTCGACGAAGGGGGCTTACGCCCGTAAGTTCGGCCGGATACGGCCGTATCATCCGAGTTACGCCCGTAAGGTGTGCGGGTACGGCCGTAAGGTGTCGGCAGTTGTTTTTGACGAAGGCGAGTTACGCCCGTAACTCAGAAGCGGTTATGGCCGTAAGTCTGTCGGCAGGATTTTGGACGAAGCCGAGTTACGGCCATACGAGTTGGCCGGTTACGGCCGTAAGGCCGTTGACCTGGAATGTTACGGCCGTA
Organism: Orobanche coerulescens; assembly: GCA_033398695.1. Taxonomy (NCBI): domain Eukaryota; kingdom Viridiplantae; phylum Streptophyta; class Magnoliopsida; order Lamiales; family Orobanchaceae; genus Orobanche; species Orobanche coerulescens. The sequence goes on from CM065809.1 coordinate 68,573,162, forward strand.
AGAGGGCCGAGTTACGGCCGTAACTTCCGGCAGTATATAAGGATCCGGTTGGGACATTTTCATCATTTTCATCCCTTTTTCTTCTTTTATCTGAGAGAGAGGGTTGAGGGAGAGATTTTGCCATCATCAATCATTTGAGTGTGTAATTTTCATCATCTTCATTCATTTGGGAAGCTTGGATACTCGTTTTAACTCGTGTTCATCGGATCGAAGTGGTTGGATCTTCAAGAGGTAATTTCTTCAACACCTCGATTTCGATTTTGTGTTGAGATATGATGTTTCGGACGTTATAATCATGTTATATGAAGGTATATGTATATGATTATGAGTTTGTATAAGGATTCATTGGATTATTGAGGGATTATTCAAGAACACTTTGTATATCGAGTTGAAATTGGGGGTTTTCGATTAATTGTCGTTATAATCACGTTTTTGGATATTCATTTTGGATTATTGATCATTTGGAAGATGTTTGTTGGTTTGAAACACTTCTTGGGGGATTTGATAATGGCATATTGAGATTTGATTGTAAACAATCAGAGTTTGGCCACAACGTAATCGATATAATGCCCCAATGAACTTAGTTTAATCGTATCGACGTTTTGAGTTCGTTATATTCGTGTTTGATTCATATATTGAACGGGTTGTTGGATATTGTATAATTCAAGGTTGTTCGAGCGACCGATATCTCAATTAGGACATTGTTCGGGGAAGGATAATTGTCACCGGTGTTGAGTAAGTTAATTCTTACTCGGTTAAAAGGATATTCATTCCTTTTGTTGTTGTTCATTCATAATTATAACTCATTCATCATTGTATTAACCGTATCAAAACTTGTTATTGTCAAATAATCACTTCAGTCACAAGGAACGACGGTTCCAATCATTTCATTGACCTGTCATTCATTTCACTATCATTTCATCTCGGTGAGTCATTATTCGTTTTCGATGTCACTTTTGTTATATCGTGGCATTCCGGGTCATACTGGCGTGCCGGTTGGTATGTGTAGGGTTTTCATGTCGGGCACATTTATGTCGTGTGTTGGTTGTTGGCCTCACATTGACCGTGCACACGAGTCGATTGCTTCGTGAGATCGATTAGGTACAAGACCACGCGTGTATTCGATCGATACTGCTGGTGGCTTGTGCACGGACACATTTCCATCCCGGCGTAGTGTGGCGCCACCCTTTGAGCCGCATCGTTAGTTGATTCATACAAAGATGTTTGATTGCGTATGTTTTCAACAAGATTGGGTTATAATCTAAGCTTTCATTTTAATCGAACTTATGGTTTATACTACATACATATATATGATTGTGTTTATTCAACTCTTGAGGATTGTTGTTCTCAGATAATCAATTCCCGTTTGGGGATATTGTTTCTCAGGTCATGGTAAGGCAAAGGCACAGGGAGAGCACGTTGACGGCGAGGAGTCCTAATGATACTAGAAGGGGCCCCCAGTCTTTTCAGTCATTTACATTTCTTTCATTTATTCCGCTGTAGACATTCCGTTCGAATACTCATTTCACTTGGTGTTGTATATTTTATCTCTATATAAAATATACATGTATTCTGAAATATCCTGGATGTGTTGTATGAAACTCTTCATCGGAGTAATTATTGTTGTAATGTGGTTTGGTACTACATTTACCCTGTGTAATTCATCAGTTTTCAATCGCCTAGTGGATCCGAGTCGGGGGTCCATGGCACTGTAATATCCGCCTAGTTTGGGGTGTTACACGGAGCCAATCTACAAAGTTAGGTCCATTAAAGGTTTTCTTTTCGAGTAGAATTGCGAGTGGATTCATTGTCATTTTGAGAGTTATGTCTGCATTAAGTATGATAGATTAATTAGTGACTCGTTCAATTATGTTCTGAGTATATAATTAAGGTCTTTTCTATTCTTGTTACCCAGCTCCCACTATTTTTATCGGAACAACACACTCCCATGTGAAATCTGGAAGTATCGCCGCTCTACTTCATAGTGGTGATCGAGATCTTTATAAATCTTAATAGAGGGCAACCGAACAAGTTTCTAGTCTATTAATTTTCATAAAGTGGTGTACAACACCAACCCATCTAATGGATGATTCGATCTTATTTTTCCTCTTGTTCACTCCCCTCAACCTATATGATTTCTATGGTTCGTGAACAAGTTAAGTTTATACCATCGACGCAAATCAGTTTCACAATCGAATCTTATCCGGCAACCTATCAGGTTTCTAGGGATAAAATTTGCTCCAACCTAAGGCATCAAATGTGCTCCCGGTAATTTATTAGTCCTCCCCGAATGACTACCCCGATAACTCAGAAGCATAGCACACCCGGTTTGGATTTCAATTTCCCGAAAGCTCGATGGAGGGAAGGAAAACCTTGAAACCTTATAAACTTAATAATTTATCGTGGGAGAATTTTCGCGATTAACGTTACACTTTGCACATTAATTAGTTAAGCGCGTTTGTGGCATTCATACAATATGAAACAACCATTCACAACCTAGTTGCTACCAACATGTGGTTCATGGACCGTTCCTAGAAAACAAAAACTTCGTAATCTAATTACAAGTCTTCGTCTTGAATCTTCGTCTTCTCGAAACGGATCTTCCTCCGGTCTTCGTCATTACATATAAATTTTACATCAAAAATTGCATCCTAGATACAAACATTTCTAGTAAAATAAATAGGCTCAAAACGGCCTTTACAACCCAATCGAATAAAACGAACGTTTCAAAACTAAGTCCACGAACCACATCCCCATTCGAAAGTATTCATCCAATAAATACTATATAAATGGAAAGCGTAGATATACATTGATCCAATCAACAATACGAACCTATCCAATCGATTCATACAATCGGTAATATGATAACGTTCAAAATAATTCGGTCGACCATAAATATTCCAATTAATCAAATTTCCCTTATAAAATAAAATACCATAAATCATTTTAATCATATTAAATCCAATTTAACATGAGGGAGATTAATTTTCAAGAATACACGAAAAAATCGAGCCGGGGCGAAAATGGCCTGCCATGGCCGAGTCACCCTCGACAGCCTGCCGGCAGACAGGCCTGGCATGGCCGAGTCACGATCGGTAGATGCCGGCCAGACACGGTCGGGTCTGCCTGGCAGTGACTTGGCCAGACTGCCCGACACGACCGAGTCACCTAGGATACGGTCGAGTGTGCCTGGCAATGACTAGGCCAGACTGCCGGACACGACCGAGTCACCCAGGACACGGTCGAGTCACTCTCGGCCAGATTACCCTTTTTGTCCAAAAAATCGTCCGACGACAATTCGGGGCTAGATATTCGATCGGATATCCAATATCTATATTTTTCGACTTTCATATCTTCAATATAAATCATATTTCCCGGAAATTTAAGATTTATATTTAGACATAAACTTACGAAAAATACAATTATTACGAACGAAAAACATATACCATGAATATGACTAAAATGATTCCAAATCATTCACCATCTAATTGAGCATTCCAAATGCCAATATCGTATATACGATCGCAAGACCTACGCCCCGATACCATTGTTGGGATTCGGTGCCTAAATCGAAGGCCCAGCGGAAGCGGTAAAACGAAAATTAATTCGATCTGAATACCTACGAGGATCGATCGAGCTACGTATATACGAATATATAAACGAAACACAAGAGTTACGAGAAAACATACCCTTGTAGTCCGTTGATTAAATGGTATCCTTCTCTTGAACTATTCCCCAAGCTTTAGGCGATCTCCCTGCAATTCAATCCGCTCCAAGCTCTTGAATGATCCAACGCCGAAAGCACCGCGTCTCTACTTGCCACGCGCCGGATAAACGACCGGAACGACGATCACCTTGCTATCCTCCGAGGATACGGCTAGAGCTAAGTGATGAAGCTTTTTAATTATTACACTCTAAGTGTATAATATCTCTCTCTCAATGTATCTTGAATTTTATCCAAGAAAACTCAAGAACAAAAATGAAGAAGATGAAGAAGAATACTTGAGTGATATGAAAATGAATTCAATGTTCTCTCTCTCTCTCTCTCTAATTCAACTCACGTATGAATTGTCAAGTGTAGGTGAGATGAAGTCTTTTTCCTTTTATTCAATATTTCTTCACATGTCACAACTCATCAAATGAGAATCAACCCCACCTCCACAATTATCATCCATTAAAGAATGGAGACAAGAGTCCAAAAGGAAGGTGGCTATAAATGGGGGGCGGCCCATGGAGAAACGGATGAGTTCGGTTCGTTTCGGACTCCCGAGAGTCCAAACAGATAAACTTCAATTCTGTCCCGATGTATTTGTATAGTTTAATTAATCCAATTAATTTCATCATATCAAATACATTATAACATAATTAATTTCTCCAAGAAATAATTATATCCATGAATTAAATTAATCACCCAGTGATATATTTAATTCATTAGGCCGTAAATCAATTTATCCAATAAATCGATTTAGACATATAATGTCCCAAATTTAGATATCCAATATCTAATACACATAATGAGAGAATTATCTTGATTCATTCCGTCGTCAATCCTATTGCGCGACTCGGTAGGTTCGTCTCAGTCAGCAATGGGAGGAACCAAAGAGTAGTAGCACCACCTAGCCAGCCTGGCGGCCTACACTGTACCCCAACTGAGAACGAATGATTGGGATCGTTCAAGAACCATTCTGTCGTGAATACCAGTATACGTATAAACCCTTCTTTCAAATATACCGATCAAGTTATAAGGTCACGGTCAGTCAAACCCTATCTGTACTTGATGCTATGCATGCGTTAATACAAATCGAGATCATCGAGCTGTCGTGTATCTAATACAACTAGCTCCAATGCTTTGGCCAAAGACTTATGATCTCATCTGCCAATGACCGCATAGGACATATAACCCGCTCACTAACGGGAGAAAGAATTCTATCTTGGTATTCAGTATGACCTGCTACTTGCCCGTCAAGATGCACGTCGTGGTTGACCCCCGCCTTCCGGTTTACAGGGTCGAACTACTCTAATGAAAATCTTGACGTCATAAGCACATCCCTACTAAATCCTCAAGTCGAAGGTTCACGAATACCTATCACAACCATTCGATTCCGTCATTGACTGTCCCGGAGTGAAATCCGTGTGAGGAATCGAGGGTGAGTCCGTTCGAGTATACTAATCCAATTAGCATACCTATAAAGTGTGCTCCCACTAACCATTAGCGTTCGACGGGCACTCTCCATGTCAAAGAACACATCATACAAGTCTTCACATAAACTTAACGCCCAGTCAAGTTTCATCGACTTGCGAACGATTAAGTATTTGAGCTATAAACCTTTCCAGTGACGACCCCCTTATCCAATAAGGAGTGAAACGTTTTGGTCTCAAATACACGGACTAGTTTCTATATATATATTTACGAGTTAGGAATGCCAGTAACTACCAGTAAATAAAGAAACTTCCATTGCCTTATATTAATGATTTACATAATTACAAGTACAATGCCCTCACTCAACATCCTCTGAGTGGCATTCGAGGGCATACTCCCAACAGTTATGTATGTAATGATCCTCGAGAGGCCACTGCCTCAACACACACACACACACCCTTACGTATGCTGTCAGAAACACGTACGTGAGCTCACCTTCATTACGTACGGTATATCATAAGTATTACATACGTAATGCACGTTGACTTGGCTGCTTCGAAAGGCCAAATATCCAGATCATGCATGGCCCTACATGCCGAAAGTTGAGATCGGATCAGATTACATTCATTACGTACGTAAGCTTAAGTACATTACATAGGTAAGACTAAGGAAATAACGTACGCTAAGGTACAGCAGTAGCGTACGTTGGGCACTAAAGACTTAGCCAAAAAATGCAATAATCTACACAACGTTTAGCAATCAAACACAGTACGAATGAAAATTATAATTAATTTGATCATGATATATCTCAACATTAGTAATCATTACACTAAATGCAACATGATTCAATGATACTCAAAATATCCGAATAGTACAACAGTAAATAAGGAAATTACAGTCGGATATTACAATGCTCCCCAAGCCACTGCAAAAGGAGGTACAAACAGCTTAGCTGGAAATTATACGGAAAAAATAAAAAACAAGACAAACATGTGAAAAACAATGAAACCAATGAGGTATGATATTTGACACGTACAATTCTCCCATAAGGCAGCCAAAATATTGTGCATTGTGCTGATTAAACAGGACATGTGTAAACGGTGGATCAAATTATGTCGCATTTCCAGTTAATACATCTAATCCTACTTCTACAACAAACAACAACTTGTCTACTGAATTAAGATACTTGTTCAAAGGGAATCTACTTGTTCTGTGGCTGACGAAGAAATAAGTATCCAAAAGGAATATGAGATCAACGATTTTCTATTTGTGCAGACAATATAATACTTTTGAACATTTTCATGCCAACTGTAGTTGTAACATCCCCAAGTTATTCGGGGTATATTACAGTGCCGTGAGTCCTGCCGTGGAACTCACAAGGCTAATCATACACGAAGTATAAAACATGACTAATGAGATCCGAATACAATGAAATGAAGGACAAGATGAATGGTGTTCAAATCATTTCGAACGTATCAAAATACATCACAACACAATTAAAATACTTCGGCAACACAGGCCGGAACATCGAGAAACTGAGAGATAATAGTTGAGTATTCAATAACCATTCCAGTACAACAACACTGGATGGAGGAATGCAAAATACAATCGGAAATAAAAAACAGTATCACGCTTGCCCATCACCTTCATGCTGACCCGATACCTGCCTGTCCGCTCTCCTGGAACCTGAAATACATAAAAGGTATTTCCCCCATAAAGGGGTTAGCCGTCGAATAGCTAGTACAAGCATATCAAATATGAAATACAATACTACTCAAAAATACAGTGAAAACAACCGTCAATTCATCAGTTCAAGACTAGTATTTCGGAATAACTAAATCTCATTTCAAAATATACACGATTAACCATGGAACCGCACCAGCAGCAACGGAACCCTCTGAGGCTCCGTCGAACCCTCCCAGAGTGGTTAACCCCAAACTATTCGTGGAACCATACCAGCAGCAACGGAACCCTCTGAGGCCCTGTCAGACCTCCCAGAGTGAATACATACAATCATACAAGTCATATACCTCACTTTCAAAGTCGAGAACGTATTAACTTACACATATACTTGCATTTGAGACATCGCGAATCTGGAAGGAAAAGAGTATAAGTTAAGTAGGTCCGAGAATGCACTTCCAGCACCTAAACGATTCGCAAGGAACATGATAATAAATAATCCATACTCATAAGACAGGAAGAAACTCCCAAAACCCGCCTACGATTCACGCAACTACGAGGGTAAACATCTACGGATTGGAAAATCACCCAAACTCTCTTACGACCGAACTATCACGAAATAATCTATAGAATCGTAGGGGAAATATGTTTACAAGGTAGATAATTCATAATATCAAGGTTCTCAAGTTCCAAAATGGGTAAATCGGACGAATCTAATAAAATCCCCAAAAATCCCCAAAATAGGGTTCTAAGCATTCTTACCTTGATTCGGACGATAGAATAGATTAGATGCTGTGAACTCCTTGTTTTCCAACCAAAAAAGAAATGTTGATATCTGGAGAAGGATCGCCTCCAAACTCTCCAAAATGCCGAAACCCGCTGCTCCCGATCGGTAAAGTGAGAAGAATGAGAAAAATAATGAAAAGGAAGTCAATTGCCCAATATATACTCGCCCAGTCTAGCGCACGCTACGCTTAAGAATTAGCGTGCACCAATGGGGTCACCGGTCAGTCCAGCGGCTTCTGACAGCCTCGCTAGCGTGCGCTAGATGATCCGTTGCGTGCGCTACTCGACTATTGTTAACACGCGCTAGCCGATAGTTAGCATGCGCTAACTGGGAGTTGATGTACAGAAATTGGAGTCCAGTACCTACTGTCCTATGCCCTGCTCGAGTCCTAGCGTGCGCTGCTGTGCCAGCATAGCATGCGCTATGAAATTCTTGTAGCGTGCGCTAGCCGAAGCCTAGCGTACGTTACCTGACAGTCCAGTCAGTCACACAACCTCACTGTCTCTGCCGACCCAGCCCGTTAGCGTGCGCTACGGATGGTGTTAGTGCGCGCTAATGCCCACGAATAGCGTGCGCTAACGAACTCTTAGCGTGCGCTAACTGCTAGTCCAGAGAGCAGTATAAGTTACTGACTCTCCCCTGTCTGGCCCATTACAGGTCAAAGCTAGCGTGCGCTACTCAGGCATAATTAGCGTACGTTAGCTCTAGGCCTAGCGTGTGCTATTTCCACTGACTAGAACTGTACCGAAAGGTCTAAACAACCCAAATCATGATCCAAACAAGGTACGAAGCTCAACGACAACATCGACAAAAACATTTAGAGTTTCCATAGCGACAACAATAGGAAGAACATATGTCAAAAAGTCAATAAAAGTACGGGTATTACATTCTCCCCTTCTAAAAAGAAGTTTCATCCCGAAACTTAAGAAATAAAAAGTTCGGGGTATTCCGATCGCATCTTCTCTTCCGTCTCCCAAGTAACTTCCTCGACCCCATGTCTCGACTATTGCACTTTAACCAATAGAATGGTTTTGTGCCGAAGTTGCTTCTCACGACGTTCAAGGATCTTCATCGGCATCTCCGGATAGGTAACATCCTCGGCTACATCAATCTCACTATAGTCGATAACATGACTTGGGTCCGGCATGTATTTCCTCAACTTAGATACATGAAAAACACTATGGACATGACTCAAGGCTGGGGGCAACGGTTAGCGATAAGCTAAATCTCCAACCCTGTCCAAAATCTCGAATGGTCCGATATACCTCGGACTAAGTTTCCCCTTTTTCCCAAAGCGGAAAACTCCTCTGGTCGGCGACACTTTGAGTAGAACATGATCTCCCACTTCGAATTCCAAAAGTCGATGTCGAGTATCAGTATATGATTTCTGACAGCTCTTTGCGGTCAACAGCCGGTCCCGAATAATGGAAATCTTCTCCTTAGTTTCCAACAGCATATCCGGTTCCGTTCCGACTAGTTCCGAAGCCTCGTCCCAACATAATGGCGATCTACACTGCCTGCCGTAACGTGCCTCGAACGGTGCCATTTTGATGGATGCATGCCAACTATTATTGTAGGCAAACTCGATCAACGGCAAGTGAAGCTCCCAATCATTACTCCAGTCTAGGGCACAAGCCCGTAACATATCCTGCAACGTCTAAATCGTCCTCTCCGTGTGACCGTCTGACTGAGGATGAAAAGACGTACTCAATTTCAACTCGATACCCAAAGCCTAGTGAACGGCCTACAAAAAATGTGATATAAAATGACCATCTCGATCGAAAACAATGGTCTTAGGGGCACCATGCAATCTCACGATTTCAGCTATAAAAGTTCGAGCCAATCTCTCTGATCCCCAAGTATCCTTAATACCTAAAAAGTGAGCAGACTTGGTCAACCGATCGACGATTACCCAAATCATATTCATCCCAGTTCTAGTTATCGGCATCCCGGTGATAAAGTCCATAGAGATATCCTCACATTTCCACTCGGGAATAGGAAGTGGTTTCAACAATCCCGCCAGTCGTTGATGTTCAATTTTTACTTGTTGACACGTCAAGCATCGAAGCACAAACTCCGTGACATCTTTCTTCATATTATTCCACCAAAAATTTCGCTTTAAATCTTTGTACATCTTACTCGTTCCGGGGTGGATTGAGTAAGGAGTTGCATGAGCTTCTCGGAGAATTCTTTGTCTCAATTCTAGATTATTCGGAACACAAAGCCTGCCCTGAAATCTCAAAATGCTATCCTCGTGGACCATAAAGCTAGGGGCTTTTCCTTTAATTACATCTTCCTTCAGTTGGGAAATCATCGGGTCACTCCACTGTTTCCCTTTGATGTCGTCAACCAAGGACGAAGTAATTTCGAGAGTGCATAACTGCCCTTGTACTCTCTGAAGCCAAACCTCTATTCCTTGCTCAATTAAATCTTGACGAATATTCGCCTGAGGCGTAAGAACCTCAAGCATCTGAAGCGATGCTGATTTGCGGATCAAAGCATCCGCGACGACATTTGCTTTTCCTGGGTGGTATAGAATTTCCAAGTCATAATCAATTCTAACCAACGTCTATGTCTCATATTCAGCTCCTTCTGAATGAAAATGTACTTCAGACTCTTGTGGTCGGTATAGATCCGACACGGAGAACCATACAAATAATGCCGCCAAATCTTAAGTGCAAAAACAATCGCGGCCAACTCTAGATCGTGAGTAGGATAGTTCATCTCATACGGCTTCAGTTGTCGTGACGCAAAAGTTATTGTCTTATCATGTTGCATAAGTACACATTCGAGACCTTGACCTGAAGCGTCACTATATACGGCAAATCCATCACTACCATGTGGTAAAGTCAGAATCGGCGCGGAGGTCAAACGTCTCTTCAGCTCATCGAAGCTTTGTTGTCTCTCATCTGTCCAAACAAATTTTTCTGTCTTATAGAGTAGTTTCGTGAGTGGCCGAGCGAGTTTCAAAAACCCCTCGACAAACCGACAGTAATACCCAGCAAGGCCCAAAAAGCTATGAACTTCTTTAACATTTTTAGGCGGTGCCCAATCTAGCACTGCCTCAATCTTTTGCGGATCTACATGAACCCCTTCGGCCGAAATTACATGGCCGATAAACATAACTTCTTCCAACCAAAACTCACATTTTGAGAATTTTGCATAAAGGTGCTCGGTTCTCAAAATGTATAATATCAAACGCAAGTGTCGGGCATGTTCCTCCTTATCTCTAGAATAGATCAAGATGTCGTCAATAAAGACGACTACACACCTGTCGAGGTATTCAATGAATATCTTGATCATTAACTGCATGAACACTGCCGGTGCATTAGTCAATCCAAAAGGCATGACCACAAATTCATAATGCCTGTATCTTGTCGGAAATGCAGTCTTCGGAACGTCGGACTCTCTCACCCTGAGCTGATAGTATCCTGATTTCAAATCAATTTTCGAGAAAACTACAGCTCCCTGCAATTGATCAAATAATCATCTATACGAGGCAATGGATACTTGTTCTTAATGGTCACTTTGTTTAGCTCACGGTAGTCGATGCATAAACGTAGTGAACCATCCTTCTTTATCACAAAAAGAACAGGTGCGCCCCAAGCCGAAGCGCTCGGTCTGATGTACCCTTTCTCCAATAGTTCTCCCAATTGACTCTTCAATTCTTGCATCTCGGAATGTGCCATCCGATAAGGTGCCTTAGAAATTGGATCCGTATCAGGCTCTAAATCCACATAAAATTCTATCTCTCGATCTGGAGGTAATCCCGGAAGGACATTAGGGAAAACATCGGGGTACTCGTTAACAACTGGAATCGAAGAGAAATCGACTTCGTTTCCTTCCGTCTTCAAAGCATAACACCAATAGCCCATGCAACCTTTATTCAAAAGTTTTACGGTCTTCATGGCGCTAATAAGCAACTTAGGTTGGCCCGTCTTACGTCCTAAAAATGAGTACTCGGATCCGTCTTCAGTCATCAAGGTGATAACCTTAGTACGGTAATTCATAATCTCTTGGTGACTATCAAGCCAATCCTCGCCAAGGATCACATCCTCGCCTTCCATATTGACTACAATCAAATTCGATAACCACTCTATGCCGGCTATCATCACCGGAAAATCTCTAATCTCCCTGTTTCCCACAATTCTATCCCCGCTAGGTAGTTTCACAATGAAGGGATCGCAAGCAGTCATACAAGTTATATTCAAACAGCGTACACACTCCAAGGAAATGAAAGAATGTGTAGCACCCGTATCAAAAAGTACACGAACTGGATGAAATAAAATATGAATGGTACCTGAAGCCACCGCTGCATCGGGTTCATTTGTTCGACGCATCTCATAGATTCGTGGTTGTATCGAACCGACGCTAGAGTTCCCTCCTCCAGCATTCTGGCGCTGTCCCCGGCCCCTGCCATAACCCTATTGTGTCTGCCCAATTGGTTGTTGCTGACTTACATTCTGATTTTTAGATGCTGGGGCCGAAGTCCGAGTGCCCAAGGTCTGATCCCGTTCAGGGCAATACACTGATCTATGCCCCATTTGTCCGCAAGTATGGCACTTCAGGGGTGGGAAGTTGCACTCTACACTAATGTGGCCTGGATGACCACAATTAAAACAGGTTATCGGACGAGTTGAGGTGCCCTGTGTAGATCGAAAATTCCTCTTCCTCTAGCAGAACGTGACGACTGTCCGGCAGAACAGTTAGTCGTCTGAGGCTTCTGAAAGTTTCCACTCTTAGAGCCTAAAAAATTTCCCACGATCTTCTGTTTCTTCGGTGGTATCGTTGTCGGGGCTTAACATGTCATGGGCCAAAGCCCTGTCTTGGTATTTCTTCAAGGTGGTGCAAGCAAATCCGGCCATGTACCACCGTAAGTCCAAATTCATACGAATGTCGAAGTAATGGATTTTATCACGCTCGTTTCGCACTTGATCCTTCACGTGGATTAATTGTTGGTTGTACTCCACGATTGCCTGCGAAACAGGAATATTCTGCGGTTTAGCTTCGAAAAAGGCCCGGATTCGGCCTTCTTGTACTGGCCAAGGACAAAACACGGCCTGCAAAATCTCTTTAAACTCCCCCCAGGTAGCAACATGATCCTGTGGTTTAATAACTCTCCACCACGTAGCGGCTTCCTTGGTAAGGAAGTACTGGGAAATCGGTACTTTCCTCGCCTCCGGACAATCAACCGCTTCGAATACCTTCTCTAACTCCGCTAGCCAATCTTCCCAATTTAGAGGGTCGGTGGCACCGACAAACGGTGGAGGGTGCATACGGATTACATTCTGAAGCAAGGCATCTGTGTTCGGGTTCGGATTATTCAGCTGTACGGTTTGGGCTAAAATGGTCATCTAGTTACCAATTGTTGAAGTGCGTTCCCAACTCCAGCATCCGCGCTGTTTCCCTGGCCCATCGACTGGTCATGCTGACTTTCGGTATCAGGATGCACCGAGTTTGATAAACTGGGATTGATCGACCCTGCAACAGAACTGAGGGAAATAGATACGCCATGTCCTCGTCCACGCCCACGACCACGACCTCGACCACTTCCTTGTCCCCTACCAGCAGACATACTGAAGCATAAACAAAGCACTTAAGTACCATCCAATCGCACGTCAACGAAGTGGACAACTCTCAAAAATACCAATTCAGGAACAAACAATTAAGAAAATACCAGAAAGATAAGAGGTCTTACAAGTACCGGTCGCACTGTGATGATGGGAAGGTAGTGATACTGTGGACAAACACTGACTCAATCGACCCAAAAGACCGACAGCTAGGTATTCAGAGAACCTGGCTCTGATACCATATTCTGTAACACCCCCAAGTTATTTGGGGTATATTACAGCGCCGTGAGTCCCGTCGTGGAACTCACAAGGCTAATCATACACGAATTATAAAACTTCACTAATGAGATCCGAATACAATGAAATGAAGGACAAGACGAATGGTGTTCAAATCATTTCGAACATATCAAAATACATCACAACACAATTAAAATACTTCGGCAACACAAGCCGGAACATCAAGAAACTGAGAGATAATAGTCGAGTATTCAATAACCATTCCAGTACAACAACACTGGATGGAGGAACGCAAAATACAACCGGAAATAATACACAGTATCACGCTTGCCCATCACCTTCATGCCGACCCGATACCTGCCTGTCCGTTCTCCTGGAACTCGAAATACATAAAACGTATTTCCCCCATAAAGGGGTTAGCCGTCGAATAGCTAGTACAAGCATATCAAATATGAAATACAATACTACTGAACAATACAGTGAAAACAACCGTCAATTCATCAGTTCAAGACTAGTATTCCGGAATAACTAAATCTCGTTTCAAAATATACACGATTAACCATGGAACCGCACCAGCAGCAACGAAACCCTCTGAGGCTCCGTCGAACCCTCCCAGAGTGGTTAACCCCAAACTGTTCGTGGAACTATACCAGCAGCAATGGAACCCTCTGAGGCCCCGTGAAACCCTCCCAGAGTGAATACATACAATCATACAAGTCATATACCTCACTTTCAAAGTCGAGAACGTATTAACATACACATATACTTGCCTTTGAGACATCGCGAATCCGGAAGGAAAAGAGTATAAGTTCGGTAGGTCCGAGAACGCACTTACGGCACCTAAATGATTCGCAAGGAACATGATAATCAATAATACATACTCATAACACATGAAGAAACTCCCAAAACCCGCCTACGATTCACACAACTAGGAGGGTAAACATCTACGGATTGGAAAATCACCCAAACTCTCTTACGTCCGAACTATCACGAAATAATCTATAGAATCGTAGGGGAAATATGTTTAAAAGGTAGATAATTCATAATATCAAGGTTCTCAAGTTCCAAAATGGGTAAATCGGACGACTCTAAGAAAATCCCCATAAATCCCCAAAATAGGGTTCTAAGCATTCTTACCTTGATTCGGACGATAGAATAGATTAGATGTTGTGAACTCCTTGTTTTCCAACCAAAAAAAATGTTGATATCTGGAGAAGGATCGCCTCCGAACTCTCCAAATTGCCGAAACCCGCTGCTCCCGATCGGTAAAGTGAGAAGAATGAGAAAAATGACGAAAAGGAAGTCAACTGTCCAATATATACTCGCCCAGTCTAGCGCACGCTACGCTTAAGAATTAGCTTGCGCTAACGGGGTCACCGGTCAGTCCAACGACTTCTGACAGCCTCACTAGCGTGCGCTAGATGATCCGTTGCGTGCGCTACTCGACTATTCTTAGCGCGCGCTAACCGATAGTTAGCGTGCGCTAACTGGGAGTTGATGTCAAGAAATTAGAGTCCAGTACCTACTGTCCTCTGCCCTGCTCAAGTCCTAGCGTGCGCTGTTGTGCCAACATAGCGTGAGCTACGAAATGCTTGTAGCGTGCGCTAGCCGAAGCCTAGCATACGTTACATGACAGTCCAGTCAGTCAGACAACCTAACTGTCTCTGCCGACCCAGTCCGTTAGCGTGCGCTACGAACGGTGTTAGCGCGCGCTAATGCCCACGAATAGCGTGCGCTAACGAACTCCTAGCGTGCGCTAACTGCTAGTCTAGAGAGAAGTATAAGTTACTAAATCTCCCCTGTCTGGCCCGTTAGCGCGCGCTACAGCTCAAAGATAGCGTGCGCTACTCAGGCATAATTAGCGTACGTTAGATCTAGGCCTAGCGTGCGCTATTTCCACTGACCAGAACTGTACCGAAAGGTCTAAACAACCCAAATCATGATCCAAACAAGGTACGAAGCTCAACGACAACTTCGAAAAAAACATTCAGAGTTTCCAGAGCGACAACAATAGGAAGAACAGTAATGTCAAATAGTCAATAAAAGTACGGGTATTACAGTAGTAATGTTGCAGATCGAAAAAAATGACAAACAAGGCCATAAGATAAAGCTACACCAGCAAACATTACAAATAAGGTATTAATGACCCGTGAACAAATAACAAGCAAAAACCTCGTTTTTATTGCACAATGAACATTTACACCGCTCAAATTCATGAATCTGATAACATGAGAAGTAAAATCATATCAAATTTTAATGCCAAGATTGTATTCACCTCAAATGTTGCTCGGGTACATGAAAACCCGAACTCTAGCTCCCTGTTCACAAGTACACAAGTCAGAAACATGAGTAACACGTTTTCGACCAAATCCAATCCTCCACACTCTAGTAAGAGCATATACCGGAATATTAAAGTGTATATCAAAAACTAAATAACATTTTTTATACAAAGAGAGCTCAACTTTTTTGCAAGATAATAAACACAAGACAAACAAATAACTTAGTTACTATTCCACGTTTCAAACAAGAATGGCAAGTGAACAAGTTAGGTCAACTCGCCAAAGAATTTGTGACCATAACAGCGACAAATAAGAATTACTGACCATAATCATATCAAAACCAAGTGAAATCACAACTATAACACCATATTTTGGGAATACACGACAACATCAAACCTTCGAGGGCTTCACGGGGTGTTTTAAAACCCAAACAAACAACGTAGTTACTAATCCACGTTTCAAACAACAATGGCAAGTGAACCAGTTAGGCTAATTCTCAAAAGCATTTGTGACAATAACAGTGACAACATAAGAATTACTGATCATAATCATATCAAAACCAAGTGCAATCACAACTATAGCACCATATTTTGGGAATACACGACAACATCAAACATCAAACAAATGAAAAGAAGGAGATACCAAATATAATCAATAAAATTGGACCTTCGATGTCTTGACGGGTGTTTTAAAACCTAATCTAATGCTCTTCCGGAGGCGGTTTCCTCCTTTTTCAGGGGTTTACCCTTCCCCGATTGGAGGTACAATGACAATGAGATAGAAAAATGACTACAGAATGAAACCAAGAACATTTCCATTTCCTAGATACTAGCAATATTTGTAGCACAAATACACAAAAAAACAAAACGACGTGTACATTTATAAATGAATTTAGCTTCCCAATGAGGAAACCTGCAGATCTATCTATTACATTTAAAGTAAATGTTCGCATGTTGTTGGTGCCTCAAGAAAGCCTTCTCTGTCTGCAAATTAATTCAAATCACGCACGATCTAAGTTCATCATATATTCCGCGCGTACGCTTATGATAAAGAATGAACATAAAGAAAAAATACGAGGAGGCGCATGTTTTATTGAAAGACCTACCTATTCTGCCACGACTGCATGCTACGGAAAGTCTGTGTGCATGTAAAGACAGTAGAGGAAGGGGGGCAGAAGCAAATGTAATGCCCGGATAAATGGTGTATTTATCTTGTACTCGACCTTATATTATTTCGACTTCGTGATGTTATAAATCGTAGATTGGTTTCCCGTATTTGTGCCCTTATGTTTTTATATATCTTCAACATTTCATGTATGATTCTGCACGTACTTACGTACGCTATCAGGCGTCCATAACGTACGCTAAGGATGCAGTATTACGTACGTTATATGATGTTCTTAACGTAGGTAAGCTAAGTCAACTTGGGTTCGGATAAGGGTCGGCGTGTGGGGGCCGAGGAAGGGGTCGGGGAAGATTCGTGTGATTTCCGTGTGAACCTGGACATAGGTGTTACGTACACTATGGTGCATGTTTTACGTACGCTAAGGACATGGATATTACGTACGTAAAACCCTTGTGATTACGTACGTAAGGAAATGGCGAAATCAAGTCAGTGAATTCCGGTCAGACGATTAGGTACGCTAAGGGCTAGGGTATAACGTACGTTAAGTTTGTTACGTACATAAGGGTAATTGCATAACGTACGTAATTCCCAAAATTCTATTTATAGACCTCGACCCTATTTCATTTCCCATCTTTCCTTTGGCCGATTTTTCGTGTTGTGGAGATCTTTCATCAGCTCTTATCCTTCATATCATCTTCTGAGACGATTTTTGGGGAGCTTAGGCCTTATAGATTGGTGTTCAAGCTTCCGGTGAAGAGTTTATTGAAGATCTTCTTTATTCTTACATCTCTTAAGGTATGTTACGATTCACCGAACTAGAATTTACATTCTTAGCTATACTTTGAGCTTGTTTTGGAAATCATTGGATTAGTTAATGATCTTTTCAGTCCAGCACCATATTTTGGAGTTTAGAACCTGATTATGCCCTGTCTTTTTTCCATTACGTAGAGTATTGATATAGCCTCGGTGGATGAAAACCTTAACATGAAGTATCCTTAATTCGTCGAAGTAATAAGCATGATTCCAGTTAGATTCTCTGAACCCTTTTTATGTTTCACTGGTGTAATTCATGTATGTTAGAAGAATTGGTTTTGACAATATTCTCCATTTTCTTGAGGTTGATTAATCGGCCAAGTCTTTGAACTCAAACTGAATCACCGTAGTATCATTTTCCTTGCGTAATATTCGAGCATGCTTGTCATCTTGAGTAACATTGGTGGTAAAATCATAATAGCCGGTCATATGAGGATTTAGAATTTAATCCCTTATTAAAACACGAAATCTTCAATACCTTGTAAAACATCGAACTTTTAAACATCGGTATTTCACCTTCGAAATGATCGTTCAACTCTCCTGAAGTGCCTTATCGTTTCCGGTTCAGTTCTTATCTAGTGTTATAACCGTGAACCAACCTTGCGTCACTACTTTACGATCCTAATATAAGTATTTGGTGATCGTACGTTAGTATCGAGTGGTATGTTAAGTTCCTTGTATCTCTTTTTGAACAAGGTCCGAGCCTTGCATAGGGGTCGATCGTGGGGCGGTGACATACGGACGCGTGACGTTTGTCGAAGTATTTCATTCTTGCCATTTTTGAGGCAAGTCTCATATGTTGAGTATTGATTTATATTGGAACTTTGATCATGCATATGGTTTTGTTCACGTTGTCAAATATGAGAATTATTTCTTTGATTTCTCGTGGTATTCGTTGTTAATTGTTCGTATTGATAAACATATTGAAATGAATATATGTATGCATAATTTCTTGGTTTATATTATAAATGATCCGAGGGGGGGTCATGAGGATCTATGCTGAGGGCGCTGGATCGAATGTCCACCATGCGTTGGTCCGACGGGATCATCATGGGGATCTATGCTGAGGGCGCTGGATCATTGGACGGGTTTTCCACCATGCGTTGGTCCGACGGGATCATCATGGGGATCTATACCGAGGGCGCTGGATCGTTGGATTACCCTGTATTGTGTTGATGGAATCGTGAGGATTCGCATCGTTGGATTCCGGTGACGGAAGTCCGTTTTGTATGTCTTATAATGCATTGATGAAATTTGTATTGTGATACTTGTACTAGCATCATTTTGCTAACCCCTTCGGGGGTGGACATTTGTTTTGATGTTCAGGTAGCCGAGGAACGGGGTAGGAGCCACAGTACCGGCAGGAAGATGAAATGGCTCAGTGATGTGGGTGATGTTTGTTGTTTTTACGATTTGTCTTCTTGGTTCATTTTCAGTACTCGAGTACGCGTGTCTTATTAATATCGTTTCGATATGGTTGTATTAATTAACTCAATGGATCTGTTGGAACCGGTTTTGTAATTCGAATTTCTGTGATATTGTTGGATTATTTTCACACTCCTTTTAATTAGCCTTGTAAATCCTTACTTAAAGGGTTTACGACGCTGTAATTATTCCGAATATCTCGGGGTGTTACAGATTATGGTATCGGAGCTAAGATTCATGGATATCTTGGCAGTTGGGTTTTGGTTAGGTCTGTTTACGTCATTTGATTATAGGTCGTTTGTAACATCACTGCTGAGCCAGCATCGTCGTGTGGACCGTGGTTGTAAGTCTCCTAATCTCAATTACTACCGTTTTATTTAATTCTTTTTTTTTGTGAATATTAACGGACTTTCTGTTAGAAAAAGATGCCCTGGATATTGAGTATTTGTGTTTACAGTATGTTGAGGGGAGGTCGTGGACGCGGACGTGGTCGTGGACACGGACGTGGAAATGCGAGACAGGAAGATTCGGTGTCTACCCCAGAATTAACCGCTAGTCGAACCGACTCCCATTTCGGAGGACAACAAGGATCAGAAAATAATAATGCAGATCCTAACGTGCCGGGAGTGCTTCAACAGGTGGTTGCCCAGATAAACCAGTTTGCTCAGGTTGTTGATCGCATGCAGACGGCGATGGGACAGCAGCATAACGAGAATAACCAGGGAGACAAATGGCTTACTGAAGTGGTCAAATTGCATCCTCCAAAATTTGACGGTTCTACTGAGACGCTTTCTTGGGATTACTGGTTGAAGGAGTTAGAGAAGATCTTTGCAGGGATTAACTGTCCTAACGATAGAAAGGTTCCGATCGCCCATTATCTTCTGACTGGGGAGGCTTTCGACAGGTGGGAGGCCATTCGACCTGAGGAGCATAATGTTGACTGGACGGAGTTCAAATTAATGATGGAAGCGCAATATTGTCCTCGCCCAGTTAGAGAGGCCCGAGTCCGGGAATTTTTCTCACCACAAAATTCAGAGGCATATGTGACTGACGTGATTAAGACTTTTAATCACCAGTTGACTTATGTTCGCCACTTGGTCAGGACCGAGGCGGAGAGGATTTACCATTTTGACATGCGGATGAAGCCGGAGATTCAGCAATATATGTCCGGATTTGAAAGTACCATCCTGAGACAGTATCAAGACAAAGCGTTGGCCTACGACATGAAAGAGGCGGCGGTGGAGAAGTCAACGGAAGCAAAGAAGCAGAAAGTGTCTGGCAACTTCACGGAGAATAAGAGTAGTGGGCCCCGCAAGGGCCAGTCCTCATTTCATTCGTCCAGGAGGCCTCCGCATCCTTCTCGAGGTGGAAAGAAGTTCCGGGCAGCACCAACCGTTTCAGACGCAGGGAAGAAATGTTATAATTGTGGCAAAACAGGGCATGTTCGACGTGATTGTTTCGCACCTGCTGTGACCTGTTTCGAGTGTGGATAGGAAGGGCATCGCGCAACATTTTGTGGAAATGCGACTCGATCTTTTGGTATTCGCACTCCAACGCCAGTTCCGAAGGAGATAAGTGTGAACCAGACGCAGCAGAGTGGATTCCAGCAGCAGAATGTTGGGAAGAGGGAGACATCCAGTGCTGGGTCCGTTCCTCCGCGCCTGTACGAGATGAGGAAATCTGACGACCAGAACACTGCTGTTGCATCAGGTACGATTCAGATCCTTTTGCAACCAGTTATTGTCTTATTCGATTCCGGAGCTACACATTCTTTCATATCATTGAACTGTGTTAATCGTTTGAAAATCTCGTGTTTAATTGATTGTGAACCATATGTTGTTGGTTTGCCGAGCGGAGAGAGAATTATGGGAACCCTAGAAACTAGATATTTTCCAGTGTCTATAGGAGGGAGAGATTGGCCATCGAATCTTATTGTAGTTGACATCCATGGTGACGACTTAATTCTCGGAGATGATTGGCTCAGCCTTTATGGAGCTATTCTGAATTACCGAAAGAGAGTCATTTCTATCATTGCTGATGACGGATCTGAACACTTATTCAGAGGATGGAGACCGGGAAGATCGGGAAAATTGATCAAAGCAATGAAAGCTGTGAAATTGCTGAAGCAGGGTTGTCACGGATTTTGGTGCTACGCCATGAAGAAAGAAGAAGGAGTAAAACTCTCATCTACTCCAGTTGTGAATGAATTTTCAGATGTATTCCCTGACGAACTACCCGGGTTACCTCCACAGAGATAAGTGGAGTTCACTATCGAATTAGAGCCTGGAGCCGTTCCTATTTCTAGAGCACCATACCGCATGGCGCCAACAGAGATGTATGAACTAAAGAAGCAACTGGAGGAATTATTACAGAAGGGTTATATTCAACCTAGCGTTTCTCCTTGGGGAGTGCCCGTTCTCTTTGTCCGGAAGAAAGATGGATCCCTCCGATTATGTATCGATTACAGGGAGCTAAACAAGGTGACGATCAAGAACAAGTATCCTATACCTCGGATCGACGACTTGTTTGATCAACTGCAAGGGGCAAGGGTATTCTCGAAGATTGACTTACGATCAGGATACCATCAGTTTAGAATTGAGGAGTCGGATATACCGAAATCTGCTTTCAGATCCCGGTACGGGCACTATGAATTCGTGGTGATGCCATTCGGACTTACCAATGCTCCTGCGGTATTGATGCAATTGATGAATCGGGTATTCTTAGAATACCTAGACAAGTTTGTGGTCGTTTTCATTGATGACATCTTGATCTATTCGAAAGACACAGAGGAGCATGCCGAGCATTTGCGTGTGGTTTTGAGTATCTTGAGAAATGAATAGCTTTATGCGAAGCTTTCCAAATGCGAGTTCTGGATTAGGGAAGTAACCTTCCTAGGGCATGTGATATCAGCTGACGGAGTTCAGGTGGACCCGAAGAAAGTCGAAGCAATCTTGGAATGGAAAGCTCCTAATAACGTGAAAGAAGTCCGAAGCTTCTTAGGACTTGCTGGATATTATCGCCGTTTTGTAGAGGGATTTTCCAAAATTGCTCGTCTACTCACTCAGCTGTTACAGAAAACTCAAAAGTTCACATGGGATGAGAAATGACAGGCTGGTTTTGATGAACTTAAGAAGAGACTGACGACAGCACCTATATTAGCATTACCAGATGGAACTGATGGATTCATGGTATACAGCGACGCTTCAAATCAGGGTCTCGGATGTGTGTTGATGCAAAAGGATAAGGTGATTGCCTATGCTTCTCGGCAATTAAAACCGTACGAAGTTAATTACCCGACACATGATCTGGAGTTAGCAGCTCTGGTCTTTGCCTTGAAAATTTGGCGACATTATCTATAAGGCACCCATTGTCAGATCTTTACAGATCATAAAAGCCTCAAGTACATTTTCAGTCAGAAAGAATTAAACATGAGGCAGAGAAGGTGGCTGGAATTGATCAAGGATTACGACTTGGAAATTCTCTATCATCCGGGTAAAGCAAACGTAGTAGCCGATGCATTGAGCCGTAAAACTGTTTCTCTTCGAGTGTTGGAAGCACTTACGTCCCAAACCACCATTCAACGAGAATTTATCCGCGAAGGGATTGAAGTATGGTCACCATAAATCCAAGGGCAACTATATGTCATGGAACTGACTTCGTCCCTAGTCGAGGAAATCAAATCTAAGCAGTTGGACGATTCTCTGATCCTTCGGTTATGTGACGAAGTAAAGAAAGGAAAAGCCCCAGGATTCGTGATACAAGATGATGGAGTTCTGAGATTTCAAAGTCGACTTTGCGTTCCCGATGATGATGATTTGAGACGGGCAATTTTGAAGGAAGCTCACAGCGCTCCCTATTCTATTCACCCAGGCAGCAGTAAGATGTATAAGGATCTAAAACAAAACTTCTGGTGGGGAAATATGAAGAAGGACGTGGCAGAGTACGTTTCAAAGTGTTTGACTTGTCAGCAGGTTAAGATTGAACATCAGCGACCTGCCGGAATGTTAAAACCGCTTCTGATTCCTGAGTGGAAGTGGGAGGATATCTCGATGGATTTCATCACCAATATGCCAAGGACCAAGACGGGAATGAACATGATTTGGGTTACAGTTGATCGACTAACCAAGTCGGCTCATTTTCTAATTAAAGACACGTGGGGACCAGCGAAATTGGCACGAGTATTTATTACAGAGATAGTCAGATTGCATGGGACGCCGAAGACCATTGATTCAGATCGAGATGGTCGCTTCGTGTCGCACTTCTGGAAGGCAGTTCACAGGGCTTTGGGGACCGAGCTGAACTTTAGCACGGCTTATCATCCTCAAACGGACGGTCAGTCCGAAAGGACTATACAAATAGTAGAAGACGTGCTGAGAGCTTATGCTTTGGATTGGTCAACTGATTGGGAAGTTCACTTGCCATTGATTGAATTCACCTACAACAATAGTTGGCATGCTTCTATTAAGATGGCACCATTTGAAGCTTTGTACGGGAGAAGATGCCGATCGCCTCTGTGCTGGGATGATTCTTCGGACTTGATCGGGACGGAACCGGAATTGATAGTTCAGACTCAAGAGAAGATAGCTTTGACTCGGGAAAGATTGTTGACTGCCCAGAGTTGACAGAAGTCTTATGCAGACGTGAGTCGTCGCCCACTAGAGTTCGACATTGGGGACCACGTACTATTAAAGGTGTCTCCTACGCGAGGAATTTTCCGTTTTGGGAGGAAAGGTAAGCTAAGTCCGAGATATATCGGACCATTTGAGATCCTAGAGAGAGTTGGGGATTTAGCATACAGGTTGGCCTTGCCACCATCGCTGAGTCATGTTCACAACGTTTTTCACGTATCCCATTTGCGGAAGTATGTACCAGATCCCAGTCATATTATTGATTTCGATGAGATCGAGATAGCTAATGATGGCACCTTCGAAGAGAGACCAATCAAGATACTCGAGAGTCGAGTCAAGCAGTTGAGGAGTAAACCGATCTCCTTGTTAAAAGTTCAGTGGTCGCGACATGGAGTCGAAGAAGCAACATGGGAGATGGAGGAGAGTATGAAGTCGAGATACCCGGAATTATTTTCGTTTTAAGTTTCGGGCCGAAACTTCTTTTTAGAGGGGTAGTATGTAATGCCCGGATAAATGGTGTATTTATCATGTACTCGACCTTATATTATTTCGACTTCGTGATGTTATAAATCGTAGATTGGTTTCCCGTATTTGTGCCCTTATGTTTTTATATATCTTCAACATTTCATACATGATTCTGCACGTACTTACGTACGCTATCAGGCGTCCATAACGTACGCTAAGGATGCAGTATTACGTACGCTATATGATGTTCTTAACGTACGTAAGCTAAGTCAACTTGGGTTCGGATAAGGGTCGGCGTGTGGGGGCTGAGGAAGGGGCCGGGGAAGATTCGTGTGATTTCCGCGTGAACCTGGACATAGGTGTTACGTACGCTATGGTGCATGTTTTACGTACGCTAAGGACATGGATATTACGTACGTAAAACCCTTGTGATTACGTACGTAAGGAAATGGCGAAATCAGGTCAGTGAATTCTGGTCAGATGATTACACACGCTAAGGGCTAGGGTATAACATACGTTAAGTTTGTTACGTACGTAAGGCTAATTTCATAACGTACGTAATGCCCAGAATTCTATTTATAGACCTCGACCCTATTTCATTTCCCACCTTTCCTTTGGCCGATTTTTCGTGTTCTAGAGATCTTTCATCACCTCTTATCCTTCATATCATCTTCTGAGACAATTTTTGGGGAGCTTAGGCCTTATAGATTGGTGTTCAAGCTTCCGGTGAAGAGTTTATTGAAGATCTTCTTTAGTCTTACATCTCTTAAGGTATGTTACGATTCACCGAACTACAATTTACATTCTTAGCTATACTTTGAGCTTGTTTTGGAAATCATTGGATTAGTTAATGATCTTTTGAGTCCAGCACCATATTTTGGAGTTTAGAACCCGATTATGCCCTGTCTTTTTTCCATTACGTAGAGTATTGATATAGCCTCGGTGGATGAAAACCTTAACATGAAGTATCCTTAATTCGTCGAAGTAATAAGCATGATTTCAGTTAGATTCTCTGAACCCTTTTTATGTTTCACTGGTGTAATTCATGTATGTTAGAAGAATTGGTTTTGACAATATTCTCCATGTTCTTGAGGTTAATTTATCGGCCAAGTCTTTGAACTCAAACCGAATCACCGTAGTATCGTCTTCCTTGCGTAATATTCGAGCATGCTTATCATCTTGAGTAACATTGGTGGTAAAATCATAATAGCCGGTCATATGAGGATTTAGAATTTAATCCCTTATTAAAACACGAAATCTTCAATACCTTGTAAAACATCGAACTTTTAAACATCGGTATTTCACCTTCGAAATGATCGTTCAACTCTCCTGAAGTGCCTTATCGTTTCCGGTTCAGTTCTTATCTAGTGTTATAACCGTGAACCAACCTTGCGTCACTACTTTACGATCCTAATATAAGTATTCGGTGATCGTACGTTAGTATCAAGTGGTATCTTAAGTTCCTTGTATCTCTTTTTGAACAAGGTCCGAGCCTTGCATAGGGGTCGATCGTGGGGCGGTGACATACAGACGCGTGACGTTTGTCGGAGTATTTCATTCTTGCCGTTTTTGAGGCAAGTATCATATGTTGAGTATTGATTTATATTGGAACTTTGATCATGCATATGGTTTTGTTCATGTTGTCGAATATGAGAATTATTTCTTTGATTTCTCGTGGTATTCGTTGTTAATTGTTCGTATTGATAAACATATTGAAATGAATATATGTATGCATAATTGCTTGGTTTATATTATAAATGATCCAAGGAGGGGTCATGAGGATCTATGCTGAGGGCGCTGGATCGAATGTCCACCATGTGTTGGTCCGACGGGATCATCATGGGGATCTATGCTGAGGGCGCTGCATCATTGGACGGGTTTTCCACCATGCGTTGGTCCGACGGGATCATCATGGGGATCTATACCGAGGGCGCTGGATCGTTGGATTACCCTGTATTGTGTTGATGGAATCGCGAGGATTCGCATCATTGGATTCCGGTGACGGAAGTCCGTTTTGTATGTCTTATAATGCATTGATGAAATTTGTATTGTGATACTTGTACTAGCATCGTTTTGCTAACCCCTTCGGGGTGAACATTTGTTTTGATGTTCAGGTAGCCGAGGAACGGGGAAGCAGCCACAGTATCGGCAGGACGATGAAATGGCTCAGTGATGTGGTTGATGTTTGTTGTATTTATGATTTGTCTTCTTGGTTCATTTTCAGTACTCGAGTACGCGTGTCTTATTAATATCGTTTCGATATGGTTGTATTAATTAACTCAATGGATCTGTTGGAACCGGTTTTGTAATTCGAATTTCTGTGGTATTGTTGGATTATTTTCACACTCCTTTTAATTAGCCTTGTAAATCCTTACTTAAAGGGTTTACGGCGCTGTAATTATTCTGAATATCTCGGGGTGTTACAGCAAAAACCCTAGTCGAAAACAGCTAAGAGTGAAGTGGTATAATGGAATTTGATAAAGGTAAAAGGATGGCGATGGGCGATGGGGATATCGGTGAATAAAGACCCCTTGAGTTTGTGAAGAGAAAAAAGGACAAGAAGTAGGCAGAGAGGAAGCAGGGAAGTCGAGAAACAAGGCGTCGGAATGAAGAAGGATAGGAAACACGTGTTTGAGTAACACGTTTTCGACCAAAATAGTATTCACCCTTTTAGAGTTGTAGGTGATACGTCGAAAATAGTGTTTAGTATATTTTGAGTAATATTTTTATTAGTATTTTATATATAATTGTGTGTTGTGTGATAGTTTATTCATTTTACCATATATTTATATTATTTCATTTTGTTAGAATTTTCTATAATTTTATGTCATTTTTGGATAATTAATTGGAATTAAATTATATCTGCAGGTTAACCAACCGGTACAAGACAGATCAATTGGTTCAAGGGCGATATTTTTACAAAATTCAAATATAGTCACGACTGGTCTCATTTTATTCGTCTCGTCGAGACGATCGTTTTAAAAAAAATTCATCCAAATCCAGGTTCGTATGAAGAAGTTATGACCGCTCGAAGGACAATTAAATAGCCGGACCATATTGTGCCACGTGTCAACACCCGATTGGACCGGAAATTCAACTCTCTGCTAATGTCATACATGACATCAGCATTAATGGGCAGCGGTGAATTATTGGGGGTGGGATTTTAAAATTGTACAAATTATTATTTTATTGATTTTGAAGTAGTATAAATAGGGGATGAATGTGTAGTGTTTTGAGAAGAGAAAAAAGAGAAAAAAGAGAGAGATATTATTGTAAGGGAGAGAAATAAAAATATTGTGTAATAAAATTATATTCGAGTAATAATATTATAGAATATTTATTTATTTGTCTTGTTATTATGAGTGAGTAATTTTCTTTTACTGGGGTTATGATGAAACCATGTCGCTATTATTATTAATATTTATATAATAATTCTAAATAAATATTTTTAACGATTATGATTTTCGATTCAATAGGGTAATATTATTTCATCAATTATATCACATATTTTTGATAGTTATAAATTCCCCATTGCTTTGTGATTATTGATATTAGTTAATTTCTTTGATTACTTGTTTTCTATGAAATTGGATACATATAATGCTTAGAAATTACATTTTTCAAGCGAAGGAAAATCTATATTTGAATTATAATTTTGTACTTATTGTCAAATCTATAGGGAAATAGTGAGATTGATTTCAAAATCTATTCCCTGAATTTCTTAGAATTAGAATATAAAATAAATAATAAATAGACATTGGTGGATTCTAAACCCTAGTAAATTATTTAAAATCAATTTATTTAAAATCTACTTAAAAATTACTGTTATTTAATGCAATTATTTTAATCAATTAAAAATCAAATTATTTGGGACTAGATTAGAATTTAATATAATTTGGTTCAAAACGATAGGAATAATTTGACTTCACTATTATAGTCCTCCCTCTCGAATCGACCTTGCACCGCATATCTACATCGAATAAATCGTGCGCTTGCGAGTATTAGACTAAAGAATTAACCAACAACAAGTTTTTGGCGCCGTTGCCGGGGAGGCGCAAACGAAGTACAAGAAGACTGTCGTCACCAAGTTAGTTAAATTCTTCTACTGGTTATTTATTTTACTGTTTTTCTTTATTATTATATGTCTTTTTTAATATCCGTTAGTAGTAGAATTTATTTTCTTTTTACGTTCATAAAAAAATTCTGAAAAATAATAAAAACTTATAATAATAAATATAAAATATAATTAATAATAATAATAAAAGCTACTGTTCATTTTCGTAAAAATAATAATAAAATAATAAAAAAATAAAAAAGTCCAAAAATATATAAAAATATAAAAAAAATCTGAAAAAGTTTAAAAAAATCGAAAAACTTATTTATTTTTATTTTAAAAAAAGATTTGGAAAATAGAGAAAAAAATTTCAGACTTTAAGGTAATATTTTTGTTATTCTGAAATATTAATATTAAAAAAATCAAAAATTTAATTTAAATTCGAAAAAAAAATAAAAAAATAATAAAAATAAATTTAACTAATCTGGAATATTATTTTCTGTAATAAATAAAAATCTGAATTATTTATTTTATTTTTAAAAAGTAAAACCTGCTAGTTTTATTAAAAATTTACTCTTCATAAAAATCTAAAAAAATCAAATTAAGAATTAATAAAATAAATAATCTGGAATATATATAATAAAAAAATTCTGAACTTTAATTTTTTAATAAAAACAGATTTTTTTTGAAAAAAATAAATCACAATACTTTAATAAAAAAGGTAAAACACTAAAAAAAATATTAAAAACCTGAAAATTTATAAAAAAAAAAACAGAAACAAAAATTTGTAATAAAAAAAACTATTTTTATTGTTTGCATAAATAAAATAAAAGTTTCTAATTTTTATTTTTTTCTAAAAAAAAATCTGAATTTTTTTTTTTGTAAAAAAAAATAAATAATATATCTGGATATATATATATATATATATTAGCTCAATATTATTAGTCTAAAAATATAATAAAATTATAATAAATATAAAAATATAAAAACTAAAAAAATATAAAATATAAAAACAAAATAAATCAAATTTTTTTTTTAATTTTTATATCTTGTCTCTAGTTTTAATAGAATCTTCTAGTCATAAATTTAGATTGTGTTTTTAGTTGTTATTTTCTATTTACAATATTCTTAGACATTTAATTTAGTTGCAATATTTCTCGTCGTACATTTTAGTTTATCAATAGATATTGCTTCCATAGATCAATTAGTAAATTTATTCCTTTGCAATCTATTACATCCTATAATTTTAGTAATAATTGTAATAAGTATCATTATTATTAATAATAATAAAAATATAAAAAGTCAAAAAAAATAATTAAAATAATAAAATCCTTTAAAAGATTCAACAAGAGATTGATATTTTTCACTCACTAGTTTGTTCGATTTGAATAGAGAAAAGCTAAATATCAATCTTGTACAAACTAATTTTGAAAATCGATTGAATTTTGGCAAAAAGGCCTCTGTTGTACATGCCGAAGAAAGTTGGATTTTAAGTGCGACCGTTGTGACGCCTCCAACGATCTGGAAGTTCGATCGACTATCATAATTTGGTTTGTATGCAAAGTTAAAAAAATTGAAATACTGGTGAATGCAAGTTTGGCAACGAAATAATAAAGGTCGATTAACGAGAAGAAGATTGTCCTTAACTAAAATTGAAGTTAAACAAACAAAACCGATACCAGAAATGGACGAAATCGAAAATCAAAATAATCGAGTTGCAAAAGAGAAAACTTTAATAGAATATTTTTCTCCAGTAAGTGCTAATTCTCCTTCTTGCATAGTGTTGCCTACGACTAATGCAACTCATTTCGAACTTAAACCATCAATAATTCAACTTCTTCCATATTTTCACGGTTTGGAAAGAGAAGATCCGTATATGCATGTCAAGGAATTTCTCGCCATTTGTTCTACTTTTCGATTCCAAAATTTCTCGGATAAATCTGTCAAACTTAGACTATTTCTATTTTCTCTCAAAGATAAAGCAAATTCTAGCTAAATTCTCTTCAAGCAAGAACAATTACTAGTTAGGACCAACTAGTGAATAAATTTCTCGCAAAAATTTTTCCAATGTCCAAAACTGATAGTCTTAGAAGAGAAATATCAGAATTTTTCCAAAAAGAAAATGAAGAATTTTATGAGTGTTGG
This sequence comes from Orobanche coerulescens, assembly GCA_033398695.1. Taxonomy (NCBI): domain Eukaryota; kingdom Viridiplantae; phylum Streptophyta; class Magnoliopsida; order Lamiales; family Orobanchaceae; genus Orobanche; species Orobanche coerulescens. The sequence goes on from CM065809.1 coordinate 68,603,510, forward strand.
GAAAGATTTAATGATTTAATCCTTAAGTGTCCCCATCATGGTTTTGAAATGTGGCGTTTGGTAAAATATTTTTATGATGGTTTAACTCCAAACAATCGCCAATTAATCCAATCAATGCATGGTGGAAAATTTCTTCACCTTATTGGAGACGAAGCTTGGAATGCACTAGAAAATATGTCAATTAATTCACAACAATGGAATTCACTCGACTCTAGATCCAAATTGATGCATACAACCCAAAAAAATGTGGAATTTACGAGGTTAAACAAGATGTTGAAATAAAATCTACTATAGATGATTTAGTACGAAAAGTGGATGCGTTAGTCTTGAAGCAATCCATCCCCTCGTCAAACTCAAAAAATGAATTTTGCATTTCATGTGCGGAATCATTTCATTCATCTCAATCTTGTCCCTCTGGTCCACAAAATCACGAAATTTTTAATGAAGAAGTCGATGTGTTACATTCATATGGAAAATCTTCGGACAGTCCATTTGCTCCAACTTATAATCCAAATTGGAGGAATCATTCAAATTTTTTCTGGAAGCAAAATATGCTTCCAATGAATCAAGGAGGATGTAATATCTGCAATTTTCGATTTTCGGTAAATTTCTTTTTTCGGTCGGAGTCCGTTTTGACGACTCGCTCATGACTGTTTCGTCAGTCTGAGAATGATTAATTCTACACTTTTTGACATCCGTGTTCGTTTCGGTGTCGTTTTGTTGAGTTCCGTGCTTTTTAGCGACTTTTCCGCGCTTGAGTTCGATTCTTGCGAATCTCGTTCGAAACTGCCGTTTCGAGTTTCCCGTAAGTCCGTTTAACTTTGTTAGACGTGTTGTGAACTTCAGTTTGGTTATTCGATCACGTATCGTGATTTTCGGGCGTTTTGGGCCATTTTCTAATTTCTTGAAAGTTACGGGTATCCGTATCTGCAATTGTTGTCTCGACCCGTTTCTTGGTCGCGTATGACTAAATATGGTATTATGTTTTCATTTCGGGTCGTTGATGTCGTCCGCGAACTTCTCGTCGTGTTCGTTCCGTGCGTTTTCGGTAATCGGGTCGTCGAGCCCTGACGGTTGCGGGACTGGCCGGACGGTGGCGGGACTGGCCGGACGATTGCGGGCACCGGCCGGACGGGTGCGGCAGGAACCGGCGTAGCGCACGCTACGGCCGGAAGGCTGCGCGCGCTAACCGGCAGGTGTAGCGACGCCGCCGGTGGCCTAGCGACGCTATCGGGCTGGCGATGGGGTTTCGAGGTTCGACTCGGTCGGGATCGGCGTAGCGCGCGCCATCGCTTGGTCGTAGCGCACGCTAACCGGCAGGGGTAGCGCACGCTCCACGCCGACTAGCGACGTTACTCGGGTAAGTTGGTTAGTCCAGTGGCTCGGGGCGGCTAAGCCGCAGCGCAGCTTCCGTAGCGCACGCTAGCGGGAGTCGGGTCGACAGGTTTGGTCGGCAGGGTTGGTAGGTGATGCCGGGTCGTGTGGGCCCTGGCCGAGGGTACTCGGCCGATACCGGCCGATAGCGCACGCTAGTCCGGGAAGGCTAGCGCACGCTAGTCTGGCCCAGTATAAATGTGGCTGAGCAGTCACATTTCACTTCGTTTTTCACTTCCTTCCTTCTCCGTCCGCGAATGGCGATTCATGGGTGACGAAGCCATGTTGTTTAACAACAAATCCATGAAGTCCTTGAGTTCATAACATCAATCGATCGTCCGTTATCAACCTTTGATCCAGCGAATCAAGGTAATCTTCCTTAGAACCCTAATTTCGTGAATTTGGGGATTTTTGCATTTTTGTCCGATTCGTTCCGTGTTGTTGATTAATTCATGATGGGTATGATTAATCTTGATAGTATTCTTGTGTTTAACATCATTTAATCCATTGTTCTTCGTCGAATCGAAGTATAATTCTTGATTTCCTTCGAATTGACTTTTTGGGGGATTTGTCCCCGATCTCGTTTTTCATCCATTTTCGATGTATCGATTATGGTTAAATGATGTTGTTAAACATATTCTATGGATTGTATATCCATATTTCAACTTGGAATTCCGCTGGGTTTTGACGGAACGAATCGTGTTCTTGGCCGTTTTGGGGGAAATCCTTGAACTTTCGTCATTTGTTCTTTGAATTCAGCGGCTTTGGGTCGTACTTTGGAATTCATTTTCGTTGTTATTGTTTTCTTTCGTAGTTCGTTGTTGTGGATTGTCGTTCGGTGGAGTCGGCGAGTTCGTAGTCGGTTCGTGCCAACCTACTTCGGCCGATTCTCCGCGTTGTGGTTATTCGAGGCAAGTACCTTGCCCATACTTTTCTCGTTTTATGGATATGATGATCGGTGGTCGTCTTGATGTGTTTGTTTGGTTATTTGAAATGAAGTTTCAAAGAATTTCGGTTTGGCCTCGTTAAAGACTTTCTTTCAAAGCGAGTGTGATTTGTGAACGGTGTTTTGGGAATTGATTATGATTTGGTTATTTTGAACGTTGAAGGATTTTATGATGATACTCCTATTGTTTAAGTTATGGAATCGTGTATTCCGTATTTAATCTTGTTATGGTGTTTTGAAGAGTTTGATAATGGTGTCGAGTTAATGGCCATCTCTAGTGAGTATTCTTAATGAACTTACATTCTTAGCATATTAGTATTGCATGAGTAACGTGTGTGTGTATGCTCACTACGGGTTAGATCCGACGGGGTCTCGGTAGGGGTCCACGGAGGTGTGGATCGACGAGCTTTGCTTTTAACCACTACGGGTTAGATCCGACGGGGTCTCGGTAGGGGTCCACGGAGGTGTGGATCGACGGTTAATTGTGGTGCATTTTTCAAATGTGATTTGATAATGGCATTTCCGGAAATGAGTGCTTTTGAACGGTTTTCATGATTGCATGCATTGACTAAGTGTGCAAGAGGTAAGTTGTTCGTTTGGCCTACTTGGCTAGGATGGCTCTAGAGTATTTTGTTGTCTGTTTTAAATCCTTTATTTGTGGATTTTGATGTTGGGAGACGAACCTTGTGGTCGTTCTTGTGTACTGTGGGTTGATGAGATTTGGGGCTAAAATCCCAATGGTTTTGTAAAAGTCGTTTTACGGATTTGGGGCTAAAATCCCAACGGTTTGGTAAATGTCATTTTTCGGAAAGTAAACCTTTGGGGCGGTGACCCCTTTTGTCTTTTGGATTTTGAAAAGTAGGATTTGATAATCCTAAATTGTCTTCTATTAAAACTCTCGATGGCATTCTAAACCGTTTTATAAATTACTTCCATTGATTTATGATATTTTGATTTTTAAATGTTTTCTCAAACCCTTGCCTCGGGAAGTACTTTTCGTTTCGTTTGGATCTTTGAGGATCCTCGGTTATTGTTATTCGTGGAATGTGAATTGTATGGCTCGTATTTGCACTTTGTTCTTGCACTAGCAAAACAGTGGAGTTTTGCTAACCCCCGAGTATTCGGGGGGTGGATGTCTGTTTTTGCATTCAGGTTTTGGAGCATAACACAGGGTCGGCACGAAGGATGATGAAAGATGATCGATACTAATCACATGAGGAACCGTACTTTGTTTATTGGTTCAGTTGTACTTTATTTTCCGCTGCTATATTGTTCCCATTGTACGGGTGTGGTTGTATTTCGTCCCCTGCGTGGGCATGAGTTGTATTTGCGTTGTATGTATTTGTGGAAAGACCAAATCGGTCTACTGAGTCGTTTTAGCCTTAAAGGAATGGTTGAGTTATTATATGTCGTTACCAGCCTGGTAGATCCTTGAGGGAAGGTTCTACGGCGTGTAATATCCCTAAGCGGATTGGGGGTGTTACAGAGGACATCAAATGAATATGTCAAATCAACAAAATGTCTGTCCTAATCAATATCCTCCAAATACTTATCAGTATCCTTCTATAGTGCCAAAGAAACCATCTTTGGAAGATACGTTGCAACAATTCATGCAATCTACTCAACAAATGTTCCAATCAACTCAAAGTATGCAATCAAACTCACAGGCTATTTCTAAGCTTGAAACACAAATTGGTCAACTTGCAACAACTTTAGCTGAAAGAGAAAAGGGAAAATTTCCGAGTCAATCCATCCCTAATCCTAAAGGACAATATGAAGTAAACTCTTCTAACGCAGAAGTTCAGTCTATAACTACCCTTAGAAGCGGAAAAGAAATACAAAATCCTGACTATGATCCGGAAGAAAAATCAAATGAACCACAAGTTTCAAAATCAAAAAATTCTAAAGAAAAAGAAAAGCCTTACGTTCCAAAAGCTCCATTTCCTGAAAGACTTATTCCAAAAGATAAAAGTGCGCAATACAAAGATATAATGGAAATATTTAAACAAGTTCGAATAAATATTCCATTCCTTGATGCTATTAAACAAGTGCCTGCTTATTCTAAGTTCTTGAAAGATCTTTGCACTATAAAAAGAAGAACAAATGTTCCAATAAAGGCATTTTTAGCTGAACATGTTAGCTCAATAATCCAAAATAAAATATCTTGTGTCATTGGAGATCACATCATTAAACGAGCCTTGCTTGATTTAGGAGCCAGTATGAATTTATTACCTTATTCTGTTTATACACAACTTGGATTAGGGGAGATAAAATCAACATCTGTGATACTTCAACTAGCTGATAGATCTATAAAAATACCTCGAGGAATCGTAGAGGATGTTCTGATTCAAGTAGATAAATTCTACTTTCCTGTTGATTTTATAGTCATAGACACTAAACTTGTTGAGAATACCAAAGATCAAATCCCTGTCATTTTAGGAAGGCCATTTTTAGCTACTTCAAATGCATTAATTAACTGTAGAAATGGCATCATAAAATTTTCTTTTGGAAATATGACTGTTGAACTAAATATGTTTAACATTTCTCAACAACAAGATGATCATGATGATGTCTGTGAGGTAAATATGATAGAGAGTATGGGTCCTTATTTCTTTCCAAATATAGATAATGATGATCTTTTTGAAAGCTGTCTTGCTCATTTTGGCTCAGATTTTGACATCGACAGTTCAATTAATGAAGTAAATTCTTTACTAGAGTCTATACCATTATTGGATAATGATAAATGGAAAGCTAAAACCGAACCACTTGAGAGTCAAATGAATAAAGAAGCACCTATTGAGGATTCAAAGATAGAGCTCAATCCATTACTTGAATCTCTAAAATATGCATTTTTAGGACCATCATAAACCCTGCCTGTCATCATAGCATCTGATTTAGATGAAGAACAAGAAGATAAATTAATCAATGTCCTTAAAGAACATAAAGAAGCAATAGGCTGGACCATCTCCGATATTAAAGGTATTAGTCCTTCTATATGCATGCATCGAATTCACCTTGAAGAAAATGCGAAAACTTCCCGAGAATTTCAAAGAAGACTAAATCCTAATTTTAAAGAAGTTGTAAGAGCTGAAATAATCAAACTCTTAGATGTAGGGATCATCTACCCTATTTCTGACAGCTCTTGGGTTAGTCCTGTTCATATAGTTCCAAAGAAATCTGGCATAACTGTAATCACGAATGAAGAAAATGAACTTGTTCCAACTAGAATTCAAACTGGATGGAGAGTCTGTATTGATTACAGAAAATTGAACTCTGTTACAAGAAAATATCACTTTCCACTTCCTTCTATTGATCAAATGCTAGAAAGGTTAGCCGGTCATGCTTATTATTGTTTTCTTGATGGATATTCCGGCTATAACCAAATTCCCATTGCTCCTGAAGATCAAGAAAAAACTACTTTTACCTGTCCTTTCAGCACTTTTGCTTACCGACGAATGCCATTTGGTATGTGTAATGCACCTGCTACTTTTCAGCGGTGTATGATGAGCATTTTCTCTGACATGGTTGAGCGGTTTTTGGAAATTTTTATGGATGATTTTTCTGTATTCGGGTCTAGCTTTGATGAATGTTTACACCACTTAACCCAAGTGTTGGTTAGGTGTAAGGAGAAGAATCTTGTCCTAAACTGGGAAAAATGTCATTTTATGGTTAAAAAGGAATTGTTTTAGGACATGTGATTTCTGAAAAAGGAATTGAGGTGGACAAATCTAAAGTTGATTTAATATCCAGTCTTCCACCCCCACGAACGATTAAAGAAATTCGGTCATTCTTACGCCATGCTGGTTTTTACTGTCGATTCATCAAAGATTTTAGCAAAATCTCAAGGCCATTATGTAATTTACTTTCAAAAGACACGCCTTTCGTATTTGATGATCATTTTCTAAAAGCTTTTAAGACACTCAAATCTATGTTGAGCTCTGCACCTATCATCAAATCTCCAAACTGGAATCTTTCTTTTGAAATAATGTGTGATGCATCCGACTATGCCGTCGGTGTAGTATTGGGTCAAAGAGAAAATAAATTGCCAAGTGTAATATATTATGCAAGTAGAACTCTAAATGATGCCCAATTAAATTATTCTACAACTGAAAAAGAATTGCTTGCAGTCGTTTTTGCCTTAGACAAATTTCGACCTTACTTGATTGGTTCGAAAGTCATAATTTACTCTGATCATGCTGCATTAAAATATCTTCTTTCTAAGAAAGATGCTAAACCTCGCTTGATCCGTTGGATTCTATTGTTACAAGAGTTTGACTTAGAAATTCGAGATAAAAAAGGTTCTGAAAATGTTGTTGCTGATCATTTGTCTAGGCTAATCGTGAATTTTACTGATAAAGAACCTCCCATTAATGAGACATTCCGTGATGAACAACTCATGTCTGTTTCTCAAATACCTTGGTATGCAGACATTGTCAATTACCTTGTTACTGGTAACATGCCATCTCATTGGAATAATCAAGATAAAACAAAATTTTTAAACGAAGTAAAAAAATTCTTTTGGGATGATCCATATTTGTTCAAATATTGTCCTGACCAAATTATTAGGAGATGTGCGCCAGAACATGAACAATAAAATATCGTTTCCTTTTGTCATGATCATGCATGTGGAGGTCATTTTAGTTCAAAGAAAACAACTGCTAAAATTCTGCAATGTGGTTTTTATTGGCCAACACTTTTCAAAGATACACATTCATATTGCAGCACATGTGATAGATGTCAAAGATTAAGTCGAATTTCTAAACGAAATATGATGCCTTTAAACCCAATTTTAATTATTGAAATATTTGATGTTTGGGGCATAGATTTTATGGGACCTTTTCCAATTTCTTTTGACAATCTTTACATCCTTGTGGCTGTCGATTATGTTTCAAAATGGGTAGAAGCAATTGCTTGCAAAACAAATGACCACAAAGTCGTGGTAAAATTTTTGAAAGAAAATATTTTTTCTAGATTTGGAACACCACGAGCAATTATAAGTGATGGAGGAAAACATTTTTGTAATAAATTTTTGAATCATTTATTTAAAAAAATATGGTGTTACACATAAAGTTGCTACTCCTTATCACCCTCAAACAAGTGGACAAGTTGAAATTTCAAACAGAGAAATCAAACATATTCTTGAAAAACTGTTAATCCTACAAGGAAAGATTGGTCTTTGCGATTGAATGATGCATTGTGGGCTTACCGCATCGCTTTTAAAACTCCCATCTAATGTCTCCATTTAGGCTTGTCTTTGGAAAACCATGTCATTTGCCTATTGAATTGGAACATAGAGCATACTGGGCCATAAAACGATTAAATTTTTCATTAGACATGGCTGGAATTCATAGGAAACTTCAACTAAATGAATTGGAAGAAATCAGAAATGATGCTTACGATTGTGCAAGGAAATATAAGGACAAAATGAAATTTTTTCATGATAAACACATTTTGAGAAAAACTTTCTCTCCTGGTCAAAAATTCCTTCTTTTTAACTCTCGTTTGTTATTATTTCCAGGCAAGTTGCGTTCACGATGGTCTGGTCCATTTATTATTCATACGGTCTATCCTCACGGAGCTGTAGAAATTGAAAATCCAAAAAATGGTAATATTTTCAAAGTAAATGGTCAACGGTTAAAACCATATTTGGAATTAAAATCTTTTGAGGTAGAAGAGATTCTTCTTAAGGACCCCGATATTGTGGATTAATACTCCATTGTGTCTGTCTGGTCAAGTGGCGGATAAAGGTACTCCGTGGCTAGTAAAGTCGGATTTTTCAGTTTCCCACAACAACTAATTTTGTAGATATTTTTTTTATTTTTATTTTTAATTATGGAACAAACTTTGAAAACAATTGAAAAAAGATTTCCCTTTCTTAGTATAAAAGTCATTTTGAAACTTTACCGAGCCAGACTTGAAAGGATGAGGTTGCTTATGAATAACGGCATACCTTTTGATATTCGATTCATTATTGAAGCCAAAGTGAGAATAGCAAGTGAATTCGCGGAAACACCAACTAGATTTTTACCAGGGCTTGAAAAAAGTTCATATGCCAAGAAACGACGAGCAAAGAAAATCGCCGTTTGCTACAAATGTGCTAGGTGGAACTGTGATTCAAGATGTCGATCTTTAGGAATTCCTTCCATAAACAGAGAAGATAAAATCCAGTACATCAAGGATGGTCTGAATAAGGAGAATTTAGATGATATCGAAATTTCTCTTGACACACATCCTAGTGGACTCGTACATTATGGGATTCGATGTTTGTGGAATAAATTCAAACCAGAATATGAACAACGTCTTGGGAATCTGACGTTAAAAGACCCCGTTTGCCAATTTGTATGAAAATTAGATGGGAAGCTTCTTCCCGACTCATAGAAGGCGTTTAAGCCGTTTCTGAACGTAAAATCAGAGGAAGATGTGAGCCACAATCACAAATACTGTACATACACGTGAGTATCTTTAATTTTTGTCATTTTTTTTCAGATTTTCTGAATAAAAAATGTGATACGCAATAAATGCATCCATTATTATATTGAGTAGTTGAAGCGCAATTAACGCGGTCACAAATTTGATAAATCTTTTTACTTTATTTTGCATCTATAAATAAACATTGCAGTTGTTTCTTTTCTGCATCCCTCAAACTTGTATTCTTTTTATTTTCTCTCTAAGTAATTTTCTTTTCAAAAAAATGGAATGATCATCTTCCACAAAAAGATTTAACTCCATCTGCATTTTTGGTGGAGCTAGTCATGGGAAAGAGGCTTGCTTTACTGATGCAGCCCACAACTTGGGTCGTACCTTAGGAGAAAAATGCATTCATGTAGTTTACGGAGGAGAAAGTCTAGGATTAATGGGACGTGCTGCTGCTTCTGCCTATATGGAAGGAGTAAAAGTGTTGGGAATCATTCCAAAACCTCTGGCTGAAAGTAAAATCACCGAAGCAACTATTGGAGATGAATTCAGAGCTGTAAATATGCAAGACCGCATAACTCACATGATAAATAATGCCGATGCCATTATCACCCTTCCCGGTGGTTTTGGCACTCTTGAGGAACTTTTTCATGTGGTTACCAGAGCCCAGCTAAATGTTCATACGAAACCAATAGGTCTGCTAAATGTCAATGGTTTCTTCGATGGTTTATTATCTTTCATCAACTACTCTTCTGAAAAAGGTTTTATTTCTGAGCGTGCTAAACGAATCATAGTTGTTGCAAGAACACCAGAAGAGCTGATCAAAAAACTTATTGCATTTGTTCCTGAACCAGACCCAGCTCTAGCTAATATTGTTTGGATGGAAGATTTCACTGTGCGGAAATGCAAAATTGATACATTCATTTCCCTCTGATATCCTACTTCATTCCTCTTGACGCGCATCTATCCACGATTTATATATTGTTATTTATATTACTGTACTTTTTTTTGTTTGTTTTTAATAAAAGCATTGATGGCAGCGTAAGGCGACTCTTTGGACTCTCTTGAAGCGCATCTAGGTTGTTTGTGTTATACTTCCGGGTATATATTTTCTTTTGTTGTTTTGCTACACTTATTTCTTGCAGGTCCAAAAAAAGGCTTGAGCGAAGCGTCGTCTTTCATAAACAGGGAAGCCTTATTTAAACCCTTACTCCATTGTTCTTTTTACACAATAGGGATATTGTTTATCATTAAGTATGGGGGAAGGTGTATATCTATATATATATATATATATATATATACAATATTAAATAAAAAAATGTTGAAAATCACGGCACCATTTTCTTGAGAAAACGTTAGTGAAAAAATCATTTTTGGGATGTTTCACTGGTTTTGATAACGGATTTGGATGAAGGTGTATGGGATTCAGTACACAACACCCTTTTTGTGAGTTTTGAGCCTTAGAGCAATCCTTATATTTGTAACACCCCCAATCCGCTCAGGGATATTACACGTCGTAGAACCTTTCCTCAAGGATCTACCAGGCTGGTAACAACATAAAACAACTCAACCATGCCTTTAAGGCTGAAAGGACTCAGTAGACCGATTTGGTCTTTCAATAAATACATACAACTCAAATACAACTCATGCCCACGCAGGGGTCAAAACACAACCACACCCGTACAACGGGAAAAATATAGCAGCGGAAAATAAAGTACAACTGAACCAATAAACAATGTACGGTTCCTCATGTGATTAGTATCGATCATCTTTCATCATCCTTCGTGCCGACCCTGTGTTATGCTCCAAAACCTGAATGCAAAAATAGACATCCACCCCCCGAATACTCGGGGGTTAGCAAAACTCCACTGTTTTGCTAGTGCAAGTACAAAGTGCAAATACGAGCCATACAATTCACATTTCACGAATAACAATAACCAGGAATCCTTAAAAATCCAAACGTGATGAAAAGTACTTCCCGAGGCAAGAGTTTGGTAAAACATTCTAAAACCGAAAGGTCACAAATCAAGGGAAAACAATTTATAAAACAGTTTGAATTTCCATCGAGAGTTTTAATAGGAAACAATTTAGGATTACCGAATCCTTCACTTTCCAAAAATCAACAGTGTCACAGCCCAAAGGTTTTGTTTTCGCAAATAAAACCAACCATAATACACAAGTTTAAAAACCCACGTCATACGTCCTCGACGGACATAAAATACACACGCACCCGTGAAGTTTCACTCGTGAATCTAGGTCGAAGCCAATGGAATTCCCTCTGTGGCCCCGTCGAACAATGGATTAAATGATGTTAAACACAAGAATACTACCAATATTAATCATACCCATCATGAATTAATCAACAACACGGAACAAATCGGACAAAAATGCAAAAACCCCCAAATTCACGAAATTAGGGTTCTAAGGAAGATTACCTTGATTCGCTCGATCAAAGGATGATAACGGATGATTGATTGATGATATAACCTCAAGAACTTCATGGATTTGTTGTTAAACAACATGGCTCCATGATAAGTACACCCTCAGCCGCGGAAGAGAAGGAGAAGAAGGAGAAAAATGGCCGAAAACCCATCTGCAGAGCCTTATATAGGCTGTCTTCCGGCCGAGTTACGTACGTAACCGGCCAAGGGCTTACGTACGTAACGGGGCCATGGCTGAGACGCTGCCCAAAAATGCCGGCATCCTTACGTACATAACCAGACAAGGGTTACATACGTAACCGGCATTACGTACGTAACTGCCAAGCGCTACCGTACGTAACTCGGCCAGTGCCGACCTGGGCCCAGACTGCCCGGCCATGACTCGGCCGGGGCCAACTCCGACGGCCCGAACGACCCTGAAACCCGAACTTGAATACGAATCAAAGATACGGTTACGAAGTACTCGCAAAGACGAATTCGAGCACTAAGAGAACACACGATTCCGACCACCCGAGGACTCAAAATTCGACAACGGAAAGTAATGTTGCGATAATTCTTTACACGCAAGTGCACGTCATCGTTTACAAGTAATAAAGTGATAAGTAGAGTATCGTTCCCACGAGGACTGAATCTCTAACTACCGATTTCTTCGTATTCCAATTTTATTTGAACAATCGAATTTGGGTTTGTGCAATTAATAACTAAAGGAATTACTAAAAGACTAGTAGAAAACGATAGCTTGAATAAAAGAAATCAAATGATGAATAAGTCTACGGTTCTGAATCCACCTTAGTTTATCCGAATTTACTCTCGATTATCCGTAATAAATAATTTTCCCAATTTATTGAAGGCGGAGATTGCTAATATATTATACCGCCTCTCCCGAGGTCAATAGATTTATCTAAAGGCGAATAACGCACTCTATCCCTAGGTGAATTATTTCGTCGATAGGCAAAAAGCATGAAATCTCCCAAAGGCCACGTAGTTCCTATGAGTATATTCCTATCTCACAGAATAAAACGGTCCTCACCAATAGTTCCTCACCAAATCTCCTCTCCCGATTCGAAGTGAATGATTTAATCAATACAACTATTGGCCAGATAATTGCAAGCATTAAACACAATTGGGAAAACTCAATAAAAACGTAATTAATTGGATAATCTCAAGAAATTCGTCAAAACATAGGTTTCATCAAAACCCTAGATTAGGGCTTTATCCTGACATACTAATAATTGCAATTACAGAATAAATAAATGAAAGCATAAAATTCAAACGCAGATGAAGCTCGGATTCCTCCGTTCTTCAGCTTATGCCCTCTGCCCTTGAAGTCTTCTGCTTCCCTCTTCTTCTGCCGTCTCCAAGCTTAAGCTCTTAAAGATTAAAGATCCAAAGATTTATTAATTAGGGTCTTAAACCCTATTTATAGCTCAGCACATCCACAAATCGCGTCCGTATCAGTCGGTCGAAAACTGGCTTCGAAACGGCCCAAAATCCGCGCGGACATACAAAAACCGCCAAGTGTGCCGCGGCGCACTAAACCTGTGCCGCGGCACAGAGCCTTGACTTTAAACACAGGCGTCATCAATTTCTTCTGTGCCGCGGCTCACCTGGGCTGTGCCGCGGCACAGAGTACAGTGTACTCGGCCTTCGGCTGGGTGTCTTCCTGTGCCGCGGCTCAGCTTCCTTGTGCCGCGGCTCAGAGTCCAGATTTTCCGTTTTCGCCCGTTTTGCCTCGTTTTAGCTTCCGGACTTCAATTTCCTGTCAATCATACAAAATTAAGGCATTAAAAGCTCATTTAGACGATTTCATTCTCCAAAATACTACAAAATAATGATAAATAAGCGTATAAAAATACGCCTAACAAATACCCCCAAACTTAAGCCTTTGCTTGTCCTCAAGCAAAAAGAATTAAATTCAATAAAAGAATGTCGTGAATCATCGTGCAACTCATAGTGTTCAACCTAATCAATACTATCCTGTAATTCTCTCTAAATAATACGAGTGTCATAAAAGCGAGCACTCGAATAATGATTCTGCAAAGTAATCAAGTTCAGTCCTAATCACTCGTTCATGAAGAAAATCCAGCTCAAAGATTAACAAAACGTGAGTCAAATCGACCGTCAATATGAAAGGCTAAAATAAACAAGCTAGTTCGTCCCGTTCCACAGTCTAACGGCACAATTTTCACGAGTTTCATAACAATTAAACCTCGGACAGTTTTTCCTTATATATATGTTCAAGAATTTGATTCGAGTTGACCACTAGGTTAGGATCTCGGGATGTTTCATCGGGATAATCCTAGGGTGGAAACTCCATTCTCATGTATTGGAAAACCGTTTGACGTAAAAGACACTCATGGGGCACATGGATGCTTCTAGTTACTAAGTTCCCGTCTACAGCGGAGAAACAACTCGAATATATAATTTCCGCATGTCCGAATCAAGGTTGCCGTTTTACGCGAGAGTAAACAGCGGGTCACGCGAATACCCCCGGTTACTAGGCTCCCTTTCATTGGCACATGTGAAATATCTAAATCACTAGTCTAATCAGGGTCGTCGTTTTACGCGAGAGTAAACAACGGGTCACGCAAATGCCCCCGGTTACTAGACTTCCCTTCATAGAACACATTATCTCGACTTTTTGGGAAAAACTGACCGACTCTAAACTCAATCTAAGTGCCAAAACGACTAAAGAAACAGTACGACTCACTATCCGGAAAATGTAGCCAAACGTATTGACGATGATTTTAAAAGAAGTATGTATCGTCTCTTATCTGCCAAGACTTCTACAATCACGAAAATTTTGGACCTAAATGAATACTAAGCAGAACAGAAATAACTGACTACAACTCGACTAAAACTCGACCGTTTCTTCAGAGAGAAAAACAGTGTCGTAACATCAGTATCACACAAATAGAAGCACGAAAAATTCACGAATAAAGAAAAACTAAGACAAGCAAGGCTATCTAAAAAAAATTTTTTTACGCAAAGTAATGAAAAGTGCAACAAAATAAAGTACAACAATAAAATAAAGTACAGCAATGAATGTAGAAACTAAAAGTAAATCCCCCCCAAACTTAGGACGTACATTGACCTCAATGGACAAAAATGATATGCAATAAAAGTAAAAGGTCAAGTACTCTCCTCCAGTCTGCTCAGGAGCTGGTGCCGGCATCGTCCGGTGAGGAGGTTGGTGTGGCTGGCCGGGCGGGCGCAATAAATGGCCCGTCGGGATGCAGGATATGGGCCGTCCGTGCGGCGAGGTGCTCCTGATGATAAGCATCCCTCGCATCAAGACGCCTCGCCTCTCGTCGGCTGGCCCGGCGGGCCTGCTCTCGCATCTCGGCTCTGACGGCAGCTACAACGCTCTCCCGCTCCGTCCGCTGCTCCTCCCGCATGGCAGCCATCAAGCTCTCTCTCTCTCTCCTCATCTCATCTCTCTCTCTCCTCGTCTCCTCTCTCAGCTCCTCTCTCTCTCCTCAGATCCTCCCTCAGCCCATCAAACAACTCCTGCAACCTCGCTCTGTCGGGTGGCGGGCCGGCATCTCCATGCGTCAACAAAAGCGGCTCGGGGGACCCTTCGTGGGCCTCCTCTAGCAGAAATCCTCTCCCCCGAGCGTGCGCCGATGCTCCTCCCCACTGGTCAAAGTGCGATATGATGCGGTGGTCGATCGGGGCCTGGGGGGCAAGCATCGGCTAGTCGTCTGACCACGTCAGCCCCGACTGCCGGCATAAAGCGCAGATGAGAGAGGGGTGCTTCAACCCCGTCTTGGCCCCCCCCTGGATACACTGGAAGATAGATCGGACCAGGATGGGGGCCACATCGAAACGCAGCCCG
The DNA here is from genome assembly GCA_033398695.1 of Orobanche coerulescens. Classification (NCBI taxonomy): domain Eukaryota; kingdom Viridiplantae; phylum Streptophyta; class Magnoliopsida; order Lamiales; family Orobanchaceae; genus Orobanche; species Orobanche coerulescens. Next base: position 68,618,523 of record CM065809.1, read on the forward strand.
GAAGTGATAGCAAAAAGTGTCCGGGCGCGGGAGAGAAAGACTGTATGGATCTGGGAGGTGGAGTCAATGCGTGCGCAGATAAAATAAAGCCAGGCACGCCCGAGCCGGCTGAGGCGCGAGCTCCTGAAGTGAAAAGTGGAAGAACCCTGTGCCCGCTGCTCCCAGTCGGTATCGGGCTGTGCAATGGTCTCGAGCAGGGCCTCCTTCGTGAGGCTGGTCATCACTCGGTCATAAGCTGACTCGTCAACCACCGGAAACCCAAAAAGCCTCCGAATAGCAGCCGTGGAGAAATCAACTGTAACCCCTCAGACGTCGACCTAAGTCCGAGACTCTAAAGACGGCAACGTATGCCCTGCCCGAATGTGCTTGAGCAGTGCGCTGGCGTAGAACTCCTGCACGATCGAGATAACCGCTGGCTCGGGGGGTGCAGCAAATCTGGCCCACCCCATCTCATCAATCATAGCGAGCAATTCCCCGTCCTGAGGAGCTGGAGTAAACCCCCTCTCCGGAATAAGCGGTCGTGGCCGGATCTTTTCATTGAATATCTTGTGAATTTCAGGGTCCGAAAATTGGTGCCCCTCCGCCTCGGCCCGACCACGAGAGGTCTCCCCTCGAGTAGGGGATGACTCGGTCCTAGCTCTCTTGCTCAGTTTCTTTGTTCTCGCCATAATCAGTCCTGAAAAGTAAAACATGAGGGTTTATTTACGCAACAATAATAACAATGATCTACGCTCGGCTAAGGATGTCCAGTCAGAAATCCCGAATTTAACAACAAAAACGCATAGGTGAGAGAAGGATGAAATTGGACTTAAACGTTTAACCTGGATGTAAGGGTAGGGCTTGCTGTAAATTCAAAACGTATACGTTGCACGACATATTCAAAAGATTGCTTTTCCAAAGAAAAATTTTCACTTAGGCACTTTATCAAACACCTTGAGGGCACAAGTTTACTTGAAGAATAAACATGGTTATAGCTCAATTCAACCCCCAAGAACAGAAAAGCAATTCAATCATTATCAACACAACACTCTCAACTCATTGATATTCCGATCTAACCATGAAAAATTGATTAAAAATACCAAGTTATTCTCTAACAATCATAAAACCTTTTGAAGGAAAATAATATGTTCAATTCATCCAAAGCATAAACAATTTCCAAATTTAAACCATAAGCAAGTGGAGAGTAAGGATTTGAACATACCTTTTGGTTGGTTTTGTGAAGAATGCAAGAAGAAATCGCAAGAAAAATTGGAAGAACTTCGTCGGCCGGTTCGCTACTGGGAGGGAAGGAGAAAGGAAGAAAATAATACCTGGGTGCTCGGACGATTGTGAATTATAAGCTACCAGGCCTTTTCAGATTCCGCATAGTGTGCCGCGGCACAGCTAAATTGAGCCGCGGCACAGGGTACAGTCCCTTTTACCTGTGTTCTCGTTTTGTCGTGTGCCGCGGCACAGATTTCGTGTGCCGCGGCTCAATGCTCAAGTGTGCCGCGGCTCATTTATGTTGTGCCGCGGCACAGGGTACAGTTGGTTTAGCCTCCCCTTGCTATTGATGTGTGCCGCGGCTCACAATACCTGTGCCGCGGCTCAGACTTCAGTTTCTTCCCTGGGACTTTCCTGCACAGAATTTTGAGAAGAAAACGTTAAAAGCGAGAGGCAGAAGCAAATTGAAGCACAAAAATGATGAAAAATAAGAATCACGAATGCAAGAAAAATAAAGAAATGCAAAAAATCTACAACTACGAACTCGGGTTGCCTCCCGAGAAGCGCTAAGTTCTGATCTTGATAGGACCTATTGGAAAACATTAGTTCGCTTTTCGCAAACTCCATTTGGTTTCCGCCCCGTTCATCGAACCGTTCATATTTTTGTTAAAATTATGACCATTGGTCGTTAGCGATTCGACTTTCGGTTCGGTCATCAAATGTTGTTTGCGAAAAGGTTTCGACGTGAATAACTTCCCGAAACACCCGGTTTTTCCATGACTAATTTTCCGCTGGGCTTTCGGCTTACTCTCCTCCTTCACAAACGCACTCAAGACTGCAGCAAATTTGTCCTCATGCTCGAGGAACGCCACTCGTTCTACATCCTTCTTAAGACTTGGATCATTTAACACAAAATCTGAATTTTCCAAACGACGATTTTTTCGGTGCTTTCCTCTTTCAACAACATCCACACTTTCAATTTGTGACCTTTTATCAACACTTCCGGGACATGGAAACGATTTGAATACTTGAAAAGTAACTTGCTCGTCTTGGACCCTCAGAGTTAACTCCCCTTTTTCCACGTCTATAAGGGTTCGGCCCGTCGCTAGAAATGGTCGTCCCAAGATGATTGGAATATCTTCATCTTCATCCATGTCGAGTACGATGAAATCGGCCGGAAAGATGAACTTATCAACCTTGACTAATACATCCTCGATCACTCCCCTCGGATACTTTATCGATCGATCCGCCAATTGTAAGGAGACTGTTGTTGGCTTGGCTTCCCCAATATTCAGCTTTTTCAAAATCGACAGAGGCATGAGGTTGATACTAGCACCAAGATCGCATAGTGCCTTATTAAATGAAAGATTCCCCATGGTGCACGGTATGTTGAAGCTTCCCGGATCTTTCAATTTAGGTGGGAGCTTCTTTTGAAGAATTGCACTGCACTCCTCTGTCAAGGCGACCGTTTCAAACTCCTCAAGCTTTCTTTTCTTCGATAATATCTCTTTCATGAACTTGACGTAACTCGGCATCTGTTCCAATGCGTCGGCGAACGGAATGTTTATGTGAAGCTTTTTAAACACATCAAGGAACTTAGAAAATTGTTTGTCCGCCCTTCTTTGCTGTAATCTCTGCGGAAACGGGACGGGGGACACACATGTCTTCGAGTTGTCCGGCTTCAAATCCTTCGACTCCTCTGGCTTTAAATCCTTCTCTTCCTCAATTTCCTTCTTCTTTTCACACCGCTCGGGCTGATCCAGCACCTCTTTCCCACTTCTTAAGCTGATTGCGTTTAGACTCTCTCTAGAATTTGTCTCTGTTGTACTCGGCAATGCTCCCTCCGGATGAGCTGTCAACACATTAGCAATTTGGCCCAGCTAGACCTCCAAGTTCCGAATGGAAGCGGAATGATTTTGCAATGTAGCTTCAGTACGGGTCATAAATTGACTCGTATTTGCCGCTAATTTTGCAAGTGCTTCCTCGAGAGACACTTTGGGGGCGGGAGGGGGCTGCTATTGATTCTGGGCGAACGGGGGCTGGTGTGAGTTCTGTCCGTTTCTCCATGAAAAGTTGGGATGATTTCGCCACCCCGGATTATAAGTGTTGGAGTACGGGTTATTCGGCCGATTCCCATTTCCCACGAATTGAGCCTGCTCCATCTGATGTTGCTCGAACGGGTTTCCAACTTGACACTCCGCGCTGGGGTGTGATCCGTTACACCAATTGCATGTCTCAATGGTAACGGGGGAAGGTGCGTGCGAGAATGCCTGGAGCTGTTGGGTCAAAGCGGCGACTTGAGCTGACAAGGTGGAAATCGGATCATTGCTTGAAACTTCCATGACTCTCTTCGGTGTCAATCTTTCTGATGGCCATTGGTATGCGTTTGCGGCCATATCTTCCAAAAGCACGTGTGCCTCGGCCATAGATTTTCCCATCAAGGCCCCACCAGAGGCCGCATCCACGAGGGTGCGTGTAGAAGCACTCAAACCATTATAGAACGTATGAAGCTGAAGCCAATCAGGAATGCCGTGATGAGGGCATCTTTGTAGCAAATCTTTATATCGCTCCCACGCCTCGTGGAGCGATTCCATATCGTACTGACCAAAGGTGGTTATTTCGTCTCTCAACCTCGCCGTCTTAGCAGGTGGGAAGAATTTGGCAAGGAAGGCTTGCGCTAACCTCTCCCATGTTGTAATCGACCCTGGCGGTAAGGAATTTAACCAGAATTTTGCTTTATCCCTCAAAGAGAAAGGGAAAAGCCTCAATCGGATGGCATCGTCGGTGACACCATTAGTCTTGAACGTGTCGCATATCTCAAGGAAAGAAGCAATATGGGCATTCGGGTCGTTATTCGGCGATCCACATTGGCTACTTTGCACCATCTGAATAATAGCAGGCTTGATCTCAAAATTATTAGGTTGGATAGTGGGACGCCGAATTCCCAAAAAATTAGCGTTGATCTGCGGCATGGCATAATCTCGAAGAGCTAGTTCCGGTTGAACTTGCCGCACTTGGTTATCTCCTCCTTGGACTTCGATATTCTCGGCCATGTTGGCCGTAAATCGCAACTCTCTTTTCTCCTTTTTGTTCCTTCTTAGAGTGCGCTCGAGCTCGGTATCCAAAGGTAGTAGGCCTTCGTTCTGAGTTTTCTCATGCACTACACGAAAGGTCCCGAAAGGAAAAACAAATAAACGAAATTAAATACACAAAAATAAAAATAAAGCGCTCAAATTAAGACTGGAAATACTTAAATCGATATTAGAAAATTTGGTCCCGCAACGGCGCCAAAAACTTGTTGCGATAATTCTTTACACGCAAGTGCACGTCATCGTTTACAAGTAATAAAGTGATAAGTAGAGTATCGTTCCCACGAGGACTGAATCTCTAACTACCGATTTCTTCGTATTCCAATTTTATTTGAACAATCGAATTTGGGTTTGTGCAATTAATAACTAAAGGAATTACTAAAAGACTAGTAGAAAACGATAGCTTGAATAAAAGAAATCAAATGATGAATAAGTCTAGGGTTCTGAATCCACCTTAGTTTATCCGAATTTACTCTCGATTATCCGTAATAAATAATTTTCCCAATTTATTGAAGGCGGAGATTGCTAATATATTCTACCGCCTCTCCCGAGGTCAATAGAATTATCTAAAGGCGAATAACGCACTCTATCCCTAGGTGAATTATTTCGTCGATAGGCAAAAAGCATGAAATCTCCCAAAGGCCACGTAGTTCCTATGAGTATATTCCTATCTCACAGAATAAAACGGTCCTCACAAATAGTTCCTCACCAAATCTCCTCTCCCGATTCGAAGTGAATGATTTAATCAATACAACTATTGGCCAGATAATTGCAAGCATTAAACACAATTGGGAAAACTCACTAAAAAGGTAATTAATTGGATAATCTCAAGAAATTCGTCAAAACATAGGTTTCATCAAAACCCTAGATTAGGGCTTTAGCCTGACATACTAATAATTGAAATTACAGAATAAATAAATGAAAGCATAAAATTCAAACGCAGATGAAGCTCGGATCCCTCCGTTCTTCAGCTTCCGCCCTCTGCCCTTTAAGTCTTCTGCTTCCCTCTTCTCCTGCCGTCTCCAAGCTTAAGCTCTTAAAGATTAAAGATCCAAAGATTTATTAATTAGGGTCTTAAATCCTATTTATAGCTCAGCACATCCACAAATCGCGTCCGTATCAGTCGGTCGAAAACTGGCTTCGAAACGGCCCAAAATCCGCGCGGACATACAAAAACCGCCAAGTGTGCCGCGACGCACTAAACCTGTGCCGCGGCACAGAGCCTTCAGCTTTAAACCTGGGCGTCATCAATTTCTTACGTACGCGGCTCACTGGCATGCCGCGGCACGAGTACTGATGTACTCGGCCTTGGTGGTGTCTTCTGTGCCGCGGCTCGGCTTCCTTGTCTGCGGCTCGAGTCCAGATTTGCCGTTTTCGCCCGTTTTGCCTCGTTTTAGCTTCCGGACTTCAATTTCCTGTCAATCATACAAAATTAAGGCATTAAAAGCTCATTTAGACGATTTCATTCTCCAAAATACTACAAAATAATGATAAATAAGCGTATAAAAATACGCCTAACAAGTAATTACCCCAAACATTGGGAAATTACGAAAATGGCCCAAAACGTCCGAAATATACGATACATGATTGAAACACCAAGCCGAAGCTTGCAACATGAATAATAACATTAAATGAACTTACGAGAAAGTCGAAACAATAGTTTCGGACGAGATTCGCAAGAATCGAACTCAAGTGCGGAAAAACCGCTAAAAAGCACGGAATTCAATAAAACGACACCGAAACGAACTCGGATGTCAAAAAGTGTAGAATTAATCATTCCCAGAATGACGAAACGTTCATCAGCGGTTCGTCAAAACGGACTTCTGCCAAAAAAAAAAGAAATTACCGGAAATCGAAATTACGGGTATTACATTCTACCCTCCTTAAAAGAAGTTTCGTCCCGAAACTTAAAACAAGTAGGGAGAAGCAATATCCCCTGCCAGGAAAACTCGATGAGATACGCAAAAACTGAAAACTCGCGCCCGACGGCGAAATGCTGCAAGAAACGCAAGGAGACATACGGCGTGAAAACACGCTCCACGACGACAAACACAACGCCACCGGTAGAAACATAATAAAACCAACAAGTGACAAGCGTCATCAAACAGATAGTACAATCAAGTCGATTATCCGAACAGTCACAAGACACACGAACGAAAATCAATACGATTGAGCAACCCAATGGTTCATCAATCAAAACGCGAGCCAAACGCTGAACAAATACGGAATTCCACCGCCTAAGGGTTGGAAGATCGAAAACAAGACTAATTTCCCGAACTTAAGGGAATTACGAAGGAGCCTGAATGCTCAACAATCACGAAACGAGAACAAAAATCGAACAAACAAATGATCGAGACAACAAAAATCGAACAATCATGTCCGAAACACGAAGGATAATAAAATTCAAACAACAACTCCCAGGATGATCTGGTGAGAACAACGAGACATGCATTCCCATAAGATCCACAGGAAAGGGAATAGCGATTGAAAAGTTACAACGACAAACGAGTTATCCCGAAACAATACCACCCTCGTTCGATCAACAAAACCAAGGGATAGGGAAAGTTCAGAAAATATTAACGAGCATAAACGAGTCGACAGAGTCGAAAACACAGGAGTTCCAAAACTGATCCACTTCGAATAAAAGAATTAGTAGAACCAAAAGATGTTTCTTCCGAACAAGGTTCACAAAAATCAAACCAAATTCGGAAAAGTCACAGCGATAAACAGATCGACCCACAACAAGATCACAGTTCGTTCAGACGATGAAACCGAAATACAGAACAAGTTCATAAAGTATCAACGAACACGAGCGAATCGATAGACTAGAGAAAGAGAAAATACAGAAGTCAAAATAGTACGGTTATTACCTTCGACCTCGTCGACGAAATTCACAAAAACGGAAGCAAGGTAACAAGACATTAAACGACCGACACATAACGGAACCATCACCGATGCACACAGTCATACCATACCAAGCTCTAACAGTTCGCACATGCGCGACAACGCAGAAATCACTATGAGGCGACAATATTCAATACCAACATTCCACCTCTCACAGAGGGCTAACACGACAAATGTGTGGAAAGCGACTCAACGCTCACACCACCAATTCGATCATACTCGGGAGCAAACATCAAAACCACAACGCGAACATCGTACATACATACCCAGCCCTCAAACGGGAATGGATAGGTTTTAAAAATGAAAACCTCATTTTGAAAATAATTTAGAAGAACACCGGTTGATCTTGAGTATCACCTTTAAAAAAAATACAAAAGTGAAACATCGTTATCGAGACTTTGGAGAACCATTTCGCATTTGATAAAAATGAGGACACTTTCTCTCGGTGAAAACTTTCAGAATAATTGACCCTCGGGTCTAAGTAAAAGTGTTTCTAAAACAATGAAAATATCTCAAAACATTTTGGTCCTCGAGGTAGAAGAATCTTGAAACATATTGTGGCACCTTGGATGTACCACGAGAAAATAATTCATTTTAAAAGTACGTCTCGAAATTTATTTTCTAAGATACTCAAGGTTTTCAAAGATAATTCAATGGGCTAGAGTGCCCGAAGATTTCAGGTAATTACACGAAAAATTATAGCACCATGGGTCCCGCGCCGGAACTCACCAGGCTAGAAACCATTTACAACGTTAAAAATTCCGATGACGGTAATATTTCAAAAACTTACAAAAGCCATTTACAAAATACTAAATACCGTCATAAGAATTTGGCCAAAACGATCAAGGCCAAAATGCCAAAAACTTAGTTTAGGGAACCGATTTTCTAAATAAAACTCAGTCGGCAAAATACCGAAAGCCATTATAAAAGAACTCACGCAGTGGATAAAAGAAATAAAGTCAAACATGCACAATCCAGCAACACTACTCCTCATATGAACGAAATATGAGGGTCAAATAACCACATATCAAGAAATCAAAATCCATAAGAGGATTCCGTCATTTAACAAATAATCATAAAAATAGCTCGTGTCACACGAGGCACAACGCAAAAAAAGGAGACTTACATCCACAGGTCGCACGAAGATGATGATCGCCCCACAATACTAATCACGACCAACAAACTCAGACGACGCGTCGCGACACGACTCAGTCAGATAAAATCCGACAAGACAAAACTCAATAGACACCACTGATCTGACAGCCTAGGTTTCCACAACCTAAGCTCTGATACCATATTTGTAACACCCCTAATCCGCTCAGGGATATTACACGCCGTAGAACCTTTCCTCAAGGATCTACCAGGTTGGTAACAACATAAAACAACTCAACCATGCCTTTAAGGCTGAAAGGACTCAGTAGACCGATTTGGTCTTTCAATAAATACATACAACTCAAATACAACTCATGCCCACGCAGGGGTCAAAAAACAACCATACCCGTACAACGGGAAAAATATAGCAGCGGAAAATAAAGTACAACTGAACCAATAAATAATGTACGGTTCCTCATGTGATTAGTATCGATCATCTTTCATCATCCTTCGTGCCGACCCTGTGTTATGCTCCAAAACCTGAATGCAAAAATAGACATCCACCCCCCGAATACTCGGGGATTAGCAAAACTCCACTGTTTTTCTAGTGCAAGTACAAAGTGCAAATACGAGCCATACAATTCATATTTCACGAATAACAATAACTAGGAATCCTTAAAAATCCAAACGTGACGAAAAGTACTTCCCGAGGCAAGAGTTTGGTAAAACATTCTAAAACCGAAAGGTCACAAATCAAGGGAAAACAATTTATAAAACAGTTTGAATTGCCATCGAGAGTTTTAATAGGAAACAATTTGGGATTACCGAATCCTTCGCTTTCCAAAAATCAACAGGGTCACATCCCAAAGGTTTTGTTTTCGCAAATAAAACCAACCATAATACACAAGGTTAAAAACCCACGTCATGCGTCCTCGACGGACATAAAATACACACGCACCCATGAAGTTTCACTCGTGAATCCAGGTCGAAGCCAATGGAATTCCCTCCGTGGCCCCATCGTGTAATATCCGCAAATTCGATTTCCGGTAATTTTTCTTTTTGGCGAATGTCCATTTTGGTGACTTGCTTGGGACCGTTTCGTCATCCTGAGAATGATTAATTCTACTCTTTTTGTCATCCAAGTTCGTTTCGGTGTCGTTCTGTTGAATTCCGTGTTCTTTAGCGACTTTTCCACGTACGAGTTCGACTTTGTTAGATCACCATTAATTTTTGGAAACTCCAAAAATTCTGAATCTTTGCAATATTATAAAGCATAGAGTTAGCTTTCCAATGGTTCAAACGGTGAGTCAATCGGAGTCCAGACGAGGGAGTTATGGTCAAAATAGCTAAGTCACTCTCATTTTCCAGATTCGGCCAAAACCGTCTGTACCCTGTGCCGCGGCACACTTCGACTGAGCCGCGGCACACATGACAGTCAACCCTATATCTGCGTTTTTTTGAGCAGATCACCTCATTTTTTCCCCATTTCTTCACTTGGGCACGAGAGAGAAGGCTTGAGAGAGAGAAGTTTCTTCACCTATCACTTGAGTGTGTGATTTCTCTTCATCTCTTTTCGATTGTGAAGCTCGGATCATCGATCTATCGCGTACTCTTTGAATCATAGTGCTTGGATCTTCAAGAGGTAATTTCTTCAACATATTGGATTTCGATTTTGTATTGGGTAATGATGTTTTGGATGTTAAAATCATGGTGTATGAAGTGATATACGCATGATTATGGACACGTTTGAGTATTCATCGGATTATTGAAAGATTATTCAAGAACACTTTGAATATTGTGTTGGATTTTGGGGGTTTTCGTAGATTCGTCCGATTTATGCGATTTGAAGCTTGAGAACCTTGAGATTATGATATATCTATGCCCTATGCGTGTTTTTCTTACGATTTTACGGGTTGGATTGTGCCGTTTTAGAACTTGTGGGAGTTTGGGCGATTTCCCAACCTTTAGTTGTTCACCCGTTTATTTTCTTGAATCGTAGACGAGTTTCGGGAGTCTCTTCGTGTAATTTGAGTATGGATAATTAATTGTCATTTCCTTGCGAATCGTTTAGGTGCCAGAAGCGCGTTCTTGGACCTACCGAACTCATACCCTTCCTCCGTTCGATTTCTCGATGTCTCAAAGGCAAGTATACATTTATGATTGTACGTTCTCGACTTTGAAAGTAAGAGATATTGATGGTATGATATGAACGAACCGTTTTTACGGCATTCATAGATATATTGATGGCATATTATGAACGAACCATTTTTACGGCATTCTTGTATGTATTGTTGGCATGTAATGAACCAACCGTTTCTACGGCATTCACATGCGTCTTATGAGATTTTAGTTATTCCGGAATACTAGTCTTAAATTGATGAATTGACGGTTACATTTACTTTATTGTCGAGGAGTATTGTGTTTCATATTGATGTACTTGCACTAGCTATTCGACGGCTAGCCCCTTTATGGGGGAAATACGTTTCATGTAATTCAGGTTCCAGGAGAACGGACAGGAGGGTATCGGGTCGGCATGAAGATGATGGGCAAGTGTGATACTGTGTCTTGTCTCCGGTTATCTTTTTGGATTCCTCCATTCAGTGTTGTTGTACTGGAATGGATTTTAAATACTCGAGTATTGTATTTTCAGTTTCCTTGATGTTCCGGCCTGTGTTGCCGAGGTATTGATTTGTGTGGTGATGTATATGGTTTCATTGGTTATGGTTTTTAATACCATTTGTATTGTCCTTCATTCCATTGTATGTAGACCTTCTCAGTCAAGTTTCATAGTTCCGCGTATGTTTAGCCTTGTGGGTCCCACGGCGGGGCTCACGGCGCTGTAATATACCCTGAATAACTTGGGGGTGTTACAGAATATGGTATTAGAGCTTAGGATTATGGATACCTAGGCTGTCGGTCTTTTGGGTCGGTTGAGTCGGCATTTGCCCACAGTATCACTACTCTGCCATCATCACAGTGCGACCGGTACTTGTAAGCCCTCTCACTCTTCTTGTATTTTTCTTAATCGTTTCGTTTATAGCTTGGTATTCTTGGGAATTGGTCACTTCCAGAATGTGCGATTTGGATTATACTTACGCACGTGTGTGCCCTTCAGAATGTTGGCTGAAAGTAGGAATAATCGTGGCCGTGGTCACGGACGTGAACTCTTCCTTGAGAATTTGTTAAATTGCTAATTGCGATATTGGTGTGTATCGGTATTATGTTGAGACTTTGTTTAGGAGTCGTATGCTAGTATCACGGGAGATCTTCGACTTCACAGACTTGTAAGTATGTTGTTCAGATTATTCGATAATTCTTGGTGAATTTGAATTCCCGTTGAAATGTTGTTTGTGCGAGTGATTGCAAGTTTCGAGGACGAAACTTATTTTTAAGGGGGGTAGAGTGTAATACCCCGATTTTTTCGGATATATTTTTTTTTTCGTTTATATGTTGGATGTCATTGATGGATAATTGTGTTTGAGGATGATGTGAACGTATGACAATGTTGTTGAATGCGTATATGTATTCATTGTGCCGTATGATCGTTCGGTATGTCGAGATGTTGGTCGAGAATAGCGGAAAATGGCTAAGTACATCTACGTTAGCGCACGCTATAGGGTATGCCTAGCGCGTGCTGAAATATATACTTAACGTACGCCACGGTGCATACTTAGCGCACGCTAAGAGGTTTGAGTTACGTACGCTAAGGAGGACCCCTAACGTACGTAAGGTATTCTGGATAAGGTCCGTAAAGTGGCCGGCTGTAGGCCTGCATCGCTTATTATCGGCGATTAACGCACGCTAATTTCAGATCGTCAACAGGGGATCTTGGCTTTATTGGTTGCTTTCGGCGTGTAGGACCCGGGCATCTTATGGGAAGGTACAGGTTGTCGGGTCAACGACGATTAGCGCGCGCTAAGGTCGAGGAATAGCGCACGCTACTGAGCATTTCACTGTAGCAAGTCAACGCCTATTTGCGTACGTCAATGCATGGGCATTACGTACGTTAGATGAATTTCGAAGCAATGCAGTAGCTTCTGGACTTCCCGATAGCGCACGCTATCAAGGAAGGATAGCGCACGCTTGTTCTATAGCGCACGCTAAATATAAAGGTCTAGCGCGCGCTAGTGATGTGTTTTATAGAGAGGATAGACGAGTTCTAAGAGGCATTTTGTCCATTCTCCTTCTTTCAGTCAAGAGAGAGAGCCTTGGGAAGTACTTGAAGTTCCTAAACACTGAGAGATGATTCTCTTAAACAAGATTAAGATGGAGAGCTCGGATTTAAGTATTGTTCTTGAAGTTTTGATGATTCTTGGAATGGAGTTCAATTATTCTTCTTCGTGGTTCGTTTTTTTTAAGGATTACTACTTGGGAGGGAGTATGTTGGGAATCGTGTATTTTGATGTTCGTCTTATTTCAATGTAAATGCATAAATTGGACTGTACTTTTATCCAGTGCGTGAGTATTTTGAAATTGCTTTTGGTATTTTGCCAACTGAATTTTTATTTTGTAAAACCGATTCCCTAAACTGAGTTTTTGGCATTTTAGCCTTGATCGTTTTGACGGTATTTGGAAAATGATTTTTTTTAGTATTTGAAAAATATTACCGTCATCGGTCTTTTTGGCATTTTTGTAATGACGTGGAAAATTGTGCTTAGCCTGGTAAATCCTTGTGAGAAGGGTTTACGGCGTGTAATATTCCCAGGAGGATCTGGGGTGTTACAATTATGGTATCATGTGATAATGTTATACGAGATTTATTGGAATTGTAATAAGAGATTTCGGATGTTGATATGATTATTGAGATCTTCTTCATATGATGATAATGGTTTTGTTGCGATTCTTGAGGTTGTATGAATGACATGATGAAGAAAATGGTAACATGGAGATATATACCTCGGATATGTTGTTCTGAACGTGATTTCGGATATTTCATGTTCTTGAAGAACTCTTGAATTATACGAGGTGAAGAAAATTTTTAAGAAGTGTTGATGTTTTGAAAATGAATATGGAATATTCATATCTAGAGCTAAACTATGTGTTGGAAATAACATTCGTATAGGAATACGAATGTGATTATGAGTTTGATGAGACTATTATTCATCTTTGAATTTGGAAGCCCATACGTATGGAGCAAATATTCAAGTCGAATGATTGGATTGTTTGATAATCTTTTAAATATGATTATCTATTGTTTTGAACCAGTCGGATGATTCGAATTGATGACGGTCATAAGTAAATTTTAACGATAGATTTACGAGAAGGGAACCTTGTCAATTCGTATTTAAGAATTGAGTTTGGAACATTTAGACCCTTATTATTGGTCCGAATTGGTTGCTGATATGATCATCATATTTCGACTCGTATTGTGGACAGGAATTGTTAGTGCCTGAGTTGGATTGTTCAGACTGTAATTAGTCGAGATATGGTGAAACGGTTAAGTTTATGGTTTGGTGGTATTGATATTGGTCGTCATCGAACCTGTTGATTATTAATCCTTCGTTTTACAATAAGATATGATGTTTGATCAAGGATTATGACTGTTGTGTTGCGGTTGAGGTTGAAGGGTTCGTAGATTAACTTGGTCGAGACTGAGGAACTCGTAAGACGAAATCAACTGAGTTGGTAACAGTTCGTTGTATTGATATCGAGGCAAGTTTTATACTTGTACTAATCAATGAGATTAATGTTATCATGTAGGTGTACGAATGTGTGTATCATTTCGAGACATGGCCTCTTTATGATTGTATTGATATCAGGGGATTGTTTGATACGACACCCGTCGACAAATTATGCCAAATATTATTGTTGTTCGTAAATGGCCGATTTAAGGCATTGCGATACTTGTTGGTAATATTTGTCGATAGCCGGTTCGCGGTGTCGACGTGTCGATTGTTATTCTTGATTGATGTTCCATCAAGATATTTTTGTGAATCGTCGTTATTGATATCAGTGTTTTTCTATTGATGTCGTTTTGGCCGATTGAAGGCATTGACGTATTCGATTATCATCTTCGTTATCGGTAACCGATTAAAGGTGCCGAGACATCCGTTGTATAATTGTTATCGATTGTCCACTGTAAAGGTAATCGATATATTGAATTGGGATTATCAAAGATAATTCCCATCCGTTGTCAAAAATATTCTCATCCGTTGTATCGTTGTTATCGATTGGCCATTCTACGGTAATCGAAGTATTGAATTGGGACTGTCGAGGATAGTTCCCATCCGTTGAGTTATTATTGTCGTGTTGGCCGACTCAAGGCAACACCCTATTATTCTTGTGAACTCGGTAGTTTTGTGATCGTTGAGGGTTGAGGATTTTCCGAATTGTTGTGTTGTGATTGTTGCTCGTATTAATCGGTCCTTAAGGATTTTGATCCCAGGATGGTTGTTTTGAATATTGTTGGTCGTGTCGATCTTTCATTATTCGTGTGTCATCATTCACTTGGTAAGTCGTATGATCCGTATTGGATATGTTATCCTTTGAGTTCGTTGTCATCTTGTATCGTGTCATATCTGGAATCATGTCTGCGTGCCGATTGGTTATGTGTAGGATTTTTAGCCCGGCACACGATGGTCATGCGTGGATGTTTCCGCAATGGACCGTGCACATGAGACGTAGTTCGTGAGGCTAATTAGGTACATTGTCACACGTATATTCTGGATTCCGTATACGGGGTGGACATGTGCAAGGACACATTTCCGGATCGGGCTTACTGTGATGTCCATCTTTGAGCCGTACAATTTTTGATCGTTCATATTCCATGTTTGATTGGATGTGTTCGACGTTTTGTGAATAAGCGTTCATACGCCAGAGGGGTATGTTCGACAGTCAGGTTTGTTTCTTTGAGATCTCAGACAGATGATTTACTGACTTTGGGTCATTCGCTTTCAGGCCATCGTGATATACAGCTTCGGTTGAGGAGCTTTCAAGACATTGCGATGTATTGGTATTTCTGTTGGAGCCTTCAGGAATTGTGATTCGTATTTACCTCAGTGTTGGCTTGGATTACCTTCGGGTAATGTATTGTTGTGTTACTTGTAACGTTTCGCCGTTGGGCGTAAGTTACGCGTTTCTTGTGTATCTCGTTAAGTTTTCCTGGCGGGATATTGCTTCTCCCTAGTTGTTTTAAGTTTCGGAACGAAACTTATTTCAAGGAGGGTAGAATGTAATATCCGCAAATTCGATTTCCGGTAATTTTTATTTTTGGCGAATGTCCGTTTTGGAGACTTGCTTGGGACCGTTTCGTCATCCTGAGAATGATTAATTCTACACTTTTTGTCATCCAAGTTCGTTTCGGTGTCGTTCTGTTGAATTCCGTGTTCTTTAGCGACTTTTCCACGTACGAGTTCGACTTTGTTAGATCACCATTAATTTTTGGAAACTCGAAAAATTCTGAATCTTTTCAATATTATAAAGCATCGAGTTAGCTTTCCAATGGTTCAAACGGTGAGTCAATCGGAGTCCAGACGAGGGAGTTATGGTCGAAATAGCTAAGTCACTCTCATTTTCCAGATTCGGCCAAAACCGTATGTACCCTGTGCCGCGGCACACTTCGACTGAGCCGCGGCACACATGACAGTCAACCCTATATCTGCATTTTTTTGAGCGGATCACCTCATTTTTTCCCCATTTCTTCACTTGGGCACGAGAGAGAAGGCTTGAGAGAGAGAAGTTTCTTCACCTATCACTTGAGTGTGTGATTTCTCTTCATCTCTTTTCGATTGTGAAGCTCGGATCATCGATCTATCGCGTACTCTTCGAATCATAGTGCTTGGATCTTCAAGAGGTAATTTCTTCAACATATTGGATTTCGATTTTGTATTGGGTAATGATGTTTTGGATGTTAAAATCATGGTGTATGAAGTGATATACACATGATTATGGACACGTTTGAGTATTCATCGGATTATTGAAAGATTATTCAAGAACACTTTGAATATTGTGTTGGATTTTGGGGATTTTCGTAGATTTGTCCGATTTATCCGATTTGAAGCTTGAGAACCTTGAGATTATGATACATCTATGCCGTATGCGTGTTTTTCTTACGATTTTACGGGTTGGATTGTGCCGTTTTCGAACTTGTGGGAGTTTGGGCGATTTACCAATCTTTAGTTGTTCACCCGTGTATTTTCTTGAATCGTAGACGAGTTTCGGGAGTCTCTTCGTGTAATTTGAGTATGGATAATTAATTGTCATTTCCTTGCGAATCGTTTAGGTGCCGGAAGCGCGTTCTTGGACCTACCGAACGCATACCCTTCCTCCGTTCGATTTCTCGATGTCTCAAAGGCAAGTATACATTTATGATTGTACGTTCTCGACTTTGAAAGTAAGAGATATTGATGGTATGATATGAACAAACCGTTTTTACGGCATTCATAGATATATTGATGGCATATTATGAACGAACCATTTTTACGGCATTCATGTATGTATTGTTGGCATGTAATGAACGATCCATTTTTACGGCATTCCTACATGTATCGGCGTATGAGATGAATGAACCGTTTCTACGGCATTCACATACGTATCGGCGTATGATATGAACGAACCGTTTCTACGGCACTCACATGCGTCTTATGAGATTTTAGTTATTCCGGAATACTAGTCTTAAATTGATGAATTGACGGTTACATTTACTTTATTGTCGAGGAGTATTGTGTTTCATATTGATGTACTTGCACTAGCTATTCGACGGCTAACCCCTTTATGGGGGAAATACGTTTCATGTATTTCAGGTTCCAGGAGAACGGACAGGCGGGTATCGGGTCGGCATGAAGATGATGGGCAAGTGTGATACTGTGTCTTGTCTCCGGTTATCTTTTCGATTCCTCCATTCGGTTGTTGTAATCTGGAATGGATTTTAAATACTCGAGTATTGTATTTTCGCTTCTTGATGTTCCTACTGTGTTGCCGAGGTATTGATTTGTGTGGTGATGTATATGGTTTCATTGGTTATGGTTTTTAATACCATTTGTATTGTCCTTCATTCCATTGTATGTAGACCTTCTCGGTCAAGTTTCATAGTTCCGCGTATGTTTAGCCTTGTGGGTCCCACGGCGGGGCTCACGACGCTGTAATATACCGTGAATATCTTGGGGGTGTTAAACATCGAACCCTCCCGAGGTGAGCAAACACATTCACAAAACATAAGCAACCGCACTCGTGAATCCAGGTCGAAGCTAATGGAATTCCCTCCGTGATCCCATCGGACCCTCCCGAGGTGAGCGAAAAACAATCACAAAATATATACACGTAGCGGTGAAGTTTCACTCGTGAACCCAGGTCGAAGCCATTGGAATTCCCTCCGTGGTCCCGTCGAACCCTCCCGAGGTGAGCAAACACATTCACAAAACACGTACTCACATCGCTTAGGACCGGGACGAAGCCACAAATCCCACTCTGTGATCCCGTCGGACCCTCCCGAGCTGGCTAGCGAAATACTCAAGCACCACACGTCACCTAGGACCGGGACGAAGCCACGAATCCCACTCGAGGCCTCGAAGGACCCTCCCGAGCTGGCTAGCGAATCAATCATGCACAAATAACATATCACAAAACAACACAAGCACCACACGTCACCAAGGACCGGGACGAAGCCACGAATCCCACTCGAGGCCTCGAAGGACCCTCCCGAGCTGGCTAGCGAATCAAACTCAAGCACGAGTAACATATCACACCAATGATATCCAAACAATTCACCCAGAGGCATCAAACACTTAGTAAAACAACACGTCAAACGACAATGCACCGAAATGAAACAATATACGTCCACACGCAAATACCAAGTGCATCATCAACACCAAACATGTCCATAAGATTCACATACTCGTTCACGAATCACACCAATCACAAAGCACACACGGTTTTGAAAGAGGGCCTTTAACAAGGCTAACCAAATCTTTTGAAAACTCATTTCAAACAAACAAACAAACATACCAAGACGATCACCAATAATCATATCCACGAACAAGAATAGTATGGACAAGGTACTTGCCTCGAATAAGAACAATGCGGAGAATCGACCGAAGTAGGTCGACACGAACCGACTACGAACCCGCCGACTCCACCGATCGCCAACTCACGTTCATAAACTATGAAGGACAATAACAACGATGAAATGAATTCCATAACACGACTCAAAGCCATTGAATTCAAAGAACGAATGACGAAAGTTCAAGTGTTTTCCCCAAAACGGCCAAGAACACGATTCGTCCCGACAAAACACGAAAACGGAATTCCAAGTCGAAATATGGATATACAATCCATAGAATATGTTTAACAACATCATTTAACCACAATCTATCCAACAAAAATGGATGGAAAATGAGATCGAGAACAAATCCCCCAAAAAGTCGATTCGAAGGAAATCAAGAAATATACTTCGATTCGACGAAGAACAATGGATTAAATGATGTTAAACACAAGAATACTATCAAGATTAATCATACCCATCATGAATTAATTAACAACACGGAACGAATCGGACAAAAATGCAAAAACCCCCAAATTCACGAAATTAGGGTTCTAAGGAAGATTGCATTGATTCGCTGGATCAAAGGATGATAACGGATGATTGATTGATGATATAACCTCAAGAACTTCATGGATTTGTTGTTAAACAACATGGCTCCATGATAAGTTCACCCTCAGCCGTGGAAAAGAAGGAGAAGAAGGAGATAAATGGCCAAAAACCCGTCTGCAGAGCCTTATATAGGCTGTCTGCCGGCCGAGTTACGTACGTAACCGGCCAAGGGCTTACGTACGTAACCGGCCATGGCTGAGACGCTGCCCAAAAATGCCGGCATCCTTACGTACGTAACCGAACAAGGGTTACGTACGTAACCGGCATTACGTACGTAACTGCCGAGCGCTACCGTACGTAACTCGGCGAAGGTCGGCCTCGGGCCTGCATCGCCGGCCATGACTCGGCCGGGGCCAACTCCGACGGCCCGAACGACCCCGAAACCCGAACTTGAATACGAATCGAAGATACGGTTACGAAGTACTCGCAAAGACGAATTCGAGCACTAAGAGAACACACGATTCCGACCACCCGAGGACTCGAATTCGACAACGGGAAGTAATTACCTCAAACTTTGGGAAATTACAAAAATGGCCCAAAACGTCCGAAATATACGATACATGATCGAAACACCAAGACGAAGCTTGAAACATGAATAATAACATTAAATGAACTTACGAGAAAGTCGAAACAATAGTTTCGGACGAGATTCGCAAGAATCGAACTCAAGTGCGGAAAAACCGCTAAAAAGCACAGAACTGAACAAAACGACACCGAAACGAACTCGGATGTCAAAAAGTGTAGAATTAATTATTCCCAGAATGACGAAATGGTCATGATAGGGTCGTCAAAACGGACTTCCGCCAAAAAAAAGAAATTACCGGAAATCGAAATTACGGGTATTACAATATATATATATATACGCTCTATATTTTTTGTTGTGTGGTCAAACATATTGTGTTCATTCTAGAACTTGCTCATTTATACATTTCGAGACTACATTCATAAACTGTTGCATTAAGATGATAAAGGCAATTAGGATTAACCCCTTGTTGGCTTATATTTTCCCACCAATTACATTTTATCCTTAGAACCCCCATTGAGCCTGAGCCTATTTCTTTGATCAAGCACATTACTTTATCCATTATCCATTCTTGTGGATGACTCATCCATTTGCACGCTCTAGTCAAAGATTTAATTGTGAACTAGATGTGTGGCAAATAGGGGCTGATGTTCATAAGAGTATTGTGGAGATTAAGAGCTTTTGTTGAAAGTGAAAGGGTGTGAAGTAGGGGTGCACTCGGTTCCACTCGATTCGGTTTTTGACTGAAACCGAGAGTCGAACCAAATATTCGGTTTCGGTTTGGTTCGGTTCTTTTTGAAGTTCGGTTCGGTTAAGTTCGGTTTTATAAATATTCGGTTCGGTTTCGATTTGGTTTGATGTTTTTTCGGTTCTTCACAATATAAATTCAAATATTATATGCAATAGAATAAGTTATATATAACAACAAGCCAACAAGAGTTATATATATATGTTCAGATAAAAGCTAGAGTTGCATAGCAATTTCCAAATATATCAAAATATATAACAATCATAAATCACAGTAGCTCATTCTCTAAACCTAAATTAATTGAATCACAAATTCATGAGCATATTATCGATCCTTCTTGGACTCATGAGGGTCTTACAAAAGGAAAACGAATTATACTAAAATTCGAAACACACCAAAATCACAAAAACAAGGTTATTTTAGTATGTTGAAATTTGACTTCGGTCCATTTCGGTCCGGTTCGGTTCCGCTCTACCCCGAACCGAGAACCGAACCAAATTAGTTCGGTTCGGTTTTGTTTTTTTATTTTTCGGTTCGACCTTCTTCGGTTTCGGTTTTTCGGTTATTTTTTTGGGTTTTTTCGGTTCGGTTTTGGATTTTCGGTTCCGAAATACCACCCCTAGTGTGAAGTACATTGGAGTATTGAACCGAGAAAAAAAATATAAATAAAGGCCAAAAAAAAAACGGCCTGAAAAAAAAAGCGGGAGGTCAAGTGCGAAAATCATCACTATATATACATAAAATAGCACTTGAACTATCCCTTGAGTGATACATAATTCCTTCCAGAAGATCCATTGCATACTTTTTCTTACACAAGAGTATAACCTTACCAGATGAATATTCAATTACGATGTACAGAATAACTTGGGGATGATGGTTTGAGAGTTTTCATTACAGAAGGGGGGTGTTGATTGTTATTTGTAGGATTTGTTATGCATCTAAATTTACAATTGATCTTGGCTAGAAAACCTCATAATTTTTCCTTTATCCTACCCTTACCCAAAGCCACGTTACAACTAGGGGCGGAGGGAGGGGGGTCCAAGGGGGTCCACGGACCCCCCGGCGGATGGAAATTTCCTTATAAAATAGGGAAAGTTATATATATAGTTGTCCAACCTCTATAATTTTTATAGCTCCGGACCCTCCCGAGTAAATGCTCTGCTTCCGCCACTGGTTACAACCAAAAGAAAGACCTTTTGATTTATGCATGAGTTTATTTTTAAGTAGTGGAGATTTGATTTTTGACCAAGCATATGGTAATGACACATTATGCTTTGATATGAGTGAACTCTTCTCGAATATCCCATATATACACTTGAGTGAAGAGCGATATCCACTGTGAGGGTATTGAATCTTTTGGCATTCGATTCTCAATGAAGTTGTTAGAATTTGGTGTGGCATCCTATTTTTCTCTGATCTCACTTGGGTCATGATCACTTGTTCTCTCTTGATATTGGTTTTGTCATGCTTTTTTCAGCATATGTGTATTATAACTCGGGTATAAAATTTGCCCGAGTACGTGCAAAAGATATGTGTGGGGGAATTTGTTTAGTATATTTTGAGTAATATTTTTATTAGTATTTTATATATATAATTATGTGTTGTGTGATAATTTATTCATTTTACCATATATTTATATTATTTCATTTTGTTAGAATTTCTATAATTTTATGTTATTTTTGGATAATTAATTGGAATTAAATTATATCTGCAGGTTAATCAACCGGTACAAGACAGATCAATTCGTTCAAGGGTGATATTTTTACAAAATTCAAATATAGTCACGACTGGTCTCATTTTATTCGTCTCGTCAAGACGATCGTTTTAAAAAAAAAATTATTCGAATCCGAGTTCGTATGAAGAAGTTATGACCGCTCGAAGGACAATTAAATAGACGGACCATATTGTGCCACGTGT
The DNA here is from genome assembly GCA_033398695.1 of Orobanche coerulescens. NCBI lineage: Eukaryota > Viridiplantae > Streptophyta > Magnoliopsida > Lamiales > Orobanchaceae > Orobanche > Orobanche coerulescens. The sequence goes on from CM065809.1 coordinate 68,640,587, forward strand.
CAACACCCGATTGGACCGGAAATTCAACTCTCTGCTGATGTCATCCATGACATCAGCATTAATGGGCAGCCGTGAATTATTGGGGGTGGGATTTTAAAATTGTAAAAATTATTATTTTATTGATTTTGAAGTAGTATAAATAGGGGATGAATGTGTAGTGTTTTGAGAAGAGAAAAAAAAAAGAAAAAATAGAGAGATATTATTGTAAGGGAGAGAAATAAAAATATTATGTAATAAAATTATATTTGAGTAATAATATTATGGAATATTTATTTATTTGTGTTGTTATTATGAGTGAGTAATTTTCTTTTACTGGAGTTATGATGAAACCATGTCTATATTATTATTAATATTTATATAATAATTCTAAATAAATATTTTTAACGATTATGATTTTTACTTCAATAGGGGAATATTATTTCATCAATTATTTCACGTATTTTTTATAGTTATAAATTCCCCATTGCTTTGTGATTATTGATATTAGTTAATTTATTTGATTATTTGTTTTCTATGAAATTGGATACATATAATGCTTAGAAATTACATTTTTCAAGCGAAGGAAAATTTATATTTGAATTATAATTTTGTACATATTGTCAAATCTATAGGGAAATAGTGAGATTGATTTCAGAATCTATTCCCTGAATTTCTTGGAATTAGAATATAAAATAAATAATAAATAGATATTGGTGGATTCTAAACCCTAGTAAATTATTTAAAATCAATTTATTTAAAATCTACTTAAAAATTACTGTTATTTAATGCAATTATTTTAATCAATCAAAAATCAAATTATTTGGGACTAGGTTAGAATTTAATATAATTTGATTCAAAATGATAGGAATAATTTGACTTCACTATTATAGTCCTCCCAGTGGAATCGACGTTGCACCGCATATCTACATCGAACAAATCGTGTGCTTGCGAGTATTAGACTAAACAATCAACCAACAACAAGTGTGCAAATATTATTGTTAATTATTGGGTTTTAATGAATTTTATGTTGGCAGGGGTTATTTTCTACACATTTATATTTTGGAGGCAATTTACTTCACTTGGCAATTTGTTGTTTAATTTAGGTATTTTTGGAGTTTTTAAGCTTAAATAATAGTTTGGGCCATCAAACCGACTATGCCAAGGTGATTTGGGCTTTAATGAATAAACTGCCGCACACATTGGGAGATACAGTGTCGGCTCGGACCCGAAAATCCTCTTACTTGGGGCCCAAGAAACGACTCAAATCCGTCCCAATTAGTTCCATAAGGTGAAGATCGGTCCTTTGGCTGGAGAAAGGAAATTTAATTGACTTGAAAGGAAAGACTCCAAAAGAATAAAAACTCAAGAAGGATAAGAAGGAAGAAGGTCTAATTAAAGAAGGAAACTAAGAGATAAGGGAGTATTATAAAAGAAAGGGCTGAGATTATTTTTCTGGGGAGAAGAGACGCTGGAACACGAGAGAGGACAGAAATACGGCTGGGAGATGGACAAAGAAGAAGGGAATGAAGCTTATTTTCCGACGAGGAAGAGAGAAGAATTCTACTTTCTTTTCTTATGCATATTCTAAATTACTATTTGTCTTCTAAAGCCATGTCTAGCTAAACCTCCCATTCTAGTTCTTATGGAAGTTTGAAACCATATTTGAATAATTCATATTTTAATCCCATAGCGTATTCTTAACTCGAAGTCTCTTGAATTACTTCTGTGTTATTGAATTTATTATTATGCCATATAATTTCTTGATTTGGTTTAGCCAACTAGATTAGGAGTTTTATGTCTCATGCTAGAAATTAAGTTGTAATCCGTAATTGTTGCAATTTTAATTTCACAAGTAGCAACAATTGTATTTTCTCAATTGAGTAACACAAAATCGAGATCCCTTAAGTCAAGCTTATGAACTTATATCTTGCCTATTTCATTATTTTGGTTTTTAATGCATCTAGCGAGCGAGATTTGAAGAGCTTGTTTTGAATCCATCGCCTAGATAGGTTTAATTAAAGAGCTTGTTTTAATTAAATAAACTTAAGAAATAATTGGGGTCAACAGAGCTTGTTGTTGGCTTCGGAATAGGATTTCATGAGATCAGAGAAGAGATAAGCACTGCATTAAAGCATGAATTAATTCAAAACGGTGGATAACAGAACTAATAGCTAGATTATTCCTTTAATTGATATTTTTAATTTTTATTTCTTTTGTTTATTTTGATTTAATTTATTTTACGCAAATTATTTGTTAGTAAAAATCAGTAAACTAAATCCCCCCTCGTTTTTTTATTTTAATTGCTAAAAGTATTTAACTCTTAAAAACATAATTGATTTACCGTTCTCCGTGAGATTGACCTTACTTGTCGATACTACTAGTAGAAGTAAGCTGAGGAAAAATAAAAAATAACTAATTTTGACGCATCACGACAGCGCGGTCCGTAGGAAAAAGGGCAACCACACGATACACCTCACAACTCTTCTTGTTTATCTAGTGCATAATACATTATATCAATTGTTTTTTCATAATTTACAAGTAAATATCCATATAATATGCAATAGAAATAGGATTCTATTGTTTAATTAAAATAATAGGTTAAAAAATGGGGAATAAAATTCATTACATCCCATATTTTTTCATCTTTTTTGTTAAAGGAATAATACCCGTTGTGTGCCTAAGTCTGTTAGTTTATGGGCTTTCCTAGATAGGATTTGGCTGAGGCCTGTTTGTATGTACTTCACCCTATTTAAGGGATCTCATTGATGGAATAATACAACACTTTTGCCCTACTTTCTTGTCTCAAGTTATTTTCCCTTCAACACGTTATCAGCACGTAGCTCACAAATGAGCAAGAAAAAGTGCATCCCCAGAAAAAAAAAAATCGGATCTTCCCCAGAAACCCTAATTCCGATCGCTGCCGTCACCCCGTTCAACGGCCAGATCCCCCCTTCTCCGACCGAATTTTCTGCAAAATTCCAAAAAAAAAAAATGAAAAGTCGGGTGCCAAAACCCTAGCAGCCACCCCCGGACGCAACTACCCTCCCTTCGACCGGAACCACCGCCTACTCGAGATCTTCTGTACAAGGATTACAACAGCGATCAGAAATTTGTGGAATTGTTCTCACTTCAACAGGTACAAAGAAAGGCGACCTATTTTTGGCTGATGTTAATACTCAGTTGAAAAACAAGAATGTTACCACTGATATTAAAGTGGACACGGGCTCAAATCTCTTTACCACTATAACGGTTGACGAGCGCACTCCTGGATTGAAGGCAATATTAAGCTTTAGAGTTCCCGATCAGAGATCTGGAAAGGTGGAACTCCAATACTTGCACGAGTATGCGGGAATAAGTTCGAGCGTCGGATTGACTGCTAATCCCATTGTGAATTTCTCTGGTGTTTTGGGAAGCGATAAGCTTGCTTTCGGAAGTGATTTGCCTTTTGACACCAAAGAAGGAGCATTTACCAAATGCAACTTTGGAGCGAGCTTCAAAAATGATGATCTTATTGCTGCATTGACGCTGCATTATTTTTGCTCTGCCGCTTGGCCCACCGGCTTGCAGTCTCCGCTGCAGCCCGCGGTTGGGTTCCTATAGAGAAATGGCCAGATCCCGATTTGCAAACCCGAGACCCGTCCACCGAATTAGCAGATTCCTCAGCCCGCCCGACCCGATTGTCCAGTCTACTCGGTCCAGAAGGTCAGATCCGGTTGCTGAACCCGACCCAGACCCGACCCGCCTAGCCCTGCTTTTTTTTCCCACCCGCATTTTCTCGCTCCTATTCACGAAATAAAGTACACAAATATGAACCCTAATATCTGCAATGTGCGAATTTATATGTTTTTTTAATTACTATTGATTGCATATTTATACTCTGCAATTTATTTATGCTTAATTAAACCAAAAAGCATAATGCATTAATAACTTTAATTAAATCAAAGCGAATTGCTTAAAGCAACGTGAATTAAATTAAATTCACGTTGAATTAAAAATTATTGCGGCATAAGATACCTCTTTGACTGCATTTATACGTGTATAGATATATTCATAGGGCTATGTGATTATATCTATAATTATATATATATTTTGCATGCATTGTTAGATATGACATGGAATTAGGCTTCATTTTAGTAGACTTTAGAGGATTTATATCTACTGCCTAAATTCAACTCGAACCATGATAAAGTAATTTCATTGGTAATCCTCAATAGCATCGAAAGTAATTTTGACCATATCTTGGTTCCGAAAAATAATAATGCTCCCATTATTGAAAATTTTATCATGGAAAGTACTCATGGTAAACTGTGAAAAATCATTTTCCGTTTTCTTGTATTAAGATAGCTGATCGAACTGCCCCAAATTTGACATCTTGGACTCAAAAGGGTTTAAGTACCATAGATGGGTCTCCTACATCGAGACCACATTTATCACTAAAAAATATAGTGGTACGCTCCTTAACACCACAGACCAAGTACCGTCTGATAAGATCAAAGTGAGTGCACTTATATTCCTTAGGTGGCACATCGAACCCAGCTTGAGACGGAAATATCTACAGTTGAAAATCCCTCAAAGAACTGTGGGATGCCCGTAAGGGCTAATTTGGGAACATTCACGACACTTTGCTCCCAAAGTTGACCGTGCAGTGGAATGAAATCCGCTTGCTCGACTATAAACGGATTAACAATTTCAACAAAGGTATGCTCTATCTCAAGGCAACACCTGAATTTCTCTGGAAAGGACATCACAGAAGATGACATGATCCATAAAGATTTTTTTCACCTTCCCTACTTCTGCTCTTATACTAACGAACCGGTATAGGCTGAAGTATGATAATAAAAACATCACTACCTTCAGTAAGCTAATCAACCTACTACAAGTAGCTGAGAGGCATGACGAAGTATTAGTGAGCAGTAATGTCAGGCCGATTGGGACAAAGAAAATTCCCAAGGCCAATTATGGCAAAGTGAAGGATGGAAACTACCCCAATGAATAGGGGACTGGACATGATAGGCTTAGTGGTCAAGGACGTGGGGTTCTTCCAATGTAATGCGAAGACTTGGTGCTCCCGGCTCTACTAGCCAAATGAACCAAAAAGCACCTACCCATCTTATCGCCTCTAAGGCTCGAGTTGGCAATGAACTGTGCTATCATTGTGGAGATGCTGAACATGGTACAAGAACTTCCATGCAAACAAGTAAGTCGCATCTCACTACAAGAAATATAGAGAGTCCAAAGAAAGGAGAACTCACTATATGTAGGAATATGATCTAGACAAGTCCCCCTATGTCAATTTCACAGTCACCAATCGTCGAATTGAGTCATACGAGCCACAGTCTATAGACTGAATCTTAGTATTATGTTTACTTTCTCGTTTACATTTGGTATAGTTGCCTCAAGACGACTGTGTTGGTGTTTTCTTTTCAATAATGGCGTGATGCAACGTTGTTTCATGAACAAGATATTAATATTGCTTACGTTAGATTCTTAGCTTTATTCCGAAGTACTGAATAATGCTTGAATGCTTATGGTTCGAAATTTCTCTCTCTTCTAAGGAATGAATCGATTAGAACTTGAATGTTCTTAGATTTAGGCTTCTATTCATTGAATAAGTCGCCTGCCAAACCTCGGTAACTATGATGATTGGGTCATCCCAACTCATCAAAGGGCGAGGTAATGCTCAATTTTTGATGCCGAAATGGCACTCAATTACAAGTTACCGATGCTCTGTATGCATCTAGAGCCATTCGAACCTTACTTAGCTTCAACAATATACGTAGCAATGGTTTCCAGATTGAAACCCACTGTGAGAATGGAATAGAGTTTCTTTTATTAATTCTATTGAATGTGGACGTAAACGCATTTTAGAATAACTGATGAGTCGATCTAGTGGACGTACCTCACTATTATTAGTTTTTTTTTAAATCCTATGTTGTCACCAATAATGTACTTTGGGACATAGACTCATATAGGCTTTGGCACGATAGACTAGTCATCCTGGTCGAAGTATAATGCTCCATATACTAAAGAACTTGTACGTACATCATTACTTTTCGAGTGAAAATGTGGCAACAACTCGACATAAAGCACAATGTTGACGTTAATCGTGTTATGTCATCCAAAGAACTAGATGCATATCAAATGCCCACCAGTTAGTGTTGCAAAGCCTGCTCTTTAGCCAAAGTAGGAACGAGACCTTCCTATGCTAAAGAAACAAAAGCAAACATTCCATTCTTACGCTGAATATAAGGAGATATTTGTGTATCCATCCACCTAATATGCGGACCATTTATGTATTTATGGTTTTGATGGATTCTCCGACATGTTGGTCACATGTCGCTCTCCTGTCCACTCAAACTGTTGCAAAACTTCCAAGATAATTTATAAGGACTCACCTCCCTTATCACATCTAAAGGACTCGATGATGTTGGAGAGTTCACATCAAAAAGTACTTGATGTTTATTGCATGATAGAGATCAATGAATAGCATCTCGTCCCATGTGCATATGCAAAGGTCTCACATAAACCACCGTCGAAAGAAAATGTATGGTGATTATGTAATTGGTTATGCGCACCAATTTGCATATTTTTGCCTGGGATTATGCAATATTGCACGCAAGTTTACTTAAATCGTTCATTCTTAGACCCTCTGCTAACTAATTAGTTTATGCGTACCAGTTGGTGACTGGATAGCCCGATTTTTGTATTTTGGACCCAGACGGACTTGAGTGCCAATTGCGCATATTTGGTTACGCATTATATGTGCCTTCTGCGCCCCACAGCGCAGTGGTCTTTAGAAACGATTAAGTATTCACGTTGGATAAGAATCTCCAGACGTTTATCCGCTATTTAGAACCTTCACAGTGATCTCTTTACCGCACGATTTGCGGATTGTCACTTTTATGAGACAACCTTCCCGTCGTTAGGGGGAGGAGAGAAAATGTAATTTCTCGGGGAACGACAGGAATTGTCATGGTGTCTCCACTTTGTCTCATTATGATCCCCGAACTTCACAATGTTACCGTGAAGCATAAAGAACACTCGATCTTCAGGATGTAGCAGATTCCATGCCTGATGCATTTACTGATATCGTTCAAGTGACAAGATCTCACATTACAGCTGCAAATGTGCCTGTAAGGTTAGAAGTCCCCTGTAAGGGGCACATCACCAATGAACCGGGTGATGCAACTGCACCTGGTGGAGGTGTGGTTGAGGCCGTGGCTCCCTGCGAAGAAATGGGTGGAAGCCACATGGTTCGACTAAATACTCATCCAAGTAAGAGGTAGAGTATGGCACAAATTACATGTTAACCATCAATGAACTCGTTTCATGAGATCATGCTTGATTTTATTATGTCCATGAATCATGACGAGGGGGACGCCCCAAAGATATGATTCAAAAAATCAAGAATCTCGATGAAATTATGAGGGTGTGGCCTGATCAACCACCCACTTTGATGACATGTCATGAATCATAAAGTACGATGATGTCGAACCTCGCTCGGTTGGATGAAATCAACATAGAGCTGATTGGCCTATAAGAAAAACATTCCAGGTAGAACTAGATTCTCCGACAAAGAGACAGGTATTTGGTGTAGGTAGTGCTAACCTAACCAAGTGTAAAGCCTGAAGGACATAATCGAACCTTTGTCGTAAATCATAGTGAGAATAGTAGAGTCTTAATGTACAAGGTTCACGAAGTAATGCTTCTCACAACGCCTTGGAATTGATTACGAGGAAATGTACTCCCACGTATACGTTCCGCTATTTGATTAGCGTAGTAATTTCCGAGGGACTGGAAATGCAGCCAATAGATGTGGTTACTACGTATCTCTCTGGGGATCTAGATACGGAGATATATACGGAAGTGCCCTATGGCATTTCATTACCCAAATCAAGTGACTCTAGACCACAGAGTGCGTATGCAATTAGATTGAAACGCTCAACTTTACGGTTTTGAAGCAATCCCTAAGGATGTGGTATAACCGTCTAAGTGACTACTTGAGTAGGAAGGGATATAAGAATGATGAAATGTGTCCCCGCGTCTTCACAAATAAGATTCGGATTCACATTGCAATGTATGTCGATGACATGAACATAATCGGTCTTGATGAAATAAGAGAAACCACCGGATACTGAAAATCTGAGTTTGAGATGAAAGATCTTGGGAAAACTCGGTTCTGTCGAGGCATTGACATAGACATCGAGTTTGTGGAATTCTTTCCACCGGTCTACCTATGTCCAGAAGATTCTCATGCACTTTAACATGGACAAGGTAAACCCAACTAGCACCCCATGATAGGTCGATATTTGGATGCAAAGGAAAGATCTATTTCGTCTAAAGAAAAGTGACGAAGAGCTTTGGGAGCTGAAATTCCCTACATGAGTGCAATAGCGCATTATTGTGCTCGGCTCAATGTACACGACCTGCTATCACTCCTCAGTTAATCCGCTGACTAGATTTAGTTCAGCATCGACGCAAGATCAATGGAATGGTATCAAGAATATCTTTTGATACTTAAAGGAAACCATTGACTTGGGACTATTCTTTCCCTACAAGCAGGCAAAGGAAGCTGCTTACGAAAAGGCAAATGCTAAAGTAAATGTTGGTGCCGAGGCAACTACCATAAAGTATGTGTTGGTATGAATTGCTTATGTTTTGGAAATCGACTAAGCAAACCCCTTTTGGCTACCTCCTCGAATCACGACAAGATTCTTGCTTTGCATGAATTAGTCCGTGAGTGTACATGATTAAGAACTATCATTCTACACGTGTGAGGAACTAGCGGTTAAGTACTGCCACTGATGAGCATACTTACATTTATGAACATGATGTAACTTGTAAATCCCCTTGATTGATGGAATGATCATAACGGAAAATATGTGAGATATAATGTAACATACTCACATAGGTTGCACTCTTTTCCTTAGACCAAGGTTTATTTTTCCCACTGGGTTTTGTTACTTGTCAAGGTTTTTAACGAGGCAACGATATATGAATGTAAGCATTAGGGGGAGCTGTAGAGTTTTCCAACTTCCGAGATTGATGTAAAGATCACAAGGAAATGGTGATTTATAAAGAAACTTAATCACATGTGTTGTACTCTTTTCTTTGACCAAGATTCATTTTCTCCCATTGGGTTTTGTTACTTGGCGAAGTTTTTAATGAGGCAACGACTACTTGATTGATGTACGAATCAGGGGGAGATGTAGACTTGAGGGGGAGTCTTACATCCACACCGTACGTTATACTCTTTTCCTTCCAAGGATTCTTTTTCCCACAGGGTTTTTATCACTTGGAAAGGTTTTTAACGAGGTAACAAGATGTACGATTTTAGGGATCGATGGAATGGTCACCTTAGTAGCGCTATGATTAAATGTAACGATCATATGAGAGGATAGATTCAAAGGATGAAGTCTAAACTTGATGTGTCTAGATGCTGTACTCTTTTCCCTACGATCAAGACATTTTTCCCACTGGGTTTTTTCTTGACGAGGTTTTAACGAGGCAACATGACATGCGCTTGTAGACTAGGCACAAGGGGGAGTGTTAAAGGAATAATACCCGTTGTGTGCCTAAGTCTGTTAGTTTATGGGCTTTCCTAGATAGGATTTGGCTGAGGCCTGTTTGTATGTACTTCACCCTATTTAAGGGATCTCATTGATGGAATAATACAACACTTTTGCCCTACTTTCTTGTCTCAAATTATTTTCCCTTAAATATTTTTCACAAAAACGTCTCGAAAAATTTAATTTTTTCAACTACGTACCATTTTTTTGTTAGTTGTACATTTACACCCCATAAATTTTAAAACAATGTAGTTCTGTCCAAATGTACTTGAAAATTGGGGACGTTGAGTGGTTTTATGACACACATGACATGCTTACTAAAAAAGAAATATAATAAAGAAATCTGAAAAAGCAAGAAATTTTCTCTCAAAAATTCATCCAAAAAATAAAACGATTTAGAAAGGCAAGATATTTCTTTAAAAGTTCATCCATCAAATTGCTTTTTTTAATTTCACTACTTCGTTCTTTTTGCTTTTTTTCGGATGATTTTTTTAGATATTTTTTAATGTTTCAGACGAATACTTTTTTTTGTTATTTTTGGGGTGATTTTGCCAAAATTTCTTGCTTTTAATTTTTTAATTTTTTTTTTCAAATTTCATTTATGTTTTCATTTCTTTTTGAGTCAGCATACCCTGTGTGCCACTTAAATCCTAATTTTAAAGTACACATGGACAAAAGTAATATCGTTTGTCATTTTCAGCAAGTGAAATGTAATTGAAATATAAATTATACAAGTAACAAAAACATGGACTTAACTGAAAAAAATACCTTCTATAATTGAAATGTATTTGAAATAATATCATTGACACCTTATGTGTTATAAATATGTACATGTCTATGGTTGTCGGGGAGAGGAGGAGAGGCAGACCGAGGAGGACGTGGGAGGAGCAACTGAGATTAGATTTGAAGGCCTTAAACCTTTCCGAGACCATGACTGTTGATAGGTGCGCTTGGAGGCGCCAGATCAGAGTTGTGGATTCTTTTGTAGGGAGCGGTGCTGTAGTTGAGAGCCTCAGGGTTGGGTTGTCTCGGTTAGCTTTGACCTAGAGCATTGCATTTTTACTTTTATTGTATATTTTATTCTATTGTCTTTGCGTGTGGTGTATTTTTGACAGGGAGCTGTGCGCAGAGCCAACCTCTCTTTTGTTAGAGCAGCGTTCATCGGGAGTGACGTAGCCAAATTCCACTTAGGTAAGTCCCATGTGGATCAAGCCATGGGCTCAGGTATGGTCTCGAGCTTTTTCGAATCATATGTTTTCCTTTGTATTTATCACACAAGATTCTGTTGTGCACTAAGCTGGGGTCTTCACGGAAACAGCCTCCCTACCGTAATAAGTAGGGGCATGGTCTGCGTACATCTTACCCTCCCCAGACCCTGCTCTGAGCGGGATATACTGGGTATGTTTGGTTTGGTTTGGTTTTTTCTATGGATGTTCACTCATATAGATTCATGTATGACCTTTGAGTAGATTCATGTATGTCTTTTTGACTCTTTGATTATCATGTATCTTGTAAGTCTATATAAAGCATTGATCCTAACTTGTAGAAACATAAGTTAATATAATACAAAAGTTTTCTCTACTTCTCTTTTCTTCTCTTATTCTATAGTCTTCTTAGTATTATTTACAATATGTTAGGAATACTTGTTAGACTTTGATGATGTCATTAATATAAAATCAAATGTTTATTACTTGGCAAAATGTAAGGAAGAACCAAATGAGTATCTTCCATAGGCCAAAATATATTAAGTATAAAACTTGGCAAAATGTAAGGAAGAACCAAATGAGTATCTTCCATAGGCCAAAATATGTTAAGTATAAAACTTGGCAAAATGTAAAGAAGAACCAAATGGGTATCTTCTATAGGCCAAAAATTAGTTAGGCTAAAAATCGGCTAAAATACTAAGTACACCTAAGACCATCAGAGAGGATCAGCCGAGTCCAGTCAGAGTAGTTCTGGTCAACAAAAATTATGAGAGAAGTTTGACCAGACTGCAGCCAAGGTACCTCAGACAAGTCACCTGATCAGCCAAGTCACAAACAGTGAACATCAGAGAGGTCCTGACTGCAGAGAAGTTAACTGCTCACCAGCCTAGTCGAAGTCAGCCAAGTACTCCAAGTCCACGTCAGCATGCGTTGAAAAGTCAAGTATTACGGGAAGTCACATGCAACGTGAAGAGACAAATTGGAGTGATTCCCGCAAGAGATATGATTTAAATAAATCATCCAGACCCACCTTGAAGCCTTTAATAGTTTTATATTCAAAAGATTCGGCGCATCACATGCAGAGTCTTCACAACGGTCGGAAGATAGAATAAAATAATAGGAATCCAGCCTTGCAACGTTCAGAAAGATTAAACAAAGAAGTCTCCCTCCAACGGACGGATTTGTTCAAAAGATTTGCAACGACTACAAGGAAAAAGCTCAGAGATCGTGACCTATATATATCCGAAGATTTGAAGCTGAGCAACTACCGGTGCGAACATACTTTCAAGCAATCAAAGCAATCAAGCAATCTAAAGCAATCAATAGCATCGTGAAAAGAGCGGTTCTAAAAGTTCATACTTAAAGAAGCTCTTAGTTGGAGAAGACAAAAACTCTTGTCTATAATCCTGAGTACGGGGTACTTCACTGGTTGAAGTAAGAGACTGTAAAGGCATCCAAGGATCGAGGATCAAGAGGTGCAAGGCAGTCAAGTGTGTACAACAGCACGGATTTCCACTAGTTGGAAGCTGTTGTAGTGTGGTTTGAATGACTGTAATATTTATCACTGGTTGAGAATTATAGTGAATTCATCTCCAACTGGTTTGGAGAAAAGTGGATTAGTAGAGGATTACCCCACCTCTGAGACCACTATAATCGCCTGCGTTCTTTACTGTTTTATTGCAACATACTTTAACTGCTGCATTCATTGTTAAGTGTTTCATTAGTTGCTTTCTATTCGTCATCAGCTGACTTCCGCATATAGTAAAGAACAAACGACTCCAAGTCATTTGTTTATCTATCAGCTGAAGAAACCCACTCTTCGCAAAAAAGAGTATAAGAGTTTCTACAAGTCTATTCACCCCCACTCTAGACTTGTACCTGGACAACTTGTGACCTACAAGTGGTATCGGAGAGGTTGGTTCATTTATTTCACGAACCAGATCTATATCTAAGATATATCTTCACTCTCACTTTATAATGGAACACATGCACTCTAGACTCCCTGTGTTTTCAGTTGACGAGTATGATCTTTGGAAGATAAGGATGCAGGCACACTTATCTTCGATTCATGACGACATGTGGTGCATCATCGAGGAAGGTCCATTCATCTTCGAGAAGGACAACACAGCAGAGGAGATCGCAGCAGGGAAGCCAGAGAAGATTCCCAAGAAGAGGATAGAGCTGACTCCCGAAGAAAGAAAGCTGGACAATCTTGATAACCGGGCCAGAGATGTGTTATATCAAACTCTTGACAAATCCACTATGGTCAAGATCAAGAACTGCAAGAATGCCAAAGAAATCTGGGACACATTAGCCCTAATGTGTGAAGGAACGGAGCTGATCAAGGAAAACAAGCTGTCAATTGCTATCCAAAAATTTGACAACTTTAAAATGAAGAATGGTGAATCCATAGACCAAGTGGACACAAGGTTCACTGAGATTATCAATGAGATCAATTCCCTCGGCAAAACCTATGGCAATAGGGAAATGGCACTGAAGGTTCTTAGATCTCTCAACCCTGAATGGAGCATGAAGGCCGTGGCCATGAGAGAGTCCAAGGACCTGAATAAGATAAAGATTCAAGAGCTGTTCTCTGATCTGAAGGCTTATGAGTTCGAGCTTCCAAGTTCATCCTCAATCGAGCTGCAGAGAAGGGAATCGACGGCACTGAGTCCCCTGCCAAGAGCCTATCTAATGTGAAACCTCCAAATCCACTAGATTTTGAGGAAGAAATGGCGTTTATAATGCAAAGGTTCAGCAACTTTAGAAAGAACTACTCCAAATACAAGAAAAATTATAAGGAGAATCCAAGAAGGAACCAGAAGGCTGGAAGCTGGAAAGTAGAATGCTACAATTGTCACAAGACAGGACACATCCAAATGGACTGTCCTGAGCTCAAGAAGGACGAAACCAAGAAGGAGGTGGGCAGAAAAGAAGATAGAAGAAAGGCCATCATCGGAGAAGACCAGGAGCATGTCGAATCAAGCAGCGGATTCTTTTCTGATGAAGATGAAGAGTATGACTGCCTGATGGCAAACCTAGCTGATGAAGAGGTAACTTCTAAACCCACCGGTTCAAATAATAGCTCAGCCATGTCACAAGATATGGATCTACACGAATCGTTAAATCAGTTATTTAAAGATTTTGAAACACTCAAATCTGCACACCAAACTGTATCAGCAGAGAAGACTAAGCTGCAAGATGAGAATAGGTAGCTGAAAAATGATTTCGAAAAACTCAGCCTAGATCTGAATAAGGTTGAGATAACTGCAGCCGATTTTAAAAACCAGGCTGATGTTAATACAGCTGAGATAAACAGACTAACCATTTTACTTAAAGAAAAATCAGCTGCACTTGCTCATGCCAAAGCTGAGTTTACTAAGCTGTCACAGGTAAATAAGACTCAGGCGCAGGAAATAACCTCCCTGAAGGCGTCTTCAACCCTGGAAGAATTGTGTACCAACAAAAGGCCACTTTATTCCAAATTAGGCCTTGGATATGATCCTCACACTCCCTCTAGTTCTAAAAGAAAATTTATCAAGGGAGAAACAATTGTCTCGACTGTTGAGCCTACATATAAACCGATATTTAAAAATAGGCAACAGCCAAGTCACATGTCTAGGCTGCAGTCAGGTTATACAAGGCAGCCACCTAGACAGGCGACTAGGCAGTGGCCCAGGCAGAAACAGCAGCCCACACAACATGCCCACTATTACCAACAACTCCCCAAAGACAGCTTTCATAATGGGAGGGGCAGATGAAAACCTCAAGGTTATCCTAATTACCAAAATGAACAAGTGTGGAGACCACAAAGATTTAATAAATGGTCTCAGCCTAGATTTAGAAATGGCCCACACTATCAACATTTTGAGGAATATTCGGTATACAATCCAAACAGGAGATTCAGACCTCGACCTTACACACCTTATGAGGGTTATAATAATAATAACAATTTCTATAATCCAAGGAGAAATCAATTCTCCAGGAAACCAGCTAACCCCAAAGGACCCACACAGATTTGGGTACCTAAATCTCTGCTTGTCTGATTGCAGAAAAGGTGGAAGGACTACAACCACATCTCCACAAGCTCAAATTTTGGAGGTGAAAAATGGTTCGTAGATTCCGGATGCTCGAGGCATATGACCGGGAACAAGAAGATGCTGTCCAAATACACTAAAGAAAGAGGTCCCGATGTAACTTTTGGAGATAGCTCTAGAGGACCAACAAAAGGCTTTGGAGAGCTGCACCGTGGAAATATTGTGATATCCAAACTTCATTATGTCAAAGGACTCAAGTACAACCTCCTGAGCATAAGCCAGTTCTGTGACAAGAAGAATATAGTAGTCTTCACCATCTGGAAATGTATGGTGATAGATATCTTATCAGGAGAAGTGAAGCTCCAAGGTTTCAGAAGAAGAGATGTCTATATGATTGATTGGAATACAGGAACACCTAACTCCTGTTTTCTATCCAAGACAGTAGCTGAGAATGGATGGCTGTGGCACAAAATACTATGTCACCTGAACTTCAAGGCCATCAACAAGATTAGTTCTCAGAAGCTGGTCAGAGGACTTCCAAATGAAGCATTCAAGAAGGAAGCGCTTTGTGATGCATGTCAGAAAGGAAAGCAGACCAGAGCATCGTTCAAGCCAGTACAGCCAACAACACTCACAACAAGGATCTTAGATCTACTCCACATGGATCTATTTGGTCCTATCAAGCCAAGGACTCTGAGCGGCTGAAAGCATGCACTTGTAATAGTAGATGATTTTTCAAGGTACACTTGGATTATCTTCCTATATAAGAAAAGTGAAACCTTGACCAAGTTACCTGAGCTGCTGAGAAGGATCCAAAATGAGAAATCCCTATCCATCATCAAGATCATATCAGATAGAGGAGGGGAGTTTCTCAACAAGGCGATAACTGATTACAGCGATCAGAATGGGATCCAGCATGAGCTCTCTGCAGCCAGGGGCCTTGTGAGAATGGTGTTGCTGAAAGAAGGAACAGAACCACGAAAGAAGCAAAGAAGGTCCATGATTGCGAAGCGGACTGCTTAAGAGGTTCTGGTCAAGTCATCAACACACTGTCACACCTGAGCAGAGTATGATAGTAGGGAGACATGGCAAAACTCCCTATGAGGTTTGGAATAATAGAACTCCTACTGTTGCTTACTTTCATGTTTTTGGTTGTAAGTGTTTCATCCACAACAATGGTAAAACACAACTAAATGCCTTTGATGCTAAAACTGATGACGGTCTTTTTATGGGATATTCACAAAGAAGCAAGGCATACAGAGTTTTTAATAAAAGAACCTTAGTTGTGGAGGAAACACCCCATGTTGTTTTTGATGAATCTACCGTTGAGTACAGGAAACAAGTTGAGCTAATTAAGAACAAGCTCAAGTCAGCAACCCTTGAAGAAGTCATTATACATGACACTGGAATAGTGGACTCACCTGCAGACCAGCCTGAAGACTCAACTGCAGCTGCTGGATCACCAAACCTACCTGATCCGGTTGCCGCTGATGAAGATCCAGCCGTAGCTGATAAAGACTCACCTGCAGATCAGACCCAACCTGCAGATGACAAGACCGTAGCTGATCCAGTTGCAGACCAGAACCCAGCTGATGCAGAAATCCACCAGAGCAATCCAACAGGGGGAACAAAGCCAGAAGAGGACGACATCCCCAAATGGCTCAAGGATCACCCAATCCAGCAAATTATCGGATAGTTGACTGATGGAGTTAAGACAAGACAGTCAACCCTACCAGCAGGAATGGCTATGTTCTCATGTTTTATGTCACAAATAGAACCTAAAACTACAGAACAAGCCCTAGAAGATTACTCTTGGATAAATGCCATGCAAGAGGAATTGGAGCAGATGGAAAGAAACAAAGTTTGGGAACTAACAGACAGACCTGATCACAAGAAGGTTATTGGCACCAAATGGGTGTACAAAAACAAGAGTGATGAAGACGGAGCTTTTGTTAGGAATAAGGCCAGACTTGTAGCAAAAGGGTATGCACAGTGTGAAGGAATAGATTTTGATGAAACCTATGCACCTGTTGCAAGATTAGAGGCCATCAGACTATTCCTCGCATATGCCGCATTCAAAGATTTTGAAGTCTATCAGATGGATGTAAAAAGTGCTTTTCTAAATGGAATCCTAGAAGAAGAAGTCTATGTAGAGCAACCCCCAGGTTTTGTCAAAGGAGACAAAGTCTATAAGCTGTTGAAAGCTCTTTATGGACTTAAGCAAGCACCAAGAGCGTGGTATGAAACACTATCTGTGTTTCTTGAAAAGAATGGATTTTGCAAAGGGAAAGTGGACAAAACCCTATTCAGAGTGGAGCACGAAGGCCACATATTAATAGTCCAGATTTATGTGGATGACATCATATTCGGATCAACTAATCTAGAGCTATGCGAGAAATTCTCCAATCTCATGCAAGGAGAATTTGAGATGAGTATGATGGGAAAGCTTAACTTCTTTCTCGGACTACAAGTTAAGCAGATGGAAAAAGGAATTTTCATCAACCAAGCAAAGTATACCAGTGACCTTATCAAGAGATATGGAATGGAATCAGCCAAGCCAGCAAGAATTCCTATGAGCACAAGTACTCACCTGGATGCAGACGAGGCAGGCATATCAGTGGACTCAACCCACTACAGAGGACTCATTGGATCTCTTCTGTACCTCACTGCAAGCAGGCCAGACATATCCTATGCCGTTGGAGTTTGTGCACGATTCCAGTCCAAGCTGAAGCAATCACACCTAGATGCAGCCAAGGGGATAATAAAATACCTTAAGTCTACAATCAATGTTGGACTATGGTATCCCAAGGATGATAATTTCGAGATGTCAGTATACTCAGATGCGGATTTCGCAGGATGCAAAATCAACAGGAAGAGCACTAGTGGAATGTGTCAATTCCTAGGAACCAGACTGATATCCTGGTTTAGCAAGAAGCAGGTTTCTAACTCTATCTCCACTACAGAGTCAGAATACCTAGCTGCAGGTAGTTGTTGTGCACAGATTCTATGGATCAGACAACAGCTAAGGGATTATAATATTATTGCAAATGAAGTTCCGATATGGTGTGACAATAATAGTGCTATTGCAATAACCAACAATCCGGTTTTGCATTCAAGGACGAAGCACATTGATGTTAAGCACCATTTCATTAGAGACCATGTGCTTAACAAAAGGGTTAGAGTTGAAAGAGTCAGCACAGACTATCAGATAGCTGACATCTTTACCAAACCCTTGCCAGAAGAAAGATTTTTGGAGCTGAGCAGAGATCTTGGATTACTAGATTGGGAATCTAGTACTGAAGCAAGTTGAAGCATTTCAGAGGAAGGATGGACCCCAGCTGAAGAATCAGATCCTAGCTGATGCAGGCAAGAAGACGAAGGATGGACAAAGCAACCTAGCTCATCAGAATATCAGGCGAGAAGTCAACTCACCTGATGCAGAGCGGTCAACAGTTAACAAATCAGACCAGCTAAGTTCTCTAAAATCGACCTCTGAATATTTAATTATTATCTGCCATATTTATAATATTATTATACTAA
Source organism: Orobanche coerulescens (assembly GCA_033398695.1). Classification (NCBI taxonomy): domain Eukaryota; kingdom Viridiplantae; phylum Streptophyta; class Magnoliopsida; order Lamiales; family Orobanchaceae; genus Orobanche; species Orobanche coerulescens. Next base: position 68,658,917 of record CM065809.1, read on the forward strand.
TTTTGGTTAACAAATAGCATTTAAATATACATTTTTCTAAGCCAAGTGGCAATTTTAATACACGCGTCAATCGCTTATTAAATCGACCTCCACGGTGGCCAATCAAAATCAACCGTCAAATTTTAAAATGGGCCACCGATTCAAATTTGAAATTCAAAAGAATATCAAAAGGTGTACCACCGTTTCAAATATATATTAAATTAATCCATACATCTTTTCATCTTCTTTATAAGGAAAGAAGACCCCTCACTTTACCCTTTACGCTTTCAAACCCTAGATTTTTCAGAGCAAAAATTTCTTGAACATCAAATACACTAAAATCTTTTATTTGCAGAAATGGCATCCTACTTCGAAGGCGTTAATCTGAAGGCGGTCAAAGAGCATATCATTTTCTCGCTGGTCGTCAATTTTGAAGGCTTATTGGAAGCGAATTTGGAGGATTACGATGTGCTTGACCTAATTCGCGCAATGAAGCTCAATGGGATCTACCCATTCCTATACATCAACCCTCAACATCTATACAAGGAGGATGTTATCGCGTTCTATCGCGAAGCTTGTTTAATTCAAGACAGAATTCGAAGCACTGTTCGTGGAAGGCAAATCGACATAACGCGAGAGTCAATTCGCAGAGTTTCCGGTATGAAGCATCGCGACATAGCCGTCGAAGCTCTCAAGCAGTCTTCTGCCGAAATCTGGAAGAAGATTAAGGTGGAGAATATCCCGGAAAAACTGAAACTAACTGCCAAGAGGAATGATCTTAAGAAAGTTTATCGTTTTGCGTTGGACATAACCAACAAAATAATCATGGGGATGGCCGGCAGTTACGACCAACTGTCGTCGGCAAAATTTATGGTGCTGGGAGCACTAATTCAGGAAGAAGAAATTGACTGGGCAGACTACATATTCAGGCAACTCGTACGAGAGGTCAACAAAGTCGAGTGGCTTGACGATGAGAAGAGATTTAAGACAAAGCTGGCGTTTGGAACGCAGCTAAGTTGGTTTCTGGAAAAGACTGGTGTGGCGAAGGGAAGCACTGACCCCTTCCACCCCAACAAAAGACTTGGTCATATGGACCACGAGAAGGTGAGAAAATTGGGAGGCGCTGGGAGAGCATCTCAGATGTTGAAGGAGCTGCCGGACACAAGGACATATCCGAGATATTATTCATCAGGAGAGTCGGACCGACCTGCAGCCGACATACCAACTGCAGTCGAGTCAGACACCGAGTCCGACGACACTCCCATAGCAGTCAGATTTAAGAGAAGGGGACCAGCCCCTGAAGGACCTTCTATTCTGCAGTCGTCACCAGAACCCTCTCCCAAGAGGCCAAGGAAACTGCAATTTAGTGAGGAAGAGCAGTCTGAACATCTTGCCAGCCCCTCAGCCAGATCACCAACTCATCCGGAAGACCAGCCTGCCCCAGGCACCCACGAGACTCGGATTGTGGCTGTACTCACCCCCCCAGCCTACATCTCCGAGGAAGAAGAAGCAGGTCTAATAATTTCAATTCCTGAAGCTAATTATACCTTTAACCTGCTAGAAAACAATACTTTCAACCTACCAATTGAACAACTCCAGCTTGTTAAGCCACAAGCATTAAAACACTCTTTTGTCAATATTTTTGAAGAATGGAAGTTTTTCAAAACTCTGACATTTACAAACCTTCAAACTTACATTGAAAACAGTGGTTGGGAATATCCCCAAGCCACAGAGGAGGAACTGATTCACTTTTTCAAAGAATCAGACTTAGTGTTGATCCTCCAGGATAATTGGTTCATGTCTCATTTTAAAACCAACATGGACCAATTCATCCATTCCATAATGCTTAGCATTTTTGATGGTTCTTTTGGAGAAGAGGAGGAGGAGGAAGTTGAAAAGGAAATTAGAATTGAGGAGGTAGATGGAGAAGAAAATAAAGAAGTTATTGATTTGGATGATGAAGAAGAAAAAGAAGAAGAGCCTGAAGAGAGAAGAACAGAAGAAAACACTCTAGTTGAAAAACAGTCAGAAGAAATTGAGAAACCAAAAGAGTTGGCTGATGAAGAAGAAGAAGAAGAAGGAGAAGAGGTAGAACAAGAAAAAGATGAAGGCGAGAAGGAGGATGATGATGATAAAAAGTAGAATGATGATGAAGGAGAAAAAGAGGAGAAGGATGATGATAACAATGATGATGATAATGATGATGATGATGATGATGATGGAGGAGATGAAGGAGCTGAAAAAGAAAATGAAAAAGAAAAGGATGAGGAGGAAGAAAAGGAAAATATTGAAGAAAAGGCAGAAGAAGAGAAGGAGGAGGAACAGGAGAAAGAGGAAGAGAAAGAAGAAGAAAAAGAGCCAGAGCCAGAGCAGACACAAGAGGCTGTAGATAGGACTGTGGTACCTGCCCGGTACACCAGCCTAGACGCGGAGTTAGCTGAAGACTCCAGATCAGGGACCCCAGAGAAGACCCCCTCTGTAGTACCTGCTGCAGACAGAAGCTTGCAGTCCAGTGGTTCTTTTGCAGAAGGCTCAGGAGAGCACTCTCCATCAGTTCAGATATCACCTGCCGTGACTGAGCTGATCAGGCAGATAGTCAAAGATACAATTGGAGAGCTGCTGGCATCTCAGGTCACTCCTGACCTTCAATCAATCAATGCAAAGATCGACACTTTGCTGCAGAGAGAGGTTCCTCAGCCCCCTCCCCCAACCATCAACAGAATGCCATTTGGCATGTCTGATTGGATGAGCAGAATGGAGCAGCAATTAACTACCCTAGTTGATGCTGGCAAAAAGGGGGAAGAGAGAATGCAGGGGGAAGGAAGTAATCAAGGAGAGATAAGGGCAGAGATAAGAACAAAGAATAAGCAAGATATCCTTCAAATTGAAGGACCTTCAAGTCTGAAGAGGAAGGGAGGAGCAGATCCAGATGAACAGGCTGACCAGCCTGAAGGCAAGAAAAGGAGAACTACAGGAGGTTTTGAGCCTACTCTAGAATGGGAAGGCAAGCAGGTGTGGTATGTAGAGGATTTTATACCATATGAAGCCCTGCCCATGTGGGGAACTGCAAAGAAGAAATTCATCAGAGACTACTACATCTGAGAAATACTCCAGGATGATAATCTCTCCCCACAGCAGATCTTCATCAATTTCATGGAAACAGCTCATCCAAAACTCTAGGCTATTCTGAAGAAGCATGCTAAGGATCAAAATGCTTATCCTATGATTCCCTCATTCAGAGCAGAGGAAGCGCCGACCCATCTGGACAATGAGCTTAATGAGCTAGAGCTTCAAAGAGAAATCAAGCAGTTATGTCATGAGAATAGTTTTTCATCCAAACAAGAACAAGTTGCAGCTCTTGTTGTGAAGAGGAAGTATGGTCTTGCTCCAGTAAAGATCAGACCAATTGGAGCTAAACCCTTCAGACCTGCCAAACAGCCTATTCACAGAGGCAGAGGAAGAGGCAGATGACTTTATTTCTTTGTACTTATATTTTTTTCTGTACCTGCAAAAACTTTCTTGTAAATTTCAATCATAATCAAATCAGAAAGTCTTATAACAGTCTGTTGAATGACAATTTCCAGTTGTCTCAATATTAGACTGATTTCAGTTTGTGTCTTGCACTTAAGTGCAGACTTGATCATTTGATTACTTGTTTAAAGTTTTGCCATCATCAAAATAGGGGGAATTTTTTAGGAATACTTGTTAGATTTTGATGATGTCATTAATATAAAATCAAATATTTATTACTTGGCAAAATGTAAGGAAGAATCAAATGAGTATCTTCCATAGGCCAAAATATGTTAAGTATAAAACTTGGCAAAATGTAAGGAAGAACCAAATGAGTATCTTCCATAGGCCAAAATATGTTAAGTATAAAACTTGGCAAAATGTAAAGAAGAACCAAATGAGTATCTTCTATAGGCCAAAAATTAGTTAGGCTAAAAATCGGCTGAAGTACTAAGTACAGCTAAGACCATCAGAGAGGATCAGCCAAGTCCAGTCAGAATAGTTCTGGTCAACAAAAATTATCAGAGAAGTTTGACCAGACTGCAGCCAAGGTACCTCAGACAAGTCACCTGATCAGCCAAGTCACAAACAGTGAACATCAGAGAGGTCCTGACTGCAGAGAAGTTAACTGCTCACCAGCCTAGTCGAAGTCAGCCAAGTACTCCAAGTCCACGTCAGCATGCGTTGAAAAGTCAAGTATTACGGAAAGTCACATGCAACGTGAAGAGACAAATTGGAGTGATTCCCGCAAGAGATATGATTTAAATAAATCATCCAGACCCACCTTGAAGACTTTAATAGTTTTATATTCAAAAGATTCGGCGCATCACATGCAGAGTCTTCACAACGGTCGGAAGATAGAATAAAATAATGGGAATCCAGCCTTGCAACGTTCAGAAAGATTAAACAAAGAAGTCTCCCTCCAACGGACGGATTTGTTCAAAAGATTTGCAACGGCTACAAGGAAAAAGCTCAGAGATCGTGACCTATATATATCCGAAGATTTGAAGCTGAGCAACTACCGGTGCGAACATACTTTCAAGCGATCAAAGCAATCAACCAATCTAAAGCAATCAATAGCATCGTGAAAAGAGCGGTTCTAAAAGTTCATACTTAAAGAAGCTCTTAGTTGGAGAAGACAAAAACTCTTGTCTATAATCCTGAGTACGGGGTACTTCACTGGTTGAAGTAAGAGACTGTAAAGGCATCCAAGGATCGAGGATCAAGAGGTGCAAGGCAGTCAAGTGTGTACAACGGCACGGATTTCCACTGGTTGGAAGCTGTTGTAGTGTGGTTTGAATCACTGTAATATTTATCACTGGTTGAGAATTATAGTGAATTCATCTCCAACTGGTTTGGAGAAAAGCGGATTAGTAGAGGATTACCCCACCTCTGAGACCACTATAATCGCCTGCATTCTTTACTGTTTTATTGCAACATACTTTAACTGCTGCATTCATTGTTAAGTGTTTCATTAGTTGCTTTCTATTCGTCATCAGCTGACTTCCGCATATAGTAAAGAACAAACGACTCCAAGTCATTTGTTTATCTATCAGCTGAAGAAACTCACTCTTCGCAAAAAAGAGTATAAGAGTTTCTACAAGTCTATTCACCCCCCCTCTAGACTTATACCTGGACGACTTGTGACCTACACAATACATTATCATCACAGAGTCGCTCATCCATAGATTACGATATCAATCACAAAGTCGCATCTCAATTTTTGAATTCGAAAATCTGCTCCATCTTTTAGGTATGTTGTCACATTATTTTGATAGATATTTAGTACTTGATTCATGCATACTGTTTGAATCTACTAGTTATTTGCCTCGCACATATGCTATGAAACTAATTTAATTTAATCCACATGATATTTGTCCATTTGTCCTTATACTCTCGTTCAGGCTTAGACTTATTAGAATCATTTATCACATGTGAATATATAAGTTAGTAGATAATTGTTGTCTGAATGATTTCGTTGGTTCAATCCAAAATGGGTCTGCAAAGTGATAACACTTGATTAATCTCCCTATATTATATACTTGCTTAAATGAAAATGGTATAATTCATGATTTAATTTCCCTTTTAAGAACAAGTATTAAAATTAGATAATTCTTACATTTTAAAATCTACTTCTTTCTTTGTAAACATGCGAATATGTTTTTAATAAGCTCTAATAAATTTGGCTTATTCGACAATACAACAACAACAACATTACCCCAATGCCTCAATGGCTCCCGCAAAAAGCGGGGTAAGGGGGGATCGAATGTACGCAGCCTTACCCTTGTCTTAACACAGAGAGGTTGTTTCCGGATGATCCAAAATGAAAATTGCATCGAGAATTGCATGGAATGACTAGTACTTCATGAGAAAAAGAAGTGAAGCCAGTTTAGTGAGTCATTTTGTTTTATTCCATTATAATCAAGAACCAAAGAATAAGGAGTCTTTGGCTCCATTGGAAACAATGGAAATATTGGCTTATTCGACAATATTGGATATAAAATATTATAATTTATTATGATTGATTGTATATTACTTTTAACATCTATAAACTTTGTACTTATCATATCATGTCAAATTTCACCAGACTTGAATTCGAAACTCTTGATATCACTGGAAAGAACTATTTGTCATGGATATTTGATATCGAAATCCACTTAGCCGCACAAGATCTTGGAGACGCAATCAAAGAGGGAACTAAGATCTGAATCAAACCGCACAAAGGCAATGATATTTCTTCGCTGCCACCTACACGAGGTCCTAAAACTGAATATCTCACAGTGAAACATCCAGTTGGACTTTGAAAAAATTTAAAAGATAGATATGATCATCAAAAAACTGTGATTCTTCCAAAAGCCTGCTATGAATGGATGTATTTAAGGCTTCAAGATTTTAAAACCGTTAGTGAATATAACTCTACTCTTTTTAAAATAACTTCTCAACTAATATTATTCGCAGAAAAGATTACAGACGAGGATATTTTAGAAAAAACTTATTCAACTTTTCATTCCTCAAGTGTACTCCTCCAGCAACAATACCATCAAATAAGTTTACAAAATATTTCGATCTAATTTCATGTCTTCTTGTTGTTGAACAAAATAATAAGATTTTGATGAAGAATCACGAGTCTCGCCCAACTGATGTAATATCCGGGGATAATTTTTTTTTTCGTGTTACTGTTGAGTTGTACATATTCATTTGGAATTGTACAAGTGTTGTTGTTTTGGACTGATACAATGTATATTGTATTGGAATAATTCGGGATCGAAATATTATACTTGTCGTCGGGTTAGTTTCGTCGTTTGAATGATGGTTGGAGAGTTTGGATTTTTGGCTAAGTACACTAGCCTTAATGTACGCTACATGGGTAGACTTACGTACGTTATGGTCTGAGTATTATGTACGTTATGCCTGTAAGGTTACGTACGTAATGCTTGGTAGGTGACAGGAATCTTCCTCGTAGTCACTTTCGGCCGGTGGGTCCCGAGCATCTTCCGATCGGATCTTACTATTGCAGTCAACGGACCCTTACGTACGTTAAGAGGTGAGCTCTACGTACGTAATGTAGGTCTTGTTAACATACGTAATAAGTTCTTGTTTACGTACGTTAAGGCCTTCGTATTTTAGTCCAGTTAGTTCTGGATTTTTCATTACGTACGTTAATGTCTTAGTATAGCGTACGTAATGCCTCTTACGTACGTTAACCATAGTGTATAACGTACGTAATGAATTGGTCAGTCTATTTATCTTGGTTTCGTCTTTCATTTCCTCACGAATCAAAACACTTTTTCTCTCCCTAGAACCGTCTGTTTGGACTTGTTATTGATGTTTAGCCTCTTCCAACTCGATCTTGATCATCCTAGCTTGGATTGAATCTTGAAGTTGGAAGCTTGTTGGTGCCCCTTTGGTGTTTGGAGGCTTCTTCTTGTTCTTCTTTGGTAAGTTCCCTCAATCTCTTGTTCTTCATGTAATTTTCGAGTTGTTGTTGTTGTTTTCTTCGGGTATTGTTTGATTCATGGAGTATATCATGATTCTTCATGGTTTTGATAAACTTTTGATGAAGAACATGTTGGTATAGCTTGAGTTTGATTATGTTCTTGATGTTTTAGATTGTTGGGAGGTTTTTAATCATGTCTAGGAAGGATTATGTTAAGATTGTTATATGATTAACATAAGTATTGAGATGATTATTGTTGGTGGTGGTGTTCTTGAAAGATTTTAACCATTTTAGTAAGGATTTATGATGATTTAGGAGATGATTATCATAATTTGGAAATGGTTGAGTGAATCTTGTGGTTTAATCCGAATTCATGAGGTTATGATGAAGGATTTTTATTTCAAAGATCATGGTTATTGAGTTGATGATGTTCTTGGGGTGATAATGATAATATTGATAATATTATCATTGTAGGAGGATCAATTTGATGATATTGGTGATATTATCACTTTGAGATGTTTGTTTTGATGATTGTTCTTAAATGAATCTTGTTGAATGGATTTCACAAGTGTTAAGAACGTAATGATCATGTTAATTGATCATCGAGGTGTTGGAGAATGTTAGAATTCATAGTTGAGGACTATGATATTCGTTCGTGCGGTGTGATCGATTCGTGTTTGAATCGGGCTTTGTCCTTGTCGTTGTTTTCTATTGATTTTGTGTTTTTGAATGAATCGTTTTCATTCAAGGTTGTTCGAGTGTTTGTGATCGTCGGGAGGCGCCGTTCGTCGTTTCGTGCCAGGACGTTGATCGTGGAAGGACTTTCTCGCCTTCGGTTTGAGGCAAGTTTTATACTTGTACTGGTCAATGAGATTAATGTTATCATATATGTGTATGAATGTGTTCTATCATTTCGAGACATAGTCTCTTCGTGATTTATTGATATTTGGGGATTGTTTGATATAATACCCTTCGGTGATTTTACCAGTTGTGATTGTTATTCGTTAACGGCCGGTTGAAGGCATTGAGATTCTTGTTGTCGATAGCCGGTTCGCGGTATCGATGTATCGATTATTATTGTTGACGCTAATGTCGTTCTGAGGCATCGTTGAATCGTTATTATCGAATTGGAACTATTACTATGATGTTGCATTGGCCGATTGAAGGCGTTTGATATATTCGTTATCATATCTGTTTCGGTGGTCGGTTTAAAAAGCCGGGATATCTATTCTACTGTATCATTGGTTATCGATTCACCGTTCTAAGGTAATCGATGTATTTAATTGGGATTATCGAAGATAATTCCCATCCGTTGTATCATTGGTTATTGATTAACCGTTCTAAGTTAATCGATGTATTTAATTGGGATTATCGAAGATAATTCCCATCCGTTGTATCATTGGTTATCAATTAACCGTTCTAAGGTAATCGATGTATTTAATTGGGATTATCGAAGATAATTCCCATCCGTTGTATCATTGGTTATCGGTTGACCGCTCTAAGGCAATCGACATATTTAATTGGGATTATCGAAGATAATTCCCATCCGTTGTGTCATCGTTATCGATTGACCGTTCTAAAGGTAATCGATGTATTGAATTGGGACTGTCAAGGATAGTTTCCATCCGTTGAGTTGTTGTGATCGATTGGCCATTCCAAGGCAGTCGAGGTATTTGAATTGGGACCGCCGTGGACGGAGCCCATCCGTGAGTTATTGTTGTCGTGTTGGCCGACTCAAGGCAGCATGCTGTTATTCTTGTGAGTTTGGTAATCTTGGGATTGTTACTGTTGTGATTAATTATGTTTTGGAGACTAGTCTCGGATAGTGCTCGATGGGTAAGCTTGGGGCTTGAACCTTCACGGTTGGTTTCCCAACACCTACAATTCAGTAGGTCACGGTCATGTTAATGATCTCATTATGGGTAAGCTTGGGGCTTGAACCTTCGCGGTTGGTTTCCCAAAACCTACGGTCGATGGAGTCACGGTCACTGGGTGATCTCATTATGGGTAAGTCTGGGGCTTGAACCCTCGCGGTTGGTTTCCCAGCACCTGCAATTCAGCAGGTCACGGTCATTGGATGATCTCATTGTGATACGGCTTTGTGCCGTGGCTTCGGCCCTCATTGATACAGCTTCAGGCTGTTTTGGCTTCGGGCCATTGTGGTGATTGACAGCTTCGACTGAGTGACATTCAGGGTATTATGATGATAAACAGCTTCAGGTTGTTCGGCTGTTAAGGCCATTGTGATGTATCGGTATTCCTGTCGGAGCCTTCGGGCATTGTGATTCTTATCTATTTCAGTGTTTGGCTTGGGTTACCTTCGGGTGATGTATTGTTGTGTTCTGTATTGATGATTCGCCGTTGGGCACTTGTGTTCTAAACTGTTGAGCAGGTATTGATCGGATGCCGTGGGCATAGTATTCCACGAATGCTCGATTCTTACTTTGGTTTGTGAGCATCTCGTATTACCATTACTATACTATTCATTCTGCCCTTTGGATGCATATCATGTTGTACATGTATTTGATAATCATTATCTGGATGACTGATCCCGTGGGGGCGGAACATGTTTTCATGTTTTAGGTGTTTGCGAGGAGAGAGTTGAGACACAGGGGCATGACGGTGGCGACGAGGCATTCAAGCGATACTAGTCCGAGATGTTTTGGAGTTCATGTCAGTCAGGCAGTTGGAGTACTCCAGTTTTGTCAGTTATTGTCATTTTGTATTATCCGAGCAAGGCTCGTGGATGTCGTTGTATTGTATTTGGGCCATGTAGGCCCACTGTTGTCATTGAAATTCCATATCGGAATATTATGTTGGATGTTAGTGTAGGGATTGTGATTCCCCTTTTGGTCAGTTAGTTGTATTTTTGGTCGTGTTAGCCTGGTGGATCTCCTGGTGTGGAGTCCACGGCTCTGTAATAACCCAATAGGAGTTGGGGGTGTTACAGAAGATGGTCTCGGAGCATTGGGTTGTGATATACCCCGATATGTGAGTTATGTGGTTCTACCGACGCGGTAGTAGTGGTATCGGAGTTTTGACAACGGACAGTCGGGCATTGGAGTCGTGGTAGTTGAGCAGTATGAGTCATTCTTTCATCGAGTCGTCGCCGATGAAGACTAGTATCGCAAGACCTCGAAGCTTCGTATGACCTGTGTAAGGACTCGATTCTCTTGTATGTTCATACATTCAATATGCCATTGATTATGCATGTTTTGTTGAAATCTGTATGTAACATTGTGTTACGACCCATTCATGATTAATTGCTTTGGAGCGTGTCGGCCCAGTATTGGCTATAATTAGCATATATGAAGTGATTGTTTATTTGTTGAGTATGTATATTCATGTTTGGCTAATGACTTAGCATTGTGGATTGGCCGTTGAGGCATATTTGAGCTTTGTTCATGATCGAACGTTATTCTTTCAGTATGGAAAGAGGAATCCGAGGACGTAGCAGAGGGGGTAAAGGCTGCAGAGCAGGCCGAAACCCAGAACCTCATGTTTATACTTGTACGAGTGCCGATATGGATCAGAATTCAGCCGGAGATGTGACTTATGCGACCGGTTCCCCTTCGGAACGTCATACTCGAGGAGTCGATCAGACTGACATCGACCCTTTCTTGCTTATGAAGGGCATGATGACCCAGATGACTCAGATGACGCAGATAATGGAAACCATGCAGACCTCGATGGTTCGTGGTACACAGCAGCAGGGACTCCAGGTGCCGTTCTATGGACAGGCCAGGAGAGTGAGTCAAATTATCGGCGACATCTCTCGTCAGAGGCCACCTATTTTTGAGGGTTCGTCGGAACCAGCTGATATTGTTCATTGGCTTGAACATTTTGATAAACTCTTCGACATGGTTCAGTGTCCGGAAGAGAGTAAGGTGGCAGTAGCGGCTTATTATTTGAGTAAAGGCGCTTATTCTTGGTGGCTTTCTGTAAAAACCACCGATCGTGATTATGCTTGGAGTGAGTTTAAGACTCTCATGTTAGAGAGGTATTATCCGGCTCCACTCCGTGAAGCCAAGTTGTCAGAGGTTTTGAACCCCGAATCCGTCGAGGACGAGGGTGTTATTGTTATTGCGGAGAAGTTTCAGGGACTCCTTCAGTTTGCTTCATCTGTTATCCGTACTGAGGCGGATAAGATCAAGTATTTTAGCAAGAGGCTGAACCCGCAGTTGAGGATGCAGTTGTTCAACCATAATTGCAATTCACTTGGTGAATTCATCGAGAAGGCTCTTGGAGCAGAGCTTTTGATCAAGGAGCTTGCTCGGAAGAACCCTTCAGTTTCTTCCGGAGAGAGGACTAGGATGCCGGTTCATTCAGAGGGACATCGGGCTCCGACGTCTAGGAGGTCGTTTTCTAGTCGTCCTCGTGCTGGGAAAGCATCTTCTTCTCAGGCGACGGGTTCGACCGTTGTTTGCTTTAACTGTGATACAATAGGACATCGCAGTACTCGGTGCTCGATGCGGTCTATTGCTTGTTTTCTGTGTGGGAGGCAGGGACACCTTCAGAAATACTGCAGGGGTTCTAATGCCAGTAGATCTCAAGGAAGCTCACGGGCCTCGAGAGATTTTGTTGCTTCAGTCCGTACTCCATCCAAGGGGTCGTATCGGGCTTTGGGAGCCAGAAGTATGGACACTAGAGGAGGAGCGGCGAGCTCAGATTTGGATCTTCCTCGAGTCGATCAGATCTAGTAGTTCGATGACCTGGAGGATGTTGATTTTGGATACATTTGAGATGTAGCCTTAATTTCTTTCTTTATTTTTCGGATTGATGTTTGACTCGGTCTGTACTTTAGTACTGTGGTTGCGAACCATTTATGGTTGATCTATCTTGTAATGATTGTATCTGAGAATCTTGAGATTTGAGGTCATGTGATGTGTTTTTCCTTCCTTTTTGGTGTTATACCCGAGATTTTGTAATAATCTGGGTAATTGTTCATTTCAATCTGAGACGCCGAGTCGTGAGGACTTGGGTGTGCAGTTGATATGGTCCCGAGGACCACATATGCGTTTTTATTTTCCTTTTGTGGCTTGAGTCAGTGTTTGCTTGAGCGTTTAATGCCGATGAGAACTAGGGAGTGTACACCGATGATTGTAGACATGTATAATCGGCGGCACCCGCGGGGTGTGTACGCCGGTGTTACGAGTCTTGCGGGTGGTGCGACTTCCTGGCTGGTCTCTGATGGAGGAGTTACGATTCGATTGATCTCGCACTTGATTAGTATTTTATCCCTTGTTTTTCGACGTGTTAAGGCAGAGGAGACGCAGGAACCCGTGGGGTTGGCCCGATTACTCAGGCGAAGTGGTTCGCAGTGAGGAGTATTCCTGGAGATGTTGTTTTCTTATCCTGATGGATAGTTCGTACCCCGTGTTTTTGCACCCTGAGTTTCGGGGACAAAACTCTTTTTAAGGGGGGGGGGTATGTAATATCCGGGGATAATTTTTTTTTCGTGTTACTGTTGAGTTGTACATATTCATTTGGAATTGTACAAGTGTTGTTGTTCTGGACTGATACAATGTATATTGTATTGGAATAATTCGGGATCGAAATATTATACTTGTCGTCGGGTTAGTTTCGTCATTTGAATGATGGTTGGAGAGTTTGGATTTTTGGCTAAGTACACTAGCCTTAACGTACGCTACATGGGTAGACTTACGTACGTTATGGGCTGAGTATTACGTACGTTATGCCTGTAAGGTTACGTACGTAATGCTTGGTAGGTGACAGGAACCTTCCTCGTAGTCACTTTCGGCTGGTGGGTCCCGAGCATCTTCCGATCGGATCTCACTATTGCAGTCAACAGACCCTTACGTACGTTAAGAGGTGAGCTCTACGTACGTAATGTAGGTCTTGTTAACGTACGTAATAAGTTCTTGTTTACGTACGTTAAGGCCTTCGTATTTTAGTCCAGTTAGTTCTGGATTTTTCATTACGTACGTTAATGTCTTAGTATAGCGTATGTAATGCCTCTTACGTACGTTAACCATAGTGTATAACGTACGTAATGAATTGGTCAGTCTATTTATCTTGGTTTCGTCTTTCATTTCCTCACGAACCAAAACACTTTTTCTCTCCCTAGAACCGTCCGTTTGGACTTGTTATTGATGTTTAGCCTCTTCCAACTCGATCTTGATCATCCTAGCTTGGATTGAAGCTTGAAGTTGGAAGCTTGTTGGTGCCCCTTTGGTGTTTGGAGTCTTCTTCTTGTTCTTCTTTGGTAAGTTCCCTCAATCTCTTGTTCTTCAAGTGATTTTCGAGTTGTTGTTGTTGTTTTCTTCGGGTATTGTTTGATTCATGGAGTATATCATGATTCTTCATGGTTTTGATAAACTTTTGATGAAGAACATGTTGGTATAGCTTGAGTTTGATTATGTTCTTGATGTTTTAGATTGTTGGGAGGTTTTTAATCATGTCTAGGAAGGATTATGTTAAGATTGTTATATGATTAACATAAGTCTTGAGATGATTATTGTTGTTGGTGGTGTTCTTGAAAGATTTTAACCATTTTAGTAAGGATTTATGATGATTTAGGAGATGATTATCATAATTTGGAAATGGTTGAGTGAATCTTGTGGTTTAATCCGTATTCATGAGGTTATGATGAAGGATTTTTATTTCAAACATCATGGTTATTGAGTTGATGATGTTCTTGGGGTGATAATGATAATATTGATAATTTTATCATTGTAGGAGGATCAATTTGATGATATTGGTGATATTATCACTTTGAGATGTTTGTTTTGATGATTGTTCTTAAATGAATCTTGTTGAATGGATTTCACAAGTGTTAAGAACGTAATGATCATGTTAATTGATCATCGAGGTGTTGGAGAATGTTAGAATTCATAGTTGAGGACTATGATATTCGTTCGTGCGGTGTGATCGATTCGTGTTTGAATCGGGCTTTGTCCTTGTCGTTGTTTTCTATTGATTTTGTGTTTTTGAATGAATCGTTTTCATTCAAGGTTATTCGAGTGTTTGTGATCGTCGAGAGGCGCCGTTCGTCGTTTCGTGCCAGGACGTTGATCGTGAAAGGACTTTCTCGCCTTCGGTTTGAGGCAAGTTTTATACTTGTACTGGTCAATGAGATTAATGTTATCATATATGTGTATGAATGTGTTGTATCATTTCGAGACATAGTCTCTTCGTGATTTATTGATATTTGGGGATTGTTTGATATAATACCCTTCGGTGATTTTACCAGTTGTGATTGTTATTCGTTAACGGCCGGTTTAAGGCATTGAGATTCTTGTTGTTGATAGCCGATTCGCGGTATCGATGTATCGATTATTATTGTTGACGCTAATGTCGTTCTGAGGCATCGTTGAATCGTTATTATCGAATTGGAACTATTACTATGATGTTGCATTGGCCGATTGAAGGCGTTTGATATATTCGTTATCATATCTGTTTCGGTGGTCGGTTTAAAACGCCGGGATATCTATTCTACCGTATCATTGGTTATCGATTCACCGTTCTAAGGTAATCGATGTATTTAATTGGGATTATCGAAGATAATTCCCATCCGTTGTATCATTGGTTATCGATTAACCGTTCTAAGTTAATCGATGTATTTAATTGGGATTATCGAAGATAATTCCCATCCGTTGTATCATTGGTTATCGATTAACCGTTCTAAGGTAATCGATGTATTTAATTGGGATTATCGAAGATAATTCCCATCCGTTGTATCATTGGTTATCGGTTGACCGATCTAAGGCAATCGACGTATTTAATTGGGATTATCGAAGATAATTCCCATCCGTTGTGTCATCGTTATCGATTGACCGTTCTAAAGGTAATCGATGTATTGAATTGGGACTGTCAAGGATAGTTTCCATCCGTTGAGTTGTTGTGATCGATTGGCCATTCCAAGGCAGTCGAGGTATTTGAATTGGGACCGCCGTGGACGGAGCCCATCCGTGAGTTATTGTTGTCGTGTTGGCCGACTCAAGGCAGCATGCTGTTATTCTTGTGAGTTTGGTAATCTTGGGATTGTTACTGTTGTGATTAATTATGTTTTGGAGACTAGTCTCGGCTAGTGCTCGATGGGTAAGCTTGGGGCTTGAACCTTCACGGTTAGTTTCCCAACACCTACAATTCAGTAGGTCACGGTCATGTTAATGATCTCATTATGGGTAAGCTTGGGGCTTGAACCTTCGCGGTTGGGTTCCCAACACCTACAGATCAGTAGGTCACGGTCACTGGGTTATCTCATTATGTGTAAGTTTGGGGCTTGAACCCTCGCGGTTGATTTCCCAGCACCTGCAATTCAGCAGGTCACAGTCATTGGATGATCTCATTGTGATATGGCTTCGTGCCGTGGCTTCGGCCCTCATTGATCTGACTTAAGTTTTTGGCTTCGGGCCATTGTGGTGATTGACGGCTTCCGAGTGACATTCGGGGTATTATGATGATAAACGGACTTCGGTATTGTTTATTAAGGCCATTGTGATGTATCGGTATTCTGCCGGAGCCTTCGGGCATTGTGATTCGAATCTATTTCAGTGTTTGGCTTGGGTTACATTCGGGTGATGGATTGTTGTGTTCTTTATTGATGATTCGCCGTTGGGCACTTGTGTTCTAACCTGTTGAAAAGGTATTGATCGGATGCCGTGGCCATAGTATTCCACGAATGCTCTATTATTACTTTTGTTTTTGAGCATCTCGTATTACCATTACTATACTATTCATTCTGCCCTTTGGATGCATATCATGTTGTACATGTATTTGATAATCATTATCTGGATGACTGACCCCGTGGGGGCGGAACATGTTTTCATGTTTTAGGTGTTTGCGAGGAGAGAGTTGAGACATAGGGGCATGATGGTGGCGACGAGGCATTCAAGCGATACTAGTCCGAGATGTTTTGGTGTTCATGTCAGTCAGGCAGTTGGAGTACTCCAGTTTTGTCAGTTATTGTCATTTTGTATTATCCGAGCAAGGCTCGTGGATGTCGTTGTATTGTATTTGGGCCATGTAGGCCCACTGTTGTCATTGAAATTCCATATCGGAATATTATGTTGGATGTCAGTGTAGGGATTGTGATTCCCCTTTTGGTCAGTTAGTTGTATTTTTGGTCGTGTTAGCCTGGTGGATCTCCTGGTGTTGGGTCCACGACACTGTAATAACCCAATAGGATTTGGGGGTGTTACAACTGAATCTAGCCCCTTCCCTGAAGTGAATGCGGCATCTTATAATTTTGGGCGTGGATGTTGTTGCGGGCATGATCGTAGACACGGTCGAGAAAATTTTGTGAGAAATAAACATTTTCTTAAACGTAAGAAACCGAAATCCAACCAGAAGTTGGAGAAAGGTGATGAGAAAGTGGAGAAAGAGGACAAAAGAATATTGAGTATATTGGCTATAGATGCAGTATGAAAGGTCCTTGGTTGCATACCTGTCGTACACCCAAACACTTAGCTGAACTGTATCAAGCATCCCAGAAGGAGAAAGAAAAAACTACCGAAACAAATTTAGCTTTTCAAAGTGATGGACCCGAGTACAACCCCTCTGGCATGACACATCAGGAAGTGTCCGATTTTTATAAAATCCCTGAAGGAAGCGGCAATGAAAATGATAAAGATATTATATAAATACCTCGTTGGTTGAAAGACTTTTATTTATAATAATCATTATGTGTAAGACAGTTTGTCTGATTAATTATTATTATCATCAAATTACTAGTTATGTGTACTTTATTTGAAGAGATATGGATGTTTCTCATTGTCAGCGCCGGTAATAAAATGAATGAAGATATTTGTCTCATCGATAGCGCAACTACTCATACTATCTGTAAAAATGATATTTTACTTCTTTACTCAAGTACGAAGGCAATGTTAACACTATTTTGGGAAGTATTAATTTGATTAAAGGCTCCGAAAGAGTTAACTTATTGTTACCCAGAGGAACAAAATTTATTATAACTGATCCATTTTTCTCTCTAAAATCACAAAGAAACTTATTGAGTTTCAAAGATATTCGCAGTAATGGATATTATATTGAAACAATTAGTAAAGAAAATAAAGAATTTCTTTGTATAACATGCATCAATTTGGGTAAGAAATATGTGAAGGAACAGCTACCTGCTTTTTCTTCCGGATTATATTATACAAATATACGGGAAATTGAGGCAACTGCTATCGTAAACATGTAGTTTACTAATACAATTAGTTTCATTATTTGGCATGAACAGTTGGGACATTTGGGATCAATTATGATGCGGAGAATTATTGAAAACTCACATGGGCATCCATTGAAAAAACAGAAGATTATTCAAGCAATGAATTCTCATGTGCTGCTTGTTCTCAAGGAAAATTAATTATCAGGCCTTCTTTGGCAAAAGTCGGAGCAGAATCTCCTAGATTTTTAGAATGGATACAGGGTGATATATGTGGTCCTGTTCACCCTTCATGTGGACCATTTAAATATTTTATAATGTTAATTGATGCATCAACTTTATGGTCACATGTGTGCTTATTATCGTCTCGCAACCTGGCGTTTGTAAGACTACTTGCACAAATTATTCAATTAAAAGCATAATTTTTGCATCATAATATTGGTACGATCCGTTTAGACAATACGGGAGAATTCACATCTCAAGCCTTCAATGATTATTGTGTGTCGGAATTAATGTTGAACATCATGTCGCTCATGTTCATACACAGAATGGTTTTGCAGAATCATTCATTAAACAACTTCAATTGATTGCCAGACCATTGATCATGAGAACAAATCTCCACACGTCAGCTTGGGGCCATGCTATTTTGCATGCAACAACACTTGTACACATCAGACCTACAAGCTATCACAAATTTTCTCCTTTACAATTGGCCTACGGAATAGAGGCTAATATTTCCCATCTGAGAACATTTGGATGTGCGGTATATGTCCCAAATGCTCCACCACAACGAACAAAGATGGGTCCCCAAACAAGATTGGGAATATACATCGGTTATGAATCCCTTCTATAATAAAATATCATGAACCATTGACTGGTGATATATTTACAGCAAGATTTGCTGACTGTCATTTTGATGAAACAGTTTTGCCAAGGTTAGGGGGAGAGAACAAGATTATCCTTGTAACTACCTCAAAACCATCCGGGGATATTACAACGCCGTGGGCCCTGTGCCGGGACCCAACAGGCTAAAATCATTTTCACAACCATTTTCAAACACGCCAAAAGGAAAAGACGGTAACAACTTTCAAATACTTAAATGCTTTCCAATATTTATATATATATCAAATACCGTCCTAAAAATTCCATTTAATATTCAAGGCCAAAATGCCAAAACTCGACAGTTTCAAAATGTACGTTAAGTCACCGCTTACACATACAGATAAAATAGTTTAAGGAAAAAAAGTTCTACAAAATAAACCCAAGTTTGCAAAATACCAAAAAGGCCATTGTAAAATTATACACGAGTTGGTAAAATACCGAAAAGCCATTTTAAGATACACACGCAGCGGATATAAACATAGTAAAAATACATTTGTAGTGGAATCATAACAACCGGGAAAAATACTCGATTCTCAAATACATGCCGTAGCCAGTATCACCCGGGAATCTCATCCCTTAATGACCGCAATTAGCTCGTTCTCCGAGTACCTAAAAATAAAGCTCACGACAGGGTCAGCCACAATACTCAACAATGATAACGATCACATCATCATAAATAATTACATACCAATGTATAACATAGTAAGAATACCACCAACGTACTCATACCGTCATAACTATAACACCCCCAGATCCAACCGGGAATATTACAGCGTCGTGGGCCCTGGAATCGAACCCACAAGGCTAAAAGAAATTTTCGCAAACATTTACAAATGCCCAAGAGGCCAACGACAGTACTATCTTTAAAACATTTGAAGATTATATAAAATCTGTTTATCAAAACTATCGTAAAATCTCGTTTGAAAGGACAAGGCCTGAAATGCCAGAACTCAACAGTTTAAAAACATACATTAAGCTATCGCTTACACGTACCAACAAAATAGTTTAGAAAATGGTTGCCAAAGTAACCTAAGTTACTAGATACCAAAAGGCCGTATAAAAATACTCACGCAGCAGAAAAGACAAACAATTAAAAATACTCTAGCAGCGGAATACAACAACTGATCAGGAAACTCAATACACAATTACATGCCCTAGCCAATATCCTACGGGAAGCTCATCTCTCCACGACCGATACGAGATCGATATCTCAAGTACCTAAAAAGAAAGCCCACGACGGGGTCAGCCATAATATCCAACAATGATAACTATCACATCACATTAATAATTACATACCAATAAGAATACAAAATAAGAATACGACTAATGTAATCTTATCGTCATAACTTTACCAAAATTTACATCTCGCACAGTACCTAATGTTCTCGAAACATCATCATAACTCACTGTTACGAAATCTGCTAACTCTGTCCAACCCAAATCCGTCGAGTAACATCATCACATCTCGACACGAAAACCAATTGTCCATAAAAGACAAATACCAAAGGAAATATGTAACATACCTTGAGATACACAATACCACGACAATCATGTCAGTCTAATCCGATATCAGATCAATGCAACATATGGGCACGATCCTAACACAAGACCTACAAATGCATACTCAATATGCTCAAAACAATAACAACAGTATATACTCAATGGAAATCCCATGATCCAGCGCCCTCAGCATAGATCCCAGATGTTCCTACTAGATCAACATGAGGTGGATAACCAACAATATACATATGGACAACAACACATGATAAAATCAATGATGCGAATCCACATGATTCCATCAACACAACACTGGGTAATCCAATGATCCAGCGCCCTCAGCGTAGATCCCTATGATGATCCCGTCGGACCAACGCATGGTGGAAAACCTGTCCAACAATCCAGCGCCCTCAGCATAGATCCCCATGATGATCCCGTCGGACCAACGCATAGTGGACATCCGATCCAGCGCCCTCAGCATAGATCACACGATCCCATCGGATCAACACAGCATAAACAATACAATTATGCATACACATATACAACTCAATATGTTCATCAACATGAACAACATATAAATCAAAAACATGAATGACACTATGATGAAACAACTAGGACGACTTCATGTTCAACAACATGAATGACAACCTGCATGATCAACATCATCAACACTAAACCGAATCAAACTAAGATACTTGTCCCGAGTCTTTCAGGAGAAATCTCGATGTCAAATCATTACCGGCGATTATCCTCAATGCTCGGCGATCCAAACATACCATGGACTACAAATACTCATATCCTCATCTTTAGCGCAACGTAACCTTGATACCCGAATATGCCAATAACCGAGATAAGGCATATACATTATGATTTAACTCCCAAAACTCAAATACAACTTATAATCCCAAATCTCCTGTGATTAGGATTATAAACATTGTTATACGAATTATAAACGAATGAAACGGACACCATTCATTAAATATTATAAACTAAGTAAGTAATAACTTGCCTCGATACCGATGAAGCCGTCACCAATCCCTTGCCTTCGTCTGTAAGTTCCTCGGCCCCAATCAATGCAATCCACGAGCATCCTCGAACTTGACCGTAAGTCACGATTCTTATCAATGGTCAATTATCGCAACCTATTGCAATAATAGATTAACAACAATCCGATAACAATCAACAACTGACACGACCAATCAATCAATTTCACGGTTCAATGATATCTCGATCATACACAAATAATCCAACTCAACAAATACGAACTCATATCTACAATACAAACCGCAACTCGACGATCATACTTAATAATTAATACAATCGATCAATAAACCCAACGGTTCCATAATATCCCGATTAAACATAAATCCGAACAACCTAAATCAATTAATTATGAACTCATAACCACGATATGTTTTCATAATCCTCTAATCATATCAACGATCAATTCATCTCGATAAAAAGGATTACATAACAGACTCTATTCGAATTCATACGAATTAACACAATTCCTTCTTTTTTAGTTATAAATTTCATAGTAGGACAATACTATCGGCATAATCGGCAATTCAAACTACCCAACGAGTTCAATACCTTTGAGAATCTTGTTATAAGATTAACTATCATCTATCCGGATTCAAAATTTGTTATCATGATTCGTATTTCGTCAAGCACATATGAATTTTACCACTACAATCAACATAGCGTTGGTCTAAATCATCAATTCCATGATTATCCTTAAAAACCATCATATATCTTATCAAATTTCCCTATTTGATGTGATATATATACCAAGAACATCAGGAACATCAAGAACACCATGATTCCATAATCATGATTATAACAAATGACATAACATATATCATTGTATCTTCCAATATACAATTCTCATGACCTCAAAAATCGTAATAGCAACACCGTAATCATCTTCATACAAATTATTCACCAACAATATCATCAAAATCCAAATTCAAGGTGTAGAGTTCATTAACATACCTCAAGAGCATGAATAACACAATCAACTCTTCAAGAATCATTGATATCATCATATCCAAGCTTCTACTCCATGCTTCCAAGCTCATAACCAAGATAGAAGAGGTTTATTCTCACTTTCATGTGCAGAGGGACGATGTTGGAGGGAGGATATCGATTTTCTCTCGTGAAGAAACGAAAGAACAAACCTTATTTTATAAACTGCATCGCTCATTACGTACGTTATGTAATACCCGGTTGTAATTCAGTCATTATTCAGTATTTATCATTCAGTAATTGTCACTCAGTATATTTTTCACTCATTAATGATCATTCATCGTTCATTTCATTCATTGTATTCACCGTTCGGAGTATATTGGTATCGCGTATCAGTGTTATTTCATCATTCAACCCGGTTGGATAGTCGGGCCGAGCGTATCATCATTGTCACTTTCATGGTGGGATGTGTGTGTGAGGAGTAGCGCACGCTACGTACTCTCTTTAGCGCGCGCTAATTGAGTACAGGTAGCGCTCGCTACCACTCAGCATTAGCGCACGCTAATGTTGTCCTGGCTGCAATCCAGAAGGCACTGGACTGCAGGTGAGTTATATGTAGCGCATGCTACGAATGGTAAGTAGCGCGCGCTAGTAGGCCGGAGTAGTGCACGCTATGCAGTCGGTATAGCGCGCGCTAAGGTCAAATCAGGTTGAGTCCAGTGGCTACTGGACTGCATTGGATTAATTCATAGCGCACGCTATGAGTGGTTTTTAGCATACGCAATCGATATTGTAGCGCACGCTAATTATTGATTGTAGCGCACGCTACCGAGATCAGATCAGAGGACAGAAGGTTTCTGGACTCCAGTACTGGGCATCAGATAATTCGTTAGCGCACGCCAATTGTACATCCGTAGCGCATGCTACCAAAGGTACGTAGCGCGCGCTACCGTTGTCGGGCAGTGGGTACTGGACTACCCAAGATACCCGTTAGCGCACGCTAAGCATAGGGGACTAGCGCGCGCTAAACTGGAATCACTATAAATTGGACAGTTAGCCCAGATTTCGGCATTTGTCATTTCTTCACTTCCTCTCTTCGGTTCCGGGCGATTTGGAGCGATTTGAAGAGTATTTTTCGAGGTGTAATCATCAATCATCATCTTCAAGTCTTTGAGTTGGATTAGTCATCACTTCATCATCTCCACAACATCAAATCAAAGGTATTAATCTCTTGGATCTAGAATTTCGGATTTTTGGGTTTTTCCTTCCGATTTCTTCGTATAAGCTTGGATTGTTGTTGGAATATGTTAGATATAGATTATCTACCTTGGATAAATATGTTCCTACGGATTTAATGACTATTTTGGGGATTTATTTCAAGAACCCTTGGGGTTGACTTCGGTTAATTTGGGGATTTCCGATTGATGTTGTTGTAATCTTGAATTGTGGATTCCTATTGGATTATTGATGCCATTGATATTGTTTTGCTGGTTTGAATAAATCATTTGAAAGTTGGCTTCGATAATTTGGGTTTTGGTTGTAACCAACGGGAAGGATATCTTCAACGTATTCGTTAGAGTGCACCTACGAGTTTGGATATTGTTGTATCGACGTTTGAGTTAGTTATAATCGTGTTTGCTGCGTGTATTGATCGAATTATTGGTTATTGTGTTATTCAAGGTTGTTCGAGCGACCGACTTTTCATTTAGGACGTTGTTCGTGGATGGACATTCTTCACCGGTTGTGTAAGTTAATTCTTACTCGGTTAAAAGGATATTCATTCCTTTCGTTGTTCATTCATAATCATAATTCATTCATAAGGTACTAACCGTTTCAAAATTTGTAATTGTCACTTCATTACTTCATTCACGAGGAACAACGGTTCCAATTATTCATTGAGCTATCATTCATTTCACTGTCATTTCATTTCGGTGAGTCATTATTGATTTTGATGTCACCTTTGGTTATATCGTGGCATTCCGGGTCGCACTGGCGTGCCGGTTGGTATGTGTAGGATTTTCATGTCGGGCACATTATAGTCGTGTGTTGGTTGGTGGCCTCACATTGGACTGTGCACACGAGTTGATGGCTTCGTGAGACTGAATAGGTACAAGACCACACGTGTATTCGATCGATACTCGTTGGTGGCGTGTGCACGGACACATTTCCATCCCGGACGTAGTGTGGCGTCATTCCTTTGAGCCGTACTGATAGTTGATTCATATAGAATGTTTGATTGCGTATGTTTCGACAGGATATTTCATAACTTCAGATATATCATGATTGTGTATTTTCAACCCTTGAGGATTGTTGTTCTGTATAACTGACCCCGTTGGGGGATATTGTTTTTCAGGTCATGGCAAGGCTAAAGCACGGGGAGAACACGGTGACGGCGAGGAGTCCCAGTGATACTATTAGGGGCCCCCGATCTTTCAGTTATTCATGTTGTTGTCCTTTAATTTCCGCTGCAGACTTTCATTTGGATACTCCGTTTCATTCAGTGTAGTGTATTTTATCTTCATATAAAATGTACTAGTATTCGGTATTGTCCTGGTGTGTTGTATTTAAACTCCTCATCGGAGTATTTGGTAATATAATGTGGTTCGGTACTACAATTATATTATTTAATTCATCATTTTCATTCGCTTGGTGGGTCCCAGTCGCGGATTCACGACACTGTAATATCCGCCTAGTTTGGGGTGTTACACGTTATCAATCATATTAACATATGTAATGCACCTTACGTACGCTACATGTCTCTCATAGCGTGCGTAACATCATTCCAGAACTCACTGACCTGTTTCGTTAAATCGATTACGTACGTAACATATCCTTCATAGCGTACGTAATATGTACGTTGACTTGCTATAGTGAAACTCCATTTAACGTACGTTATACACTTCCCGTAGCGTACGTTAACCTCAGCATTGACTCGCCCATCCACATCTGTGCCGAAAGCTGCCGACCACGGGACCCACCTGTCGGCCACAGCCTGATCCTGTCCGACATGAACTTAACATATGTTAGCCTATCCACTTAACGTACGTAAGATGTATGCACCATACGTACGTTAGCTATCCTTCTTGACGTACGTAATCCTTGTGCATTAGCGTACGTTAAGTATATATCGTAGCGTGCGCTAACGTGGATATACTTAGCCATTTACACTGATCTTGCTTGTCGTCTCAATATATCGAATACGAACATACTGCATACTGACTATGTATACATCTTCCAACAATATTCTCATACGATAAGCCCGACACACAATGTATTCCAATACAACTGTCAACCAAGTGCGGTAATAATACCAATACAGATGTCTCGGTTCTTCATTGATTTTATCCATTCTGTACAGATTCCACGTTGTACAATGCAACTTGGATAAAATCATATTAAACAACAGTAGTAGAAATTCCGGATATTAGATACTACACCACTTAAAATAAGTTTTGTCCTCGAAACTTGCAATCCGTCGTAAAAAAACAAACCGTTGCAACCAAAATATTCCGAAACCATCACAACAACAATCAATCATCATCATTAATGAATAACCAAAACAGTACACTTAGAAATGCGCAAAGTCGACGATCTCCTGAGATGCTAGCAAGTGACTTCACTGTAAAGCCTTAGCACTATTACAATCACAATTCCATGAGCCTCAACAAAACATAACATCTTCGAATGAAATAATCTATCCGTGTCAAATCCTGTCTGTCTGATTACACAATCAAGTCCCCAAATTCTGATAAAACGAATAATACATGATACATCTATGAAGCAACTGCCCAATGCAATGGCAACAATTCCCGAAACATCGACACAAAATCTGAACGCTCAGATGATCATTAGCAATGATCAACCAATAAATTAACCGAGAATATCATCGACATGATAAACTCCAATACGACCAATCCAAAGGTCAAAACACAATCGAGAATATCATAAATATGATAAACTCTAATATGGCCAACCAGAGGTCAAAACACAATCAAGAATATCATCATCATGATACACTCCAATATTACCAACGAACGATCAACGATAATCGAGAGTACCTTCACACGGTAAGCTCCAACACGATCAACACAGAACCACAGAAAACCGATATATGAAAGAACAAAATTCTCAAAACGTTAAACAAATCACATACAGTGGATCTCAACGAAGCACAACCGACTACTGAACAAACCCCTCGGCATACGAACAACCAATCACACACCGACGAACATATCCAATCATACAGGGAGTGGGAACGACCACTCAATATCCAAAACAACCAGCATGGGGTCACCATCCCCAAATCTACACTTACAACGAAATCCTTCAAAATCACTATGGTAAAAATCACACTACTACCATACCAATGGAATCACATAGCACATATGTCCCGATTTCACAAAATCCAAAGTTCCAAAATCATATTCCGTGCATGAATCTACAACACGCAGCATATTCCTCTTATTCGATCAATCAACCGATCATCCCTGGATAACCAAACTACCATACTGAACTTCGAATCTCTTTTCCTCGTACCATACTGATGAGTTATCCAGTTTGTGAGTCACAATCATAACTTCATCATGATATGCACTATGCACTAAATGCGTATGTATATCAATCACATTTTCAAAACCGGATTGAAATCATATAGTCTCATCAATAAGACAAATTTTCGAAAGTTTCTTTCAAAAAATTTCAAAACTCAAAACATAAATTTTGGTAAGACCACAAAATCAATTTTCGAAAAAATTAAATCGGCCCGCTGGTGCCAAGTATTCGATAACAGATTCCTTCGAATCCACACGATTTTGAAGTTTTAAAATGAAAACTATGCAAATGATTGACCACACCCATACTCCTGTATACCAATTCAGTTCGTCACCAATATCTACTGATATTCCATCGGGAAAACCACACGATAAAGTTCCAAAATCTCAATATATATATTTCGTTAAAAACTTCTTTCCCACATATGACTCGCAACGTCAACCATGAACCCATCCTGGATCGCCTCAACCATGCTATGACAAAACATTTAATAATCGACAGATCAAACACAATGAAAGACTACCCGAGAACTTTCATTTGAACCAATGAACCAATACTCCGAAAGGTAGTAATAAAATAGATAAACGATTGGTAAAGTGTTTTAAAAATCTCGGGAGTTTTAGAAAACTTAAAAGCTTTCTTCTGAAACATTAGGGTCTCAGCCCGTATCTCGTTCCATATTACAAGAAGTTTATAAATTAGAAAACCCTTTTGGACCTCAAGTCCTGAGTTATAATTCTATTTCAAAATCGATTGGGTCTCGGCACAAAAATCATTTTCCGTAAAACATCCGTGAAATATTCATTTTGAAAAGTATCATTTTCAAATGCTCAAAAACAGTTCATATATCTCAAAATGTACTAACATGACTACATGTTCTTCTCAACCATCCACAACATTCTCCCAAACGCTCAATTCCGTTCCAAAATCTACCCAACATACTGATTTCCAAAATCGTAGTTTCTCAAGATCATCAATCCTGTCCCAACTCAGTCACCTTATACTGTGACGTATAATATCTCTCCGAATCTCAAAGCATATCAACTTAGAACGGCAGTAAATTTCAATGCAATTCAAAAATCCAAGTACTTACAGATCGTGAAGTCGATGATTCCCCGTGATACTGGCACATGTCTCAACTCAAGAAAATACTCAACATAGATATTTTCAAAACACACATTTTGCAAACTCAGTTCGACTCGAGAACACAATACATCTCTATCCTAAGAAACACGTTAATACTATTTGGAAAAGTTTATAACAAGCCCAGTACTACACTGGCAAATCACATAACTTACAAGCCCGAGTGAACAACAAAACCCAGAGCTCAAACACTTGTCGACCGACAACTCAAATGACACGACAAAAGCACGACCCAACTCGACCCGACTGCCTAGGTTTTCTCAACTTAAGCTCTGATACCATATTCTGTAACACCCCAAGATCCGACCGGGAATATTACAGTGTCGTGGGCCCCAGAATGGAACCCACAAGGCTAAAAGAAATTTTCGCAAACATTTACAAATGCCCAAGAGGCCAACGACGGTACTATCTTTAAAACATTTGAAGATTATATAAAATCTGTTTATCAAAACTGTCGTAAAATCTCGTTTGAAAGGACAAGGGCTGAAATGCCAGAACTCAACATTTTAAAAACATACGTTAAGCTATCGCTTACACGTACCAACAAAATAGTTTAGAAAACGGTTGCAAAAGTAGCCTAAGTTACCAGATACCAAAAGGCCGTTTAAAAATACTCACGCAGCGGAAAAGACAAACAATTAAAAATACTCTAGCAGCGGAATACAACAACTGATCAGGAAACTCAATACACAATTACATGCCCTAGCCAATATCCTCCGGGAAGCTCATCTCTCCACGACCACTACGAGCTCGATATCTCAAGTACCTAAAAAGGAAGCCCACGACGGGGTCAGCCATAATATCCAACAATGATAACTGTCACATCACATTAATAATTACATACCAATGAGAATACAAAATAAGAATACGACCAATGTAATATTATCGTCATAACTTTACCAAAATTCACATCTCGCACAGTACCCAAGGTTCTCAAAACATCATCATAACTCACTGTTATGAAATCTGCTAACTCTATCCAACCCAAATCCGTCGGGTAACATCATCACATCTCGACACGAAAACCAATTGTCCATCAAAGACAAATACCAAAGGAAATATGAAACATACCTCGAGATACACAACACCATAATGTATAGATATCACAGTGTCCAATATATCTCAGATAAAATAATGCGAAAAATTTATACTGAAAATCCAGGATATTACAATCCTAAAATTAGGGGAAAAATAAACAGCTGGATAAGGGAATTACATAAAATGCATCAACACTGAATACTTATGATCCTCGTACAAATCAGTATGAAGTAGAAGTTCAAAAAATAATTCATCTACAAGGCATTACAAATCAATTGCCTGATGCATTCACTGATATAAATAGCGTGACTAAGTTACACATACCAGGTGAAAATGCTTCTGCAAAATTATAAGTCCTAGAAGGACATATAATTAAAGCAAGTGAGCCAAAACCTAGCATGAAGCGTGGTAGACCAATCGGTTTCAAAGATAAAAATCCTTAGAAAAGTAAAGGAGCAAGGAGTGAAGACGCACAAATAGAGGAAATAAAATCTCCAGAAGAGACTCCAGAAAAGACTAGTGACATGAAAGATTGAAATCCCAGAAGACAAACAGGTACCTGAAAATGTTGAAATTGAAGAGATCTCAATAAATTATGTTGTCACAAGAAAGAGATGGAATTGAAATGACTATCATCAACGAAAATTTTGCATGTAATATAGCGCTGATATAATGATATAAAATGAGGATCTTGAACCAAAATCCATAAATGAGTGTTGACGTAGAGATGATTGGCCAAAATGGAAAGAAGTCATTGAAAAAAAAATGATCTCACCTAATAAACATAAAGTTTTTCGACCTGTAGTCCGAACCCCTGAAGGCACAAAACCAGTAGGTTATAAATGGGTACTTGTGCGAAAGAAAAATGATAAAAATGAATGTGTGAGATATAAAGTACGCCTAGTTGCTCAATGATTTACACAAAGGCCAGGCATTAATTATGAAGAAACATATTCTCCTGTAATGGATGCTACAACTTTTCGTTATCTTATTAGCCTGGCCCTTATTAAAAAACTAGATATGTGCTTAATGGATGTTGTTACTGCATATTTGTATGGTTCCCTCAAAAAAGACATTTATATAAGAATTCCTAAAGAATTTCGAATGCCTGAAGCATCTAGATCATATTTCTGCGATCTTCATTCGATTAAGTTAAAAAGATCCATATATGGATTAAAACAGTCTGGTTGAATCTGGTATAAGATATTAAGTGATTATTTGTAAATGGAACAGTACAAGAATGATCCTATTTGTCCATGTGTCTTTGTTGGGATAAAAATCCCTGTATCGAGATTGTAAGGACAAATAAATCCCTGTATCTAAAAGATCATGACAGAATGATTGGACAATATGCCAATCCAGCATACAGCAAATAACTGTATCGAAAAGCTGATCAAAAAGATATCAACCTGTGTCGAAGACTTCTCGTAGCCCCAGCATACAGTGAATCTATCATACAGCAAAGGAGTCTCATAAAGACTAAGTATGGAAGCTGTCTTGAATCGACAATACAGTAATCATTCCATACAACATCCAAACACGACAAGAAGGAATCTTTGTTATTCACTAAAGTCAAAGTCCCGTTTGAGAAGATATATTTAAATATTAAAGGATAAAGTATTTAAATATCAAGTCGTCAGAGATCTTCAATCTAGCGCAAAATCCGGATCGTGTTTTATTCAAATACATCATCCCGTTGGAATGAAATCTTGCTCAACGGATTTATATCAACGGATATATTTCAGAAAGCTATATATATCCCCAACCTTTGTAGATCTGGACACATACGAACAAACGAATAACTGATATACGCTTGAAACAACGAAGTTATCATCATATACATCTGAGAAAACATATCTCCCAAGGCATTCTGCTATTCTGAAAGAAGAGATATACAGTGCTCAAAACTGTGAACAACACATCATCAGCTAAAAGATCAGAAAGTCAAAGTTGTTGTTCAATCATTGTTCTACCCTTGAACAAACCCATCAGCCCTGTGTGGACTGAGAAACCTTGCTATTCCCGAACTGTGTGTGACGGACTTGCATTGAAGAGTAGAAGTTTCAGAACTGTGTGTGAAGAAGCCAGTCAAGTGAAAGCTCAAACCAATCTGTGTGAACGGTTGAAGGCTAAGATCATTATATCAATCTGTGTGAACGATATATTAATTAGGTTTGATAGTAAATACGTACTTGTGTACGTAGTACTTATAGCAAACACTTTCACTCTTGTGTGGAGGACCAGTGGACGTAGAGGGGTTGACCTCGAACCACTTTAATTATCGTGTCTTTTACCTTATACATTTACTGTTTTAATATTTGTGATTATCTTTAAGTATACACTTCATATCTAGTTGTTGTATTCACAGCAACTTATCTTTGATGAGACTTCCGCTACGCACTCAGATTTGAAAACCGTACAGCTTGTTGTTTAAAACACTTTCCAAGTTGTATCCTGTATACTTAGTGGCCTACAAGTGGTATCAGAGAGGTTGATTCTAAAAAGAATCAGTCGTGTTTTTGATTGAATCAGATCCTTAAATCACTTATTTTTTGTAAAACAATCTTATTCTTACTTACTCTCACATTGATTCATCATTGATCAATAAGGTTCCTATGTTTTCTATTAACGAATTTGATGATTGTAGAATTAGAATGGAGGCTCATCTTGCAGCAATGCACGAAGAGATGATTTTTGTCATACATGATGGCCCCATAAAGATCATGAAGGTAAATCCGGCCCTAAGGATTGAAGGCCAAGCTAATGCAGAGATGCTTGAAAAAGAGCGCAAACAATGGACTTCTAACGAAAGAAAGCGCGCCAACCTCGATAATGTTGCGAGGAATGCGCTGTTTGTCACCCTCGACAAAGGCACATTCTCTAAGGTAAAGAGTTGTATATCAGCCAAGGATATCTGGGATAAACTCAAGTTAATTTGTGAGGGAACTGAGCTCTCAAAAGAAAACAATATTTCAAAATTAACTCAACAATTCGAATCTTTTGAAATGAAACCAACTGAAACACTTGAGGAACTTGACCTCAGGTTCACTGGGATTGTTGGTGAACTTGAAGCATTAGGCAAAATTTATACTCAAAGGGAAAAACTAAAAATTTCAGATCACTCCCTGCCCGATGGGACATTAAGACCACAACTATGCGTGTCTCGTGCAATATTAGTGAAATATCTACTTTTGATCTCTTTTCTGACCTTAAAGCATTTGAGTATGATATAGACAGGAGAAAGAAAGCTGAAGAATCTCCAGCCAGGACTACAGCCTTAGCGGCTGTATCCAATTAAAGACACAGCATGCCGAGCTCATCAAAGCCCACTCATAAGAATGCTGACAGCGATGATGACATCCTGTCGCGAAATGGCGCTCCTCATCCATAAGTTCAAGAAGTTTATCAAGCAGTCGGGAAAGACTCCATGCAGGCCCAAGCCTGTACACAAGGTAAGTACTGAAACTTCCCCTGGTGATTCTAATTTGTATTATAATTGTAGGAAACCTGGACATTATGCAAATAAATGTCCTCATCCCAAAATTCAAAGGTTGCCGGAAGCCGAGCAACAAGAAAAGGATGAACGAAGACGTGCTTGGAAAAACAAGCTCAAAGCCCTGATTGGTGAATCAGAAGCCGCTCCCGCTCCATCTAAATCCGAAGAATGTCTTCAGGTAGTCACTGACAATGATTCATCTGATGATGATTTCGAAGATAAAGCCTATATGTGCTTTATGGCCAAGGACATTCCGGAAGATGAAGATAGCGATGATGAGGTAAGCTCAACTTCAGCTATTCCCTCCAATGCATCTCATACTTTGCAAACATGATGAATGAGTTTAAGACCATTCAAATGGCCCACGAGACATTGAAAAATGAAAACATACAGCTCCAACTTTCTAACTTAGAGCTGAAAGAAGAAAACGACTTGCTTAAACTAAATTACGAAAACTATTGATTGTGAAAATAGCAAAGTCGAGTATGAAAAACTCATGGAGAGCAATCATCAACTTGCTCATGAACTAAGTGAGACTAAATCTCAAGGTGAAAACAATACAAATGATTTTATTCTGCTTCAAGACAAAGTAAAAACTCTCGAAAAATGAGAAGGAGAACTTGAGACCATTCTGAAATCTTTCGAGAAATCATCCAAAAGAATGGAAGAAATTCTAAGCACTGGGCAACATGCTCATGATAAAGTGGCTTAGGATACAGCTCATTTTCCAATAAAGGGAAAACTAGTACTGTGTTCTTCAGGGGTGTGGAACCCATTCCTATATCGGAAGAAGTTCCAAGTCATGTGAAGGAACCCGTTGCACCGCAAACAGCTAAACAAATCCTGAAATACGTCAAAAGAACAGTCGATGTAGGACTATGGTATCCTAAAGAAGGTAGATTCGATTTAGTTAGCTACAGCGACTCGGATCTCGGAGGTTGCAAGCTAGATAGGAAAAGTACAAGCGGTACTTGTCACTTTCTTGGACATAGACTTGTGTCTTGGTTTAGCAAGAAACAATTGGCAAACTCACTTTCCACGGCTGAATCAGAATACTATGCTGCTGGTATTTGCTGTATGCAGATCCTTTGGATGCAACAACAGTTGTCAGATTATGGAATTGAAGCCAAAGAAACGCCGATTATGTGCGATAGCATGAGTGCAATTGCTATCACTCAGAATCCTGTATTTCACTCTCGCACCAAGCATATCAACATGAAGCATCACTTCATTAGGAATCATGTTGAGAACAAGATGTCCATCTTGAAAAGGTCCATACAGATATCTAGTTAGCCGACATCTTCACCAAACCTCTCGACACAGCAAGATTCTGCATGCTTCGACATGAATTGGGATTGCTACAGCCTAACTCCCTGTAAGTTTTTAATGCTTTTACTCAGCAAATTGAGGGGGAATGCAGTAAGACCCAAGAATACAGTATCCACCGTTAGTTATTTGTACACTCAGTCTATCATAACAGCACTGTAGGAACCAAGCGATATGAATTATCCTACAGCTGACGTGTGCAATAATTAAGGGGGAATACAGTACGACCCTAGAATACAACATTAATCCAAAAGCTGTTGTATCAAATTGAAACCCGTATATACCTTTTAAGGGGGAACGCTGTATTTTCGCGGATACAGTACATACAATGGAAAATCAATTATCATGTTATTTTTTTAAACAATATTTTATGTCCACGTGCCCTGTTATTATTACAAGTTGTTTGCATTAAATGCTTTACACGACATCTATACATTGATATCCTCAAAGCCACGATGTTTCAAATTTTTTTATTAATTGTACACTGCCGTTTCAGGCAATAAGGGTAATTTGAAGAGTTAGAAGTGGGACCCGCTCCAATTTTAAATTAAATGGATAAGTTGTACCGGTTACACTCAGTCCATCGTGATCATTCATTTCAAATAACAGTTTCCATCCCTTAAATCTGACCGTTCCGTCTCTGAAAACCCTTCTTCGCCGCCCACTATAAAAGGACTGAAAATACCATTTGAGACTCTTTATGCTTTCTGCATATTGTAAGAGTTCTCGAGCATACAGCCTAAAAACCTTTTTGTGTTTACTGCATTCTCTTTGAAACCTTTTTAACTTTTCGTCGAGAATCAACAATGGCATCTTCTCAGACCTCTTCCATCTCTCTCAAGAAAACATCCAACATTATCGACGGACGGATCTTTTCTAGATCTGTCTTGCTTAAACGTTTTCATGCCAAAGTGGATGACGTCGAATAGATGGAGTACGTCATCACTAGGATTCGTCAACAAGGCCTCTATCGCCTTGGCAACCACGCTGCTGAATGATTTGATGTTCATCTGGTTGAGGAGTTCTACCTCAATGCTGCTGTTGGTTTCCTTTCACTGGCCCAAGGAGGACATGTCGCTGACATCACAGCCGTCGTTCGCGGAGTCGGAATTCGCGTTGACCAAGAGCTTCTCCAGAATATCAACAGGCTTCCTGATGATGGCCTATCAAAGGAAGATCTTGAGACCTTTGGGTCCCAGGAACTGTTAACCGCTTACTATGGCCTGTTCACCGGTTCAACCTCGGTTGAAACGGTTCACACCTCGTGCCATAAGAAAAACTTTTGTTTACCTTTTGTCTATTTACATGATTTCTGTTGTCGTTTTATTGGGACCAGAACAGGTGCTTTTGAGATGTGCACCAATCTTAGGTTTAGGATGATGGTTGCAATTATGACGTGTGAGAAGGTCAACTGGTGTCGAATCATCCTTAAACGGTTGCAGGAAGAAGTTTCTAAGCCTGCTTCGCAGAAGAAATCTTTTGGTTTGCTTTTGAACTATATTCTGACGAAATGCAGTGTTCCGCAAGATGAAAAAGCTAAGAAGATCACTTCTCGCATTTATATGGGAAGCATCAGACCCACCGTCTTCAGGAAAGGACCCCTCATTGCAAACAAGCCTTACGTTCACAAATTGCCCCTTTCTGCCAACCCAAGGGACGTATCTTCGAAATCTCAGAGCGAGGATACTTCAAGGAAGAGAAAAAGATCTCACAGCAAAACTCTACTTGCTGTTGAGAAACCGAAAAGGAAGCTAAGGAGGCTTTCCAAAGTAAAGGCTATACAAACCTACAAGGATGCTTCTTCTGTGGCTCAACCCACTGAACAACTCCCCCAGGGCCCAAACCCCTGTGGAAGAGATGCCTTCTACTGTCGATATAGTAGATCTCGAGCCTTTGGCGACTATGACGGATGCTCAGACATAGCCAAAAGCTACTTCTCCTATACGGGATCCCACACCCGTTCAGGATCCATCTCCAATCAGGGTACCAACCCCTGTAAGGAATCCCTCTCCGATACAGGATTCCACACCTGTAGAGGAACCCATGCCTACACCGGACTTCGGCGCTGTACGCAGCCCCTCCCCAGACACAATTATTAACAAAACCCTACTTTCTGTGCAAATCGAACAGGCTTACGAACGGTTTGTCCAATGGAAGATTTATAGACTTGCTCCGTACGACAACCTGTACAATTGGAGCGAATGGAGTAACGAAGAAAGATTTGTTCTGGAAGTGACGGATGCTCAAGATGTTGCTGTCCTGATTCAATGGGACAACCTATGCGTTAAAGAGCTTATTGAGGGCCATCTGTTTGAAAAATCCAAAGCACGAAATAAAGGAAAAGCTAAGTCCGTGGAATCTCCCGAAAGGCCAAAATCAGATCTCGACTCGGATGATGATGACGACACCCTACAGGCTGGTCTAAGAAAGAGTCGTGAGGAGTCTGAATTTCAGATGGGTGCAGGAACTTCCAGTCAACAACAATCACCTCCCCATCAACCATACATTGTTCCCGACAATGAGGATTCAGTCCCTCATGTCGCGGAGGAACAATCTGTTTCACAACAGGCACCCGAGCCTGTTGCCGCCCAAGCATAAGAAGAATCCAGTGCCATCCCGCACGAGGAATCAGTCCCCCTACCGGAACAGGTGGAAGCTGAGAGACAGCAGGAGGAATCAGTCCCTCCAGTATTCATGTCTTCAGAACCCACTTCAGCACAGGAGGATGCAGCACCCCCTGTCACCGAGCCTGAATTTGATACTCCTGCACCCTCAACCACCTTGGAATCCGACTACGGTATAATACTTGAGGATTTCCAACTCAATTCACATCCCAATGTGAATTTGAGACAGTTGAACGGAGCTGAGGATTTTGCCCAGCCAGATTCTCCTAGGACTGCCACAAGAAAAGAGTGATTACATGCTCTTGGCCTCCAAACTGTTTTCATCCAGGACGCCGTCAATGCCCTGTATTCTGTAGAAAAAGATCTCAATTGGCTACACACATCTGCCGTTTTAGAGATGACAGGACTGAAGCACGAAGTCTCCCGAGTGGTAGAAGCCTTCACTATCTTGCCACACGTCTTCAAGTAGGCACTGAGCCAATTGAAAGAAAAATAGGAGCAGATCCTGAGAGAAGAGCAGTCAAAGCTATGCGTGTCTGAGGCCAAGACAGCATCTTCTTTGATCGAAAGTGGTTCCCAGCTTCGAGCCCACGACAAGAAAATTCAAGATATGTCGCAGGTGCTCTCCTTCCTTATTGAGAAAATGACAAATATTGAGACGAAACAGGATGCTGCTTTGCAAATCCTGGAACGCCTTGATGAGAAGGTGTCATACCTTGATGACGCCAAAAAGGGGGAAGAATCGAGGGAAGCTGCTAGGAGAACAAGGCTGGAGCAAGACAAGGAAATGTTAGATCCTTTTGAAGACTCCATCACTGCTGATATAGCCCGTATCACATCTCCAAATGTTAGGATACAGGGAGATCGACCAGAATTCCAGGATCCTAAGTATCCCTGGAAAAGCCTAGTCCAAAAGCCGCAAGATATGAACCTCCCGGCCGACCGACAGCCTAGTGCTGAAGAGATCAAGAACTGGAGGAGAAATTAACTGCTAAGACACTTTGTTGTTCTTATCAGGGAATCCTCATTATTCAACAGATGCAGGATGGTAAAGGAAGCCGCAGAGGAGTTTAAGAAAAATCTTGAAGAAGGAACACTCCCACTACAGCAGCAGATGAAGTCAAGACATAGACAAGGTGACTTGGTTACCCATCCAGAAGAATGGATCCTAGTCTTCGATAAGTCATATGATGGGCGAGCATTATATCTGAATCGAGACAAGGATGCACATCAAAACTGGTGGAAGAATACCAAGAATGACCCTAAAAGGCCATAGAGACACTCAGGCAACAGGAGTTAAATTTCCTTGTATTATTTTTTTGTAATCTTATTCTCAGAACAGCAAAATTTTGTACTCTTCATTCCAATATCAATAAAATATTTGCCTGTCTTGAAAGATTACAACTCTTAATCTACCGTGTTATTGTATGTTACAGACACTTAATTTATCCTTGCTGTATATAAGTATGAAACTTATCTTAATACATAAGCTTTAAGAACTTGTCTGCGAACAGTTCATAGTTTAAGTTGTATGTATCTAGAATATAATGCAAGATTGTGCCTGCGCGCCAATCATGAGTTTAATTCTGTATCACTCTTTTGATAAAAGCTGAACTTGCCTGCGAGCAGTTCTTACTATTAGGCTAATTTCTGAAGTCCAGAACATTCGAACAGAAGACCAAGAAGTCTGCCCTCCTTCAAAATGCTAAGTGTCAAAGTTTTGGCATCATCAAGGATATTTGGATAACATCATAAGGTTTTAAAAGGAAGACTTGGAAGGACTTGCCAAATTATCAAAAAGGGGGAAATTATTGGGATAACAATCCGTGTAGCGAGATTGTCAGGACAAACAAATACCTGTATCGAAAAGATCATGACAGAATGTTATGACAATATGTCAATCAAACATACAGCAAACTGCTGTATCGAAAAGCTGATCAAAAAGATATCTGTAGGTCACAAGTCATCCAGGAATAAGTCTAGAGGGGGGGTGAATAGACTTATTGAAACTCTTAAACTCTTTTCTTCGAAGAGTGAGTTTCTCAGCTGATAGATATGCGGAAATCAGCTGATGACGAAAACAAAACTAAGCAATGGAATAGTAAAGTATGAATACAACAGTTAAGTGTGATGCTGAAAACAGTAAAACACGCAGACAGTTTATAGTGGTCTCAGAGGTGGAGTAATCCTCTACTAATCCACTTTCTCCAAACCAGTTGGAGATGAATCCACTATAATTCTCAACCAGTGATAAATATTACAGTGATTCTTTTACTTAGCTACAACAACTTCCAACTAGTGGAAATCCCGTCGTTGCAACTCCTCTTTGACTGCCTAGCACCACTTGATTCTTCAAATCCTCGGATGCCTATCGGTCTCGCAACGTCAACCAGTGAAGTACCTCGAACTTAGGTTTTAAGACAAGAGTGTTTGTCTTCTCCAACTAAGAGCTTTCTTCAAATAAGAACTTCGAGTACTGCTCTTTTCACGATGCTATATGATTGCTTTGATTGCTTTTATAACTTTGATCGCTTGAGAGTTTTGTTCGCATCGTACTGCTCAACTTCAAATCTTCGGATATATATAAGTGTCAATCCTTGAGCATACTTCAGAGCCGTTGCAAATCTTGTAACAAATCCGTCCGTTGGAGAGAGACTTCATTGTTTTTTTCTTTCTGAACGTTGCAAGGCTATATTCCCATATTTTGATCCATCTTTCGACCGTTGTGAAGACTTGCATGTGAGGCGCTGAATATTTTGAATATAATAATTTTAAAGTCTTCAGTGGTAGGTCTGGATGAATTATTTAATTCATATCCTTTGCAGGAATCTCTCCAATTTGTCCCTTCACGCTTGCATGTGCCTTTCCGTAAATATTGACTATTCAATGTATGCTGATGTAGACTTGGAGTACTTGTCTGATCTATTATAAGTAAAGTTGTGTGATGTCTGGTCAACTTCGCTGTAGTTTGGACTTCTCTGTCGGTGACTTTTCTGATGTCCTGTTGAGACTTGCCTGATCAGATGGCTTGTCTGAAGTCTTCTGTCTTGATGAATTTTGACTTATCTATTGGTCAGACTTCAGATGTCTTGGTCTGATGATCACTTGACTTATCTGTTGGTCAGACTTCAGATGTCTTGGTCTGCTGATCACTTAACTGCAGTATGGTCAACCATCACTGATGAATTTTTGTTTCTCTGATTTAGACTTGACGGTGACTTCGGCTTTACTGCAGTGTCTGGTTTACACTTCTCTGAAGTACTTATCTGTACTTTTGTACTTAGCCGATTTTGAGCCTAACTTAAATGGCCTATAGAAGATACTCATTTGGTTATTCTTTACATTTTGCCAAGTATTTAACTTAACACAATTTGGCTTATGGAAGATACTCATCTGGTTCTTCCTTAAATTTTTGCCAAGTAATAAACATTTGAATTACAATAATGACATCATCAAAATCTAACAAGTATTCCTAATAAATTCCCCCTATTTTGATGATGGCAAAACTTAAGAAAATTATTCAAATGAATAGGTCTGCACTTGAGTGCTAGACACAAACTAAAATCAGTCTAGTTTTGAGACAACTGGGGATTGTCGTTCAAAAGACTGTTATATTAATTTTTCTGTATTATTTTACAAGTACATAGCTTTCAATGATCAATACAAATATAGGAAAATTAAAAGTACAAGCAAATCCTATCTGTCTCTGCCTCTGCCTCTGTGGACAAGTTGCTTGGCAGGTCTGGGAGGCTTAGCTCCAATTAGCCTTCTCCTGACAACGAGGGCAGCAAAGTCTTGTTCTTCTTGGGAAGAGAACTTATGCTCGTCACACAGCTTCTTTATCTTCCTTTGCAGCTCTAACTCATCCAATTCATTATTTGGTAAAGTGGGAGGATCTTTAGGCCTGAAGGGAGGAATCATGGGGTATACATTACATCCCTTTGCATGTTTTAGTAGGACAACCCAGAGCTTTGGATGTGCTGATTCCATAAAGCTAATAAAAGTTTGCTGTGGGGAGCAATTTTTATCCTGGAGTAACTCCCAGATATAAAAATCTTTATGAACTTTTTCTTTGCAGATCCCCACATTGGTGCAGCTTCGATAGGAAGGAAATATTCAACAAACCACAACTCTTTGCCTTCCCATTCTAGTGTTGGCTCATCCCCAATTCTGGTCCTCCTTCTTTTGGCTGCAGGCTGATCATCAGTCTGCTCTTGGTCAGCTTTTTCCTTCCTCTTTGCAGATGATGTCCCGGCTGTAATTAATTGGACACCCTGCTTTCTCTTCATCCTCAGCTCCTGAACTTCTCTTACTTCCCCCTGCCTGTTTCCTTCCCCCTGTAACCTCTCTTACCACTTTTTGCCAGCATCAACTAGGATGATCATTTGCTGCTCCACTCTATGCATCCAGTCAGACATGCCAAGGGGCATTATGTTGTTTGTAGGAGGAGGTAGTTGAGGGATATTCGGCTGCAGCAAGGTATCTATCTTAGCATTAATGGACTGCAGGTCAGGAGTGATTTATGTGGCAAGCAACTCTCCAATAGTGTCTTTTACAATTTGTCGGATCAGCTCAGTCATCACAGGTGAAATGTGTGATGTATGCGGAGAGTGCTCTCCTGAGCCTTCGACGCCTGCAGGTAGGCGTGCGGATGACCCACCTGTCTGCAGACTCCTATCTGTAGGTGGCTTACTAGACGGGGTCTGCTCTGGGGTCCCCGATCTGTCATCCTCAGCTAGGTCTGCATCTAGGCTGGTATAGCGGGCAGGTGCCCCAGCCTTGTCTGATTCAGCTCTAACTACTTTTTCTGCCCTCTGCTTCTTTTCCCTTCTCTCCTTCTGCCTCTTTCTCTTTTTCCCCCTCTGTTTCTCATTCCTCCTTTTCTTATTCCTTTTCTTCCTCTTCATCATGCTCCTTTTCTTTTTCTTTCTCAGCCTCCTTATCTCCACCATGATCCTTACCATCATCATCATCATTTTTGTCTTCATCATCATCATCCTTTTTATCATTATTTTTATCATCATCTTCTTCTTGTTCTTCCTCCTGATCAACTTCCTCTCCTTCTTCTTCTCCTTCATCCACCAATTCCTCTGTTTTTTCGACTCCTTCTTCTCCAGATTGTTTTTCAACTAAGATATTTTCTTCTTCTCTTTCTTCCTGTCTCTCCTCTTCATCCTCAACAATAATAAATTCTTCTTTTTCAACTTCTTCCTCCACTAACTCTTCTATCCTTATCTCTTTATCTTCAACTACTCCTTCTTCATCAATAGATCCATTAAAAATACTGCACATAATAGTATGGATAAATTGGTCCATGTGGGTTTTAAAATTGGACATGAACCAATTTTCCTGAAGCAACAAAATCGCGTCTGACTCGTTGCAAAAATGCATCAGCGCTTCTTCAGTAGGTTGGGGATACTCCCAGCTACTCATCTCAACGTAAGATTGCAGTTGAGTGAATGAAAATGATTTTAAAATTTTCCATTCCTCATAAATATGTACAAAGGAATGTTTTAGAGCATGAGGTTTTACCAATTTGAGCTACTGTCAAGCAGGTTGAAGGTGTAGTTTGCTTCACGTATGTAAATGATCAACCCTGCTTCTTCTTCTGACATGAGCTGGGGAGTGAGAAGAGGGACAATCTGGGTCTCCAGACTGGCAGGAGCAGGCTGGTCTTCCATATGAATAGGTTCAGGAGTAGATAAGGACTCAGGCTACTCTTCTTCATCAAATTCCAATTGACTGGGCCTTTTGGGAGAGGGTTCTGGTAAGGAGTGAATGATTGATGGTTCTCCAGGGGCAGGTCCTTTTCTTTTGAAACGGAGGGCGATAGCGGTGTTGTCTGACTCAGTTTCAGACTGGGCTGCAGGTGATTTGCGGGCTGCAGCTTGGTGATCCTCCGACTCGTCTAAGCTCACAGGGTATCTATAGGTATACGGCTTGTCAGACATTTCTCTTAATAGCTGAGCAGCTTTCCGCTCTCCACCCAATCGCCTTAAGGTTTCTTGGTCCAAATGACCAAGTCTCTTATTGATGTGGAAAGGGTCTACACTTCCCTTTGCCACATCGAGCTTCTCCAGCATCCAACTTATCTGCGTCCCGAACGCAAGCTTTGATTTGAACTTCTTCTCCTCAACTAGCCACTCGGCCTTATTCACTCCCGCACCAATTGACGAAAAATGTAGTCAGCCCAGTCAATTAGCTCAGCTTGAATTAGTGCTCCCAGCACCATGAACTTGGCTGATGATAATTGATCGTAGTTGCCCGCCATCCCCATCACTATTTTGTTGGTGATGTCCAACGCATAGCGATATTCCTTTTTCAATTCACTCCTTTTAGCAGTCAGCTTCAATTTAGGGGGCTGTTCGCGGGTTTTGATTCTCATCCACATGTCAGTTGCGTTCTGTTTCAAGGCTTCGACAGCCATGCCGTGGGATTTCATCCCGAAGATTTTTCCGATTGACTCCGGCGTGATATCCACTTGTCTTCCAAAGATTGTGCTCCGAATGCCCGATTCGAGAACTATGGCTTCCCTATAGAAAGCGATAACAACCTCCTTGTAGATATGTTGGGGGATATCCAGGAATGGGTAGATCCCATTCGTCTTCATTGCTTTGATGAGGTAACGTACGTTATTCTCCAGATTGGCTTCAAGAAGTCCTTCAAAATCGACGACCAGTGAAAAGATTATCTGGTCCTTCACCGCCCTGAGGTTCACTCCGTCAAAGTAAGATTCCATTTCTGCACAGTAAAAGATTTCTGAATGTATGTAGAGTTCGTACGAATTTCTACTCTGAAGAATTAGGGTTTTGCAAGGTTGAAGAAGGTAAAGTGAAAAGGCTTTTCCTATCTTTAAAAAGAAAATGAAACGACGTTTGCAATTAAATATTCATTTATTTTAAATGATGGTCCACCTTTTGAGGCTTTTTTTAAAATTCAAATTAGTAATCGGTGGTCCAGTTTTTGAAAATTTGAAAATGGACGATTGGATTTTAATTGGTCATAGTGGAGGTTGATTGAACGCGTAGTTGCCACGTGTATTTTAAACATATAGTATTATGCCACTTGTGATCCAAATAGTAATATGATATTATACAAATAGCAAATAATAATATAATATCCAAATGTCGGTCAGGTATAGAAAACTTAGCTGGTTGACTATTTGACTCTTGACTGCTCTGCATCAAGTGAGTTGACTCCTTTGACTTCTCGTCTGTGGTTTGATCAGCTAAGTTCCTTTGTCTGTCCTTCGTCTTCTTGTCTGCATCAGGTAGGGGATAATTTCTGTAATCAGCTTAGTCCGTCCTTCGTCTGACCTGCTTCACTAGCTTTTTCATCTGTACTAGATTCCCAAGCTAGTAATCCAAGTTCCCCGCTCAGCTCCAAAAACCTTTCTTCTGGCAAAGGTTTGGTGAAAATGTCAGCAATTTGGTAGTCTGTACTGACTCTTTCAACTCTGACTCTCTTGTTAAGCACGTGATCTCTTATGAAATGATGCTTAACATCAATGTGCTTTGTCCTTGAATGGAATACCAGGTTGTTGGTTATTGCAATAGAACTATTGTTGTCACACCAAATTGGAACTTCATTGGCAATAATGTTGTAGTCCCTTAGCTGTTGTCTGATCCATAAAATCTGGGCACAACAACTACCTGCAGCTAGGTATTCTGACTCTGTTGTGGAGATAGAGTTAGAAATCTGCTTCTTGCTAAACCAGAATATCAGTCTGGTTCCTAGGAATTGGCACGTTCCACTAGTGCTTTTCCTATTTATTTTGCATCCTGCGAAATCTACATCTGAGTATCCTGATATCTCGAAGTTATCATCCTTAGGGTACCATATTCCAACATTGACTGTAGACTTAAGGTATTTGATTATTGTCTTGGCTGCATCTTGGTGAGACTGCTTTGGCTTGGATTGAAGTCGTGCGCATACTCCTACGGCATAAGATATATCTGGTCTGGTTGCAGTGAGGTATAGCAATGATCCAATGAGTCCTCTATAGTGGGTTGAGTCCACTGATATGCCTCCCTCATATGCATCTAGATGAGTGCTTGTGCTCATAGGAATTCTTGCTGGTTTGGCTGATTCCATTCCAAATCTCTTGATTACATCTCGAGTATATTTGGCTTGATTGATGAAAATTCCATTTTCCATCTGCTTGACTTGTAATCCAAGAAACAAGTTAAGCTTTCCCATCATACTCATCTCAAATTCTCCTTGCATGAGATTTGAGAATTTCTCACACAGCTCTGGGTCGGTTGATCCAAATATGATGTCATCCACATATATCTGAACTAGTAATATGTGGCCTTCGTGCTCCACTCTGAATAGGGTCTTGTCCACTTTCCCTTTGCAGAAACCGTTCTTCTCAAGAAATACAGATAAGATTTCATACCAAGCTCTTGGTGCCTGCTTGAGTCCATATAGAGCTTTCAATAGCTTGTAGACTTTGTCTCCTTTGACAAATCCTGGGGGTTGCTCTACATAGACTTCTTCTTCTAGAATTCCATTAAGGAAAGCACTCTTTACATCCATCTGATAGACTTCAAAATCCTTGAATGCAGCATATGCGAGGAATAGTTTGATGGCTTCTAATCTTGCAACAGGTGCATAGGTTTCATCAAAATCTATCCCTTCACACTGTGCATAGCCTTTAGCAACAAGTCTGGCTTTATTCCTAACAACAGCTCCATCTTCGTCGCATTTGTTTTTGTACACCCATTTGGTGCCAATAACCTTCTTATGATCTGTTCTGTCTGTTAGTTCCCAAACATTGTTTTTATCCATCTGATTGAGCTCTTATTGCATTG
The DNA here is from genome assembly GCA_033398695.1 of Orobanche coerulescens. Taxonomy (NCBI): domain Eukaryota; kingdom Viridiplantae; phylum Streptophyta; class Magnoliopsida; order Lamiales; family Orobanchaceae; genus Orobanche; species Orobanche coerulescens. The sequence goes on from CM065809.1 coordinate 68,703,810, forward strand.
CATTGATCCAAGAGTAGTCTTCCAGGGATTGCTCTGATGTCTTGGGTTCTATTTGAGACATAAAGCATGAAAACATTGCCATTCCTACAGGTAGAGTAGACTGTCTTGTCTTGACTCCATCAGTTAGCTTCCCAATGATCTGTTGAATAGGGTGATCTTTGAGCCACTTAGGAATGTCTTCTTCTTCAGGGTCTGTTCCCCCTGTAGATTTGCTTTGGTGGATTTCCTCTCTCTGTGCATCAGCTTGGATCTGATCTCCTTGGTCTGAAACTAGATCAGCTACCGTCTTGTCATCTGCAGGTTGGGATCTGGTCTGGTCTGCAGATGAGTCTTTATGAGCTACAATTTGGTCTTTATCAACAACAACTAGATCAGGTAGGTTTGGTGGTCCTGTCTGATCTGCAGTTGGGTCTTCATCAGCTACACATGGGTCTGCAAGCTAATCTACAGGTGAGTCCACCATCCCTGTGTCATGAACAATGACTTCTTCTAGGGTTGCGGATTTGAGCTTATCCTCAATTAATTCCACTTGTTTTCTGTACTCAACGGTAGATTCATCAAATACAACATCAGGTGTTTCCTCCACAACTAAGGTTCTTTTGTTAAAAAATCTATATGCCTTGCTTCTTTGTGAATATCCCATAAAGAGACCATCATCAGTTTTAGCATCAAAGGCATTTAGTTGGGTTTTACCATTGTTGTGGATAAAACACTTACAACCAAAAATATGAAAATAAGCAACTGTAGGTGTTCTGTCATTCCAAACCTCATAGGGAGTTTTGGTCATGTCTCCCTACTATCATACTCCTGTTCTGAGCGTGGCATGCTATGTTGACAGCTTCAGCCCAGAACCTCTTGGGCAGGTCTGTTTCTGCAATCATGGACCTGGCTGCTTCCTTTAAGGTTCTGTTTCTTCTTTCGACAACACCATTCTGCTGGGAGGTCCTGGCTGCAGAGAGCTCATGCTGGATTCCATTCTGATCGCTGTAATCAGTGATTGCCTTGTTGAGAAATTCACCTCCTCTATCTGATATGATCATGATGATTGATAGGGATTTCTCATTTTGGATCCTTCTCAGCAGCTCAGGTAACTTGGTCAAGGTTTCACTCTTCTTATACAAAAAGATAATCCATGTGAACCTTGAGTAGTCATCCACTACTACTAGAGCATGTTTTCTGCCACTTAGAGTCCTTGGCTTGATAGGGCCAAATAGATCCATATGAAGTAGATCTAAGATCCTTGATGTGAGAGTTGTAGGCTGGACTGGTTTGAATGATGCTCTAGTCTGCTTTCCTTTCTGACATGCATCACAGAGAGCTTCCTTATTGAATGCTTCTTCTGGAAGTCCTCTGACCAGCTTCTGAGAACTAATCTTGTTGATGGCTTTGAAATTTAGATGACATAATATTTTGTGCCACAACCATCCATTCTCAGCTATTTTCTTAGATAGAAAATAGGTATTGGGGGTTCCTATGTTCCAATCTATCATGTAGACGTCTCTCCTTCTGAATCCTTGTATCTTCACCTCTCCAGATAGGATATCTATCACCATACATTTCCAAATGGTGAAGATTAATAGATTCTTTTCATCAAAAAACTGGCTTCTGCTTAGGAGATTATACTTGAGCCCTTTGACATAATGAACTTTGGATATAATGATATTTCCTCGGTGCAGCTCTCCAAAGCCTTTTGTTTGTCCTCTAGAGCTATCTCCAAAGTTTACGTCTGGACCTCTTTCTTTGACAAAATTTAACAGCACCTTCTTGTTCCCGGTCATGTGCCTTGAGCATCCGAAATCTACAAACCATTCTTCACATCCAATGTTTGAATTTGTGGATATGTGGTAGTAGTCCTTCCACCTTTTCTGCAATGAGACAAGCAGAGATTTAGGTACCCAAATCTGTGTGGGTCCTTGGGGGTTAGTTGGTTTCCTGGAGAACTAGTTTCTCCTTGGATTGTGAAAGCTAGATTGATTGCCCCTATAAGGTATATAAGGCCTGGGTCTATATCCTCTGTTAGGATTGTGTACCGGATATGCCTCATAAAATTGGTGGTGTGGGCCATGCCTAAATCTTGGCTGAGACCATTTGTTACATCTTTGAGGTCTCCACACTTGTTCGTTTTGAAAATTAGGATAACCTTGAGGTTTCCATTTGCCCCTCCCATTTTGAAATCTGTTTTTGGTGAGTCTTTGATAATAGTGAGCATGTTGTCTGGGTTGCTGCTTCTTCCTTGGCCATTGCCTAGTCTCATGTCTATGTGGATGCCTTGTATACCTTGGCTGCATCCTTGACCTGTGACTTGGCTGTTGCCTATTTTGAAATACAGGTTTGTATATTGGCTTAGCAGTCGAGACAATTGTTTCTCCCTTGATGAAACTGGTTTTAGAACTAGAGTGAGTGTGTGGGTCATATCCAAGGCCTGATCTGGAATATAATGGCCTTTTATTTGTACACAATTCATCTAGGGTTAGAGATGCCTTCAGGGAGGTTATTTCCTTGGCCTGATATTTACTTAGCTGAGTCAGTTTTGCAAACTCAGCTTTTACATGAGCAAGTGTAGCTGATTTTTTACTATTTAAAATTGTTAATCGTTTTATCTCAGATGTGGTATTATCACCCTGGTTTGTAGAGTTAACTGCAACCTGTTTTTCAAGATCAACTTTGGTTTTATTAAATTCTAAGCTGAGTTTTTCAAATTCATTTTTAAGCTGCCCATTCTCATCTTGCAGCTGGGTCCTCTCAGCTGATACAGTTTGGTGTGCAGTTTTTAATCTCTCAAAGTCTTTGAGAAGCTGATTTACAGACTCGTGTAAGTCCATGTCTTGTGACATGTCTGAGCTGTTATTATTTGAAGCTGAGGGTTTAGATGTTACTTCTTCATCAGCTAGGTTGACCATCAAACAATCATATTCTTCATCATCATCAGAGAAGAATACGCTGCTTGATTCTACTCGCTCTTGATCTTCTCCAATGAGGGCCTTTCTTCGGTCTTCTTTTCTGCTCACCTCCTTCTTGCTCTCGTCCTTCTTGATTGAATCAGGACAGTCAATTTTAATGTGTCCTGTCTTGTGGCAATTATAACATTCCACCTTCCAGCTTCCAGCTTTTTGATTTCTCCTGGGGTTCTCCTTATAATTCATTTTGTATTTGGAGTAATTCTTTCTGAAGTTGCTGAACCTTTGCATTATGAACGCCATTTCTTCCTCAAAATCAAGTGGATTTGGAGGTTTTACATCAGGTGGGCTCTTGGCGGGGGACTCGGCTGTAAAGGCTATTCCCTTTTCTGCAGGCTCGGTAGATGATGAGCTTGGAAGCTCAAACTCATAAGCCTTTAGATCAGAGAACAACTCTTGGATCTTTATTTTGTTAAGATCCTTGGATTCTCTCATGGCCACTGCCTTCGTACTCCATTCAGGATTGAGAGATCTTAAGACCTTCAGTGCCATCTCCCTGTTCCCATGTGATTTTCCCAGAGAGTTAATCTCATTGATGGTTTCAGTGAACCTTGTGTCCACTTGGTCAATGGATTCGCCATTCTTCATTTTGAAATTGTCAAATTTTTGAGTAGCAATTGACAACTTGTTTTCTTTTATCAGCTCGGTTCCCTCACACATTAAGGCTAATGTGTCCCAGATTTCTTTGGCGTTTTTGCAGTTCTTGATCTTAACCATTGTTGATTTGTCAAGGGTTTGGTACAGCATGTCTCTGGCCTGGTTGTCAAGGTTGGCCAGCTTTCTTTCTTCAATGGTCAGCTCTGTCCTATTCTTTGGGATCTTCTCTGGCTTCCCGGTTGTAATCTCCTCAAGAGTATTGTCCTTCTCGAAGGTGAAGGGACCGTCCCCCATGATGCACCACATGTCGTCATGGATTGAAGATAAGTGTGCCTGCATCGTTATCTTCCAAAGATCATACTCGTCAACTGAATAAACAGGTACTCTAGAATGCACGTGTTCCATTTCTAAAAAGCTTAAAATATATCCTCGATATATGGATCTGGTTCTTAAAATATTGAACCAACCTCTCCGATACCACTTGTAGGTCACAAGTCGTCCAGGAATAAGTCTAGAGAGGGTGAATAGACTTATTGAAACTCTTAAACTCTTTTCTTCGAAGAGTGAGTTTCTCAGCTGATAGATATGCGGAAATCAGTTGATGACGAAAACAAAACTAAGCAATGGAACAGTAAAGTATGAATGCAACAGTTAAGTGTGATGCTGAAAACAGTAAAACACGCAGACAGTTTATTGTGGTCTCAGAGGTGGGGTAATCCTCTACTAATCCACTTTCTCCAAACCAGTTGGAGATGAATCCACTATAATTCTCAACCAGTGATAAATATTACAGTGATCCTTTTACTTAGCTACAACAACTTCCAACCAGTGGAAATCCCATCGTTGCAACCTCTTTGACTACCTAGCACCACTTGATTCTTCAAATCCTCGGATGCCTATCCGTCTCGCAACTTCAACCAGTGAAGTACGCTGAACTCAGGTTTTAAGACAAGAGTGTTTGTCTTCTCCAACTAAGAGCTTTCTTCAAATAAGAACTTCAAGTACTGCTCTTTTCACGATGCTATATGATTGCTTTGATTGCTTTTATAACTTTGATCGCTTGAGAGTTTTGTTCGCATCGTACTGCTCAACTCCAAATCTTCGGATATATATACAAGTGTCGATCCTTGAGCATACTTCATATCCGTTGCAAATCTTGTAACAAATCCGTCCGTTGGAGAGAGAGACTTCAATGTTTTTTTCTTTCTGAACATTGCAAGGCTGGATTCCCATATTTTAATCCATCTTTCGACCGTTGTGAAGACTTGCATAGGCATCGAATTTTTGAATATAATAAGTTTAAAGTCTTCAGTGGTAGGTCTGGATGAATTATTTAATTCATGTCCTTTGCGGGAATCTCTCTAATTTATCCCTTCACGCTTTCCTTTGACTTTCCGTAAATATTGTCTATTCAATGCTTGGCTGATCTCTTATAAGTCAAGCTGTCTGATGTCCGGTCAACTTCTCTGCAGTTTGGACTTCTCTGCCGATGACTTTTCTGATGTCCTGTTGAGACTTGCCAGATCAGATAACTTTTCTAAAGTCTTCTGTCTTGATGAATTTTGACTTATCTGTTGGTCAGACTTCAGATGTCTTGGTCTGCTGATCACTTGACTTATCTGTTGGTCAGACTTCAGATGTCTTGGTCTGCTGATCACTTGACTGCAGTCTGGTCAACCATCAGTGATGAATTTTTGTTTCTCTGATTTAGACTTGACTGTGACTTCGGCTTTACTGCAGTGTCTGGTTTACACTTCTCTGAAGTACTTATCTGTACTTTTGTACTTAGCTGATTTTGAGCCTAACTTAAATGGCCTATAGAAGATACTCATTTGGTTCTTCTTTACATTTTGCCAATTATTTAACTTAACACAATTTGTCCTATAGAAGATACTCATCTGGTTCTTCCTTATATTTTTGCCAAGTAATAAACGTTTGAATTACAATAATGACATCATCAAAATCTAACAAGTATTCCTAACAATATCAACCTGTATTGAAGACTTCTCGTAGCCCCAGCATACAATGAATCTATCATACAGCAAAGGAGTCTCATAAAGACTATGTATGGAAGCTGTCTCGAATCGACAATACAGTTATCATTCCATACAGCATCCAAACAGGACAAGAAGAATCTTTGTTATTCACTAAAGTCAAAGTCCTGTTTGAGAAGATATATTTAAATACTAAAGGATAAAGTATTTAAATATCAAGTCGTCAGAGATCTCCAATCTAGTACAAAATCTGGATCGTGTTTTATTCAAACACATCATCCCGTTGGAACGGAATCTTGCTCAACGGATTTATATCAATGGATATATTTCAGAAAGCTATATATATCTGCAGCCTTTGAAGATCTGGACACACACGAACAAACGAATAACTAATATATGCTTGAAACAACGAAGTTATCATCATATACATCTAAGCAAACATATCTCCCAAGGCATTCTGCTATTCTGAAAGAAGAGATATACAGTGCTCAAAACTGTGAACAACACATCATCAGCTAAAAGCTCAGAAAGTCAAAGCTATTGTTCAATCATTGTTCTACCCTTGAACAAACCCATCAGTCTTGTGTGGACTGAGAAACCTTGCTATTCCCGAACTGTGTGTGACAGATTTGCATTGAAGAGATGAAGCTTCAGAACTGTGTGTGAAGAAGCCAGTCAAGTGAAAGCTCAAACTAATCTGTGTGAACGGTTGAAGGCTAAGATCATTATTTCAATCTGTGTGAACGATATATTGATTAGGTTTGATTATAAATACGTAGTTGTGTACGTAGTATTTATAATAAATATTTTCACTCCTGTGTGGAGGACCAGTGGATGTAGAGGGGTTTACCTCGAACCACTTTAATTACCGTGTCTTTTACTTTCTGTATTTACTGTTTTAATATTTGTGATTATCTTTAAGTATACACTTCATATCTAGTTGCTGTATTCACAGCAACTTATCTTTGACAAGACTCCCGCTACGCACTCAGATTTGAAAACCGTACAGCTTGTTGTTTAAAACACTTTCCAAGTTGTATCCTTTATACTTAGTGGCCTATAGTCTATATAAAGAAAACATAATCTTCATTTGCTATAGATGCTGTATATGTTGATGATATAAATATTATTGGAACTCCCGAAGAGCTTTGGAAGACAGTCGACTGTTTAAAGGAAAATTTTGAAATGAAAGATCTTGAGAAAACAAAACCTTGTCTTGGATTGCAAATTGAGCATCTGTCTGATGGAATATTTGTGCACCAGTAAGCATATACAAAAAAAGATATTAAAACATTTTTACATATACAAATCACATCCATTTAGCTCTCTGATGGTTGTCCGATCACTAGAAAAGAAAAAGGATGTATTTCAGCCAAGGGAAGAAAATGAAAAAGTACTTAGTCCCGAATTACCATATCTTAGTACTATCGGTGCATTGACGTATCTGGCTAATAATACATGACACGATATGGCATTTTCTGTAAGGGTCTGTTTATCAAATTTGTCTGTCTCGGTAAGTTGTTTCTGTCTGAGTAAATTTGTTTGTTTGGATAAATGTGTCTGTCTGGATAAACTGATGCTGTTGTTTACTTTTTCATTTGAATAAATTGTTTGAATAACAGAAATGACCAATTTACCTCTGAATATGAATTATAAGTTTTAAAAATTGCTGTTTATTTTTTAAGTCATATAATATAAAAAGTCATTTTTGTCCCCGTATCAGTACCTTAATTTAACATATTATATTTATTGTTGAAAATATGTATATAATTACTAATAATATATATGACTCATAAAAATTATTAAACTAATTTTTACTAATTGGAACTTATTTTTACTCATTAAGCTGGATTTTACTGAATTTATTAATAAATAAAACTGATTTATACTGATTAGAATTTGTTTTTTATCAAAATATTATTAATTTAAAGAGAGAAGAATAAGATCTTAATATGTTAGATTGTAGCTGAAAGTGTATATTTTTAATTAATTTTATTCCTCACCTCTTTCATTTATTTAAGATTTTAATTATTTATTTGTCCGTAATATTATAATTTTTTTACAAAAATAAATATTTAAAATTAAATTGATATGTTTGTAAATGAAAATTTGAAATTAATTAGAGCATCTCTAATATTTTGCTGTCTCGTTGAGTTCATTTTTATTTTCATGTTTTTTGAAATAATTTTTTTATACATTTTTCTGTTTTTCTTTTTTGAAGCGTATTTTTTATTTTTATTTTTATTTTTATTTTTTTATTATTATAATTGACAATATAAGTTTGGAAATCCATAATCAACAGAGGGGTAGTAGTTGTCTTTTCGGTGTCTGTATGGGGACAAGAGAGTGGGAGGCAACTGAGCGGTTAAGACACTAACTGAACGAATAAGTCATAGGTAAACACTTCAAAACGTATGAGCGAATAAGACATTTTACCCATTAAGCTGATTAAGTCATAAGTAAACAGCCCCTAGGTCTGTTAGCAAGACATAGTTGTGCTCAAAATACGGTGATATAGGTATGGAGTTAAGCATATTTTTCGGTATCTCCGAGGCACAATTGATATGGGATTATTTCATTCTACTAAATCGAAAGCAGTACTAACGGGTTATGCAGATGCAAGAAATTTGTCTGATGTAAATAAAGCTCGATCACAAATAGTTTAATTGTTTACTTATGGCGATACAACCATCTCATGGCGTTTTGTGAAACAATCTTTGGCTGCTACATCCCCTAACCATGTAGAATTTCTTTCCATCCATGAAGCCAGTCGAGAATGTGTTTGGTTGAGGTCGATCTGTCAGCATATCCGAGAATCATGTGGCATGCGTTATGATAGAACTACTCCAATAGCAATTTTTTAGGACAACACAACATGCAGTAAATAATCAAAGAGAGGCTATATCAAAGGCGACAAAACTAATCATATTTCTCCCAAATTCTTCTCACGCGACCTTCAACAAAATAGAGATAGTGAAGTTCAACAAGTTTGTTCAAGTGACAATATTGCAGATCTGTTTACAAATTCATTGCCCACGATAACTTTTGAAAAGTCGATGTATAAGATTGGGATGCGTCGACTCAAAGAGTTAAAATAAATTTTTAAAATCGATGTACTATTTTTCCTTTAGTAGGAAATTTTTTTCCCAATGGGTTCTTTCCTAGAAAGATTTTAAGGAGTAACGATTATTGAAAATGGACATCTAAGGGGGAGTGTTATAATATATACATGTATATGGATGTCCATTCATATAGATTCATGTATGACCTTTGAGTAGATTCATGTATGTGTTTTGGCACTTTGATTATCATGTATCTTGTAAGCCTATATAAAGCATTGATCATAACTTGTAGAAACATAAGTAAATACAATACAAAAGTTTTCTCTACTTCTCTTTTCTTCTATTCTTCGAAAGTCTTCTTAGTATTATTTACAATATTCTGAATATTTTTACAAAAGGTGAAATCATGGGACACGTAAATTTTTACTCACTTGAAAAATGAGTTAAGAGTAGAAGTGCGAGTAGGTAAAGGAGGACATTTATAGTTGCAAACCTATAACTAAAAACAAATTTCATTACTTAATATATATAATAGGTAAAATGAGATGTAATAAAAGTATTAATATGTAAAAGTATATATTTGTTGAAGTGAAAGCATTAATTTTAATTATATGGTAAATATTAGTGCATTTAAAAGCACGCTTGAATATAAGTGTAATATCCGGGGTAATTTTTTTTTTTCATTTTACTGTTGTGTTGTACGTATTCATTTGAAATTGTACAAGTGTTATTGTATTTGACTGATACATTGTAAATTGTATTGGGGTATTTCGATATCGAAATATTTATACTTATCGTCGGTATTGTATTTGCCGATTGGTTGTTACTTGGTGAGTTTGATTTTTGGCTAAGTATATTAGCCATAGCGTACGCTACATGCATAGCATTACGTACGCTACAGATGGAGTGTTAAGTACGTTAAACCATGTTGGTTACGTACGTAACACAGGGTCTCAGATCGGACCTGACTTTCGGCGTGTGGGGCTGGGCTAGGCTGGATTCACGTGATTCGATTGGGACATGCAGGTCAATGCCCATTACGTATGCTAAACCTTTAGGTTAACGTACGTAATGGTGAGGTTGGTTACGTATGTAATTTGTTAACGTACGTAATGGATACCCCGTTTTGAGGCAGCGAGTTCTGACCGGACGTAGCATACGCTACGTAGTGAGCATAACGTACGTAAGGGCTATAACATACGTTATGCAAGGAGGTTAGCGGTCGTAATAGTCTGTGCAGATTATAAATACATGTTTCGTATTTCATTTCTTCACGATCCATTTTCGATTTCTCTCCCTAGAAATCATCCCTCTGCATCCCTTAGTGATTTCCAACCCCTTCCAACTTGTTTTGGAGCTTCCTAACTTGGATTGGAGCTTAGGAGCTGAAGATTGGAGTGTTTCTTGAAGGGTTTGAGGTTGTTCTTCACTTTCAAGAGGTATGTTGGATAATCTTGTGTTTAACTCGATATTATGATGATGTTGTGGTCGATTAGTTCGTGTATTGATGGGTTTTTGGAGGATAGTATGATTCTTCATAGTTTTTATGAACTTATGATGAAGAATATGATGTAGATTACTTGAGGTTGTTTGTGTTGTTGATGTTTAAGAATACTTGGAGATTATAATCATGTCTAGTAAGAGTTATGTTAAGATTTTTATATGATTAACATAGTTTTGAGATGATTGTTGTTATTGATTGTGTCCTTGAGAGACTATAATCATTTTAGTGTAAGATTATGATGAGTTATGTAGATAATTATCATAATCTTAAAATGGTTAAGTTAACCTTGTTGATTAATCCAAAATTCTTGAGTAATTGGTGACTGATATTGGTGGAAACATCATGTTTGTTGTGTTTGTTGGAGCAATATTCGATTATACGCGCTATTGTGCGGAAGCGTAAATAAAGGTGCGGAAAATAAATCGACATAAGATTTATAGAGGTTCGGCCAAACATGCCTATGTCCTCTCTCCGTATCTTTTTCTATAGGATGAAGATCAACCTATGCACCTCTCTTCTCTCGGTCGAGGGATTACCGTTACAAACTCATCTTCTATCGGTCCAATTAAACCATTCACACACTTGTCTTTTGTCAATCTAAGTTAAACCATTTTCCTTTTCTATCGAATAAGGATCAACCTATCTAGCTTTCTATGGGTACTAGACAAACCTCACTCGGATATAGATTGTGATTCTAACAATGCCAGATCCTTGATCCTAATAACACCGAATCGAATCTTATCCTTTCTTTTTCCTCTTTGTGTATGAGTTTTCGTGTATCACACTCAAACTCTTATCAATATAAGCTCAAATACAACAACGATAGAATGTATAACAATATCTGATCAATATCTTGATTGCTTGAAGTTGTTGTGTTGATTGATACCAAATGGTTTGGTATTTATAACCATTTCCCTCCAACTAGCCGTTAGCTTCTGATGACTTCATTACGTATGTTATTGTCCTCCAATTACGTACGTTAGCTTGTTTACATACGTTAACTACACTTAGTTACGCACGTTAGGTAATGCACAGATCAGTCCAGTAGCCTTCGTTTATTTCATTACGTACGTTGTCATCCTTCATTACGTACTCATCTGATAGCGTACATTAACATATCACTGTAGTGTACGTTAATCTCACATATCTGTTGCACACTTTTGACTTTGACTCAGAATCTTCAAACATTCATCTTGATTGAATTCTGAAACACCTCATTACGTATGTTATAGTCGCTGTATAGCGTGCGCTATTCTTAGAATATAGCGTGCGTTATTCATGTACGACTTTTTGCGTCTTCGACTTCTTCGTTGTTTTGTTTCACTTCTTTGTTGTTTTTCTTTTTTTAAGAACTAATCATCAAAACTCGATAATGAATATTTGGAATAAAATATTCCAACAGTGTTGATTATGTTCTTGAGGTGATAGTGATGATATTGGTAATATTATTATTATAGGATGATTAGTTTGATGTTGTTCTTGTTAATCATTGATGAATTGTTTTTTACAAGTGTTAAGAACATTATGATCATGTTATTTGATCATTGAAGTGATTAAAGGATGTTAGAATTCATAGTTGAGGACTATGATATTCGTTTGTGTGGTTTGATCAATTCGTATTTGAATCAAGGTTATCTATTGTGTTGTTTTCGATTGATATCGTGTTATTGAATGAATTGTATTTCATTCAAGGTTGTTCGAGTGCTTGTGATCGTCGGAGGACGCCGTTCATCGTTCATTGGAAGATTCCATCGCCTTCGGTTTGAGGAAAGTTTTATACTTGTACTAGTCAATGAGATTAATGTTATCATGTATGTGTATGAATGTGTTGTATTATTTCGAGTCGTAGTCTCTCCATGATTTTTGTTGATATCAGGGAATTTTTGGATACGATACCCTTCGGTAGTTATGCCAAATGTTATTGTTGATCATCTTATTGTTATTGTTGTTATCTGTATCCGGTTCGCAGTATCGATGTATCGAATGTTATTGTTGATATTGATGTTCGAATAAGACATCGATATGAGTGTTGCTATTAAAGTTAGTGTTTTGCTATCGATGTTGTATTGGCCGATTGAAGGCATCGACATATTTGATTATCATTTTTGTCGTGAGTAACCAATTAAAGGTACTGAGGCATCTGTTGATTCGTTGTTATCGATTGATCATTCTAAGACAACCAAGGTATTGAATTGGGACTATCGAGGATAGTTCCCATCCGCCGAGTCATTGTTATCTATTGGTCATTCTAAGACAATCGAGGTATTAAATTGGGACTGTCAAGGATAGTTATCATCTGTTGAATCATTGTTATCGATTAGCCATTCCAAGGCAATCGAGGTACTTGAATTGGGACTGCCGATGATGAGCCCATTCATGAGTTATAGTTGTCGTGTTGTCCGACTCAAGGTAGCACACTATCATTCTTGTGAATTCGGTAATCTTGTGATCATTGCCGTTTGTGATTAATTGTGTTTTGAAAGCTAGTCTTGGCTAGTGATCGATGGGTAAGTTTGGGGCTTGAACATTCGCGGTTGGTTTCCTAACACCTACAGTTCAGTAGGTCACGGTCGCTGGGTGATCTCATTATAAGTAAGTCCAGGGGTTGAACCTTCGTGGTTGGTTGCCCAGCACCTGCGATTCAGTAGGTCACAGTCATTGGATAACCTCATTGTGAAACAGCTTCGTGCTGTGTGGCTTCGGCCCCTCGGCTGTGTGGCTTCGGCCCTCATTGTGATACAGCTTCGTCCTGTGTGGCTTCGGCCCCTAATTGTGATACAGCTTCGTGTTGTGTGGCTTTGGCCCCTCATTGTGATACTGCTTCGTGTTGTGTGGCTTCGGACCCTCATTGTGATAAAGCTTCGTGCTGTGTGGCTTCGGGCCCTCATTGTAATACAGTTTTGTGCTATGTGGCTTCTGCCCCTCATTGTGATACAGCTTCGGTTGTGTGGCTTCGGCCCCTCATGTGATACAGCTTCGGGCTATTTGGCTTCGGCCATTGTGATATTATTCAGCTTCAGCTGAGGGCTTTTAGGCCATGTGTTATGTATTGGTGTTTCCGTTGGAGCCTTCGGGTATTGTGGTTCGTATCTATTTCAGCTTTGGTTTGGTTTACCTTCGCGTAATTCGTTGTTGTGTTCTATATTGATGATTCACCATTGGGCACTTGTGTTATAACTAGTTGAGCAGGTATTGATCGTATTTCGTGGGCATAGTGTTTCACGAATTCTTCATTCTTACCTTGGTTTGTGAGCATCTCGTATTATCATTCACTACACCATAGATGACCTACGGTAACGGATTTTGTAAGTGTTGCGCTCAAAAATGTTGTAGTAGGTCTAAAAAATTTACCTGCTCCAACATTGCTTTTTTGATGTTGTTGTATATGTTTACAAAGTGTTGCCTTAGTAGCAAAGTGTTACATGCTATAACATTTTATGACACAGTGTTGCCGTAGATGTACTATTTAAAAAAAATTCATATTTTTTTATGTAAAATTAAAATTAAATAATCTTTTACTTGAGAACTAATTAATTTTGATTGAAGTGGAGTATGACATTTATTCAGAAGTAATACTTTTAATCAGATTTGATATGAACAAATTAAAAAACTATAATATTTATAAAATTAAAAATTAAAAATAATAATTTAAAATAATTATCTTGATAGAATAAAAGGTGCCAATAATTATGTGTAATATCCAGAAATTTTTAAATTGAAATTTTGATGGTATTAATTTTTTTATTGATTTGTTTTATTTCGCTAGTAGAATAAACATCAAAGACTTCGGTATAATTTACTTCAGTTATGTATATTAGTGAAGTAAAAAACAAAAAACAACTTCACTTTTAAATTTGCTAATTAAAGCCGATTGAGGAGGTGGTTTCTTATCTCGATTGAATTTCAGTTCTTATGGTGTAAGGTTAAAAGGAGTCCCATGGAATTTCTGGTTTTATAGATGGTTTTTAGTTAGAGATGGTCTTACTGAAATTTTGAAAAGAAATTTGTGATGGTTCGACTCCAGTTTTGCTATCCGTGTTTAGGATTTTGGTGATTTTGGTCATATTTTTGATGGTTCGACTCTATCAATATTTTTTATTTTTCAATTTCCACCATATATTTATCATTTTTACTTACATCAATAATTACCTAAAATATAAATAAAAAATAAAAAATAGACCTCTGTATCATGCTTTGAGCGCTAAAATGAGTATTAGTCTACTACCACAGTCCGCACAATATATCAGTCGCTTCAAAATCAATTCCTAAAGCAAACAAAGAAAAGAAAAAGGTCAAACAATGGAGAATCAGTCGCTTAGATTCACAGACGAAGCTCGCTTCAACACCCACCCCCAGATTGCTCTCGTCAACACCTTCTACGAGATCACCGCCTGCGCCTCCAAATCCGAAGCCCTCTTCTTCCTGGAGTCTCACAACTTCGATCTCGACGCCGCCGTCTCCACTTTCCTCGACGACCCTGACCCCGTCGCAGCCAATCCAATTTCGCCGGTGGCACAGTCCCAATCTTACTATTCGCCTTCCGAATCTCTGTCCCCTTCTCCTTCTCGATCTCGATCTCCTTCGCTGCCGCCTGCTTCCCGCTTTTACAGCCTTCGCTCCGTCGGTAAACCTAGCCCGGGGGGCTCAACTTCTGGTGCTCGGAGACACCGAGGTGGAGGTGGTGGAATAAGGACCTTGGCGGATCTGAATAACAACCCTAAACACAACGAGGGTTCTGATAGCGATCCTGATTTTAATCCTCAAGAATATTATCCGGGCGGGGAGAAAAGGTAAAATATTTTCCTTTTAGTTGCTTTGTCATGTATTTTCAGTTCAATTATTAAGTTACAGCCTTTATTAATGCAGTGCTATCATGAAAGAAGACCTTTTAAAGTTTGTTGTCTGGATAATATAATGTAATTTCCCCTGCTTGCTCAACTGAAATAAATCACCTCTTCATATAAATAGCATAGATGATTTTATTAATTTTGCAGTGTTTATGGTGGAGAAAATTTGTTCTTAGAGGACATTGTGAAAAATTTGTTTATATAACTAATATTAATTGACAGGAAATATTTGTTTATATTTCCTGATTTGCTTGCTAAGTTCATACATTCTTCTTTCTCTTGAGAAAATCTGGTTTCTTTTTTTAATTTGGAAAGATGAGAGGTTGTGATGGGAAAGATCAACAATATCATATATATATATATATATATATATATATATATATATATATTGTAGCCGTATAATAGAGGCAGCGATCTTTTCGTCGCCCGTCTTTTATGTCACAGTGGGAGGCTCTTGCTTTGCTGCTGATTGGGATCAGTATAAATCAACTTAAATCCATGCCGGAGGGTACCACTGCTTTGAGTCTCCCCATAACAACTGGTGCATATATGTGCACATTTATATTTGTAAGTTATTCAGGGAATCTTGATGTTGATAGTGTCTGTGTATTGATGTACATAACAGGCTTATTCTTGTTCTTTTTCTTTTTGCCTTTCCACATTTTTCATTGACTTGTTCTTTCCATGCATAAACCACTTCAGATATTTTAATGCAGGTGACAGTTCCTTCTATGGCCTCAGTCTTCAATGAATATGCCCTGAAAAGCCAATTTGACACTAACATTTATCTTCAGGTGGTTTAACATAATCAAATGTTGAAAGAGTATTCCATATCATTTGAAGTGTCTGTTTTTGGTTCAAGTATACTTGCCTTGATGTTTTGTCATGTATGTGGCCACATCCAATCCCTTAATTATTCACATGCTAGGTGGAATTAGTCAATTAGAGTTGTGGTATTGAAGTGGCAAATGTTGATTATTTACTGCCTTAATGGTAGCCCACTCATTGTGATTGAGATTATATGGTTGTGAAAGAACATTATGATTGTTAGAATGTTCTCCTCTGACTTGACATGTTTCAATATATTGGAAGGACTTTCAAAAGCTACCATGTTTTTTATATGTAACAACGCTGCACAAGGAATTCTGTCCTCCTTTTTCTTCAAATATGCTGGTGAGATATATTTTAGGAGCTAGATTTTACAGATTATCTCCTCCACATGGGCTAGCAACACATTGGCTTTACCATTGTGGTTCCTCTTATGTGCAGGCTAATAGGATAGCTTCTCACTAACTTCTTCTGCTAAATGCTTGCATATGTATATTTTCATGTTCCCAGATACGATCTTGAAGAAGTATTCGTCTACTGTTGCAACCATATTTACAGGCACATCATCAGCTGTTTTGTTTGGCCATGCTTTGACCATAAACTTTTTGTTAGGAATTTCAGTAGTTTTCATTTCAATGCACCAGGTACATAACTAACTATCTTTTTCTCTCATGTATGTATATCGAGGCTTATCTGCTATTGTTATGGTTTCAGTTCTTTTCACCTCTTGCAAAATCCAGGGATGAAGAACAAAATGGGGTGGTAGAAAGAACTGATGTCCAGGATAAAAAAGGTATTCATTCTAATTCTAGAATACTCACATGTTTCAAACATAAAACCTTTTTATTTGTCAAGTGAGGGTGCTTCTTCAACGGGGCTCTTTACTTCGATGCAATTGTTGAAGGTTCCATATTAATATGTACTGTGCATTGTTAGACCTGCTTTGAATGATTATGGCACAACAGCCTTTCGAGTAGTTCTGGTTTGTTCACATCTTCTCCCATTAAAGATGCCCTTTCAGATGTAATTTTTTGTTGTTTTCTTGCGGTTGTTACTCTTGTTCCTGCAGCCTTTCTATGTTTTTAATTATTTTTTTATGTTTTTGGTTTCGTTTGGTTTATTTTTTGGTATTATTGATTATACAGGATTACTGGTTTTTCGTTAGTTTGTGGTAATCTTAGCATATTTGTGGGATTGATCCGATAGGTATAACAAGGCCACGTTTTTATGGAAATTAGTGGGGGGGGGGGTTTGGTCAGGTTGTTGTAATCTTGAGCTATCTTTCGAGGTGGTTGTATTTTGTGAGGTTCATAGTGTGCAATTCTGTGTGTTTTCCTGGCTGCTGTTTGTGAACATTAGTTTTTTCCTTTCGCAGGTGACTATGAATTTTGGAAAATGCTTCTTCTGATGTTTGGGCCTCTACTGGTTTGCTTCTCGTGTATCAAATGTTGTTGTGTTCTGGGGAATTCTGGTTATATTTTGCCTTCTTTATTTAGGGAGTGGTGTTTGGGTTGTAAAAAATAATATTATGTTGCGTACATAGCATTGCACTTGCAGAAAGTAATAGTTATCTAATCGTAGCATTAACAGGTATAAAGGAAGCTTTTTTTTTATTCTATGTGTTTCCTTAGCTGATATTTGTGAACATCGTTTTTTCCCCTTTGCTTTTTTTGGTTACCTGACCTTTTTCTTTAATAATAGGTATGTACAGGTGAATAAGAAGGTGCAGGAAAACCTAACTTCGGTGCTTAAGAAATTAGGCGAAGTAAACTCAAGCTTGAACATCAATTTGGTGGAACTTTCTCCCACAATATCAAGTGATAACGACAACGACACTACTATTACCGGAGGAGATGCTACATTTTAGATTTTCTGTTTTTTAAGTACTGTATTTTATGGCTTTTGGTCGTTGTATTAAACCTTGTACTGTTTTTTTAAGTAAACCTTAAGTACCGTTTTTCAGATATTTTGGATGGATGGCTTGTATTTTGAATGGATGGATTCAGAATTGTAATGGATTGGTAATTAATATAAACAAATATTTTCTGTCATTTTTTTTTGTGAAAGTGTTGCAATAGACAAAAAACGTTGTTATAGACAAGAAAAACGTTACTGTAGACAAAAAAACGTTGTTGTAGACAAAAAAAATGTTGTAGTTACTTACTAAAAAGTGTTGCAAAAAAAGTGTTGCAACAGGGTTCCCTAATAGGTATGGGGCCCACATCGGACCCCAGATGTGGGACCCACATATGAGGCCCACTATGTGGGCCCCATCTGTTGCCCCCTACTTTTACAGAAAATTGGCCTCTGTTGCAACACTTGTTTGATGTTGCTGTAGACTATAGGTAACGATGTCTTGCAGTCTTATGGTAACAAAAGGAGTGGTGTTGCAGTAGGTGACATAAGTGTTGCTATAGGGACCTACGGCAGCGGCGAAAAGTGCAACACCAAAAAAGTGTTGCCGTTTTGATTTTCTTGTCTACAGCAACGTTTTTTTGCTTCTTGCAACATTTTGTAGGAGTTGCCGTAGGCCATCTATGGCGTAGTGATTGTTGTACTGTTTGTTTTGCCTTTGAATGCATATCATGTTATACATGTACTTGATATTCATTATCTGGATGACTGACCCCATGGGTGCGGAACATGTTCTCATGTTTCAGGTGTTTGTGAGGAGAGAGTTGAGACACAGGGGCATGACGATGGCGACAAGGCATTCGAGCGATACTAGTCCCAAGTTGTTTCGGTGTTCATGTTGGATAGTCAATTTGTAGTGTTCTCCAGTTTGTCAGTTGTTGTCATTTTGTGTTATCCGAGCAAGGCTCGTGGATGTTGTATTTTTATTTTGACAATGTAGGCCCATCATTGTCATTGAAATTACACCTCGGAATATTGTGTTGGATATCATAGTAGGGACTGTGATTTCCCCTTGTTGGTTAGTTTGATGTAATTTAGTCGTGTTTGCCTGGTGGATCTCCTAGTGTGGGGTCCATGGTACTGTAATAACCTAATGGGATTTAGGGGGTATTACAGAAGATGGTATCAGAGAGCAATGAGTTGTGACATACCCTGATAGTAGTGGGGCTGTCAAGTTATGAAAGTCTGGACAATCGGGTTATGTGAGTCATGATAGTTGGATGACTGTATGAGTCAATCATTTGTCGAGTCGTTGTTAGTGAGAACTAGTATCGCAAGACCTCAAAGCTTCATATGACCTGTGTAAGGACTCGATTCTCTTTTATGTTCATACATTCATTATGTCATTGATTATACATGTTTTGTTGAAACCTGTATGTGACCTTTGTGTTACGATTGATTCATGATTATTTGTTTTGGAACATGTGGGCTCTGTATTGTCTATGATTAGCATGATTGATGTGATTGTTTATCTGTTGAGTATGTATTCTCGTGTTTGGCTATTGACTTAGCATTCTGGAGTGGCCATTGAGGCATATCTGAGCTATGATCATGATCGAACGTTATTCTTTCAATATGAAAAGAGTAATCCGAGGACGTGACAGAGAAGGTAAAGGCTGTAGAGCGGGCCGGAACCCAAAACCTCATGTTTATGCGCTTGCGGATGACGAGGTGGATCAGAGTTCCATCGGTGGTGTTACCTACGCTACCGATTCTCCTTCAGGACGTCATGCTCGAGAAGCTAATCATACTAAGAGTGGACACATCGACCCTTTCTTGCTTATGAATGGCATGATAGCCCAGCTGACTCAGATGACACAGATAGTGGAAACCATGCAGCAGGAATTCCAGGTGCCGCTTCATGGGTAGACTGGGGGAGTGAGTCAGATTGTTGGCGATATCTCTCATCAGAGGCTGCCTACTTTTGAGGGTTCGTCGGAACCAGCTGACATTATTCATTGGCTCAAACATTTTGATAAACTCTTCGACCTGGTTCAGTGCTCGGAAGAGAGTAAGGTGGCAGTAGCGG
Source organism: Orobanche coerulescens (assembly GCA_033398695.1). Lineage (NCBI taxonomy): Eukaryota > Viridiplantae > Streptophyta > Magnoliopsida > Lamiales > Orobanchaceae > Orobanche > Orobanche coerulescens. Next base: position 68,723,542 of record CM065809.1, read on the forward strand.
CTTATTATTTGTGTAAGGGCGCTTATTCTTAATGGCTTTCTGTGAAACTCACCGATCGTGATTGTGTTTGGGGCGAGTTCAATACTCTCATGTTAGAGAGGTATTATCCGGATCCATTTCGTGAAGCCAAGTTGTCCGAGGTATTGAACCCCAAATCCGTCGAGGACGAGGGTGTTGTTGTCATTGCTGAGAAGTTTCATAGACTTCTTCAGTTTGCTTCGTCTGTTATCCATACTGAGGCGGATAAGATAAAGTATTTTAGCAAGAGGCTAAACCCGAAGTTGAGGATGCAGTTGTTCAATCATAATTGTAACTCACTTGGTGAATTCGTTGAGAAGGCTCTTGGAGCAGAGATTTTGAGCAAGGAGCTTGCTCGGAAGAACCATTTAGTTTCTTCTGGTCAGAGGACTAGGATGCTGGTTCGTTCAAAGGGACATCGGGATCCGACATCCAAGAGGTCGTTTTCTAGTTGTCTTTGTGCTGGCAAAGCATTATCCTCTCAGACGATGAGTTCGACTGTTGTTTGCTTTAATTGTGATTCATCGGGGTACATTAGCACTCAGTGTACGGTGCCAGTTTTTGCTTGCTTTCTGTGTGGGAGGCATGGACACCTCCAAAAATACTGCAGGAGTTCTCGTTCCAGTAGATCTCGAGAGAGCTCATGTGCCGCGAGAGATTTTCTTACTCCAGTTCATACTTCATCCAAGGGGTCCTATCAGGCTTCGAGAGCCAGAGGTAAGGACAGACAAGGAGGAGCAACTAGCTCAGATTTAGGTTTTCCTCGAATAAATGAGATGGAGGAGCTCGATGATTTAGAGGATATCGATGTTGGGTACACTTGAGATGTAGCCTTGATTTATGTATTCCTTTCTTTGATTTTTGGATAAATGTTTAACTTAATCTGTACTGTGGTATTGTGGTTATGAACCATTTGTTGTCGATCTATCTTGTAATGATAGTATTTGAGAATCTTGAGACTAGAAGTTGTTTGATTTGATTTGCTTCCAACTTTATTTTGGTGTTGTACCCGAAATCTTGTGATAATCTGGTAAAACCTTGTTGTGATTCGAGACGTCAAGTCATGAGGACTTGGGCGTGCAATTGATATGGTCCCGAGGACTATATATGTGCATTGCTGCTTTTCTTTTATGACGTGAGTCAGTGATTGCTGTTTGGAGTATGCCCTCGAATGACACTCAGAGGATGTTGAGTGAGGGCATTGTACTTGTTATTATGTAAATTATTATCATAAGCCAATTGTTTGTTTCTTTATTTACTGGCAGTTACTGGCATTCTTGACTCGTAAATATATATATATAAACTAGTCCGTGTATTTGAGAGCAAAACATTCCACTCCTTATTGGATAAGGGGATCGGCACTGGAAAGGTTTATAGCTCAAATACTTAATCGTTTGCAAGTCGATGAAACTTGACGGGGCGTTAAGTTTATGTGAAGACTTGTATGACGTGTTCTCTGACGTAGAGAGTGCCTGTCGAACACTAATGGTTAGTGGGAACACACGTTATAGGTATACTAATTGGATTAGTATACTCGAACTGACTCACCCCCGATTCGTCACATGGATTTCACTCCGGTACAGTCAACGATGGAATCGAAAGGTTGTGATAGGTATTCGTGAACCTTCGACTTGAGGATTTGGTAGGGATGTGCTTGTCACGTTAAAATTTTCATTAGAGTAGTTCGACCAAGAAAATCGGAAGGTGGGGGTCAACCTCAACGTGCGTCTTGACGGGCAAGTAGCAGGTCCTACTGAATACCAAGATAGAATTCTTTCTCCTGTTAGTGAACGGGTTATATGTCCTATGCGGTTATTGGCAGATGAGATCATAAGTCTTTGGCCAAAGCATTGGAGCTAGTTGTATTGGATACACGAGAGCTCGATGATCTCGATTTTCATTAACTCATGCATAGCGTCAAGTACAAATAGGGTTTGACTGACCATGACCCTATAACTTGATCGGGACATTTGAAAGAAGGGTTTATACGTATACTGGTATTCACGAGAGAATGGTTCTTGAATGATCCCAATCATTCGTTCTCAGTTGGGGTACAATGTAGGCCGCCAGGCTGGCTAGGTGGTGCTACTACTCTTTGGTTCCTCCCGTTGCTAATTGAGACGGACATACCGAGTCGCGCAATAAGATTGACGACGGAATGAGTCGAGCTAATTCTCTGTTTATAAATATTATATAATGCATATCTAATTTATTGGGACATTGGATGTCTAAATTAATTTATTGGATAAATTAATTTACGGCCTAATGAATTAAATATAATACTGGGTGATTAATTTAATTCATGAATATAATTATTTCTTGGAGAAAGTAATTATATTATTTTGTATTTGATGTGATTAATTAATTAGATTAATTAATTGATATAAATACATCGGAACGGAATTGGAGTTTATCTGTTTGGACTCTCGGGAGTCCGAAACGAACCGAACTCGTCTGATTCCTTCTAGATGGCCGCCCCTTCCACTCACCTTTCCTCTTGGTCTTTGTCCCCATTTTATAAATGGAAGACAAATGACTTTAAGAGATTTGATATCTCTTATTATATTGGGTTGGTGATATGGTCTTGATTTGAGTTGAAGAATATAATTGATGAAGACTTCACTTTCTCAATACACCTGAGCCATCCGTGAGATTGGGAGAAAGAGAGAGAAAATTGTTTTCTCCAAGCCTTCTTCTTCTTCATTTGTTCTTGAATTTTCTTGGAGAAAAATCGAGAGATTATTTGAGAGATATAGATTAAACACTTAGAGTGTTGTGATCTTGATTTACAAGATTCAACAACCTTGTTCTAGTCGTATTCTTAGAGGATAGCAAGGCATTGTCATTCCGATCGTTTCTCCGGCGCGTGGCAAGTAGAGACGCGGTGCTTTCGGCGTTGGATCGTTCAAGATCTTGGAGCGGATTGGATTCGTGGAAAGCATTTAAATCTTGGCGAATCATCTTCAAGGAGTACACCATTTAATCAACGGACTACGAGGATATGAATTATACTCTTCCTTGTTCTCGTTATATATTCGTATATACGTAGCTTGATCGATCCTCGTTGGGATTCGGATCGAAATTAATTTTTGTTTTACCGCTTCCGCTGGGCCTTCGTTTTAGGCATCGAATCCCAATAATTGCATGGGCGTCTGATGCCGATGATAATGGGGAAGTGCACACCAATGATTGTGGACATGTACAATGGGCGGCTCCCGCGGGGTGTCTATGCCGATGTTACAAGGCATGCAGTTGGTAGGACTTTTTGGCTGGTCTCTAGCGGAGGAGTCATGATTCGGCTGATATTGCACTTGTTTGAGTGTTATATCACTTAATTTTTGCCTTGTTCAGGCGGAGGAGAGGCGGGTACCCTAGGGGTTGGCCCGGTTACTCAGGCGGAGTTGTTCGCATTGAGGAGTATTCCTAGAGATGTTATTTTCAGATCTCGGTGGATAGTTCATATCCCGAGTTGTATACCCTTAGTTTTGGGGACGAAACTCTTTTTAAGGGGGGAGTATGTAATATCCGTGAGTAATTTTTTTTTTTTACTGTTGTGTTGTACATTTTCATTTGTAATTATAAAAGTGTTCTTGTATTTGATTGATATAATATAAATTGTATTGGGGTATTTTGGTATCCAAATATTTATACTTGTCGTCGGTATTGTAATTGCTGATTGGTTGTTGTTTGGTGAGTTTGATTTTTGGCTAAGTATATTAGCCATAGCATATGATACATGTATATGATTACGTACGCTACAGATGGAGTGTTACGTATGTTAAACCATGTTGGTTACGTACATAACACAGGGCATTAGATCGAACCTAACTTTCAGCATGTGGGACTAGGCTAGGCTGGATTCACGTGATTCGATTGGGACAGGCATGTCAACGCCCATTACGTACGCTAAACCTTGAGGGTAACGTACATAATGATGAGGTTGGTTACGTACGTAATTTGTTAACGTACGTAATGGACACCCCATTTTGACGCGGCAAGTTCTGGCCAGACGTAGCGTACGCTACGGAGTGAGCATAACGTACGTAAGGTCTATAACGTACGTTATGCAAGGAGGTTAGCGGCCGTAATAGTCTATGTAGTTTATAAAGACATGTTTCGTTTTTCATTTCTTCACAATCCATTTTTGATTTCTCTACCTAGAAATCATCCCTCTGCATCGCTTAGTGATTGCCAACCCATTTCAACTTGTTTTGGAGCTTCTTAACTGGGATTGGAGCTTGGGAGCTTGAAGATTGGAGTGTTTCTTGAAGGGTTTGAGGTTCTTCACTTTCAAGAGATATGTTGGCTAATCTTGTGTTTAACGCGAGATTATGATGATGTTGTGGTCGATTAGCTCGTGTATTGATGGGTTGTTGGAGGATAGTATGATTCTTCATAGTTTTATGAACTTATGATGAAGAATATGATGTAGATGACTTGAGGTTGTTTGTGTTCTTGATGTGTAGGAATACTTGGAGATTATAATCATGTCTAGGAAGAGTTATGTTAAGATTTTTAAATGATTAACATACCTTTGATATGATTATTGTTGTTGGCTATGTTCTTGAGAGATTATAATCATTTTAGTGTAGGATTATGATGAGTTATGTAGATAATTATCATAATCTTTAAATGGTTAACTTAATATTGTTGAGTAATCCGAAATTCTTGAGGAATTGGTGATTGATATTGGTGGAGACGTCATGTTTGTTGTGTTGATGATGTTCTTGAGGTGATAGTGATGATATTGATAATATTATCATTATAGGATGATTAGTTTGATGTTGTTCTTGTTAATCCTTGATGAATTGTTTTTCACAAGTGTTAAGAACATTATGATCATGTTATTTGATCATTGAAGTGATTGGAGGATGTTAGAATTCATAGTTGAGGACTACAATATTAGTTTATGTGGTTTGATCGATTCGTATTTGAATCGAGGTTATCTATTGTGTTGTTTTCGATCGATATTGTGTTATTGAATGAATTATATTTCATTCAAGGTTGTTCGAGTGCTTTGATCGTCGGTGGACGCCGTTCATCGTTCGTAGGAAGATTTCATCGCCTTCGGTTTGAGGCAAGTTTTATACTTGTACTAGTCAATGAGATTAATGTTACCTTGTATATGTATGAATGTGTTGTATCATTTCGAGACAGTTTCTCCATGATTTTCGTTGATATCAGGGGATTGTTTGATACGATACCTTTTGGTAGTTATGCCAAATGTTATTGTTGATTGTCTTGTTTTTATTGTTGTTGTCGGTATCCGGTTCGCGGTATCGATGTCTCGATTGTTATTGTTGATATTGATGTTCGATTAAGACATCGATATGAGTGTTGCTATTAAAGTTGGTGTTGCTATTGATGTTGTATTAGCCGATTGAAGGCATTTACGTATTTGATTATCATTTTCGTCGCCGGTATCCAACGGTACTTAGGCATCTATTGATTCGTTGTTATCGAATGATCATTCTAAGACAATCGAGTTGTTGAATTGGGACTGTCGAGGATAGTTCCCATCGGCGGAGTCGTTGTTATCTATTGGTCATTCTAAGACAATTGAGGTACTGAATTGGACTGTCGAGGATAGTTACCATCTGTTGAGTCATTGTTATCGATTGGCCATTCCAAGGCAATCGAGTTATTTGAATTGGGACCGCCGAGGACGGTGCCCATTCGTGAGTTATTATTGTCGTGTTGGCCGACTCAAGGCAACACGCTATCATTCTTGTGAATTCGGTAATCTTGTGATTGTTGCTGTTTGTGATTAATTATATTTTGGAGGCTAGTCTCGTCTAGTGCTCGATGGGTAAGTTTAGGGCTTGAACCTTCGTGTTTGGTTTCCCAAAACCTACAGTTCAGTAGGTCACGATCACTGGGTGATCTCGTTATGGGTAAGTCTAGGGCTTGAACCTTTGCGGTTGGTTTCCTAGCACCTACAATTCAGTAATCCACGGTCATTGGATGACCTCATTGTGATACAGCTTCATGTTGTGTGGCTTCGGCCCCTCATTGTGATACATCTTCGTGCTGCGTGGCTTTGGCCCCTCATTGTGATACAGCTTTGGCTGTGTGACTTCGGCCCTTCATTGTGATACAGCTTCGTGCTATGTGGCTTCGGCCCCTCATTGTGATACAGCTTCGTGCTGTGTGGCTTTGGCCCCTCATTGTGATACAGCTTCGTTCTGTGTGCTTCGACCCCTCATTGTGATACAGCTTCGGCTGTGTGGCTTCGGCCCCTCTTGTGATACAGCTTCGGGCTGTTTGGCTTCGACCATTGTGATATTTTGCACCTTCGGCTGAGGGCTTTTAGCCATGTGTGGTATTGGTGTTTCTGTTGGATCCTTCGGGTATTGTGGTTCGTATCGATTTCAGCTTTTGTTTGGTTTACCTTCGAGTAATTCGTCATTGTGTTCTATATTGATGATTCGCCATTGGGCACTTATGTTCTAACCTATTGAGTAGGTATTGATCGTATGTCGTGGGCATAGTGTTTCACGAATGCTCGGTTCTTACCTTGGTTTGTGAGCATCTCGTATTATTATTGTTGTACTGTTTGTTTTGCCTTTGGATGCATATCATGTTGTACATGTACTTGATATTCATTATCTGGATAACTGACCCTGTGGGGGCGGAACATGTTCTCATGTTTCAGGTGTTTGCGAGGAGAGAGCTGAGACACAGGGGCATGACGATGGCGATGAGGCATTCGAGCGATACTAGTCCTGAGTTGTTTCGGTGTTCATGTTGGACAGTCAATTTGGAGTGTTCTCCAGTTTGTCAGTTATTGTCATTTCGTGTTATACGAGCAAGGCTCGTCGATATTTTGGCCATGTAGGCCCATCATTGTCATTGAAATTCCACATCGGAATATTGTGTTGGATATCATAGTAGGGACTGTGATTTCCCCTTGTTGGTTAGTTTGATGTAATTTAGTCGTGTTCGCCTGGTGGATCTCCTGGTGTGGGGTCCACGGCATTGTATAACCCAATGGGATTTGGGGGTGTTACAATAAGTGGGAGGTTGTTAGGGTTGTATACTGCAAAGAATACTTCATGCTTATATTACCTTATCTACTTGTCTTATTTATGAGAACATTAAATTTATTTTCACCACATATTTTACATATTAGTTCACGTTATAGTTATGCAAATATCTTCTATTATATTATAAATAATATGATGTGCTGGAGTCACATGTAAGAACGCATTATCAGTGACTTATAAAATAATATAAATAGTTCATTCTGTATAAAGTCCTAGACAATTATGCGAAATGTTGTAGTATATGTTTGAGATTAGTTGGTATTAACTATTAGTATACATTAGCGTATTTTGTATGCTAATAGTCAAGACATTATAACCCATCATCATCCACATGCCCTTCAAAATATTTCGATGCCAAGCCTTTTATTAAACGATCGACATATTATCTTCTAATGCAATCTTAGACACCACCATGTTTCCTCGCTTTATGAAGTCTCGTACGAGATGGTACTTGCGGTTTAATATGTTTACTTGCCTTCCTTCGAGTTTGCTACTGCATCTTTATTATCAAAATATAGTGTAATGCTCTTAAACGAACTAGGGATTACATCTAAGTCCAATAAGAAGTTCTTGAGTCATAACACTGCCTATACTGCCTTAGAGGCTGCTACGTACTTGGCTTCCATGTTAGAATCTGCTATGCAGTTCTACTTCACAATCCTCCAACTAATGACTCCATCTCCTAAATTAAGTACATATCTCGAGGTCAACTTTAATTTATATTTGTCTGCTCTGAAATATGAGTCCATATAACCCAAGGGACATAGATTACCCGACTGATAAACCAGCATATTCTCTCCAGTACTTCTCAGATACTTTAGTATATGCTTTACGATAATCATGTGCCCATGTCCAGGTTAGATTGAAATTTGGCGTCCATGCCTACGGCATGATAGATATCAGGTCTCGTGTAAAATATAACATACACGAGGCTTCCCACTATCGAGGCATGAGAGACAAGCTTCATACCATCTATCTCATTTTGTATTCTTAGACCCATTTCCTTAGATAGATGAAGTTCGTGTCAGTAAGGTAGAAAATCCAATTTATTATTTTTAAAAGTCACACTTGGTTGAGAGGGGATTTGTCAAATGCCATGAAGAGCAACATGGAGAAGTTTAAAGACAACGACAAATGCCATGAGCTTTTAGAGGATACGGTGTCTGCTTACGCCATGGTTGTGGTGGATTTCTCGAGAATTCTTCTCTCGCTGAGACAAGTTTCAGAGGACATTACAATAGCTGATATAGATGCCTTGGCGGACTAAGCTCTTTATCTACTTTTAGCTTTTACATAATGATATTTATTTAGCTTTTGCTAGTAGAACAATTTGTGACTTGTGGTTTGGTAATCTTGATCTTCTGTTGTCGTTCTTGTGCTTTTGGTATATGACTTGTAATCGCAATAGTGGTTATTTATATATTGCAATTGGTTTTATATGAGTTGGTCTGTGTTGCTTCATTTCCTCTTTTCTTGTTAAAGCCCGTGGTTTTCATTGTTTTTGCTTTATTTGTAGAATAAGCTCACAGTTTTTGTGGTCTTACATTCTTGTAGAATAAGCTCGTGGCTTTTAATATTTTACGTTGCTGTTTAGAGGATAATCGATCCTCCTAACATTCCTTGTGAGGAGCATTGCCTCTACAAGTAATGCCTAGTGATTTTCAAAGGTGTTTGAGTTCGATATTTTTTTCTTGAGGGCCAAGCTGTCCAGGCCCATTCATATCCCTCGAAATAATTCGACAGACACCTTAGATCATGGGGTTTTTCATATGATTTAGAACAAAAAAGACATTGGTATTTCAATATTTGAATCACAAATAGAAATAGATGCACCTTCTATTATGCAATAAGCGTTATACATTGCACATAGAGAAAATCACCATGTTCACAAGACACTGGAAACGAAGTTGGATAGTTCCAAGAATTATGGAAAAACATAATAGTAAAATTCATTGATACTGTGACGATCTTTGAGTTCTTCGACTAGTAGAACTTTTTAAGATTCGAGACCTTCCATGTGCAGGGTATGCTCGAACCGTCTAAAGTGCTGGAGTCTATATGCGCTTGCATTAACGACGTCTATGACTTTGCAAGCTTGAATTTTTCGTGAATTTTCCGTGCTTCCATGTGTAAAACTGATGTTACGATACTGATTTCTCTTTGAAGAAACAGTTGACTTTTGGTCGAGTTGCAATCAGCGATATCTGTTTCTGTGGAGTATTCAATTAGGTCCGAAATTTTATCATTTTTGTAGAAATTTTAGCAGATAAGAAAAGAGACATACGTGTTTTCAAATCACCGTTTATACGTTTGGTTAAACTTTTCGCGTAGCTCGTCGTCCAGTACCATGAGTCTTGTTGGCATTTAAATTGAGTTTAGAGTCGGACAGCTTTTCCCAAGAAAAAGTCGAGATATTAATTGTTCTATGATGGGAAGTTTAGTAACCGGGGGTATTCACGTGACCCGTTGTTTACTCTCGCGTAAAACGACGACCCTGAATAGATTAATAATTTAGAAATATCGCATTACCGATGATGGGAAGCCTAGTAACCGGGGGTATTCACGTGACCCGTTGTCTACTTTCGCGTAAAACGGCAACCTTGACATGCGGGACTTGCTATTCGAGTTTTTTCTCCGCTGTAGAGGGGGACTTAGTAACTAGAAGCATCCATGTGCCCCATGAGTGTCTTTTACGTCAAACGGTTCCCCGATACATGAGAATGGAAATCCACCCTAGGATCATCCCGATGAAATATCCCGAGAGCCGAAACCTAGTGGTTAACTCGAATCATATTATTGATCATACATAGGGGAATCTTTGTCAGGAGTAAGTTTAATAATGAAACTCTTGAATTTTGCCTCTAGACTGTGGGATTGGGCGAATTGGCTTGTTTAATCTAACCCTTCATATTGACGGTCGGTTAAATTCACGCTTGTTAATCTTTGAGCTTGATTTTCTCCATGAACGATTGATTAGGACTGAAATTGGTTACTTAGTGGAATCAGTGTCCGGGACTGACTCACTATTACGATACTTGTATTATTCTTTGAGATTTTCAGGGTAGTATTGATTAAGTTGAGCACTATGGATTTGCATGATTATTCACGATACATTTTGTTTAAAATTATAATTTTTTGCTTGAGGACAAGCAAAGGCTCAAGTTTGGGGGTATTTGTTAGGTGTATTTTTATGCGTTTTTATATCATTATTTTATATCCATCTTGAGCCTAAATCAGCCTAAATGAGCTTTTAATGCATTATTTTTATATGTTTTGCAGGAAATCGGAGTCCGGAAGCCAAAACGATGAAAAACGGGCGAAAATAGCATTTTTTGGTCATGAGCCGCGGCACACACCAAGTGAACCGTGGCACACGAAGACAACCAGCAAATAATATGCACACTGTACTGTGTGCCGCGGCACACACAAAGTGAGCCGCGGCACAGAAAGCGCAAATTGGTTGGTATGCTGAATTTGAATGGGGGCCGCGGAGGTAATAAACTTTTGGGCCGCTTGGGCTTTTGGGGTGTTGGGCCGTGAGGTGGTTGAAGTGAGGAAAGGAATTGATTTACTGGGAAGAGGAGAAACTCACTGAAGGAGAGAAAGAGAACTAATATAAAAAGGGCACATGATAGAACAGATGGAGGGGAACGGAGGCAAGAGTTTGGCAGCGGAAGAAATAAGGAGTTTTCGGCGGGTGAAACACGGTGTAGATTTGTGGGGCAACGACAACACCACGGATCCCTACGGTTTTTCTGCATCTTAGCTTTTAGATTTATTCGAGTAGGATTTTGATTGTAGCCAAATTCATGACGGTTTGATTATTTATTATTATTTCGATTTACTCGTTATTCTATTGAATTGGATTCTTCTTACTGTTCTTAATGCTTTTTAATTGTCTGGCAAACAGTTAATTTGTTTTGAATGTCTTTATGGATTCGGGAGATGAAATTTAGGCATAGTTCTTGTGAGACGAATCATAATTTTCGTGAGATAGGAATATACTCGTGCGAATTGTGAAGCCTGTTATTTTGGGAATTCTTGAACTGTTTTAGCTATTAATTATCTGATTCGAATAGGGATATATCGAGTTAGTAATTCGTAGTATTTTCTATCGACCTTGGGAAAGACTTTAGAATAATTTAGGAATTCCTGGCTTACAATCAATTGAATAACAGTGAATTGGATCGAATAAATATCATTCCCGATTGTTTGAGGTGAAAATCATAATCCTACCCCTTATTATTATTATTATTATTATTATTATTATTAGTATTAGTACTATTATTTACTTTCTGCAATTAGTTTAGATATAAACTCTATTTAATTGTTCTTCAAATAAAATTGTGAGTTGATTAAATTTTGGTACTTAGTGAAATCAGTCCTCGAGGGAACGATACTTTACTTATCACTTTATTACTTGTTGACACCGTGCACTTGCGGCATATTGTGAGGGATTTTCCCACAACAAGTTTTTGGCGCCGTTGCCGGGGACTGATTTTTCGCTAATATCAATACCAAGCGACTCTAATTTTAATTTGAAGTTTCTTCTTTATTTTCTATATTTTTATTTTTTTCATTATGTTTTCTTATGAGTATCGTGACCCTTGGCATTTCATAAATTTCGATGCTCTTAATAATTTGCCAAATAGGGTCAGTCAGCCCCCTCCCCCAAAACAAAAGACCATGCTTGAAATTTATGTAGACGTTCTTAAAAATCGATAGTAGCATTTTGAGCTAGCATGTGCACATCGTGGTCTTGAGGCTCACTATGGTTATTTTCCAGCTCATTTATTTAGTAGTGAAGTTGAGGGGGAGGTCGAGAAGAATGACATGTTGAGTTTTAGGGTCGATCGGCCCCCTCCCCCAAAACAAAAGACCATGCTTGAAATTTATGTAGACGTTCTTAAAAATCCTGATAGTAGCATTTTTGAGCTAGCATGTGCACATCGTGGTCATGAGGTTCACTACGGTTATTTTCCAGCTCATTTATTTAGTAGTGAAGTTGAGGGGGAGGTCGAGAAGAACGACATGTTGAGTTTTAGGGTCGATCCCGACCCAATGATTTCATAAAGTGTGATGAGCCTAGAGAAGAAGTTATCATTGATGATGTTTCCAAAGAAATTCCATTAAATTGTCATCAAACTTCGACTAATAAGGTGAATACTTTTGTGCCAAAAATTTTATTAACGGTGCCACGCATAATTTTTCCTAAATCCATAATGGGAGAGATTGACCCCATTACTCATGATTTTGTTGAGGCTGATTCTTCGAGTTCTAATGAGGTTGTGCATGATAATTCTTTATTATTTGCCCATTCGAACTCTGCTTATTTTTTCATGCCTTATCATTATTATATTCTTCCATCATTTTTTGGTTGTCCGCATAATTATTCTTATTCATCATTTTTGGCAACCGGGCATGAGCCAAAGCCTCCCCTATGGAATAAGAGGCTTATTGATTGCAAGAAGGGGGCATTTGGCAATCTCCCTAGAAAAAAACCACGTTAGATTTTGTTTGCCACGTCGTGCTCAAGACGTAAAATAGAGCGCTGGATGGGAGGCAACCCATCATTTTTACTTGCTTTCTAGTTAGTTGTTTTTATTTGATTTTTCGTTATTAATTATTTTTCTTTGTTTTGTTATTTCATTTGGATTCGTGTATTCTTGTTGGCCCTTATTTCTCTGATATTTCTTTTTAACCCCGATGAGTTATTATTCTTCATATTCTAGTCTTTCTTGATTTAATGTCTATTGTTATCTCATGACTAGAGACTAAGTTTGGGGGTCCCTCGTGATGCTGAGCGTTATTTGAAGTATGGATTGATCGACGTTTCCACTCAGACATGTGCTGGTGTTCAAGAAGAAATTTGGAATAAGTTTCACTTTTCCTTATCTCTTTTATTTTCACATGAGTTTTATTATTGATAATGTTATGTGTAGTGGACTTTATTTTGCATGCTGTTGATGGTTTTTGCAAGCTTGAATTTTCGTTAATTTTCCGTGCTTCCATGTGTAAAGCGATGTTACGATCTTGATTTCTCTTTGAAGAAAGCAGTTGACTTTTAGTCGAGTTGCAATCGGCGATATCATTTCTGTTGAGTATTCAATTAGGTCGAAATTTTATCATTTTTGTAGAAATTTTAGTAGATAAGAAAAGAGACATACGTGTTTTCAAATCACCGTTTATACGTTTGGTTAAACTTTTCGCGTAGCTCGTCGTCGATACCATGAGTCTTGTTGGCATTTAAATTGAGTTTAGAGTCGGACAGTTTTTCCCAAGAAAAAGTCGAGATATTAATTGTTCTATGATGGGAAGTTTAGTAACCGGGGTATTCACGTGACCCGTTGTTTACTCTCGCGTAAAGCAGCGACCTGAATAGATTAATAATTTAGAAATATCGCATTACCGATGATGGGAAGCCTAGTAACCGGGGGTATTCACGTGACCCGTTGTCTACTTTCGCGTAAAGCGGCAACCTTGACATGCGGGACTTGCTATTCGAGTTTTTCTCCGCTGTAGAGGGGACTTAGTAACTAGAAGCATCCATGTGCCCCATGAGTGTCTTTTACGTCAAGCGGTTCCCGATACATGAGAATGGAAATCCACCTAGGATCATCCCGATGAAATATCCCGAGCCGAAACCTAGTGGTTAACTCGAATCATATTATTGATCATACATAGGGGAATCTTTGTCAGGAGTAAGTTTAATAATGAAACTCTTGAATTTTGCCTCTAGGCGTGGGATTGGGCGGGTGGATTGTTTAATCTAACCCTTCATATTGACGGTCGGTTAAATTCACGCTTGTTAATCTTTGAGCTTGATTTTCTCCATGAACGATTGATTAGGACTGAAATTTGTTACTTAGTGGAATCAGTGTCCGGGACTGACTCACTATTACGATACTTGTATTATTCTTTGAGATTTTCAGGGTAGTATTGATTAAGTTGAGCACTATGGATTTGCATGATTATTCACGATACATTTTGTTTAAAATTATAATTTTTTGCTTGAGGACAAGCAAAGGCTCAAGTTTGGGGGTATTTGTTAGGTGTATTTTTATGCGTTTTTATATCAATATTTTATATCCATCTTGAGCCTAAATCAGCCTAAATGAGCTTTTAAGGCATTATTTTTATATGTTTTGCAGGAAATCGGAGTCCGGAAGCCAAAACGATGAAAAACGGGCGAAAATAGCATTTTTTGGTCATGAGCCGCGGCACACACCAAGTGAACCGCGGCACGAAGACAACTTGACAAATAATATGCACCTTTGTCTTGTGTGCCGCGACACAAAGTGAGCCGCGGCACAGAAAGCGCAAATTGGTTGGTATGCTGAATTTGAATGGGGGCCGCGGAGGTAATAAACTTTTGGGCCGCTTGGGCTTTTGGGGTGTTGGGCCGTGAGGTGGTTGAAGTGAGGAAAGGAATTGATTTACTGGGAAGAGGAGAAACTCATGAAGGAGAGAAAGAGAAATAATATAAAAAGGGCACATGATAGAGCAGATGGAGGGACGGAGGCAAGAGTTTGGCGGCGGAAGAAATAAGGAGTTTTGGCGGGTGAAACACGGTGTAGATTTGTGGGGCAACGACAACACCACGGATCCCTACGGTTTTACGCATCTTAGCTTTTAGATTTATTCGAGTAGGATTTTGATTGTAGCCAAATTCATGACGGTTTGATTATTTATTATTATTTCGATTTACTCGTTATTCTATTGAATTGGATTCTTCTTCTTGTTCTTAATGCTTTTTAATTGTCAGCCTGTGATTAATTTGTTTTGAATGTCTTTATGGATTTGGGAGATGAAATTTAGGCATAGTTCTTGTGAGACGAATCATAATTTTCGTGAGATAGGAATATACTCGTGCGAATTGTGAAGCCTGTTATTTTGGGAATTCTTGAACTGTTTTAGCTATTAATTATCTGATTCGAATAGGGATATATCGAGTTAGTAATTCGTAGTATTTTCTATTGACCTTGGGAAAGGCTTTAGAATAATTTAGGAATTCCTGGCTTACAATCAATTGAATAACAGTGAATTGAATCGAATAAATATCATTCCCGATTGTTTGAGGTGAAAATCATAATCCTACCCCTTATTAGTATTATTATTATTATTATTATTAGTAGTAGTAGTATTAGTACTATTATTTACTTTCTGCAATTAGTTTAGATATAAACTCTATTTAATTGTTCTTCAAATAAAATTGTGAGTTGATTAAATTTTGGTACTTAGTGAAATCAGTCCTCGAGGGAACGATACTTTACTTATCACTTTATTACTTGTTGACACCGTGCACTTGCGGCATATTGTGAGGGATTTTCCCACAACACTTGGTCTAGTAGTTGCTCTTCGTATCGGGTAGCTAGGCGCTCTATATCAGTCTCCTCTACCTCCGAAGAACTCAACCTCGAAACTGGAAATCATAGATATCGGGTAGCTAGGCGCTCTATATCAGTCTCCTCTACCTCGGGTGGAAATCATAGATATCTGCTACGTTGAAGGTGTTCGAGATGTTGAAAGAGTTGGGAAGTGTGACCATATAAGCATTGTCGTTTATTTTTTGTAAGATCTTGAACGGTCTATACTTTCGTGGTTGTAACTTTTTGTATGTTCCAACGGGAAAGCGCTCTTTTCGCAGGAATATCATGATGTCATCACCTACCTCGAAAGTTTTGCGGCGTCGGTGCAAGTCAGCGGCGGTTTTGTTTTTCTTGCCCGTGAGTTCAAGTCGGGCTTTGACTTCCTCTTTGATGGTTTGAACATCCTTAGCCATATTTTTAGCGGAAAGACTAGTACCCGGGAGGTGCGGTCGTTTGACCAAGTCCACCATATGTTTGGGAACAGATGTGTAGGCCAAGAAAATGGAGAACAGCTCGTGGCTGTGTGGCATGCGCTATTATAGGCGAATTCAATTTGCGGCCCTACAAATACTTCGAAGCATGTTACCTAAGGTGCGATTAGTTACCTCAGTTTGGACATCTGTTTGAGCGTGAGCGGTGCTGCTTTTGTTGAGTGCGGTTCTGAAAGGACGCCAAAGAGTGATCCATAAATGACTTAAGAATATTGTGTCACGATCGGAAGTGATGGTTTTCGGTACTCCATGTAGACGGAAGACTTCTTTGAAGAAAAGCTTGGCGATGTTGCTTGCGTCGGCTGTCTTTTTGCAAGCAATAAAGTGTGTCATCTTGGAGAAATGGTCGACTACTAGAAAAATATAGTCGACTCCACGTTGAGTGTGGGGTAATCCCAAAACGAAATCCATTGATAGATCTTTCCAAATATCATCGGGAACCGGTAATGGTAAGTAGAGACCGGTGTTTTGAGATTGGCCTTTAGCTACTTGGCAAACATAGCATTTGCGGACAATTGCTCCTACATCGTGCTTTAGGTGTGGCCAATGATAACGGTCGTGGACACTATTAATGGTTTTGTCGCATCCAAGATGGCAGCCTAATCCTTCTCCATGTAAATCTCGGACAACCTTTTAACGAAGAGAATAGTTAGGGATACATAGTTGGTTACCTTTGAAGAGGTAGCCGTCGCGGATGTAGTAGTCCTCCATTGGTGTGCCCGCGCTGCATTTATTCCAAATTTCTTGGAAGTCATCATCTTCCTCGTATTGATCCTTTAACACTTCAAATCCGACGATCTCATGAGCTAGCGTGATGATTAGTGTGGCGCGTCTACTCAAGGCATCGGCCACACGATTGAGGACTCCGGATTTGTGTTTGATGACAAATGGGAATTTATGGAGGTAACTTACCCATCGTGCGTGCATTTTGTGTAATATCCGCAATTTCGATTTTCCGGTAATTTTTTTTTTTGGCGGAAGTCCATCTTAGCGACTCTATTGTGACCATTTCGTCATTTCGAGAATATTTAATTCTGCACTTTTTATCATCCGAATTCGTTTCTGTATCATTTTGTTGAGTTCCGTGTTCTTAAACGGCTTTTCCGCACTTGAGTTTGATTCTTATGAATCTCATCTGAAACTGTTGTTTCAAGTTTCTCGTAAGTTCATTTAATGTTATTATTCATGTTGCGAGCTTTGGCTTGGTGTTTCGATCGTGTATCGTGTATTTCGGACGTTTTGGGCCATTTTCGTAATTTCCCAAAGTTTGGGGTAATTACTTTCCGTTGTTGAATTTCGATCCTTCGGGTGGTCGGAATCGTGTGTTCTCTTCGTGCTTGGATTCGTCTTTGCGAGTACTTTGTAACCGTATCTTCGATTCATATTCAGGTTCGGGTTTCGGCGTCGTCTGGGCCGTCGGAGTAGCCACGGCCGAGTTACGGCCGCACTTCTTGGAGCAGGGCCTGGCCTGGCCGAGTTACGGCCGTAAGGTGCCGGTTATGGCCGTACGTGCTCGGAAGTGTTCGGACAAATGACGATTACGGCCGTAAGAGTCGATTCACGGCATACTGGTGCGTGCACTTTATTCGGACGAATGTCGATTCTGGCCGTAGTAAGGACTATCGAATGCGGCCGTAAGTGCCGAGTTACGGCCGTAAGGCCCTATCGGTTACAGCCGTAAGCGATCGGCAGGCGCTGGGCGGGTTTTGACGAATGCTGGTTACGGCCGTAAGGCCCTGCCGGTTACGGTCATAACCCTGTCGGCCATATATAGGCAGTGACCGGCCAGACCTCATTTTTTCATCATTTCTTTACCCGGGTGCGGCTGGCGATGGGAAAATCGGGAAGTGGAGTTTTTGGTCGATTCCACTCGATTTCTAAGCGTTTTTGAGGATTCTTGTCGATTATATCAACATCAAATCATTGTTCTTCGTCGGATCGAGGTAATTTCTTGAAATCTCATAGAATTTGATTTTCGGGATTTCTTGATTTTCATTGTTCATCCGAATTTGATGAATCAGTTGATGTTAGTAAACATTATTAATCGTGTTCTATGGATTCTATATCCATATATTCGATTCGTTCAACCCGATTGATGATTCTTAGGTTCTTGAGGAACTTTGAACATTTAGTGTTCGATTAAATATCTCAAAGAGTTTCTTTCGGTCGTTGTGTTGATTTCGATTAATATTGTGTTATTGAATGAATTATATTTCATTCAAGATTGTTCGAGTACTTGTGTTTATCAGAGGACGCCGTTCGTTGTTCATGGAAGGAATTCATCGCCTTCGGTTGAGACAAGTTTTATACTTGTACTAGTCAATGAGATTAATGTTATCATATATGTGTATGAATGTGTTGTATCATTCCGAGACTTAGTCTCTTCATAAGTTCATTGATATTAGGGGATCGTTCAATATGATACTCTTCGGCAATTATGCCAAATGTTTATTATCATTCATTAATGGCCGGTAAGGCATTGAGATATTCGTTGTTAATGTTATTATCGATCACCGGTTTGTGGTATCGATGTATCGGTTGTTGTTGTTAATATTGATGTCGATCTAAGATGTTGTTGTAATCATTTTTATTAATGTTGGCGTCCTGTCATTCATGTTGTATTGGCTGATTGAAGGCATAGTCATATTCGTTCTCATCTTCGTCGTCGGTAGCCGATTAAAGGTGCCGAGGCATTCATTGTATCATTGTTATCGATTGGCCGTTCTAAGGTAATCGAGGAGTTCAATCATTCATTGTTATCGATTGGCCATTCTAAGGCATTCGAGGAGTTCAATCATTCCTTGTATCATTGTCATCGATTAGCCGTTCTAAGGTAATCGAGGTGCTCAATCATTCGTTGTATCATTTTTATCGATTGGCTGTTTTAAGGCAATCGAGGTATTGAATCATCCGCTGCATCATTGTTATCGGTTGGCGATTCTAAGGCAATCGGGGTATTGAATTGGGGCTGTCGAGGATAGTTCCCATTCGTTGTGTCGTTGTTATCGATTGACCATTCTAAGGTAATCGAGGTATTGAATTGGGACCGCCGAGGACGGTGCCCATCCGTGAGTTACTATCGTCATGTTGGCCGACTCAAGGCAACACATTATCTTTCTTGTGAATCAGGTAATCTTCGGATCGTTGACGTTTGTGATTATTTATGTTTTGGAGGCTAGTCTCGGCTAGTGCTCATTATGGGTAAGCTTGGTGTTTGAACCTTCGCAGTTGGTTTTCCAACACCTACAACTCAGTAGGTCACGGTCATATTTATGATCTCATTATGGGTAAGTCTGGGGCTTAAACCTTTGCGGTTGGTTTCCCAGCACCTGCAATTCAGCAGGTCACGGTCACTAGGTGATCTCATTATGGGTAAGTTTTGGGCTTGAACCTTCGCGGTTGGTTTCCCAACACCTACAACTCAATAGGTCACGGTCATGCTTATGATCTCATTACGGGTAAGTTTGGGACTTGAACCTTCGCGGTTGGTTTCCCAACACCTACAATTCAGTAGGTCACGGCCATTGGATGCTCTCATTGTGATACGGCTTCGTGCCGCGGCTTCGGCCCTAATTGTGATACGGCTTCGTGTCGTGGCTTCGAACCTAATTGTGATACGGCTTCGTGTCGTGGCTTCGGCCCTAATTGTGATACGGCTCCATGTTGTGGCTTCGGCCCTAATTGTGATACGGCTTCGTGCCGTGGCTTCGGCCCTAATGGTGATACGGCTTCGTGCCGTGGCTTCGGCCCTAATTGTGATACGGCTTCGTGTCGTGGCTTCGGCCCTAATTGTGATACGTCTTCGTGCCGTGGCTTCGGCCCTAATCGATACAGCTTCGGGTTGTTTTGGCTTCATGTGATTGTGATATTTGACAGCTTCGGCTGAGTGGCTTTTAGGCTTTTGTGATTGTCTTGGTAATTTCATTGGAGACTTCGGGCATTGTGATTAATAATTAATTCAATTCTGGTTTGGTTCATGTCGTGTAATTCATTGTGGTACTCTATAATTATGATTCGCCGTTGGGCATTTACGTTCTAACCTGTCGAACAGGTATTAATAGTATGCCGTGGGCATAGTGTTTCACGAATTCTCGGTTCTTACATTGGTTTGTGAGCATCTCGTATTATTATTATCATTGTACCATTTCATTCTACCTTTGGATGCATATCATGTTATACATGTATTTGATGTTCATTATCTGGATGACTGACCCCATGGGGGCGGAACATGTTTTCATGTTTTAGGTGCTTGCGAGGAGAGAGTTGAGACACAGGGACATGATGATGGCGACGAGGCATTCGAGCGATACTAGTCCGAGTTGTTCATGTTGGTCAGTCAGTTGGAGTGTTCTCCAGTTTGTCAGTCATTATCATTATGTATTACCCGAGCAGATGCTCGTGGATGTTGTTGTACTTTACTTTTGGCCATGTAGGCCCATCGTTGTCGTTGAAATTCCTTATCGGAATATTATATCGGATATCATGGTAGGGACTATGATTTTCCCTTGTTGTTTAATTTAATGTATTTTAGTCATGTTCGCCTGGTGGATCTCCTGGCGTGGGGTCCACGGCACAGTAATAACCCAATAGGATTTGGGGGTGTTACATAAGATGGTATCAGAGCTTTGGGTTGTGAGATACCCTGATATGTGAGTTATGTGGCTCTACCGACGCAGTAGTAGTGGGACTGTCACGTTATCACAATCTAGTTAGTCGGGTTTTGTGAGTCGTAATATTAGTACGACTGCACGAGTCATTCATTCATCGAGTCGTCGTCAGTGAAGACTAGTATCGCGAGACCTCGAAGCTTCGTATGAGCTGTGTAAGGACTCGATTCTCTTTATGTTCATACATTTATTATGTCATTAATTATACATGCTTTGTTGAAACCTATATGTGATATTAGTGTTATGATTGATTCATGACTAATTGTTTTGGTGCACGTGTGACCTGTGTAAGCGTTAAGGATCAACTCATTCATCAGTTAATAATCCTCAATCATAATTTTGATCTTGTCGATCATGTTAATTCATTCATCACTTAGTTAATCTCATTGTTCAGTTAATTCATTCATCACTTAGTCAATCTCATTGTTCAGTTAATTCATTCATCACTCAGTCAATCTCATTGTTCAGTTAATTCATTCATCACTTAGTTAATCTCATTGCTCAGTTAATTCATTCATCACTCAGTCAATCACATTGTTCAGTTAATTCATTAATCATCCAGTCCATCTCACGGTTCAGTTGTTGATCTTGTGGATCAAATTTTCAACCTTGTTAACTTGTTCAAGGTAATCATTTCAGGAATTTCATCAGATAGTCATGTCACCTCACTTGATCTTTCATGCGATCTTATTATATTCCGGCATCATGTCGACGATCATTTTATTGCATTATTAATGCATTCATTGTGTTAGAGCGTGTATGCTCATTGTTATCATTCCGTCTCGTTTTCATAATGCGATCTTCATACGAGATCTGTAATTATCACGTGACTTTCCTACCTCGGTATGGAAGGAGCTGTCAGAGGGACATCGGACTCCGACATCCAAGAGATCTTTTTCTAGTCGTCTTCGTGCTGGGAGAGCATCTTCATCTCAGACGATGAGTTCGACTGTTGTTTGCTTTAACTGTGATACAATAGGACATTCATCAGCGGTTTTGAGCAAGTTAATTCTTGCTCGGTAATAGGATAATCATTCATTTCATTTGTCGTTCATTCATTCACATAAGTCATTCATCATATATCAATCACATTGAGACTTATAATTATCAAACTAATCATTCACTTCACGGGGAACAGTGGTTCCAATCATTTCATTTGAGCTAGCACTCATTACGTTATCATTTCACCCCGGTGAGTCATTCTTGATCCTTGTTGGATTTCGATTCATTATCATTCATTGTGATCATTCTTGTTCTTGTGTATCTCGTTGATTTTTCCTGGCGGGATATTGCTTCTCCCTACTTGTTTTAAGTTTCGGGAAGAAACTTCTTTTAAGGGGGTAGTATGTAATATCCGCAATTTCGATTTTCCGGTAATTTTCTTTTTTTGACAGAAGTCCATCTTGGCGACTCTGTTGTGACCGTTTTGTCATTTGGAGAATATTTAATTCTGCACTTTTTGTCATCCGAATTCGTTTCGGTATCATTTTGTTGAGTTCCGTGTTCTTAAACGGCTTTTCCGCACTTGAGTTCGATTCTTACGAATCTCATCTGAAATTTTTGTTTCGAGTTTCTCGTAAGTTCATTTAATGTTATTATTCATGTTGCGAGCTTTGGCTTGGTGTTTCGATCATGTATCGTGTATTTTGGACGTTTTGGGCCATTTTCGTAATTTCCCAAAGTTTGGGGTAATTACTTTCCGTTGTCGAATTTCGAGCCTTCGTGTCACGGGGCGCTTATAGTTTGTATAGAATGTACGCGCACCGTGCGGCTAGTAGTCAATTTACCTGACTTCGTCCGTCTAACTCGTTCGAGAGTTGGTGCTAATGCGACGCAATCACGCCGAGGCGTTTTAGTGGTACAGCAAAATTGAAAATGAAAATCGATTTGTATTAATACAAGGAACGATTACAATAGGCAACAATGATTACAAGCATACATGGATAGGAGGGTCTCATCAAACTTACCAATTCGTACTACAACTCTTCAGTACACTCTTCCCCCCTATAATAGGCTTAGAAAAATAAAAGCTAATGACAAGACTAGATATTGAAAAGCTGAAGAAGCACTAACTAGCTATTACAACATTACAAGGAAAATAAAGTAAAGCCCTACACTATAGATGATAACTTGAAGTGTTGATGAGGCTCGGCATCCCACAAAGCTGCAAGTAGGCCCATGAATGGCCTGTGATCAGGTAATACAGCTTGGAGTTGCGGGCACCTCGTGACAGCACTCCCCCCTCTGAGTTGGTGATGTCCCCGGCGCCATAGATGTAAGATAAGCATCCAGTAGTGGTTGAAAAGCTTTAAGTGTTGTCGCCCTCTCCCAAGTGTTTTTCTCCATACTGCAGCCCTGCCATTTCACCAAATATTCTTTATGTAGCTTCTTTTTCGGCCCTGCATCACGGTGGTCGATAATAGCTTCGGCCACCCTCTTCCCCAAGTTGCATATTTTAAGTTGTGGATGGTTGGGCTGGTTGCATGTGGTGTCCTCTTTGTCTGCCTGATATGGCTTGAGTTGGCTGACATGAAAGACATTATGAATGCGCCACCATTGGGGTAACTCTAGCTTGTAGGCTACCTTTCCGACTCTTTTAAGGATGGTTAGGGGCCCGAATATATTTTTGTATTAGCCGAGAGTCTCTCCCCCGTGTTGCCCTGGAGGAACTTTGGGTCGGGACCTTTACCATTACCTCGTCACCCACACAGTATTCAACAAAGTGGCGTTTAAGATCAGCATATTTTTTCATCCGCTTTTGAGCCTTCTCTAGGTAGCCACGGGCCAAATCAAGGTTTTGTTCCCATTCAAGGGAAAAGGTTTGCGCCGAAGTAGACGTGGCATTTTGCGGAACAGTGTCAATATTGTGCGGGAGGAGTGGTTGTTGCCCATTACAAATTTCAAAAGAACTCTTATTGGTGGTAGAGCATTTTTGAGCATTGAAACACAGTTGAGCAACATCGAAAAGCTTCACCCAGTCCTTCTTATTAGTGCTCACAAAATGTCGAAGATATTCCTCCAACATCGAGTTAAATCTTTCAGTTTGGCCATCAGATTATGGGTGGAAGCTAGAGCTCATGTTCAATTTGGAGTCGAGTAGTTTGAAGAGCTCGGTCCAAAAGTTACTAGTAAACCGGGGGTCTTGGTCACTAACAATATCCCTCGGCAGTCCCCAATACTTAACAATATGCTTGAAAAAGAGCTGAGCTGTCTCTTCCGCCGAAACTGTCTTGGGTGCCGCTATGAATGTAGCATATTTGGAGAACCGGTCTACCACGACAATAATGGCATCAAGATCCCCAACTTTTGGTAGACTGGTGATATAATCCATTGAAACACTTTCCCAAGCCCTGACGAGTATGAGTAGTGGTTCCAGCAAGCCTGCTTTCTTTTGTCGATCGGGTTTATCTTGTTTGCACACCAAGCAGGCGCGGACAAACATCTCAATGTCGTCCCTCATTTGGGGCCAATAGTAAGCTCGTTGAACTAAATCCACAGTACACTCCTCTCCTGGGTGGCCCTCCCAGAGAGTGTCGTGACATTCTGCAATAATATATTTCCTCATATCGCCGCCTAGAGGTACATAGAGACGTCTCCCTTTGGTCCATCCTCCAGCCAAAATCTTCGTGTTGTACCTTGGCGGACAATATTCACCAAACATTGAGATGTTGCATCGGTTCCCATTAGTTCTCGTATTTGATCTTTTAATGGAGTGGTCACGTGACTCGAAGAAAGTGCTGACAGCACTTGTAGAGCAGCTAGGTCGGATCTGCGGCTCAGGGCATCTGCCACCTGATTATTAGAACCGGCACGATACTCGATCACAAAGTTGAACTCGGACAATAGTTCCTGCCATCTCGCTTGTTTCCCAGTAAGCTTCGATTGGGACAGAAAGTGACTAACAGCAGTGTTGTCAGTTTTGACAATAAACGGCAACCCCAATAAGTAATGTCTCCAAAGTCGAAGGCAATGGACCACTGCTAAAAGCTCTTTCTCATGCACCGTGTAGCATCTCTCGACATCCTTAAGTTTCTTACTTTTGAAGGCAATAGGATGGCCATATTGCACTAAAAATCCTCCTAGTGCAATGTCTGAAGTATCCATTTCAACCACAAAAGGTTTGGATAGATCTGGTAGTGCGAGGACCGGGTCTGTTAGGATGGCCTTTTTTAAGTTGTCGAAGGCAATTTGGCATTCCGGCGACCAATCCCAAACTTCCGTCTTTCTTGTCAAATCGGTTAGGGGTCTTGCTATTCCGGAATACCCCATCACAAATCTTCTATAGTAATTCGCCAACCCGAGAAATGACCGTACTTCATGTACATCAGTTGGTGGTTTCCATTCTTGAATTGCTCGTATTTTTTTCGGATACATACGAATATTGCCACACTCAATGATATGACCCAGCACCTGCAATTCTGTAATCCACGGTCATTGGATGACCTCATTGTGATACAGCTTCATGCTGTGTGGCTTCGGACCCTCATTGTGATACATCTTCGTGCTGTGTGGCTTTGGCCCCTCATTGTAATACAGCTTCGGCTGTGTGACTTCGGCCCCTCATTGTGATACAGCTTCGTGTTGTGTGGCTTTGGCCCCTCATTGTGATACAGCTTCGTGCTGTGTGGCTTTGGCCCCTCATTGTGATACAGCTTCGTTCTGTGTGCTTCGACCCCTCATTGTGATACAGCTTCGGCTGTGTGGCTTCGGCCCCTCTTGTGATACAGCTTCGCGCTGTTTGGCTTCGACCATTGTGATATTTTGCACCTTCGGCTGAGGGCTTTTAGCCATGTGTGGTATTGGTGTTTCTGTTGGATCCTTCGGGTATTGTGGTTCGTATCGATTTCAGCTTTTGTTTGGTTTACCTTCGAGTAATTCGTCATTGTGTTCTATATTGATGATTCGCCATTGGGCACTTATGTTCTAACCTATTGAGTAGGTATTGATCGTATGTCATGGGCATAGTGTTTCACGAATGCTCGGTTCTTACCTTGGTTTGTGAGTATCTCGTATTATTATTGTTGTACTGTTTGTTTTGCCTTTGAATGCATATCATGTTGTACATGTACTTGATATTCATTATCTGGATAACTGACCCTGTGGGGGCGGAACATGTTCTCATGTTTCAGGTGTTTGCGAAGAGAGAGATGAGACACAGGGGCATGAAAATGGCGATGAGGCATTCGAGTGATACTAGTCCTGAGTTGTTTCGGTGTTCATGTTGGACAGTCAATTTGGAGTGTTCTCCAGTTTGTTAGTTATTGTCATTTTGTGTTATACGAGCAAGGCTCGTCGATATTTTGGCCATGTAGGCCCATCATTGTCATTGAAATTCCACATCGGAATATTGTGTTGGATATCATAGTAGGGACTGTGATTTCCCCTTGTTGGTTAGTTTGATGTAATTTAGTCGTGTTCTCCTGGTGGATCTCCTGGTGTGGGATCCACGGCATTGTATAACCCAATGGGATTTGGGGGTGTTACAATAAGTGGGAGGTTGTTAGGGTTGTATACTGCAAAGAATACTTCATGCTTATATTACCTTATCTACTTGTCTTATTTATGAGAACATTAAATTTATTTTCATCACATATTTTACATATTAATTCACGTTATAGTTATGCAAATATCTTCCATTATATTATAAATAATATGATGTGCTGGAGTCACATGGAAGAACGCATTATCAGTGACTTATAAAATAATATAAATAGTTCATTCTGTATAAAGTCCTAGACAATTATGCGAAATGTTGTAGTGTATGTTTGAGATTAGTTGGTATTAACTATTAGTATACATTAGCGTATTTTGTATGCTAATAGTCAAGACATTGTAACCCATCATCATCCACATGCCCTTCAAAATATTTCGATGCCAAGCCTTTTATTAAAGGATCGACATATTATCTTCTAATGCAATCTTAGACACCACCATGTTTCCTCGCTTTATGAAGTCTCGTACGAGATGGTACTTGCGGTTTAATATGTTTACTTGCCTTCCTTCGAGTTAGCTACTGCATCTTTATTATCAAAATATAGTGTAATACTCTTAAACGAACTAGGGACTACATCTAAGTCCAATAAGAAGTTCTTGAGTCATAACACCTCCTATACGGCCTTAGAGGCTGCTACGTACTTGGCTTCCATGATAGAATCTGCTATGCAGTTCTGCTTCACAATCCTCCAACTAATGACTCCATATTCTAAAGTGAGTACATATCTCGAGGTCAACTTTAATTTATATTTGTCTGCTCTGAAATATGAGTCCATATAACCCAAGGGACATAGATTACCCGACTGATAAACCAGCATATTCTCTCCAGTCCTTCTCAGATACTTTAGTATATGTTTTACGATAATCATGTGCCCCTGTCCAGGTTAGATTAAAATTTGGCGGCCATGCCTACGACATGATAGATATCAGGTCTCGTGTAAAATATAACATACACGAGGCTTCCCACTATCGAGGCATGAGAGACAAGCTTCATACCATCTATCTCATTTTGTATTCTTAGACCCATTTCCTTAGATAGATGAAGTTCGTGTCAGTAAGGTAGAAAATCCAATTTATTATTTTTAAAAGTCACACTTGGTTGAGAAGGGAGTTGTCAAAGGCCATGAAGAACAACATGGAGAAGTTTAAAGACAAAGACAAATGCCATGAGCTTTTAGAGGATGCGGTGTCTGCTTACGCCATGGTTGTGGTGGATTGCTCGAGAATTCTTCTCTCGTTGAGACAAGTTTCAGAGGACATTACAGTAGCTGATGAGTAGATAGATGCCTTGGCGGACTAAGCTCTTTATCTACTTTTAGCTTTTACATAATGATATTTATTTAGCTTTTGCTAGTAGAACAATTTGTGACTTGTGGTTTGGTAATCGTGATCTTCTGTTGTCGTTCTTGTGCTTTTGGTATATGACTTGTAATCGCAATGGTGGTTATTTATATATTGCAATTGGATTTATATGAGTTGGTCTGTGTTGCTGCATTTCCTCTTTTCTTGTTAAAGCCCATGGTTTTCATTGTTTTTGCTTTATTTGTCACGGTTTTTGTGGTCTTGCATTCTCGTAGAATAAGCTCGTGGCTTTTAATATTTTATGTTGCTGTTTAGAGGATAATCAATCCTCCTAACATTCCTTGTGAGGAGCATTGCCTCTACAAGTAATGCCTAGTGATTTTCAAAGGTGTTTGAGTTCAATATTTTTTTCTTGAGGGCCAAGCTGTCCAGGCCCATTCATATCCCTCGAAATAATTAGACAGACACCTTAGATCATGGGGTTTTTCATATGATTTAGAACAAAAAAGACATTGGTATTTCAATATTTGAATCACAAATAGAAATAGATGCACCTTCTATTATGCAATAAGCGTTATAAATTGCACATAGAGAAAATCACCATGTTCACAAGACACTGGAAACAAAGTTGGATAGTTCCAAGAATTATGGAAAAACATAATAGTAAAATTCATTGATACTGTGACGATCTTTGAGTTCTTCAACTACTAGAACTTTTTAAGATTCGAGACCTTCCATGTGCAGGGTATGCTCGAACCGTCTAAAGTGTTGGAGTCTATATGCGCTTGCATTAACCACGTCTATGACTTTGTATGGTACTTCCCAATTCGGGCCCAATTTGCCATAAGGTTGCATCGCCTCAAATTTCTGTAGAACTAAGACCTCCACTTGCAAACACTTTGGGCAGATTCTTGCTTGTAGGCTCTTACCGCTTTTGCCTAGTACCGCATGCCTTTGGTAGCATATTTACTCCATGTCTGTTCCTCTAGGTCAATTTGCACCCGTAGTACTTCTCCATTGTTGCTTTCATCAAAGTGCTCCACTCTACAAGATTGAGATACTACTTAAGCGGGCACGCTTTCATCCATCTTGTTGGTCATGGTGAATGGGGTCTCTCCTGTGGTGAGTCATGGAGTGGTGTGGTAGTGCCATATGATGATAGACAACTCGTCCACAATGCCCCATTCACATCTCCGATCCACGTCGTTTTATGCTGAAGTATGGTGCAATTGGTTATCTCAGTTTGGCCATTTGCTTGTGGATTTGCTATTGAGGTGAAGAATTATTTGATTGTTAACCATTTGCACCATGCTTGTACATTGGATCCACCATACTGCATTTTGTTGTCTGATTCTGGGGATACAGAATCAGTACACTGTACTTTTCCATATGAAATCAATCACTTACTTCTCTCTAATCTTTGCCAGCAGCTCTGTTTCTGCCCATTTAGTTAAATAGTCTATGCCTACAATTTAGGAACTGGCATTGATATAAAGCGCCTAGCTACACGATACGAAGAGCAACTACTAGACCAAGCTAAAGGAAACCGACGCAAGGACTTGTAAATGGAGGACGATGCATGCAGTATTGTTTGATTTAAGTCTGGCATGCAACAGAGTCAAAAAGGGAAGGCAAACTCCATTGGTTGCAAAGTCAACAATCCTTCCAGCAGCCTTTCTCCAACAACCATCTTTTTCCTTATTTGTTTTCCAACTTGTTTTCATGTGTGTCAAACTTTGTGTTTTTTTTCCAACGTAAACTGATAAAAGATAAGAAGTCTTGAATAACAAGAACTAATATCAATGATAGAAACTGAATTGTATTGAAAGAAAAATTGAATGCTTAACAAGTAGAACCTAATGATCTATATATATATAGATCAACTAGGTGGGAATACATAATGTAAACACAAGACAAATACATGGAAATACAATAGGAAAGTAAAAAAACCCACAAAGTTTGACACTCATGAAAACAAGTTGGAAAACAAATAAGGAAAAAGATGGTTGCTGGAGAAAGGCTGCTGGAAGGATTGTTGACTTTGCAACCAATAGAGTTTGCCTTCCCTTTTTGACTTTGTTGTATGCCAGACTTAAATCAAACAATATTGCATGCATCGTCCTCCATTTACAAGTCCCTGCATCGATTTCCTTTAGCTTGGTCTAGTAGTTACTCTTCGTATCGGGTAGCTAGGCGCTCTATATCGGTCTCATCTACCTCCGAAGAACTCGACCTCGAAAGTGGAAATCATAGATATCGGCTAGCTAGGTGCTCTATATCAGTCTCCTCTACCTTTGGTGGAAATCATAGATATCTGCTACGTTGAAGGTGTTCGAGATGTTGAAAGAGTTGGGAAGTGTGACCATATAAGCATTGTCGTTTATTTTTCGTAAGATCTTGAACGGTCTATACTTTCGTGGTTGTAACTTTTTGTAAGTTCCAACGGGAAAGCACTCTTTTCCCAGGAATATCATGATGTCATCACCTACCTTGAAAGTTTTGCGGCGTCGGTGCAAGTCGGTGGCGGTTTTGTTTTTCTTGCCCGTGAGTTCAAGTCGGGATTTGACTTCCTCCTTGATGGTTTGAACATCCTTAGCCATATTTTTAGCGGCAAGACTAGTACCCGGGAGGTGCGGTAGTTTGACCAAGTCCACCATATGTTTGGGAACAGATGCGTAGACCAAGAAAATGGAGAACAACTCGTGGTTGTGTGGCATGCGCTATTATAGACGAATTCAATTTGCGGCCCTACAAATACTTCGAAGAATGTTGCCTAAGGTGCGATTAGTTACCTCAGTTTGGCCATCTGTTTGAGGGTGAGCGGTGCTGCTTTTGTTGAGTGCAGTTCTGAAAAGACGCCAAAGAGTGATCCAAAAATGACTTAAGAATTTTGTGTCACGATCGGAAGTGATGGTTTTCGGTACTCCATGTAGACGGAAGACTTCTTTGAGGAAAAGCTTGGCGATGTTGCTTGCGTCGGCTGTCTTTTTGCAAGCAATAAAGTGTGTCATCTTGGAGAAATGGTCGACTACTACAAAAATAGAGTCGACTCCACGTTGACTGTGGGGTAATCCCAAAACGAAATCCATTGATAGATCTTTCCAAATATCATCGGGAACCGGTAATGGTAAGTAGAGACCGGTGTTTTGAGATTGGCCTTTAGCTACTTGGCAAACATAGCATTTGTGGACAATTGCTCCCACATCGTGCTTTAGGTGTGGCCAATGATAACAGTCGTGGACACTATTAATGGTTTTGTCGCGTCCAAGATGGCAGCCTAATCCTCCTCCATGTAAATCTGGGATAACCTTTTCACGAAGAGAATAGTTAGGGATACATAGTTGGTTACCTTTGAAGAGGTAGCCATCGCGGATGTAGTAGTCCTCCATTGGTGTGCCCGCGCTGCATTTATTCCAAATTTCTTGGAAGTCATCATCTTCCTCGTATTGATCCTTTAACACTTCAAATCCGACGATCTCATGAGCTAGCGTGATGATTAGTGTGGCGCGTCTACTCAAGGCATCGGCCACACGATTGAGGACTCCGGATTTGTGTTTGACGACAAATGGGAATTTCTGGAGGTAACTTACCCATCGTGCGTGCATTTTGTGTAATATCCGCAATTTCGATTTTCTGGTAATTTTATTTTTTTGGCGGAAGTCCATCTTAGCGACTCTATTGTGACCATTTCGTCATTTCGAGAATATTTAATTCTGCACTTTTTATCATCCGAATTCGTTTCGGTATCATTTTGTTGAGTTCCGTGTTCTTAAATGGCTTTTCCGCACTTGAGTTCGATTCTTACGAATCTCGTCTGAAACTGTTATTTCGAGTTTCTAGTAAGTTCATTTAATGTTATTATTCATGTTTCGAGCTTTGTCTTGGTGTTTCGATCGTGTATCGTGTATTTCGGACGTTTTGGGCCATTTTCGTAATTTCCCAAAGTTTGGGGTAGTTACTTTCCGTTGTCGAATTTCGATCCTTCGGGAGGTCGGAATCATGTGTTCTCTTAGTTCTTGGATTCTTATTTGCGAGTACTTCGTAACCGTATCTTCGATTCATATTCAGGTTCGGGTTTCGGCGTCGTTCGGGCCGTCGGAGTAGCCACGGTCGAGTCACGACCGCACTTCTTGCAGCAGGGCCTGGCCTGGCCGAGTTACGGCCATAAGGTGCCGGTTATGGACGTACATGCTCGGCATTGTTCGGACACATGCCGATTATGGCCGTAAGGGCTGTCATTTACAGCCATACGGGTGCCAGGCACTGTTCGGATGAATGCCGGTTAAGGCCGTAAGGACCTGTCGGGTACGGTCGTAAGTGCCGAGTTACAGCCGTAAGGCTCTATCGGTTAAGGCCGTAAGCAATCGGCAGGCGCTGGGCGGGTTTTGACGAATGCTGGTTACGGACGTAAGGCCATGCCGGTTACGGCCATAACCCTGTCGGCCATATATAGGCAGTGACCGGCCAGACCTCATTTTTTCATCATTTCTTCACCCGGGTGCGGCTGGCGACGGGAAAATCGGGAAGTGGAGTTTTTGGTCAATTCCACTCGATTTATAAGCATTTTTGAGGATTCTTGTCGATTATATCAACATCAAATCATTGTTCTTCGTCGGATCGAGGTAATTTCTTGAAATCTCCTAGAATTTGATTTTTGGGATTTCTTCTTGATTTTCATTGTTCATCAGAATTTAATGAATCGGTTGATGTTAGTAAACATTATTAATCGTGTTCTATGGATTCTATATCCATATATTCGATTCGTTCAACCCGATTGATGATTCTTAGGTTCTTGAGGAACTTTGAACATTTAGTGTTCGATTAAATATCTCAAAGAGTTTCTTTCGGTCGTTGTGTTGATTTCGATTGATATTGTGTTATTGAATGAATTGTATTTCATTCAAGATTGTTCGAGTACTTGTGTTTATCAGAGGACGCCGTTCGTTGTTCGTGGAAGGAATTCATCGCCTTCGGTTGAGGCAAGTTTTATACTTGTACTAGTCAATGAGATTAATGTTATCATATATGTGTGTGAATGTGTTGTATCATTTCGAGACTTAGTCTCTTCATAAGTTCATTGATATTAGGGGATCGTTCGATACGATACTCTTTGGCAATTATGCCAAATGTTTATTATCATTCATTAATGGCCGGTAAGGCATTGAGATATTTGTTGTTAATGTTATTATCGATCACCGGTTCGTGGTATCGATGTATCGGTTGTTGTTGTTGATATTGATGCCGATCTAAGATGTTGTTGTAATCATTTTTATTAATGTTGGCGTCCTGTCATTCATGTTGTATTGGCTGATTGAAGGCATAGTCGTATTCGTTCTCATCTTCGTCGTCGGTAGCCAATTAAAGGTGCCGAGGCATTCATTGTATCATTGTTATCGATTGGCCGTTCTAAGGCAATCGAGAAGTTCAATCATTCATTGTTATCGATTGGCCGTTCTACGGCATTCGAGGAGTTCAATCATTCATTGTATCATTGTCATCGATTAGCCGTTATAAGGTAATCGAGTTGCTCAATCATTCGTTGTATCATTGTTATCGATTGGCCGTTTTAAGGCAATCGAGGTATTGAATCATCCGATGCATCATTTTATCGGTTGGCCATTCTAAGGCAATCGGGGTATTGAATTGGGGCTGTCGAGGATAGTTCCCATTCGTTGTGTCGTTGTTATCGATTGACCATTCTAAGGTAATTGAGGTATTGAATTGGGACCGCCGAGGATGGTGCCCATCGGTGAGTTACTATCGTCATGTTGGCCGACTCAAGGCAACACACTATCTTTCTTGTGAATCTGGTAATCTTCAGATCGTTGACGTTTGTGATTAATTATGTTTTGGAGGCTAGTCTCGGCTAGTGCTCATTATGGGTAAGCTTAGGGTTTGAACCTTCGCGGTTGGTTTTCCAACACCTACAACTCAGTAGGTCACGATCATGTTTATGATCTCATTATGGGTAAGTCTGGGGCTTGAACCTTCACGGTTGGTTTCCCAGCACCTGCAATTCAGCAGGTCACGGTCACTGGGTGATCTCATTATGGGTAAGCTTTGGGCTTGAACCTTCGCGGTTGGTTTCCCAGCACCTACAACTCAATAGGTCACGGTAATGCTTATGATCTCATTATGGGTAAGTTTGGGACTTGAACCTT
The DNA here is from genome assembly GCA_033398695.1 of Orobanche coerulescens. Classification (NCBI taxonomy): domain Eukaryota; kingdom Viridiplantae; phylum Streptophyta; class Magnoliopsida; order Lamiales; family Orobanchaceae; genus Orobanche; species Orobanche coerulescens. Next base: position 68,757,089 of record CM065809.1, read on the forward strand.
CGCGGTTGGTTTCCCAACACCCACAATTCAGTAGGTCACGGCCATTGGATGGTCTCATTGTGATACGGCTTCATGCCGTGGCTTCGGCCCTAATTGTGATACGGCTTCGTGTCGTGGCTTCGGCCCTAATTGTGATACGGCTTCGTGTCGTGGCTTCGGCCCTAATTGTGATACGGCTCCGTGCCGTGGCTTCGGCCCTAATTGTGATACGGCTTCGTGCCGTGGCTTCGGCCCTAATGGTGATACGGCTTCGTGTCGTGGCTTCGGCCCTAATTGTGATACGGCTTCGTGTCGTGGCTTCGGCCCTAATTGTGATACGGCTTCGTGCCGTGGCCTAATCGTCTGACTTCGGGTTGCTTTGCCTTCATGTGATTGTGATATTTGACAGCTTCGGCTGAGTGGCTTTCAGGCCTTTGTGATTGTCTTGGTAATTTCATTGGAGCCTTCGCGCATTGTGATTCATAATTAATTCAATTCTGGTTTGGTTCATGTCGTGTAATTCATTGTGGTACTCTATAATTATGATTCACCGTTGGGCATTTACGTTCTAACTTGTCGAACAGGTATTAATAGTATGCCGTGGGCATAGTGTTTCACGAATTCTCGGTTCTTACATTGGTTTGTGTGCATCTCGTATTATTATTATCATTGTACCATTTCATTCTGCCTTTGGATGCATATCATGTTATACATGTATTTGATGTTCATTATCTGGATGACTGACCCCGTGGGGGCGGAACATGTTTTCATGTTTTAGGTGCTTGCGAGGAGAGAGTTGAGACACAGGGGCATGATGATGGCGACGAGGCATTCGAGCGATACTAGTCCGAGTTGTTCATGTTGGTCAGTCAGTTGGAGTGTTCTCCAATTTGTCAGTCATTATCATTATGTATTACCCGAGCAGATGCTCGTGGATGTTGTTGTACTTTACTTTTGGCCATGTAGGCCCATCGTTGTCGTTGAAATTCCTTATCGGAATATTATATCGGATATCATGGTAGGGACTATGATTTTCCCTTGTTGTTTAATTTAAGGTATTTTAGTCATGTTCGCCTGGTGGATCTCCTGGCGTGGGGTCCACGACACTGTAATAACCCAATGGGATTTGGGGGTGTTACAGAAGATGGTGTCAGAGCTTTGGGTTGTGAGATACCCTGATATATGAGTTATGTGGCTCTACCGACGCGGTAGTAGTGGGACTGTCAGGTTATGACAATCTAATTAGTCGGGTTTTGTGAGTCGTAATATTAGTATGACTGCACGAGTCATTCATTCATCGAGTCGTCAGTGAAGACTAGTATCGCGAGACCTCGAAGCTTCGTATGACCTGTGTAAGGACTCGATTCTCTTTATATTCATACATTTATTATGTCATTAATTATACATGCTTTGTTGAAACCTATATGTGATATTAGTGTTATGATTGATTCATGACTAATTGTTTTGGAGCACGTGTGACCTGTGTAAGCGTTAAGGATCAACTCATTCATCAGTTAATAATCCTCAATCATCATTTTGATCTTGTCGATCATGTTAATTCATTCATCACTTAGTTAATCTCATTGTTCAGTTAATTGATTCATCACTTAGTCAATCTCATTGTTCAGTTAATTCATTCATCACTCAGTCAATCTCATTGTTCAGTTAATTCATTCATCACTCAGTTAATCTCATTGCTCAGTTAATTCATTCATCACTCAGTCAATCTCATTGTTATGTTAATTCATTCATCACTCAGTTAATCTCATTGTTCAGTTAATTCATTCATCACTCAGTCAATCTCATTGTTCAGTTAATTCATTAATCATCCAGTCTATCTCACGGTTCAGTTGTTGATCTTGTGGATCAAATTTTCAACCTTGTTAACTTGTTCAAGGTAATCATTTCAGGAATTTCATTAGATAGTCATGTCACCTCACTTGATCTTTCATGCGATCTTATCATATTCCGGCATCATGTCGACGATCATTTTATTGCATTATTAATGCATTCATTGTGTTAGAGCGTGTATGCTCATTGTTATCATTCCGTCTCATTTTCATAATGCGATCTTCATACGAGATCTGTAATTATCACGTGACTTTCCTGCCTCGGTATGGAAGGAGCTGTCAGAGGGACTTCGGACTCCGACGTCCAAGAGATCTTTTTCAAGTCGTCTTCGTGCTGGGATAGCATCTTCATCTCAGACGACGAGTTCGACTGTTGTTTGCTTTAACTGTGATACAATAGGACATTCATCAGCGGTTTTGAGCAAGTTAATTCTTGCTCGGTAATAGGATAATCATTCATTTCATTTGTCGTTCATTCATTAACATAAGTCATTCATCATATATCAATCACATTGAGACTTATAATTATCAAACTAATCATTCACTTCACGGGGAACAATGGTTCCAATCATTTCATTTGAGCTAGCACTCATTACATTATCATTTTACCCCGGTGAGTCATTCTTGATCCTTGTCAGATTTCGATTCATTATCATTCATTGTGATCATTCTTGTTCTTGTGTATCTCGTTGATTTTTCCTGGCGGGATATTGCTTCTCCCTACTTGTTTTAAGTTTCGGGACGAAACTTCTTTTAAGGGGGTAGTATGTAATATACGCAATTTCAATTTTCCGGTAATTTTCTTTTTTTGACGGAAGTCCATCTTAGCGACTCTGTGGTGACCGTTTCGTCATTTGGAGAATATTTAATTCTGCACTTTTTGTCATCCGAATTCGTTTCGGTATCATTTTGTTGAGTTCCGTGTTCTTAAACGGCTTTTCCGCACTTGAGTTTGATTCTTACGAATCTCGTTTGAAACTGTTGTTTCGAGTTTCTCGTAAGTTCATTTAATGTTATTATTCATGTTGCGAGCTTTGGCTTGGTGTTTCGATCGTGTATCGTGTATTTCGGACGTTTTGGGCCATTTTCGTAATCTCCCAAAGTTTGGGGTAATTACTTTCCGTTGTCGAATTTTGAGCCTTCGTGTCACGGGGCGCTTATAGTTTGTATAGAATGTATGTGCACCGTGCGGCTAGTAGTCAATTTACCCGACTACGTCCGCCTAACTCGTTCGAGAGTTGGTGCTAATGCGACGCAATCACGCCGAGGCGTTTTAGTGGCACAGCAAAATTGAAAATGAAAATCGATTTGTATTAATACAAGGAACGATTACAATAGGAAACAATGATTACAAGCATACATGGATAGGAGGGTCTCAGCAAACTTTCCAATTCGTACTACAACTCTTCAGTACACTCTTCCCCCCAATAATAGGCTTAGAAAAATAAAAGCTAATGACAAGACTAGATATTGAAAAGCTGAAGAAGCACTAACTAGCAATTACAACATTACAAGGAAAATAAAGTAAAGCCCTACACTATAGATGATAACTTGAAGTGTTGATTAGGCTCGGCATCCCACAAAGCTGCAAGTAGGCCCATGAATGGCCTGTGATCAGGTAATACCGCCTGGGGTCGCGGGCACCTCGTGACAGCACTCCCCCCTCTGAGTTGGTGACGTCCCCGGTGCCATAGATGTGAGATAAGCATCCAGTAGTGGTTGAAAAGCTTTAAGTGTTGTCGCCCTCTCCCAAGTGTTTTCCTCCATACTGCAGCCCTGCCATTTCACCAAATATTCTTTATGTAGCTTCTTTTCCGGCCCTGCATCACGGTGGTCGATAATAGCTTCGGCCACCCTCTCCCCAAGTTGCGTAGTTTCAGTTGTGGATGGTTGGGCTGGTTGCGTGTGGTGTCCTATTTGTCTGCCTGATATGGCTTGAGTTGGCTGACATGAAAGACATTATGAATGCACCACCATTGGGGTAACTCTAGCTTGTAGGCTTCCTTTTCGACACTTTTAAGGATGGTTAGGGGCCAAATATATTTTTGCATTAGCCGAGAGTCTCTCCCCCGTGATTCCCTGGAGGAACTTTGGTTCGGGACCTTCACCATTACCTCGTCACCCACACAGTATTCAACAAAGCGGCGTTTAAGATCAGCATATTTTTTCATCCGCTTTTGAGCCTTCTCTAGGTAGCCACGGGCCAAATCAAGGTTTTGTTCCCATTCAAGGGAAAAGGTTTGCGCCGAAGTAGACCTGGCATTTTGCGGAACAGTGTCAATATTGTGCGGGAGGAGTGGTTGTTGCCCATTACAAATTTCAAAAGCACTCTTATTGGTGGTAGAGAATTTTTGAACATCGAGCAACATCGAAAAGCTTCACCCAGTCCTTCTGATTAGTGCTCACAAAATGTCGAAGATATTCCTCCAACATCGAGTTAAATCTTTCAGTTTGACCATCAGATTATGGGTGGAAGCTAGAGCTTATGTTCAATTTGGAGCCGAGTAGTTTGAAGAGCTCGGTCCAAAAGTTACTAGTAAACCAGGGGTCTCGGTCACTAACAATGTCCCTCGGCAGTCCCCAATACTTAACAATATGCTTGAAAAAGAGCTGAGCTGTCTCTTCCGCCGAAACTGTCTTGGGTGCCGCTATGAATGTAGCATATTTGGAGAACCGGTCTACCACGACAATAATGGCATCAATATCCCCAACTTTTGGTAGACTGGTGATATAATCCATTGAAACACTTTCCCAAGCCCTGACGGGTATGAGTAGTGGTTCCAGCAAGCCTGCCTTCTTTTGTCGATCGAGCCAATAGTAAGCTCGTTGAACTAAGGCCACAGTACGCTCCTCTCCTGGGTGGCCCTCCCAGAGAGTGTCGTGACATTCCGCAATAATAGATTTCCTCATATCGCTGCCTAGAGGTACATAGAGACGTCTCCCCTTGGTCCATAAGAGACCATCCTCCAGCCAAAATCTTCGTGTTGTACCTTGGCGGACAAGATTCACGAAACATTGAGCTGTTGCATCGGTTACCATTAGTTCTCGTATTTGATCTTTTAATGGAGTGGTCACCTGACTCGAAGAAAGTGCTGACAGCACTTGTAGAGCAGCTAGGTCAGATCTGCGGCTCAGGGCATCTGCCACCTAATTACTAGAACTAGCACGATACTCGATCACAAAGTTGAACTCGGACAATAGTTCCTGCCATCTCGCTTGTTTCCTAGTAAGCTTCGGTTGGGACAGAAAGTGACTAACAGCAGTGTTGTCAGTTTTGACAATAAACGGCAACCCCAATAAGTAATGTCTCCAAAGTCGAAGGCAATGGACCACTGCTAAAAGCTCTTTCTCATGCACCGTGTAGCGTCTCTCGACATCCTTAAGTTTCTTACTCTTGAAGGCAATAGGATGGCCATCTTGCACTAAAATCCTCCTAGTGCAATGTCTGAAGCATCCATTTCAACCACAAAAGGTTTGGATAGATCTGGTAGTGCGAGGACTGGGTCTGTTAGGATGGCCTTTTTTAAGTTGTCGAAGGCAATTTGGCATTCCGGCGACCAATCCCAAACTTCCGTCTTTCTTGTCAAATCGATTAGGGGTCTTGCTATTCCGGAATACCCCATCACAAATCTTCTATAGTAATTCGCCCACCCGAGAAATGACCGTACTTCATGTACATCGGTTGGTGGTTTCCATTCTTGAATTGCTCGTATTTTTTTCGGATACATACGAATATTGCCACACTCAACGATATGACCCAAGAAACTGATCCGCTTCTGGGCAAATGAGCACTTCGACAGCTTAGCATATAGTTCGTGCTCACGAAGCCTAGTAAGAACCATTCTCAAATCTTCCACATGTTCCTCCAAGGTTCGGCTGTATATAACAATATCATCTAGGTATACCACGACAAACTCGTCCAAGAACCCTTGGAGAACTTGATTCATCAAAGTGCTGAAAGTTGCTGGGGCGTTTGTTAGGCCAAAGGGCATGACTAAGAACACGAAGGCCCCGTAACATGTGACAATCGTCGTTTTTACTTCATCTCCCTCCTTGATGCGAACTTGCCAATAACCTGATCTCAGATCGATCTTCGTGTAGTATTCCGCTACACTGAGTCAGTCGAAGCAATCTGCTACGAGCGGAATAGGATACACATTCTTCACCGTAATTTTATTTAGAGCATGATAATCATAACACAATCGCAGAGTTCCGTCCGACTTTTTCTGAAAGAGAACAGTAGCTCCATACGGTGATTTCGCCGGTTGGATCATACCACATTCCAACATCTCTTTTAACTGCTTTATGAGCTCCACAAGCTTAGGTTGCGACATACGATAAGGAGCTCGGGCAGGAGGTTTTGTGCCCGGCACCAACTCAATCTCATGATCGACCGCCCTCTTAGGTGGAAGCTTCCGAGGTAGTTCGTCGGGCATAACATCTTCAAATTCGTTTAGGAGGTGCTTAAAATCATCAGGGATAGGACCTGACAACTCCTCTACTTTGTCGAATTGCAAGGCGCACAGTGTAACACCCCCAAAACCATCCGGGATATTACAGCGCCGTGGGTCCCGCGCCGCAACCCACCAGGCTAAAAACCGTTTACAAAACCAATTCAAAAACGCCAAAAGGCCGATGACGGTAATATTTTAAATACTCAAATATTTTCAAAAACGTAATTTTGAAATACCGTCATAAAATACCATTTGAAAATACAAGGCGAAGTGCCAAATCTCGATAGTTCAAAATGTACGTTAAGCCGCCACTTAAACGTACCGAAAAATAATTGGGAAAAAGCATTTGACGAAAATAACCCAAGTTCGCAAAGTGCCAAAAGGGCCATTTAAAAATACACACACGCAGCGGATAAAGATACCGAAAAGCTATTTTGAAATATACACATGCAGCGGATAAAAACACAGTTTAAAATACACATTTGCAGCGGAAATAAATAACCGGAAAAGAATACTCAATTCTCCGAAAACAAGCCACAGCCAGTATCACATCGGGAAGCTCACCCCTTCACGACCGCTACTAGCTCGATCTCCGAGTACCTAAAAATAAAGCCCACGACGGGGTCAGTCACAATACTCAAAAATGATATCGATCACATCATCATAAATAATTACATACCAATGTAATAATGTAGTAAGAATACTACCAAAGTAATCTTACCGTTATAACCTTACCAATCCATAATAATCTAATCCTTACCATAATCCACATTTCGCATTCTCAAATGACGAAATGAACTCAACCACAACCAACTGTACTGTATTCAAATAATATCAAAAGTCCTCAAAACATCATCATCACTCATAATCATGAAATAATTCATCCGTGCCAAATCCTGTCCATCGGATTACACAATCAAAACTCAACCTGGATAAACCAATAGTACCCAACATATCTGTAGATCAAATACCACATGACAATGAATACAAATCCCGAAACATCGACGTACAGTCCGAATGCTCATATGATCAATAACAATAATCAACCAATACATCAACTGAGAATATCATCGACATGATAACTCCAATACGACCAACAAAGGATCAACGATAATCGAGAGTACCATCAACATGATAACTCCGACACGATCAACAAAGGATCAACAATAACCGAGAATACCATCAACAAGGTAAACTCCAAATGATCAACAATAATGGATCTCAAGAAATAACTCCGACTGTCGAACATACCCCTCGGGCGTATGAACAACCAGTCACAAACCGTCGAACATACCCAACCATAAATGGAGGATGAACGACCAAACAATATGGCTCAAAGATGGAAGTCATAGTACGCCCGATCCGGAAATGTGTCCGTGCACAAGCCACCCCGGGTATTGATCACATACACGTGTGGTCTTGTACCTAATTAGCCTCACGAACTACGTCTCGTGTGCACGGTTCAATGTGGAAATATCAACACATAACCATCATGTGCCCGGCTAAAAATCCTACACAATAACCAATCGGCACGCAGATATGACTCCAGATATGTCACGATGCAACATGACAATGAAACTCAAAGAAACACATATACAATAAGGATTAAAAGACTCACCGAAGTGAACAACAACAGACTGACAATGAAAAGTCGACATGACTAATCAATATCCAAAACATCAATCCTGGGATCATCATCCCCAAATGAATGACCAACACGATCTACGATCTCAATACAATAGTCCTGGGATCAACATCCCTCAACGAATAACCGATACAAAACTCATTATACGAAACCTCACCATAACTGAACAATACATAAGTTACCTCAAAGCCGACGACAATATCCTTTCCACGAACAACATCCCTGAACAAATACACAGTTATACAAATAATCTCAAATAAGGTACCATCCATTCAATATCAATAACCCTTTATCCCGATACTTATGTAATCACGATAACTATCCTCGATATCCGATATTCTATATCCTTGACCAAAAATAACTCACGTCTTCCCTGAACACAATTAAATCATATAGCTTATGATTTAATACAACCAGAGCACGATATACAAACCATTATCCCGACAACTTACAGTTCTAACAACATTGCTATACGAATTATAAATGAAATGAAAACGAAACCATTCATCAAATATTATAAACTGAACAAGTATAAACTTGCCTCGATACCGATACCACGAAGCCGTTACCAATATCCATTGCCTTTGTCTACGAGCTCCTTAGCCCCGACTAAAAGAAATCTACGAACTCTTTAGCCTCTCTCAACGGTCATAATCCACGATCAAAACATATCAACCTATTGCAATAACAGATTAACACACATTCGATAAAAATCAATAACCGACATACTCAACCAACAAACTCAACGGTTCAACGATACCCCGATCATATACATAATACCAAATAACCCAACTCAACAAATACGAACCCATATCCACGATACAGGCCGTAACTCGATGATCACAAATAACAATCAATAACCGATCAACAACGGTTCTACAATATCCCGATTAAACACATATCCAAACAACCCGAACCAATCAAACACGAATTCAAAACCACAATACGATTCCACAATCCGAAGATCATATCAATAATCAATTTAAACCAACAAGGGTCTAACATTACCGATTCCAAATTCAATCTTAAATACGGATACAAGTTTCCTCCTTGTAAATTCATAATATAAACCAATTACCGGTTATCATCATCAATCCGGACGATCCGATTAATTCAACATCATAGATAACCATATTCCAAAGGTTTCAACTAATTCCACTATCCGAATTGAACACTTATTCAATAAGTATGAATATCCAAATTCAAACATGAATAATAATTCCAATCAAACTCGAAATCATATTCGTATTCCTATACGAATATTGTACCAAAACTCATAACTTAGTTCTAGATATGAATATTCCATATTCATATCCAAAACACCAACACTTTAAAACGTATTCATCAAATCAATGATCAATTCATCTCGACATTAAGGATTTTATAACATATTCGACTCCAACTTCAAATCCAAATACGAAGACAAAAGTCCTTCTTGTTCATACTTGTAAATTCGTAGAAAACAATTTACCGATTATTATCGTAAATAATCACATTCCAAATTATCCGAAATCCTTCCAAAATCATAACATGTAACTCAAGAGTTCTTCAAGAACACGAATTATCCAAATTCACGTTCACAATCCATAAAACAACATAACCCGATGTTTTCTAACATCTAAACAATCCTTATTCACAATTCAAGGTGTATATAATCATGTTCTTCAACATATGATCTTTTAGCATCAAAAATCGAAGCAATACTACCAAGAATATCAAGAATATTATGATTCCATAATCATAACAACATAATCAAGACATAATCCAACATATCATCATCTTCCTTCAACATACACCTCATATAACCTCAAGAATCGAAACAACATCATCTTAATCATCTTCATACGAATCATTTATCAATAACAACATCAAAAATCCGAAATGAAAAGGAGGATTATCCAACATACCTCTTAGAAGATGGAATACACAAGAAATCACTTCAAGAATAATCAATAACTCCATATCCAAGCTCCAAATCCAAGCCCTCAAGCTCAAAATCGAATTAGGAGAGCCAAAATATCCCTCTCAATGTTTAGAGATGAAAAACAAAGAGAAATGTGAAGTGAAATGAAATGATGGCCATTCCTTATATAAACTCCCGCTCGTTACGTACGTAACATTCCCGCTTAACGACGTAACACCTCTTACGACGCTATCTTGTCTGGTTAGCGACGTAATGCCATCCTGCACTTACCGCCTCAAAACATGAACTTCCTTACGACGTAACCCATGCCATATAACGACGTAACATACGATTGACTTGCTACAAGATAATGGTCGTGTTACGACGTAACACGTCCCGTATAACGTATGTAACACGACGTTGACTCACTGTCAACATCCTCCGCCGAAAGTTGCCGACACAGTGGTCCCACTGCCGACCACGACTCGATCGTCGATTCCCATGTTACGACGTAATGTCTCGCCATAACGCACGTAACTCTACCAATTTAACGTACGTAAGCTTCAACACATAACGACGTAATGGCTTCCATACTTAGCCATTTACAAAGAATTCTGTCCAACGTCTCGACATAACAAATACGAACATACGGCATCTCAATACACATATCGAATCCAAAATATTCTCATATGGTATACGATATCCAAATCGTTCAACTCGATACAACATATCCCGAATATATCTCACAATCCAAAATAAGAACCACACCAAGATAAGCGTCTCGGTTCTCAATTTATTTTATCCATACTGTATAGATACCAAACTATACAGTATATCTCAGATAAAATAACGCGAAAAATTTATACTGAAAATCCGGGTATTACATACTACCCCCCTTAAAATAAGTTTCGTCCTCGAAACTTGCAACCCATCACCAAGAACAGATAAATCCAAAATTTTACAACTCATCACAAAACAATCAAACGTCGCCACAAGCGAAATAACCAAACCAATATACTTACAGGTGCGTGAAGCCGATGATCTCCTGTGATACTAGCACACGACTCCCACATGAAGTCTCAACACAATCAAAACACACGAATATCACAAATAGCAGTTTGAAAAGAATCTCAAAAATTTTGGAAACTCCAAAAATCGATTTGACTCAAAAGTCAGAAAACTCATTTTCAAAAATCACGCTACTACCGTACCGGTAAAGCCACATAACACACACGTCTGGGTTTCACAAAACCCAAGCTCCGATACCATCTTCTGTAACACCCCCAAAACCATCCGGGATATTACAGCGCCGTGGGTCCCGCGCCGGAACCCACCAGGCTAAAAACCGTTTACAAAACCAATTCAAAAACGCCAAAAGGCCGATGACGGTAATATTTTAAATACTCAAATATTTTCAAAAACGTAATTTTGAAATACCGTCATAAAATACCATTTGAAAATACAAGGCGAAGTGCCAAATCTCGATAGTTCAAAATGTACGTTAAGCCGCCACTTAAACGTACCGAAAAATAATTGGGAAAAAGCATTTGACGAAAATAACCCAAGTTCGCAAAGTGCCAAAAGGGCCATTTAAAAATACACACACGCAGCGGATAAAGATACCGAAAAGCTATTTTGAAATATACACATGCAGCGGATAAAAACACAGTTTAAAATACACATTTGCAGCGGAAATAAATAACCGGAAAAGAATACTCAATTCTCCGAAAACAAGCCACAGCCAGTATCACATCGGGAAGCTCACCCCTTCACGACCGCTACTAGCTCGATCTCCGAGTACCTAAAAATAAAGCCCACGACGGGATCAGCCACAATACTCAAAAATGATATCGATCACATCATCATAAATAATTACATACCAATGTAATAATGTAGTAAGAATACTACCAAAGTAATCTTACCGTTATAACCTTACCAATCCATAATAATCTAATCCTTACCATAATCCACATTTCGCATTCTCAAATGACGAAATGAACTCAACCACAACCAATTGTACTGTATTCAAATAATATCAAAAGTCCTCAAAACATCATCATCACTCATAATCATGAAATAATTCATCCGTGCCAAATCCTGTCCATCGGATTACACAATCAAAACTCAACCTGGATAAACCAATAGTACCCAACATATCTGTAGATCAAATACCACATGACAATGAATACAAATCCCGAAACATCGACGTACAGTCCGAATGCTCATATGATCAATAACAATGATCAACCAATACATCAACTGAGAATATCATCGACATGATAACTCCAATACGACCAACAAAGGATCAACGATAATCGAGAGTACCATCAACATGATAACTCCGACACGATCAACAAAGGATCAACAATAACCGAGAATACCATCAACAAGGTAAACTCCAAATGATCAACAATAATGGATCTCAAGAAATAACTCCGACTGTCGAACATACCCCTCGGGCGTATGAACAACCAGTCACAAACCGTCGAACATACCCAACCATAAATGGAGGATGAACGACCAAATAATATGGCTCAAATATGGAAGTCATAGTACGCCCGATCCGGAAATGTGTCCGTGCACAAGCCACCCCGGGTATTGATCACATACACGTGTGGTCTTGTACCTAATTAGCCTCACGAACTACGTCTCGTGTGCACGGTTCAATGTGGAAATATCAACACATAACCATCATGTTCCCGGCTAAAAATCCTACACAATAACCAATCGGCACGCAGATATGACTCCAGATATGTCACGATGCAACATGACAACGAAACTCAAAGAAACACATATCCAATAAGGATTAAAAGACTCACCGAAGTGAACAACAAAAGACTGACAATGAAAAGTCGACATGACTAATCAATATCCAAAACATCAATCCTGGGATCATCATCCCCAAAATGAATGACCAACACGATCTACGATCTCAATACAATAGTCATGGGATCAACATCCCTCAACGAATAACCGATACGAAACTCATTATACGAAACCTCAACATATACAACAACTCAACATACTAATTATCTCATAACTGAACAATACATAAGTTACCTCAAAGCCGACGACAATATCCTTTCCACGAACAACATCCCTGAACGAATACACAGTTATACAAATAATCTCAAATAAGGTACCATCCATTCAATATCAATAACCCTTTATCCCGATACTTATGTAATCACGATAACTATCCTCGATATCTGATATTCTATATCCTTGACCAAAAATAACTCACGTCTTCCCTGAACACAATTAAATCATATAGCTTATGATTTAATACAACTAGAGCACGATATACAAACCATTATCCCGACAACTTACATTTCTAACAACATTGCTATACGAATTATAAATGAAATGAAAACGAAACCATTCATCAAATATTATAAACTGAACAAGTATAAACTTGCCTCGATACCGATACCACGAAGCCGTTACCAATATCCATTGCCTTTGTCTACGAGCTCCTTAGCCCCGACTAAAAGCAATCTACGAACTCTTTAGCCTCAACCGCAACTCAACGGTCATAATCCACGATCAAAACATATCAACCTATTGCAATAACCGATTAACACACATTCGATAAAAATCAATAACCGACATACTCAACCAACAAACTCAACGGTTCAACGATACCCCGATCATATACATAATACCAAATAACCCAACTCAACAAATACGAACCCATATCCACGATACAAGCCGTAACTCGATGATCACAAATAACAATCAATAACCGATCAACAACGGTTCTACAATATCCCGATTAAACACATATCCAAACAACCCGAACCAATCAAACACGAATTCAAAACCACAATACGATTCCACAATCCGAAGATCATATCAATAATCAATTTAAACCAACAAGGGTCTAACATTACCAATTCCAAATTCAATCTTAAATACGGATACAAGTTTCCTCCTTGTAAATTCATAATATAAACCAATTACCGGTTATCATCATCAATCCGGACGATCCGATTAATTCAACATCATAGATAACCATATTCCAAAGGTTTCAACTAATTCCATTATCCGAATTGAACACTTATTCAATAAGTATGAATATCCAAATTCAAACATGAATAATAATTCCAATCAAACTCGAAATCATATTCGTATTCCTATACGAATATTGTACCAAAACTCATAACTTAGTTCTAGATATGAATATTCCATATTCATATCCAAAACACCAACACTTTAAAACGTATTCATCAAATCAATGATCAATTCATCTCGACATTAAGGATTTTATAACATATTCGACTCCAACTTCAAATCCAAATACGAAGACAAAAATCCTTCTTGTTCATACTTGTAAATTCGTAGAAAACAATTTACCAATTATTATCGTAAATAATCACATTCCAAATTATCCGAAATCCTTCCAAAATCATAACATGTAACTCAAGAGTTCTTCAAGAACACGAATTATCCAAATTCACGTTCACAATCCATAAAACAACATAACCCGATGTTTTCTAACATCTAAACAATCCTTATTCACAATTCAAGGTGTATATAATCATGTTCTTCAACATATGATCTTTTAGCATCAAAAATCGAAGCAATACTACCAAGAATATCAAGAATATTATCATTCCATAATCATAACAACATAATCAAGACATAATCCAACATATCATCATCTTCCTTCAACATACACCTCATATAACCTCAAGAATCGAAACAACATCATCTTAATCATCTTCATACGAATCATTTATCAATAACAACATCAAAAATCCGAAATGAAAAGGAGGATTATCCAACATACCTCTTAGAAGATGGAATACACAAGAAATCACTTCAAGAATAATCAATAACTCCATATCCAAGCTCCAAATCCAAGCCCTCAAGCTCAAAATCGAATTAGGAGAGCCAAAATATCCCTCTCTCAATGTTTAGAGATGAAAAACAAAGAGAAATGCTGAAGTGAAATGAAATGACGGCCAGTCCTTATATAAACTCCCCGCTCGTTACGTACGTAACATTCCCAAGTTAACGTACGTAACACCTCTTACGTACGCTATCTTGTCCTAGTTAGCGTACATAATGCCATCCCAGACCCTACTGCCTCAAAACATGAACTTCCTTACGTACGTAACCCATGCCATATAACGTACGTAACATACCAGTTGACTTGCTACAGTACAATGGTCGTGTTACGTACGTAACACGTCCTGTATAACGTACGTAACACGTACGTTGACTCACCTGTCAACATCCTCCGGCGAAAGTTGCCGACACAGGGTCCCACCTGCCGACCACGACTCGATCGTCTGATTCCCATGTTACGTACGTAATGTCTCAGCCATAACGTACGTAACTCTACCAATTTAACGTACGTAAGCTTCAACACATAACGTACGTAATGGCTTCCATACTTAGCCATTTACAGCAATTCCTGTCCAACGTCTCGACATAACAAATACGAACATACGGCATACTGAATACACATACTGAATCCAAAAATATTCTCATATGGTATACCTGATATCCAAATCAGTTCAACCTGATACAACATATCCTGAATATATCTGTCAATCCAAAACAGTAACCACACCAGTATAACTGTCTCGGTTCTCAATTTATTTTATCCATACTGTATAGATACCAAACTATACAGTATATCTCAGATAAAATAACGCGAAAAATTTATACTGAAAATCCGGGTATTACACACAGGAAGGACGGTTCACCATGCCTGCATCCCTTCTTGAATTGTAGCACGGATAGGTTATTTTTCCCTTGGGTTGCACTAATTGTTGGGATAATATGTGGTTTATCCCCCAAAACCAAGAGTGCGTCAGCATACGGCATGACTAGGGTTTGAGTGTCACGTATGTACTCGAGTCCGAGTATCAATTTGAAGTCATCCATTTCCACAACATATAGGTCGGCCCTACCCTCGAAGGCTCCTACCTTAATTCGAATAGCCTTGGCAACCCCCGCTATTAGTTTTGCCAGAGAGTTGACGGCTTTAACCCGACCCACTCTTTTCTCTAACAATAGTCCAAGTCTCCCCACTTCGGTGCTCGCCAGATAATTATGGGTGGCACCCGAGTCTATCATAGCACAAATATTTTTCCCATTGATTTTAACATCAACAAACATTAATCTCTTCTTTCTCTTATCGGGACCACCTGTCGTGAGAGCAGGTACGAGTTTTCTAGCTTTTGACGGCACTCTTGACTTAGCGGCCACTTGATAGGTTAACGAGTTGCACCATTGATTGATGGCCCCAAGGTTTTCCTCATCTTCCAATCTTCCTTCGTCATCTGGTACTTGCAACTCTTCTTTCGTTTGCGAACTCGATTCTGCAGCGCTTGTTAAGGCGCTCAAAAGTTGCCTCTTCGGACAATTACTGAGAAAATGAGGCCCATCACATAGGAAACATTTAACGATTCGTTGGGAGGGAGCTTGCTGACCTTCTGTAGGTTTGCTACGATTCGTGCTGCCATATGAACTTCTTTGAGTATAGGTTTGCTGATCCCCTACACTCCGACTCAAGTTAGGTTTGAACGGTCTTGGCATTACACTTCGGGACGGTGCCATGTTTGTTGTTACTGGACGATCTTTTTGAGGTTCCGACGTGTAATCCATTAATCGTTCTGCCGCTCCCATGGCAGCACTGAGGTCTATGACTCGTTGGTGCAGAAGCTCCATATGAGCAAATGGTTTCAAACCTTCCAAGAACGTAAACAACCGGTCATTCTCCAACATATCGCTAATGTGTAACATATGTGTCGAAAATGCCTTCACGTAATCTCGAATAAGACCGGTGTGCTTCAAATCTCGCAAGGCCCTTCTTGCGTTGTACTCAACATTCTCTGGGAAGAATTTTTTCCTGATGGCTTCTCGAGTTGTTCCCAAGTGTCGATTCTTACTCGTTGAGCTTGAATGTCCGCATATTTGGTGCGCCACCACAATTTGGCATCATCAATCAAATACATTGTGGCAGTTGACACCTTTCTCGCTTCGTCCAAAACATTAGCAGCATGGAAGTATTGTTCCATGTCGAATAAGAAGTTCTCAACTTCCTTGGCATCTCGGGTTCCACTATATGAACTTGGTTCGGGGATCCGAATTCTCGTAATAGGTTCTTGAGCAACATGGGGTGTGTTGTTCACAGCTCTTTGAAGCAATCCAATCTGGATACTCATTGCTTCCATCTCGCGTCTCATTTCAGCCGTATTGTTAGCTCCCATTGCTTCTGCAAGGGTTCGGCAGACTTCTCTGCATTAGCCCAACTGGGCTCGGAGGTCTTCATTCTCCGCCTCGAGGGTCTCGACCTTCTCCTCCAAGGTCTCGACAACATATTTCAATCTAGAGCACTCTAGCTCTAGATTATCGAATTGGGCTTTAGAGTCCTCGGCCTCTTTCTTCTTTCGGTCATCCTTTTTCTTGCCCTGCCTTCTAGGGACTTCCGTCTCGTTACCCGATTCCATTCTTTCGACCTTAACCGGTCTACGATACTACATATCATGGGGCGCTTATAGTTTGTATAGAATGTACGCGCACCGTGCGGCTAGTAGTCAATTTACCCGACTACGTCCGCCTAACTCGTTTGAGAGTTGGTGCTAATGCGATGCAATCACGCCGAGGCGTTTTAGTGGCACAGCAAAATTGAAAATGAAAATCGATTTGTATTAATACAAGGAACGATTACAATAGGCAACAATGATTACAAGCATACACAGATAGGAGGGTCTCAGCAACATTTCCAATTCGTACTACAACTCTTCAGTACACTCTTCCCCCCTATAATAGGCTTAGAAAAATAAAAGCTAATGAGAAGACTAGATACTGAAAAGCTGAACAAGCACTAACTAGCTATTACAACATTACAAGGAAAATAAAGTAAAGCCCTACACTATAGATGATAACTTGAAGTGTTGATGAGGCTCGGCATCCCACAAAGCTGCAAGTAGGCCCATGAATGGCTTGTGATCAGGTAATACCGCCTGGGGTCACGGGCACCTCGTGACACTTCGGGTGGTCGGAATCGTGTGTTCTCTTAGTGCTTGGATTCGTCTTTGCGAGTACTTCATAACCGTATCTTCGATTCATATTCAGGTTCGGGTTTCGGCGTCGTCCGGGCCTTCGGAGTGGCCACGGCCGAGTCACGGCCGCACTTCTTGGAGCAGGGCCTGGCCTGGCTGAGTTACGGCCGTAAGGTGCTGGTTACGGCTGTACGTGCTCGGCAGTGTTCGGACGAATGCCGGTTACAGCCGTAAGGGCTGTCAGTTATGGCCGTACGGATGCCAGGCAGTGTTCGGACGAATACCGGTTACAGCCGTAAGGACCTACCGGGTACGAACGTAAGTGCCGAGTTACGGTCGTAAAGCCCTATTGGTTATGGCCGTAAGCGATCGGCAGGCACTGGGCGGGTTTGAAGAATTCCGGTTACGGCCGTAAGGCCCTGCCGGTTACAGCCGTAACCCTGTCGGCCATATATAGGCAGTGACCATCCAGACCTCATTTTTTCCTCATTTCTTCACCCGGGTGCAGCTGGCGACGGGAAAATCAGGAAGTGGAGTTTTTGGTCGATTCCACTCGATTTCTAAGCGTTCTTGAGGATTCTTGTTGATTATATCAACATCAAATCATTGTTCTTCGTCGGATCGAGGTAATTTCTTGAAATCTCCTAGAATTTGATTTTCGGGATTTCTTCTTGATTTTCATTGTTCATCCGAATTTGATGAATTGGTTGATGCTAGTAAACATTATTAATCATATTCTATGGATTGTATATCCATATCTTCGATTCGTTCAACCCGATTGATGATTCTTAGGTTCTTGAGGAACTTTGAACATTTAGTGTTCGATTAAATGTCTCAAAGAGTTTCTTTCGGTCGTTGTGTTGATTTCGATTGATATTCTGTTATTGAATGAATTGTATTTCATTCAAGGTTGTTCGAGTACTTGTGTTTATCGGAGGACGCCTTTCGTTGTTCGTGGAAGGAATTCATTGCCTTCGGTTGAGGCAAGTTTTATACTTGTACTAGTCAATGAGATTAATGTTATCATATATGTGTATGAATGCATTGTACCATTACGAGACTTAGTCTCTTCATAAGTTCATTAATATCAGGGGATCGTTCGATACGATACTCTTCGACAATAATGCCAAATGATTATTATCATTCATTAATGGCCGGTAAGGCATTGCGATATTCGTTGTTAATGCTATTATCGATCACCGGTTCGCGGTATCGATGTATCGGTTGTTGTTGTTAATATTGATGTCGATCTAAGATGTTGTAATCATTATTATTAATGTTGGCGTCCTGTCATTCATGTTGTATTGGCCGATTGAAGGCATTGTCGTATTCGTTCTCATCTTCATCGTCGGTAGCCGATTAAAGGTGCCGAGGCATTCATTGTATCATTGTTATCGATTGGCCGTTCTAAGTCAATCGAGGAGTTCAATCATTCATTGTATCATTGTTGTCGATTGGCCGTTCTAAGGCAATCGAGGAGTTCAATCATTCATTGTATCATTGTTATTGGTTGGCCGTTCTAAGGCAATCGAGGAGTTCAATCATTCATTGTATCATTGTTATCGATTGGCCGTTCTAAGGCAATCGAGGAGTTCAATCATTCATTGTTATCGATTGGCCGTTCTAAGGCAATCGAGGATTCAATCATTTATTGTATCATTGTCATCGATTAGTCATTCTAAGGTAATCGAGGTGCTCAATCATTCGTTGTATCATTGTTATCGATTGGCCATTTTAAGGCAATCGAGGTATTGAATCATCCGCTGCATCATTGTTATCGGTTGGCCATTCTAAGGCAATCTGGGTATTGAATTGGGGCTGTCAAGGATAGTTCCCATCCGTTGTGTCGTTGTTATCGATTGACCATTCTAAGGTAATCGAGGTATTGCATTGGGACCGCCGAAGACGGTGCCCATCCGTGAGTTACTATCGTCGTGTTGGCCAACTCAAGGCACCACACTATCTTTCTTGAGAATTCGGTAATCTTCGGATCATTGCCGTTTGTGATTAATTATGTTTTGGTGGCTAGTCTCAGCTAGTGCTCGTTATGAGTAAGCTTGGGGCTTGAACCTTTGCGGTTGGTTTCCCAGAACCTACAACTCAGTAGGTCACAGTCATGTTTATGATCTCATTATGGGTAAGTATGGGGCTTGAACCTTCGCGGTTGGTTTCCCAGCACCTGCAATTCAGCAGGTCACGGTCACTGGGTGATCTCATTATGGGTAAGCTTGGGGCTTGAACTTTCGCGGTTGGTTTCCCAACACCTACAACTCAGTAGGTCACGGTCATGCTTATGATCTCATTATGGGTAAGTTTGGGGTTTCAACCTTCGCGGTTGGTTTCCCAACACCTACAATTCAGTAGGTCACGGCCATTGGATGGTCTCATTGTGATACGACTTCCTGCCGTAGCTTCGGCCCTAATTGTGATACGGCTTCGTGTCGTGGCTTCGGCCCTAATTGGGATACGGCTTCATGCCGTGGCTTCGGCCCTAATTGTGATACGGCTCCGTGCCGTGGCTTCGGCCCTAATTGTGATACGGCTTCGTGTCGTGTCTTCGGCCCTGATGGTGATACAGCTTCGTGTCGTGGCTTCAGCCCTAATTGTGATACGGCTTCGTGCCGTGGCTTCAGCCCTAATTGTGATACGGCTTTGTGTCGTGGCTTCGGCCCTAATCGATACAGCTTAGGGCTGTTTTGGCTTCATGTGATTGTGATATTTGACAGCTTCGGCTGAGTGGCTTCCAGGCCTTTGTGATTGTCTTGGTAATTTCATTGGAGCATTCGGGCATTGTGATTCATAATTAATTCAGTTCTGGTTTAGTTCATATCGTGTAATTCATTGTGGTACTCTATAATTATGATTCGCCGTTGGGCATTTACATTCTAACATGTCGAACAGGTATTAATAGTATGCCGTGGGCATAGTGTTTCACGAATGCTCGGTTCTTACATTGGTTTGTGAGCATCTCATATTATTATTATCATTGTACCGTTTCATTCTGCCTTTGGATGCATATCATGTTATACATGTATTTGATGTTCATTATCTGGATGACTGACCCCGTGGGGGCGGAACATGTTTTCATGTTTTAGGTGCTTGCGAGGAGAGAGTTGAGACACAGGGGCATGATGATGGCGACGAGGCATTCGAGCGATACTAGTCCGAGTTGTTCATGTTGGTCAGTCAGTTGGAGTGTTCTCCAGTTTGTCAGTCATTGTCATTATGTATTACCTAAGCAGATGCTCGTGGATGTTGTTGTACTTTACTTTTGGCCATGTAGGGCCATCATTGTCGTTGAAATTCCTTATCGGAATATTGTGTCGGATATCATGGTGGGGACTATGATTTTCCATTGTTGTTTAATTTAATGTATTTTAGTCATGTTCGCCTGGTGGATCTCCTGGCTTGGGGTCCACGGCACTGTAATAACCCAATAGGATTTGGGGGTGTTACATTTTGCTTATTGTCTCTTGGATATTGATGAACTTGAGGGCTTGATGGTCATTAAAGTGGACGAATTCCTTTTGCACGAGATAATGCTCCCATTGCTTTAATGCTCGGAACACGGCGTAGAACTCTTGATCATAGGTGCTCCACTTTTGACGAGCATCACTTAATTTCTCGCTAAAGAAAGTGATGGGACGTTTTTCTTGGGTGAGGACAGCTCCTACTCCTATTCTGCTTGCATCACATTCAACTTCAAATATTTTATCAAAGTCGGGTAGAGCGAGTACCGGTGCGGATCTTAACTTGCGTTTGATTTCGGCGAAACTCTTGTCTTGATCGGGCCCCCATTGGAATTTTCCTTTCTTGAGACATTCGGTCATTGGTGCGGTGATAGTTCTAAATCTCGTACAAACCATCGGTAGAATGTTGCCAATCCATGGAAGCTCCGTACATCGGTTATAGTTTTGGGAGTGGGCCATTCTTTTATCGCATGGACCTTGTCTTCGTCCACCTCTATGCCGGATTCTCCAACAAAGAATCTTAAAAATAGGAGTTTGTTGGTGCAGAAAGTACACTTCTTGAGGTTGACATAGAGCTTGTTTTCTTGGAGCACGGTCAAGATTTGTCGGAGATGCTCGAGGTGGTCTGTTTTGTCTCGACTATTGATAATTATATCGTCGAAATATACAACTACGAATGAGCCGATGAACGGCCGAAGGACTTGGTTCATGGTCCTCATAAACATGCTAGGGGCATTGGAAGTTCCGAATGACATAACTAACCATTCATAAATCCTGAATGGTGTTTTGAACGCTGTTTTCCATTTGTCGCCGGGTCAGATTCGTATTTCGTGATAACCGCCGCGAAGATCGATCTTTGAAAATATCTTTGCGCCGGCTAGTTCATCTAGCATGTCTTCCAAATGGGGAATGGGGAATCGGTACTTGATGGTGATCTTATTGATGGCGCGGCTGTTGTTGCACATTCGCCATTGATTGCCTTTCTTTGGTACAAGAATAACGAGGACTGCACAAGGGCTTAGGCTTTCGCGGATAAACACTTTTCTCAATAGGTCTTCAACTTGTTCCCTCAAAATCTCGTTTTCTTTGGGGCTCATGCGGCAGTGAGGAAGGTTTGGCAGATTTGCACCAGGGATTAGATCTATTTGATGTTGGATATCTCTCATCGGTGGCAATTCCGGTGGTAGGTCGTCGGAGACTAACTCCGTAGAGTCTTTAAGTATCTCATTGACTTCTTCCGGGATTTCTTCATTGACCTTTTCTGAGCTCATTAAGCCTTTCACGACTATGGGACAGAAGAGTTAGGTCTCCTTGAAGTCGTTGTCAAGGAGTTGTTCGTCGAAGGTGATGATTAGGAAGTTCTCACCTTTCTTTTCCGAGGCCTTATGGAAGCTAGCCACGGGTGACATGGCGATTTTACGGTCGCCCCAGTGGAATATCATCATGTTGTCTCTTCCTTTGTGGGTAACATCAATGTCGTATTGCCATGGTCGGCCGAGTAAGATGTGGCATGCATCCATGTCGAGGACATCACAAAGCCCATCTTCTTTGTAGTACTTGCCTATAGAGATAGGCACTTTGCATGTTTGGGTTACACGAACTTGTGGTCCCTTCTTTACCCACCCAAGGGAATAGGGGTCGTCGTGTGGTTGAGTTGGTAGATTAAGGTAATCTACTAGCCTTTTGGACACCAGATTTTCGCAGCTTTCGTTGTCTACAATCAAGTTGCAAACTTTCTTGTTGATGGAGCAATAAGTTGAAAAAGCTTCTTTCTTTGACCTTTTTCTTTTGGAGAGAGGAGGACCCGTTGGAGTATAATGTTTACATTTTCTTCGGATTCTTCTTCCGCGAAGTCAACTCCATTATAATCATCTTCCTCTTCGCTTCCATGTTCATCTATGAAACCGACTGTCCTTCGGTTGGTGCATTCGTTGGATCTATGGCCTGGTTGGCCACAATAGTAACATTTAGACCCTGTTGGTCGGACGTAAGGGTTGGACGACTTTGATGGTTCAGTTTTGATTTGGAACCCGGTAGGGTTTCGTGGTGGATTGGTGTCGCGGGTCGATGGAGTAGGCGCGATACCCTTTCCTTTATCAGTGGTGGAACTAGTGGCTTCGGTAGGAGTCGGTGTGTGGTATCGACGATAGGATGAGGTTCGAGCGGTCTTCTCCATAAGCTCGGCCTTCATGGCTAGGCTTGATGCTTCCGTTACCGTCCAAATGGTTTGAAGTCCGATTTTGTCTTGTATCGAACTCTTGAAGCCGTTGATGTAGCGTGCAACTCTTTGGCCTTCGGTTTCGCCGATTTCGTTCCGTTCGGAAAGGCGAATGAAATCGGTGGTGTATTCGGCCACGGTCTTTGATCCTTGGCAGCAATCCAAGTACATTTTGTACAAGATTTGCTTGTAGTCTTCCGGTAGGAATCGTTCGGCCATAAGTTGTTTGACTCTCCTCCATGAACGTACCGGACCTTTCCGTTGTCGTTGCCGTTGGGCTATCAATTTATCCCACCATACGGCTGCGGTGCTTTTCAGACGAAAAGCAACCATCTTTACTTGTTTGTGCTCCAGAATCTCCATGATGCCGAAGAAGCAATCAACCTCGATTTGCCAATCTAAAAATTCTTCAACACCCATATTCCCATAGAAGTAGGGAATGTCGGCCTTCATTCGGTAATCGGGGTCTTTTCGGGGTGGTTCTTCATCTTGGTCGGACTCAATGTCAGAACTAGAACTGGTGATCGGGTGGCGTCGGCCAACGGGTTGGGGTTGATGACGACCCTCGTACCTGTCTCGTCTTGGGAAGTTGTTGTTGTTGGTGTTAAGCTGCTTGGTGAATGTGGCTGTCAGTGTGTTGAGGGACGCGAAAAAAACCGCTGTTAACCCATCAAGATCTGCTCTCGTGAGGGGTGGTGGTAGTGGCGGGTGTTCTGCCATCTTGAAGGTGAAAAGACAGGTAAGTCTGTCTCTGATACCAACTGACGCAGTACAATTATGCGTGGAACGGATCGACTAGCGTCAGACCCAAATAGGGGATCAGTTTACCAACGTAAACTGATAAAAGATAAGAAGTCTTGAATAACAAGAACTAATATCAATGATAGAAACTGAATTGTATTGAAAGAAAAATTGAATGTTTAACAAGTAGAACCTAATGATCTATATATATAGATCAACTAGGTGGGAATACATGATGTAAACACAAGACAAATACATGGAAATACAATGGGAAAGTAAAAAAAACCACAAAGTTTGACACACATGGAAACACATGAAAATAAGTTGGAAAACAAATAAGGAAAAGGATGGTTGCTGGAGAAAGGCTGCTGGAAGGATTGTTGACTTTGCAAGCAATGGAGTTTGCCTCCCCTTTTTGACTTTGTTGCAGGCGAGACTTAAATCAAAGAATACTGCATGCATCGTCCTCCATTTACAAGTCCATGCGTCGGTTTCCTTTAGCTTGGTCTAGTAGTTGCTCTTCGTATCGGGTAGCTAGGCGCTCTATATGAGGCATTATCCGGGTACCAGAGGCAAATTTGTCAATTTTCATCATTAGGCGAGAGGGTAGAAACTATTTGTGACTTGCATCAGAGATGCAGAGCTGTGTGAAATGTTGGTGTGCTTTTGGAAGGGTCAACGTTCTTTCACGACCTCTTTAGTGTCTCCTAGCATGGTTTTCCAGAAAAATCCTTACCAGAGCGCCTTGCCCATGAGTGTCCTAGTGCCTGAGTGGTTTCCACATATGCCTTCATGAATCTCAAGGAGGACATAATCACTTATCATTGATCTAAACACTTTAGGTAGGGCATAGAATAACCACACTTGTAGATCTCTCATTTAAGGAGTGTAAACTCGCAATGCGCACTCATAGTTATCTAAATGCGACTGGATCTCTAAGGACTTCCCCACTTGTCAGATACCTCACGATCTATGTCTTCCACGAATCAGGTTGTTGCTCTAGGCATATTACATTTCCCAAGTTATCTTTCTCTATCTCCGATTGGTCGGCAGTTAACAATGATCTTGCGGTTTGCAACCTAAGACCTCCTCTTTCTTTCTCCGCGGTACATGATTGATTTCATAATACTATATAGCATGCAACAGTTTCAGGACTATCTCCAAGTATTTTGCCATTTTTTCTACCCGTACTCGAAATTCTCCTCGGAGTTGTGGCACCACAAGCTGGTATACACATAGCTTCTTGGCTCCCCTCAGTCATGGCTAGCTTAATCCCTGAAATGGGAGCCTTGTATTCAAATTTGTTGTTTTAGGCTTTTAAACTCGACTTCATGGCAAGTTTTTTTCCTCTCGAATTTGTAGGACAATTCCTGCACCGCTCCTAATGCTCATTGACGACCCATCTACATGCAAAATCCAAGTTGTCTGAGATGAGCTTGGCTCTTCTCTGGAGAGTCCCACCGCCAAATATGCTAAGAGCCGCACCTTAATAGAGGGACGAGCATGAATGCTATGTTGTGTTGGCTCAACTCTACTGCCCATTTACACTGCACCCCGAAGATTATAGTCTTGCCAACACCTGTTTCTACATCCTGTTGTTCAGAATGATGATAGAATAGAATTGGAGTAAAGACGCAGCTTCCGGGGTGCCATCACTAAGGCATATGTCAACCTTTTCAATTTGGGGATATTACATCTCTGTCCAATGTAAGATGTTACTGAAGTAGTACACATGCTTATGCTCTCTCTCCCCCTCTTGAACTAATTAATATGATGCTCACTACAGCTTTTGAGGCACTTAGGTATAGGATTAAAGTGTCTCCCGAATCGGATTGGTGAGTAATGGGGGAGAGTTAATTAACGTTTTCAAATCTTCAAAAGCGGCTTGACACTCACTTGCACGTGAAAAATTTGCTCTTCCTCTTAATGCTCTGAATAAGGGGAAGCCTTTGTCCGAAGCCCAAGCTACGAACCTACTTAATGACGATACATGCCCAAATAGATTCTACACCTCTCTAGGTGTTCTTCGTTATAGCTAGTGCATCACGGCTCTTATATTTTCTGGATGAGCCTTTATGCCTCTCTGCGAGGTCATGAAACCTAGAAATTTGCCTCTATACACTCCAAATGCGCACTTTGTTGGGATAAGATGCATTTCGTTAAATCTCAAACATGGTGTGTGGCGGTATGCTCTTAAGACATCATAGAAGGTGATGGCAGCTAAACTTCCACTGTCCACCAATATTTTGTTCACCCAAGATTTTGCGTTGGAGGTCGATATCACTAGGGCATCATTACAATCCCCTTTGGTGCCATTCAAGTTGCATTCTCTTAATGAGATTTCATCGATGAGGGTTTTGGGGCTGGTTGTCTCGACATGCATAATCTCTGACACCTTGTGGTTCTGTGAGGTAAAGTGCACTCCCCACTACAGGTAAATGCATGCATGTTCTTTATTTTCTATCTTCTACTAAAGCACGCCATCCTATCAATTGCAGCCTCCACTACCACTACCATCATCATGTTCAACATCCTATAAGGAATAAATACTGGAGGTCAGTGGATTATTAAACATCAATACAGGACATACCATGATGATATAACAAGACAAGAACTTCATCTCCACAATCACACACAAAAATAGCTCACAACTGTTGGTATAAAATCGGATATTTGCGCCGTTTTGTGCGGAAGCGTAAATAAATTGCGGAAAATAAATCACACAAGGATTTATAGAGGTTCGGCTATTAACAAAGCCTACGTCCTCTCTCGATGTATCTTTTTCTTAGGATTAAGATCAAAACCTCTACGCCTCTCTTCTATCGGTCGCGAGATTACCGTTACAAGCTCGTCTTCTATCGGTCCGAGTAAAACCGTTTTTCCTTTTCTATTGGATAAGGAATCAACCACTCTAGCTTTCTATGGGTACTAGATAAACCTCACTTAGATATCGATTGCGATTCTAACAATGCCGGATACTTGATCCTAATAACACCGAATCCAATCGTATCTTTTCTTTTACCTCTCGTGTATAATGTTGAATATATAAACACTCAAACTAACAATATAAGCTCAATATTACAACAACAATGTAAGTATATGATTCTCAGATGTATATCTCGTTTGCTTGAAGTTGTTGTGCTCAAACAATACCATAGGGATGGTATTTATAGGCATTTCCCACAAACTAGCCGTTGCTGGCTGTTTTGACTTGCTAGCGTGCGCTAGCTTTCTTTTGTAGCATGCGCTAGATAATTCCAGTTTCAGTCCAGTAGCTTCGTTTCTTCTTTAGCGTACGTTATGCCTTCTGCCTTACGTACGTAACCTTCTTGTATTAGCGTGCGTTAATAACACATTGTAGCGTGCGCTAATCCAATATATCCGTTGCATGAATTGTCAAAGTATCCGTTTGATATGCTGACTTTGACCTGCTTTTCCCAACGTTCTGATTGACTTGATTCAAACTTCTTAGCGTGCGCTATTCATACTTTGTAGCGTGCGCTAATGCTGACTTCATTGCATACGTTATTCTGTGTTTGAATTCCTTCACAACGGTAACAAGGCTCGATAGCGTGCGTTATTGATACCGTGTAGCGTGCGCTATCCCATGAGCTGACTTCACTTCAGCTTACTTCGAAACTTGGCTGGAATGCAGATTACTCCTCGTTAGCGTGCGCTAACATATATGCCTTAGCGTGCGCTAATGCAGTCCAGATTGCAACTTTTTGCGTCTTAAATGCCTTCGTTGTTTTGCTTCGCCTCGATGTTGTTTTGTTGTTTAGCAACTTTAATCATCAAAACATAACTTAAATAATGTGTGGAATAAATATTCCAACAATCTCCCCCTTTTTGATGATTACAAAACAACTTTTGAATGGGATAAAACCTGTAAAAATAAAATATATGTATATATATACAAATCAAAGTTTTCGGCTTTGATCGTTTCGTTAGTTTCTCCAATCCTCTTTTCTTTTTGACATCACATTTCCTTTTCAACTCCTTCATTTTTCATTTTTCAATTTTTCAACTCCCCCTATTTGTATGCTTTTCTTTTCTTTTTCGACTTCTTCGATTTTTCTAATTTTTATCTCAATTCATCTCCTTCTCCTTTTTATTTCAATTCATATCTTTCTACCCCTTTTTGTCTTCATCAAAAAGTAAAAAAAATGTAAAGGATACCAAATGAAATATAAACATGCATGATACCAATTTATGCATTAATAAGGGTATAAACTCCCCCTGAAAATATTATTTTCCCTCAAAAATATTCCTTCTCTCCCTTTGTAAAATATCATTTGTCAAAATTTATTTTTGGGGATCCAACCTATAGTGGGTTTTTCTTTTGAAACGTAGACGATATTTGAAATGTTTGTTCCTTTAGGAACCCAAATCTTTTTAATTTTTATCGTTCGTCTTGGGCTTTTACAGTTAGAAATATGATGCCCAATTTTCAAACATTTTTCACATCAGGGTATTTTGAAATTGACGGATTCGGTTTTTGAACGTGGTTTGAATCCTAGCCCCTCTTTATTTAGAGTGTATTTTTGAACGCATAACATTTGTTTAAATTTATCGTTGCCGCACGAGAATTTCTTTGTCAAAATTTTTAGTTCATCTTGAACTTTTAAAAGGTTATTTTTTAAAATATTTTCATTTTCAAGGCATTTCGAATGATCAATTTCGACAAATTTCCTTTTCTCAAGTATTTTGGAATTTTCAATTTCCAAAGTTTTATATTTAGACTTGAGGGATTTAATTTCATTTAAAGCATTTTGATAATCCGTATGTAATAACTCGAATGCTTCAAAAAGTTCGTCGTAAGAATTACTTACTTGGCTTTCGACGTCGCTATCGTCGAATGAACTCCGGGCCATGAGCGCGAGATTATTTTGTTCAAGAAAATCTTCATCGGGATCTTCGTCGCTCCATGTTGCGATTAGAACCTCCTTTTGCTTTACTCGACACTTCTTAGCAAAGTGGCCTGGTTTGCCACATAATCGACAGGTGTTGTCGAATTTCTTGGATTCGCCCGCTTGGATGTCCTTCTTTCTCCGGTTTAATAAGTGTTGAAACTTATTAATGTTTTTGGCATAATATGCCATTTCTTCGTCGCTTTGGTCCACCGGGGTTTCTTCTTTCTTCTTCGACATTTTAGCCTTGAAGGCTATCGACCTCTCCTTCGGTTTCGGTTTGGCATTCCGAGATTTTAGGACAATCTCGTAGTTGATAAGAGAACCAACGAGAGCACTAAAATCGAGAGTATTTA
This sequence comes from Orobanche coerulescens, assembly GCA_033398695.1. Classification (NCBI taxonomy): domain Eukaryota; kingdom Viridiplantae; phylum Streptophyta; class Magnoliopsida; order Lamiales; family Orobanchaceae; genus Orobanche; species Orobanche coerulescens. Next base: position 68,786,636 of record CM065809.1, read on the forward strand.
AATCTTTTGATTCGATTATTGCCGTAACCGTACCGTCCCATTCTCGAGGTAGTGATCGGAGAATTTTCTTTACTTTCTTACTACTCGAAAGTAGTTTTCCGAAACATGCTAATCCATTAGTGATGACCAAGAATCAGTCGAGCATAATCGAGATGGATTCGTCGTCCTTCATTTGGAATATTTCATAATCATGAAGGAGCATGTTTATCTTCGTCTCTTTGACTTGAGACGTACCTTCGTGTGTTACCTCAAGCATTTTCCAAATTTCTTTTGCACTATCACACGATGATATCCGGTTGTGTTCTTCCGGATTTAAGGCACAATAAAGGAGTTGAGTTGCCTTACAATTGAAATGGTCGTTTTTCCAATCGGAGTCGTCATATTCTTCAAAATTTTTAAGCGTACCGTTGGAATTTATTGGAATTTTTGGACCAAAGACAAATCACCTTCCAAAGTTCGATGTCGTAAGCTCGAATGAATATCGACATCTTCTTCTTCCAAGTCATGAAGTTCGCGCCATCAAAAAATGGTGGTCGGTTGAGAGCAAGGCCTTCGGCTGGAGAGATTTGAAACGCCATTTTGGATCTTCTCCTCGGATGTTAAGCCGCGTATTGGAGTACCGCTCTGATACCAATTGTTGGTATAAAATCGGATATTTGCGCCGTTTTGTGCGGAAGCGTAAATAAATTGCGGAAAATAAATCACACAAGGATTTATAGAGGTTCGGCTATTAACGAAGCCTACGTCCTCTCTCGATGTATCTTTTTCTTAGGATTAAGATCAAAACCTCTACACCTCTCTTCTATCGGTCGAGGGATTATCGTTACAAGCTCGTCTTCTATCGGTCCGAGTAAAACCGTTTTTCCTTTTCTATTGGATAAGGAATCAACCACTCTAGCTTTCTATGGGTACTAGATAAACCTCACTTAGATATCGATTGCGATTCTAACAATGCCGGATACTTGATCCTAATAACACCGAATCCAATCGTATCTTTTCTTTTACCTCTCGTGTAAAATAAACACTCAAACTAACAATATAAGCTGAATATTACAACAACAATGTAAGTATATGATTCTCAGATGTATATCTCGTTTGCTTGAAGTTGTTGTGCTCAAACAATAGCATAGGGATGGTATTTATAGGCATTTCCCACAAACTAGCCGTTGCTGGCTGTTTTGACTTGCTAGCGTGCGCTAGCTTTCTTTTGTAGCATGCGCTAGATAATTCCAGTTTCAGTCCAGTAGCTTCGTTTCTTCTTTAGCGTACGTTATGCCTTCTGCCTTACGTACGTAACCTTCTTGTATTAGCGTGCGTTAATAACACATTGTAGCGTGCGCTAATCCAATATATCCGTTGCATGAATTGTCAAAGTATCCGTTTGATATGCTGACTTTGACCTGCTTTTCCCAACGTTCTGATTGACTTGATTCAAACTTCTTAGCGTGCGCTATTCATACTTTGTAGCGTGCGCTAATGCTGACTTCATTGCATACGTTATTCTGTATTTGAATTCCTTCACAATGGTAACAAGGCTCGATAGCGTGCGTTAATGATACCGTGTAGCGTGCGCTATCCCATCAGCTGACTTCACTTCAGCTTACTTCGAAACTTGGCTGGAATGCAGATTACTCCTCGTTAGCGTGCGCTAACATATATGCCTTAGCGTGCGCTAATGCAGTCCAGATTGCAACTTTTTGCGTCTTCGTCTGCTTCGTTGTTTTGCTTCGCCTCGATGTTGTTTTGTTGTTTAGCAACTTTAATCATCAAAACATAACTTAAATAATGTGTGGAATAAATATTCCAACAACAACTCCCAGTCAAAACTGGAGATCAGTCATTAAGTGAAAGAAGCAATCACAACAATCAAATACATACTCGGGTTAATTCATTCAGATACTCAGACAATACCAGAAATCACAATCACATACTCGGACACAATCACAATCACAACTGAATAGTGGATATCAGTCCTTAAGAGCAAGAAGCAACACAAACTACATATATCTACAGGACATGGCAGGTGAAATGTCAACCAAGCTTGTTGCCTAAGAGAATATATTTGGCGTTTCCTAAAAGTCTGCTATTCCCTTCTTGAAAGAGGCCATATATACGACATCGAGAATCATATACAAGCTACATACACATTAAGAAACACACCATCATTCCTTTTGTCACATTGAAAATTACTCTTACAATGGCAGAAATTACTCTTAGTGTTAAGTAGTGCATGACAGACAAACTGGTTAATCTTCTACATACAACCATTAGAAAAATTTTCCTCAATGATAAAACAAGGAAAATTTTGGCAAATGAGCATACTGCCATATTTGGATCGAGTAATGAAATGACCAGTATTCAACTCCAGGATTGAATAATGAAATGACCAATATTAAACTCCAATTTCAGTTGGAAGACTTTATTTTCCTCTTGCCTTACCCAGAAAAAACTTCTTTGGATCGAATATTTCTGATAACTCTTCAGAATGTATGATATACCTTATAAATCTCTATTTATGTCAAGCACTAATACATGTACAGGAAATTGATACGATACGATACGACATGGGTACAAGGATTCAGCATATTCTGAAATTTAAGGATGCGGGTACAGTATATATATATATATATAATTTTTATTTAATTTTTGAATATATATACCTAGCAAGTACACTTCAAAAATGTTTTAACAATGTTAAAGTAAATATATACTTACTCACTCAGAGGAAATATGTTGGGAATAGGCAATAAAATATTAGTTTCTTATCTTTTATATGGAAACTTTATGTATACATAAATATATTCACAGAGTATCAGGTAAAGTATAAGATACATATTAGATATAGGTCCATACTCACAGAAGTATCCATGCTTCCTAGCAGAGAGGGATCCACTTGTTGGGGAATATGAGTCAAAGTGATAACTATATTCCTAATAAGTCTCTTCTTATTCTTTACTATATAGAGGCTATAAGTTCTTAAGAAGACAGAATAAAAATATACTTCTCGAATTATACGATGCAGTACACAAGAAGAAAAATACATATTTATAAGTCATGATCAATTGCAACTCTGGAGATTCCTAACAAACTGTAAAGTTGTAAACCAATATTGTAGAAGTTCACTAATATAGCCTCAAGATGGAATTTATGTTAACATTCTGTTTTTGTTTTCAGGAATCACAATAAATTTTAATTGTGAAATATCAATAGGCCATGGATGGTGAAATATCGGCCGAGATAGTCGAGTTTCAAAACTTGCTTGTTTAACAGAACTGACATTATATCAGTTAGAAGCACTACTTAGCTAATCTAACCCAAAAAATGAATAAAAACACAAAATTAACCAATCTTATTTTGTCAAATAAAAGAAAACACATTGAACATGGTCTTGATCACTTATGCGTCCAAAAGAATTATTTGCATCATCTCTTTGTGGATCATTGTCTAACTTTGGAATAGATTCTAAATCACCAAATGTTTTAGCGATATCAGCAAATATATCAAGCTGGAGTTGTTGCTTGAACGTCTTCATTAATTCTCCAACAGTTTCTTTCACAATTTGGTCTTTAAGCGGTTGTAGATACTCATCAGGAAGGATTATACCACCAGCTGAAACTCTCTTACTATTTCCTTTGATCCTTAAGCACTTCCTCAGTTGCATATGATTTTTTTGAGTTATCAGATCTCATGACTTCACGATATGCACTATCTCCATCAACTTGCCTCTCTAATTGGACTTCCTCCATCTTGTCCTATATTAAAACCATAGAATTAAAGATAACTACTTAACAGGACATCGATGTTCATAGTTTAAAAAGTAGGACAGTAGCACTTACAATGTTACTTTGAATAGGCTCAAACGGTGTTTTGTATTTGTTATCGGCTTTCCTTTTTCGAGTTTCTTTGTATATACAGGCTTGAGACAGTGGCTTCTTCTCGGGATCTTTTTGTTGCTATCAAAGAAATAGTGTCTGGTTATATTCGGATAAAAGAAAGAAAACAGTGATATAGTAAACAAAGAGAATTCAATGATGTTCGATTCACCATTTCATATTGCTTCCTCACAAAGCTCATAGGACCCATAGTATGCCTATTCCTGCTTCTTTTTGCTTTCTTCCTATCTTTTAGTATGAACAAAACATTGTTATGTTCATAACCTAAGATGTATCTATAATGGTTCACAACATCGATACTAATTCTGTTCAAAACACAACCATCAGTTTGAACACAATGAGACACAGAGATGGAAGCTCAACACATGCATTATAGTGTACACAAAAACTAACTTGGTGCATACTCACCTTGAAATAAACAGCATAACAAACATACCTGAACTATATCCAAATTCTAATACTCTAACAAGTCTGTAAAATGCTTTTCTGGTATTGTATCAGGGGCATGATTTAACCTATCACCATCATTGTCGAAGGCAAAAAAAGGATTTGCCTTCACACTGCATTTGTATTTGCGCCAGAGTTTTCCAACACGTGTCAACACATAATATTTACCTTCTTTAGAAATTATGTATTACTTCTGTATCAAGCATCACTAGTTAATATTATATGTACATGAGCCAAGTCTAACAATATATAGTATTTGAAACAAGAAAAAGAAACTTACCTATATGTAATTCCAAATGTTATCCGTATCTACAACATAATGCCAACTGATCTTGTTCAATGCTGCAAGAGTAGAATTTATGAGCTAAAGTCACTACGAACCTACAAACTTTATCTACAGTCACCTTATCATAACCAATAGGCTCCCATCTTTATTTAGAATGATAGGCCTACGATTGTCTGATGTCCATTCATGGACATCTTTGCACATAGTTGGTCCTCTGGTTTGCTTTTGCTCTCATTTTGAAAAATCTGCAATTAAGTTAGGCCCTGTTCTTTTGGACTTGTTTTTTATTTTTCGATTCAATTGATTCAGTCCATTCGATTAGTCGATTCGAATCCATTCGATTCGATTCGATGCAGTTCAGTTCTTCTTCTTATTATTATTATTATTATTATTATTAATCTTAATTATTATTATTGTTATTATTACTAATAATATTACTATTATCGTTGTTGTTGTTGATTATTATTATTATTATTATTATCATTTACCATTATTATTATTATTATTTACCCTTAATATATATTCCAGTTTAGTTTAGTTCGATTCGATTCAGTCCATTCGATTCGATTCGATTCGAATCCATTCGATTCGATTCGATTGGTTGATTCGTTCACCCAAAAGAACAGAGCCTTACTAACCTTGATTAGTAATTATAAATGTACGATTTCAAATTCAACATATTTATTAATGTAATTGTTCACCTTCCTAATCTTGCTAAATTAATGGATCAGTTTGTGTAACACCCCGAGATATTCAGGATTATTACAGCGCCGTAAATCCTTGATATAAGGATTTACTATGCAAAGAAATTTAAAACAACATTAATAAATACCAACGACAAAGTTTATTATTACATTACAAGTCTGGAAAATGCAAATCGAACAACTATCGATAATAAACATCAAATACAACTAACAACGACAGCGTACTCGAGTACTTTATTAAAATAAAATACAAGTGACAAACCTTTCCGATCGTAACATCACTCTGCACCCTCGTCATCATGCAGCTCTAGTGGTTGTTTTCCCGTCCTACTGTATCCTGAACATAAAACAAATATCCACCCCCGGAGGGGTTAGCACAACGATGCTAGTACAAGTACGATAATTATACAACAACATATTATCCAACATTTCATGAAGAATGAACACAACATCATCAACGACAACAATGACAACAAGTCTCTACTACGAGAATACTCAAAATACCATACACAACATAGATAACCACAACATGACATCACAACATACACATGGTAATTCTGATGATCCAGCGTTCACCGCATAGATCCCAAGATGATCTCGTCGGACCAAGACGAGGTGGAAAAACCTGTCTGATGATCCAGCGCATGCTAGCATAGATCCCAAGATGATCTCGTCGGACCAACACGAGGTGGACATACAACGACACATATGCATGACAATATGTATAGATCAATACATAAAACATAACTACACACAAGCAACCGGAGTTGGACTCTACCTATTGTCTCGGTGTTTTCTTCATCTTAAGGTATGTTAAGTACTTGCCTTAGAAGGATGGCCAGAAATAAGTACTTCAATAACTTCAACAAACTCGAAGGCCGTCCCTTCGATCAACCGTTCGCAAACCTCGAACCTTACACAAAATGAAATAATGACAAACTCAACTTGCGTAACAAGGATATCGCAAGAAAATGCTAAACGTTCCAACAAGTGACCGAACTAGTTATCATCATACGACCGATTCCCGGTTAATTACTTAAAGCATACTACGTCGAACGAATACCATACTACATGCGAAACGAAGGATCATAACAGGGATAACACGTTGATGTCTACGGATTTCAGCATATTCAAAACGTCACAAACCACATTCCAATTCCAATTCTGCCCATCAATTCTAATACACGTATCGGTTATCTAAACGAATTCATAACAAGGTAAGTACGTTCAACCGAATTCTATGTTAATCTCAGTTATGATTCTCGTTCTTCCGCAAGTAAATTCATCTTATCCAAGTTCTAAGTTCACCATAATTGTTACAACAAGATCGTATCGTTCTAACCATTCATATGAAGATTATCAATCCAGACAATCTTTACAACCCTGGGTTATACTGGAAGAACAATTCCTATGTTCATCATCTCGAATTCACCTAGTCTAGGTGATAACATAATTGGTTCATTCATCATATAAGCATCACGAAATTATCAGCTCCATCATGTAATCATCACGAAATCGTCATCAAGGCAGGTTATAATCTTCGAAAATCACATCCTTATGATAGGCATAATCAAGGTTCAACTATTACTAATGAAAACCCTATATTCATCCAATCCAATCTTCCTAAACTTGTTGTACGATTCATAATATTCATAACAAAATCCATAAAGTCAGTAGCATGCTCATAATCGATACTATAAGGATAAGAGTTTCAGGTGGTTGAAGCATTACATACCTTACTATGGGAGGAAACGACGAAACACTTGATGAAACTCAACGTCGGATGCTAGAACACTAATCCCCAATGCTCCTCGTCTTCAACAATCACATTCAAAGGCTGATATAAGGGGTCAATGTCATGAGGATATCTCTTCAAGTCGAAAAAGTCGGATAATGGACGAAGGGTAAAGTGAGAAATGAAATGAGGGTGATGTCCTATATATAGAAAATGAACTTTAGCGTGTGGTATCCTCAGTTTAGCATGCATTAATGACTTTACGAAAGCTTACTGACCTCAATGTACTCGACTTAGCATGCGCTAGCATATTGCCAATAGCGTGCTCTAAGCATCGTTGACTCAACTTTTCCAAAAGCCGCCCGACATAATCTTATCCAAATCCGCGATCCGATCTAACTTGCTGACCCTTGTCTTATTCATGATGACTACACATAGCGTACGCTAAGTGACTTTCTTTAGCGTGCGCTAGCTCATACATATTAGCATACGCTACATTCAGTGGTTAGCGTGCGTTAATTATGCATAGGTACATGCATGCATTAACATTAATGAAATCATACACTCGCCATTACTGGACTATGAAATATGGAGGATCATACTCTGATTAATAATACGACATTCGCAATGTCACAAGGTTCAAATACAGATAAAATACATATCAAATATCCGGGTATTACAGTTTGCACCTCCAGTTGATCATCATTACCAGAACAAACTCCATCATGGTCTGCATCTTCATCTCTTTCTGGTTCCAAATCACAGTCACTTAAGCCGATAGAATTCTCATGCTCTTCCTCTAATTCATGACCAATAGTACGTTTAGATTTTGAAGTTTGCGATTCCGGATTTTGAAGTGATAGTTTTTGTACCAATGCCTCACTTTGCTTCCCTCTCAATTCTTCTTGTCTTAACGTTGTTTTGATCTCCAAGTAAGCACTCATTGACCCAGGGGCAATTGTGACCTTGCATTGTTGTTCTTTAGGTGGAGAAACAGCATCTTGATCTTGTTGACTTTGAAGTGCTAACTTTCTTTTTGGAGTAGACTTGCCTAATTTCACTTGAGAAACTGCATCTTGCTGTTGTTTGCTATGTACTACAACTTTCGCTTGTGGCTCCTTCTCTAAGTGTCCTTTGTTGTTATTTGAATGGCGCATCTTCACTAAATCCGACATCGCTGCGGCAGAAGTATTTGAAACCTGAAAAGAAATAACAACCATAATAGTTACACTTTATACACAAATAACTACTAGTTAAGTCAGGAAACAAAGACAAAAGATGTTCCACAAATGTGATAACATATAGAATAACCTTCTTTGAGCTAGAGCGCAGGTTTACTTTGTCAGGCAACATCTCATTTCATCTTCACTTGAGCTGATTTCAGTATTTCCAGTAGGTGTGTACTCATTAGTAGCGTTCTTAATTTCTCTTTGAATGCATCTTATTGTTCACCTTCTTGGAACTCTTGTTTGACTGACTCGTTTGATAAGCCGCTTTTTGATCCCAAATTCTGCCATTTTCAGTTGATTTTCTTCTATCCTTTTTTGCCTAATTTTCTCATAAGCTGACATATTGATTTAGATACCTACAACATCAGAAAACTGTAGGAAGACAACATTATTCTGAAATAAAAAGGCCAGACAACCGAATCAAACTCAGATACAAATAACCTTAGCAATCACAAAAGATAAATGTTTAGACACAAGCAATAATTCTTTATTTAAAAAAGGCATATACAAACGACCACATCATCAAATTATCCCGTTATTTCATTGGTTCCATTCAATCCCAGTCCGTTTCATCAACATCAGAATCATGTTCATACCCCTCAGTGATTTGATGCACGTTCACTCTTTCAGAAACACCTTCTCGGCAAAGCCTTATCTCATCATCATTAAGAGTACCTACATTTTGGATCTCGACAGGTTCATGAAATGTATTCATATATTATCTTCATATTGCCCATAAAAAAGTCTCGTGGAAACATTTGATTCACATGGTGCCAATCTTTGTCAACACCATCTTCCATATAGAAAACTTGATGCATTTGTGATGCCAAGACGAATGGGTCATCTTTAGATAATAATCTTATGAAAGTCACATGAGTAATACCAAGATCATCTACTTATGTATGAAACCAATTGCACTAATAACACGACAATGAATACACTCCAATAATCTATCTCCACTGTATGATTTTATAACCCCGTAGTAAGTAAGATCACCAAAAATATGATTAATCTCCTTACTACTAGCGAAGCTTAGAGTTAAAGTAGTTAAAAAAACTCCAATATTTTTGGGTTTTGCATTTGTCATCATGCTCTTTCGTATAGAACTTGTAACCATTACAGAAATACCCAGTATACCTCCTTGCAATAGTTGGACCTAGTGAAAACCACTTAATATGTTCAGGGTCATTTTCCAACTCAACCTTTTATTTGAACCATCTCGTAAATTCATTGCTATGTTGTTGAGCCTCCGTCCACCTTCTTTTCTTATTATTTTTTGACTTCTATTTCACAACCTCTTCATGTTCGGTAAATTTAAGAGTGACAAAATAAGTTAGTAAAATATAAAGTGATACATAAATTATATAAGGAAATAAAGAAGTAAACAGAACGAACTTAATGTAATTCTCAACCTGTTCATTTTCACAATTGAACAGAATATATCGATGACCTAAAACCAATGTGTCCAAATCTAGAGTATATGTCTCCCCTTTCTTTCTTCCTTTCTTATTCCTCCCAAGAGGACAGCCTATCTTAGGAAACAAAGGTGATTCATCGCCATCTGCCTCTCCATGATTAGTTTCAGTACTTCGATTGGATTTTTTAAATCATTTCCTAGCTCCATCATGCAGATATCTAGAGCAAAATATCAAGCACTCTTCTTCTAAGTAACCTTCAGCAATGGAAGCTTCAGGGCGACATCTATTTCTAACATATGATTTCAGCTTTCAGAGGTATCTCTCTATATGGTACATCCACCAATCACACACTGGTCCACCAAGTTTTATTTCATTGACCAAATGTATCGATAAGTGGACCATGATGTCAAAAAATGACGGTGGAAATATCCTTTCTAGTTCACAAACAGTCTCAACAATATCACCTTGAAGACGATCCAACTTAGTTGGATTGATGACTCTTTTACATATATATCGGGAAAATGAACTCAGTCTAATAGGGGGCAAAACCACATGTTTCAGTAGAGTGTTCCTAACCGCAACTAGAAGTAAGTATTGCATTATAATATGTGCATCATGGCTTTTATAACCAAATATTTTTCCCTCCTTCACTTGCACACACCTAGATATATCTGATGCAGACCCTGCTGGTAACTTGGACTTTTTAATAACAGTACAAAACATACTTTTCTGCTCTTTTGACATCGGAAATGAAGCCTTAGGTAGCGACACATACTGATCATCACCTGATTCTTGAGGATGTAATTCTGGCTGAATCCCCATTTCTTGTAGATCTAATCGAGCCTTATGATGACCTTTGGATTTTCCAGGAATATATAACAAAATCTCAAGCACACTATCACATATATTTCTTTCTATGTGCATAACATCTAAATGATGTCGACACCGAAGATATTTTCAGTAAGGCAAAGTGTGAAAGATGGAAGACTTTCTCCAAGGACAATCATCATTTTTCTTCTTTGGTTGTAACTTACCAAAAACTATTTTTCCAATCATTCAACAACTCCACAATCTCAGACCCCGTCAAAGGTTCTGGAGCAGCCCTCTCTTTCGTCTCCCCGTCAAAAGCCTTAGTATCATAGCCCACAGATGATCAACATCTAAGAACCTACGATGAGCCATATAACAACACTTGTTACTATTACTCAAAGATCTATGGCTAGTTTCATAATGACAAAAGAAACAATCAAACTTCCCTATGGTTCTATAACCAGACAACATCACATATCCTCGAAAATCGCTAGTTGTTGATCTTAATGCTGCATGCATTTTGAAGGTTTGGTTCTTCGATGCGTCATAGGTGTCTAACCCATTACACCATAGATCTTTCATCTCCTCTATTAATGGTTGGAGGTAGACATCAATGTCATTCCCGAGAGAGGCGGGCCCGGGACTAAGTAACGACAGTTCATGATCAACCATGGTGGTAAGTTGTAATTTATTAAAACAACATGTCATGTACTGTGTTGCGTGCTCATTATTCGAAAGGGATTGAATCTATCACTTGCAAGCCCTAAGGGAACATTGCGTGATTCACTTTGAAAGTTTGGGCATAACTGATCAAATTCTTTCCAATCCTCACCCTCAGCAAGATGCCTCAGTATCCCATCTTTTTCCCTCTTTTCATCATGCCACCTCATTAGCTCTGCTGTTTCAGAGCACATGAACATCCTTTGCAAGCTTGGTTTAAGAGGGAAATGCCAAACAACTTTAGCAGGAACTTGACGTGCAGTCTCGGTTGCTTGTGTCATTAGTTTCCCAGTCTTTTTCTCTTTCCACCTTGATGCATGACACACATGACAAGATGTAGCATCACCATACTCCTTCCAATAATGCATACAGTCATTACATCATGCATCAATTTTGTTGTAATGAAGGTCTAAATCTTTCACAACTTTCTTTGCTTCATAAAAAGACTTATCAATTCCCGAATCAACTCCAAAAGATCTGAAAAGGCTGTATTAGTTATTCCAAGAGTGCACTTCAACAGATACAAGTGAATGAGAAATGACAGCTTCGAAAATGTTTTGCAACTAGGGAATAGTTATTGTTTCCCATCTTCAACCAACTTGTAAAACTTTTTAGCCTCTAAATTCGCCTCATCTCTAGCCCCTTCATGGTTGTCCAGTGACCCTTCTGCAACATTTCTGTGAATGTCGTATAATACACGATCGATATCGTCATGAGTGTCAGGTGTATTATCGTCACTCATTCCCTCTACAGAATTACCATACTCGTTGAAATACCAGTCTACAATGCCCGGCTCAATCCCATTAGCTATCAAATGATTGAAAAATTTGTCTCTACGATGCCAAAAACGATGATAACATGCCTTACACGGACAAGTAATCTGATCTCCTATTGCCCGTGTTGCAAATGCTTTATTTAAGAAATCCTCCACAGCTTTTCATATTCAACACTAGATTGTAGGAAATTGGTCCACCAACTCATGTCGTTACCTATTATAACGTACATTAAAAGTAGTTAGTTGTTAGGTTATTACAACTAAACATAATCACTAAATAGTTTTTGGGGTTATTACAACTAAACATAATGAACTGATTAATAATTGTTAGGTTATTACAACTAAACAAAATGAACTCTAAAATAAATAAAAAAAACTTTATGCAGATTACAAAAAGAAACATGCATCAATTCAATCCACATAATGAACTGATTAATAGTTGTTAGATTATTACATCCCTTTTATTACACATTAATCAATAACTAATTCTTAGAATATTTAATTAATGTATTTAATACAACCAACAACATTAAATCGTTTTATTACAAGACAACAAGCATAGTTTACACAGAATCAGAGAAATTAATTTATGAAAATAGTTAATTAGTGTATTTAATATAATTAATCCCAAGAACAATCATTGGAGTTATTACAAGAACAATCAGAGATAATTAAAATGATTGAATGGAATTAACAACTGCAAAATATATCAGAAAACAAATCTGAAACTTGCATCAACTCAATACAAGTAATTAACAACTACAAATAAATTAGATCATAAAACGAATCTCAAACATGCATCAACTTAATACATGGAATTAACAGCTAATTAAGCAACACGATTCATTTCTTAAGATTGACTAATCAATATATTTAACACAAAAAAATAGGTGAATAGTTGATAAATACCTTGAATTGTCGAAGAGAAATTGGTTTTAGGTTGAACTGTACGGATAGAATTAGGATAATGATGAATATAGGTTTTAGAGATGTGCGGTAAGGTTTGAGGATGAATTATCGGCACAATTTGGGATGAGTGGGTATATGATGAATGACCAAGAAAAATACTAAGTGACCAAATTAGCGGAGTTGTTATTCACACACCGAAATTCCACCAAGAGAGATAGTAAATTATATTTTTAACCCCTTGGTTGTAAGTGTAGTGTTTGAGCTTAGAGGCAAAATGGTCAATTTCGATTATATTGTTAATGTTTAAGTGTGTATATATATGTTGCCCCAAACCAGAATAGAAATAGAAATACAAGGACTTTGCCATCTGAGCAAGCCATTTTCTTGTTATAAGTCGTCGCATTATATACATTAATCCTCAACCGTAAAATCCTAGGGGGTCATATTATTATATTATTAATGTTATATATTTTTAATTTGTTACATTAAGGTGGCGTTTGTTTTTTAAGAGGTGCTGAAGTCTGAAATCTCATTTCACCTCTGATTTTTAAGAGGTGATGCTGAAGTCTGAAATATGAATCAATTAGACTGTTTGTATTTGCAAACTGTCAAACATCTGAATATGTATAATTGTCTATTTTTTCGCTGGAAATGTTATTTTGTTGAATTCATAAAATCATCAATTCATTTTAATTAAATTATACTACCATCCATTTTTAACACATTCAAAAGTTCAACTTAAATACATCAATATATTCATATACAATAGAAATCATGAACAAAGCCTTGTAACAACTAAAATCAGTCTCCATTTTGAGTAAAGACGTTATAAACAAAACCCACTTGCATATCTTGAGTAAAGATAAATTCCTTTTGCTGCTCATGATGTTTGAAGCCAACCAAAATCATATCCTCTTTACACTCGCACATAAATCTAAACCATAATCCAAGAATTATTATCCCAATGAGATAATAATTCATTGGTTAAGACATGATACCTGTTGGGGTATTAGGGTTTATTAAAGAGATCCGGATTCCCGATGGATCGTGTAATCACTTTCTGAAATGATATTTCTACCCTATGCCCGGGTTACAAGAAATTCAGCCTAGGATAATCCAAAGGGACACTTACGAATCTAGGCACAGAAACGTAAGCCAAATTGCTAGAGAGATTCTGAGTTTTTCAGAAGGAGAGAGCTCAGAAAAGGGTCTTTCGACTCAAGGCCAAGAGCCTTATTTATACATGTCGAATTTCGGGTTGCATAGGGACGGATTAGGGTTTCTTGAGGCGGCGCCGTCAGAAGGTTTTAGTTAGTGATCCTAAATTAGTGTTAGACCGATGGCTTTCCAAAATTGACGAAAATTAGTCAATTTTATCATAATCTCCCTCTAAAATTCGGAATTTTCACTAAGTTACCAATCCAAATATTCGAAGACCTTTTGGGGCGCTGCCCCAAACCCCGCGAGGGCGCTCTGCCCCATGGACCACCGCCAGGGGCTCTGCCCCATGGACCCCGCTAGGGGCGCTGCCCCTGGACCCCCGACATTTGATCGTACCGGCTTATAATTCGATCTTATACATGTGTGCACTCCGGCATAGTTGTTAAAGGCGAAAGGCGCACCAAGGCGATTCGGGCTCCCATCGCCTGAGGCGCAAGGCGCAAGGCGAGGCGCGCGCCTGAGAGATGTGAGGCGCATACAACAACAACAACAACATCTAAGCCTTAGTCCCAAAATGATTTGGGGTCGGCTAACATGAATCAAACTTTGAAACCGTCAATAATCGTTACATAAATAACATAAAAGGAAAAAAGAGGGAAAAAGTAGAGAAAAAAGCAATTAAAAAAAGAGAATGAATGAAAAAAAAAAAAAAGAAAAAAAAAAAAAAGAATCAGACTCCATCCACCATCCGTATTCTTTCCCGCCACATTTGCCTCTCCATCGCCATACTTTCTCCAATTCCAAGAAACCGCATATCATTTTCAATCATCTTTATCCAAGTTTTCTTGGGTCTTCCTCTACCTTTCACAACATTACTTGCTCCCCAACTTTCTAGCCTCCTCACTGGGGCATCAATAGACCTTCTTCTCACATGACCAAACCATCGTAATCGATTCTCCATCATCTTGTCTTCTATAGACGCAACTCCTACCTTCTCTCTGATCACCTCATTTCTGAGCCGATCCTTTTTTTGTATGACCACACATCCATCGTAGCATACGCATCTCTGCCACATTCATCTTTTGAACGTGACACTGTTTTACAGCCCAACACTCGGTGCCATATAACCACACATCCATCGTAGCATACGCATCTCTGCCACATTCATCTTTTGAACGTGACACTGTTTTACAGCCCAACACTCGGTGCCATATAACAGCGCAGGCCTAATTGCCGTGCGGTAAAATTTACCCTTTAATCTATGAGGCATGCCGGGATCACATAAAACCCATGTGGCACTCTTCCACTTCAACCACCCTGCCTTTATTCTGTGAGCCACATCGCCATCTAGCTCTCCATCCTTTTGGATAATAGATCCAAGATACCGAAAGAAAGTGGATCCATGAACAACTTTCCCATCAAATGTGATCATCCCCGCCTCTCTATCACTGTTTTCGCTAAACCTACACTCCATATATTCAGTCTTACTAAAATTAAATTAAATTGAATTATAAAATTTATAAGAACATAGTCACAAGAAAATTTAACTATCCATAAAAAACTTGATAATTAATAAAATTGAAGTGTCAATACAACCAAATAACTTTTACAATATTATGAAAAATAAAGAAAAAAACAAAAAAGAAGTCCTACTGCCGAGGCGCGCCTGAGGCGCACCGAGGCGCACCAAGGCGCAGCAAAAAGGCGCACTGAGGCGCACCAAGGCGCGCGCCTGGCTGAGGTCGCCCGCCTGGAGGCTTAAAAGGCGACCTGCCTTTTTTTCTGCGCGCCTTGCGCCTGAGACGCGCCTTTAACAACTATGCACTCCGCACATACCCGAACATATATTAGAATACAAATTATAAAACCCCTTAGCTCATATATTAGTTCTAATTACACAAAATGTCTGGTGACACTAAAATCACAAACAATACCCATGATCAATTTTCGAACAGTGGGTTGGTTTTCACAGAAGGACAGCTAAGAATCTGGGATTCTCTTTATGCTAACAGTTCACTAACTAGCTTAACATGATGATTTTATGAGGTTTCTGAAATCAAAACCACTGATCCAAGTTCAACTGTTTAATCCCCGATCACTATTCAGAAAGTACGCATGTTGTTGACAAATAATCCATGTATGATTATCACATGAGAAAACCAATAGTCAAACCTGATTTTATAGCACATCGAACAAGAAGAAACCCAAAGTAGCATCGACAAAAAGAAAATCGTAGACAGGAGGTGGAGATGCTTGAAGAGTCGATAGAAATCAAAGAATAAAAGTACCTCATTTCTGATGGCGTCGACAGAAAATCGATAGAGATGCTTGAAGAGGCAAATCGATGATGGAAGAAAATGGGGAAGGATCTAAATCGCGTAGATGATATTTTTTTTTTTTTCCAAATCGCTTAGATGATATTCAGATAAAAGAGACAGAATTTTAAAAGGAACCAAACGCCCTAAATTGGGCTTTGTCTAAATCGGTCACACTTCTAAGAGCTGACTTTAGTAAACAAACAGGGCATAAGTAGATACCTAAAGTAAATTGAATTTTAATATATGATATGTAACACAAAAAAAATGATACCTACAAATATTATATATTTTCTATGTATTACATTAAGAGATACATAACTATGCAAAACATAAGAAATGAAACCTTAAAATGTTAGCTATTTACAAGTGTTACATTAAGAGATACATAAAGTATGCCTAGATTGGGCTTTGTCGGTCAGACTTCTAAGAGCTGACTTTAGTAAACAAACAGGGCATAAGTGATACCTAAAGTAAATTGAATTTTAATATATGATATGTAACACAAAAAAAAGTGATACCTAAAAATATTATATATTTCCTATGTGTTACATTAAGTGATACATAAACTATGTAAAACATAAGAAATGATACCTTAAAATGTTACCTATTTATAAGTGTTATATTAAGAGATACATAAAGTATGTGACGCAAAAAAGTGATCTGAAAATGTCACTTATTTTTTTAAGTGTTACATTAAGTGATACATAAAGTATGTAACACAAAAAAGTGATACCTTAAAATATTACCTATTTTTAAGTGTTACATTAAGTGTTACATAATAATAAAGTGTTACATAATTGTTACCTATGCACTCACTAATTTTCATTTATTAAAAGTGTTACATGTGGGTGTTACCTAAGCCTAGTTTTCTACTAGTGTCTGCAGGAGCGCATAGTTTCTGGGAATAAAGATGTGGTCGGAATGAACCTTATGGTATCCCGTGTGAAGCAATCCAGCCTCTACCATTAGCCTGCATCTGGAAAGGTATGACGAGCAGATTGTTGAAGAATTCTTTGTTGACGCTGAGTTTCAAGATGCGTCTACCAAGAAAGGCTCCGATGTCACTTCCATCATTAGCACTGTCCAAGATAAGGAGATAACTGTAAATTGGGAACTCCTTGAATGTTTGTAGAGACTTCCCTCTGATGGACTAACATTGGAGGAGCTGGTGTAATATCCTGAATGTTAGAATAATATTTTACTGTTGACCTTGTTGGAAAATTGGTAATGTGATTTTTTTCGGTAATAGAAGTGATATTGAGTAAACGAGAGTAATATGTCGTGTGGTATTTTCTAATATCGTCGAATAATTGTTGGTAAGAATGTGGCGGTGGCCAATGTTATATTCTTCGATAAATTATTCAACGAAAATTAGAGAAATTATCCAGACTAAATATAAGCTTGTGAATTTACGTGGATCTATCGGAGTTATATTTTTGGTCTTGGACCATTTAAAATAATAAAGGAGCATCGAAAGTGTTAATAGAAATAAAATTGGATATTTTCTGAGAATTGTCGTAGACAAATATCAATTTTGAAAAATCACCACGGATTTTTGAGAAGTTCGAAAATTCTGAAAATTAACATTATTGTATATAATTGAGTTAGCTTCCCAACGGTTCAAACGGCGAGCCAATTGGAGTCCGTACGAAGACGTTATGGTCGAATAAATGGCGACTGCCAGATGCCGAGCGCCGACCAAAGATGGCGCGCGTGAATCGCGCAAACAGCATGCTGGCAGGTCAGTGCGCGGGAAGACTTTTGCTCCACATGGTTTTTGGACTGACTAGCGGACTTTTAACCTGTTAAAAGCAGTGGTATCTTCATTATTGTCTCATTTTGTTTGTCAATATTAATAGACAATATTCACCTCCTCAAAACCGTATTTTCATACTTTAGTTTTGAGATTTGTAAGTCTTCCAGAACGCTCAAACACCCAGCGGATCTGAGCAGCCGAGTCCAGGAGACGTCTGGTAGTTGTTTGACAAAATTCCCCAGAGAGTCTGTTAATTCCAAGCTGAGTTGCCATCTTTGAACTCGATTATCTCACAATCGGTAAGTTATTTTACGAATACATCTCGAGCATTTTGTAAACAAGATACTTATAAGTATAAATGTTGTTCTTAGGGTAAGTATTAAGTCAGAATACTTAGATAATACGAGCCGTTTCCCGATGAGTCAGACCAGCTTTTACAGGATACTGACTGGAACCTGTTCGATGAATTTCTCCAGCGAGTCTGAGAATTCCAGACTATGTTTCCTTATTTGAACTCTATTATCTCACGACCTGTAAGTTATTTTCAGAATACTTCTCGAGTATGTTGTATATAAAATATGTGTTAGTATAATAGGAGCCTATATCTTTGGTATTGAGTCAGAATACCTGAACAAAATAAACCTTTTTACACTGAGTCAGCCCTGTTCATATCAGTCATTTCAAACAACTTGTCTTTTGAAAGTTGATCGAGTTGTCTAGCTTGAACACGTATATCTTTGAACATACAAGTCGAATTTTGATAAAGTGTCATGAAATTTGTCTCTGAGATACATGTTATCATAAATCAGTTTTTATTTTGATTTTTATCATCTGGTAAGACTCCTGTATTTATCAATATATTACCGAGTCAGCTCTATAGTTTTTGTATGTATCAAACGAGTTGAATACCTTGTATTTGTGTTTAAGGGTGGAAAATTTAATAACGGTGATTATTTAATATTTTTCTATATGAGGATCATGAGTTTTCAAAATTGATGATTTTGAAATATTTTCCGTATTAAAATAATACGAAGTTTTCATTCGATCAAATTGATATAAATAACGGTTATACCATAAATATGACCAGAAAATGTTGAATATTATTTTTATATTTAAAATAATATGCTGGAGTTTTAGTAATGAAATTATTAAATTCCGGATCATCATTTTTGAGAAAGGAGAAAATAAAAGTATAGATTGGGATAGTTGTTGATCGCGGAAATCCAATGCGTAATATATTGCTTTTAGTGAGTTATTGATCTCGGGATAAAAATACTTTGTCAAGGTGTGGAAATCGAACCTCATGAATTCTAACAGATTTGCTTTACCGGTGGCTATTTGAGGTAAGTTTATACTTGTTCAGTTCATAATATTTAATGAATGGTTTTGATTTCATTTCATTTATAATTCATATAGCAATGATATTATAAATAAGAATTGTCGGGATGATGCTATGTATATTATGCTTTGCTTTGGGTTAAATCATAATGTATATGATTTAAATTTATTTGGTGAAGACGGAGATGTGAATTATCTTTGGCCTGTGTTATGGAATATCGGATATCGAGGATAGTTTGTCGTGTCGATATTGATCTCGAGATGGTGGTTTGCTGATAGTGATGGACTGTACTTCATTCGAGATTATTCGAATAATTATATATTCATTCAGGGATGTTTGTTCGTGCGAAGGTTAGTGTCTACAGCTTCGAGGTAATTCAAGTATTGCCCAATTATGAGGATAATTTTTCTGATGTATTATTGTATATGTTGTATGTTGATGTTTCATATAATGAGTGTGCTGTTGGAATATAAAACGCAGCGGAAGTGATTTAGTTAATATGAATTGATTTGGTTTTACAAACTAACAAACATAAATAGCGGATCTATTTAGACTTGTCAACTAATTCATTAAACAGATTAATAGGCAATTTAAATACACCTATTATGCAGTACCATTGATAATTCATACCTTTGACGTGAAGTGGTAGTATTATTCCTTTGAGTTGATCGAGATATCCTTCTTGCCCCTAGTTGATCTCCTTATATTTCTACCTTTTGATCTTCTAGAGTATATCCCGCCTAAGATCCAGATATTTTGTGGGCAACAATCTACCGGATCAAACTTGGACTACAGTATGGGATCGGTCGAATTCCTCCAAGAAATACCTCACGAGTTTTTCTCTCTATTTTTCTTGAATATTTGTGTATTTAGAAAAATATTGTGTTAGCTAAATTATGGAATTCAAGACACAAGTCAAGATCCACAATTAAACACAAAGTAGGAAAAATTGAAAATTCTTGTTCAAGACGAGTGAAAAGTCGGCCAACCCCATTGTCCTATTTATAGGTGTTATGGGCTACTGTAGGGACCTTAAGGAGGATAAGGTAAGGACTCCCAATAGATATCATCTTACCATATTAGGAATCTTCCTAATATTATGAGTCTATTAATATCAACTCAGTCCACTAAAAAGTTGATATTGCACTTTCTACCAAAATCCCAAATTACGAAATCGGGCTCCTTTTGAATTAATTATTTTCCGTGTTTAAGATATCTCATATCCATTAATTAATTTATACTACTGCCAGCTTTTAATTAATTAATATATTATACATGAGTATACCACTCAACCTTTATTATTATATCGAAAAATTAATTCCACCTGCGGGGTTTAGTATAATAATCCTTTGGAGTGCCTCGAGGGACATGATCAACCCGACTGGTCGGGACACGATTTCTAGCTGTAATATTAATTATCATATAAATAATAATATTGCCCAAAATATTGAGCATATTGAGTCCATCATTGTGGCTCTCACCCATGATAAATCAAAGTAATAAATATTAAATATATATAATTAAATATTAATCACTAGAATTAAGAAATAAAAATTATCCGAGATGTACGTTCTTCTTATAGTCAGTACAAAAATCTATCTCACCTCGATCCTATTCAACGTATACCAAATACGCTAATATATGCTAATGGTCAAGACCAACCAATCTCAAGTATATACTACAACCTCTCACATAACGGTCTAATGTTATATAGATTGTGAGCTAATTATTACTGTATAAGGAACCAATAATGTGATCTTCTGTGTGACACGACACACCACTTTATCCACAATATAAAATAATTAGACCACATTTACATAACCATAGCGTGAATAAATATGTAAAACATGTGATGAAATGAATTAAATATTCTCATAGATAAGGACCGAGAAATAAGCTATTACAAGCATAAAGTATGCTTTGATGTATACAACCCTAACATGTGCATCATTGTTTGGTGTATTTTTGTGTTGTATTTCTCTAGAACTCTAATATTAATGGGCCGATGTGTTGGGGGTAAAACCTGAATGGTACCCGGATGGAACTGTGTTGGGGGTAAAACCTGAATGGTACCCGAACTGTGTTGCGGGATAAAACCTGAATGGTACCCACGTCTGGAGTATTCTTGCGTGGATGCTTCTGAGACCCTTTGTTGCGACCTTTGGAGTTTATATGTTGATAGATTAGACAACATTGAGCATTTTGTGAATTATTATCTAAATGGATTGAGATATTGTGGTTGTGTCGATATTTCGTTATCGAGTTATCGTCGTTCACTTTGATGAGTCTTTTGATTCTTATTGGATATGTGTTTTTCCTTGAATTTCGTTATCATGTTGCATCGTGACATATCCGAAGTTATATCTGCGTGTCGATCAGTTATGTGTAGGATTTTCAGGGCGGACACGTATAGTCATGGGTAGGTTCATTACCTTCACATTGAGCTATGCACACGAGACGTACTCCGTGAGACTGATTAGGTAGAAGACCACATGTGTATTCGATCGATACCCATTGGTGGCTTGTGCACGGACATATTACTAGATCTGGCGTACTGTGACGTCCATATTGAGCCATATTGATTGGTCGTTCATACTCCATGTATGATTGGGTATGTTCGGAGGTTTGTGACTGGTTGTTCATACGCCCGAGGGGTATGTTCGACAGTCGGGTTTGTTTCATTGATATCCATTGTATGTGATTTGTATGTCGTTTTGAGAATTTTATTCTCTCGTATATCTGTCCCCGTGGTTCTTCGTTGATCTTGTTTGGAGTTTATCATGTTGATGATATTCTCGGTTGTGTTTTGACCTTTGATTGGTCATATTGGAGTTTCTCATGTTGATGATATTTTCGGTTGATGTTTTGGTTGATCATGGTTATTGATCGTATGAGCGTTCGGACCTTGTGTCAATATTTCGGTATTTTGCTGTCATTGGTATATAGATGTATTGTGTATATTTGGTTCTTATCAGGATTGGTATCTGATTGTGCAATCCGACGGACATGATTTGGCACGGATGGATTATTCCACATTTATGAGTTATGATGATGTTTTGAGAATTCTTGATATTGTTTGAATATAACACAGATGGTTGTAGCTGAGTTCATTTTGTCATTTGAGAATGCGAAATGTGGATTATAGTAAAGATTGATTTGGTATGGATTGCTATGGGTTGGTAAGCTTATGACGGTAAGATTACGTGGGTAGTATTCTTACTATGTTATTACATTGGTATGTAATTGTTTATGATGATATAATCGTTATCATTGTTGAGTATTGTGGCTGACCCCGTCGTGGGCTTTATTTTTAGGTACTCGGAGATCGAGCTAGTAGCGGTCGTGAAGAGATGAGCTACTGGGGGGATGGCTGTGGCATGTATTTGAGAACCGAGTAATTTCCTGGCTGTTATGATTCCGCTGCAAATATATTTTAAACTATGTTTATATCCGTTGCGTGTGTATTTTAAAATGGCTTTCCAGTATTTTACCAACTCGTGTACACTTTTACAATGGCCTTTTTTGTATTTTGCAGACTTAGGTTTATTTCGTTAAACCTTTTTCCTTAAACTATCTTATCGGTACGTGTAAGCTGTGACTTAAGGTACGTTTTGAAACTGTCGAGATTTGGCATTTCGCCTTGCACTTTCAAATGGAACTTTATGACGGTAATTCGAAAAATAGATTTTTATAGACTATTTGAGTATTTGAAAGATATTACCGTCATCGACCTTTTTGGCGTATTTTAAATTATTACGAAAATGATTTTAGCCTGCTGGATTCCGGTGCGGGCCCCACGTCATTGTAATATTCCCGAATGGTTTTGGGGGTGCTACAGAAGATGGTATCAGAGTTTGGGTTTTTTGAAACCCAGGAATGTGTGTTATGTGGCTCTACGAGTACGATAGTGGCGTGACTTTTGAAAATTATTTTTCTATGATAACTCGATAACGAAATATCGACACAACCACAATATCTCAATCCATTTAGACAATAATTCACAAAATGCTCAATGTTGTCTAATCTATCAACACATAAACTCCCAAGGTCACAACCAAGTGTCACGGAAGCATCTACACAGGAATACTCTGGACGTGGGTACCATTCAGGTTTTGCCCCCAACACATCGACCCATTAATATTACAGTTCTAGAAAAAGACAACAACACAAAAATACACCAAACAATGAGGAGTGTTTTGATTCTTATTAGATATGTGTTTTTCCTTGAGTTTCATTGTCATGTTGCATTGTGACATATCCGGAGTCATATCCGCGTGCCGATCGGTTATGTGTAGGATTTTCAGGGTAGGCACGTATAATCATGTGTAGGTTCATTACCTTCACATTGAGCTGTGCACATTAGACGTACTTCGTGAGACTGATTAGGTACAAGACCACACGTGTATTCGATCGATACCCGTTGGTGGCTTGTGCACGGACACATTTCCGGATCGGGCATACTGTGACGTCCATCCTGATCCATATTGATTAGTCGTTTGTACTCCATGTATGATTGGGTATGTTGGACGATTTGTGACTGGTTGTTCATACGCCCGAGGGGTATGTTCGATAGTCGGGTTTGTTTCCTTGGGAGATCCATTGTATGTGATTTGGATGTCATTTTGAGAATTTTATTCTCTTGTATATCTGTCCCTGTGGTTCTTCGTTGATCTTGTTTGGAGTTTATTTTGTTGATGATATTCTCGGTTGTGTTTTGACCTTGATAGTATTGGAGTTTATCATGTTGATGATATTCTTGGTTGGTGTTTTGTTTGATCATGGTTATTGATCGTATGAGCGTTAGGACCTTGTGTCGATGTTTCGGGATTTTGTTGTCATTGGTATACAAATATATTGTGTATATTTGGTTCTTATCAGGATTGTATCTGATTGTGTGATCTGACGGACATGATTTGGCATGGATGGATTATTCCACATTTATGAGTTATGATGATGTTTTGAAAATTCTTGGTATTGTTTGAATACAGTACAGATAGTTGTAGTTGAGTTCATTTCATCATTTGAGAATGTGAAATGTGGATTATAGTAAGGATTGATTTGGTATGTATTGCTATGGGTTGGTAAGCTTATGACGGTAAGATTACGTGGGATAGTATTCTTACTATGTCATTACATTGGTATGTAATTGTTTATGATGATGTAATCGTTATCATTGTTGAGTATTGTGGCTGACCCCGTCGTGGGCTTTATTTTTAGGTACTCGGAGATCGAACTAGTAACGGTCGTGAAGAGATGAGCTTCTCGGGTGATACTGGCCATGGCATGTATTTGAGAATCGAGTATTTTCCTGGCTGTTATGATTCCGCTACAAATGTATTTTTAGCTATGTTTATATCCACTGCGTGTGTAATTTAAAATGGCTTTCCGGTATTTTACCAACTCGTGTACACTTTTACAATGGCCTTTTTTGTATTTTGCAGACTTGGGTTTATTTCGTTAAACCTTTTTCCTTAAACTATTTTATCGGTACGTGTAAGCTGTGACTTAAGGTACGTTTTGAAACTGTCGAGATTTGGCATTTCGCCTTGTACTTTCAAATGGAACTTTGTGACGGTAATTTGAAAAATAGATTTTTATAGACTATTTGAGTATTTAAAAAATATTACCGTCATCGACCTTTTTGGTGCATCTTAAATGATTAAGAAAATGATTTTAGCCTGGTGGGTTCCGGCGCGGGCCTACGGTGCTGTAATATTCCCGGATGGTTTTGGGGGTGTTACAGCTGGAGTCATTTGGATCTCATGAGATTTTGAAGGCTTATTGAGATTTATTCACTGGAAACTCACCTTCTAAAGTTCATTTGTCATGTCACAAGAAGAACTTCACCATGCCTCCCTTTATTTGCATGATTTCTGCTGCAGGGTGGTTGAGAACAGAACTGGTTCATTTGAGATGTGCACAAACCTGCATTTCAGGATGATGGTGGCCATCATGTCTAGAGAAAAGGTGAATTGGAGCCAGATCATCTTGAAAATGCTTCAGGAGGAAGCATCTAAGCCTGGATCTGCTAGAAAATCTTTTGGCCTCATGTTGAACTACATCCTGACTAGCTGTGGCATATAGTAGTCAGCCAATGGCAAGAAGATTCTTGCTGGGAAGTTCCTTGGTGGCTCGAATCCATCAGTGTTCAATAAGGAGTCGCTTCTCGCCAACAGGCCCAATCACTTCTCCCTCCCAACATCCAAAGATCCTAGGGGTGTTACTGACCTTCCCTCCAAATCCAAATCCGTTGACAGTAAGAAGATAGTTGTCAGCAAGAAAAGAAGTGTTCCCGAGAAGAAAAAGAAGCAGAAAACCAAGAAATCTGCAAAGCCGGAAGCTGTTCCTACAGCAACCCCATTGGCTTGTAACACCCCAACCCGACAAGGGTAGAAGTACTACATTATGGTGACATATCAAAGCAAACACAAGCGTACATCTTAAGTAATACAAAGGAAATCTCAAAAGTTACAAAGGAAAACTGAAGTTCAAGGTTACAAATGAATACAACAATGGAAAACTAAGTCTGAAAATGTAATCACTTCTGGTCATCTCATAATCCAGAATATCTATCAAGCTATAGTCTTCTAAGTCCAACGTACTCTCCACCCATATCCAGCTTCCCTCTAAAACCTGCCGCGGTGAAAAGAAATGCGGCTGAGCTTAAAAAGCCCAGTGAACAGATATATATAAACAAAACAAATAATAAGGAACAAAGAATATAGTATGGTACATTGGGGAAATATCATAAGGTATAAATGAGAGTGTAGGAACTAATGAAAGATAGGACAGTAATCCACCACGAGCCCAGAAACATATCATATCATATCATATCATCACAATCCATAAGTAACCATAGAGGAGCAACCTCTCAGATATGTGAAAGGCGTGTATTGCACACAAGCACCAGTCACCAGACATATATCATAATCATATCACAGATAATCCACTAACAGATAACAGATCTAGGATACATCCATACTGTAACACCCCGAGATATTCGGAATAATTACAGCGCCGTAAACCCTTTAAGTAAGGATTTACAAGGCTAATTAAAAGAAATGTGAATATAATCCAACAATACCATAGAAATTCAAATTACAAAACCGGATCCAACTGATCCATTGAGTTAATTAATACAACCATATCGAAATGATATTAATAAGACACGCGTACTCGAGTACCGAAAATGAACCAAGAAGACAAATCACAAAAACAACAAACATCACTGAGCCCCTTCGTTGTCACGTCGGTACTGTGGCTGTTTCCCCGATCCTCGGCTACCTGAACATCAAAACAAATGTCCACCCCCAAAGGGGTTAGCAAAACGATGCTAGTACAAGTATCATATTAAACAAATCGAATATGCATCAACAATACATAACAAGATACACCACACGGACTTCCGCTACCGGAATCCGACAATGCGAATCCACAAGATTCCATTAACACAGTATGGGTATTCCAATGATCCAGCGCCCTCAGCATAGATCCCAAGATGATCCCGTCGGACCAACACGAGGTGGAAAAACCTGTCCAATGATCCAGCGCCCTCAGCCTAGATCCCAAGATGATCCCGTCGGACCAACACGAGGTGGACATCCGAACCAGCGCCCTCATCATATATCGTACAACATACACAAACACAACTCATGCATACATATATGCCAAATTGCTATGTCGATCAACATGAACATACAGACACTAGATAACAAATATCATGACAATTCAACGAAATAAATCCCATGTTCAACAACATGAATAAACCACATGTATGCTCAAAATACCAATATTAACAAATTACGATACTTGCCTCAAAGATGGCAAGAACTAATCACTCCAATGATCTAAACACACTCGAAGGCCGCCTCCTTCGATCAACGTAGCAAGCTCGAACCTTAACAAAAGAAATAATATAGAATTCATCTCATGTCGTACGAATGTCTAACAATCCGGTATACGGCCAAAAGCTCTAAAAAATGTAATCTGCCTGAACTACTTAGCGTACGCTAAGTACTCTACGTAACGTGAGCTAAGCCTGCCTATTAGCATACGTAAACGACGAAGTCTAGCGTGCGCTAACTATGTACTGACAGTCCTCTCTGATCAGCCGACTGATTTGTCTGATGACATAACGTACGTTACGTACCAAACGTAGTGTATGTTACTCGTTCTTGATAGCGAACGTTAATATACATATCTTAGCGTGTGCTAACCGTGCATGGCAGTTTACTACTGGGCAGTGGACTTGATCTTATAGTGATGAAACTCATGAAATCTTAAGTGTTAATACATGTCATCTCCATGCATATCATGATCAAACGGTTTGTGAAAGATCTTTACGGATTAAACGACTTCGAGATACAAGGATATGTATAATCATCACAACACCATAATTCATCTTGATCTTCAAGAAAGTATCCTAAGTTCCATCTATTCTACGTCCAAAATGTATAATTCCATTATGTAACAACATAAGAACTTGATAATCTCCATAAACTGGTCATAATCGGTTTTGAAGCTTCATGAATATGCTAGGGGTTCAAACACTAAAAGGTTCAATGGTTTATACGATGAAGAAGTACCGAAACATCGAAAATATCCTTCTAACAACATGAAGATCGACTATGTACGAATTTAACTGACTAGATAATCCCAAATCATGATCAAAACGTCCTTCAGAATATTACTTAATATTGGTGAAGAATCACCTACCTCAAAGTAGTGAAGAACAAGGAAGAACTTGAAGAAATCCAACGCCGAAGGCTTGAACACCAATCTCCAATGATCTACAATCTTCCAACTCATGCTAGGATGATGATATGAGAGGTTGAGGATGGAATAAGTAACTCTCTAAGTCTAAGAATTCGGATTTGGGAAGTGAAAAGTCTGAGAAAAATAAGAAAGGATGCTATCCTATATATAGAAAATGGTTATTAGCGCGCGCTAGTCCATATCCATAGCGTGGGCTAACGGCCACACGAAGCTTACTAACTTCACTATACTCAGCATTTAGCGTGCGCTATCCCTATACCAGTAGCATGCGCTACAGCGTTGACTTGGCTTTTCCCGAAATCCGTCCAGGTTCATCCCGACATGATCCGACCAAGATCCGCGGCTGATCTCACCTACCACCCTGTCTTAATCATGTTGACTATGTATAGCGTGCACTAAGGTTCATATATAGCGTGCGCTACGAACCCAATTTAGCGTACACTACGCTAAGCCGATAGCGTGCGCTACATGTGCAAAAATCACCACTTAGAACATATTCATGCAATCGTGCGCTCAACAACACCTGATCATGAAAAACGGAGAATAATACTCAGATTAAAATGCAACAAATACAATATCACAAGGTTCAAATACACATCAAAATCTCAGGTATTACATCCTCTCTCCCTAAAAAGAAGTTTCGTCCCGAAACTTAAGATGAAAACAACTCCGGATATCTAGTCTTCATATTGTCCTCCGTTTCCCAAGTGGCCTCTTCAACTCCGTGTCGTGACCATTGTACTTTAACCAAGGGTATTGGTTTATTCCTCAATTGTTTGATCCGACTCTCAAGTATCTTGATTGGCCTCTCTTCGAAGGTACCATCATTAGCTATCTCGATATCATCGAACTCAATGATTTGACTGGGATCTGGTACATACTTCCACAATTGGGATACGTGAAACACATTGTGAACGTGACTCAGCGATGGCGGTAAGGACAACCTGTATGCTAAATCCCCAACTCTCTCGAGGATCTCAAATGGTCCGATATATCTCGGACTTAGCTTACCTTTCCTCCCAAAACGGAAAATTCCTCGTGTAGGAGACACCTTCAATAATACGTGGTCCCCAATGTCTAACTCTAGCGGGCGACGATGCACGTCTGCATAAGACTTCTGTCGACTCTGGGCAGTCAACAGTCTTTCCCGAATCAAGGCTATCTTCTCTTGAGTCTGAACTATCAATTCTGGTTCCGTCCCGATCAAGTCCGAAGAATCATCCCAGCACAGGGGTGATCGGCATCTTCTCCCGTAAAAAGCTTCAAATGGTGCCATCTTAATAGAAGTATGTCAACTATTGTTGTAGGTGAATTCAATCAACGGCAAGTGAACTTCCCAATCAGTTGACCAATCTAAAGCACAAGCTCTAAGCATGTCTTCTACTGTTTGTATAGGCCTTTCGGACTGACCGTACGTTTGAGGATGATAAGCCATGCTAAAGTTTATCTCGGTCCCCAAAGCCCTATGAACTTCCCTCCAGAAGTGCGACACGAAGCGACCATCTCGATCTGAAATAATGGTCTTCGGTGTCCCATGCAATCTGACTATCTCTGCGATAAATACTCATGCCAATTTCTCGGGTCCCCATGTGTCTTTAATTCCTAGGAAATGAGCCGACTTGGTTAGTCGATCAACTATAACCCAAATCATGTTCATTCCCGTCTTGGTTCTTGGCATATTGGTGATGAAATCCATCGAGATATCCTCCCACTTCCACTCAGGGATCGGAAGCGGCTTTAACATTTCGGCAGGTCGCTGATGTTCAATCTTAATCTACTGACAAGTCAAACACTTCGAAACGTACTCTGCTACGTCCTTCTTCATATTTCCCCACCAGAAGTTTTGTTTTAGATCCTTATACATCTTACTGCTGCCCGGGTGAATAGAATAGGGCGCGCTGTGAGCTTCCTTCATAATTGTCCGTCTCAAATCATCATCATCGGGAACGCAAAGTCGAATCTGAAATCTCAGAACTCCATCATCTTGTATCACGAATCCTGGGGCCTTTCCTTTCTTTACTTCGTCACATAACCGAAGGATCAGAGAATCGTTCAACTACGTAGATTTGATTTCCTTGACTAGTGACGAAGTCAGTTCCATCACATATAGTTGCCCTTGGATCCCTGGTGCCCATACTTCAATCCCTTCGCGGACCAGTTCTCGTTGAATGCTGGTTTGGGATGTAAGTGCTTCCAACACTCGAAGAGAAATAGGTTTACGGCTCAATGCATCGGCTACTACGTTTGCTTTACCCGGATGACAGAGAATTTCCAAATCGTAATCCTTGATCAATTCTAGCCACCTTCTCTGCCTCATGTTTAATTCTTTCTGACTGAAAATGTACTTGAGGCTTTTATGATCTGTAAAGATCTGACAATGAGTGCCGTATAAATAATGTCGCCAAATTTTCAAGGCAAAGACCACAACTGCTAACTCCAGATCATGAGTCGGGTAATTAACTTCGTACGGTTTCAACTGCCGAGAAGCATAGGCAATCACCTTATCCTTTTGCATCAACACACATCCCAAACCCTGATTTGAAGCATCGATGTATACCATGAATCCATCAGTTCCATCTGGTAATGCTAATATAGGTGCTGTCGTCAGTCTCTTCTTAAGTTCATCAAAACCAGCCTGGCATTTCTCATCCCACGTGAACTTTTGAGTTTTCTGTAACAGCTGAGTGAGTGGACGAGCAATTTTGGAAAATCCCTCTACAAAACGGCGATAATATCCAGCAAGTCCTAAGAAGCTTCGGACTTCTTTCACGTTATTAGGAGCTTCCCATTCCAAGATTGCTTCGACTTTCTTCGGGTCCACTTGAACTCCGTCAGCTGATATCACATGTCCAAGGAAGGTTACTTCCCTAAGCCAGAACTCGCATTTGGAAAGCTTCGCATAAAGATGTTCATTCCTCAAGGTGCTCAAAACCACACGCAAATGCTTGGCATGCTCCTCTGTGTCTTTCGAATAGATCAAGATGTCATCAATGAAAACGACAACAAACTTATCTAGGTATTCTAAGAATACCCAATTCATCAATTGCATAAATACCGCAGGAGCATTGGTAAGTCCGAATGGCATCACCACGAATTCATAGTGCCCGTACCGGGATCTGAAAGTAGATTTCGGTATATCCAATTCCTTAATTCTCAACTGATGATATCCTGATCGCAAGTCAATCTTCGAGAACACGCTTGCCCCTTGAAGTTGATCAAGCAAGTCGTCGATCCGAGGTATAGGATACTTGTTCTTGATCGTCACCTTGTTTAGCTCCCTGTAATCAATACATAATCGGAGGGATCCATCTTTCTTCTGGACAAAGAGAACGGGTGCTCCCCAAGGAGAAACGCTTGGTTGAATGTAACCCTTCTGCAATAATTCCTCCAGTTGCTTCTTTAGTTCATACATCTTGGTTGGCGCCATGCGGTATGGTGCTCGGGAAATAGGAGCGGCTCCAGGCTCTAATTCGATAGTGAACTCCACTTCTATCTGCAGAGGTAACCCAGGTAGTTCGTCAGGGAATACATCTGAGAATTCATTCACAACTGGAATAGATGAGAGCTCTACTCCTTCTTCTTTCTTCATGGCATAGCACCAAAACCCGTGACGACCCTACTTCAGTAATTTTACTGCTTTCATCACTTTGATAAATTTTCCCAAGCTTCCCGGTCTCCATCCTTTGAATAAGTGTTCAGATCCGTCATCAGAAATGATAGAAATGACTCTCTTCCGGTAATTCAGAATAGCTCCATAACGGTTGAGCCAATCATTTCCGAGAATTAAATCGTCACCATGGATGTCAACTACAATAAGATTCGATGGCCAATCTCTCCCTCCTATAGACACTGGAAAATCTCTAGTTTCTAGGGTTCCCACAATTCTCTCTCCGCTCGGCAAACCCACAACATATGGTTCACAATCAAATAAACACGAGATTTCCAAACGATTAACACAGTTCAATGATATGAAAGAATGTGTAGCTACGGAATCGAATAAGACACTAACTGGTTGCAAAAGGATCTGAATCGTACCTGATGCAACAACAATGTTCTGATCGTCAGATTTCCTCATCTCATACAGGTGCGGAGGAACGGACCCAACACTGGATGTCTCTCTCTTCCCAACATTCTGCTGCTGAAATCCACTCTGCTGCGTCTGGTTCACACTTATCTCTTTCGGAACTGGCGCTGGAGTTCGAGTACCAAATGATCTAGTTGCAACTCCACAGAAAGCCGCACGGTGCCCTTCTTGCCCACAATTGAAACAGGTCACAGAAGATGCGGGGCAATCACGTCGAATATGCCCTGCTCGACCGCAATTATAACATTTCTTCGATGCGTACGAAACTGCTGATGTTGTCCGGAACTTCTTTCCACCTCTAGAAGGATGTGGAGGTATAAAATGAAGACTGGCCCTTGCAGAGCCCACCACTCTTGTTTTTCGAGAAGTTGCCGGTCACTTTCTGCTTATTTGCTCCATCGATTTCTCCACCACCGCCTCTCTCATGTTGTAGGCCAGCGCTTTGTCTTGATACTACCGCAACGTAGTACACTCGAATCCGGACATGTACCGTTGAATCTCCGGCTTCATCTGCATATCGAAATGAAAAATCTTTTCTGCCTCCGTTCTGAGCAAGTGTCGCACACAAGTCAGCTGATGATTAAAAGTTTTGATTGAGTCTGTCACAAATGCTTCTAAATTCTGTGGTGAGAAAAACTCTCGGATTTCTGCCTCTCTAACTGGACGAGGACAATATTGTGCTTCCATCATTTGTTTGAATTCCGTCCAGTCAGCATTATGATTCTCAGGTCGAATAGCTTCCCACCAGTCAAAAGCCTCCCCAGTCAGAAAATACTAGGCAATAGGAACTTTTCTGTCCTCGGGACAGTTAATACCCGCGAATATCTTCTCCAATTCCTTTAGCCAATGATCCCAAGTAAGTGCCTCAGCAGATCCGTTAAATTTTGGCGGGTGCAATTTGACCACCTCAGCAAGCCATCTGTCTCCCCGGTTATCCTCGTGGTGCTGCTGTCCCATCGCCGTCTGCATGCGGTCAACTACCTGAGCGAACTGGTTTATCTGAGCCACCACCTGTTGAAGCACTCCCGGCATGTTAGGATTCGCGTTGTCATTTGCTGATCCCTGTTGTCCTCGAGAATGGGAATCGGTTCGACTAGCTGATAATTCTGGGGTAGTTGCGGAATCCTCCTGTCTCATGTTACCACGTCCGCGTCCACGACCGCGTCCGCGTCCACGACCGCGTCCGCGTCCATGACCGCGTCCGCGTCCACGTCCACCTCTCAACATACTGTAAGCACAATTTCTCAATATCAAGGACAAAATTTTCAAAATAAAGCCCGTCAATACTCACAAAACAGAAATCAAGTAAAACGGTAGTATAAGAGATTAGGAGACTTACAACCACGGTCCACATGACGACTTTGGCTGAACAATGATGTTACGAATGAACCGTAAATCAAATAACGTAAACAGACCCAACTAAAACCCGACTGCCAAGATATCCATGAATCTTAGCTGCGATACCATATTCTGTAACACCTCGAGATATTCGGAATAATTACAGCGCCGTAAACCCTTTAAGTAAAGATTTACAAGGCTAATTAAAAGAAATGTGAATATAATCCAACAATACCACAGAAATTCAAATTACAAAACCGGTTCCAACTGATCCATTGAGTTAATTAATACAACCATATCGAAATGATATTAATAAGACACGCGTACTCGAGTACTGAAAATGAACCAAGAAGACAAATCACAAAAACAACAAACATCACTGAGCCCCTTCGTCGTCACGTCGGTACTGTGGCTGTTTCCCCGATCCTTGGCTACCTGAACATCAAAACAAATGTCCACCCCCAAAGGGGTTAGCAAAACGATGCTAGTACAAGTATCATATTAAACAAATCGAATATGCATCAACAATATATAACAAGATACACCACACGGACTTCCGCTACCGGAATCCGACAATGCGAATCCACAAGATTCCATTAACACAGTATGGGTATTCCAATGATCCAGCATCCTCAGCATAGATCCCAAGATGATCCCGTCGGACCAACACGAAGTGGAAAAAACCGTCCAATGACCCAGCGCCCTCAGCCGAGATCCCAAGATGATCCCGTCGGACCAACACGAGGTGGACATCCGATCCAGCGCCCTCAGCATAGATCGTACAACATACACAAACACAACTCATGCATACATATATGCCAAATTGCTATGTTTATCAACATGAACATACAGACACTAGATAACGAATATCATGACAATTCAACGAAATAAATCCCATGTTCAACAACATGAATAAACCACATGTATGCTCAAAATACCAATATTAACAAATTACGATACTTGCCTCAAAAATGGCAAGAACTAATCACTCCAATGATCTCAACACACTCGAAGGCCGCCTCCTTCGATCAACGTAGCAAGCTCGAACCTTAACAAAAGAAATAATATAGAATTCATCTCATGTCGTACGAA
This sequence comes from Orobanche coerulescens, assembly GCA_033398695.1. Lineage (NCBI taxonomy): Eukaryota > Viridiplantae > Streptophyta > Magnoliopsida > Lamiales > Orobanchaceae > Orobanche > Orobanche coerulescens. The sequence continues at coordinate 68,821,425 of CM065809.1, forward strand.
TGTCTAACAATCTGGTCTACAGCCGAAAGCTCTAAAAAAATGTAATCTGCCTGAACTACTTAGCGTACGCTAAGTACTCTACGTAACGTGCGCTAAGCCTGCCTATTAGCGTACGTAAACGACGAAGTCTAGCGTGTGCTAACTATGTACTGACAGTCCTCTCTGATCAGCCGACTGATTCGTCTGATGACATAACGTACGTTACGGACCAAACGTAGCGTACGTTACTCGTTCTCGATAGCGCACGTTAATATACATATCTTAGCGTGCGCTAATCGTGCATGGAAGTTTACTACTGGGCAGTGGACTTGATCTTATAGTGATGAAACTCATGAAATCTTTAGTGTTAATACATGTCATCTCCATGCATATCATGCTCATACGGTTTGTGAAAGATCTTTACGGATTAAACGACTTCGAGATACAAGGATACGTATAATCATCACAACACCATAATTCATCTTGATCTTCAAGAAAGTATCCTAAGTTCCATCTATTCTATGTCCAAAATGTATAATTCCATTATGTAAAAACATAAGAACATGATAATCTCCATAAACTGGTCATAATCGGTTTTGAAGATTCATGAATATGCTAGGAGTTCAAACACTAAAAGGTTCAATGGTTTATACGATGAAGAAGTACCGAAACATCGAAAATATCCTTCTAACAACATGATGTTCGACTACGTACGAATTTAACTGACTAGATAATCCCAACTCATGATCAAAATGTCCTTCGGAATATTACTTAATATTGGTGAAGAATCACCTACTTCAAAGTAGTAAAGAACAAGGAATAACCTGAAGAAATCCAACGCCGAAGGCTTGAACACCAATCTCCAATGATCTACAATCATCCAACTCGTGCTAGAATGATGATATGAGAGGTTGAGGATGGAAGAAGTAACTCTCTAAGTCTAAGAATTCAGATTTGGGAAGTGAAAAGTCTGAGAAAAATAAAAAAGGATGCTGTCTTATATATAGAAAATGGTTATTAGCGCGCGCTAGTCCATATCCATAGCGTGCACTAACGGCCATACGAAGCTTACTGACTTCACTGTACTCAGCATTTAGCGTGCGCTATCCGTATACCAGTAGCGTGCACTACAGCGTTGACTTGGCTTTTTCCGAAATCCGTCCAGGTTCATCCCGACATGATCCGACCAAGATCCGCGGCTGATCTCACTTACCACCCTGTCTTAATCATGTTGACTATGTATAGCGTGCGTTAAGGTTCATACATAGCGTGCGCTACGAACCCAATTTATCGTATGCTACGCTAAGCCGATGACGTGCGCTACATGTGCAAAAATCACCACTTAGAACATATTCATGCAATCGTGCGCTCAACAACACATGATCATGAAAAACGGAGAATAATACTCAGATTAAAATGCAACAAATACAATATCACAAGGTTCAAATACACATCAAAATCTCGGGTATTACACATACGCCCCCGCAGAAAATCATAGTGGACATAATAACATAATGCGCATATCATATAACAGAAAGGGGACGGTGTGGAATATCACTCAATCACACTAGAGTCATGCCATTGGTGCATCAATGACACGAACATGGAACCCCCATGACTAGTGAAATGGCTCGGGAACTGAGAGTCAGATATCATATCATAATCAGAGTGTCATATCAGAAGGTTCATATCAAAAGGTTCATATCGCATGGTTCATATCAAATGGTTCAGAGGTGCATAGCAAAGGTTTATAATCAAAGGTCATATCAGAGATTCATCATATCAGAGATTCATATCAAAGGGATCATAGCAAATGTTCAGAACAAAGGGAATCATAGCAAAGGTATCAAGCCAGAAGCTAAATAGATCAAAGGTGTATAAGAATTATAAGAAACCTTATAAGAAAGGTCAGAATATCTGTACCTTAGACCGCAAGTGCAAACATAACAGAAAAATAAAGATCGAAAGCAAACTCCTTCTTCAGCGAATCTACACGAATTCATGATCGTCTTATTATTAATAACTTACTTTAAATCAGATTACTCATTTTAGTTGGCTTTCCATTTTAGTAACTTTCGTTTTATAGCAGCTTTCCAAAAATAGTAACTTTCCAAAAATAGTAAGTTTCCTCTTTAAGCACTTTAACCATTTTAGGTAAATTTCTATTTTAGGAAGGTTTCCCAATTTAGTAAGTTTCCATGTTAAGTAAGTTTCCCAAATTAGAAGGTTGGGCTAAAAATGCCATTTGTTCAAAGTGTGACGTTATAAATACTCAAATTACATAATATAGGGTGTAAAGTGTAAATATGTGATTAATGTTTAAAGTGAATTAATTTAGGTTAACTTATCACTAATATGATGTAATTAATATTTAAGTGCACCTTAGGGTTTTATATTTATTAATGAGTCTTTAATTGGTACAAAATACATGTTATTCAAATGACAGATTTTAATACGAATTTAGGTCCAATTAACGAATTTTTAAACCATATCTGAATTCAAAATAAAAATTCACCAAAATTCTCAGAGAAGATATTATGTCTTAAGAGTCTAGTTGAATTTTTCCAGAATTTATTACTAAGTGTAATTACCTTTACAAAAATCGTTTATCAAAATAGTCCCAGAAAGTTAACTGCACATATATGCAGAAAATTTGCATTTGGTTAACTGATTTCAACACTTCAGAAAAATCCACAAAAATTCCTGGAAGTCCCCCATAACCCAAATATTACCTTTGTAAAAGAAGAGATCTCATCTCTTTATCGTTTGAAAATGAAAAATCCAAAACTCCAACTGATTTTCAGACCCGATTACTCAGCTTTGACACTTAATCTTATAAAATTCAAAAAGCTTAACTCCGGACCTCCAATGACCATGAAACTTACTCAGAAAGTAGACAAGTAGTACATATGTTTAAACTCAAAAATCAAATAAAGTCACGTTGGTATCATCAAGATTCACCCTACCCAATCCGACCCAAAAACTGGACAACATACTTTGAGACAAATTCAACAAAACCCTAACCCTTATAAACCTTAATCGACCCATCATTAATTCTAGGGTTTCCAGGTTTTTAACACTTCATTAATGATCAATAAATACAGATTTCTAGGGCTTGTTTAGAGTTAATATTCAGGTCGATTACTTACGGTTTCCAATTCGTTATTTTATGTAAAGAACTTCATGATTTCATGTGATTATCATTACGTATTACTTTGATCTCTTTAAAGCCGATTCATTAAGCATACAAGTGTTGGGATTCCACAGAAAATAAACGCAACGGAAGAATAAACGGAATCCCTAAGAGGATCGATCAAGTAACGTATATACGAAAAGAAAAAATACGAAGATCAAGGAATCAAAGTCCCATACCTATGATGTATCTGAAAAACCTTCGTATGATGATGATGATGATGAAGAGCCCTTCGTTCCAAGCACCTAAAGCAAGATGCCTCTACTTCACACGCCGGAACTTGATGGAAAAATCGACAAGCTTCCTTTCTTCAAGAATGCGGCTAGGGAAGCTTGTAGGAATTTTCTCTCTCAATGTATTCTTCTTATATCTTGTCTCTAAGATCAAGATGAAGTTTTCTACCCTACTCTCTCTCTCAAATTCGTGATTATGAGTTAAAGCAAGAAGAAGTAGTCATAACTCCTTTTTAAAGACTTTTATTTATAAAAAAAATGAAAGTCTTCCTTTAACACATGATTGAGGGTATCAAATACACCTCACATATGTCACCTAGTGACATAAAATAAGTATATAAGAGACAAGAGATGGAGGGGGGTTGGCCTTTGTAACACCCCAAAAGGCGGTTATTACAGTGCCGTGAATCCCACACTGGGACCCACCAGGCGATATCCAAAACAGGTTAAATAAATATTATTTGTGATACCGAATCACAACGAAAAGTCATTACTCCGTTTAGGAGTTTATCAAAATATGGCCAACGGCCTTACAATACACAGGATCCATAAACAAGTATAAACCATATGGAGATGGAAAATACTTCAAATACCAAATACAACCAAATAGTAATTTAAATGAAACAGGAAATAACACAACACGGTTTAACATAACCGGACAACAAAGATGAGGGGCCCCCGAACTAGTATCCTCCGAATCCATCGACGTCGAAAGGCTCTTCCCGTCACTTGCCCTTGCCTCGACCTAAAATACAATACAAGTATTTCGCCCAACACAGGTCGATATACATGATAATCAATTCTTCGACATATACAATTCACATATATAGATTTCAAAGAAATCATTCCGATCACAATCATACCCCTGCGTATGAAACGAATAAATACAAGCATCCAATATTATGGACGATTTATGGTATGGCTCAAAGATGGACATCACAAGACGCCCGATCCGAAATGTGTCCGTGCACATGTCCGCCCGTATATGGAATCCGAATATACGTCGGACAATGTACCTAATTAGCCTCACGAAACTACGTCCCGTGTGCATTACCCAACGCGGAATAATATCCGCCGATGACTATATGTGCACGGCTAAAAATCCTACACAAGAACCAATCTAACGCAGATATGATTAGGATATGTCACGATACAACATGACAACGAATTCAACAAATCACATAACCGATTAAGGATCAAGAAAACTCACCGAAGTGAAAATAAGGCCAACGAGATCAATGATTCAAAACGACGTGGGAATGCATCCCATGAAGAAGATGAATAACGTCAAGGACGAATATCAAATCACGACAAACATTTCATGAACAATTCATACATATGAAAGATATAACCATCAAGAATCTAATCATCATTATAACCAAGCAAGATAACTTGCCTCAAATCCGTAAGTGAAAGATAGTCCTTCTCCAAATGATCAAACGGACGGTATCCTCAGTTAAACACTCAATCGAACGAGCAACCTTGAATGAAACGTAATTCATTCAATAATATATTCACATAATATTAATATCAATTCGTAGGAAACGACGCCCGCAACCTACTCGAACAATTCACCCCCCCGTGAAGAATACCTTAACGATTAATGAAAGGTTTCCAAAACAACTAATTCATCTTCCAAAATCCGATTATCATACCAAAAGTGTCCTGAAATTCTCTTGTTATTCCATGAACAATAACATCTTCAATTTGCCAATAATATTGGTTTAAATCAAATTCTCATGTTCTTCAACATCTCTTATTACAAAAAGGATAGTCATAAAGAATTTGATACTCAATCTACCATGATAGTATCATTCATAACCAGCATCATCTACTTAAGAACACAATCTACTTAGCATGATGATGAACCACACTCTAAGTTATCAACACAATAGATTGATGAAAAGTTATTGTTATAAGATCCTTATCATCCTTCAAAGATTTGTGAAACTGAACAAATATGATCTGTTAAAGCTTCTAAGGTTTCTGGACTAGATCATCTAATCTCATATTTAACATCATCAAGTTCTTCTCAAGGTAAATAAATACTTAAAATGGTGTTTAATCACTTTATGGTATTAAGTTCTTGATGAAATCCAGTTATGAAGAAGCTAACCGATCCATCAACGTTCTCTTCGAGCTAAATTCGTCCGTAAGGTGAGTGATGACAACTACAACATGATTAAAATCACTATATCATCAAGAACACCTCCATCTCAAACCCTTATTATCATATTCATCAAAAATGCTTAAAGAGTTTAATTATAACCATGTTTTACTTGCTTAATCTACTCTAGGTGAAGTATATTTCGACATTAATAATCAACATAAGAAAATAATGCAGAGAAGAAAACACACCAACCTCCATAAATGAAGAATAACTTCAATGATATGAGAGAATATATCCCAAGCTTAAAAACAACTCCAAGGCTCCAAGAAAATGAGCTCCACTCCGAGATTTAAGGCTTGGAAATAAGTTGGTGAAGGTTTATAACGTTTTAGAGTGCAGAGGGATGATATGCGAAGAGAGAAATTCGGTTTGGTTCGTGGAGAAATGAAAACAGTGGGTCCTATAAATAGATCGTGCAGACTTAGCGCACGCTATCGGGACGCTTTAGCGTACGCTAAGGCCCTTACGTACGCTATCCGAACGATATTACGACGTAAACGGCTTTCGGCTACCGCCTTGAATTATTGCAGCCGTTAGCGTACGCTAATGAAGAATGGGTTAGCGCACGCTAGAAAAAGTAGATTCTCACCGACATGACACTCGGACCTAGATCGCATGCATGCTACCGGTTAAAAGGCTCACGTCTTGAAGTCAATCATTGCCGATTCCCTCTTAGCGTACGCAATGGAGGAAACCTTTACGCACGCTAAGTCACATGTTTAGCGTACGTTAATAATACTATGTAGCGTACGCTACATTAACAAAAATCCGAAAATGCAACACTCTAATAACATCGAATCATCACATATGAAATAACAACGATATGATATTCAAATCTATAATACCTCAACATAAAACTAAATGCAACGATTTCTAATAATCAGATTATCCAAATAATACAACGACAGGTAAAAATGAAAAGTTACAGTCGGATATTACATACTCCCCCCCTTAAAAAGAGTTTCGTCCCCGAAACTTAAGGGGTAAATAACTCGGGGTATCTTGCTCGCATACTATCCTCGGTCTCCCACGTAGCCTCCTTGACTCCGTGTCGTGACCACTGAACCTTCAGTAGGGGAATCGTCTTGTTCCGCAACTGCTTGATCCTCCTCTCGAGTATCCGTACAGGACGCTCCTCGTACGAATGATCCTCTGCTAAAACAATATCTTCGAATTGAAGAACGTGGCTCGGATCAGCAACATATTTCCTCAGCTGGGAGACATGAAACACGTTGTGAATCTTACTCAAGGTCGGTGGCAAGGCTAGTCGATAGGCCAGATCACCTACACGCTCCAGAACCTCAAACGGCCCAATATACCTTGGGCTCAGCTTGCCCCTCTTCCCGAAACGAAAAACACCTCGAGTAGGAGACACCTTCAATAACACATAATTACCAACCTCGAACTCAAGCGGTCTTCGACGATGGTCAGCATAAGACTTCTGTCTACTTTGAGCCGTTAACAACCGACTCCTAATCAAAGTGATCTTCTCACGGGCGGCTAACAACATATCGGGTTCCGTTCTGCAGATTCCGGCATTCGTCCCAACACAAAGGGGACCTACAATGACGGCCATATAATGCCTCATACGGTGCCATCCGAATCGAAGCGTGCCAACTATTATTATAAGTAAATTCCACCAAAGGCACTTGGGCTTCCCAATCGTCCTTCCAATCAAGAACACATGCTCTCAACATATCTTCTAGAGTCTGTATGGTTCTCTCCGATGACCATCACCATGGATGGAAAGCCGATCGAAATTCAACTGCGTACTCCATCGCACGATGAATCGCCTTCCGTAAATGTGACACAAATCGCCCGTCACGGTCGATACAATGCTCTTGGGGGTACCGTGTAGTCTCACAATTTCCTTAATAAATAGTCGGGCCAATCTCTCGGGCCCCATGTGTCCTTAATTTCCAAGAAGTGAGCTGATTTGGTCGACGGTCCACAATCACCCAAATTGTATTCATTCCTCGACGACTCGTCGACAAGCTAGTGATAAAGTCCATAGATATGTCTTCCCATTTCCATTCAGAATCGGGAGCGGTTTCAAAGATTCTCGGGTCGCTGGTGCTCAATCTTAACTCGCCGACAGTTAAGCACCTCAAACGAATTCGGCAATCTCACGCTTCATATTCCCCCACCAATAATTCTGCTTCAAATCCTTATACATCTTGCTAGAGCCCGGGTGAATAGAGTACGGGGTAGCATGGGCTTCTCTCATGATAGAGTTCTTCAATTCTTCGTCAGTGGGTACACACACTCGATTTCTAAAACGTATCAATCCATCCTCGTGGATCACGAATCCAGGGGCTTTCCCCTGGGTTACCTCATCCCGAATCCGAGATAAGAATGGGTCCGTAATTTGCTTCGATTTGATCATGTCATCAAGAGACGAAGAAATATCAAGGGTGCAAAGTTGTCCCTGAACACGCTGTAACCAAACTTCAATTTCTGGCCTCATAAGGTCCAACTGCAATTCCTCTCGTGGCCGTTAAACGATTCAAAGATCTGCTCTGTCTTGTCTTACGGCTCAATGCGTCGGCAACCACATTTGCTTTACCCGGATGATAAAGGATTTCGATATCATAGTCCTTGATTAATTCTAGCCACCTTCTATGCCTCATGTTCAACTCCTTCTGGGTAAAAATGTACTTTAGGCTCTTGTGGTCCGTAAAGATCTGGCAGGTAACTCCATAAAGATAGTGACGCCAGATTTTCAAAGCAAACACCACGGCTGCTAACTCCAAGTCGTGGGTCGGATAGTTAGCTTCATAGGGTCGCAATTGTCTCGATGCATAGGCGATTACTTTCCCTTCCTGCATTAGTACACATCCTGCACTGTCTCGACGCGTCACTATACAACACAAATCATTCAGTTCCCTTTCGTAACACAAAAACAGGTGCATAAATAAATCGACTCTTGATCTCTTCAAAACTCTTTTTACATGATTCTGACCACAAATTCTTCTTCTCCTTCCGCAGTAAGTTAGTCATAGGTTGAGATATTTTAGAGATTCCCTCCACTTATCGTCGGTAGTAACTCACAGCCGAGGAAACTACGAACTTCCTTCACGTTCTTCGGTGGTAGCCAATCTCGAATGGCTTCCGTCTTTTGTGGGTCCACTCTCACCCCTTCGGTGATATCACATGCCCGAGAAAGACAACCTCGGGCATCCGTAACTCACACTTAGAAAATTTCCCATAAAGTTGTTCTCGCCTCAAAGTATCGAGAACTTGGTGGAGGTGATTCTCGTGTTTCTCGTGGTCGCGAGAGTAAATCGAATGTCGTCAATGAAAACGACTACAAAGCGATCTAGATAGTTAATAAAAACTCGATTCATCAACTCCATGAATACCGCGGTGCATTAGTCACCCAAATGGCATCACCACGAACTCGTAATGCCCATAGCGAGTACGGAATCTTTGTCTTTGAAATGTCGACTCTCGAATCCTCAATCGATGATAACCAGATCTTAAGTCGATCTTAGAAAACACGGCACTCCTCAAGTTGGTCCAATAAATCACAATACGAGGCAAGGGATACTTGTTCTTGATGGTTACCCTGCTCACTCACGAATCAATACATAAGCGTAGGGATCCGTCTTTCTTCCGCACAAATAACACCGGTGCTCCCAAGGGGACGCACTAGGTCGAATATAGCCTTTGTCACCAACTCCTCCACTGGTTCTTCAATTCTTGCATCTCGATTGGAGCCATACGGTACGGTGCTTTTGAGAGCGGGGACGTGCTGGTTCTAACTCAATAATAAATTCCACATCACGATGAGGAGGTAAGCACGGCAACTCGTGCGAAATACATCGAGGTAATCTCGGACTACCTAATGTCGGCCAATTCAATCGATCGATCGGGCCGATTCGGTCATATAGCACCAATAACCAATACACCCTTGATTAAGCGCCACGCTTTCATAGCGCTGATGACTCTCCCAGAACGACTGGGATTATCACCTCGAAAAATACACTCGAATCCATCATCAGAAGTGACGGTAACCATCCGCTTGCGGACACTGAGTATTGCATCGTGACGATCCATCCAATCGATACCCAAGATTATATCATCCTTAGGTATATCGACTACAATCGATTTGACAACCACTCACGGTCGCTCAAACGAATCGGACAATCTCGGACTTCACGATTTCCAATAATTCTTCTACCATCGTAGACCAATCACGTAGGGCTCACAATTGATAACATGGTCTAGAGGTAAACGGCTTAAACAAGAAGAAGATATAAAGGAGTGTGAAGCACCGGTATCAAAAAGAACACACACAGTGGGAGTGGATCTTGAGTATACCAAATCATGCCGCCTCGGATCATCGCCTTTCTTCATCTCGTAAATCCCGGGTTTCGCAGCACGCACTGTGTACCACTTTGATTCCCACGGCCCATTCCCTTATTCGCCGGTGGTCCTGATAGGAAGCGACGGAGGCGTCCGGCTCGGGACAGAGGATTGAATAGGAGTATGAGATGCCATCTGGATCATGTCCGGCCCATTCCCGCAAAACGAGCACGGTGACCATTCTTCCCACAAGTATGGCATGTGATGGCGGGCTTTGGGCAATCGAAATTGATATGCCCCCGGCCCCCACGCTTATAGCACACAACAGATGAGGGGACCGCCGAGAGTGCGATCCACTGGCTTCGACGTCATGGGTGGACGATCGAGGGGTTTGGCAATGACCGGGCTTCTGAATGTCCCGGTTACTCTCACCGATTCTGGTTCTTGGACCTTTGTTGTTGGACCGTGGTTGTTTCTTGGAAATCTCTTTCGCGGTGAGTTCGTATTCCAGCCTTTTCGATGAACTCGTAAGGTAGTACAGTGGTGATTCAACAAATGCATTCTCATTCGGGGTTTAAGCCTCTAGAGAAAGTATTTGATCTTGTCGGCCTCTGTCGAATAATTGTCGTGGCAAAAGGAAGGAGTGCCTCGGAATTTCTCAAAGAACAGATAATACATCATCGTCTTCGACGGCCTGGGTTCAAAAGTTCCGGCTTTGGCCTCTGAGTGGCCCCGGATAGTAACGGTCTAGCATGAGGTTTTTAAATTCCTCCCAAGTGTAAACACCATCACCGGCCTTATCGAAAGCCACTGTATGAGCGCCTTTGCTAAGATAATACGCGGCTACCGAGACGCGATTCTCTTCCGGCACCCACCATCCGGAAAAGTTTCTCAAAATGCTCGATCCAATGCACTATGTCGGCAGGCTCGAGGAGCCTTCAAAAGTCGGTGGTCGCTGGCGAGAGATGTCGCCGATAATCCGACTCACGGGTCCGCCAATCACGGGAGGAGGGTGAGCCCTTGCCGCCGGCCGCAGCGGCCCTCGCATAGCTTCCATTAGTTGACCCATCTCGGGTCATCTCGTGTCATCATGCCCGCATTACGACGTAAGGATCGACACGTGCATCCCCGCGCCCACCGTGGTGCGATTGTTCCCTAGAAGGTGAACCACCGTCTGCGGAACTCCGATCCGCATTCGCGCGCTCGTTGGCTCGAGGTATTGGGATTCGGCCCCTTCCGCGGCCTCGTCCCTCTCGCCACGACCTCGCAGGTTTCTTTCCATACTGAAAGAGTCAATCATAATGGTAACTATAAGTACAGTTCAAGATACCAAAATTTATGCTGAGTTAATAGCAACAAGGAATCACATATTAAAGGGAAAATGGTTATCGATACCACGAATGCCGCACCGAATATCATATCGGTGTCAAGTCGAACAATTTCAATTGTATAATAAATTAATCATATACCACGAATTATCAATCAGATAAATCTTGTCACAATTCCTCGAAATAACATGATCAACAAAGAGACCCATACTGATATCAATATCATGCCAGTAATTAAACCATGGCTCATAAAGTACATACCGCATTTGGCTCGCAGGGTCAGGCGCTTGCACAGGTCACACGTGACACGAAGGTTTCTTGATACTAGTTCATTTCTCAATGACTCATGAAAGAAAACGACTCTCCGATACCATCTTCTGTAACACCCCAAAAGGCGGTTATTACAGTGCCGTGAATCCCACACTGGGACCCACCAGGCGATATCCAAAACAGGTTAAATAAATATTATTTGTGATACCGAATCACAACGAAAAGTCATTACTCCGTTTAGGAGTTTATCAAAATATGGCCAACGGCCTTACAATACACAGGATCCATAAACAAGTATAAACCATATGGAGATGGAAAATACTTCAAATACCAAATACAACCAAATAGTAATTTAAATGAAACAGGAAATAACACAACACGGTTTAACATAACTGGACAACAAAGATGAGGGGCCCCCGAACTAGTATCCTCCGAATCCTTCGCCGTCGACATGCTCTTCCCGTGCCTTGCCCTTGCCTCGACCTAAAATACAATACAAGTATTTCGCCCAACACAGGGTCAGATATACATGATAATCAATTCTTCTGACATATACAATTCACATATATAGATTTCAAAGAAATCATTCCGACTGTCAATCATACCCCTCGGGCGTATGAAACGAACAGTCACAAGCATCCAATACTATGGACGATTTATGGTATGGCTCAAAGATGGACATCACAGTACGCCCGATCCGGAAATGTGTCCGTGCACATGTCCGCCCCGTATATGGAATCCAGAATATACGTCGGACAATGTACCTAATTAGCCTCACGAAACTACGTCCCGTGTGCATACCCAACGCGGAATAATATCCGCCGATGACTATATGTGCCGGCTAAAAATCCTACACGATAACCAATCTAACGCAGATATGATTCCGGATATGTCACGATACAACATGACAACGAATTCAACAAATCACATAACCGATTAAGGATCAAGAAAAACTCACCGAAGTGAAAATAAGGCCAACGAGATCAATGATTCAAAACGACGTACTTGGGAATGCATCCCATGAAGAAGCCAGAATAACGTCAAGGACGAAGATCAAATCACGACAAACATTTCATGAACACTTCATACATCTGAAAGATATAACCATCAAGAATCTAATCATCATTATAACCAAGCAAGATAACTTGCCTCAAATCCGTAAGTGAAAGATAGTCCTTCTCCAAATGATCAAACGGACGGTATCCTCAGTTAAACACTCAATCGAACGAGCAACCTTGAATGAAACGTAATTCATTCAATAATATATTCACATAATATTAATATCAATTCGTAGGAAACGACGCCCGCAACCTACTCGAACAATTCACCCCCGTGAAGAATACCTTAACGATTAATGAAAGGTTTCCAAAACAACTAATTCATCTTCCAAAATCCGATTATCATACCAAAAGTGTCTGAAATTCTCTTGTTATTCCATGAACAATAACATCTTCAATTTGCCAATAATATTGGTTTAAATAAAATTCTCATGTTCTTCAACATCTCTTATTACAAAAAGGATAGTCATAAAGAATTTGATACTCAATCTACCATGATAGTATCATTCATAACTTGACATCATCTACTTAAGAACACAATCTACTTAGCATGATGATGAACCACACTCTAAGTTATCAACACAATAGATTGATGAAAAGTTATTGTTATAAGATCCTTATCATCCTTCAAAGATTTGTGAAATCGAACAAATATGATCTGTTAAAGCTTCTAAGGTTTCGGACTAGATCATCTAATCTCATATTTAACATCATCAAGTTCTTCTCAAGGTAAATAAATACTTAAAATGGTGTTTAATCACTTTATGGTATTAAGTTCTTGATGAAATCCAGTTATGAAGAAGCTAACCGATCCATCAACGTTCTCTTGAGCTAAATTCGTCCGTAAGGTGAGTGATGACAACTACAACATGATTAAAATCACTATATCATCAAGAACACCTCCATCTCAAACCCTTATTATCATATTCATCAAAAATGCTTAAAGAGTTTAATTATAACCATGTTTTACTTGCTTAATCTACTCTAGGTGAAGTATATTTCGACATTAATAATCAACATAAGAAAATAATGCAGAAGAAAACACACCAACCTCCGAAATGAAGAATAACTTCAATGATATGAGAGAATATATCCCAAGCTTAAAAACAACTCCAAGGCTCCAAGAAAATGAGCTCCACTCCGAGATTTAAGGCTTGGAAATAAGTTGGTGAAGGTTTATAACGTTTTTAGAGTGCAGAGGATGATATGCGAAGAGAGAAATTCGGTTTGGTTCGTGGAGAAATGAAAACAGTGGGTCCTATAAATAGTATGCGAGACTTAGCGCACGCTATCGTGACGATTTAGCGTACGCTAAGGCCCTTACGTACGCTTATCCGAACGATATTACGTACGTAAACGGCTTTGTGGCTCTGTCTTGAATTATTGCAGCCGTTAGCGTACGCTAATGAAGAATGGGTTAGCGCACGCTAGAAAAGTAGATTCTCACCGACATGACAAATGGACCTAGATCGCATGCATGCTACCGTTAAAAGGCTCACGTCTTTGAAGTCAATCGCTGCCGATTCCCTCTTAGCGTACGCAACAGAGGAAACCTTTACGCACGCTAAGTCACATGTTTAGCGTACGTTAATAATACTATGTAGCGTACGCTACATTAACAAAAATCCGAAAATGCAACACTCTAATAACATCGAATCATCACATATGAAATAACAACGATATGATATTCAAATCTATAATACCTCAACATAAAACTAAATGCAACGATTTCTAATAATCAGATTATCCAAATAATACAACGACAGGTAAAAATGAAAAGTTACAGTCGGATATTACAGCCTTAAGGGAAATTTCCAAGAAGACGGGTCGAATTTACTCGGCTCGTGTACTGGATGTTCGTCAAAACGAATCCCTCGTGTACCGGATGTTCGTCAAACGAATCCGTTTTATTTCCAATGTGTTTGGACTAATTAATTAATCCAATTAATTAATTATATCAAACACAAATATATATTTCTCTAAGAAATATAATTTATGAATTAAAGTAATCACCCATTAACTACTTACAATTCATTAGACCGCTATTTGATTTATCCGATAAATCAAAATTAGATATCTAATATCTAATATTATAAGAGAGATTATTAATTCACATTTATCCATCAATGATCCTATTGTGCGACTCCGTAGGTTCGTCTCAGCCGGCATTGGGAGGAACCAATGAGTGCGGGCAACACTTAGCCAGCCTAGCGGGCCGCACTGTAAACCCCGACTGAGAACGAATGAACGAATCATTCCGTAACCATTATGTCGTGAATACTATATACGTATAGACCCTTCATCGATGTCGGTCAAGTCTTAGGGTCACGGTAAAGTCAAACCCTCATTGACTAAACTCTATACATGTGTTAATGCAAATCAAGACCGACGATTAATAGCGTATCTAATACGACTATATCGTAATGCTTTGCCAAAGACTTATGATCTTATTTGCCATTAACCGTATAGACATTCGCTGCTCACTAACAGAGATAGAATCCTTTCTTGGCGTACAAAGAAAGATCGCTACTCGCCCGTATAGTCCGCACTTCGAGGTCGACTCGGCAATTAAGCAAATGAGTCTAACTACTCTAATGACAAACTAAACGTCACGGACACATCTTCTCTGAACCCTCAAGTCAAAGGTCCATGTATACTATCACAACCTTTCGATTCGTCATCGACTCTTCGAGAGTGAATACCGTGTGGTGAATCGAGTATGAGTCGTGTTCGAGTATACTGGTCCCACCAATATACTTATAACTATGCTATCAAGACGTGCACACGTCCTAGCATCAGTTATACAAGTCTTATTAAAACTTAATGTCCTGTTAAGTTTTATCGACTTGCGAACTAGTTAAGCATTCGAGCTCTAAACACTTCTAGTGCCTATCTCCTTATCTCTATAAGGAGTAGAATGTTCACTCTCAAATGCAAGGACTACTATTCTATATACCAAATCACAATGCCAGTGATATACAATAATATAGAAATAATAATTGCCTTATTAAATATAATATTCATAATTACAATACAATTGCTCTCACTCTCTCATCCTCTGAGTGGCATTCGAGGGCATATTCCTAACAACAAGACCATGAGAATCAATCATATAATAGAGATTAAATCAAGATGAATTGAACAAAGATGAAACCATACCCTCTTGTGATTGTTTGAAAAGAAACGAGTGGCAACTACCTCAAAATCAAACCGTACCAATCCCATCCAAACCCTTTCTCGAATAGATGAACCCACGATCAAAACACCATCAAATAAGCCACGAATCAATATCCTTTTACCCTTCTTAAATTCGGAAAAATGAAGGGAGAGTGAACAAGCCGCCAAGTGTAATTTTAGGGTTTAGTTGGTGTGTTTTATTATATTTTTGATTGAGTCGTTTGGAAGATGAGGGAAAATAGGAGATATGGAGCGTATAAAGTAGGGCTGCAGAACCGGTCGAGTATACCCGGGTTTGACCTGGGCCCAACTCGGATTTTTGGGCTCGACTCGGGTCGAGTTCGGCGCGATCTCTCAACTCGGTTTGGTAGTCGAGTCGGGTCGGGTGTACTCGACTACTCGGTCGGAGTGTTCGAATTTTATACTCGGGTTCGGCTCGACCCGAATCCTACCCGGATTTTGTACTAGACTGTGATTTTTTTTTGTTCTACGCTTCTTAGTTACTTCTTGTTCTTGGTAATTTTTTTCTAATTTTATGTTGGTTTTTTCTCTTGCTTTTATTTTTTAACGCTATGATTTTCTTTTCTTGTTTGATGTTTATGTAAAAAGTAAATTTTTGTAGAATAAAAAGATATGAGTTTTGCAGAAAAATATGCAGAAAATGTCAAAAAATAGATACAACCCGACTCGACCCGAATCCTACCCGACCCGCCCGACTCGACGAGCTACTTGGGTGACCCGAGTGTAACCGAGCGGGTCGAACTCGGTAGCCTCATGCGCTGCACGACTCGACTCGAGATAACTCGACCCGAATTCAAAAAATAAAAAAACCGACTCGAGTTCGGGTGTACTCGACTCGAGTCCGACCCGTTTGCAGCTCTAGTATAAAGTAAATAGGAGATCAAGAATTCCGGATTTTAGTGGTTTACCAAGTGTAGAATGATTCTTATCTTTCCTGGATATTATATGGGCTTAAGTTAGTTTTCTTTTAAGTGTTTTAAGGTCCAATGATCATATGTTAGAGTGTTGTGATAATTTCGTCCCAATAGATGTATTTTAAACGTGTGATTAGTGTTTCAAGTAGTTTTTGTATTTTAGAGTTAGTTAATTTAGTTACTTAGGTTGTAGATTCATAGAATGTTCTAATAAGTTCAAGATTAGAGGGGTAATATAAGGATTTCAAGTGTTTTAGATTTTTGGGTTTTACAACTCTTCCTCTAAAAAAAAAATTTCGTTCTCGAAAATTGATGTGAAACGAAATGGAAAACACAACGGACTGTGAACAGAAATGTGAAAGACTTGTTTCTCATGACTCTACCTTGTTGATGAAAATAGCTTCGGCTTCCTCAGAAAAACATACCACACTGAATCCGAATTAGAAGAATAGCATACCAAACGTAACAGATGATAATCGTATTCTCTCAGAAGAGGTACAGAGAATACGTAGGATTTGACGGATATATCGTCCGTGGAATTTGATTAGGCGAATCTGATGAGAACATATCTAATTGCAGAAAATATGAGGATGATACATACACTTAACTCTTCAGATTCTCAAATAGTCTCATCTTCAATATAACCATTCGAAGGTATTCTCATAAACAAACAGATCTTGTTCCTCAAAATCTAAAATCTCATATCATAACTCATAGCAGATCATAATGAAACAGATTCAACGAATGTGAAATGTACATATGGCAGAACATAGGTGTACTCCTTCATAGTAACAGATTAAATCCAAACCGACAGAAAACAGATCGTTGATAACGTCAGACGGCAGAAAACTCTACAACAGAACCTAAGATTCTTATCAGAAGCACAGAGGTCAACAAATGCATGTCGAGTATCCAAACGTATCAAAGCGCATATCGATGAAGGCAGATTAAACGTATAAGTAGAATGAACCTAAAGTCTCACTAAGAGTAGATAATCTCAATCAGATATCAGAAATTCTAAGGCTTCTAAGGCACTCCTCAAAATATCCTATGATCACAATAAGTGCACATTATATGATGTAAGTATTATCACGTTGGCCAGACGTCATAATACTAGCATCATATAAATATGCCCTCATCATACTTTATCTCAAGTCGTGAAATAACCAACTTATCTTAACCACCTAACAGTCCTTCTACCTCCACTACTAGAAAAAACACATTTTAAATCGGTTAAAATAGGCCTTTTAAATCGGGTCTCGAACCGTTATAGATCCAGCTGATGTAGAAAATCGACGCATTTAAGATCGGTTATTTAACCGATGTAGAAAATACTTTTTACATCAATTATTTAACCGATTTAGTAAGTGCAAATAACCGATTTAGAATGTCACATTCCAAATCGGATATTCAGAAACCCGATTTAAAATGACTGGCATTCTAAATCAGGTACTGCTTTAACGGATTTAGAATGTCTGACATCCTAAATCAGGTACTGCTTTAACCGATTTAGAATGTCGGACATCCTAAATCAGGTACTGCTTTAACCAATTTAGAAAGAATATACATTCTACATCGGGTTCTGCTTTAACCGATTTAGAAAAATTATATTCTTTTTAAAAAAAATGGCAGATTTAGAAAAGCCTTGTTCACAAAAGTGGAAATTTTTTTGAGTACCTGACAAAACTGAATTGTCTTCACAATCAACAGCATTACAAAACACAATATCTAAACTCAAACTGACAGAAACAAACATTAAGCAACTTTAACTGCTATAAACTTTGGACTCTAATAAAACTAACAATTCTCGTAATCAAGTCTAACATTAAAATGAAACATAATCAGTAAATACTAGTTAAGATTTGAATGTCTAAAATAGTTCAACAAAATATTTTTCGCGAGGATTCATAAGCTTCACAGATCTTGAATAATTGAGCAAAATGATTTCCATAACTTGAAAACTTGAAGATTCCTTCCGCATTTTATTGTACGAAGTTCAAACCTGACAGCACAGTCCATGGCAAACAAGTTAACATATAAAAATTATATGAAACATAAGTACGAAAATAAATGAAGCAGGATAAACACCACAAGAACGGAAGAGAAAGAAACTCACACTTATGTGATCTTTATATACTATTGATGGACCTCTTGACGAGAAACTCGGCACAAAATCCCTCTTCCATCATTTTGATATCTACTTGCTGACATTCTTAGATATAGTTCTTCTGACCTGTCACAATGACACAAGATATAACATCAGCATAGTGCAATCCATACTCGAAAATGAAATGAGCACATTAATCGATTAATTATTACCATCTTACCCGCATTATCCCGTGTGTGTATATAGTAGGTGATTTATGTCTATATCAAAAACATTGCATATTTATCAAATGATATATTTATGTGATCATTTGTCATATATGATAAATATTCTTTCACAATATCAATAATTAAAAAAAAATTGCATGCTCCAAAAAACTGAACAAATATACATTTATACATGGTCTATAATGTAAAACATTATAAATTTATAGATAATAAGACAATCATAAGCAAATATGTTGTCATAAATGATAAAACAATTAAATTCAGCACATACATTAAAGTCTATAATAATTTAAAAATGCATAGCTAATTCACTATTCTTCATCTTAATGCAACACACCCAAATTTGATATATAATTACACACTGATAGTCAGAATATACAGTTGGTAGCTTATTATAATCAGTGATATAAAACTATATATAGCATGATATATACTGATTATTGATAAAGAAACAATTAGAAGATAAATTATAAGCAGTAACAGTGTCTATAATCAGTATATTTAGTATAAATATGCAATTAGTACATCATCAAATCCCTACGTACCCGGTTCCCATATTCCTCTCTTACTACTTCAATAAAGATGTAAAATACAGAAAATATTGAGTCCAACGTCTTCGTACATCATCAATATCATCCTTCGAATAAGGCTCTTCCATATCAAATTTCTGCAAATTAACAAGAGGCCACCATTTGATCAAATATCCATAAATATTTTGAATGTCTTTGATTTTGAACAACTGATATTTTGCCATTTTTCCTTCTTTTATTGTCAACAACTATTGGGTTGTAAAGAAAAGAAGCAGGGTGGGGGGTGGGGGGTTCTGTTTTAATACACCAAAATAAAAACAGTGGGTTGTACACAATAAAGTACCTTTTCGAATGAGTCGACGATGTCTAATGTGATGATCTCCAACATATACCTCATAACAAAGTACTCACATGCCGAACCTCCAATTTGCTTGTGACACTTGAAAAAAAAAAGTAAAATGAACAATTATGATTATAAACATTTAATGCCTTAACTTAAATAAGTATAGAAAGTAAACATGTTTGAAAATTTACCTTTGAAAAAACCCATGTGGGCTTCTTTAATTTGTAAGTGTGCTTGCCTATAATAACTTGATATGCATCAAACGCTCTATGACATAATAAATAAAAAATTTATTTCAAAATAGGCACACAACACTATAAAAATATTTTTTATTCAACTCATACGTCTCAATCTTGTTGATCAAGTCCTTCTTGGGCTTTCTCCCTATGGAGCAGAACCAGGCGACGACATTCTGTTTCGTGCAAAGAACAATCAATTGCCAATGATCCCTGCAATAAATCCACATAATTTTTCAAACAGCCAGAAGTACTGTTGGATGATATTGTCGAAACTAACCATAATTGTCTAGTTGTTTGTTTCCTGATATGTGATAAGTTCCTAAATCTGATACAAATACAACGAACTTGACTAATATTTCAAGTACTTCGCGAGTCATGGAAATAAAAATAAAAAGTAGAGTTTAGCAAGGGAGAAAGTAAAGCAGGAAACAAAACAAACATAATGAATCTTTTGAGAAGCACTAGAAAAGCTGAAGTTTTTCTATTTCACTTAAACTAGTGTTACTTACTCGGCAAAGTACGGTGTAAGGAAACAATCAAAATCTCGTGCTGTAATTCTTGTCCTAACGTATGCTGCTATGTCTTGCTTATTATTGCCTGTGCTTTGAATGGTGAGTGGGCACATCAATCCATATTTCTCGTCTCTACCCAACAATTTCTACATGTTGTGGAGATACCTACAATAATATTGAATTTTTTGTCAATTTAAAAAATTCGCTACAGGACAAACATTTGAAGAAGTAAATATATACATTATTACATTTTGAAGCTGCGGAGAGTAGGATTTAGAATCAAATTTCTTTTCAACTTTACATCTTACTTCCCCACTAGACTGACATACATCTTTTGGGGGAAATAAATGAGCAAGGCGCTGAAGAAATCTATTTTATAAATCCAATGTCCGACGCAAAAACAACATGTCCCCAAATGAATAACGTGTGAGCTAAACAAATAGTGATGCCTCCCAAAAGAGAAACATTAGATACTACACATTGAGACAGTTGCATTATATTATATTCATCACATTAACTATATAACAAAACAGTGAAGAGTGCTAACATCCACATTATAACTTAGAGGCTATCAAATATATATATATATATATATATATCTAAAAACACACTGGAATATTCAAAGATGTACTATATACACGAAAAATCTTACAATGCAAAAAAATAATAAGAAGCAACCACAAAATTGATTTAAGCAACCACAAGATAATATTGACAAGGCGACACCAAAGTAAGCCTTGACAAAATGTTGAAAGATAAATAACATACTTATTGTAGAATTGCAAGATAGATACGCAAAGCTTTTGATTTTGCAACAACTCCATGATATCCTGTTGATAAATAAACAACTCCCTTTTCTCACCAATTATCTCGGCCTCAATATCTACATGAATGGGTTCTTTAATATCAACCGCGGCAAACCATATTAGTTTCAGCACATCAGTATCTGGTTGGGATAAGGGTTTTGGATCCACTTGTTTTGCCAAAGAAATACCCTACATATATAAAGGAAGCAAGAAATAGAAAACTCAAATCAAGTACAGTTTGATGAACATTCCATGTTCCACGTGCATAGTTGATCGTCTTTTTGTATTTTATCATGTCCCCATGACAATACAAATATTTGAAAAAATGTGTGGCTGGATGATGATGAAAGGTATAAAACATGATCTCTGGGTTGCAATTTATCTAAGTTTTTTGGTGTCCGGTTGTATCTTTGTCCTTATGATTAGATGTCTCAGGATGAATATGGTGAAATTATTTGCAAATTTCAATCTGAACATGGCCATTTGCAGTTGATTTATCTACTCCATATTAATTTGCTTTCATGAAACATGCAGCCCCATTTTGTAAAAATTACAAAACAGCCCCAAATTTCAAAACAGACCGATTTTGTATATATTACAAAACAGCCCCAATTTCTAGAAATTTTGTATATATTACAAAACAGCCCCAAACTTCAAAACAGCCCCAAACTTCAAAACAACCCCAAACTTCAAAACAGCCCCAACTTCAAAACAGTACTATTTTGTAGATATTACAAAATACACCCAATTTACACAACAGACCAAATATTTTATAGATCACAAAACAGCCACAATTATATATATACATATATATATATATATATATGTGTGTGTGTGTGTGTGTGTGTCTGTGTGTGTTACCTTATTTGTAATATTTTGTATCAATCTCCTTGGCCAAGCAATGAACTGGCTCGGCGCTTCCGCCACAACACTAACCTCATCCGTCGGGCATGGCACTCGTGCATCTCCCACTACAACACGTACCACCACCACCCTAGCCTCATCCCCATTCATTTGTCGGTGGTGTATGGTTGGCCCCAAGTTGTGGATGTGAGCATATGCAACTAGTCGCCTTTGAGGATCCTCCGCATATAACTCATACTCGTCGTTATCTTCGTTGTGAGTACCTTCTGATATCGGACCTGGAGCGCAACTCCCTTTTATGCTCTGGACTGCTGGAGAGCTTAGTATACCTTCCCCATGTGAGCCTATCATCATCATTAACTCTGCTTTCATTTGTTCCTTCATCTTTTCCCAATCTTTCTGCAATTCTTGTTGTGTTTGTTGCTTCACTTGCTCAATGATGACATCCAACTCCTCTCGTGACACCATTCCTGAACCTCTAGATTGGTGTAGCCGACTGAAATAGTCCTTAATGCCAAATCCCTTCCCAACACCTCTTACATGACCAGGGTGTTCCGACTTTCCTATTCCAACTGCAAGTATGTCGTTCCTCCCAGTAGGTGTGAAGCTACCCTCGGAGCACTGCTCTTCTAAAGAGTCATGTGCAGAAAATATTAAAACAATCATTGTACGTGATGTATTACAAGAAAGTTCAAGTATTTTTTTGAAAAGTATTTAAATAATATTTCGTAGGAGGGTTAATGTTTAATATAACATTTTTTAGTCGTGTGCTCAATATTTAAAGTATTTTTTAATATTTATGTTAGTTAAATATAGTAATATCAATACTTACAATCTTATCACAAACAACACGAGCATCCTCATTTACAAACTTTCCTTCAGGGTTAATGCGTGCTCTCTTCCAAGTCTCATGACGAGAGGGAGGAGATGGAGGGGAGAGAACAATAGATAGATCCGACGAAGCCTCTTTCCTCGCCCTAAATTTCTCATCAATTATTTTTTTCTTCAAATTCTTGTAGCCTCCACGAGATAATCTGTGTGGACACTTATTATTTGCTTGGATATCTTGAGCTTTGTTTGGTTTTGCCTATAAATATAAAAATAAAATATAGTGAAATAAGTGTATATCATTTATATTTTTGGAAGAGAAACATAAAAAAAAACACCAATCATCGACAACTCAACAAATTAAGTTACCAAAAACTCTGGAGTTTGACGCGATCTAACAAAAGCCTCCCAAGTTTCCGAATCAAGGAACTTATAATCCTCCACGTACGGAAGAATGCCCTGGAGACCTCCAAAAATATATCTGCCCAGGCTAGTCTTGAAGGCCCTCCAACGCGTCCCAGCATATTTTATCCACTCATCCTTCAATTTATCCTGATCAGGCACGTCAAATGTCTCCTACAATAATTATGGATAAAAACAAGTTGGTGTTCAATAAGAAAGGTACTACGTGACTACAATAAGAAAAAAAAAGGAAGAGGGACCATATTATGGCAACATATTGGGGAAAAATATGTTACCAGCAACGCTTGCCAAATCTGTTCCTTATTCGTATCGGGCACACTATCCCAGTCGTTAATCAATATGTTGATTTTGCTTCGTGCTAAGAAAGAGATATAACTGATAAAGTTGTCGACGCTTTATTTGTCGGGTCTGATTGGCTCCAAATGATTATCAAAAACCATCTTTACCTTCTGACTGGTACCCCTTTTAAGGGTAAGCTTCTTCATTCGTGTTCCCTTCCGCTTGATTTTTTTCGTGTTGTTTTCATCATCACCTCTAGATTCCTCCATTCACCTGTAAAAAAATACACCAATGAAAATTTTCACAAAAAACGAATCACGTTGTGTAAACTTGATCTACAGATTCATTAACTTGAAGTCAATCGATCTCCATGTGCCATCTGTTAGTGGGTTAATTTAGATTATCAAACCCGATTATTTTAGATTAGGGTTAATTTTTAAAAAGGGAAACAAACCCTTGATATTCAATCGGTTATAAAAATAAAATAAAATAAAATCAAGTTGTCTTTCAAAATACAAATACCCCGTAACATATGCTTTGATTTTACAAATGGCACGTACTGAAGGAGGTATTTGTACAAACCTTGAGGGGGTGATTGTAGTTCTGGCCGAGAACTGTAATTATTTATTTTGTAATTAGGCTAAATGTCTCGGGTAGTTTTGTTAATTCACCCAATTAATTGAAAGCATGAGGTTTTGATAAAAGCTTCTCCCTCCATCTTTTCTGGAAAAAATTTGCACAAGTAAATGTGGTGGATTCGACCATCTTTTACACGAAACCCTGTCTTTCACTTGTGCTCTAACAAAAGTTATTGATGACCCAGATCGGAAAGATGGCGAATCAAGGCGGAAATTTAAGTTCAGAAGGCTTGTTTTTTAGACATGCAGGACACAGGTACTAATAATATAATCGCGTTCACAATCAATGTTCTTGTATGATATTCTTTCTTACTGTAAATAACGGTTGCTCCGACAAATTTACAGGATAAGAGCGTTGACTTCCATTGGAATGCAGCCTATCCATGGATGATTGTTAGTGTATCTGAAGATGGAGAAAAGACAGGCGGGGGTGGTACTTTACAGGTAATCAGGAGAATTCTCAAGTTTGATGCTATAAATAGCCCTATGCCATATACTCCCTCGGTCCCACTTGGATAGGATATCTTCAAACAAAAATTTCAATATTCAATTAAATTTATATAATGTTCCTTAAAATTGAAGTTTTTCATTATATAAATTACAATATTAGTCGATTCATTTTTTTTTTAAAATGAGTAAGAATAAGTGGTTTTAAAACGACTTGTCTCTTTGTTAAAATGACTAAAATTAAAAATTTTACCTTGACCAAATTCCCACTTGAGAGGGACCCACATCCACATGACTCGAAAGTGTAATGAGCATAAGAGAATAATGAATATGAAGACGATAAGTAATGAATACGAAAGAAGTTTCTTGCGTCAGGAATTCTTAGATGATGAGAATGCTATGCTGTAATGTGCAAATGGACCTCCGACAGTCAGTACGTGTGATAATTTGTTAATATTCGACAGTGTGTTTAATTTGTTCGTTCCTATATGGTCTGTTTTATGCAAATATGGCGAATGATTGACCTGATTTATCGGCCAGAGGAGGAGGTTATAGAAGAGCTGGATAAGTTCAAAGATCATCTGCTGACATGCTCTGCTTCTTAATTTCAGATCTGGAAAGCCCAGTCTTAGTTAATTAACCCCTTAATTAGTAATTAGTTTTTAAATTCCGGTTATTGGGCTTGTTTTCCAACTTCTTGACAATTTAAATGTTTTTTTATTATGCTCTCTCTCTCTCTCTCTCAAAACTAAAAAACCTTGTGAAACAGAAAAACTTAAAAAAAAAAAAACTGACACCCAAAAAAACTGAATAACAAACTAGAAAACCAAAGTTTGGACTCCGTCTAACGAAATATATTCCATAAGACTGTCTCTCAAGTAAATTGTACATTTTGTTCTTATGAAGATTGCATAGGTACTTTCTAACCCTGGACTTGAGCGCTAATAAATTGGTGTGTTCTCCCATATCCCTTCCCGATGATCGTTTCTTGCAGCATGAACACAATCAAATTCATCTTCTTCATTTACGTCAGGTAGCCTTGATGAAAATTAAGGGATCTCAGAGATATCTTCTTCATCCATATCATCACCAAATATTTTCCTTTTACTTTGAAGGACAACTGACCAATTCTTGTTACTCGGGTCGGTGACAAAAAATACTTGCTTTGCTTGGCATGCCATGACAAATGGCTCATTTTTGTAGCCCACTTTACTAAAATCAAGCAATGTAAATCCTAACTCATCTACCTTCACACCGCTATTACCATCAACCCATTTACATTTGAAAACAGGAACGATAAATTTAATATAGTCAACCCTCCCATATATCTTCAATAATTCCAAAATAAGAGCTATTTGCACACAATGGGTTTCTATCTTTTGCGCTAGAGAAATACATTGATTCAGCCACTATTGTAACCCCACTATTCTGCATAGTACTCTTCTCATCTTTGTTTTTTGTGTGGAAGGAATACCCGTTTATGTCGTATCCGCGCCAACATATGACATCAAAGTTCGGTCCACCAGCTAACCATGTAACTATATCCGGAACTGAGTGATCATTTTCAACATGATCCTTGAACCAAGATAAGAATGTCTTGTTATGCTCATTCAACAATCACATTTCAGATTTTCGAGGATTTTGTTCTTTTATGAGTGCCTTATGTGCGTCTAAGTAAGGTTGAACTTCAGGAGTGTTTGTTAGGATGTATAGATGTGCTCATAGCATCTCTTCACGATCAATACTCTTCATTTTCCCCCACTGTGTTCCCTTTCCAAGACCTCTACCAT
This sequence comes from Orobanche coerulescens, assembly GCA_033398695.1. Taxonomy (NCBI): domain Eukaryota; kingdom Viridiplantae; phylum Streptophyta; class Magnoliopsida; order Lamiales; family Orobanchaceae; genus Orobanche; species Orobanche coerulescens. The sequence continues at coordinate 68,848,109 of CM065809.1, forward strand.
CGTGGCGAGACTTAGGAATCCCAACAGATTTCGTTTCAGATAAATATTCGTTACAAAATTCAACAGCCTCTTCTGCAACATATCTTTCAACAATAGAGGCTTCCGGCCTACGATGATTTTTCACATACCCCTTAAGTATTTTCATGTATCGCTCAAATGGATACATCCATCGTAAATGCACAGGTCCACATAATTGCATCTCCCTCACTAGATAAATGATTAAATGTACCATAATATCGAAAAAAGAAGGTGGGAAATACATTTCAAGTTGACATAAAATAATTGCAGCTTCATTCTCAAGATCATCCAATACCCGAGGGTCAATCACCTTCATACAAATAACATTGAAGAAGAAACACAATCTACTTATGGTACGTCTTAATTTCTTTGGGAGTATACCTCGAATAGCCACAGGTAAAAGTTGTTGCATCAACACATCATGGTCATGAGACTTTAAGCCTACCAATTTCAGGTCCTTCATTGACACCAACCTCTTAACATTCTAAGAATAACCTTGAGGAACTTTTATGCAACGTAAGCACTCACAAAAATTCTTTTCTCCTTTTTAGATAATGTATGACAAGCTGGTGGTAGATAAGTTCTCTTACCGCGCGGTACTGGAGCTAACTCCTTTCGTATTCGCATATCAATCATATCCTTTCACGCATTCATGTTATCCTTAGTATTCCCTTGTATGTTGAGAAGTGTTCCTATAAGACCATCACAAACGTTTTTCTCCACATGCATCACATCAATACAGTGTTTCACTTCAAGCTCTTTCCAGCACGGAAGCTCAAAAAAGATAGATCTCTTTTTCCATGAGCTTCTCTCAACAGGCTTTTGCGTCTTACCAAGTGTCACATTAATATCTTTCACTCGCTCATACACTTCCTGTGAACTTAATGCTTGTGGAGCAGCTTTAAACTCTTGTTCACCGTTGAAAGATTTCTTCAATCTACGATAAGGATGGTCCGACTTGAGAAATCTTCGACTACCAAGGTATACAGTCTTACTTCCGTGCTCAAGTTGATGGTAGCATGTGCCTTCTTCACATATAGGGCGCGCTTTATGCCCCTTAACACTATAACCAGACAAGTTTCCATATGGTGGGAAGTCATTAATTGTGCACAACACCATTGCACACATCTTAAAAGTTTCATTTTTATACGCATCAAATACATCAACACCTTCCTCCCACAACATTTTCGAGTCTTCAATCAACGGCTGCAAGTAGACATCTATATCATTTCCTGGTTGCTTTGGACCAGAAATCATCATAGACAACATAATGTACTTGCGTTTCATACACAATAAAGGAGAAAGATTGTAAATGGCCAATAGAACCGGCCAAGCACTGTGCTTGCTGCTAAGATTGCCGAATGGGTTCATACCATCAGTACAAAGTCCCAGTCTCAGGTTTCTTGGCTCATTGCCAAATGAAGGAAACAACTGGTTAATTTTCTTCCATTGAGGCGAATCACCCGGGTGTCGGAGCTTCCCATCAGTTATCCTCTCGTCTTCATGCCATCTCAAGTTTTTTGCCTCCTTTGCACTAGCAAACAAGCGTTTGAATCTTGGTATTATTGGGAGATACCATAACACCTTTGCAGGTGATTTTTTATTACCAACATCAGAACTAGCATCGCCTTCACCGTCGTTTTTGAAACGTGAAGTCCCGCATACTGGACAGGCATGAAAACTTTTGTACTCATTTCGGTACAAAATACAATCATTAGGACATGCGTCAATCTTCTTATACCCCATGCCCAATGGGCACAAGATTTTCCTCGCCTTATAATTAGAATCTGGTAATTCATTATCCTTCGGAAGCATATGTTTTAACAAACAAAGTAACTCTGTGAAACTTTTGTCACTCCACCCATGAGATGCCTTCAACGTGAACAATTTCAATACGGCAGACAACCGTGAAAACTTTGTACAATTGTTGTACAAAGGCTTATCTGCATCAGCGGACAAGGTCTCACATGTCTTGTATGCACGTGCTTGCTCAAAGGCCTCCGCGCCAACATCATTGATCATGTCTTCTAGTCGATCATACATATTCTCATCAACTTCTTCATTTCGGGATACACTTGGCATTTCAAATTCAACATGCCATATCCATCGTGTGTAAATCCTGTTCAAACCATCACAGAGGACGTGTTCTCTGATTTCTTCAATACATAATCGTCTATCATTCAAACAGTTGACACACGGACAGTAAAACCTCCCATTATTGTTTGGAACATGTCTCCTAGCAAACTCCAAAAATTCTTCCACACCATTCTCATATTCATTACTTGTTCGTGCAACATTTATCCAAGTACGATCCATAATTACCTAATTGAGAATAGAGTTCACACGATATTAGTTTATGAGAGGGTTCAAGGTAAGAAATATCCAACAATCTCACTGATAAAACTTTACAATATCCAACAAGATATTTAGCGGTCTGAATTTTTGATGAGGCTTTCAAGATACATGGACTTTATATTTAAGCTAATCTTAATAATAATATAAATTACTTTCACTTGTACACATTAATATCAATGGGTTATTTTCTCGCATTCTTTGTTGGTTATTTTCCTTCATAAGTTGTAAGTAAACGGGATAATTCATTTAACATCCGTCCCATACAACCACTGTTAATATATTTATTTAACAGCGATTTTCTTGGAAACTGCTGTTAAAGTTGTCTAAAAAATTACCAAATTTGCCACCACGTTCATTTAACAGCGGTTTTCGTGGAATCACAGTTAAAACACTTATGTGAAATGTCAGTTTTATAGTAACGTCATTAATTTCAATTATGTATAAACCAACAAATAAGTCCATCCTAAAAGATAACACATAACCAAAAAACACTCCGATTTTCAACATTTTATAAGCCGAGGAACAATTTTTCTTATGATTGTTTTCATGTTAAAAAACATTGTTATCAAATACCACAAGAATCAAGAAACACGACCTTATAAGGGGGGAAAATTATAAGAATCTCTGCACGACAGTCACCTGTGTGGCACTCCACTCAAAGCATTACTAACCAAAGTGCGCAAGAAAGAATAAGAATTTCATTGTGTTTGAACCTATAAGGATACAGGCTCAAGCTAATTAAATCTAAAACAAGAATAAGAGAAGCAACCCATCATGCCTTTCACCCATCATGCATATAAAGATGATCTTTCCTGAAAAGGAACTAATGCCGCTGATAGGAAAGACATAGACTGTATGCCCACTTAGCGCTCTACCACTTAAATTCAATGACGGACTTAACCTACCTTTCGCCATTCGACCCCACTAACGGAACACTCTCTGACTCCTACTGACCAGCTAGTGCGCAATGACGACCAGCCCGCAAGTTACTATCTTTTCTTTTGTTAGCTGCTATTGATTTTCGTAATAGATAATGAGACGAACAGGATAGTGATAATGAGCTATGAAGAACCGATATTCCTAAAAGGTCGAAGTATGATATGAAAAACGGAGAAAACAAAATCTCAAACCTAATATCATGACAAGAAAAATTGAGAAACCAAAATCCATATTGATATGAAACATACCGATATTCAAGCAGCTTTACCGGATGAGGGCTAGGTGCTTTCTAAGCAAGCTAGTATCGAATCGCAGCTCGTCCCTATTTGACTAGAAGGAAGCTAACCGGCGCAATATTTTTTTTCAGGAGATGAATCGCAGCTCGTCCCTATTTGACTGAAGAGGGGCTCGGCTTAGCTCCAGTCATGCCGGTTGAACCGTGAAGGAGAAATGGAGTATCCGGGGGAGAAGGTTAATGAACGGGAGGAGATAAATTGCAGAATGGGGGAGATGTGAAGGAGAAGGAAATAAACGGGGGGAGACGCAGTGAAAGGAGAAAGGAATAAATGGGGGAGAAGGTTAATGTCTTAAGTTGGCCTGTTTAATGTGTTGTTATATGACATCGGTTCTTTATTAACCGATGTGAAGTATGTATATACTATATCGGTTTCTGATTAACCGATATAAAAGACGGATATTTTAAATCGGGTCCAGATTAACCGATTTAAAAAAGTGATATACTAAATCGGTTCCCTAATAACCGATGTAAAATGAAACCTAATCACTTTTTAAATCGGATATATTGCAACCGATCTAGAAAGTGCGATATAAAATGGTATTTTTCCACTAGTGCTCCTAGGGTAGGTCCGAAACAATCATCATTACGGATTCAGAATCAGAGAAACAGATCGCATAAATTACGTAACGGAACCTAATAAGTATCATTAAATAAAATACGTCGTCAAAAGCATCAGGCCTTCCATAACCCGTCAAGATTCCCATAACAAACCATCATCAAACATTCGCAGAACGAACACAGAACAGAAGAACTTAAGTCATTCAAAGGATCTTATTATCAGGTAATGGAAACTTAAATGGGTTAAGCAGAAATGAATTACGTCATAAATAACTTCATCCTTCACATAATCAACTTATCCGAACCTAAATGTTTGCTTCAAAATCCATTCATTCAAATACATGAACTCAAATCTCTCCCAAGTCCGAGTAGTCTGTCTACGTTTGTCCATTTGATTATATGGTGAAAAGAAATTATAAACTTGAGTCTGGTTCCTCAAGCCTTCGGCAACTCTTCTTGGAATTGTGGTGTAGTAACATGAGTCTCTGATACGATCAATGTGCCTCCTTCCATCTGCGAGTCTGCTTCTGCTATCAATTCATCTTAGTACAACTAAAATGAATAGAGAAGCAAGACTGCGTGTCTTCGACAGGTCTTCTAGCACAGCTCCAGGTTTTAAGGTAAACACCGCCGCTGCCAACTCTAGGTTATGTGCTAATAGTTCGTCTCCTGTAGTCTGGTTGTCTTGATGCCCAACTTGCTGCATAAGGTATAATCTGTAATATCCGGATTTTCAGTATAAATTTTTCGCGTTATTTTATCTAAGATATACTGCATATCTTGGTGTCTATACAATATGGATAAAATAAATTGAGAACTGAGACAGCTGTATTGGTATAATTTTCGTAGTTGTTCGACAATTATATTGAGGATATCGTGTATCCGGTTATTTTAATTTTGACATCGGGTCTATCATATAAGAATATTATTGGATTGAGTATATGTATTCAGTATGTGAGTGTACATATCCAGTATGTCGAGACGTATGAGAAGAGTTGGAAATGGCTAAGTATAGCCTGATTAGCACGCGCTATTATTCAAATATAGCGCACGCTATCGTTTATGGTTAGCGCACGCTAGAGGCAGAATGTAGCGCACGCTAGTGCAGATCAGACTAGAGGGAATCTACGTGTGGACCCGGATACTTTCGGCGCATGTTCCGATAGGGTCAACGGTTGTTTGTCCTGAAGGATTAGCACACGCTAAAGCATGAGGCTTAACGTACGCTAATTGTAGATCAGTCAAAGGGAATCTTATCCTTGTCAGATGCTTTCGGCAAGTGGGTCACGAGCATCTTCGTGGTAGGTGTAGACTGTAGCAAGTCAACTGATATTAGCGCACGCTAAATGCAAGGACTTGCGTACGCTAGACAGTGTAAGTTACGTACGCTAATGCAATGGCATTACGTACGTAAGCACATGTACGAAGCCAGACAGTAGCCCTTGGACTGTGATAGCGCACGTTAACAAAGTCAGTTAGCGCACGCTAAACATAAGGTTTAGCGCACGTTAGTAATTTGTTCTATATAAGGGGATAGACGGGTATTATGAAGCATTTCGTCCATTTCTTTCCTTTCACTCGATAGAGAGAGCTTTGGGAGGTACTTGAGGTCCAGAAACACTCTGAGATGATGATCTTTATCAAGATTAAGATAGAGAGCATGGATTAAAGCCTTGTTCTTCAAGTTATTCATGATTCTTTGAATGAAGTTCAAGTGTTCTTCTTCTTGGTTCATCTAATCCAGGTAATTTTCGTATCCCTTTGATAGTAGTTTGTTTTTAAGGACGATTACTTATGAGAGAACATGTTGGATAATCATGTGGTGATTTTTATGAGACCTAATGGGATTATGATAAGAGTTTTCGGATGTTATTTAAGATTATTCATGTTTATTGTGATTCGTTTAACTTTATGAGATTGAATTTGGAAAAAGTTATTGTTAATATTGGAGTATGATTTCCTTTTCATTCGGATTCGTAGTCGCAAGGTGTTAGTCGATGCTTGGAATGCATGCCACTATACAGCATTATTGCACGCTAAGCTTACTGGCTAGCGAACGCTAATGGGAGCAACTTAGCGCACGCTACGTTATGCGTTTAACGTACACTAAGTAGGCAGCCAGTGCAATATTTTTGTGTTGTGATTATGAATTCGTAATGGTTTGATTTGGTTTGTTCAGACTGCGTTTATTCGAGGTTTTTGTTGAACCGTTGAGTTCTATTGGTTGGTTATGTCGGTTGTTGATTATTATCGGATGTGTTGTCATTTGATTATTGCATTAGGTTACGATAATTGATCGTGGATTATGACTGTTGTGTTGCGGTTAAGGCTGAGGAGTTCGTAGTTTGCTTTTGATCAGGGCTGAGGAGCTCGTAAACAAAGGCAATGGGTTCGGTAACAGCTTCGTGGTATCGGTATCGAGGCAAGTTTGCACTTGTCCAGTTTATAATATTTGATGAATGGTTTCGTTTTCATTTTATTTATAATTCGTATAGCAATGTTGTTAGAAATGTAAGTTGTTGGGATAATGGTTTGTATATCGTGCTCTGGTTTGTATTAAATCATAAGGTATATGATTTAATTGTGTTCAAGGAAGACGTGAGTTATCTTTGGTCAAGGATATAGAATATCAGGTATTGAGGATAGTTATCGTGATGACATAAGTATCAGGATAAAGGTTTATTGGTATTGAATGGATGGTACCTTATTCGAGATTATTCATATAACTGTGTATTCGTTCAGGGATGTTTGTTTGTGGAAAGGATATTGTCTTCGTCTTTGAGGTAATGTAAGTATTGTTCAGCTATGAGGAAAATTATTCTGGTGAATTATTATATATGTTGTACGATGATGTTTCGTATATTGGGATTCGTATTGATTATTTCGTTGAGGGATGATGATCCCAGGGCTGATTGTATTGATATCATTGATCATGTTGATCATTTGTCGGGGATGATGATCCCAGGATTGTTGTTTTGGATATTGATTAGTCGTGTCGACTTTTCTTTGTCAGTTTGTCTTGTTCACTTCGGTGAGTCTTTTGATCCTTATTGGATATGTGATTCTTTGAGTTTCGTTGTCATGTTGCATCGTGACATATCTGGAGTCATATTTGTGTGCCGATTGGTTATTGTGTAGGATTTTTAGCCGGGCACATGATGGTTATGCGCGGATGTTTCCGCATTAAACCGTGCACACGAGACGTAGTTCGTGAGGCTAATTAGGTACATGTCCTACGTATATCCTGGATTCCGTATACGGGGTGGACATGTGCACGGATACATTTCTAGATCGGGCGTACTGTGACGTCCATCTTTTGAGCCATATTGTTGGGCCGTTCATAGTCCATGTATGATTGGATATGTTCGACGGTTGGTGACTGGTTGTTCATTGTCGTGAGGAAATCCCTCACACTATGCCGCAAGTGCACGGTGTCAACAAGTAATAAAGTGATAAGTAAGATATCGTTCCTTCGAGGACTGATTTCACTAAGTACCAAAATATAGTCAACTCGTAATTTTATTTGAAGAACAATTATATAGAATTTATTTCTAAACTAATTGCAGAAAAAATAAATAGAAAATAATAATAGTAATAATAATAATAAGGGCGTAGGATTATGATTTTCACCTCAAACAATCAGGAATGATTTTTATGTAATTCAATTCACTTTTATTCAATCGATTGTAAGCCAGGAATTCCTAAATTATTCTAAAGCCTTTCTCAATGTCGATAGAAAATACTAAGAATTTTTAACTCGATATATCCCTATTCGAATTAGATAATTAATAGCTAAAACAGTTCATGAATTACCACAATAAACAGGCTTCACAATTCCCATGAGTATATCCCTATCTCACGAAAATCATGATTTTTTTCACAAGAACTATGCCTAAATTTCATCTCCCGAATCCATAAAGACATTCAAATCAATTCAACTATTGGCCAGACAATTGAAAGCATTAAACACAATGAGACAAATCCAACTCAATACGAATAATGCGTGACTTGAAATAAAAATAAATAAATAAAGCCGTCATGTAATCGGCTACAATCTGTAATACCCTCACCTTTAATATTGTATTTCATGATTTAAGTTAAGTATTTTCGCACCATATCTGTGATGTTGTAGCAAGTACCGACGAATTATGTTAAATTGGATTCATGGTCATTCATACTATATTAGTTGTTGGGTGATATTGCGAGAATTCCATTTATGCTTGTTATAGTACTTAACGTACGTTAACATGTATTCTTAACGTACGCTATATAGGCCGCCTTACGTACGTAATATCAGTACGTTAACGTACGTAATGCGGAAGATCCTCCGGCAATCCGCCTTTCGGCGGGTGGGGTCGAGCAAGGGTAGGTGGTCGGGAGTCGATCGCGGCGGCCAAGTCAACGGCTATTACGTGCGTAATATACGCCTTGTTACGCACGTAGCGAATGCGTGTTTTTAGGCAGGGAGATTTGATGAAATTGGTTACGTCGTAATGATCATGAGATTACGTACGTAAAGGCTGTAACGTACGTTAACCTCGTTCGTTAACGTACGTAATGTCAAGTTCAGATTATAAATGTATGACTTGACATTCACTTCCTACTCGACCTCTTTCAATCTCCCAGCTTAGGAACGATTCCTTTCCTTTCCAACTTCATTTCTAAGCCTTCCTAACTTGTGTTGGAGCTTCAACACTTGATTGGTGACTTGGAGAGCTAGAGATTGAAGTGTATTCCTTGGAGTGTTGGTGTTGTTCTTCATTTTAAGGTTGGTCTTTCTTTAACTCATATCAATTCCATGCTTATGATGATGTTAGTAGATAAATACTTCACATAATGTTAGTTTAAACTAGTGTAAACATGATAAGTTAATTGAATCATACTCAAACCAAGTAAAGATTAACTTTGAAGGTATTAGTGTTACTTCTTGATGTAAATAACTTCATAATGTGATTGTGTTGATAATGATATACATAAAACACGAGGTATAGCATGATAATCGGAAGTTGATTTTAGTCTCAACACTAGGAACATGTTAGGGATGATATCCTTAATGATTAATAGTGAGAAATGTTACATTTGTCTTGAACATTCTATTGATTCTTGGCCTCTAAAACCTTTGTAATAAAATTGTTGGAAAGATGATATTAACCCTTTGTAGATGATCTTTGTTAGATGAATGAAGTTACTTCAAAAATCTCAAGTATTCAATGATATAACTAGGCTTTTAACAAATTCTTCAAAGTAAAACAATGAATGTTGATAGAAGGAAGTTGTAATCTTCATATGTTCGAATCTATCGATTTCGTTAAAGGGCGTTAATCGCTACATTGATAGGTTGATAATGTTCTTAAGAGAATTGTGTTGAATATGATGATACAAATGCGGTAGATGAATAGCCGAATCCCATTTCATTAATCCATGCATGTCAAGAGGCGTAAATTAAGATGATGTTCTTAATTCACTAAAAACTTAAACTTATGTTTCATATAGTAATCAAGTTTTGAATGAAATCGTTGGTAAATAATGAAGAATGTAATTAAACACAACTTATATCGTAATTGGAAGTGTCGATGATTTGAAAACGATATTTTCACGATATTGCATTAATGATAAACTAGACATCAAGAATTTGACATTAAGGTTAGAATATGTAATGATCATGATAAACATACGATGATTTGTAATAAGAACATTAAAATGATCGATGGGATAATCGATTTATTCAAGTAAATTTATGAATATTGTTTACGCGATAATACCATTATCGTACGAATGTGTTGTTGAATGAATTATATTTCATTCAAGGTTGCTTGTTCACGTGAGTATTGTTAGACGAGGATACCGTTCGTTTGACCATTCGAGGAAGAATTATTCGTCTACTGAATTGAGGCAAGTTATCTTGCTTGGTTATAATGATGTGTGGATTCTTATGATGATTATGCATTTCGTGTATATGAAACACCTATAAACTTGTGTCTTGTGACTTGAGGTTGTTCTTGATGATGTTCCGTTTTCATCATGGGATTGTATACCCAAATTCGTACTTTTGGACCCTTGATATCGTTGAGCTTTGTTGACACTTCGGTGAGTTGTTCGCTTTCTTGGAAAAAGTGTAATTCGTTGAGTTTCGTTGTCATGTTGTATCGTGACATCTCTGGAGTCATATCTGCGCGCCGATTGGTTATGTGTAGGATTTTTAGCCGGGCACTTGATGATCATGCGTGGAGGTTTTTCCGCATTTAGATCGTGCACACGAGACGCAGTTCGTGAGGCTAATTAGGTACATTGTCCCACGTATATTCTGGATTCCGTATACGGGGTGGACATGTGCACGGACACATTTCCGGATCGGGCGTACTGTGACGTCCGTCTTGAGCCATATATGTGGTTATCTTCGACAGTTTGGGACTGACTGTTTATACGCCTTCGGGGTATATTCAGTAGTCGGTGAATTTCTTTGAAATCAATATATATGAATTGTATAATGTCATGAGAATTATTATCATGTATAGCTGACCCTGTGGTTTGGGGCGAAATACTTGTATTTCAGGGCGAGGAAAGGGCAAGGCACAGGAGGAGCACAATGGCGACGGAGGATTCTGATGTATGCTATTTCGGGGGGCCCGAGTCTTTTGGTTGTTCGGTTATGTTTTAAGCGTGACTTTCGTTTTATTTTTGTGTCGGATGAATGTACTAAAACTTGTTAGGTACTGCCCATCGTCATATGGTCTGTACCGTGTTTGGATCCTGTGTATGTTTGCTTGTATTTAAAAATATGAATAACTCATACTCCACACCGGGGTTTTGATAAATATTGTGGTACGGTGCCACGTTGTCAGATTTTAAGTGTATATTGTGATATTGCCTGGTGGGTCCCAGGAGGGATCCACGGCACTGTAATGGGCACTGTTTTTGGGCTGTTACAGAAGATGGTATCAGAGCGTGTGTTTTATTTTGAGTCATTGTAGAATCGAAATAGCATCAAGAAAACTTCGTGCCACGTGTAATCTGTGCAAGCGCCTGACCCGTCGAATGCGGTATGTTCTCATGAACCTTAATTTGATTACTGGCATGATATTGACGATGTATTGGTCTCCTTACTTACCTTGGCATCTTACTACCATGAGGCAAAATTCATCTGTTTGAAGAAAACCTAAATTAATTATGTGATGTTTCGACTTAATGTTGATATGATATTAAGTATGTAACACTTGTAGTGCCAGTGATTCTTTACAACTGCTTTGTTGGATAGGAAATTCCCTGTTGTTATTAACTTAGCATGAATTATGATTGATAAATCAAACTGTACTTGTGACTTGATTCTTTCAGTATGGAAAGGAACCTTAGAGGCCGTGGCGAGGGGGACGAGGCCGCGGAAGAGGCCGAATTCGATACCACGAGCTATGACGCGCGAATGTGGAACGAGTTCCGACGGTGGTCGCCTTCTCGGGACCAATCGCACCACAGGAGAGAATGCACGTGCGATCCTTACACCGTGATGCGGGGGCATGATGGCCCGAGATGACCCAAATGGGTGGTGATGGAAACTATGCAAAGGAATACTGCGGGTCGGCGGGGACAACGGCCTCCGCCTCGGGTGCTGGCGGGATCGTGAGCCGGATTATTAGCGACATATCACGTCAGCGACCTCCGACTTTTGAAGGCTCATCCGAGCTGCCGACATGTACCTTTGGATAGAGCATTTCGAGCTGTTCGAGATGGTGGAGTGCCCAGAGGAAAATCGAGTTCTTTGTGGCGACTACTACCTCGATAAGAGTGCCCATACTTGGTGGCTTTACGTGAGGCTCGCCGAAGGCGCGAGTACTTGGGAGGAATTCAAGAATCTTATGCTAGATCGTTACTATCTGCACCCCTCCGTGAAGCTAAAGCTGTCCGAATTACTAAACCCCGGCCATCGGAAGACGAGGATGTGTTAGCAATTCTTTGAAAAATTCCAAGCACTTCTCCCTTTTGCTACGTCAGTTGTCCGTTCGGAAGCTGATAAAATCAAATATTTCCTCAAGAGGCTTAAACCCCGAATGAGGATGCAATTACTCAATCACCACTGTACGACCTTGCCGGAGTTTATTGAGAAGGCTTTGGAGTATGAACTTACCGCGAAGGAGATTTCTAAGAAGCAGCCTCAGTTTTCCAACAAGAGATCCAGGAACCAGACCCAAGGAGACAGCAACCGGGGGGTATTCAAGAAACCCCAGCCCGTACCAAATCCTTCTGAGCGGCCACCTATGGCACCGAAACCGGCAGGAACGCACTCTCGGGCAATCAGCTCACCTGTCGTGTGTTATAACTGTGGGGACCAGGGGCATATCAGCTCCAAGTGTCCGAAGCCGGCCGTTGCCTGTCACACTTGCGGGAAGAACGGTCATCGCGCTCGCTATTGCCGGGGTGGACTCGGGCGTGCCCCAGCAGCATCTCTTGCTCCAGTACAGTCTTCTGTTCAGGAACGTGCTCCTCCATCCGCTTCTTACCAGACTACCGGGGCGAACAAATGGATGGGCCGTGGGAATCAAGTTGGTACACCTGCTTCCGGGGTTGCAAAACCCAGAGTTTACGAGATGAAGAAAGCCGATGATCCCGAAGCCAGCATGATTGCAGGTACTCTCGAGATCCACTCTCAGCCCGTTTGTGTTCTTTTTGATACTGGTGCTTCACACTCCTTTTTGTCTAGTTCTTGTTTGAGTCGTTTGCATTTGAATCGTGTTATCAATTGTGAACCTTATGTAATTGGTCTACCCGATGGTAGAAGAATTATTGGGAGTCGTGAAGTCTGAATCGTCTGATTAGCATGAACAACCGTGAGTGGTTGTGCGACTTGATTGTGGTGGATTTACCTAAAGATGATGTAATCTTGGGTATTATTTGGATGGATCGTCACGATGCCGTCCTTAGCGTCCTTAAGCGAATGGTGACCGTCACATCGGATGTTTGTGTCGAGTGTATTTTTCGGGGTGATAATCCCAATCATTCTGGGAGAGTCATCAGCGCTATGAAGGCTATGAGATTACTGAACCAGGGATGCATTGGTTATTGGTGTTACATGACTAAGACAGCTGACCGACCAGTCAAATTGATTGATATTCCAGTAGTTCGTGACTATCTGGATGTATTCCCAGACGAGCTTCCAGGAATACCCCCACAGCGAGAGGTGGAATTCACCATTGAGTTGGAGCCAGGGACGTCCCCGCTTTCGAAAGCACCGTACCGTATGGCCCCGACTGAGATGCAGGAATTGAAAAGACAACTCGAAGAATTAACTGAGAAAGGATATGTTCGGCCCAGTGCATCCCCTTGGGGGGCGCCGGTGTTATTCGTGCGGAAGAAGGACGGATCGGCTGCGTTTGTGTATCGATTACGGGGTGAACAAAGTAACAATTAAGAACAAGTATCCTTTACCTCGCATCGATGATCTATTGGATCAGCTCCGAGGAGCATTGTATTTTCCAAGATTGACTTGAGGTGCAGGTACCACCAATTGCGGATTCGAGAGTCGGCGTCCCGAAGCGACTTTTCGCACTCGCTATGGGCATTATGAGTTCGTTGTCATGCCATTGATGACTAATGCACTGCAGTATTCATGGAATTGATGAATCGGGTTTTTATTAATTATCTGGATCGTTTTGTAGTCGTTTTTATTGACGATATCTTGGTCTACTCTCGTGATCATGAGGAGCATGAGTGTCACCTCCGCCGTGTTCTCGATGCGTTAAGGCGAGAACAACTCTATGGAAAATTTTCTAAGTGTGAATTACGGATGTCTGAAGTTATTTTTCCGGGTCATGTGATATCAGCGAGAGGAGTAAGAGTAGACCCACGAAGACGAAGCTATCCGAGGCGCTACCCCGAAGAACGTGAAGGAAGTTCGTAGTTTTACGGGTCTAGCGAGGCTATTACAGACGATTCGTGGAAGGATTTTCAAAAATTGCTCAACCGATGACTAATCATTGAGAAAAGATAAGAAGTACTTGTGGTCGGAAGCATGTCGGCAAAGTTTTGATGAACTCAAAGGTCGATTAATTTCAGCTTTGTTTTAGTACTACCTAGAGGGCGGAAGGATTCGCGGTATCTTGCGATGCATCGGCGAGGGCCTTGCTGCGTGTTAATGCGGGGCGGGAAAGTGATCGCCTATGCGTCCAGACGATTGCGTCCTTACGAGGTCAATTACCCGACTCATGACTTGGAGTTAGCGGCCGTAGTGTTTGCTTTAAAAATGCGCGCCACTATACGTATGGAGTTACTCCGATTTTTACGGACCACAAGAGCCTCAAGTATATTTTTACAGAAGGAGTTGAATATGAGACAAAGGAGGTGGTTAGAGCTAATCAAAGACTATGATATCGAGATCCTTTATCATCCAGGCAAGGCAAACGTGGTTGCCGATGCCTTGAGCCGCAAGACGGTGCAGGAGCAGATGCTAGCTCGTTTGACCGCCCAGAGGGAGTTGCAATTAGAGTTCATGAGACCAGAGATTGAGGTCTGGATACAACGCATTCAGGGACAACTGTGCATGCTTGAGATTTCACCATCCATTGATGAGACGATCAGGACGAAACAGATGTCGGACCCATTCTTATCGAGAATTCGAGGAGAAATCGATCAGGGGAAGGCCCCTGGATTTGTGGTTCACGAGGATGGTATTACGCTTTAAAAATCGAGTGTGTGTACCAGCAGACGAAGAATTGAGGAATACTATTCTGAATGAGGCTCATGCTACCCCGTATTCCATACACCCGGGATCAAACAAAATGTATAAGGATTTGAAGCCGTATTATTGGTGGGGTAACATGAAACGGGAAGTTGCCGAATTCGTTTCGAAATGTTTGACCTGTCAGCAGGTCAAGATTGAGCATCAACGACCAGCTGGCATGATGAAACCGCTTCCGATTCCCGAGTGGAAGTGGGAAGACATATCGATGGACTTTATTACTAGTTTGCCGACGAGCCGTCGAGGCATGAATGCGATTTGGGTGGTTGTGGATCGATTGACTAAATCAGCCCACTTTTTGGAGATCAAGGATACTTGGGGCCCTGAGAAATTGGCCCAAATATTCATCAAAGAGATTGTGAGGCGCATGGCACCCCTAAGAGTATTGTATCGGATCGGGACGGGACGGTTCGTGTCGCACTTACGGAAGGCGGTTCATCGTGCTATGGGTACAGTTGAACTTGACGACTTTTCATCCTCAGCCAAGCAGTCGATCTGAGAGGACAATTCAAACTCTAGAGGATATGTTGAGGGCATGTGCTCTCGATTGGAAGCTTGATCGGGAAGCCCAACTGCCGTTGGTAGAATTCACATACAATAACAGCTGGCACGCCTCGATCATGATGGCACCTTATGAGGCATTATATGGTCGTCATTGTAGGTCCCCTTTGTGCTGGGACGAATTATCCGAATCTATTGGTACGGAACCTGATATGTTATTGGCAGCCCGCGAGAAGATTTCCCTGATCAAGAGCCGTCTATTAACGGCCCAAAGCCGCCAGAAATCATATGCAGATAATCGTCGACGACCACTCGAGTTTGAAGTTGGTGACCATGTACTGGTCAAAGTATCTCCTACTAGAGGCGTTTTCCGATTCGGGAAGAGAGGCAAATTGAGCCCAAGGTATATTGGTCCGTTTGAGATCCTGGAACGAGTAGGCGACCTAGCCTATCGTTTAGCATTACCACCAGCTTTGAGTCGGATTCACAATGTATTCCATGTATCTCAGTTAAGGAAGTATGTTGCTGATCCAAGTCACGTTATTCAATTCGACGAGGTCGAAATATCCGACGACCATTCGTATGAGGAACAGCCTGTGCAGATACTCGAGAGAAGAATTAAACAGCTGAGGAACAAGACAATTCCCTTATTAAAAATTCAGTGGTCAAGACATGGAGTCGAGGAAGCTACGTGGGAGACTGAAGATAGCATGCGAGAGAGATACCCCGAACTGTTTACCCCTTAGTTTCGGGGACGAAACTCCTTTTAAGGGGGGGAGTATGTAATACCCTCACCTTTAATATTGTATTTCATGATTTAAGTTAAGTATTTTCGCACCATATCTGTGATGTTGTAGCAAGTACCGACGAATTATGTTAAATTGGATTCATGGTCATTCATACTATATTAGTTGTTGGGTGATATTGCGAGAATTCCATTTATGCTTGTTATAGTACTTAACGTACGTTAACATGTATTCTTAACGTACACTATATAGGCCGCCTTACGTACGTAATATCAGTACGTTAACGTACGTAATGCGGAAGATCCTCCGGCAATCCGCCTTTCGGCGGGTGGGGTCGAGCAAGGGTAGGTGGTCGGGAGTCGATCGCGACAGCCAAGTCAACGGCTATTACGTACGTAATATCTGCCTTGTTACGTACGTAGCGAACTGCGTGTTTTTAGACAGGGAGATTTGATGAAATTGGTTACGTACGTAATGATCATGAGATTACGTACGTAAAGGCTGTAACGTACGTTAACCTCGTTCGTTAACGTACGTAATGTCAAGTTCAGATTATAAATGTATGACTTGACATTCACTTCCTACTCAACCTCTTTCAATCTCCGAGCTTAGGAACGATTCCTTTCCTTTCCAACTTCATTTCTAAGCCTTCCTAACTTGTGTTGGAGCTTCAACACTTGATTGGTGACTTGGAGAGCTAGAGATTGAAGTGTATTCCTTGGAGTGTTGGTGTTGTTCTTCATTTTAAGGTTGGTCTTTCTTTAACTCATATCAATTCCATGCTTATGATGATGTTAGTAGATAAATACTTCACATAATGTTAGTTTAAACTAGTGTAAACATGATAAGTTAATTGAATCATACTCAAACCAAGTAAAGATTAACTTTGAAGGTATTAGTGTTACTTCTTGATGTAAATAACTTCATAATGTGATTGTGTTGATAATGATATACATAAAACCTGAGGTATAGCATGATAATCGGAAGTTGATTTTAGTCTCAACACTAGGAACATGTTAGGGATGATATCCTTAATGATTAATAGTGAGAAATGTTACATTTGTCTTGAACATTCTATTGATTCTTGGCCTCTAAAACCTTTGTAATAAAATTGTTGGAAAGATGATATTAACCCTTTGTAGATGATCTTTGTTAGATGAATGAAGTTACTTCAAAAATCTCAAGTATTCAATGATATAACTAGGCTTTTAACAAATTCTTCAAAGTAAAACAATGAATGTTGATAGAAGGAAGTTGTAATCTTCATATGTTCGAATCTATCGATTTCGTTAAAGGGCGTTAATCGCTACATTGATAGATTGATAATGTTCTTAAGAGAATTGTGTTGAATATGATGATACAAATGCGGTAGATGAATAGCCGAATCCCATTTCATTAATCCATGCATGTCAAGAGGCGTAAATTAAGATGATGTTCTTAATTCACTAAAAACTTAAACTTATGTTTCATATAGTAATCAAGTTTTGAATGAAATCGTTGGTAAATAATGAAGAATGTAATTAAACACAACTTATATCGTAATTGGAAGTGTCGATGATTTGAAAACGATATTTTCACGATATTGCATTAATGATAAACTAGACATCAAGAATTTGACATTAAGGTTAGAATATGTAATGATCATGATAAACATACGATGATTTGTAATAAGAACATTAAAATGATCGATGGGATAATCGATTTATTCAAGTAAATTTATGAATATTGTTTACGCGATAATACCATTATCGTACGAATGTGTTGTTGAATGAATTATATTTCATTCAAGGTTGCTTGTCCACGTGAGTATTGTTAGACGAGGATACCGTTCGTTTGACCATTCGAGGAAGGATTATTCGTCTACTGAATTGAGGCAAGTTATCTTGCTTGGTTATAATGATGTGTGGATTCTTATGATGATTATGCATTTCGTGTATATGAAACACCTACAAACTTGTGTCTTGTGACTTGAGGTTGTTCTTGATGATGTTCCGTTTTCATCATGGGATTGTATACCCAAATTCGTACTTTTGGACCCTTGATATCGTTGAGCTTTGTTGACACTTCGGTGAGTTGTTCGCTTTCTTGTAAAAAGTGTAATTCGTTGAGTTTCGTTTTCATGTTGTATCGTGACATCTCTGGAGTCATATCTGCGCGCCGATTGGTTATGTGTAGGATTTTTAGCCGGGCACTTGATGATCATGCGTGGAGGTTTTTCCGCATTTAGATCGTGCACACGAGACGCAGTTCGTGAGGCTAATTAGGTACATTGTCCCACGTATATTCTGGATTCCGTATACGGGGTGGACATGTGCACGGACACATTTCCGGATCGGGCGTACTGTGACGTCCGTCTTGAGCCATAGTATATGGTCGTTCGTATATGTGGTTATCTTCGACAGTTTGGGACTGACTGTTTATACGCCTTCGGGTATATTCGTGAGTCGGTGAATTTATTTGGAATCAAAATATATCAATTGTATAAAGTCATGAGAATTATTATCATGTATAGTGACCCTGTGGTTTGGGGCGAAATACTTGTATTTCGGGCGAGGAAAGGGCAAGGCACGGGAGGAGCACAATGGCGACGGAGGATTCGATGTATGCTATTTCGGGGGGCCCGAGTCTTTTGGTTGTTCGGTTATGTTTTAAGCGTGACTTTCGTTTTATTTTTGTGTCGGATGAATGTACTAAAACTTGTTAGGTACTGCCCATCGTCATATGGTCTGTACCGTGTTTGGATCCTGTGTATGTTTGCTTGTATTTAAAAATATGAATAACTCATACTCCACACCGGGGTTTTGATATATATTGTGGTACGGTGCCACGTTGTCAGATTTTAAGTGTATATTGTGATATTGCCTGGTGGGTCCCAGGAGGGATCCACGGCACTGTAATGGCCACTGTTTTTGGGCTGTTACACAATCACAATCCTACTCGAATAGATCTAGACAATAATATGCGAAAAAATTAAGAAAAACCGTAAGGGATTTGTGGTCTTGTCGTCACCCCACAAATCTCTACGTTTTCGCTCCTCTGGTGTCTCTGCTCTATCTATCGATCGATTGATCCCCCTTTCTCTTCTGACCCTCAATGCTTATTTATAGCTTTCCTCAGCCTCCAAAACGCGTCCGGGGATTTGGGTCGAAAACTGCTCCAAAAACGGCAAAGAAACACGGAAGGCTCAGCAAAACCGCCTTGTGGGCCGCGACTCACTTAAGCTGTGCCGCGGCCCCTATCCTTCAGTGCCGGATGCCTGCGCGCATGTTTTCTTCCTGGGCCGCGTCTCAGCATCCTTGTGCCGCGGCTCAGGGTACAGTCCGCTTGGGGCTTCGCTGGGGCCGTGTGTGTGCCGCGGCTCAGCATCCTTGTGCCGCGGCTCATGACCAAAAATTGCTGTTTTTGCCCATTTTTCGTCGTTTAGGCTTCCGGACTCCAATTTCCTACAGAACATATAAGAATAGTGCATTAAAAGCTCATTTATGTATTTTTAGGCTCAAAATGGATATAAACTAATGATAAATAAGCGCATAAAAATACGCCTAACAAATACCCCCAAACTTGAGTCTTTGCTTGTTCTCAAGCAAAAATTAATTTCCAAATAAAAAACATCATAAATGATCGTGCAAATCCATAGTACTCAACTTAATCAATACTACCCTGAAAATCTCAAAGAATAATACGAGTGTCGTAATAGTGAGTCACATCCACGGACACTGATTCCAAGAAGTAATCATTTTCAGTCCTAACCAACCGTTCATGAAGAAAATCAAGCTCAAAGATTAACAAGCGTGAATTTAACCGACCGCCAATATGAAGGGTTAAAATAAACAAGCCAAGTCGCCCAGTCCCACAGTCTAGTGGCAAAAATTTAAGAGTTTTATCGTCAAAATTAATCCTCGTACAGTATTCCCTTATGTATGATCAATAATATAGATTCGAGTTAACCACTAGGTTTGGATCTCAGGATGTTTCATCGGGATAATCCTAGGGTGGATTTCCATTCTCATATATTGGGGAACCGTTTGACGTAAAAGACACTCATGGGGCACATGGATGCTTCTAGTTACTAAGTCCCCCTCTACAGCGGAGAAAAAACTCGAATAGCAATTCCCGCACGTCCGATTCAAGGTTGCTGTTTTACGCGAGCGTAAACAACGGGTCACGTGAATACCCCCGGTTACTAGGATCCCTATCATTGGCACATGCGAAACCTCTAAACCACTAGTCTAATCAGGGTTGTCGTTTTATGCGAGAGTAAACAACGGGTCACGTGAATACCCCCGGTTACTAGACTTCCCATCATAGAACATGTATAAATTCTCGGCTTTTTGAAAAAAAAAAAATGTCCGACTCTAAACTCACTACAAGTGCCCACAAGACTCATGTTACTGGATGACTAGCTACGCGAAAAGTATAACCAAACGTATAGACGGTGGTTTGAAAACACGTATGTCTCCTTTCTTATACGCTAAAATTTTTACAAAAACGAAAAAAATTTCGGACCTAAATGAATACTCAATGGAAATAGAAATCGCTGACTGCAACTCGACCAAAAGTTAACCGTTTCTTCAAAGAGAAATCAGTATTGTAACATTAGTTTAACACACGGAAGCATGAAAAATTCACGAAAAATTCACGTTTTTAACCATCAACAGCATGAAAGAAAAATAAAGCAATGATAAAATCGCAATTTATAACCAAGAAAATTAAAAAAATATCGCATGCTTCAATTTGTTCCACTACACATAAAATCATCAACAATAAAACTCATGTGAAAATAAAAGAGATAAGGAAAAGTGAATCTTATTCCAAATGTCTTCATGAATGCCATCACATGTCTGAGTGGAATCGTCTGTCAATCCATACTTCAAGTAATGCCCAACATCACCAGGAATCCCCAAACTTAGTCTCTAGTCATGAAATAACTGTAGACATTAAGCCAAAAAAGACTAGAATATGAAGAATAATAACTCATTGGGGTTAAAAAAATATATTAGAGAGATAAGGGCCAACAAGAATACACGAATCCAAACGAAATAACAAAACAAAGAAAGAAACAACTATTAACAAAAAATCAAATAAAAACAACTAACTAGAAAGCAAGTAAAAATGATGGGTTGCCTCCCATCAAGCGCTCTATTTTACGTCTTGAGCACGACGTGGCAACAAAAATTAATGTGGTTTCTTTCTAGGGAAATTGCCAAATACCCCCTTCTTGCAATCTATAAGCCTCTTATTCCACAAGGGAGGCTTTGGTTCATGCCTGGTTGCCAAAGATAATGAGTAAGAATAATTATGCGGACAACCAAAAAATAATAGAAGAATATAATAATTATAAGGTATGAAAAAATAAGCAGAGTTCGAATCGGTAAATAATAAAGACATATCATGAACAACCTCATTAGAACTCAAAGAATCAGCCTCAACAAAATCAAAAGTAATGGGGTCAATCTCTCCCATTATGGATTTAGGAAAAATTATGCGCCGCACCGTTAATAAAATTTTAGGCACGTAAGTGTTCACCTTATTATTCGAAGTTTGATGACAATTTAATGAAATTTCTTTGGAAACATCATCAATGGTAACTTCTTCTACAAGTTCATCACACTTTATGTAATTATCAGGTGCTGGGGGATCGACCCTAAAACTCAGCATGTCATTCTTCTCAACCTCCCCCTCTACTTCACTACTAAAGCTATGAGCTGGAAAATAACAATAGTGAATCTCAAGACCACGAATTGCACATTCTCGCTCAAGAGGGATACTATCAGGATTTTTGAGAGCGTCTACACATTGTTCAAGCATGGTCTTTTATTTTGGGGGAGAGGGCTGACTGACCCTATTAGGCAAATTATTAAGATCATCGAAATTTATGAAATGCCAAGGGTCATGATAATCAAAGGAAAACATAATGAAAAGAAACCAAGTAAAAAAAACTTCAAATTAAAATTAGAGTCGCTTGGTAATGATATTAGCGAAAAATTAGTCCCCGGCAACGACGCCAAAAACTTGTTGTGAGGAAATCCCTCACACTATGCCGCAAGTGCACGGTGTCAACAAGTAATAAAGTGATAAGTAAGATATCGTTCACTCGAGGACTGATTTCACTAAGTACCAAAATATAGTCAACTCGTAATTTTATTTGAAGAACAATTATATAGAATTTATTTGTAAACTAATTGCAGAAAAAATAAATAGAAAATAATAATAGTAATAATAATAATAATAAGGGCGTAGGATTATGATTTTCACCTCAAACAATCAGGAATGATTTTTATGTAATTCAATTCACTTTTATTCAATTGATTGTTAGCCAGGAATTCCTAAATTATTCTAAAGCCTTTCCCAAGGTCGATAGAAAATACTAAGAATTATTAACTCGATATATCCCTATTCGAATTAGATAATTAATAACTAAAACAGTTCATGAATCCCCACAATAAACAAGCTTCACAATTCCCATGAGTATATCCCTATCTCACGAAAATCATGATTTTTCTCACAAGAACTATGCCTAAATTTCATCTCCCGAATCCATAAAGACATTCAAATCAATTCAACTATTGGCCAGACAATTGAAAGCATTAAACACAATGAGAAAAATCCAACTCAATACGAATAATGCGTGACTT
Source organism: Orobanche coerulescens (assembly GCA_033398695.1). Classification (NCBI taxonomy): domain Eukaryota; kingdom Viridiplantae; phylum Streptophyta; class Magnoliopsida; order Lamiales; family Orobanchaceae; genus Orobanche; species Orobanche coerulescens. The sequence continues at coordinate 68,870,885 of CM065809.1, forward strand.
GAAATAAAAATAAATAAATCAAACCGTCATGTAATCGGCTACAATCACAATCCTACTCGAATAGATCTAGACAATAAGATGCGGAAAAATTAAGAAAAACCGTAAGGGATTCGTGGTCTTGTCGTCGCCCCACAAATCTCTTCATTTCCGCTCCTCTGGTGTCTCTGCTCTATCTATCGATCGATTGATCCCCCTTTCTCTTCTAACCTTCAATGCTTATTTATAGCTTTCCTCAGCCTCCAAAACGCGTCCGGGGATTTGGGTCGAAAACTGCTCCAAAAACTGCAAAGAAACGCGGAAGGCTTAGCAAAACCGCCCTGTGGGCCGCGACTCACTTAAGCTGTGCCGCGGCCCCTATCCTTCAGCGCCGGATGCTTGCGCGCATGTTTTCTTCCTGGGCCGCGGCTCAGCATCCTTGTTCCGCGGCTCAGGGTACAGTCCGCTTGGGGCTTCGCTGGGGCCGTGCGTGTGCCACGGCTCAGCATCCTTGTGCCGCGGCTCATGACCAAAAATTCTTTTTTTTTCGCCGTTTTCGTCGTTTAGTCTTCCGGACTCCAATTTCCTGCAAAACATATAAGAATAGTGCATTAAAAGCTCGTTTATGCATTTTTAGGCTCAAAATGGATATAAACTAATGATAAATAAGCGCATAAAAATACGCCTAACATTCATACGCCCGAGAGGTATGTTCGACAGTCAGAGTTATTTCTTTAAGATCCATTATTGTTGATCATTTGGAGTCTACCTTGTTGAGGGTATTCTCGGTTATTGTTGGTCCTTTGTTGATCATTTAGAGTCTACCTTGTTGAGGGTATTCTCGGTTATTATTGATCCTTTGTCGTGTTGGGAGTTTACCATGTTGAGGGTACTCTCGGTTATCGTTGATCCTTTGTTGGTCATATTGGAGTTATCATGTCGATGATATTCTCAGTGATGTATGGGTTGATCATTGTCATTTATCGTATGAGCATTCGGACTGTACGTCGATGTTAGGGATTTGTTATCATTATCATTTGGTAGTTGATCTACATATATTGTCGTGTATCATTGGTTTATACATGTTGAGATTTGATTGTGTAATCCGACGGACAGGATTTGGCACAGATTGGATTGTTTCCGCATTTATGAGTTATGATGATGTTTGAAGGATTATCGGTATTTTTGGAATACAGTAGAGATGATTGTTGTTGAATTCATTTCGTCATTTGAGAATACGAAATGTGGAATATGTCAAGGATTGATTTAGTATGGATTGCTATGAATTGGTAAGGTTATAACGGTAAGATTACATTGGTAGTATTCTTACTTCGTTATTACATTAGTATGTAATTATTTATGATGATGTAATCGATATCATTGTTGAGTATTGTGGCTGACCCCATCATGGGCTTTATTTTTAGGTACTCGGAGATCGAGCTAGTAGGGGTCGTGAAGGGGTGATCTTCTCGGGTGATACTGGCTATGGCATTTATTTGAGTATTGAGTATTCTCTTATGGTTGTTTTTGTTGGAACATTTTGTTCCATACATAAATTAAAAGTGTTTTGATGATTAATGGCGATAAACAAGACAAAACAACGAAGAGACGAAGCAAGCATCGAAGGAAAACGAAGTGCAAAATGCTGGAGAAAATCAAAGCTAACGTACGTAACAATACTATGTTAACGTACGTAATATGAGGAAGCTTACATACGTAATGGAAGATGAATAACGTACGTAACACAGTTCAAACAAGTGAACGTTGGAGGAGCCAAAGTCAGAAAAGCATGCAACGGATATATGACGTCATCAGTGATGTGATGTTAAAGTACGTAACGAAGTCTATGCTAGCGTACGTAACTCAAATGACGAAACTCCCGGGACTGGATTGTGAAGAGGCTAACGTACGTAACCCATGGAGGTTAACGTACGTAATCAAGCTTACGTACGTAACCAGAGTTACATAGCGTACGTCATGCAGTGTGCAGCATCTAACAGCTAGTTTGTTGATGGAGCCTATAAATACCATGTCTATGGTATTGATTCAAAAACAACAACTCCAAGCATTCAAGACATTGATCTTATATACATATACTTACATTGTTGTTGTAATATTGAGCTTATATTGTTAGTTTGAGTGTTTATACATTCAACATTATACACGAGAGGTAAAAGAAAAGATACGATTAGATTTGGTGTTATTAGGATCAAGGATCCGGCATTGTTAGAATCGCAATCGATATCTAAGTGAGGTTTATCTAGTACCCATAGAAAGCTAGAGTGGTTTATTCCTTATCCAATAGAAAAGGAAAAACGGTTTTACTCGGACCGATAGAAGACGAGCTTGTAAACGGTAATCCCTTAACCGATAGAAGAGAGGCGTAGAGGTTTTGATCTTAATCCTAAAGAAAAAGATACATCGAGAGAGGACGTAGGCTTCGTTAATAGCCGAACCTCTATAAATCCTTATGTGATTTATTTTCCGCAATTTATTTTCGCTTCCGCACAAACGGCAATATCCGATTTCCTGCCAACAATTGGTATCGGAGCGGTATTCCAATACGCGGCTTAACATCCGAGGAGAAGATCCAAAATGGCGTTTCAAATGGCTCCAGTCGAAGGCCTTGCTCTCAATCGACCACCATTTTTTGGTGGATCGAATTTCATGACTTGGAAGAAAATGTTTATTTTCATCCGAGCCTATGATATCAAATTATGGAAGATGATTTGCCTTGGTCCCAAAATTCCGACGAACTCAAACGGAACTCTCAAAACCTTTGAAGAGTATGCCTATGCGGATTGGAAAAACGACCATTATAATTGCAAAGCCACGTAATTATTATATTGTGCTTTAAATCTTGAAGAACACAATCGGATATCATCGTGTGATAGTGCCAAAGAAATCTGGAAAATGCTTGAGGTAACACACGAAGGTACGTCTCAAGTCAAAGAGACGAAGATAAACATGCTCCTTCACGATTATGAATTATTCCAAATGAAGGACGACGAATCCATCTCGATTATGCTCGACCGATTTTCGGTCATAACCAATAGATTAGCATGTTTCGGAAAACCACTTTCGAGTAGTGAGAAAGTAAAGAAAATTTTCCGATCACTACCTCGAGAATGGGACGGTACGGTTACGGCAATAATGGAATCAAAAGATTTAAATACTCTCGATTTTAGTGCTCCCGTTGGTTCTCTTATCAACTACGAGATTGTTCTAAAATCTCGGAATGCCAAACCAAAACCGAAAGAAAAATCGATAGCCTTCAAGGCTAAGGTGCCGAGAAAGAAAGAAGAAATTTCGGTGGATGAAAGCGACGAAGAATCGGCATATTATGCCAAGAATATTAATAAGTTCCAACCCTTATTAAACCGGAGAAAGAAAGACATCCAAGCGGGCAAATCTAAGAAATTCGACAATTCCTGTCGATTATGTGGTAAACCAGGCCACTTTGCGAAAAATTGCCGTGTAAAACCCAAGGAGGTTTTAGTTGCAACATGGAGCGACGAAGAACCCGATGAAGATTTTCTCAATCAAAATAATCTCGCGCTCATGGCCCGAAGCTCATTCGACCATAGCGACGTCGAAAGCTAAGTAAGTAATTCTTCCGACGAACTTTTTGAAGCATTCGAGTTATTACATACCGATTATCAAAATGCTTTAAAATAAATTAAATCCCTTCAAACTAAATATAAATATTTGGAAAATGAAAATTCCAAAATTCTAGAAAAGGGAAAATTTGTCGAGATCGATCATTCAAAATGCGTTGAAAACGAGAATAATTTAAAGAATGATCTTGTTAAAGTTCAAACCGAGCTCAAGAATTTGACGAAGAAATTTTCTCTCGGAAAAGAGAAATTTGAAAATATGCTCTCGGTTCAAAAGTACACTTTAAAAAAAGAGGGGTTGGGATTCAAACCACGTTTTAAAAAACGAATCGTTAAATTTTAATATACCCCGTTGTGAAAAATGTTTGAAAATCGGGCATCATATCTCAAACTGTAGAAGCCCAAGACGAAGGATAAAAATTAAAAAGATTTGGGTTCCTAAAGGAACAAACGTTTCAAATATCGTCTACATTTCTAAACAAAAACCAACTACAGGTTGGATCCCCAAACATTGATTTTTGGTATTTTACTCAGGGGGAGTAATTTTTTTTAAAACGGATAATAATTTCAGGGGGAGTTACTACCCTTGTATTTATTTTTGCATATTTAATTATTTATTGAATTTTTTTTGGTATTTTATTGCATTTTTTTTTTATGAATACAAAAAGAGGGAGAGATAGGAGAATGGGGAAATAAGTCGAAAATGTGATTAACCGGGAAAGGGGGAGAAAATCGAAGAAAATCGATAGCATACAAAAAGAATTGGAAAAACGAAGGAGTTGAACAAAAATAAGGAGAAGTCGAAAATGAAGGAAAAGAAAAATGAGGAGACGTCGAAAAGATGATGAAAAATTAAAAATGAGAAATTAAAAAAGAAAGAAGGAGTCGAAAAATAAATGGGAGGAGAACTAACGAAACGGACAAAGTCGAAAAACCTTGGTCTGTACACATATACATATATTTGTATTTTTGCACGTAAATCCCATTGACGAAGTTTTGTTTTGTAATCATCAAAAAGGGGGATATTGTTGGAACATTTTGTTCCATACATAAATTAAAAGTGTTTTGATGATTAATGGCGATAAACAAGACAAAACAACAAAGAGACGAAGCAAGCATCGAAGGAAAATGAAGTGAAAAATGCTGGAGAAAATCAAAGCTAACGTACGTAACAATACTATGTTAACGTATGTAATATGAGGAAGCTTACGTACGTAATGGAAGATGAATAACGTACGTAACATAGTTCAAAAAAGTGAACATTGGAGGAGTCAAAGTCAGAAAAGCATGCAACGAATATATGACGTCATCAGTGATGTAATGTTAACGTACGTAACGAAGTCTATGCTAGTGTACGTAACTCAAATGACGAAACTCCCGGGACTGGATTGTGAAGAGTCTAACGTACGTAACCCATGGAGGTTGACATACGTAATCAAGCTTACGTATGTAACCAGAGTTACATAGCGTACGTAATGCAGTGTGCAGCAGCTAACGGCTAGTTTGTTGATGGAGCCTATAAATACCATGTCTATGGTATTGATTCAAAAACAACAACTCCAAGCATTCAAGACATTGATCTTATATTCATATACTTACATTGTTGTTGTAATATTGAGCTTATATTGTTAGTTTGAGTGTTTATACATTCAACATTATACACGAGAGGTAAAAGAAAAGATACGATTGGATTTGGTGTTATTAGGATCAAGGATCCGGCATTGTTAGAATCGCAATCGATATCTATGTGAGGTTTATCTAGTACCCATAGAAAGCTATAGTGGTTTATTCCTTATCCAATAGAAAAGGAAAAACGGTTTTACTCGGACCGATAGAAGACGAGCTTGTAAACGGTAATCCCTCGACCGATAGAAGAAAGGTGTAGAGGTTTTGATCTTAATCCTAAAGAAAAAGATACATCGAGAGAGGACGTAGGCTTCGTTAATAACTGAACCTCTATAAATCCATGTGTGATTTATTTTCCGCAATTTATTTTCGCTTCCACACAAACGGCTCAAATATCCGATTTCCTGCCAACAGTTTTATTCCGCTGCAAATGTGTATTTTGAACTGTATTTTTATCCGCTGCGTGTGTATATTTCAAAATGGCTTTCCGGTATTTTTACCAACTGGTGTGTACTTTCAAAATGGCCTTTTTGGCATTTTGCGAACTTGGGTTATTTCGTCAAATCCTTTTTCCTAAACTATTTTATCGGTACGTATAAGTGGTAGCATAACGTACATTTTGAACTGTCGAGAATTGGCACTTCGCCTTGTATTTTCAAATAGTATTTTATGACGGTATTTGAGAACTATGCTTTTGAAAATATTTGAGTATTTAAAATATTACCGTCATCGGCCTTTTGGCGTCTTTGAACATTTTTGAAATGGTTTTGTAAACGGTTTTTAGCCTGGTGGGTTCCGGCGTGGGGCGCACAGCGCTGTAATATACTGGATGGTTTTGGGGGTGTTACAGAATATGGTATCGGAGCATGGGTTTTTTGAAACTCGGGCATGTGTGTTATGTGGCTCTACCGGTACGGTAGTAGCGTGATTTTTGAAAATGATTTTTCCTGACTTTTGAGTCAAATCGATTTTTGGAGGTTCCAAAATTTTTGAGATATTTTCCAATTGTTATTTGCGATATTGGTGTGTGTTGGTATTGTGTTGAGACTTATGGGAGTCGTGTGCTAGTATCACGGGAGATCATCGGCTTCACGTACGTGTAAGTATACTATTTTGGTTACTCGCTTGTGGCGATGATTGATTGCTTTTGTGATGAGTTGGAAATTTTGGGTTGATCTGTTGTTTGCGATAGAATTGCAAGTTTCGAGGACGAAAATTATTTTAAGGGGGTAGTATGTAATATCCAGATTTTCAGTATAAATTTTTTGCGTTATTTTATCTAAGATATACTGCATAGGTTGGTTTCTATATAGTATGGATAAAATAAATTAAGAACTGAGACAGCTGTATTGGTATAATTGTCGTAGTTGTTTGACAATTACATTGAGGATATCGTGTATCCGATTATTTTAATTTTGACATCGGGTCTATCATATGAGAATATTATTGGATTGAGTATTTGTATTCAGTATGTGAGTGTACGTATCCAGTATGTCGAGACGAACGAGAAGAGTTGGAAATGGCAAAGTATAGTCTGATTAGCGCGTGCTAATATTCAAATATAGCGGACGCTATCGTTCATGGTTAGCGCACGCTAGAGGCAGAATGTAGCACACGCTAGTGCAGATCAGACTAGAGGGAATCTGCGTGTGGACCCGGCTGCTTTCGGCGCATGTTCCGATAGCGTCAACGGTTGTTTGTCCTGAAGGATTAGCGCACGCTAAAGCATGAGGCTTAACGCACGCTAATTGTAGATCGGTTAAAGGGAATCTTATCCTTGTCAGATGCTTTCAGCATGTGGGTCACGAGCATCTTCTTGGTAGGTGTAGACTGTAGCAAGTCAAGTGATATTAGCTCACGCTAAATGTAAGGACTTGCGTACGTTAGACAGTGTAAGTTACGTACGCTAATGCATGGGCATTACGTACGTAAGCACATGTACGAAGCCAGACAGTAGCCCCTGGACTGCGATAGCGCACGCTAACAAAGTCAGTTAGCGCACGCTAAAGCCGTAGCACACGCTAAACATAAGGTTTAGCGCACGCTAGTAATTTGTTCTATATAAGGGGACAGACGGGTATTATGAAGCATTTCGTCCATTTCTTTCCTTTCACTTGATAGAGAGAGCTTTGGGAGGTACTTGAGGTCCAGAAACACTCCGAGATGATGATATTTATCAAGATTAAGACAGAGAGCATAGATTAAAGCCTTGTTCTTCAAGTTATTCATGATTCTTGGAATGAAGTTCAAGTGTTCTTCTTCTTGGTTCGTCTAATCCAGGTAATTTTCGTATCCCTTTGATAGTAGTTCGTTTTTAAGTATGATTACTTATGAGAGAACATGTTGGATAATCATGTGGTGATTTTTATGAGACCTAATGGGATTATGATAAGAGTTTTCGGATGTCATTTAAGATTCTTCATGTTTATGGTGATTCGTTTAACTTTATGAGATTGAATTTGGAAAAAGTTATTGTTAATCTTGGAGTATGATTTCCTTTTCATTCGGATTCGTAGTGTAATATCCGGGGATAATTTTTTTTCGTGTTACTGCTGAGTTGTATGTATTCATTTGGAATTGTACAAGTGTTGTTGTTTTGGACTGATACAATATATATTGTATTGGAATATTTCGGGATCGAAATATTATACTTGTCGTCGGGTTGGTTTCGTCGTTTGAATGTTGGTTGGAGAGTTTGGATTTTTGGCTAAGTTCATAGCCTTAGCGTACGCTACGGATGTAACATTACGTATGCTAGCGTGTTGCTATTACGTACGTTATGCCTGAAGGTTACGTACGTAATGCTTGGTAGGTGGCAGGAACCTTCCTCGTAGTCAGTTTCGGCCGGTGGGTCCCGAGCATCTTTCGATCGGATCTCACTATTGCAGTCAACGGACCCTTACGTACGTTAAGAGGTGAACTCTACGTACGTAATGCAGGTCTTGTTAACTTACGTAATATGTTTTGTTTACGTATGTTAAGGCCTTCGTATTTTAGTCCAGTTAGTTCTGGATTTACATTACGTACGTTAAAGTCTTTGCATAGCATACGTAATGCCTCTTACGTACGTTAACCGTAATGTATAATGTACGTAATGATTTGGTCAATCTATTTATCTTGGTTTCGTCTTTCATTTCCTCACGAACCAAAACACAATTTCTCTCCCTAGAATCGTCCGTTTGGACTTGTTATTGATGTTTAGCACCTTCCAACTCGATCTTGATCATCCTAGCTTGGATTGAAGCTTGAAGTTGGAAGCTTGTTGGTGCTCCTTTGGTGTTTGGAGGCTTCTTCTTGTTCTTCTTTGGTAAGTTCCCTCAATCTCTTGTTCTTCAAGTGATTTTCAAGTTTTTGTTGTTGTTTTCTTCGGGTATTGTTTGATTAATGGAGTATATCATGATTCTTCATGGTTTTGATAAACTTTTGATGAAGAACATGATAATATTACTTGAGTTGGATTATGTTCTTGATGTTTTAGATTGTTTGGAGGTTTTTAATCATGTCTAGGAAGGATTATGTTAAGATTGTTATATGATTAACATAGCCTTGAGATGATTATTGTTGTTGGTGGTGTTCTTGAAAGATTTTAACCATTTTAGTAAGGATTTATGATGATTTAGGAGGTGATTATCATAATTTGAAAATGGTTGAGTGAATCTTGTTGTTTAATCCGAATTCATGATGTATTGATGAAGGATTTTTGTTTCAAACATCATGATTATTGAGTTGATGATGTTCTTGGGGTAATAATGATAATATTGATAATATCATCATTGTAGGAGGATCAATTTGATGATATTGGTGATATTATCATTTTGAGATGATTGTTTTGATGATTGTTCTTAAGTGAATCATGTTGTATGGATTTCACAAGTGTTAAGAACGGAATGATCATGTAAATTGATCATCGAGGTGTTGGAGGATGTTAGAATTCATAGTTGAGAACTATGATATTCGTTCGTGCGGTGTGATCGATTCGTGTTTGAATCAGGCTTTGTCCTTGTCGTTGTTTTCTATTGATTTTGCATTTTTGAATGAATCGTTTTCATTCAAGGTTGTTCGAGTGTTTGTGATCGTCAGGAGGCGCCGTTCGTCGTTTCGTGCCAGGACGTTGATCGTGGAAGGACTTTCTGGCCTTCGGTTTGAGGCAAGTTTTATACTTGTCCTGGTCAATGAGATTAATGTTATCATATATGTGTATGAATGTATTGTATCATTTCGAGACTTAGTCTCTCCGTGATTTTTTGATATTCGGGAATTGTTTGATGCAATACCCTTCTGCAATTATGCTAGATGTTATTGTTATTCGTTAACAGTCGGTTTAAGGCATTGAGATTCTTGTTGATACTGATGTTGTCGATATCCGGTTCACGGTATCGATGTATCGATTATTATTGTTGACGTTAATGTCGTTCTGAGGCATCATTGAATCATTATTATTGAATTGGAACTATCGCTATGTTGTTGCATTGGCCGATTAAAGGCGTTTGATATATTCGTTTATTATATCTGTTTTGGTGGTCAGTTTAAGACGCCGGGACATCCACTCTACCGTATCATTGTGTATCGATTGACCGTTCTAAGGTAATCGATGTATTTAATTGGGATTATCGAAGATAATTCCCATCCGTTTTATCATTGTGTATTGATTGACCGTTCTAAGGTAATCGATGTATTTAATTGGGATTATCGAAGATAATTCCCATCCGTTGTATCATTGTGTATCGATTGACCACTCTAAGGTAATCGATGTATTTAATTGGGATTATCGAAGATAATTCCCATCCGTTGTATCATTGGTTATCGATTAACCGTTCTAAGGTAATCAATGTATTTAATTGGGATTATCAAAGATAATTCCCATCCGTTGTATCATGGTGTATCGATTTACCATTCTAAGGTAATCGATATATTTAATTGGGATTATCGAAGATAATTCCCATCCGTTGTGTCATCGTTATCGATTGACCGTTCTAAGGTAATCAATGTATTGAATTGGGACTGTCAAGGATAGTTTCCATCCGTTAAGTTGTTGTGATCGATTGGCCATTCCAAGGCAGTCGAGGTATTTGAATTGGGACCGCCATGGACGGAGCCCATCCGTGAGTTATTGTTGTCGTGTTGGCCGACTCTAGGCAGCACGCTATTATTCTTGTGAATTTGATAATCTTGGGATCGTCACTGTTGTGATTAATTGGGTTTTAGAGGCTAGTCTCGGCTAGTGCTCGATGGGTAAGTCTGGGGCTTGAACCTTCGCGGTTGGTTTCCCAGCACCTGTAATTCAGCAGGTCACGGTCATTGGATGACCTCATTGTGATACGGCTTCGTGCCAGGACGTTGATCGTGGAAGGACTTTCTCGCCTTCGGTTTGAGGCAAGTTTTATACTTGTACTGGTCAATGAGATTAATATTATCATATATGTGTATGAATGTATTGTATCATTTCGAGACTTAGTCTCTCCGTGATTTGTTGATATTCGGGAATTGTTTGATGCAATACCCTTCGGCAATTATGCTAGATGTTATTGTTATTCGTTAACATCCGGTTTAAGGCATTGAGATTCTTGTTGATACTGATGTTGTCGACAACCGGTTCGCGGTATCGATGTATCGATTATTATTGTTGACGTTAATGTCGTTCTGAGGCATCGTTGAATCGTTATTATTGAATTGGAACTATCGCTATGATGTTGCATTGGCCGATTAAAGGCGTTTGATATATTCATTTATTATATCTGTTTCGGTGGTCAGTTTAAGACGCCGGGACATCCACTCTACCATATCATTGTGTATCGATTGACCGTTCTAAGGTAATCGATGTATTTAATTGGGATTATCGAAGATAATTCCCATCCGTTGTATCATTGTGTATCAATTGACCGTTCTAAGGTAATCGATGTATTTAATTGGGATTATCGAAGATAATTGCCATCCGTTGTATCATTGGTTATCGATTAACCGTTCTAAGGTAATCGATGTATTTAATTGGGATTATCGAAGATAATTCCCATCCGTTGTATCATTGTGTATCGATTTACCGTTCTAAGATAATCGATGTATTTAATTGGGATTATCGAAGATAATTCCCATTCATTGTGTCATCGTTATCGATTGACCGTTCTAAGGTAATCGATGTATTGAATTGGGACTGTCAAGGATAGTTTCCATCCGTTAAGTTGTTGTGATCGATTGGCCATTCCAAGGCAGTCGTGGTATTTGAATTGGGACCACCATGGACGGAGCCCATCCGTGAGTTATTGTTGTCGTGTTGGCCGACTCTAGGCAGCACGCTATTATTCTTGTGAATTTGATAATCTTGGGATCGTTACTGTTGTGATTAATTGGGTTTTAGAGGCTAGTCTCGGCTAGTGCTCGATGGGTAAGTCTGGGGCTTGAACCTTCGCAGTTGGTTTCCCAGCACCTGTAATTCAGCAGGACACGGTCATTGGATGACCTCATTGTGATACGGCTTCGTGCTGTGACTTCGTCCCTCATTGTGATGCGGCTTCGTGCCGTGGCTTCGGCCCTCATTGTGATATGGCTTCGTGCCGTGGCTTCGGCCCTCATTGTTGTAACACCCCCAATCCACTCAGGGATATTACACGCCGTAGACCCTCTCCTCGAGGATCTACCAGGCTGGTAACAACATTTAACATCTCGACAATGCCTTCAAGGCAAAAATGACTCAGTAGACCGATTTGGTCTTTCAATAAATACATACAACTCGAATACAACTCATGCCCACGCAGGGGTCAAAATACAACCACACCCGTACAACGGGAAAAATATAGCAGCGGAAAATAAAGTACAACTATACCAATACGACATCAACGGGTCCTCGTGTGATTAGTATCGTTCATCTTTCATCATCCTTCATGCCGACCCTGTGCTCTGCTCCAAAACCTGAATGCAATCTGAGACATCCACCCCGAATACTCGGGGTTAGCAAAACTCCTTTGTTTTGCTAGTGCAAGTATAAAATACGAAACGAGCCATACATATCATACTCCACGGAACATGTTAATCATAAACATACTTCCCGAGGTAAATCACTTAATCAAAACGGTTAAATCGAAAGATAGGGGTAAACCCGATATACATCTTGTGAAAACATTTTACGACCTCGGGAGTTTTAAATACATTGGGATTTAAAAATTTCTCAGGCCTTTCGAAAACATTTAGGGACACAGCCCAAAAGTCATTTTCCCAAAACATAAATTCGATAACAACAAGTGGGGTCCACGACCCGATCATACCATAACAACCTGTTTCCACAGTTATTCGCGTCCGTGCTAGCAAGCCACGGACCTCGAGATGCTCCGTAGAACAAACCGAGTGAATAACCCACAGGAAACTATATCAAATCACATGTCACCGTAACCGCAGTCACGTGACTAAAAGCACATATACTTACATAATCAAACCACAACCATAAGTTATCCCGGCATCGTGCTAACAAGCCACGAACCTCGGAGTCCCCGCAAGACATACCCGATGATAACCACACAAGTTATCTCGGCATCGGGCTAGCAAGCCCGAACCTCGGAGTCCCCGCAAGACATACCCGTATTGGATAACCCTACGGTTTCGCCCGACCCATACTAGCAAGTATGGATCCCGAGAATTCAACAATCCTACCGGAGGCACATCACATACAATAAGCACACAACAATAACCGATTATCAAGACAAGCAACACTAAGCATCACAACCTCCTTTCAAAGGAGTAACGACTAACATCACATCATGTCGAATACCCACCGAACAAATATACAATTCAATGCACAATCCTCGGCAAACAATTATGGTCAATGCGATCATAACGTCTCTCAACGTACGAAACTAACACACATATTCCGAGAACATATCCATTCACGAAGTATACGTATTATCGTTGAAAGACAATATTTATCGAGAACATACCGATCCTTTTTAACGTTCATTAAACATTGGATTTCGCATAAAATCATTTATCAATAATTATGCCTAAGAAATATGAAATGTATGGGCAAGATACTTGCCTCAAAATCGGTACGCAAGTATTCCGACGAACACGGCTCAACCGGAAAGCTTCGAAACGCCCGATGCTATCGAAAAGGAAGACGACAACGAACGGAAGGGTTCAACTCGGTTTCTTCGTAAGAAACTCGACCCTAACATCATATAATTAATAAATCAATGATCATACGATGAGGAATAATCGTAGAACGCCCGAAAACCCCTCTATAACATTTCTGGGACACCTTCAAGGCGTCGGTCAAGAACTCGACCCAAATAACGAATCGATACGATCCAACCATGGAATAACAAGGGAAATGATATAATACATCTAAATAATCATCAATCCATCAAAATCCTAAGTTAAATCGGATTAAACGGACGAAATCGAACAAAATACCCCAAAATCCCCAAAATTAGATTTCTAGAAAATCTGAATTGATTCGCTCGATCAAAGGATGTTATAGGACGGATGATTGATGATATGAACCTCAAAACTTCATGTATTCATTGTCCAACAACATCTCTAGAAGATTCACACACCCACAGCCGCGTACGGGAAGAGAAAGAAGGAGAAAATGGTCAAGAAAACCGTCCGCAGCCTTAAATAGCCGATCGCCGGCGGGTTACGTCGTAACCGGCCATGGCTTACGACGTAATCGCCATGGCGAACTCTCCGCTCGGAAAATGCCGAACGTTACGTGCGTTACCGGCCAGGGCCTTACGTACGTAACCGGCATTACGTGCGTAATGGCCGATCATTACCGCCGTTACTCGGCGGGCTGGCCCGATCATGCCCGCCATGACTCGGCCGGGACCAACTCCGACGGCCCGAACGACCCGAAACCCGAACGAGTACGAATCGAAGATACGGTTACGAAGTACTCGAAAAGACGAATCCGAGCACTAATAGAACATACGATTCCGACTACCGAAGGCTCGAAACTCGACAACGGAAAGTAATTACCCCAAACTTTGGGAAATTACGAAAATGGCCCAAAACGCCCGAAAATCACGATACGTGATCGAAACACCAAGCCAAAGCTCGCAACATGAATAATAACATTAAATGAACTTACGAGAAAGTCGAAACAACAGTTTCGGACGAGATTCGCAAGAATCGAACTCAAGTGCGGAAAAACCGCTAAAAAGCACGGAACTCAACAAAACGACACCGAAACGAACTCGGATGACAAAAAGTGCAGAATTAATCATTCTCAGAATGACGAAACGGTCATGAGCGAGTCGTCAAAATGGACTTCCGCCGAAAAAAAGAAATTACCGGAAATCGAAATTACGGTTATTACAATTGTGATACGGCTTCGTGCCGTGGCTTCCGCCCTCATTGATACAGCTTCGGGCTGTTTTGGCTTCGGGCCATTGTGGTGATTGACAGCTTCGGCTGAGTGACATTCAGGGTATTATGATGATAAACGACTTGGTACATTGGTGTAAGGCCATTGTGATGTATCGGTATTCCTGTTGGAGCCTTCGGGCATTGTGATTCGTATCTATTTCAGTGTTTGGCTTGGTTTACCTTCGGGTGATGTATTGTTGTGTTCTGTATTTATGATTCGCCGTTGGGCACTTGTGTTCTAACTTGTTGAGCAGGTATTGATCGTATGCCGTGGGCATAGTATTCCACGAATGCTCGATTCTGACGTTGGTTTTTGAGCATCTCGTATTACCATTACTATACTATTCATTCTGCCCTTTGGATGCATATCATGTTGTACATGTATTTGATAATCATTATCTGGATGACTGACCCCGTGGGGGCGGAACATGTTTTCATGTTTTAGGTGTTTGCGAGGAGAGAGTTGAGACACAGGGGCATGACGGTGGCGACGAGGCATTCGAGCGATACTAGTCCGAGATGTTTTGGTGTTCATGTCAGTCAGACAGTTGGAGTACTCCAGTTTTGTTCAGTCTTTGTCATTTTGTATTATCCGAGCAAAGCTCGTGGATGTTGTTGTATCTTATTTTGGCCATGTAGGCCCACTGTTGTCATTGAAATTCTATATCGGAATATTATGTTGGATGTCAGTGTAGGGATTGTGATTCCCCTTTTTGTCTGTTAATTGTATTTTTGGTTGTGTTAGCCTGGTGGATCTCCTGGTGTGGGGTCCACGGCGCTGTAATGACCCAATGGGATTTGGGGGTGTTACAGAAGATGGTATCAGAGAATTGGGTTGTGAGATACCCTGATATGTGAGTTATGTGGTTCTACCGACGCGGTAGTAGTGGACTGTCAGGTTATGACAATCTGGACAGTCAGGCTTTGTGAGTCGTGGTAGTTGAACGACTGTATGAGTCATTCTTTCATCGAGTCGTCGTCAGTGAAGACTAGTATCGCAAGACCTCGAAGCTTCATATGACCTGTGTAAGGACTCGATTCTCTTGTATGTTCATACATTCATTATGCCATTGATTATACATGTTTTGTTGAAATCTGTAGGTAACATTTGTGTTACGATTCATTCATGATTATTTGTTTTGGAGCGTGTGGGCTCAGTATTGGCTATAATTAGCATGTTTGAGGTGACTATTTATCTGTTGAGTATGTATATTCGTGTTTGGCTAATGACTTAGCATTGTGGATTGGCCGTTGATGCATATTTGAGCTTTGTTCATGATCAAACATTATTCTTTCAGTATGGAAAGAGGAATCCGAGGACGTGGCAGAGGGGGTAAAGGCTACAGAGCAGGCCGAAACCCAGAACCTCATGTTTATATGCGTACGGGTGCCGATATGGATCAGAATTCTGCCGGAGATGTGACTTATGCGACCGGTTCCCCTTCGGAACGTCATACTCGAGGAGTCGATCAGACTGACATCGACCCTTTCTTGCTTATGAGGGACATGATGACCCAGATGACTCAAATGACGCAGATAATGGAAACCATGCAGACTTCGACGGTTCGTGGTACACAGCAGCAAGGAATCCAGGTGCCGTTTTATGGACAGTCCAGGAGAGTGAGTCAGATTATCGGCGACATCTCTCGTCAGAGGCCGCCTATTTTTGAGGGTTCGTCGGAACCAGCTGATATTTTTCATTGGCTTGAACATTTTGATAAACTCTTCGACATGGTTTAGTGTCCGTAAGAGAGTAAGGTGGCAGTAGTGGCTTACTATTTGAGTAAAGGCGCTTATTCTTGGTGGCTTTCTGTGAAACCCACCGATCATTATTGTGTTTGGAGTGAGTTCAAGACTCTCATGTTAGAGAGGTATTATCCGGCTCCACTTCGTGAAGCCAAGATGTCAGAGGTGTTGAAGCCCGAATCCATCGAGGACGAGGGTGTTATTGTTATCGCTGAGAAGTTTCAGGGACTTCTTTAGTTTGCTTCTTCTATTATCCGTACTGAAGCGGATAAGATCAAGTATTTTAGCAAGAGGCTGAACCCACAGTTGAGGATGCAGTTGTTCAATCATAATTGTAACTCACTTGGCGAATTCATCGAGAAGGCTCTTGGAGTAGAGCTTTTGATCAAGGAGCTTGCTTGGAAGAACCCTTCAGTTTCTTCCAGTGAGAGGACTAGGATGCCGGTTCATTCATAGGGACATCGGGCTCCGACGTCTAGGAGGTCGTTTTCTAGTCGTCCTCGTGCTGGGAAAGCATCTTCTTCTCAGGCGACGAGTTCGACTGTTGTTTGCTTTAATTGTGACTCAGCGGGGCATGTTAGCCCCGTTGTACTGTGCCAGCTATTGCTTGTTTTCTGTGTGGGAGGCAGGGACACCTTCAGAAATACTGCAGGAGTTCTAGTGCCAGTAGATCTCAGGAAAGCTCACGGGCCTCAAGAGATTTTGTTACTCTAGTCCGTACTTCATCCAAGGGGTCCTATCAGGCTTCGAGAGCCAGAGGTATGGACAGCGAAGGAGGAGCAGCGAGTCCAGATTTGGGTATTCCGTGAGTCGATGAGATCGAGGAGCCCGATGATCTGGAGGAGGTTGATTTCGGGTACGTTTGATATGTAGTCTTGATTTGTATTTTCCTTGTTTCTTGGATTGATATTTGACTCAGTCTGTATTGTAATATTGTGGTTGTGAACCATTTATTATTGATCTATCTTGTTATGATAGCTTTTGAGAATCTTGAGATTTGACGTCGTCTGATGCGTTATTCTTTTCCTTTCGGTATTGTACCCGAGATTTTTGTGGTAATATGGGTAAACGTTCATTGTGATTCGAGACGTCAAGTTACGAGACTTGAGTGTGCATTTGATATGGTCCTGAGGACTATATTTGTGCATTGTTATTCTCTTTTGTGATGTAAGTCAGTGATAGCATAGACGTTCGATGCTAATGAGAACAAGGGATGTGTACGCCGGTGCTGCTAGTCATGCGGTTGGTACGACTTCCTGGCTGGTCTCTAGCGGGAGAGTTATGATTCGGCTGGTCTCGCAGTTGGTTGAGTGTTTTTATCCCCTGTTTTTTGCTGTGATCGGACAGGAGACGCGGGAACCCGTGGGGTTGGCCCGATTACTCAGGCGAAGTGGTTCGTAGTGAGGAGTATTCCTGGAGATGTTGTTTTCTTATCCTGATGGATAGTCTTTATCCCTTGTTGCGTACCCTGAGTTTCGGGGACGAAACTATTTTTAAGGTGGGGAGTATGTAATATCCGGGGATAATTTTTTTTTCGTGTTACTGCTGAGTTGTATGTATTCATTTGGAATTGTACAAGTGTTGTTGTTTTGGACTGATACAATGTATATTGTACTCGAATATTTTGGGATCGAAATATTATACTTGTCGTCGGGTTGGTTTCGTCGTTTGAATGTTGGTTGAAGAGTTTGGATTTTTGGCTAAGTTCATAGCCTTAGCGTACGCTATGGATGTAACATTATGTACGCTAGCGTGTTGCTATTACGTACGTTATGCCTGTAAGGTTACATATGTAATGCTTGGTAGGTGGCAGGAACTTTCCTCGTAGTCACTTTCGGCCGGTGGGTCCCGAGCATCTTCCGATCGGATCTCACTATTGCAGTCAACGGACCCTTACGTACGTTAAGAGGTGAACTCTACGTACGTAATTCAGGTCTTGTTAACATACGTAATATGTTTTGTTTAGGTACGTTAAGGCCTTCGTATTTTAGTCCAGTTAGTTCTGGATTTACATTACGTACGTTAAATTCTTTGCATAGCGTACGTAATGCCTCTTACGTTCGTTAACCGTAATGTATAACGTACGTAATGATTTGGTCAGTCTATTTATCTTGGTTTCGTCTTTCATTTCCTCACGAACCAAAACACAATTTCTCTCCCTAGAATCGTCCGTTTGGACTTGTTATTGATGTTTAGCACCTTCCAACTCGATCTTGATCATCCTAGCTTGGATTGAATCTTGAAGTTGGAAGCTTGTTGGTGCTCCTTTGGTGTTTGGAGGCTTCTTCTTGTTCTTCTTTGGTAAGTTCCCTCAATCTCTTGTTCTTCAAGTTATTTTCAAGTTTTTGTTGTTTTCTTCGGGTATTGTTTGATTAATGGAGTATATCATGATTCTTCATGGTTTTGATAAACTTTTGATGAAGAACATGATAGTATTACTTGAGTTGGATTATGTTCTTGATGTTTTAGATTATTTAGAGGTTTTTAATCATGTCTAGGAAGGTTATGTTAAGATTGTTATATGATTAACATAGCCTTGAGATGATTATTGTTGTTGGTGGTGTTCTTGAAAGATTTTAACCATTTTAGTAAGGATTTATGCTGATTTATGAGGTGATTATCATAATTTGAAAATAGTTGAGTGAATCTTGTTGTTTAATCCGAATTCATGATGTATTGATGAAGGATTTTTGTTTCAAACATCATGATTATTGAGTTGATGATGTTCTTGGGGTGATAATGATAATATTGATAATATTATCATTGTAGGAGGATCAATTTGATGATATTGGTGATATTATCATTTTGAGATGATTGTTTTGATGATTGTTCTTAAGTGAATCATGTTGTATGTATTTCACAAGTGTTAAGAACGTAATGATCATGTTAATTGATCATCGAGGTGTTGGAGGATGTTAGAATTCATAGTTGAGAACTATTATATTCGTTCGTGCGGTGTGATCGATTCGTGTTTGAATCAGGCTTTGTCCTTGTCGTTGTTTTCTATTGATTTTATATTTTTGAATGAATCGTTTTCATTCAAGGTTGTTCGAGTGTTTGTGATCGTCGGGAGGCGCCGTTCGGCTTTTCGTGCCAGGACGTTGATCGTGGAAGGACTTTCTCGCCTTCGGTTTGAGGCATGTTTTATACTTGTACTGGTCAATGAGATTAATATTATCATATATGTGTATGAATGTATTGTATCATTTCGAGACTTAGTCTCTCCGTGATTTGTTGATATTCGGGAATTGTTTGATGCAATACCCTTCGGCAATTATGCTAGATGTTATTGTTATTCGTTAACAGCCGGTTTAAGGCATTGAGATTCTTGTTGATACTGATGTTGTCGACAGCCGGTTCGCGGTATCGATGTATCGATTATTATTGTTGACGTTAATGTCGTTCTGAGGCATCGTTGAATCGTTATTATTGAATTGGAACTGTCGCTATGATGTTGCATTGGCCGATTGAAGGCGTTTGATATATTCGTTTATTATATCTGTTTCGGTGGTCAGTTTAAGACGCCGGGACATCCACTCTACCGTATCATTGTGTATCGATTGACCGTTCTGAGGTAATCGATGTATTTAATTGGGATTATCGAAGATAATTCCCATCCGTTGTATCATTGTGTATCGATTGACCGTTCTAAGGTAATCGATGTATTTAATTGGGATTATCGAAGATAATTGCCATCCGTTGTATCATTGGTTATCGATTAACCGTTCTAAGGTAATCGATGTATTTAATTGGGATTATCGAAGATAATTCCCATCCGTTGTATCATTGTGTATCGATTTACCGTTCTAAGATAATCGATGTATTTAATTGGGATTATCGAAGATAATTCCCATCCGTTGTGTCATCGTTATCGATTGACCATTCTAAGGTAATCGATGTATTGAATTGGGACTGTCAAGGATAGTTTCCATCCGTTAAGTTGTTGTGATCGATTGGCCATTCCATGGCAGTCGTGGTATTTGAATTGGGACTGCCATGGACGGAGCCCATCCGTGAGTTATTGTTGTCGTGTTGGCCGACTCTAGGCAGCACGCTATTATTCTTGTGAATTTGATAATCTTGGGATCGTTACTGTTGTGATTAATTGGGTTTTAGAGGCTAGTCTCGGCTAGTGCTCGATGGGTAAGTCTGGGGCTTGAACCTTCGCAGTTGGTTTCCCAGCACCTGTAATTCAGCAGGACACGGTCATTGGATGACCTCATTGTGATACGGCTTCGTGCCGTGACTTCGGCCCTCATTGTGATGCGGCTTCGTGCCGTGGCTTCGTCCCTCATTGTGATACGGCTTCGTGCCGTGGCTTCGGCCCTCATTGTGATATGGCTTCGTGCCGTGGCTTCGGCCCTCATTGATACAGCTTCGGGCTGTTTTGGCTTCGGGCCATTGTGGTGATTCACAGCTTCGGCTGAGTGACATTCAGGGTATTATGATGATAAACAGCTTCGGGTTGTTCGGCTATCAGGCCATTATGATGTATCGGTATTCCTGTTGGAGCCTTCGGGCATTGTGATTCGTATCTATTTCAGTGTTTGGCTTGGTTTACCTTCGGGTGATGTATTGTTGTGTTCTGTATTGATGATTCGCCGTTGGGCACTTGTGTTCTAACCTGTTGAGCAGGTATTGATCATATACCGTGGGCATAATATTTCACGAATCCTCGATTCTTACGTTGGTTTGTGAGCATCTCGTATTACCATTACTATACTATTCATTCTTCCCTTTGGATGCATATCATGTTGTACATGTATTTGATAATCATTATCTGGATGACTGACCCCGTGGGGGCGGAACATGTTTTCATGTTTTAGGTGTTTGCGAGGAGAGAGTTGAGACACAGGGGCATGACGGTGGCGACGAGGCATTTTAGCGATACTAGTCCGAGATGTTTTGGTGTTCATGTCAGTCAGACAGTTGGAGTACTCCAGTTTTGTTCAGTCTTTGTCATTTTGTATTATCCGAGCAAGGCTCGTGGATGTTGTTGTATCTTATTTTGGCCATGTAGGCCCACTGTTGTCATTGAAATTCCATATCGGAATATTATGTTGGATGTCAGTGTAGGGATCGTGATTCCCTTTTTTGTCAGTTAATTGTATTTTTGGTCGTGTTAGCCTGGTGGATCTCCTGGTGTGGGGTCCACGGCGCTGTAATGACCCAATGGGATTTGGGGATGTTACACGTAGTCGCAAGGTGTTAGTCGAATCTTGAAATGCATGCCACTGTACAGCATTAGCGCACGCTAAGCTTACTGGCTAGCGCACGTTAACGGGAGCAACTTAGCGCACGCTACGTTATGCGTTTAACGTACGCTAAGTAGGCAGACAGTGCAGTATTTTTGTGTTGTGATTATGAATTCGTGATGGTTTGATTTGGTTTGTTTAGACTGCGTTTATTCGAGGTTTTTGTTAACCCGTTGAGTTCGATTGATTGGTTATGTCGGTTGTTGATTATTATCGGATGTGTTGTCATTTGATTATTGCATTAGGTTATGATAATTGACCATGGATTACGACCGTTATGTTGCGATTAAGGCTGAGGAGTTCGTAGTTTGCTTTTGATCGGGGCTGAGGAGCTCGTAGACAAAGGCAATGAGTTCGGTAATAGCTTCGTGGTATCGGTATCGAGGCAAGTTTGAACTTGTTCAGTTTATAATATTTGATGAATGGTTTTGTTTTCATTTCATTTATAATTCGTATAGCAATGTTGTTAGAAATGTAAGTTGTCGGGATAATGGTTTGTATATCGTGCTCTGGTTTGTATTAAATCATAAGGTATATGATTTAATTGTGTTCAAGGAAGACGTGAGTTATCTTTGGTCAAGGATATAGAATATCAGGTATCGAGGATAGTTATCATGATGACATAAGTATCGGGATAAAGGTTTATTGGTATTGAATTGATGGTACCTTATTCGAGATTATTCATATAACTGTGTATTCGTTCAGGGATGTTGGTTTGTATAAAGGATATTGTCTTCGGCTTTGAGGTAATGTAAGTATTGTTCAACTATGAGGACAATTATTCTGGTGAATTATTATATATGTTGTACGATGATGTTTCGTATATCGGGATTCGTATTGATTATTTCGTTGAGGGATGATGATCCCAGGGCTGATTTTATTGAGATCATTGATCGTGTTGATCATTTGTCGGGGATGATGATCCCAGGATTGTTGTTTTGCATATTGATTAGTCGTGTCGACTCTTCTTTGTCAGTTTGTCTTGTTCACTTCGGTGAGTCTTTTGATCCTTATTGGATATGTGATTCTTTGAGTTTCGTTGTCATGCTGCATCGTGACATATCTGGAGTCATATCTGCATGCCGATTGGTTATTGTGTAGGATTTTTAGCCGGGCACATGATGGTTGTGCGTGGATGTTTCTGCATTGAAGCGTGCACACGGGACATAGTTCGTGAGGCTAATTAGGTACATGTCCCACGTATATCCTAGATTTCGTATACGGAGTGAACATGTGCGAGACACATTTCCGGATCGGGCTTACTATGACGTCCATGTTTTGAACCATATTGTTGGGTTGTTCATAGTCCATGTATGATTGAATATGTTCGACGGTTGGTGACTGGTTGTTCATACGCCCGAGGGGTATGTTCGACAGTCAGAGTTATTTCTTTAAGATCCATTATTGTTGATCATTTGGAGTCTACCTTGTTGAGGGTATTCTCGGTTATTGTTGGTCCTTTGTTGATCATTTGGAGTCTACCTTGTTGAGGGTATTCTTGGTTATTGTTGATCCTTTGTCGTGTTGGGAGTTTACCATGTTGAGGGTACTCTCGGTTATCGTTGATCCTTTGTTGGTCATATTAGAGTTATCATGTCGATGATATTCTCAGTGATGTATGGGTTGATCATTGTTATTGATCGTATGAGCATTCGGACTGTACGTCGATGTTCGGGATTTGTTATCATTATCATGTGGTAGTTGATCTACAGATATTGTTGTGTATTATTGGTTTATACATGTTGAGATTTGATTGTGTAATCCGACAGACAGGATTTAGCACAGATTGGATTATTTCCGCACTTATGAGTTATGATGATGTTTTGAGGATTATCGGTATTTTTGGAATACAGTAGAGATGATTGTTGTTGAATTTATTTCGTCATTTGAGAATACGAAATGTGGAATATGTCAAGGATTGATTTAGTATGGATTGCTATGAATTGGTAAGGTTATAACGGTAAGATTACATTGGTAGTATTCTTACTTCGTTATTACATTGGTATGTAATTATTTATGATGATGTGATCGATATCATTGTTGAGTATTGTGGCTGACCCCGTCGTGGGCTTTATTTTTAGGTACTCGGAGATCGAGCTAGTAGCGGTCATGAAGGGATGAGTTTCCCGGGTGATACTGGTTGTGGCATTTATTTGAGTATTGAGTATTCTCTTCTGGTTGTTTTATTCCGCTGCAAATGTGTATTTTGAACTGTATTTTTATCCGCTGCGTGTGTATATTTCAAAATGGCTTTCCGGTATTTTTACCAACTCGTGTGTACTTTCAAAATGGCCTTTTTGGCATTTTGCGAACTTGGGTTATTTCGTCAAATCCTTTTTCCTAAACTATTTTATCGGTATGTATAAGTGGTAGCTTAACGTACATTTTGAACTATCGAGAATTGACACTTCGCCTTGTATTTTCAAATGGTATTTTATGACGGTATTTGAGAACTATGCTTTTGAAAATATTTGAGTATTTAAAATATTACCGTCATCGGCCTTTTGGCGTCTTTGAACGTTTTTGAAATAGTTTTGTAAATGGTTTTTAGCCTGGTGGGTTCCGGCGCGGGGCCCACGGCGCTGTAATATCCCGGATGGTTTTGGAGGTGTTACATAATCGAGTCCTTCCTAAGTGTTTCTCCACTTCCATACACTTCGTCGATGGTAACGCCAGTCGTGAACATCTTCCACTGCTCTTCTCAAAGGTTTCTAGTTCCGGTAACTGTCTTCGATCTTGGTCCTTATTGTAGGAAACTCGGTCTTCGCAAGTCACATGGTAACTGTCCGCTACAACCTATGAACGCCAACTCAAATATACTCTTCCAGAACAAAAGGTCACTTCAACTTAATACGAAAACAATCTTGATGTTCCTCTTTCGTCTCCGAACATAATACAATGTCATACTATGACAATTTGTCCAAATACTCGTGAAAATATGATTTCTTCAGATCCATAAGGATAGTTGACATATTAGCCAATACAATTGACATCATTACAACTCATACTGATCATAACGAGTACGAAAACAGCTTCAGAAATCGCCTTAGAGAAACTTCACATCCACTTCACATCACCTATCTTCTTCTTCACGAATAAAGCTGAAATACTTCATGGAGTTTACTTCCGGTTAGTAAACCCACTTCTTAGAAGTTCTTGTGGTTGCTTCTTCAGTCCTTCAAATCTAAAAGAGGCCATCTGATACGGAGTTTCAAAGATAGATCGAGATCAATCGTTGATATGCAAAAATAGATAATGATTACGGATAGTGATACGGGTAAGTCCACGATAGTCGATACGTTGACGCGTACTTCTCTCTTTCTTCTTCATAAGCCAACAGGAGCATCCCAAGAGAAACACTCGGGTGAACAAAATCATATTCCATTAGCTCCTTCAATCTCTCCACTTTTATGGCACCATGGTTTCTTCAACAGAGATCAGTTCAATGCCAACTCTACTTCCCAAGCAGGAGGGAATACCAAGAGGTTCATCAGAGAACACCGGAAAATTTTTGTACAACAAAATACTTCCAATACCAGAGCTTTCCCAGTGTGGATACTAATAGGTGTCAGGAGAACTTGACAATCAAAAGAGATCGGAGTATGTGCGTCCCAAGCAGCATTAATCTTAATAGACTTGAGTGGTTGAGAGCCATCATAACAAAAGTAGGATGACGTATTTTGCTAACGGTCACATATCGGGTATGGTAGTCTATGGTAGCTTATGAGGGGCCAACCAATCCATAACCAAAAGACCTCAAATTCAATTATATCAAGAGTAAACAAATTCGAAGAACGAATACGGTAGTCAAACCAGACGGATAGTTCATATATCAGAGTCAAGTACATGGTTCATCAAAGTGTTGAGATAGATAAGCGAACAGTTCAAGGTGCTGGAATTCTGTTTGACTGCATAGCACAAATGATAGGTAGAGTGTGTATCATCGGTAATACGAACATCGTATGGTTGTCAAAAGTGAGAATGTATGGGTATCAATTTTCAGCATCATCATGCTTAGTTAACAAATCCATACTGAGATTAATTAACATCGTATCCTTCCAAAGGAACTGATTGGCAGACAAAATTCATCATTCGAAGGAAGGGAACAAATCTTCTTATATCCGTGGTTAATAATTACCAGAGTTCTCATAGGAGTAGTAATGGATTATGCAGAGTCAAGTAGTATCAAATGATACATTTTATATCTAGCATAAGTAATGAATTCACAGAATGTGTCAAACACATTATGGTTGAATAATCTTCGGGATGGTCGGAAAGGTATCAAACTGTTTATCAAACAAATCGGAATCGGAGATCAAAATCAGAAGGGGAAACTTAAATGGCGTAAGGTATCCATGTCGTTCCCGATGCACTGCAAACTTGGTTACTAATCTTAGGTTGAATATAACTTTCTAACCTCTCAAACAATTGTTCTTATAAGGCATAATTAAAGGCAAAGTCACGAATCAGAGTGATGCGGAAGCAATGCTACTTACATAGATGTCATAGTCTACCCATTCCTCACCGGTAATAACTTAGGTTCCTATGGGGAGATCTTAAAGCAAAATCTCAAAGGTTTTCTTATGAGCGTCTACGGTGGAAACTTAAGGGTCCAAACTTCACAGGTCAAGATTTAATGTACTACAAGTCACAGCCTGGGCTCTGATACCATAATTGTAACACCCCAACCCTATAAGGGTAGAAGTACTACATTATGGTGACATATCAAATGGTTCAGAGGTGCATAGCAAAGATTCATAATCAAAGGTTCATATCAGAGATTCATAATAAAGGTTCATATCAGATATTCATATCAAAGGGATCATAGCAAAGGTTCAGAACAAAGGGAATCATAGCAAAGGTATCCAGTCAGAAGCTAAACAGATCAAAGGTGTATAAGAATTATGAGAAACCTTATAAGAAGGGTCAGAATATCTGTACCTTAGACCGCAAGTGCAAACATAACAGAAAAATAAAGATTGGAAGCAAACTCCCTCTTCAACGAATCTACACGAATTCATGATCGTCTTATTATTAATAACTTACTTTAAATCAGATTACTCATTTTAGTTGGCTTTCCATTTTTAGTAACTTTCGTTTTATAGCAGCTTTCCAAAAATAGTAACTTTCCAAAATAGTAAGTTTTCTCTTTAAGTAGTTTAACCATTTTAAGTAACTTTCTATTTTAGGCAACTTTCCAAATTTAGTAAGTTTCCATGTTTAGTAAGTTTCCCAAATTAGAAGGTTGGGCTAAAAATGCCATTTGTTCAAAGTGTGAGGTTATAAATACTCAAATTACATAATATAGGGTGTAAAGTGTAAATATGTGATTAAGGTTTAAAGTGAATTAATATAGGTTAACTTATCACTAATATGACCAAATTAATATTTAAGTGCACTTTAGGGTTTTATATTTATTAATGAGTCTTTAATTGGTACAAAATACACATGTTATTCAAATGACATATTTTAATACGAATTTAGGTCCACTTAACGAATTTTTGAACCATACCAGAATTAAAAATAAAAATTCACCAAAATTCTCAGCGAAGCTATTATATCCTAAGAGTCTAATTGAATTTTCCCAGAATTTATTACCAAGTGTATTACCCTTACAAAAATCGTTTATCAAAATAGTCCCAGAAAGTTAACTGCACATATATGCAGAAAGTTTGTATTTGGTTAACCCATTTCAACACTTCAAAAAAATCCAAAACGATTCCTGGAAGTCCCCCATAACCCAAATATTACCCCTATAAAAGCAGAGCTCTCAGTTTGAAAATGAAAAATCCAAAACTCCAAGTGATTTTCAGACCTGATTACTCAGCTTTGACACTACAGTAGCCATTGAGGCAGTCCCGCAAGCTGTATCTGCCAAAACAGCAATCCCATAGAGCGCAATCCCTTTGGATGGAACTCTGGCTGCTCCACGGCAGATCCTGAGCCCATTGAGGCTATGACGGATGACCAGACATTCATGAACATAGAATGAACTGGTCAATCGGCTGCCCTTTTGGAGCCGACAACCACCACTCCAAACCGAGCACCCATCCCTGTATGGACTCCCTCTCCCAACAGGGCATCCCACCCTGTTAGGGATCCCATTATCCATAGGTTCCCTTACCTATCGAGAATCCAAACCAGCAGCAGAACCCACTACTATTCGGAGTCCGTGCCCGACTGATATCAGAAATATCACTATCTTTCAAGTCCATATTGAGTAAGCCTTAAAGCGCTTCAAAGTATGGAATCATATAAGGTTGCCCCCCACGAACCCTGTACAACTGGAAAGAAGAAGATTTGTTTGCTTTGAAAGTGGCGAACTAACAAAATATCGAAGTCCTGATCAAGCGGGATGATCACCTTTGCCAAGAACTTATCTCTTCACACTTTGTGGCAAAAGAGAAGACAAGACTGAAAGAGAAATCTCCATCCACTGACAAGCCCAAGATCCCGAGTCACCACTCCGGCTCCGACAAAGATGGTGATGACCTTCAGACAGGTCTAAGGCTGATCCGTGAGGAGGCTTGTGAGAATGAATTTGCTCAGTCCAAGGCTACAGTTGTCCAAGGAACGTCTGCCGAACAACCCATTATCAGCACCCCGCCAGGAGGATTCAGTCCCTTCGCCAGAAGCTAATGTGACCTGCGCCATCCGACAAGAGGAATCTGTCCCTCTTAAGGAACATGCGGTTGCTGAGATCCATCGGGAGGACCCAATCCTTTTTGTACCACATGGTACAGAATCCGAACAGAGACAGGAGGAATCAGTCCCCTCTGTCTCTCCATCAACTCAAGCAAAACCATTTGAGGTTCCTACTCCGCAACCTGCACCCACTCCTCTCCAACCAGGATCACCATCTGGATCGGACGAAGATCTCCTACTTGCTGATGACGCGCCGTAAAGCCCCTATCACAATGTAGTGCTCAAACAACTTGGAGAATCTTCGAACGCCAAACTTGTGCAACCCAACTCTCCACGCACAAAGGCACGCATAGAGCAACTTGAATCCATCTGTCGCCAAACCGTATTCTTAAAGGATGTCGTCAAGGACCTGTACGACATTGGGAAGGAACTCGAATAGATGAGGGAAACTGCTCAGGACGAGCTCCTAAATCTTCAGAGGGCCATTACGGGCATGGAAGAGGCTTTCCGCTTCATGCCCACAACATTATGGCAAGCGCTCAACCAAATGAAGCAGCATTAGGAGCGAATCCTGAAACATGAGCAAGAGAAGTTGCATGTCGCTGAGGCTAAGACTGTTGTCGCCCTTGAATTCACATGATCAAAGCTCATTGCACATGATCAAAGGATCGATGACCTGACTGCAGTGGTTGCGAGCTTGGTAGAATGTGTCACTGATCTTAAGAACAAACATGCGGAATCAATGGAACTCCTTCGGGACATTAATGGCAAAGTATTGAATCTTGATACTGCCAAAAATGGGGAAGAGTCGCGAGAGGCTGCAAGGAAATGGTGCCTAGAGGGAGAGAATGAGATGGAAGCTATTCTCAATGACAGTTTTTCCATTGGAAGGCTAGCCGAACCAGGGCTAACAAAAGGAAACAAGGGATATAGGGTATCTGGTTCTCGTCCAGAGTTCCAGGATCCCAAATTCCAGTGGAAAAACAATGTGCAGAAGCCTGCAGAAACAAAACTCCCAACAAACAGACAGCCTACAACAAAAGAGTTAAAGGAATGGAAAGATAATGAACTGATGAGATACTTTTGTGTTCTCATCAGGGAATCTCCCATGTTTAACAAATTTAAGATGCTGGAGGATGCAGCTAAAGAGTTTTCGTGGCTTCTAGAAGAGGGAAAGCTCCCACTATAGATAAAACTGAAATTCCAAGTCGTGAAGGTCGAACAGCTAACCCATATGGAAGACTATATTCTTTCATTTGATGCCACCCATGAAGGTAGAAATCTCTACAGGGATCGAGGAAGAGATGCTCTTGTCAACTGGTGGAAGGGGACCGAGAATGACCCCTCCCAAAGAACTTGGAGAAGTCAGTCATACAAAGGATAGTACTTCTGTTTTTCTCCACATTTATGTTTCCTGTCTGCTTCCAATGTAATCTTCTATTCTATCAACACGGTAATCGATCATCAATAAATTTTATCTTTTATCCGAAAGATTATAGCTCCTAATGTTTCTATTTTGATATGTTTTATGTTGAAATATTTACCAAGTACAAAACATCAGTAAAATCTTAAAGCTGTAACAACTTGTCTGCGAAAAGTTCATAGATTAAGTTGTATTCAATTAGGATTACATGCTGTAACATTGTGCCTGTGCGTCAATCATAAGTTAAGTTGTAATACACTTAGTCCTCTAAGATTTATCATTTTAGAACTCCCCTACGAGCAGTTTAAATTTTTAGACTAAGTCTTGAAGATCATATCTTTCTACAGAAGACTTGAAGAAATCCTCTCCATATGAAGGAAGTTTTCGCATTATCAAAAATGGGGAAATTGTTGGGAAAAATCTGCCATGTGTTTTGATAATTGCCTCACACATCAAAGTTCTTCAAAGTTCTTCTAAGTATGGGAGCTATTAGGAAACTTCATACAGCCTGTCCATATAACGAAAGATCTTCTAGCATATTCAGAATTCCTTTCCTATAGTGTATTCATCAATATACAACAGAGATGAAGAAGTTGGATACATCAAACATGTTGTAGGTGTTTTACTAAGAAAAAGTTAAACACATATCTAACAATACTGAAGAAAACTTTAAACCATTGTGAAAGAAATATTGTTTACTCACAAAGTTTCACAGTTAAAGTAGCATTTAATGCTGGTAGGATAACATTTAATGCGGCCGAAAGAGGCTACAGTCTGAACAGTCTGAAGAGCATTTAATGCTAGTAAAAAAGAATGTCTGAAGCATTAAATGTGCATCACTTTTAATTCAAACATTATGAAGCCTCTAATCAGAGCAGTCTCATCACCAAGCAGCCAACAACTATATTTATAACGGACCTATTTCCAAGGTTATAAATAGCCCTAAGCAAGAGGGCATTGCTCACTTGAATGAATTTAATAATCCGACGCATTAGCTCTGACAATCTGAATATCAAGCTTACAAATAGCAGTATATTTCCTTGAGCATATAGCTTTATCAAGAGAAGAAATACACTAGTCCTCAACACAAACAACACACCTTGGAACAAACGCTCATAAAGCATACAACTTCTGTTTGATCTTGTTCTACCAAACCTTATGTTGAGTTTAACTTAGCCGTGTGTGGACTAAGCCTTGATAGTTCTGATATGTGTGGAATGAATAGCATTGAAGACAAAGACTCTATCAGTTGAGAAGAAGCAATTCGAATAAGCCAAGCTAATATGTGTGAACGTACCAAGCTACTGTCGGTTGTATCAGTCTGTGTGAACGATACAACGACGCGTTTAGTTAAAGTCACATAGTTGTGTACGCCGTGATTTTAATAAACATCTTACTCCTATGTAGAGGACCAATGGACGTGGAGGGGTTTACCTCGAACCACTTAAATATGTGTGTATTTACATTCTGCCATTTATGCCTGTGTGATTTAAGCATACATATTGCAAAAAGCCTTTACGCACCAAGCAAACAGGATACACTACGCCATAAGTGCTCATAGGCAAGGCCTATTTATTGTTGCAGAAGACAGTAAAAGTGTTACCTTAGGCCAAAGGCAACACCAAACTCTTGTTGCCAATACGGCCGTTGCCTTTGACACCTAAGGCAACACTTTTAGTCTCTATTGCAACAACGGAAAAGTATTGCATTACGCCTATAATGCAACAACATAACCAAGTAAAGCAACAACAAACGATGTTGCCTAAGATTTAAAAAAAAAACAGAACATAGGGTCCACATGTGCCACATCATCAGTGGGTCCCACCTTTTTGTTTTGTAATACTAGTTTTATAAATACAACACCAGCTAAAATGAAAGGCAACACTTCATACAAATATTTGAAATAATTATTTTATTTTTACATCAACCCATCCAAAATAAACCATGGCACCCAAAAACCAACAAGGATTTCAATACAAAATACAAACCACCAATTTAACTTCAAAAGTACCAAAACCAAGCAACACCACCAATATAACTTAAAAAGTACAAAATTAAAAAGTTTAAATACAAGTGACCAAAAGTTACATATTGAAATAACTGATAAGTGGTGCCGCCTTGAATCGTAGGAGTGCCATTATCATCTTGATCACTTGATATTGTTGCACAAAATTCTCCAATATCAGCATAATAAGCAGAATTATCTTCATCAATTATCTTCATCATACCGGTCAAGAAATAAGCAGAATCACCCTATAGTCTTCATCTTCATAGTTATCATCTTCTCCATCGGAACTCACATCTTCCGGATCAAAGAAGGTCATCTTCTTCAACAGACATCATCCGCATTTAAGCATATAAAATTTAATAAAAAAATAAGAAATGAAAAAAAAGATTATTATGGTAGGAATATTGCAAGTATTTTTACTTCTATCACCTGCATTTAAGCATATAAAACAAATCACAAAAGCGACAATGTACACAAGTTAATTACGGTTGGAATAAGTTTAGTCCGAATCAAGTTAAAGACATGACCACCTAAACACCGTTAATGACCCAGTGCAGGGAAAAGAGGTCCAGCTTTAGCTATAATCGAGGGTGAGTTATAGCTATTCAAAGACGTAAAGAAGTGACCACGACTTGCATAAGACCCAAAGTGAACCAAAATCATGCTTCATTCAAACAAGCAAGCAGAGCAATTTCAAGCAAGACACAAGGAAAAGAAACAAAAAAATGCATATACGGTTTCACCGTCTGTGCAAATTCGCAATTCCACCCCACAAATACAACATCCTTCGTTACCAAATTTTCCCCTACAGAAGGCACATCTCATTTGCTTGTTATTATCGGAAGATCCGAGTAGATGATTTATGTCATATTAGGGAAAGAGTTTGTAAAAGCAATAAAGGGAATTAGTAATCATTTTGAGTTACTTTTATATTATTTGTTTCGCCTCTACATTGCTTAAATGAGCGAAAAGGGTAAGACATCGATAAAAAATACGGAATTCACCGAGTCGGAGATGAAGACATTCACGCGTGCATTGCGAATTTCTTTCTTTAGATTGGTAAGGCAATTGCATAGGTACCGAAGCAAAAAAGTGAATAAGAGTTCAGAATTACCACAAGACCAACGAAGACCAACTCTGTCATCATCAAATATTTACAACATGAAGTCGAACAAACCGTGACTAGATCAGCAAAATAGCGAGGATGATTAGTTTGTGATACAAATATCTATGACACAACTCATAGTTTTAGTTCTAGACTGCAATAAAGCATAATATGAATGTACTAACTCATAACATCAGGATAATGGGATGCAGTTCTGATTTGAATCATTTCGATCTATTCAAGCTATAAGAGCTCTTACGGCCAAAAAAAAACAGACTAGATCATACGACAATTCAAATAAACTCTTAAATGATCCTATACAAATTCTTAAATCAGTAGAACAAATCATTGATACATCGAGAACTCTAGCACAAATATTTCAGCAGAGAAATCATCACACGTTCTTTCTCAAATTGGCATAATGGCACTAGGTAATTCGGTGCAACCACTGAAATTACAGCATTTTCGGAAGGGTGTATTTAAAACCTGAGAACCAAGGTCAACAGGTAGCAAGCAAGGAGTTTCATACCTGTCTCTCCTCTGCATCAGTCTTCAAATAGAGGTGATTGGTAAAAAAGTTTGAAGGCTTCCATGACTTCAAGATACCACATCGGCTCCCTATCGGAAAAAGGGGAAAGATCAACAAGTTTATGAACCTGTGAAGTAGACCATATCAGATTTGGCATAATTCTGATCTTCGACGAGGAGCCAATGACTAATGACAGAAACAAAAACCAAAAAAGAAAAAAAAATCCATGTTCTTATTTGCTTGTTTGTTTTTTCCTTTTTATTTCTTGATTAAAATAGCTTACGTATATTATATTTACTTGATCAGAGTTCACAACCATTCAATAGCTAAGAGCTTTAGAATCCATCATGATCATCATCAACATTCATATTCATCTTACAAAAGGTGGAAATATCATTAATTGGTGAAGAAATCTTAAACGACATATATCACACAGGTTACTCGGCAAAAAAAAAAAAACTACTAAATCAGACAAGAGTGATAGCATATGAATGTAGAAAAGAATCGAAAAATAAAGAATTTCAAAACAGTGGTTATCATAAATATCAATTTATAAATCAGTTTATACCTTAAGCATTGGGAGATCGCCTGCGCGGACAACATAAGCTCCAACCACCATGACATACATCCCTAAAAGAAACACACGCGCAGATAAACCAAGTAAGGGATATTCATATTTGTAAACACACACACACACAGAAGAAGAAGAGGAAGTGACCGACCTGTTACCCAAGGGCGGTCAATAAATTCGCCGGAGAGTAATAGCTCAATGATGCCGGTTCCATCGTCGAGGATGTATCGACGGCCGACACCACCACAGTCGGATGAGGAAGGTTCAGAGACAAGAATGCCCTGCAATTTCCAATGGCTTAGGGTTTACTGATGAGGGAGTAGACTGTCATTGGCGACGGAAGGGTGAAGGTGGGCAGCTTCAGTTGGAGGCGTGGGGCGCGGAGGAAGGAGAATGGCAGGATTCGGATGAAGTGATGGATCTGGGGAGTCGAGGGGTTGAGAGAGAAGAAACAAAAAAGAGAGAATCGAGGGGTTGAGAGAGAGACGACGAGAGTATGAGGGAAGAGGGAGTAGGGTTAGGGGTGATAAGGGGGGATCGGACGGTGGAGATTAATAATCTCAATTGGGACTCGGATAATAAAAATGTTATAACGGGTTGGATTGGGATAAAATATTATAACAAAATAGATAATATAATATAACCGCACGAGCAAAATACACTTAGCAATCAATCAAGGGAAAAAAATTATGAAACCCTTGAGCAATTGTTCAGATCTAAACAAAAAAGAATTTAATCTTTCAAATCAAATCCAAAATAAAAAGTTCAACATACCTTTTTAATTGACAGATCGAAAATTAAAGAAATATTACTTAAAATACGGAAACTACCACAACGTTTTCTAAAAAAACCATGTAAGTGTACTCTTACATAGCGCTTCCTAATTAAACGTTATATAAGTATTTTAAAAAAGGATTGTATTATTTTTTGTAATTTAAAATTTAGAAATTTATATTAAATAATTTAAATATATATATGTTATAATTTATATTATATTATATATCAAACTTTGAAAACAAAACATTAATTTAAATTTCATTATATATTGATAATATTTTAAACTTTAATATTATAAAAAAATATTTATAATTTTTAATTACAATATTAAAAAGTATGATAAGTATTTATATTAGATATAAATAATTTAAATCAAATTTATCATATGCTATATATCAAACTTTAAGAGTTAAAAATTATCAAAATTTAAATTTCATTTCATTGTGTTTGTTTTTTACAATAACTTGAAAAAATTATTAAAAATTAGATATAACGCAACACCATCACAGGTGTTGCACGTCGCGCAACACCATTTTCATCTTGCAACACCAAATGTATATCTAGTGCAATACTATTTTAGTAGTGTTTCAAAAGATCAAAAATCAGCAATCTATTGAAACGCTTTGGTGGCAACACTAGCTAAAAGCATTGCCTATGAGCACTTATGGCATAGTGATATTACTTAGTTGTTGTATCTACAACAACTTAAGATCATACTTCCGCTATGAAAATAACTTCGAAAAAGATACAACTTATTCAACCCCTCCCTTCTAAGCTGTTTACTGTATGTTGTGTGGCCAACAAGGATGACTTGAATTGAATTAGGATGACTCAAATTGAATTAGGATGTCTCGAATTAATTAGAATAACTCGACGTGAATAAACTAAATAGATTTTAATGTTACTCGAGTTGAATTAGGATGTATCGAATGTTACACCCCCCTCGATGCTAAACTAAGATATATTTTAATTATCAGGTTTTTTGGAAGAGGCCGAATTTGTGTGGTTCTAAATTCTCGATAAATGGGTATGCTAGATTAGGGATTGTTAAGACTCTCATTGCTGAGCTGCGGAGTATAAGTGATGATACTATTAAAGAGTTGTATCTTGGATATTTATTCGGGAGGAGTGGAGGGTTTTGTCTAATGCCGCATTGCATTCCTTATTCTTGAACGTGGTTGTTTGACTGGATGCACAGGCCGATGAGTTCTAGTTTAGGATCGGTCATCTCTTGATTCTGACTTTGATGTACACGGGGAGGATGTTCCATCGGAGGGGGGCTGTACGATCGGTATCCATTGCTCAGTCGTCGGGGGCAGTTGTTAGATCATATTCATGATAAATTTGCTGCTGGATATTTTAGAGAACAACCCGGTAATGCGCTGAAGGTCGCTAAGGTACTTTGGGTCTGCTCTTTGATATCCGTCATGGATGGCGGGAAGTGCATTGCTGACCGAGGGTTGTGGATGTTGGTTAAGCACATACTCGGTGGGAGAGGTTTCCATGGGGCTTATATTCATACCAGATATTGGTTACGTACTTGAGCGATGTTCCCACGGAGGTCCCCGCTGGTCTAGATCCTAGTTACCGTTTTATGGTCATATACACTATTATGGTACGTCCTCGTAATTATTAACTTAATTATATACCGGAACTCAAAATATATTGTTATTATTTCATATATTGGGATTCAATTATTGTTTTCATATATGGGCTTGCGAGGCCATACCTTCGTTAGGTGCCATGTGTGGGACCATGCTGTAATACCCGGATAATTATCGTGTATTTCATTGGTATTTAAAACTTGTAGAATTTGATTATTAGGCATTAATAGTCAAAGTGTGATTTTCCCGTATTCGTATTCCTACATTCATGAGTTTCCAAAACATGCATGCATGCATCTGCACGTCATAACGTACGCTAGCAGTTGAGCATAGTGTACGTTATGAGCTGAAGATAACATACGTATAGGCGAGGCATAATGTACGTAACAGGCAGTCAAAGGCAGATAAATCTAGTCGGCGCCTGGGGCCAGATAGTATATTGTTGGGTAAGGATTCCCCGTGTGAACCTGGACAACTTTTGATAAAGCAAGTCAACGAGGCATAGAGTACGTTGAAGGAGTATAATAACATACGCTATACTAAACACATTACGTACGTAAAAGTGATTGTTAACGTACGTTAAGAAAGTCAGAAACGAGATAGTGAGCTACTGACGAACATTAACGTACGTAAGTAGTTGCCCATAATGTACATTAAGGCTATAGCGTATGCAATGTATTGTTGCTAACGTATGTAATGTTTAGAATCTTATAAATAGGACATAAACCCACTTCATTTCAAATTTTTTTTCCTTCGCTCCTTGTCCAAATTCTGAGTCCAGAGAGCCTCTCCCGCAACATAACCCTTGATTTAGCCTCTCTACTTGGTGGTTGAAGTTGGGAAGCATCTTGGATTGGTGTTCAAGCTTCCGGTGTTGAGTTCCGCCGAGTGTTTTATCATTTCCCCCCGTAATAAGGTATGTGATGCTATCCCAGCCTAGAATTCGTGTTCTTATACAGATTATGAACCGTAGTACTGGAGCTATTAAGGTTTATTGATAACTTATAGAATCGAGTACCATGTTTTAGGAGGATTGGAAGAATTTATACTTAGGATTTCCATTGTTAAGAAGGATTAGAGTTGAGCCTTGATTTTGTTAAATACCGGGAGGGAGTTTGCTTAAATCGTAACATGTCGTTGACGATGAATTTGAAACACTCTTTTGAGTAACGATTTGTTAAGGTTATCACATGTGTTAGATGAATTCAAGAAGATAAATGTAGAGGGTGTTCTTCAAGTATAGTTCATGATTTTTAGAGGTTTCTTGATGTGATAATCTTCAAATTGATGGTTAGAATGAAGTGATTAGTTTGGTGATAATTGTTTTGAACTTAATACTTTGACAAGAGGATCGCGTATACAAGAACGAAATTATAGAGATGAATTAATCTAGGACTCGGTCGAAATGTGCTATAATAACCAAACCAAGTGTTGGAATTGATACCCAGAATTTGAGTATGGATTTATGATGATTTGAATATCCTTGAATTCATAGATGTCGACATTTCATCTCTGCTATGGGCATTTGATTCGCATGAAGTATGTCATTAGTTCGACTGAGCGCTCGTCAAGTAGTTGAACCATAGACCGACCAACTTAGAATGTTAACTCGGCCATAGTAGATGTTAGATGTTCGTACGTTAGAATTGTTACGTAAGTTGAGTTTTTGTTATTTCCTTTTGTGTAAGGTTCGAGGTTTGCGAACGGTCGATCGTAGGAGCGCCTTCGAGTATGTTGAAGTCGTGAAGTATTTATTTCTTGCCATCTTTTAAAGACGTGTATTTTAATTATGTTTTATGTATTGATGATATACATGTCGTGCATATGTGTCGTTGTTGTATGTCCACCTCGTGTTGGTCCGATGGGATCCTCTTGGGATCTATGCTAGCGTGTGCTAGATCATTAGATAGGTTCTTCCACCACGTGTTGGTCCGATGGGATCATCTTGGGATCTATGCAGTGACTGGATCATCGGAATTACCATGTGTATGTTGTATCATGTCGTGGTTATCATATTGTGTATAGTATTGTGAGTTTTGTCATAGTAGAGACTCATTGTTCTTGTCGTTGATGATGTTGTTATTCTTCATGACATATTGAATAATTTGTTATCATACTTGTACTAGCATCATTGTGCTAACCCCTTCGGGGGTGGACATTTGTTGTATGTTCAGGATACATGAGGATGGGGAAACAACCACTAGAGCTGCATGAGGACGAGGGTGCAGAGTAATGTTACGGTCGGGATGATTTGTCAGATTGTGTTTTGTTTTAATAAAGTACTCGAGTACGCTATTGTTTTGTTTGTCTTTTGAGGTTGTATTTCGAATGTTGGTTGATTTGTACGTTTCAGAATGGTGATGTAATAATTTATTTTACGGTTGGTATTTAGCATTACTGTTTTTAAATTCTTAGCCTAGTAAATCCTTATATCAAGGATTTACGACACTGTAATAATCTTGAATATCTCGGGGTGTTACAAAATATGGTATCGGAGCTAAGATTATGGATATCTTGGCCATTAGGTTAAATTAGGGTTCGGATGTGTCTTTTTGAGTTAACCGGCCGCGAATAATATCATTGTACTGCCTACATCTTCATGTGAGCGGTGGTTCTATGTTTCCTAAACTATATCTTGTCCTTTACATGTCATGTCCTTTTTGATAATTGAATATTAGAACGATATTATTTCCTATATATGTATCCTTACAGTATGTTGAGAGGAGGACGTGGACGCGGTCGTGGATGTGGACGTGGACGTAGAAATGCTGAGAGGGAAGTTTCACCCTCTGTCCCTGATTCATTGTCAAATCAGGCTAGCCACAGCTCGGGCGAACAACAAGAGTCTGTCAACAATGAACGAGAGCAAACCTTGGACACGAACCTTCGTCAGGTGGTCAACCAAATGACCCAATTTGCTCAAGTTGTGGACAGAATACAAGTGGCGGTAGGATTGCAGCCGAGAGATAGACAGCAAGGCATCCCAGACTTGGGAAACCGAGGAGATAGATGGCTACAGGAGGTGACAAAGATGCACCCACCAAAGTTAGATGGTTTTTATGAGACGCCGACATGGTATCACTGGCTGAGAGAGATGGAGAAAGTATTTGTAGGGATTAACTGCCCGGATGACCAGAGAGCCCCCATTGCTCAATATTTTCTGACGGGAGAAGCGTCTGAGTGGTGGGAAGCCATCCGACCTATCGATCATGATGCTGATTGGGGAGAGTTCAAACTTATGATGGAAGCTCAATACTACCCTCGTCCGGTGAGACAAGCAAAAGTTCGGGAATTTTTCTTCACGCAGCCTTTGGATGTGCCGGTTGGTCAGACGATTAAGACATTTAATCAGTAGCTGGCGTTTGTTCGACACCTGGTCAGAACCGATGTAGAAATGATGATTCACTTTGATATGAGAATGAAGCCGGAGATACAGAGGTACATGTCAGGTTTTGAATGTACCACTCTCCGCCAGTACCAAGACAAAGCACTGGCGTATGAAATGAAAGAAGCAGCTATGGCAAAGTTCTCTAAGTCCAAGAAACAGAAAGTATCTGGTAGTTTTACAAAGCACATGAGTAGTAGGCCCCGCAAAGCCAAGTCATCCTTTCATTCATTCAAGAGGCCTCCGCATACATCCAAAGGTGGAAAGAACTCCAGATCAGTATCAGCAATGGCGGATGCAACCAGTAAATGTTTTAACTGTGGACAGACAGGACATTATCGACGTGATTTCTCATTTCCCTCAGTGACGTGTTATAATTGTGGACGAGAATGACATCGTGCGGTCTTCTGTGAAGAGGCTGCAAAATCTTTTGGAGCTCATACTTCGCAGCCAGTTCAGAAAGAGGCAAGTGTCCCTGAGATGCAACAGAGTGTTCAGACACCCCGGAATTTTGGCCGAGGTAGAGGCAGAGGATAGTACGACCGAAAGGAAGCATCGAATGCTGGATCTGTTTCTCCACGCCTTTAGAGATGAGAAGGGCAGACGATCAGAATTCAGCTGTCGCATGAGGCACCGTTCATATCCTTTCGCAACCAGTTAGTATTTTGTTTGATACATGAGCTACACATTCGTTTATATCATTGTCTTGTGTTGATCATTTGAACATTTCTTGTTTTCATGAATGTAAGCCTTTTA
This sequence comes from Orobanche coerulescens, assembly GCA_033398695.1. Lineage (NCBI taxonomy): Eukaryota > Viridiplantae > Streptophyta > Magnoliopsida > Lamiales > Orobanchaceae > Orobanche > Orobanche coerulescens. The sequence goes on from CM065809.1 coordinate 68,911,262, forward strand.
TTGTGGGTTTACCGAGTGGGGAAAGAATTGTGGGGAATTTAGAAACTAGAGATTGTCCTGTAACAACTGGAGGCGAAGAGTAGCCCTCAAATCTGATTGTAGTAGAGATACAAGGAGACAGCTTGATTCTTGGAGACGATTGGCTTAGCCGTCAAACTACTAAAACAGGGCTGTACCGGGTACTGGTGTTATGCAATGAAGAAAGAAGAATGAAGATTTGGGCTTTCGTCTATTCCGGTTGTGAAAGAATTTCCAGAAGTGTTTCCTGACGAATTACCTGGACTACCTCCCCAACGAGATGTAGAGTTTACCATCGAGTTAGAGCCGGGAGCTACACCGATTTCTAAGGCGCCGTATCGAATGGCACCCACCGAGATGTATGAACTAAAAAAGCAACTGGAAGAATTGCTTGACAAAGGTTATATTCAGCCAAGTGTTTCGCCTTGGGGAACACCAGTTCTTTTTATTCGAAAGAAAGATGGATCGCTTCGATTGTGCATAGACTACCGAGAGGTAAACAGGATGACAATCAAGAATAAGTACCCATTGCCACGGATTATGATTTGTTCGACCAGTTACAAGGAGAGACAATGTTTTCGAAGATCGATTTACGATCGGGATACCATCAATTGAGGATTAAAGAATCAGATGTCCCGAAGTCAGCATTCAGGATTCGTTACGAACACTATGAGTCTGTAGTGATGCCATTTGGTCTCACTAATGCACCTGCTGTGTTTATGCAGTTAATGAATTGAGTGTTCATAGAGTACTTGGACAAATTCTTAGTTGTGTTTATCGATGATAACTTGCTCTACTCTAAGAGTCTGGAAGAGCATGAGCAGCACTTACGGATCATTTTGAACCTCTTGAGGAGCGAGCAGTTATATGCCAAACTTTCTAAATGTGAATTCTGGCTAAAGGAAGTGATGTTCCTTGGTCACGTGGTGTCAGCGGAAGGGGTCCGAGTAGATCCCCCGAAATTTGAGGCAATTTTGGAATGGAAATCTCCTAAGAACGTGAAGGAAGTCAGAAGTTTCGTAGGACTTGAGGGGTATTATCATCGGTTCGTGGAAGGGTTTTCCAAAATTACCCGTCCACTTACTCGATTACTGCAGAAAACCCAAAAGTTAGAACGAATTTTGATGAATTAAAGAAGAGATTGACGATGGCTCCAATCTTAACATTACCGCAAGGAACCGAAATATTCATAGTTTATATTGACTCTTAAAATCAAGGTCTCGGGTGTGTACTGATGCAGAATGAGAAGGTGATCGCATACGCTTCACGACAGTTGAAACCATATCGAGTAAATTATCTAACTCATGATTTGGAACTGGCTGCTGTTGTTTTCGCCTTGACGATATGGAGATATTATCTGTGCGGGACTCACTGTCAGATCTTCACAGATCATAAGAGTCTTAAATACATTTTTAGTCAGAAAGAGTTAAACATTCGGCAGAGGAGATGGCTGGAATTGATTAAGGACAATGATTTGGAAATTCTCTATCATCCAAAAAAAGTGAACGTAGTGGCTGATGCACTAAGCCGCACCCATTTCTATTCGAATGCTGGACACGCTCACATCCCAATCCAGCATTCAACGAGACTTGATTCATGAAGGAATTGAAGTATGGTTACAAGGCGTGCAAGGACAATTACGTGTGATGGAATTAACTTCATCATTGACCGAAGAAATAAAATCTAAGCAATTAGATGATCATCTGATGATTCAGTTACGTGAAGAAGTGAGCAAGGGAAAGGCCCACGATTTGTAATTCATGAAGATGGAGTATTGAGATTTCAAAGTTGACTCTGTGTTCCCGATATTGATGTTTTGAAACAGACAATCATGAAGGAAGCTCATAGTACACCCTATTTAATTCACCCAGGCACTAGTAAGATATATAAGGATCTGAAGCAGAATTTTTGGTGGGGCAACATGAAGAAAGATGTGGCGGAATATGTCTCGAAGTGTTTAACTTGTCAGTAGGTTAAGATCGAACATCAGCAACCCACCGGAATGTTGAAGCCACTTTCGATTCCTGAATGGAAGTGGGAAGATATATCAATGGACTTTATCACCAACATGCCGAAGACCAGGACGGGAATGAATATGATTCGGGTGATAGTTGATCGCCTAACCAAATCAACTCATTTTCTGGGCAATAAGGATACTTGGGGACCAGAGAAGTTGGCACGAGTGTTTATTGCGGAGATAGTCCGATTGCATGGTACACCGAAGACCATTATTTCATATAGAGATGGTCGCTTCGTGTCACATTTTTGAAAAGCAGTTTATAGAGCCTTGGGAACCGAGCTGAACTTTAGCACAGCTTATCATCCTCAAACCAATGGACAGTCCGAGAGGACTATTCGGACAATAGAAGACATGTTGAGAGCTTGTGCCTTAAATTAGTCGACTGATTGGGAAATTCATCTACCGTTGATTGAATTCACCTACAACAATGTTGGCATGCTTCCATTAGGATGGCACCCTTTGAAGAATTATACTGAAGAAGATGCAAATCACCCCTGTGTTGGGACGATTCATCTGACTTAATTGGGACGGAACTAGAGTTGATAGTACAGACTCAAGAAAAGGTAGCTCTGATTCGCGAAAGACTGTTGACTGCCCAGAGTCGACAGAAGTCTTATGCTAACGTGCGCCGTCGCCCGTTAGAATTTGTAATTGGGGATCATGTACTTCTAAAAATTTCTCCTACCCGAGGAATTTTTCGTTTTGGGAGGAAAAGAAAGTTGAGCCCGAGATATATCGGACTATTCGAGATTCTGGAAAGATTTGGGGATCATGTACCAAAGAATGACTCATACAGTCGCCCAACTATCACGACTCACAAACCCCGCACTACTTGAAAAAATGCCTATAGTGACGCCCAAAAGCGTCACAATATGTAGACTATTGTGACGCTTTTGGTATAGTGAGCGTCACCTGATTTGGCGTTTCAATAGCCCATTATTGTGACACTTTCAAGGCTTCACAACAGATATCTATTGTGACACTTTTTTATATATTGTGACACTTTTTTTGCATCAAATCAGTTACTTTAGTGACTCTCTTTTCGCATTTTGGTGACACTTTATGGCGTCACAATAGTATGTTATGGTGACACTTTCTGGCGTCGTAATAGTATGCTATGGTGACACTTTCTGGCGTCGCAATAGTATACTATGGCGACACTTTCTGGCATCGCAATAGTATTGCTATGGCGATACTTTCTGGCATCGCAATAGTATGCTATGGTGACACTTTCTGGAGTCACCATAGTGTGCTATGGTGACACTTTTTGGCGACACAATAGTATATAAGAATAGCAAAATATGAAACGAAGATGTTTAGTAGTATATACAAGAAAAACAATTTTCTGGTCAATTACTCTTTAATAGGTAGTTCTAACTGTTATATAATAAAGTGATTGATACATATGGTTGATGTAACACCCCCAAGTTATTCAGGGTATATTACAGCGCCGTGAGCCCCGCCGTGGGACCCACAAGGCTAAACATACGCGGAACTATAAACTTGACCGATAAGGTCTACATACAATAGAAAGAAAGACGATACAAATGGTATTCGAAACCATAAACAATGAAACCATATACATCACTGCACAAATCAATACCTCGGCAACACAGGCCGGAACATCAAGAAGCGAAATACAATACTCGAGTATTTAAAAATCCATTCAGACAACAACACCGAATGGAGGAAACCAAAAGAGATAACCGAGACAAGACACGGTATCACACTTGCCCATCATCTTCATGCCGACTGGTACCGCTGTCCGCTCTCCTGGAACACGAAATACATGAAACGTATTTCCCATAAAGGGGTTAGCCGTCGAATAGCTAGTGCAAGTATAACAATATGAAACATAATACTTCTCGACAATAAAGTAAATGTAATCCGTCAATTCATCAATATCCGTCAATTCATCAATATCCGTCAATTCATCAATATCCGTCAATTCATCAATTCAAGACTAGTATTAGGAATAACTAACTCTCATAAGACGTATGTGAATGCCGTAGAAATGGTTCGTTCACCTCATACGCCGTTACGTATGTGAATGCCGTCAAAACGGTTCGTTCACCTCATACGCCGATACATGTAGGAATGCCGTCAAACGGTTCGTTCATTACATGCCAATCAATATATCTATGAATGCCGTAAAAGCGGTTCGTTCATGATATGCCATCAATATTTCTATGAATGCCGTAAAAGCGGTTCGTTCATATCATACCATCAATTCCTCTTACTTTCAAAGTCGAGCGTACAATCATAAATGTATACTTGCCTTAATAAGCGTTAGAAGATCAGAAGAACACGGTTCGGCCAGGAAGCTTGAACCACGAAGAAGACAACGAGCGGAAGGGTTTGACTCGAGTTCTTCACAAGAATTCGACCCTAACAACATAAATTCAATAAATCATCGATCATACGGGAAGAATAATCGTAGAACGCCCGAAAACCCCTCTATGACATTTCTGGACACCTTCAAGGCGTCGGTCAAGAACTCGACCAAAACAACGAATCGATACGATCCAAACATGGGATAACAAGGGAAATGATACAATACATCTAAATAATCATCAATCCATCACAATCCTAAGTTAAATCGGATTAAACGGACGAAATCGAACAAAATACCCAAAATCCCCAAAATTAGATTTCTGGAAAATCTTACCTGATTCGCTAGATCAAAGGATGTTATCGGACGAATGATTGATGATATAACCCAAGGAACTCCATGGATATGTTCATAAACAACATGGCTTCAAGTTTAGAACACGCCCAGCTGCGGAAGAGGAGAAGAAGAAGGTGAAAAATGGCAAGAAAAACGTCTGCGGGGCCTTTTATAGGGGTTGGCTGCACGGACACGGCCGTGCGGTCGGCACGGTCGTGTTACCTGATTGGCAGCGAGGGACTCGGCCGTGTCCCGCTTGACACGGTCGCGGCCGAGGGCCTTCCGACAATGACCCGCCCGGCGGCCAGGCATGACTCGGCCGTGTCACGGGACACGGTCGGGCGTGTCAGCGATCGTTCGAGCCTATCCGGAAGAAATGCAGCGCAGGCCGTGTCGGACGACACGGCGAGTCTGGTCGGCAGAAACCGGCACTTCGGACGAGTGCGGCACGGGCGTGTCGGACGACACGGCCGGGTTCGGCCGCGATGATCGCCAATAACGGCGGGTGAGTTAAAGCGACCATAACTCTCTCGTCCGGACTCCGATTGACTCACCGTTTGAACCATTGGAAAGCTAACTCGATGCTCTATAATATTGCAAAGATTAAGAATTTTGGAGTTACCAAAAATTTATGGTGATTTAACAAAGTCGAACTCCCACGTGGAAAAGTCGTTAAAGAACACGGAATTCAACGAGCGATACAAGCGAACTCGGATGACAAAAGTGTAGAATTAATCATTCTCGGGATGACGAAAGCGGTCCCAAGCAAGTCGTCAAAATAGACTTCCGCCAAAAATAGAAAATTTCCGGGGATAAAAATTACGGGTATTACATTCTACCCTCCTTAAAAGAAGTTTCGTCCGAAACTTAAAGCAGTAGGAGAAGAAATATTTCGCCAGAAAACTCAACGAGATGCACAAGAACCAAACATATGCCCAAACGGCGAATCATCAATATAGAACACAACAATACATTACCCGAAGGTAGACCAAACCAATGCCGAAAAGATACGAATTCACAATGCCCGAAGGCTCCAACGGGAATACCGATACATCACAATGGCTCGAAGCCAACAGCCCCAAAGTCAGAATCATCATAATCTGAGATCTCAAAGGAGCAAACTGATTATCGGACATACCCCTCGGCGTATGAACAACGATCGCAAATCGTCGGACATATCCAATACAACATGGACTACGAGCGATCAATCAATAAAGCTCAAGAGGGATATCACAAGACGCCCGATCCGGAAATGTGTCCGTGCACATGTCCACCCGTATCGGAATCCGAATATACGTGTGACAATGTACCTAATTAGCCTCAAGATCTCGTCTCGTGTGCACGGTCAATGCGGAAATATCCACGCATGACCATCGGGTGCCCGGCTAAAAATCTTACACATAACCAATCGACGCAGACATGATTCCGGATATGCCACGATACAACATGACAACGAAACTCAAGGGATAAAACATCCAATACGGATCATACGACTCACCAAGTGAACGATGACACACGAATAATGAAAGATCGACACGACCAACGATATTCAAAACAACCATCACAGGATCGAGAATTTTCCTAAGGACCGATTAACACAAGCAACGATCACAACACAAGATTCGGAAAATCCTCAACCTTCAAAGATCACAAAATTACCGAGTTCACAAGAAAATAGTGTCTGCCTTGAATCGGTCAACACGACAATAATAATTTAACGGATGGGAACTATCATTGATAATCCCAATTCAATACTTCGATTACCGTAGGATGGCGATCGATAACAATTATACAACGGATGGAAATTATCTTTGATAATCGATGGGAATTATCTTGATAATCCCAATTCAATACCTCGATTACCTTAGAGCGGTCAATCGATAATCAATGATACGATAGAATAGATGTCGGTGTCTTAAACCGACCACCGAAAGCAGAGATGACAAAAGGATATATCAAGCGTCCCCAATCGGTTAACGAAATCATCATAGCAATGATCCATTCGATGACAAAGATTCAACGATGTCTCGTAACGACATTAATCGCGAATAATAATAATCGATACATCGATACATGAACCGGCTATCGATAGCAACTTTACCAACAAGTATCGTAATGCCTTGAACCGGCCATTTACAAACAACGGTAACATTTGGCATAATTTGTCGACGGGTGTCGTATCAAACAATCCTGTTATCAATAAAATCATAAGGAGGCCAAGTCTTGAAATGATACACACATTCGTACACATACGATAACATTAGTCTCATGATTAATGCAGTATAAAACTTGCCTCGATATCAATACAACGTCTGTTACCAATTGAGTTGATTTCGTCTTACGAATTCCCTCGATCTCGACCAAGTTAATCTACGAACTCTTCAACCTTAACCGCAACACAACGGTCATAATTCACGATCAAACATCATACCTTATTGTAAAACGAAGGATTGATAATCAACTTGATTCGATGACGACCAATATCAATACCACCAAACCTCGAACTCAATCGTTTTACCATATCTCGACTAATCACGATCTGAACAATCCAACTCAGACACTTACAAATCCTGTCCACAATACGAGTGAAATATGATGATCATATCAGCAACCAATTCGGACCAATAATAAGGGTCTAAATGTTCCAAACTCAATTCTTAAATATGAATTGACAAGGTTCCCTTCTCGAAAATCCATCGTTAAAATTTACTTATGACCGTCATCAATTCGAACCATCCGACTGGTTCAAAACAATAGATAATCATATTAAAAAGGTTATCAAACAATCCATTCATTCGATTTGAATATTTACTCCATACGTATGGGCTTCCAAATTCGGAGATGAATAATAGTCTCATCAAACTCATAATCACATTCGTATTCCTATACGAATATTATTTCCAACACATAATTTAGCTCTAGATATGAATATTCCATATTCATTTTCAAAACATCAACACTTCTAAAAAAATTTTCATCACCTCGTATAATTCAAGAGTTCTTCAAGAACATGAAATATCCGAAATCACGTTCAGAACAACATCTCCGAGGTATATATCTACATGTTACCATTTTCTTCATCATGTCATTCATACAATCTCAAGAATCGCAACAAAACCCTTATCACCATATGAAGAAGATCTCAATGATCATATCAACATCCGAAATCTCTTATTACAATTCCAACAAATCTCGTATAACATTATCACATGATTCCATAATTGTAACACCCTGGATCCTCACAGGAATATTACACGCCGTAAACCCTTCTCACAAGGATTTACCAGGCTAAGCACAATTTCCACGTCATTCCAAAAATGCTAAAAAGACCGATGACGGTAATATTTTTCAAATACTAAAAAAAATCATTTTCCAAATACCGTCAAAACGATCAAGGTTAAAATGCCAAAAACTCAGTTTAGGGAATCGGTTTTACAAAATAAAATTTCAGTTGGCAAAATACCAAAAATCCATTTCAAAAATACTCACGCAGCGGATAAAAGTACAGTCCAATTTATGCATTTTCATTGAAATAAGACGAACATCAAAATACACGATTCCCAATGTACTCCCTCCCAAGTAGTAGCCCAAAAAGAAAAAAAAATGAGCCACTATCAAAGGGATACGAGGATTACCTTGCATGGATGAACCACGAAGAAAGAATAATTTGAACTCCATTCCAAGAATCATTAAATCATCATAGTCATCATATGGCCTCAAGAACATCAAGATCTCTATGATTCTATAATCATAATCAACATATTCAAAGCATATCATTATCTTCCTTCAACATAAACCTCATAGAATATGGATAACACAAGGAATCACTTCAAGAATCAACAAAAGTTCCATAACCAAGCTCTAATTCCATGATTCCAAGCTCACAATCATGTTAAAAGTGTTTAGAACACTCTTAAAAGTGAAGAGGGACGAGTTTTGGAGAGAAATATCTCAAAGGATCGTGAGAGAAATGAAAGGCAACACTTCAATATATAAATTGCACTCTCATTACGACGTAGGTGTCCTTTCTTAACGACGTAACAACTTTAACGTCGTAATCCAATATCCATAACGTCGTAACCAACTCCTGTCTCATTCCGTGCGATCCATTACGTCGTAACCCATACCATATAACGTCGTAATATACCGGATTGACTTGCTACAGTACAATGGTTGTGTTACGTACGTAACACGTCCTGTATAACGTACGTAACACGTACGTTGACTCACCTGTCAACATCCTCCGCCGAAAGTTGCCGAAACAGGGTCCCACCTGCCTCACAGGACTCGGTTCTGTCCGATGCCTTCGTTACGTACGTAATACCTTAGCCTTAACGTACGTAACCATGCCAATCTTACGTACGTAATCTCACCTTATTAACGTACGTAATAATTCCATACTTAGCCAATTTCAACAATTCCTGTCCAAAGTCATGACATATCAAATTAGAGCATACAGCAAAATCAATACATATACTCAATTCAATAACATTATCAAACGTTCACAACGTCCTCGAGCATAATTAACCATCCACGATATCCAATATATAAACGAAAAAAAAATATATATCCGAAAAAAAATTGGGGTATTACACTCTACCCCCCTTAAAAACAAGTTTCATCCTCGAAACTCGCAATCATTCGCACAAACAACCTTTCAACGGGAATTCAAATTCACCAAGAATTATCGAATAATCCGAACAACATACTTACAAGTCTGCGAAGTCGAAGATTTCCCGTGATACTAGCATGCGACTCCTAAACAAAGTCTCAACATAATACCGTTACACACCAATATCGCAATTAGCAATTTAACAAAATCTCAAGGAAGAGTTCACGTCCGTGACCACGGCCACGATTCTTCCTACTTTCAGCCAACATTCTGAAGGGCACATACGTGCGTAAGTATAATCCAAATCGCACATTCTCGAAGTGACCAATTCCCAAGAATACCAAGCTATAAACGAAACGATTAAGAAAAATACAAGAAGAGTGAGAGGACTTACAAGTACCGGTCGCCTTTGTGATGATGGCGAGTAGTGATCTGGGCAAATGCCGACTCAATCGACCCAAAAGACCGGCTGACCTAGGTATCCATAAACCTAAGCTCCGATACCATATTACGTAACACCCCAAGTTATTCGGGGTATATTACAGCGCCGTGAGCCCCGCCGTGGGACCCACAAGGCTAAACATACGCGGAACTATAAACTTGACCGATAAGGTCTACATACAATAGAAAGAAAGACGATACAAATGGTATTGAAACCATAAACAATGAAACCATATACATCATTGCACAAATCAATACCTCGGCAACACAGTAGGAACATCAAGGAAAGCGAAATACAATACTCGAGTATTTAAAAATCCATTCGATACAACAACCTGAATGGAGGAAACCAAAAGAGATAAGGAGACAAGACACGGTATCACACTTGCCCATCATCTTCATGCCGACTGCAGTACCCGCTTTGTCCGCTCTCCTGGAACACGAAATACATGAAACGTATTTCCCCATAAAGGGTTAGCCGTCGAATAGCTAGTGCAAGTATAACAATATGAAACATAATACTTCTCGTCAATAAAGTAAATGTAATCCGTCAATTCATCAATATCCGTCAATTCTTCAATATCCGTCAATTCATCAATATCCGTCAATTCATCAATTCTAGACTAGTATTAGGAATAACTAAATCTCATAAGGCGTATGTGAATGCCGTAGAAACGGTTCGTTCACCTCATACGCCGTTACGTATGTGAATGCCGTCAAAGCGGTTCGTTCACCTCATACGCCGATACATGTAGGAATGCCGTCAAAGCGGTTCGTTCATTACATGCCAATCAATATATCTATGAATGCCGTAAAAGCGGTTCGTTCATGATATGCCATCAATATTTCTATGAATGCCGTAAAACGGTTCGTTCATATCATACCATCAATTCCTCTTACTTTCAAAGTCGAGCGCACAATCATAAATGTATACTTGCCTTAATAAGCGTTAGAAGATCCCGAAGAACACGGTTCGGCCAGGAAGCTTGAACCACGAAGAAGACAACGAGCGGAAGGGTTTCGACTCGAGTTCTTCACAAGAATTCGACCCTAACAACATAAATTCAATAAATCATCGATCATACGGGAAGAATAATCGTAGAACGCCCGAAAACCCCTCTCGACATTTTAGGACACCTTCAAGGCGTCGGTCAAGAACTCGACCAAACCAAAGAATCGATACGATCCAAACATGGGATAAAATGGTAAATGATACAATACATCTAAATAATCATCAATCCATCACAATCCTAAGTTAAATCGGATTAAACGGACGAAATCGAACAAAATACCCAAAATCCCCAAAATTAGATTTGGAAAATCTTACGATTCGCTAGATCAAAGGATGTTATCGGACGAATGATTGATGATATAACCCAAGGAACTCCATGGATATGTTCATAAACAACATGGCTTCAAGTTTAGAACACGCCAGTGCGGAAGAGGAGAAGAAGAAGGTGAAAAATGGCAAGAAAAACGTCTGCGGGGGCCTTTTATAGGGGTTGTGCTGCCGGACACGGCCGTGCGGTCGGCACGGTCGTGTTACCTGATTGGCGGCGAGGACTCGACCGTGTCACCGCTGACACGGTCGCGGCCGAGGGCCTTCCGACGGCGACCCGCCCGACGGCCCGGGCATGACTCGGCCGTGTCACGGGACACGGTCGGGCGTGTCAGCGATCGTTCGAGCCTATCCGGAAGAAATGCAGCACGGGCCGTGTCGGGCGACACGGCCGAGTCTGGTCGGCAGAAACTTCGGCACTTCCGGGACGAAATGCAGCACGGGCCGTGTCGGACGACACGGCCGGGTTCGGCCGGCAGTGATCGGCCAATAACGAGCGGGTGAGTTAAAACGACCATAACTCTCTCGTACGGACTCCGATTGACTCACCGTTTGAACCATTGGAAAGCTAACTCGATGCTCTATAATATTGCAAAGATTCAGAATTTTTGGAGTTACCAAAAATTTATGGTGATTTAACAAAGTCGAACTCCCACGTGGAAAAGTCGTTAAAGAACACGGAATTCAACAGAACGATACCGAAACGAACTCGGATGACAAAAAGTGTAGAATTAATCATTCTCAGGATGACGAAACGGTCCCAAGCAAGTCGTCAAAATAGACTTCCGCCAAAAATAGAAAATTTCCGGGGATAAAAATTACGGGTATTACAGTTGATGACACAATGCACTTAAAAGGGGTGGAGACAACTAGAGCTGTTTATACCTAGCACATGATAACTATAATGCCTAGCATTTGAAGCCTATGAGATCACATAACTGTTATAGTCAAGCTAACATCAGGATCCTTCGGGGAAGTAATGAATGAGCTTCTTCATAATATTCTGCACGCCTGTCATCATTAGCATTCGAGTCATATTCTTCTACATCATCGTATACAGGTCCATGCAAGAAAAAGGAGCGATGACAACTGCGAGGACATTATAGCCTGCAAAGAAGGGGAAGTCTTGAAAATATGTTTGGAATATTACTTTCAGACCTCATTAATTTGGAAGTTGGTCCACTATCACTGGAGCTCAACTAACACACGAAAAAAAACTTAAATAGAAACTCATGCTATTAAAAAAAAAGCACTGTAGTTGAACAAAGTAAAATGATAGTGGGCAATAAACTCTCGGCTCAATCATAGTGCCGCAAAAAAAGAAGAGAAGTATGAAGTAAATACATTGCTGATGAACTGGAGAAAATGACATTTAAACTCCAAAGATACTAGAGCCGTCGGTTTGGATTTGGTTCCACTCAAAAGTTGAGCATTGTATAAAAAGAGTGGTCATTTTCAACAGCAAGCATTGCTAACCTGAATTTATTTGTGAGATAAAGAAAGGGTTTAAATCGTACGAACAATGTACGGAGCTGGCATACAATTCAGCTTGCAGGAATTCAAAGCTTTATTTGCAAATATCAGAGTCAAGCAATATAATAATGGCAGCAAGATTGCTGGATAAACCTGATTAACAGCTTCACCAAAAGATATGAAAGCAAATTCTCCGCCGGGTGTAAGTAGAAGACCCACTCTTATTGCTGATACCATTGAAAGACCAAATAGTCAGCCAACAAGAACAATCAAGATGGTCTTGCCAGCAAGAAGAAGCCCTAATGTCCCTGAAATGACTGGGAAATTTGAAACTAGAAGTTTTGGATCGATGGACATTCCAACCTGTGAAACAAATAGTGCTTCTAAGCAATAAACAATAGAGAACAATATTAGTAGTCACTATAAAGTGGAAGTTCACACTAATCAGGGGCAATAAAACCATTTTCATGGAAAAGTGTAATCAATAAATCAAATGAATCATTCAACAGAAAGATGCACCTATACAGATGGAGAATTCTGAAGCTATGGTTACAAAAAGCAAGAGTTAAATAGATATGTACCCGAGTACTAATTATCAAAGATCTTTTGACGAGCTCAAGAGATTAAGGTTTTGAACTTCAACAAAAAAAAGGTCAGCAACACCACCATACCATCATAAAGAAGAGACCTAACAGAAGTTCACGATATGGAGCAATATCAGATTCAACCTGCAATGAGAATTCGGTTTCTGCAAGAAACAAGCCAGCCAAAAATGCTCCTAAATCCAGGGAAAGGCTAGCCTGTTATCAGATAAAGAATGAATCGTATCAACACTATTGGTGACAAATGAAAGAACTAGTTAACCAAAATGTGCAAATAATATCAATAAATACAATAAGATGAGTTTTCTTACCCTGGTAGTTAGGAGACTAGTACCTAAGATAACAAGAAGAGTATTTGCAGAAAATATTTCTCATTTTGATTTTCAGTAATTTCCTTATAAATTGGGCGAAGCAGCTGCACGAAAAAACGTGAAATTGGTATTTTATAGAATAAAAAATTAGATACTTTTCTACTATGGAAGTAAAAACACGGAGTGTATCAAAAGGTACAAACTTGCTTTTCCTTGACCTTAGATAGCACAAAATCATAAACAAAAAATATTGTCGAAGTGACTCTAGTGAAAAGCAGGATCCCATAGGAGTAGAGGATGTCCAGCAATGTAAAGAATTAGAAAACTTCCTAAGCATGGATGAGATGGCAACAACTGCCTTTACAGCCGCCAATCTAAGAGCTTCAGCAATGGCATGGAAACCCACCTGAAACCATTGAAATGTTGGTTATTAATCCAAAAGAACACCAATATAATATTTCTGACTTAGTACAATTGTGAGAAACAGCAATATAAGTAGCATCCACTTGTTAAACCAATCTAGCATGTCATAAACCTTCTTAAACTAGCATAGGAACAAACTATGAAACTATAAAATAGCACATACAGGTATCATGTCATACAAAAAAGACTATTCGGCTGAGTTAAAATGAATCTGGAATAAAATTGTTACCCCTCCTTTAGATGAACTAGGTGAAATAAGAGGTATCAGTATAAGCAAAACCACGACAGCCAAATCCTATTAGAGAGATTACAAAAATGGTCCTAACAGAAAGTAATCTTTAATGACACATAACAATGATAGCGCCAAATTAGGGGGGAGGGAAGACATGCACTACCCAAGTGCACAGATACCTAGAAGAGTAATACGGAAAATGTAGCTCGCCAATGGCGTAATGTACTCTCACCATGTTCCTGCAATACCTATAAAACCCCAGATAGATTATATTAACTGCTCTGGTGCTAAAAAAACAGGTACTCCTGGCAAGTTATTAGTAAATTATAAAACATTAAGGAAAATAGACGAACCCATAAGACACAAAGTTCAAAATGAAGAACCAAAAGAAAAAATAGGGTAATCACTTCCTCAACAAACTACACAAGAATCATTAATTTGTACCTGAAGGACAACACAAGTTGAAGATAATGCAAGGCCATTGCCTATGACAATTGCAGCAGGACCAGCAAGCCCAGCAGCATAATGAGCAAGCAAGCCAATGACAACAGCTGTCACAAAGACCTGCAATTAACATGCAATTAAAAGTTAGGTTTACCCAAAAAAAAGGAAGAAGAAAAAGAAGAAGCAATCTCTTTCTGATATCATGCACTTGATAGCAGCTTCCAGTCACCTGAGCAGAGCCCAAACCAAAAACATACTTCTTCATGGAACTTAGTCTTTCAACAGAGAGCTATAGTACAACAATAAATTAAAGGTCACCTATCAGTCCTCATATAGCTGTAAGGTGGAGATCAAATGGTTTTTTCTAAGTCCAAATTGAAAATTTATCAGCTCTACCTCAAGGCCAATATTAAATAGCAAGAAAACAACTTGAATTCAGCAATAGTCTTAGTTCCATGTACATTGCGAATAATAGAGAGATCATAAGATCCAATTTAAATACCAGCAGCCAAATATCCAAGAACAGGACTGCCTATAATTGCAACACAAAGAAAATAACTTATATCATGGTATATACAAAATTTAAAGACACACAGAGATACTTCGACACAAATGTATACCACCAAAATAGCACAAATGGGACCAAAACAATAACAAATTGCCTGTTGAAATATGCTCCACCTTTTTTATGAATACTAGATAATATGCACCAGCAATGCAGAAACTATAATCGGAACCAAGTTTTACATATGAATCAACTGGTTATATGAAGATTGAGCTACTTGCAGCCTGAGGAAACCCTTTTTCTTTCCAATAAACCCTCAAGTGTTTAGGGGCAAACACACTCAAGTTCCACTTACCTCCAGGTATTTTTTGGAAAATAGGCACAAATATGACACTTGCAAGCAGTAACCACAACATGTCTAAGAGGGGCGAAGGTCGACCTTCTAACGCCTAGGCGGCCGCCTAGGCCAATTTTTAGATCAGTGAAACTAAATCAGATTTTAGACAAATATGTCTTACACTGAAATTCGTATTTCAGGTCTTGAAATGTGGAGACGTGAAATGTGGAGATGAAACTAAAAAGAGTTTTTTCATTCACCAAGCCATCACATTAAAGATTCATATATAAATATATCAAACAATCTGAAGAAGCTCAAAAGACAGAATACGAGTTTTGGTAGTAACTTCATCATTGCCCTCCTTCATACCCATCCGCGAACACATTATTTAATAAATCAATTTGTATTTAGAAATAGAATGTATAGAAAAAACCGGAGATACAAACCTTACAGAGAGTGTTGAAAACAAGTAAAGCATCACATTGTTCAATAGTCATGGAGTCCGGAGCCAGACCTCTGAAAGAGATTAGCAATTTTACGGCAGAAGATAGGTATAAATTAAAAGTAAGCAAATTGAGATCCTGTAAGTGAACTTTCTCAGAAGACGAAGATAATGATACTCCAAATTTTGATCCTTACAATCCCGTGTATGATTTTGTATCAGACTTCGGGAATCAAACAATCGAGTTTAAAAGTTGTTCTCCCAACTACACAAAATCTCATTTTTAGTACTACAGATATACCTTGTGATATTTGCTCCATCGTCTAGATCCACAGCCTTCTTAAGAATGGCCTCCAAACCCTATCACAAAAGGGTTTTAGCCCAAACAGCAGGTATGTCAAAAAGTGAACCTTGCAGAATCTAAGAGATGGCAGTAATGCGTATGATAAAAGAGTGCAAGACACAATTGAAAATCGCTAGAACATATAGGCAGGGCCATGTAAATGGAAGTATCAGCGTACCTTCATATCCGTGCCACCAGCAAGATTCTGAAATCCTTCCTCCTCGTGGGCGTGACCGAGTTCAAAGACAAATGAAGATACGCGCGGAAATTGGAGGCCTACCGAAGAAGAAACGATTCTTGATATGGACCAATTTTCAGAGGTAATGGAGCGGAGATAGAGATGAGAGATTTGAGAGGTAATGGAGATGGAGGCAGCAGATAGGTTTTGATACACGATTAAGAGCGGTGAAATGGAAAAGAAAATTATGTTTAGCGTCACAAAATATGATTATAAAATTAATAAGACATTAAAGTGTCATTATAGGTACATATAGCAACACTTATTTAAAAGTGTCATAAAAAAAGTGTCACTATAAGGGTATTTTTCTAGTAGTGCCGACTGTCGAGATTGTCATAACCTGACAGCCCCACTACTACCGCGTCGGTAGAGCCACATAACTCACATATCAGGGTATCTCACAACCCATTTCTCTTATACCATCTTCTGTAACGCACCCCAATCCCATTGGGTTATTACAGTGCTGTGGACCCCACACCAGGAGATCCACCAGGCGAACACGACTAAAACACAACAGATTGGCCAAAAGGGGAAATCACAATCCCTACTATGATATCCGACATAATATTCCGATATAGAATTTCAACGACAAAAGAATGGGCCTACATGGCCAAAATAAAAATACAACAACATCCACGAGCCTCGCTCGGATAATACAAAAATGACAATAACTGACGAAACTGGAGTACTCCAAACTGTCTAATCGACATGAACACCGAAACAACTCGGACTAGTATCGCTCGAATTCCTCGTCACCATCGTCATGTCCCTGTGTCTCAACTCTCTCCTCGCAAGCACCTAAAACATGAAAACATGTTCCGTCCCGACGGGGTCAGTCATCCAGATAATGAATATCAAATACATGTACAACATGATATGCATCCAACGACAGAATGAATAGTACAACAATTGTGATACGAGATGCTCACAAACCAAAGTAAGAATCGAGCATTCGTGAAACACTATGCCCACGGCATACGATCAATGCCTGCTCAACAGGTTAGAACACAAGTGCCCAACGGTGAATCATCAATATAGAACACAACAATGAATTACCTGAAGGTAAACCAAACCAGAGCTGAAATAATTACGAATCACAATGCCCGAAGGCTCCAACGAAAATACCAAAACATCACAATGGCCTGAAAGCCCTCAATCGAAGCTGCCAAAATATTACGATGGCCTGAAAGCCACTCAGCCTAAGCTGCCAATTATCACAATGGCCCGAAGCCAAAAAACCCGAAGATGTATCATCTGAGGACCGAAGCCACGGCACGAAGCCGTATCACAATGAGGGCCGAAGCAACGACACGAAGCCGTATCACAATGAGGGCCGAAGCTACGGCACGAAGCCATATCACAATGAGGGCCGAAGCCACGACACGATGCCATATCACAATGAGGGCTGAAGCCACGGCACGAATCCGTATCACAATGAGATAATCCAATGACCGTGACATGCTCAATTGCAGGTGCTGGGAAACCAACCGCGAAGGTTCAAGCCCCAGACTTACCCATAATGAGATCACCCACTGACCGTGACCTGCTGAATTGCAGGTGCTGGGAAACCAACCGCGAAGGTTCAAGCCCCAGACTTACCCATCGAGCACTAGCAGAGACTAGCCTCCAAAACATAATTAATCACAAACGGCAACGGTCCCAAGATTACCGAATTCACAAGAATAATAGAGTGATGCCTTGAGTCGGCCAACACGACAACAATAACACACGGATGGGCACCATTCTCGGCGGTCCCAATTCAAATACCTCGACAGCATTGGAATGGCCAATCGATCACAACGACTCAATGGATGGGAACTATCCCCGATAGTCCCAATTCAATACCTCGATTGTCTTAAAACGACCAATCGATAACAACGATACCACAGATGGGAAATGTCTTCGACAGTCCCAATTCAATACATCGACTACCCTAGAACGGCCAATCGATAGCAACGATACAATGGATGGGAAATGTCTTCGACAATCCCAATTCAATAATCGACCTAGGGCTGAGAATTTAGGATCGGGAAATCCCGAGTCCCGGTCCCATCCCGAGTCCCGATGGGAAAAGGGACCCCGAGTCCCGAATTTTACGGGATCGGGATCGGGTCCGGGACCTGATATTTTGATAATTTCGGGACTCGGGACTCCCGAGTCCCGATCGAGACTATCCCAAAGTCCCGATTGAAATTTCTAATTTCAATTAATGTTTTTTTCTTTTCTGATTTCGGGACATTTCGGGACATTCGGGACATTCGGGACATTTCGGAAAATTATCCTCGGGTTCCATTTATCCCATTTCAGGAATCGGGACTCCCGAAGTCCCGAACGGGTCTGGGACCGGGACCACCAAATTGGTGATTTTCGGAACCGGGATAATCGGGACTCGGGACCGGGACCTCGGGATGTCCCGATTCTCAGCCCTACATCGACCCTTAGAATAGCTAATCAATAACAACGATACAACGGATGGGAAATGTCTTCGACAGTCCCAATTCAATACATCGATTACCTTAGAACGGCCAATCGATAACAACGATACAACGGATGGAAAATGTCCTCGACAGTCCCAATTCAATACATCGATTACCTTATAACGGCCAATCGATAACAACGATACAATGGATGGGAAATGTCCTCAACAGTCCCAATTCAATACATCGATTACCTTAGAACGACCAATCGATAACAACAATACAACGGATGGGAGATGTCTTCAACAGTCCCAATTCAATACATCGATTACCTTAGAACGGCTAATCGATAACAACGAAACAATTAGAACAGATGTCCCGGTGCCTTTAATTGACCACGAGAAACATAGATGATAATCGAATACGTCAACGCCTTCAATCGGTCAATACACCATCAATAGAAAAACACTAATATCAATAACAATGATCACAACAATGTCTTAAATCGACATCAATATCAACAACAATCGATACATCGATACCGCGAACCGGCTATCGACAATAACATCAACAACGAGTATCGCAATGCCTTGAACAACTTTTGCCAAACAATAATAACATTTGGCATAATTTGCCGAAGGGTATCGTGTCAAATAATCCCCTGATATCAACAAAATCATAAAGAGACCAAGTCTCGAAATGATACACACATTCATACATATACATGATAACATTAATCTCATTGACTAGTACAAGTATAAAACTTGCCTCAAACCAAAGGCGATGAAATCCTACAACGAACGATGAACGGCATCCACCGACGATCACAAGCACTCGAACAACCTTGAATGAAATACAATTCATTCAATAACACAAAATCAATAGAAAACAACACCAAAGACAATCCCGATTCAATCACGAATCGGTTAAACTCCACAAACGAATATCATAGTTATCAACTATGAATTCTAACATCCTCCAACACCTCAATTATCAATTACCATATCATTATGTTCTTAACACTTGTGAAAAACAATTCAACAAGGATTATCAAGAACAACATCAAATAAATCATCTCAAAATGATAATATCACTAATATCATCATCAATACCTTAAGAACATCATCATCACAACAAACATGATGTCTCTACCAAAATCAATCACCAATTTCTCAAGAATTTTGGATAAATCAACAAGATTAACTCAACCATTTCAAGATTATGACAATCAGCACATAATTCATCATAATTCTATACTAAAATGGTTATAATCCCTCAAGAACACAACCAACAAGAATAATCATCTCAAAGCTATGTTAATCATCTAACAATCTTAACATAACTCTTCCCAAACATGATTATAACCTCCAAGTATTCTTAAAACATCAAGAACACAATCAAGCTCAAGCCATATCATCATCTTCTTCATCATAAGGTCATCAAAACTATGAAGAACCATACTATCCTTCAACAAATCATCATTACACGAACTACACGACAACAACATCAACATAATCTCGAGTTAAACACAAGATTAACCAACATACCTCTAGAAAAATGAAGAATAACCTCAAACTATCAAGACTCCACTCCAATCTCCAAGTTCCTAAGCTCCAATACAAGTTATGAAGGTCCAAATGAAGTTGGAAGAGGCTTAGTATCAAGAACCAGTCCAGAGGGACGATTCTAGGGAGAGAGAAATGGTTTTGTTTCATGAAGAAATGAAATACGAAACCAAAATATATAATCTGATAAGCTCATCACGGCCATTATAGCACCACCTCAACGTACGTTATCGCCTCTACGTAGCGTACGATACGTAGTCCAAAACTCACTGCCTCAAAATGGAGTACCCATTACGTACGTTAACTAAATTACGTACGTAACAAACATCACCATTATGTATGTTAACCTCAAGATATAGGGTATGTAATGTGCGTTGACCTGCCTATTCCAATCGAACTCCGCGAATCTAGCCTGGCCCGGTCCCACATGCCGAAAGTCAAATGCGATCTGATACCCATCGTTACGTATGTAACCCTCTAGGTTTAACGTTCGTAAACCTCAGCTCGTAGCGTACGTAATTTTAAACATATAGCGTATGTTATGGCAAGTATACTTAGCCAAAATTCCAAACTCACCAAGCAACATCGAAACGACGAAACAAAACCGACGACAAGTATAAATATTTCGATTATGAAATATCCCAATACAATATACATTATATCAATCAAATACAACAACACTTGTACAATTCCAAATGAATACGTATAACAAAATAGTAAAACGAAAAAAATTACCCCCGGATATTACAGCTTACAGGTTAGCCTTGCCGCCATCGCTGAGTCATGTTCATAATGTGTGTCATGCATCTCAGTTACAGAAGTATATACCGGATCCCAGTCATGTCATCGATTTCGGCGAGATCAAATTAGCTAATGATGGCACGTTCGAGGAGAAGCCAATTAAGATACTCGAGAGTCTAGTCAAGCAATTGAGGAATAAAACCATCTCCTTGGTTAACGTTCAATGGTCACGACATGGAGTAGAAAAAGCAACTTGGGAGACTGAAGATGGTATGAATTCGAGATACCCAAAATTATCTCCATCTTAAGTTTCAGGACGAAACTTCTTTTTAGAGGGAGAGTATGTAATACCCAAATAATTATCATGTATTCCATATGTATTTGAAACTTGTAGCATTTGATTATGAGGTATTAATAATCAAAGTGTGATTTTCCTGTATTCGTATTCCTACATTCATGAGTTTCCAAAACATGCATGCATGCATGCATCTGCACATCATAACATACGCTAGCAGTTGGGCATAACATTCGTTAGCATTTGAGCATAACGTACGTTATGAGCTGAAGATAATGTATGCTATAGGCGAGGCATAGCGTACGTAACAGGCAGTCAAAGGCAGATAAGTCTGGTCAGCGCATGGGGCCAGATAGGATATTCTAGGGTAAGGATTCTCCGTGTGAACCTGGACAACTTTTGATAAAGCAATTCAACGAGGCATAGTGTACATTAAAGGAGTACAATAATGTACGCTAGACTGAACACATTACGTACATAAAAGTAATTAGTAACGTACATTAAGGAAGTCAGAAACGAGATAGTGAGCTACTGACGAATGTTAACGTACGTAAGGAGTTGCCCATAACGGATGTTAAGGTTGTAGCATATGAAATGTATTGTGGCTAAGGAACGTAAAGTTCAGAATCTTATAAATAGGACATAAACCCACTTCATTTCACATTTTTTTCCTTCGCTCCTTGTCCAAATTCTGTGAGTCCAGAGAGCCTCTCCCACAAAATAACCCTTTATTTAGCCTCTCTACTTGGTGGTTGAAGTTGGGAAGCATCTTGGATTGGTGTTCAAGCTTCCGGTGTTGAGTTCCGCCGAGTGTTTCATCATTTTCCCCCGTAATAAGGTATGTGATGCTATCCCAGCATAGAATTCGTGTTCTTATACTGATTATGAACATTACTACTGGAGCTATTAAGGTTTATTGATAACTTATAGAATCGAACACCATGTTTTAGGAGGATTGGAAGAATTTATATTTAGGATTTCCATTGTTAAGAAGGATTAGAGTTGAGCCTTGATTTTGTTAAACATTGGGATGGAGTTTGCTGAAATCGTAACATGCCGTTGACGATGAATTTGAAACACTCTTTTGAGGAATGATTTGCTAAGGTTATCAGATGTGTTAGGTGAATTCAAGAAGATAAATGTAGAGGGTGTTCTTCAAGTATATTTCATGATTTGAAGAGGTTTCTTGATGTGATAATCTTATTATTGATGGTTAGAATGGGGTGATTAGTTTGGTGATAATTGTTTTGAACATAAAACTTTGACAAGAAGGATCACATATAGAAGAACGAAATCGTAGAGATGAACTAATCTAGGACTCGGTTGAAGTGTGTTATATTGACCGAACCAAGTATTGGAAGTGATACCCAGAATTTGAGTATGAATTTATAATGATTTGAATATCCTTAAATTCGTAGACATCGACATTTCATCTCCGCTGTGGTCATTTGATTCACATGAAGTACGTCATTAGTTCGACTGAGCATTCGTCAAGTAGTTGAACCGTAAACTGACCAACTTAGAATGTTAACTCGGTCGTAGTAGATGTTAGATGTCCGTATGTTAGGATTGTTACGTAAGATGAGTTGTCGTTATTTCCTTTTGTGTAAGGTTTGAGGTTTGCGAACAGTCGATCGAAGGAGCAGCCTTCGAGTTTGTTGAAGTTGTGAAGTATTTATTTCTTGCCATCTTTCAAAGGCAAGTATATTAATTATGTTTTACGTATTGATGATATACATGTTGTCGTGCATATATATCGTTGTTGTATGTCCACCTCGTGTTGGTCCGATGGGATCATCTTGGGATCTATGCTAGCATGCGATGGATCATTGGATAGGTTTTTCCACCTCATGTTGGTCCGATGGGATCATCTTGGGATCTATGCAGTGAACGCTGGATCATTGGAATTACCATGTGTATGTTGTATCATGTTGTGGTTATCATATTGTGTATAATATTGTGAGTTTTTCGTAGTAGAGACTCGTTGTTCTTGTCATTGATGATGTTGTTATTCTTCATGAGATGTTGAATAATCTGTTATCATACTTGTACTAGCATCGTTGTGCTAACCCCTTCGGGGGTGGACATTTGTTGTATGTTCAGGATACATGAGGATGGGGAAACAACCACTAGAGCTGCATGAGGATGAGGGTGCAGAGTAATGTTATGGTCGGGATGATTTGTCAGATTGTGTTTTGTTTTAATAAAGTACTCGAGTACGCTATTGTTTTGTTTGTCTTTTTCGTTTGGGATGAGAAATGTCAGACTAGTTTTGATGAACTTAAGAGAAGACTGACAACGGTGCCAATATTAGCACTACCAGACGGAACTGATAGGTTCGTGGTTTTCAGTGATGCTTCAAATCAGGGTATGGTTTGCGTGTTGATGCAGATGGACAGGGTGATTGCTTATGCCTCTCGATAGTTGAAACCATATGAGATTAACTACCCGGCATATGATTTAGAGTTAGCAGCCGTTGTCTTTGCCCTGAAGATTTGGCAACATTATTTGTACGACACTCACTATCAGATCTTCACAGATCACAAGAGTCTCAAGTATATTTTCAGTCACAATGAAATAAACATGAGACAGAGGAGATGGCTGGAATTGATCAAAGATTATGACCTGTAAATTCTTTATCATCCAGGCAAAGTACTTTGGATGTTGATTGATTTGTACGTTTCAGAATGGTGATGTAATAATTTATTTTACGATTGGTATTTACCAATGTTGTTTTTAAATTGTTAACCTAGTAAATTCTTATATCAAGGATTTACGGCGCTGTAATAATCCTGAATATCTCAGGGTGTGAGCTTTTTTCATCCTTGGGATTCAATAATTATCTTCAGATATGGACTAGCAAGGCTATACCTTCATTAGGTGCCATATATGGGACAATGCTCGGAGCTTCTTTCATCCAACGACCTCGTTGTACACGTTGGAAGTTGAAGAAGCTGGGTCATGTTGCCTTTACCACATTCTTCGTTTGAGAGGTAATCAATTATAGATTTTCATTACGTAAATACTCTTGTAGATATTTAAGGTAACAATTTCTGAAAATGTATCTTTGAACTTCATTTAGATCGACTCTTTTGAGGTGTTAGCTCCGACACTTGAGGAGGAGCAGGAGATGTATATGCAATCCATTGATGATGATGCGAGCGAGCAGGTGCAGTATATGCACAAGATGGCCATTTGCAAGAAGGGTAGGGGAGAGGGAAGGGGAAGGGGAGGCCTCGTGATGGTTATGATTCTACTGGTGATCCAGTCAGATAGTGTATTGTCTGTTAGAAGACATCCGATCCGATTATTTCTGAGCTTACATATCCTACTTATGGACGTGAGCCATTAGGAGAGCCTCTTGAGCCTGTGCATATTGATTCGCAGTGCCAGAGTTCTTCGTCATGGGGACTCACCAGAATGCACCTTCTCTAGCATGGGGCACTCAGCAGACTGCACGCATTACTGATTTTGATACCATTTTCACTCGTCTGTGTGTGTATATCAATTCAGCATGTGATGGGGTGGTCCAACAACTGCATTAATATGTTGATGACGCATTAGGCCAGAGTGCTCGCCTTGGTACGCCACCATGGGACTTTGGAGGTATTAATGATTTTATGCGTGATTCTCCTCATCATGCCTCGGTTCCGACAGAGCCTCGATTTGACGGAGTGCCAATTCCCCCCGAGCAGACTCAGAGCATCCTCAGCGCTGGCAGATCATTGTTACCGACAGAGACTTGTATTGAACAGAGCGTTGGCTCCCACTGAGCAGACTGAGGGCGTCCCCAGCACTAGCAGAGCATCGATCCCGGTAGAGCATACTCAAAGTCTCGATCCTCGTGTTGATGGAGCCTCGATCCCGATAGTTACCCCCCACCCCCCACCCCCTTCCCCCGATTATTCATGCTGAGATGTTGGCGACACCACTAGAGTTTGCCACTAGGACTCGACCATCCTCTTCCACTGCGGATCTGAGCCATATCCCACTTGAGTATTCTGCTATTCCTATTCCAGCATATATGTTTGATTTGGCTAAACCACAGTATAAGGCTCTGTTCTTTGATCAATGAATCGAATCGAATCGAATCGAATCGAATCGAATCAATGGATTCGAATCGAATCGAATCGAATGGACTCGAATCGAATCGAATCGAATCAAATATATATTAAGGGTAAATAATAATAATGATAAATAATAATAATAATAATAGTAATTAACAACAACAACAATAATAGTAATATTATTAGTAATAATAACAATAATAATAATTAAGATTAATAATAATAATAATAATAATAATAATAATAATAATCGAGCCAATCAATCGAATCGAATGGACTCGAATCGAATCAATCGAATCGAATCGAATCGAATGGACTCGAATCGAATCGAATCAAAATCAAAAATAAGTCCAAAAGAACAGGGCCTAAGTCATATAGACTGTATTTCCCCTTCTCGATCAATATAGTTCGAAATAGGAAGGACATGGATGAGGAGGTGTATAGAAGGTGGTTGGCCAGAGGCGAGAGGTGAGTTAAATTGTAGATTCAATATTGTTTACTAAATAGTGTACATGTTTAAACAAAAAAGTAAATGGTAATGTCAATGTTGGTGCTTCATGCGGAGCTAGTGCCTCCTGGTTTTTGATGCTACATGATGGATCCAGATTGATAGATGCAGAAGTAAGTCTTTCAATCTATATGTATATAATCTACTATTGAAATGTGTATGTAATATCCACATTTTTCTTTTGCCGGCACTTTCATGATTTTGTGTTTTTCTTGTTTTGATGGCTCGTGTGTAACCGTATGCGAATTTCGGGAATACTTATTTTCGGATTTATTTTACTCAATTTCGCAATTGTTGGCTTTTCCGTCGCTATTCGGTCCAATTCTCGTAATTGTTGTTCGGAACCGCCATTTCGAGGTTGTCGTAACTCCATTGTATGTTATTATGCATATTGTGATGTTATGTTTGATGTTTCGTTCGTGTTTCGGTGTTCCGGGACCATTGTTATCGTGTGCCTAGCGCGCGCTAAGTTTCGTATTGTAGCGCACGCTAAGCATACTTCAGTAGCGCACGCTACACTTGTTGGTAGCGCGCGCTAGCGAGTCGATCCCTGCAGTGGCAGTGAACCTGTTTCTGGTCTCTGTCCTCTGGACTAACAGAGTAGCGCACGCTACATTTTGTCCAGCGCACGTTATTGTTAAGGACTAGCACGCGCTAGGTTTCCGGTAGCGCGCGCTAATGCGATAGTCCAATACTGGGCAGTTTGCTTCTGGACTCGGTTTGGAGTCCAGGTAGCGCATGCTATGGCCAGATAGCGCGCGCTACCGGGAGGCTATTAGTGCATGCTAATTCTTGGTAGCGCACGCTAACGGTCCAGAACTATAGGTTCTCGACTGGGGTGTTAGCTTTCTGGACTGGGGTTTTGACCGATAGCGCACGCTAAACTATAAAAACCAGAGAGTTGACCGGGGCAGCTCATTTCTTTCCCTTTTCACTTATTCTCCGAGAGTTAGGCGATTTGGAGTGGTTGGGAGCTTTGAGTCTCTAACACCAATTTATCATCATCTAATCATCTTCTACCTCTTAACTCAAGGTAAATCTTCTAGAAACCTATTTTGGGGAGATTTGGGGGTTTTCACGTTTTCGTCCGATTCGTTCCGTGTTGTTGATTAATTCATGATGAATATGATTAATCTTGTTGGCATTCTTTGTTTTCCTACGGATTCATGGTATATTTCATGGTATTTGCGTAACTGATAGGGTTTGGTTATGGTCCGCACTCGTTGTTGTTCTTGTACGAATATACATGAATCGTAGGTGGGTTTTCGGGTGTATTCCATTTCCGTTTTCGTTTAGAAATGGTTGTGATTGTATTCTTCGAATCGTTAGGTTTGGTTTTGCTAGTACCTAATGGTCATTTTTGGTCCTCCTTTTCCGTTCGTGTCATCGTCTTTTGATCGAGGCAAGTACCCTTATGAACTTACAATCTTGACATAGTAGTATTGCATGAGAAATAGTGTGTGTGTGTGTGTATGCTCACTACGGGTTAGATCCGATGTGGTCTCGGTAGGGGTCCACAGAGACGTGGATCTACTGGATTGCTTTTAACCACTACGGGTTAGATCTGACGGGGTCTCGGTAGGGGTCCACAGAGATGTGGATCGACGGTTAATTGTGGTGCATTTTATAAATGTGTTTTGGATTATTGGTTTTTCCAGAAATGTGTGTTACAATCGATGTTTTCATGATTGCATGCATTGACTATATGTGTAAGGTGTAAGTTGTTCATTTGGTTACTTGTACTAGCGTAATTGCTAACCCCTTTGGGGACTCGTCTTGGGGAAATTCGTTTTATAAATTTCAGGTCAGGTTCATCGAGACGAATGGGCGTTGGACCAGTACGCGGATGATGGCCATGCGTGATGATTGTGCATGAATGGTGTTTTATTGTTTTCTATATTTTGATTGATTGTCGTCTTGTAAACTAATAGAAATACTCGAGTACTTAGGGGCTTTTGATCGTTCAAATTTAACTGTGTCGTCTGTTATATTTTCATCGGGTGGTTGTGATGTTATTTGACCGGTCGAACCGGGTGGATTGTAACACCCCCAAAATTACCCGAGGTATTACAGTGCTCTGAATCCCGTGTGGGACCCACAAGGCTAGTTTAGGAAATAGATGATTTAAAGAAATTATAATAAAACGATAAGTCCAAGGCACATATCTTGAGCCCAAAGGTTTTAAGAAGAAACACAATTCAAGTTCGATTATTACACAACAGAGGTTTTTGAAATCAAATTTAATTTAAGCAGGGGCAAGAGATTATTCCAACACCGCTCAAGTCTGACCGGACCCCTCGGGAATGTCCTGCACATGATTAACAAATTTACCTGGCACGACAATTCATGCCAGATAACCGGGGTTAGAGAATGCATACCAATAACATTTACTAGCAACGATATATACAATTTTACCAAGTACAGTACCATATAACCAACAAAGAATATTTCATCACACGACCGACGTCGTCTTTCTCTTTTATCACATAAACCACAAGGTCGCAACCAAGGGTCACGAAAGTATCCACACGGGAATACTCCAGAACATAGGGGCCCAATTCGGGTCTTATCCCCTAACACATTTCCATACGGGTACCATACAGGTTTTATCCCCAACACATCGGCCCATTTATAACACATTTTAGAGAAAGACAACCGTCGGCATTCATCAACAATGGCACATACATAAATACGGACATTACAATAATATTAGCATTTCTCGAGCAAGATTTCACTTGCCTGTGATCTGACGGTAGGTGCTTTATGATAAGCGGAATCCCCATGCCCACTCGAGCTTAACCTAATCACGTAATATCCGATTAACGCCTCGTACGGATCATGATGAAGAAAACTAATCTCCCTTCCCTAACCGGATTCCTAACGTAGTCTTAATTACCAATATTAGTATCATTTTTCTAAGTTCATAAGCATTATGTACCATTTACCATTCAATTCCATGGTTAACGTTAAATACATCAATTCGTTCAACAAGTTTATCCCTATCACTATTCGGTTGGCAACAAATGATCATAGCATAACCAAATCGCATACTCTTAATCAAAGTCTCTATTACGAGTACTAAAATCGGTAAACTATCGTTTTACACACGATTTTCAATGACATTAATATCACCGAATTAATTCCCTTACTAACGTTTAACGTTGATCAACATTTGCAAGAGTAAGTTACGACTAGTTTATCAAACAATGATGAATTCCTACGAAATCCTTCTACATTTGGTTCGTCGATTATATATGATCCCAATGAAAATTAAGATGGAAGTTCTTGCATGTGATTGTTACAACGAGTTGTATGAAAATGAAATATACGAACAATGATAACTCCGATTACTACAAGTTCGTCCGTTTCGATCGTCTACGAGTATTCTTGCAAAATCTACCCAAGTACCCATAATCTAACGAGTAATAATCAATAACATTGAAGAGATTACTCCAAGGATTGGTAGACTTACCTTAGAAGATGAAAGAACAATGATGAGAGATGACAATCAACAAGAGCCACGAGGAGGAACGAGGAATGGGTTGAATGACTTGGATAATCTTCACCGGAGCTTATGAAATCACCTCCTCTATGTTAATTCAAGTATATGAGAGGCCAAGAATTGAGTATATGGATGTGTAAAGGCTTCAAGAGTTCTTCACTTCAAGATTTGGGACGGAAGAAATGAAGGTGGATGTGTTATTTTATAACACTCGATTACGTTAACGTACGTTAACGTTTCAGGTATTACGTACGTAATGGGTTTTACGTACGCTATGTATAATGATTAACATACGTAAAGGCCGTCCAGAGGCTACTGACTGGAATGTGCCCATGTGTTACGTACGTAAGAAGTATTTACATACGTAAGGATACAGTCCATAGCGTACGTTAAAATTTAAGTATAGCGTACGCTATGAAGAGTTGACTCGTTTGTCCTCTAGCCCGACGAAAGTAGCTTCCTCCGCGTCAAAAGAAAGATTCTGGTCGGGAGACCAACTCACCCGTTACGTATGTAAGATAGGCATCTTAACGTACGTAATACTCAAATTTTAGCGTACGTTAGGCATAAGCTATAACATGCGTTAGATATTCAATCCTTTAGCCACATAACACATTTTAATCATATCGGGGTGACCGTCCTTTCCACTCGTCAACAATTATCGGGGAACAAGACGTTGGCCACCGTCATATTTACACCGACGATCGTTCAACAGCGTCACGGCGTGTCACCTCTATTTCATCCACATCACACAATTGTATAGCACTTAATGAAATACATGAATAAAAATGACATCATATTACAAGAATTCACACAGTACAAAGTAATTAAGCATGAAATACCGGTGGTATTACATGGATTATATTCGTTTTGCATCTTTATGACGAGGTGTTATTATGTTGAATCCGTGAGTCGATGAGTGTGTTTGGTCACCTAGCCTGGTGGGTGCCATGTAGGAATCGACGGCGCTGTAATATACCCTGAATATCTTGAGGGTGTTACAAAAAATGGTATCGGAGCTCTAGGTTTATGGATACCTAGGCTTGTCGGTTTATTGAGTCTGGCTGTGTTTCATTTTACACATCGTCATCACGCTGCCATGATTCCGATGCTTCTAGTGCCCGTAAGTTTTTCCTTACTCTATTCCCTATTTCCTTGTATTGCATCTTCGATTCTTGGTTTGTGATTGTTTTCCTCTCGTACTTACCATCGAGTTACTTTTGCTACTTATTTAACACCAGTATGGATGCTGGAAGAGGCCGTGGTCGTGGTCGTGGATGCGACCAGGGACGTGGGGCAACTGGTGAGGCGGCCACGTCGCATTCTTCTGGAGCCGGCAGTACCGCTGACCGTCATAGCCATGCTTCTACTCAAGATGGCACCGACCTTGGTGTTGCGGCTGTTATGCAACAAATGGTGAAACAAATGGTGGCGATAGCTCAGGTGGTTCAGAACCCTAATCCGGCCCATGCTACTCGGGGCGGAGCAGATCGTTGGCTACAGGATGTCATCAGGATGCATCCTCCTTAGTTTTCAGAGACTCAGACCCGATCAGCTGGGAGGGATGGATCAAGGAGATATCCAAAGTTTTCGTCGCCACTAACTGTCCCGAGGACCGTAAGGTCCCTATTGCCCAATATTTTCTCACGGGGGATGCTACTGACTGGTGGGAGGCCGTTGAGCCCAGGGACCGCGCTGCTACATGGTATGAGTTTAAGAACCTAATGGAGACCGAATATTACCCGTGGCCGGTCAAACAGGCTCAGGTCCATGCCTTCTTTGACGCTCATCCCCGGGATATCCCTATTTCTCAGGCTATTGCTGACTTCAACCGGGAGTTAGGCTTCGTGAAGGCCCATGTTAGAGAGGAGAGCGACAAGATTTTCCACTTCTCCAGGTGGATGAAATGGTCGATTCGTGACTACATGTCTGGGCTCGTCTGCACTACCTTAAAGGATTATCAGAGTAGGGCCCTTGCTTACGATATGTCTGTGATGGCCAGTGAGGCGGTTCGCGAGAGCAAGAAGCCGAAGTCCACCGGATATTTTTTAGGCCACAAAGGTGGAGGTCAGCAGAAATCTCAGTCTGCTAACATACCCACTGTTGGTGGTCCAGCTCGTTCTACTAGAGGATTCCGCGGGGCTACCAGTACTCCATCCCGTGATGTGAGGTGTTTTAATTGTGGCCGTACAGGCCACGTCACTCGTACTTGTTTGAGTCCTTTGCTAACATGTAATCGGTGTGGCCAGCCTGGCCACAAGGCTGCTTTCTGTGCTGAGAGAGAGAAAATTCTTGGTGCCCAAGCTTCCCTTCCAGCGCCTAGGGAACCAAGTGTGAAGCAAGGATCGTTTGCTTCTTAGTCTCCGCCGAGTGCTAGTCGAGGAAGAGGTCGGGGTCAGCCCGCTAGAGGGGCAGCTTCCAGTGTTGGCTCCACCCACCCGCGTGTTTATGAGATGAGGAGGGTCGATGATCCAGCCGCCACCATTTCCATAGGTACCGTTCACATTCATTCTCATCCTGTCAGTGTGCTTTTAGATTCGGGAGCTGTATATTCATTCATCTCCCTGGATTGTGTGCGCCGTTTGAGTCTCGACTGTTTGATGCCTTGTGAGCCTTTCATCGTTAGGCTTCCTAGCGGTGATAGGATCGTTGGTGATGTGGAGGTCCGAGACTGTTCTGTGTTTATTTGTGAGAGGGCTTGGCTCTCTAATCTTATTGTTGTGGGTATTGAGGGTGAAGATCTAATTCTCAGGGATGATTGGCTCGAACGTCACGGTGCGATCATGAACTACCACATGAGAATCATCACTATGTTAGCCGAGGATGGCACCGAGCACTCTTTCGCAGGGCGAATGAGGGGAAACCAGAAGTTCGTTATTAACGTCTTAAAGGGGATGAGACTCCTGCGGAAGGGGTGTACTGGTTATTAGTGCTACGCCTTGAAGGCGGAGAGTAGTGGAGTCGAGCTTTCATCGATTCCAGTTGTTAGTGAGTTTCCTGACGAGTTACCGGGGTTGCCACCGGACCGTGAAGTAGAGTTTGCTATCGAGTTAGAGCCGGGTGCAGCTCCAATTTCGAAGGAGCCGTATCGCATGGCACCTTCAAAAATGGCCGAGTTGAAGAAGCAGTTGAGTGAGCTTCTTGAGTCAGGATATATTCGACCGAGCGCTTCACCTTGGGGCGCACCGGTTCTATTTGTGCGGAATAAGGATGGTTCGCTGCATTTATGTATCTACTATCGTGAGGTAAATAAGGTGACCATCAAGAACAAGTATCCTTTGCTGAGGATTGATGACTTGTTTGATCAGTTGCAGGGAGCTGCGGTATTCTCGAAGATCGACTTGAGATCGGGGTACTATCAGCTTCGGGTGAAGGAGTCCGATGTCCTGAAAATAGCTTTTCGGATGAGATACGGACATTATGAGTTTGTATTTATGCCTTTCGGGTTAACCAACGCTCCGACAGTGTTCATGCAGTTGATGAACAAGGTCTTTATCGAGTATTTGGATAAGTGTGTCATCGTCTTCATTGACGATATCCTCATTTATTTGAGGAACGAGGAGGAGCATGCGCATCATCTGCGAGTAGTGTTAGATATTTTGAGGACCGAGCAACTCTATGCAAAGTTCTCGAAATTTGAGTTCTGGCTGAAGGAAGTGATGTTTCTAGGTCACGTGATTTCAGCTAAGGGAGTCCGTGTGGATCCGCAGAAAATTGAGGCAGTGTTGGATTGGGCACCGCCTAAGAACATGAAGGAGGTCCGTAGTTTCTTGGGTTTGGCTGGGTACTACCGTCGGTTCGTCGAGGGTTTCTCGAAACTAGCTTGGCCGCTTACACAGTTGCTTCAGAAGTCCGAGACGTTCGTCTAGAATGACGAGAGGCAGACGAGTTTTGAGGAGCTGAAGAGGCGTTTAACTTCAGCCCCGATTTTAGCGTTACCGTGTGGCAAGGAGGGATTTGCTATTTATAGTGATGCTTTAGGTCAAGGTCTTGGCTGCGTATTGATGCAGCATGGCAAAACCATTGCGTATGCGTCGAGACAGTTGAGGCCGTATGAGCTTAACTACCCTACTCATGATTTGGAGTTGGCCGCAGTTGTTTTCGCACTCAAGATTTGGCGTCATTACCTGTTTGGCTCCGCATGTCAGATTTTTACAGATCATAAAAGCCTGAAGTATAATTTTACCCAGCGGGAGTTGAATATGAGGCCGAGGAGGTGGTTGGAGTTGATTAAAAATTATGACCTCCAGATCCTTTATCATCCGGGCAAGGCGAACGTCGTGGCCGACGCCTTGAGTCGAAAACCGGTTGCGTTGAGGACACTTGAGATCCTTACGTCTCAGTCTGAGCTTCAGCGGGTTTTGATCGATTTGGATGTTGAGATTTTATTGCCGGGAGCGGTGAGACAACTTTGCGTTTTAGAGATTTCGTCGTCGCTGGTCGATGAAATTAAACTGAAGTAATTGGAGGATCCGATGATTACTCAAATCCGAGAGAATGTTCTTAATGTAAAGTCTCCTGGGCTTGTGATTCACGAGGATGGTGTGTTGACATTCCAGAGTCGGCTTTGTGTACCGAACGACCTGGAATTGAGGCAGAATATTTTGCGAGAGGCCCACGCTACGCTTTACTCTGTTCATCCTGGTTCGAGTAAGATGTACAAAGACCTGAGGAGGAATTTTTGGTGGAATGATATGAAAGAGGAGGTCGCACAGTTCATAGCGAGATGTTTGACTTGTTAGTAGGTCAAAATCGGGCATCAATGGCCAGCGGGGTTACTGCAGTCGCTTCCCGTTCCGGAATGGAAATGGGAGGATATTTCGATGGACTTCATCACGAGTTTGCCGAGATCGAGATCGGGCATGAACATGGTTTGGGTGATTGTGGATCATCTGATCAAGTCGGCACATTTTCTGGGCATCAAGGATACTTGGGGTTCGGAAAAGCTAGCTCGAGTGTTTATTACGCAGATTGTGAGACTTCATGGTACTCCAAAGTCTATTATTTCGGATCGGGATGGCCGTTTCGTATCGCACTTTTGGCCGGCAGTGCATAAGGCGTTAGGTACTCGTTTATGTCTGAGTACTTCTTTTCACCCTCAGTCGGATGGACAGCCGGAGCACACTATCCAGACGTTTGAGGATATGTTGCGCGCTTGTGCTCTCGATTGGAGTAGTGCATGGGAGGAACATTTACCATTGATCGAGTTCACGTACAACAATAATTGGCACACGTCGATTCGCATGGCACTGTATAAGGCACTTTATAGGCGGCATTGTCGATCACTGATTTGTTGGAATGAGGCATCCGATTTGGTTGGGACCGAACCGGATATAGTTATAGAGACAAGGCGGAAGGTGGAATTGATTCGAGAGAGGATGTTGACTGCTCAGAGTCGATAGAAGTCATATGCTGATGTCCGACGTCGACCTTTGGAATTCGAGGTGGGGGACCACATTTTGCTAAAGGTGTCACCGACGAAGGGGGGTTTCCGCTTCGGGAAGAAGGGAAAGTTGAGCCCGAGATTTATTGGGCCCTTTGAGATTCTCGAGAGAGTCGGTCAATTAGCATATCGTTTGGCATTACCTCCGGCCTTGAGTCACGTCCATAGTGTTTTCCATGTTTCCCAACTGATGAAATATGTTCGAAATCCTAGTCAAGTCATCGACTATGCTGAGATTGATATCGCTGGGGCTGTTACTTTCGAGGAGTGTCCCTTGAAGATTTTGGAGCACCGTGAGATGCGACTGAGGCATAAGACCATTCCCTTAGTCAAGGTACAGTGGTCGAGGCATGGTGTCGAGGAGGCAACTTGGGAAACCGAGGATAGCATGCGTGCTAGATACCCCGAGTTGTTTGTTTCTTAAGTTTCAGGACGAAACTTATTTTTAGAGAGGTAGAATGTAATATCCGTAATTTTCTTTTGCTGGCACTTTCATAATTTTATGTTTTTCTTGTTTTGATGGCTCGTGTGTAACCGTATGCGGATTTTGGGAATACTTATTTTCGGATTTATTTTACTCAATTCCGCAATTGTTGGCTTTTCCATCACTATTCGGTACAATTCTCGTAATTGTTGTTCGGAACTGCCGTTTCGGGGTTGCCATAAATCCATTGTATGTTATTATGTGTATTGTGATGTTCCGTTTGATGTTTCGTTGGTGTTCTGGTGTTTCGGGACCATTGTTATCGTGTGCCTAGCGCGCGCTAAGTTTCGTATTGTAGCGCACGCTAAGCATACTTCAGTAGCGCACGCTAGCGAGTCGAGCTCGGCAATGACACAGAACCTGTTTTTGGTCTCTGTCCTCTGGACTAACAGATTAGCGCAGGCTACGTTTTGTCTAGCGCACGTTGTTGTTAAGGACTAGCACACGCTAGGTTTCCAGTAGCGCGCGCTAATGCGATAGTCCAGTACTGGGTAGTTTGCTTCTGGACTCGGTTTGGTGTCCAGGTAGCGCACGCTATGGCCCGATAGTGCGCGCTACTAGGAGGCTATTAGCGTGCGCTAATTCTTGGTAGCGCACGCTAACGGTCCAGAACTATAGGTTCTGGACGGGGGTGTTAGCTTTCTGGACTGGGGTTTTGACCGATAGTGCACGCTAACCTTGAAGGATTAGCGCACGCTAATAACTCTCTGGCTATAAAAACCAGAGAGTTGATCGGGGCAGCTCATTTCTTTCCCTTTTCATTTCTTCTCCGAAAGTTGGGCGATTTGGAGCGGTTGGAAGCTTGGAGTGGGGCGATTATCATCATCCATTCAAGATCTTGAGTCTCTAACACCGATTTATCATCCTCTACCTCTTGAATCAAGGTAAATCTTCTAGAACCCTATTTTGGGGAGATTTGGGGGTTTTCACGTTTTCGTCCGATTCGTCCCGTATTGTTGATTAATTCATTATGAATATGATTAATCTTCTTGGAATTCTTAGTCTTACTATGGATTCATGGTATATTTCGTGGTATTTGCGTAATCGAGAGGGTTAGTTGTGCTCCGCCCTCGTTGTTGTTCTTGTACGAATATACATGAATCGTAGGCAGGTTTTCGGGTGTATCCCATTTCCCTTTTCATTTAGAAATGGTTGTGATTGTATTCTTCAATTCGTTAGGTTCGGTTTCGCCGGTTCCTAGCGGTCATGTTTGATCCTCATTTTCCGTTCGTGTCATCATCTTTTGATCGAGGCAAGTACCCTTATGAAGTTACAACCTTGACATAGTAGTATTGCATGAGAAATAGTGTGTGTGTGTATGTTCACTACGGGTTAGATCCAACGGGGTCTCGGTAGGGGTCTACAGAGACGTGGATCGACGAGCTTGCTTTTAACCACTTCGGTTTAGATCCGACGGGGTCTCGGTAGGGGTCCACAAAGACATGGATCGACGGTTAATTGTGTGCATTTTATAAATGTGTTTTGGATTATTGGTGTTTCCGGAAATGTGTGTTTCAACCGATGTTTTCATGATTGCATGCATTGACTATATGTGTAAGGTGTAAGTTGTTCATTTGGTTACTTGTACTAGCGTAATTGCTAACCCCTGTGGGGACCCATTTTGGGGAAATTCGTTTTATGAATTTCAGGTCAGGTTCATCGAGATGAACGGGCGCTGGACCAGTATGCGGATGATGGCCGTGCGTTATGATTGTGCATGAATGGTGTTTTATTATTTTCTATATTTTTATTGATTATCGTCTTGTAAACTAATAGAAGTACTCGAGTACTTAGGGGCTTTTGATCGTTCGGATTTAACTGTCGTCTGTTATATTTTCATCGGGTGGTTGTGATGTTATTTGACCGGTTAAACCCGGTGGATTATATTCGTTTTGCGTCTTTATGATGAGGTGTTATTATGTTGAATCCGCGAGTCGATGAGTGTGTTTGGTCACCTAGCCTGGTGGGTCCCATGTAGGGATCCACGGCGCTGTAATATACCCTGAATATCTTGGGGGTGTTACAGTGTAGTTATT
This sequence comes from Orobanche coerulescens, assembly GCA_033398695.1. Classification (NCBI taxonomy): domain Eukaryota; kingdom Viridiplantae; phylum Streptophyta; class Magnoliopsida; order Lamiales; family Orobanchaceae; genus Orobanche; species Orobanche coerulescens. The sequence goes on from CM065809.1 coordinate 68,948,768, forward strand.
GAAAATGTTTATTTTTTTGAAATTTAAATGATATCCAACATTTAGATGAATATATGGGGATCCTAAAGTTCGATCCAGGATTTATTGGCATGCGATGGCTCGACGATTGGGGTGCCCAGACGGTTTCGGTTCATACGAGCTTCTTGGTAATGAAATAATATTAATTGATAAATTTCTTCCAAATTAATTGAATTCTTTGTTACTGACAAGATTGTTTTATATTAGGCTACGTTCTAATAGGAAAGGAGGTACATTGAGGATTGATGATAAGGATACCGATTTCTTGATCAACCACGTTCACAGCATAAGGTCATTTTGGGGCGATCATCGCCCTTGGAGGGAGTTATGTGAGGTGATAATTTATTTTATGCCTTGTTATTTATTTGTATTAGTTATTCGTTACTATTGTACTGATAATGTACCTTTTTGAACAATCCATGTGTTGACAATCTGGAATACGTCTCCAGAGTCATCGAGTGGACATTGGGTTGTTCTCCCCATTAGGCTCGAGGAAGGTATCACCATCACGCAGGAGCATGATGCGTGGGGGAAATTAAAATCGCGGCAGGCATCTGATATCTTGCTTAATTCCTATGATTCTACAGTGTTCTAGATTTTATGAGCGCGCCCTTGATATTCTTGGGATTCGGTGCCTAAAACGAAGGCCCAGCGAAAGCGGTAAAATGAAAATTAATTCGATCCGAATCCTTACGAGTATCGATCAAGCTATGTATATACGAATATAAAATAAACAAAAGAAGATTTGAAATCAAGCTTTAGGCTATGTATGTACCTCTTCTCTTGTATGTATATTACGAGTATCGATCAAGCTATGTATATTACGAGTATCGATCAAGCTATGTATGTACCTCTTCTCTTGAGGGATTCCCCAAGCTTTAGATGAACTTCCCTGCGAATCCGATTCATCAAGCTTTTGAAATCCCGAGCACCGAAGCATCGTGCCTCTACTTGCCACACGCCGGAAAAACGACCGGAATGACAACCACCCTATTAACCTCCAAGGTTATGGCTAGAATAAGATGATGAAGCTATATTATTTGATGAATATACTCCAAGTATATTTTTCAAAAGCTCTCTCTGTATATCTCTCACAATTTTCTATAAGAAATATGTGAAGAAGATCAATGAAGAAGAAGATGTTGAAGAAGACTAAGAAAAAAAGTTTCTCTCTCTCTGCCTTCAAAATGATCCGTGAGATCTCCAGTAGTCACAAGAGAAGTCTTGTCTCTCTTTGCCTTCAACTCTTCATTATATTATTCCCTTGAAAAAGAATAATATGACCTACTCAATATTATAAGAGAGATTCTCACTAAATGTCACATGTCTTACACCTATAAAGGTGAAGACTATGACCAAGAGTAGGTGGGGCAGCCTCTAGGAGAAATTGAATGAGTTTGGTCCATTTCGGACTCTCATGAGTCCAAACAGATAAATTCTAATTCCGTTTCGATATATTATAGCAATTAATTAATCTAATTAATTAATTAATCATATCAAATATGAAATAATATAATTAATTTCTCCAAGAAATAATTATATCTATGAATTAAATTAATCATCCAGTAATTTATTTAATTCATTAGTCCGTAAATTAATTTATCCAATAAATCAATTTAGACATCCAATGTCCCAATAAATTAGATATCCAATATCTAATAAATTAGATTTATAATATCTAATATTTATAAATAGAGAATAAGCTCGATAAATTACGTCGTCAATCCTATTGCGCAACTCGGTAGGTCCGTCTCAGTTAGCAATGGGAGGAACCAAAGAGTAGTAGCACCACCTAGCCAACCTGGTGGCCTACGTTGTACCCCAACTGAGAACGAATGATTTGGGATCATTCAAAAACCATTATGTCGTGAATACCAGTATACGTATAAATCCTTCTTTCAAATGTGCCGATCAAGTTATAGGGTCACGGTCATTCAAACCCTATCTGTTCTTGACGCTTTGCATGAGTTAATTGAAATCGAGATCATCGAGCTCTTGTGTATCCAATACAACTAGCTCCAATGCTTTGGCCAAAGACTTATGATCTCATCTGCCAATAACAGCATAGGACATATAACACGTTCACTAACAGGAGAAAGAATCCTATCTTGGTATTCAGTAGAACCTGCTACTTGGCCCGTCAAGATCCACGTCGAGGTTGACCCCCACCTTTCGATTTTCTTGGTCGAACTACTCTAGTGAAAATCTTAATGTCACAAGCACATTCCTACTAAATCCTCAAGTCGAAGGTTCACGAATACCTATCACAACCTTTCGATTTCGTCACTAACTGTCCCGGAGTGAAATCCATGTGACAAATCGAGGGTGAGTCGGTTCGAGTATACTAATCTAATTAACATACCTTTAACATGTGCTCCAACTAACCATTAGTGTTCGATAGGCACTCTCAAAGTCAAAGAACACGTCATACAAGTCTTCACATAAACTTAACTCCCAATCAAGTTTCATCGACATGAGAACGATTAAGTATTTGAGTCATAAACCTTTCCAGTGCCAATCTCATTATCCAATAAGGAGTGGAATGTTTTACTCTAAAATACACGGACTAGTTTCTATATATATATATTTACGAGTCAGGAATACCAGTGACTTCCAGTAAATAAACAAACAAACAATTGCCTTATGATAATGATTCACATAATGACAAGTACAATGCCCTCACTCAATCATCCCCTGAGTGGCATTCGAGGGCATACTCCTAACAATCTCCCACTTCCACTCAATGCCACACACTCTGGTATATAATACTCATGTTCTCCAGATGATGCCCTAAGCTAATCTGAGAAAGTGGCTTGGTCAGTGGATCAGCAATGTTGTCGGCTGAGTCTACTCTATCCAGCACAATGTATCCATTTGCGAACAAATTCTCTCACGCGATGATACTCTCTCTCAATATTTTTTGTACCATTATGAAACCTCGGCTCCTAGTCCTATGCTACCTCTCTATTGTTATCGTTTAAAAACAAAAACAGGCAGCGCAGCACAAGGTGTCACGTGATGTTTACCTAGTAACTTCTTAATCCAGAACCCTTCCTTAGAAGCCTCCGAGGCTGCTTGATACTCAGCCTAACAGGTGGAATCAGCAGTCGCGCTTTGCTTGGAGCTACGCGAAGATACTTGTAACACCCCCAAAACCAACCGGGGATATTACAGCGCCGTGGGCCCCACATTGGAACCCACAAGGCTAAAATCATTTTCGCAACATTTCAAATAAGCCAAAGAGGCGAAGACGATAATGTTTTAAATACTCAAATATTTTCAAAATATAATTCCCAAATACCGTCATCAAATACCATTTGAAAGCACAAGGCGAAGACGCCAAAAGGGCATTTAGAAAGTACACAAGATCTGGTAAAATACCGAAAGCCATTTAAAGATACACACGCAGCGGATATAAACACAAGAGGGAATACATTTGCAGCGGAATTATAAATAAACCTAAAAGATAAAGCCCACGACGGGGTCAGCCATAATACTCAATAATGATAACGATCACATCAACATATACGATTACATATCAATGTAATTACAAGGTAAGAATATTTCCAGTGTAACCTTATCGTAGTAACCTTGACAATCCGTGGAATCTCAAATCAACTCAAACCTTACCTCAATTCGCACCTCGCATTCCCAAGTGATGAATGAATTCGAAAATAACCATATGTACTGTATTCAAAACGATACCAAGATTCTCAAACATAAATATATCTCCAATATGGAATAATCTGGCCATGTCCGATCCTGTCCACTGGATCGCACAATCGAATCCCAATTCTGATAAAACCGATATCACACGATACATCTGAAGATCAACTGTCCCGAAATAATGGCAGTCCCGGATATCAATACAAAGTATGAATGCTCACACAAACAATAATTATAAACAACCAATGCATCAAAACGAGAATATCATTGATGTGGTAAACTCCAACGAGAGCTATAAAGGATCAATGACCGAGAATACCAACGATACGGTGAACTCTAACAAGATCAATAAAGGATCAACAACCGAGAATACCAACGATACGGTGAACTCCAACAAGATCAATAAAGGATCAACAACCAAGAATACCAATGATACGGTAAACTCCAACAAGATTAATAAAGGATCAACAACCACGAATACCAACGATACGGTAAACTCCAAATGGAATCAATAAGGATCAATAACGAACGAGATTACCAATGATAGGGTGAACTCCCAACGAGGTTAATAAAGGGTCAATAACGAACAAGTTGACCAACGATAGGGTGATCTCCAAACGAGATTGGTAAAAGGGTCAATAACAAACGAGTTGACCATTGATATGGTAACTCCAAACGAGATCAGTAGGGAATGAATAACATACGAGATTACTAACGATATGGTAACTCCAAACAAGATCAGTAAAGGATCAATGGCTACAGATATAAGAGAGAATAAAATTGTCAACCGTATACAAATCACATATATGGGGTCTCGAAGACAGACCCGACTATCGAACAGGTCCGATTATACATGGACTATGAACGACCAATCAATATGACTCAAGATGGACGTCACGATATGCCCGATCCGGAAATGTGTCCGTGTACAAGCCAACCATGGGTACTAATCAGATACACATCTGGTCTCGTACCTAATCAGCCTCACGAAGTACGTCTCGTGTGCATGGTTCAAGCCAACACATGCTACACGTGCCTGCCCTGAAAATCCTACACATGACCGATCATAACGTATCTAACTCTAGATATGTCATGATACAACATGACAACGAATATCGAAGAAACACATATCCAACAAGGATCAGACGACTTTCCAAGTGAGCAACGATAACTCGATCATGAAAGACCGACACGATCACAATGTCGTATTTCCGTCAGACAACAATTCACAGCATGCTCAACAATGCATATAATATTAGCACATAAACTCCCAAGGCCGCAGCCAAGGGTCACGAAAGGATCTACTCATGAATACTCCGGACGTGGGTACAATTCAGGTTTTATCCTGCAACACAGTTCATGCAATCACAAAATACCCCAAGGTCGCAACCAAGGGTCACGAAAGCATCTCACAGGAATACCCCGGAACGTGGGTGCCATTTAGGTCTTATCCCCCAACATATCGGCCCAACAGATTATAGCTCAAAGAAAGAGCACATCATAAAATGTAACAAATGATGATGCACACTCACCACATCAAGAAGCAACACACACATGCAATAATTCAACTGTATGATTGTCATAATTTAGCAATATTAATTTACCTCAAGCTGGGGATCCTAACCTTTCCACGACCAACATCCCTGAACGAATACACAGTTATCCGAATAATCCAAAATGAAGTACAGTCCATTACTAATACCAAACCACCATCTCGAGTTCAATGTTGGCATGATAACTAGCCTTGGTATCTAACTTTTCGTACAATAGACCAAATATAATTCACGTCTCCGCTGTTAGGAATACTTGTTAGATTTTGATGATGTCATTAATATAATTCAAATGTTTATTACTTGGCAAAATGTAAGGAAGAACCAAGTGAGTATATTCCATAGGCCAAATTGTGTTAAGTTAATTACTTGGCAAAATGTAAAGAAGAACCAAATGAGTATCTTCTATAGGCCAAAATAAGTTAGGCTCAAAAAACGGCTAAGTACAAAAGTCCAGCTAAGTTCATCAGAGAACTACAGCCGAGTCCAGTCAGAGAAGTTCTGGTCAACAAAATTCATTAGAGATGTTTGACCAGATTATAGTCAATTGACTTCAGACAAGTCATCTGATCAGGCGAGTCTCAAACAGTCACCATCAGAGAAGTCCAGACTACAGAGAAGACGACTGTACATCAGCCAACTTGAGATCAGCCAAGTACTCCAAGTCCACGTCAGCATGCGTTGAAAAGTCAAATATTACGGAAAGTCACATGCAAGCGTGAAGAGACAAATTGGAGAGATTCTCGCAAGGATATGAATTGAATAATTCATCCGGGCCTACGACTGAAGACTTTAATCTTATTGTATTCAAAAGATACGACGCCTCACATGCAAAGTCTTCACAACGATCGAACGATGGATTAAAATATAGGAATCCAGCCTTGCAACGTTCAGAAAAATAAACAAAGAAGTCTTTCTCCAACAGACGGATTTGTTACAGGATTTGCAACGTCTATGAAGAATGCTCAAGGATCAACACTTATATATATCCGAAGATTTGAAGTTGAGCAAACACCGGTGCGAACAAACTCTCAAGCAATCAAAGCATTCAAAGCAATCAGAAAGCGAACTATAGCATCGTGAAAAGAGTAGTTCTCAAAAGTTCATATTTGAAGAAGCTCTTAGTTGGAGAAGACAAAAACTCGTGTCTTTAATCCTGAGTTCGGGGTACTTCACTGGTTGAAGTTCGAGACTGTAAAGGCATCCAAGGATTGCGGATCAAGAGGTGCAAGGCAGTCAAGGGAGTTGCAACGGCAAGGATTTCCACCGTTGGAAGTCATGTAATTTGGTTGAATCACTGTAATCTTTATCACTGGTTGATAATTATAGTGAATTCATCTCCAACTGGTTTGGAGAAAAGTGGATTAGTATAGGATTACCCCACCTCTGAGACCACTATAACTTCTTGCGTATTTTACTGTTTTATAGCATCATACTTTAACTGATGCATTCATTATTAAGTGTTTCATTAGTTGTTTTGTATTCGTCATCAGTTGACTTCCGCAGGTATTGAGCACAATCGACTCTAAGTCATTTGTATATCTATGAGCTGAAGAAACTTACTCTTCGTGAAAAAGATTTTAAGAGTTTCAAGAAGTCTATTCACCCCCTCTCTAAACTTATTCCTGTACGACTTGTGACCTACATCCGCTTCCACTAGACATCTTTAAAATAATATACATCATGATTTATCTCAGTCCAAGCATAATATACATACCCTCATCCCGACAATTCATATCCCATAATACCATTGCTATATGAATCATATGAAATGAAATCGAAACCATTTATAAAACATTATGAACTGAGCAAGCATAACTTGCCTCGATACTGATACGATGAAGTTGTTACCAATCCCGTCGTCTTCATCTACAATCTCCTCAGCCCCGACCAAGGCGATCCATGCATTCTCCAATCTCAATCGCAGCATAAGGGTTAATCATCAACAATCACTTAACGCAACCTAATGCAATAATCAATTAATAATACGTTCGATAAAAATCGACAACCGATATAACCGACCAATCAAATTCAACAGTTCAATGATATCTCGATCATATACGAAACCAAACCATTATATCTCAAACAATACGAATACAAGCCGAAATTCGATAACCAATCAATTCAAACAAGTGTCTCAATGTTCTCAATCCCGACTTGAATCTTACTTACGGATTAACACGACTCATCCTTGTAAATTCATAAGGATATAATTACCGGTTATCATCACGAATAATCATATACCAAAATTAAATATAATCCTTCCAATTTCCATAAAATCACGACATATATCACTCAAGAGTTCTTCAAGAACATGAATTAATCCATAATCATGTTTGTAGCCAATAAAACGACGTAATCCGATGTATTCTAGCATATAAACCATCATCTAATTCATAATCTAAGGCATATATCATTTTATTCCTCAATATATAATTCATACAACCTCAAGAATCACAACAACAACACCGTAACCATCATTATACGAAGAAGAATGTCAACTACAATATCAAAATCCGAATCAAAGAGAGGAGTTATCCATCATACCTCTTGAAGAAGAACCACAATGATCAAGCACTTCCAAAAACATCAAGAACTCCAAGTTTCAAGCTTCTAATCAACTCATCAAGGTCTTAACCAAGGTATAAGGGTCGGAATTCGGATCAGGAGTAAGGAGGAATGAAGTTTGGGAGGAAAAGATGTGTTTCCTCTCATAAGGAAATGAAAGACCGACCTTAGTTATATAATCTGTCCGGCATGTTACGTACGTTAACACCCACAATTAACGTACTTAAGGCTTCCTAACGTACGCTACATGTCCTATATAGCGTACGTTATCGGCATCCAGAGTTCACTGCCTCATTTCGCACCTTGTATTACGTATGTAATACCCGCGCCGTAGTGTGCGTGATACACAGTTGACTTGCTACAGTAACATACCCTCTTAACGTACGTAATGATATGCCCTTAGCATATGTAAGGCTCAAGGTTGACTCGCCTGTCCATATCCGCGCCGAAAGCTTCCGACACCGGGCCCACCTATCGACTGCAGCTCGATCCTGTTCGATTCCCTTCTTAACATACGTTATGTACCCAACCTAACATACTCTAGACTCCCTTCGTTACATACGTAAGATACTTTTCTTAGCATACGCTACACTTGCACCATTACATATGTAAGCTCCTATGCTTAATGTACGTAGTGGCTTTCATACTTAACCATTTATGCTCCTGTCTGCTGTCTTCAATATACCGAACACGTACACGCGACATAATGAATATATATACTCGTTTCGATAACATTCTCATATGATATATCTGATGCACGATATTCTCAAATACAACTGTCGACCAAGTACGACAATTGTACAAATACTCATACAGTATATCCGACATCGAAAAACATATCAAGCATGTAATATCCTTGAATTAATATAACCTCGATACATATATTGGTACAGCTGTCGCAGTTCCCAAAATTATTCATCCATACTGCATCGGTCGCACTCTGTACAGTACAACTCAGATAATAAAAAATGCAAAAATCCATAGCAAAATTCTAGGATATTACATATCTTCCCACTTAAATAAGTTTCGTCCTCGAAACTTAAAATCCTGACATAATCAATATCTCAATCCCGAAATATCTCAAAATCATGCCACCATGCTCAAATAATCATCAAAACCAAATAACTGAAAAAACATACTTATAGGTCCGTGAAGTCGATGATCTCCCGTGATACTTGCATACGACTCCCATACAAACTCCCAACACAATGCCAACACACACCAATATAACAAATAGCAATTTGAAAATATATCAAAAATTTTGGAACCTCCAAAAATCGGTTTGACTCGAAAGTCAAGAAATTATTTTCAAAAGTCACGATACTACCACACCGGTAGAGTCACATAACACACATGCGCGGGTTTTACGAAACCCAAGCTCCGAAACCATTTTCTGTAACAGCCCCCAAACCAACCGGTGATATTACAGCGTCGTGAGCCCCACATTGGAACCCACAAGGATAAAATTATTTTCGCAACGTTTCAAATAAGCCATAGAGGCGAAGACGGTAATGTTTTAAATACTCAAATATTTTCAAAATATAATTCCCAAATACCGTCATCAAATACCATTTGAAAGCACAAGGCGAAGACGCCAAAAGGGCATTTAGAAAGTACACACGAGCTGGTAAAATACCGAAAGCCATTTAAAGATACACACGCAACGGATATAAACACATGAGGGAATACATTTGCTGCGGAATTATAAATAAACCAGAAAGAATACTAGAAACCCAACAACCATGACATAGCCAGTATCACCTGAAAGCTCATCCCTTCACGACCGCTACTAGCTCGATCTCCAAGAACCTAAAAGATAAAGCCCACGATGGGGTCAGCCATAATACTCAACAATGATAGCGATCACATCAACATATACGATTACATATCAATGTAATTACAAGGTAAATCGTAGTAACCTTACCAATCCGTGGAATCTCAAATCAACTCAACCCTTACCTCAATTCGCACCTCGCATTCTCAAGTGACGAATGAATTCGAAAATAACCATCTGTACTGTATTCAAAACGATACCAAGATTCTCAAACATAAATATATCTCCAATATGGAATAATATGGCCATGTCCGATTCTGTCCGCTGGATCGCACAATCAGATCCCAATTCTGATAAAACCGATATCACACAATACATCTGAAGATCAACTGTCCCGAGTCAATGGCAAGTCCCAGATATCAATACAAAGTATGAATGCTCACGATCAATAATTATAAACAACCAATGCATCAAAATGAGAATATCATTGATGTGGTAAACTCCAACGAGAGCAATAAAGGAACAATGACCGAGAATATCAACGATACGGTGAACTCCAATAAGATCAATAAAGGATCAACAAACAAGAATACCAACGATACGGTAAACTCCAACAAGATTAATAAAGGATCAACAACCGAGAATACCAACGATACGGTAAACTCCAAACGGAATCAATAAGGATCAATAAAGAACGAGATTACCAATGATAGGGTGAACTCCTAATGAGGTTAATAAAGGGTCAATAACGAATGAGTTGACCAACGATAGGGTGAGCTCCAAACGAGATTGGTAAAAGGGTCAATAACAAACGAGTTAACCATCGATATGGTAACTCCAAACGAGATCAGTAGGGAATCAATAACATACGAGATTACCAACGATATGGTAACTTCAAATGAGATCAGTAAAGGATCAACGGGGATAGATACACGAGAGAATAAAATCGTCAACCGTATACAAATCACATATATGGGGTCTCGAAGACAGACCCGACTATCGAACAGATCCGATTATGCATGGACTATGAACGACCAATAAATATGACTCAAGATGGACGTCACGATACGCCCGATCCGGAAATGTGTCCGTGTACAAGCCAACCACGGGTATTGATCAGATGCACGTCTGGTCTCGTACCTAATCAGCCTCACGAAGTATGTCTCATGTGCACGGTTCAATATGAGGTCAAAACCAACACATGCTACACGTGCCCGCCTGAAAATCCTACACATGACCGATCAGAACGTATCTGACTCCAGATATGTCACGATATAACATGACAAAGAATTTCAAAGAAACGCATATCCAACAAGGATCAGAAGACTTTCCAAGTGAGCAACGATAACTCGATCATGAAAGACCGACATGACCATAATGTCGTATTTCCGTCAGACAACAATTCACAGCATGCTCAACAATGCATATAATATTAGCACATAAATTCCCAAGGCCACAGCAAAGGGTCACGGAAGCATTTACTCATGAATATTCCGGACGTGGGTACCATTCAGGTTTAATCCCGCAACACAGTTCATGCAATCAAAAAGTACCCCAAGGTCGCAACCAAGGGTTACGGAAGCATCTCACAGGAATACCCCGGAACGTGGGTGCCATTTAGGTCTTATCCCCCAACACATCAGCCCAACATATTATAGCTCAAAGAAAGAGCACATCATAAAATGTAACAAATGATGATGCACACTCACCACATGAAGCATCAACACACACATGCAATAATGCAACAGGATGATTGTCATAATTTATCAATATTAATTTACCTCAAGCTGGGGACGCTAACCTTTCCACGACCAACATCCCTGAACGAATACATTGTTATCCGAATAATCCAAAATGAAATACAGTCCATTACTAATACCAAACCACCATCTCGAGTTCAATGGCGGCATGATAACTAGCCTTGATATCTAACTTCGCGTACAATAGACCAAATATAATTCACGTCTCCGTTTCCACTAGACATCTTTAAAATCATATACATTATGATTTATCTCAGTCCAAGCATAATATACATACCCTCATCCCGACAATCATATCCCATAATACCATTGCTATATGAATCATAAATGAAATGAAATCGAAACCATTTATTAAACATTATGAACTGAGCAAGCATAACTTGCCTCGATACTGATACGATGAAATTGTTACCAATCCAGTCGTCTTCATCTACAAGCTCCTCAGCCCCGACCAAGGCGATCCATGCATTCTCCAATCTCAATCGCAACACAAGGGTTAATCATCAACAATCACTTAACGCAACCTAATGCAAAAATCAATTAATAATATGCTCGATAACAATCGACAACCGATATAAACGACCAATCAAATTCAACGGTTCAATGATATCTCGATCATATACGAAACCAAACCATTATATCTCAAAAAATACGAATACAAGCCGAAATTCGATAATCAATCAATTCTAACAAGTGTCTCAACGTTCTCAATCCCGACTTGAATCTTACTTACGGATTAACACGGCTCATCCTTATAAATTCATAAGGATATACTTACCGGTTATCATCACGAATAATCATATACCAAAATTAACTGTAATCCTTCCAATTTCCATAAAATCACGACATATATCACTCAAGAGTTCTTAAGAACATGAATTAATCCATAATCATGTTTGTATCCAATAAAACGACGTAATCCGATGTATTCTAGCATATAAACCACCATCTAATTCATAATCTAAGGCATATATCATTTTGTTCCTCAATATACAATTCATACAACCTCAAGAATCACAACAACAACACCGTAACCATCATTATACGAAGAAGAACGTCAACTACAATATCAAAATCCGAATCAAAGAGAGGAGTTATCCAACATACCTCTTGAAGAAGAACCACAATGATCAAGCACTTCCAAAAACATCAAGAACTCCAAGTTTCAAGGTTCTAATCAACTCATCAAAGTCTTAACCAAGGTATAAGGGTCTGAATTAGGATCAGGAGTGAGGAGGAATGAAGTTTGGGAGGAAAAGATGTGTTTCCTCTCCTGAGGAAATGAAAGACCGACCTTAGTTATATAATTTGTCCGGCATGTTACGTACATTAACATCCACAATTAACGTATGTAAGGCTTCTTAACATACGCTACATGTCATATATAGCGTACATTATCGGCATCCAGAGCTTACTACCTCATTTCGCACCTTGTATTATGTACATAATACCCGCGCCATAGTGTACGTAATACACAGTTGGCTTGCTACTGTAACATACCCTCTTACCGTACGCAATGATCTGCCCTTAGCGTACGTAAGGCTCGAGGTTGACTCGCCTGTCCACATCCGCGCCGAAAGCTGCCGACACCAGGCCCACCTGCCGACCGCAGCTCGATCATGTCTGATTCCTTTCTTAACGTACGTTATGTACCCAACCTAACGTACGCTAAACTCCCTTCGTTACGTATGTAATATACTTTTCTTAGCGTATGCTACGCTTGCACCATTACGTACGTAAGCTCCTATGCTTAACGTACGTAGTGGCTTTCATACTTAACCATTTCTGCTCCTGTCTGCTGTCTTCAATATACCGAACATGTACACGCGACATACGGAATACATATACTCATTCCGATAACAATCTCATATGATATATCTGATGCACGATATTTTCAAATACAAATGTCGACCAAGTACGACAATTGTACAAATACTCATACAGTATATCCAATATCGAAAAACATATCAAGCATCTAATATCCTAGAATTAAATATAACCTCGATACATATATTGGTACAACTGTTGTAGTTCCCAAAATTATTCATCCATACTGCATCGGTCCCACTCTGTACAGTACAACTCAAATAATAAAAAATGCGAAAATCCATAGCGAAATTCTAGGATATTACATATCTTGCCACTTAAATAAGTTTCGTCCTCAAAACTTAAAATCCTGACATAATCAATATCTCAATCCCGAAATATCTCAAAATCATGCCACCATGCTCAAATAATCATCAAAACCAAATAACTGAAAAAACATACTTACAGGTCCGTAAAGTCGATGATCTCCCGTGATACTAGCATACGACTCCCATACAAACTCCCAACACAATGCCAACACACACCAATATAACAAATAGCAATTTGAAAATATCTCAAAAATTTTGGAACCTCCAAAAATTGGTTTGACTCGAAATTATTTTCAAAAGTCACGATACTACCACACCGGTAGAGCCACATAACACACATGCCCGGGTTTTACGAAACCCAAGCTCCGAAACCATTTTCTGTAACAGCGCCCAAAACAACCGTGGATATTACAGCGTCGTGAGCCCTACATTGGAACCCACAAGGCTAAAATTATTTTCGCAACGTTTAAAATAAGCCAAAGAGGCGAAGACGGTAATGTTTTAAATACTCAAATATTTTTAAAATATAATTCCCAAATGCCGTCATCAAATACCATTTGAAAGCACAAGGCGAAGATGCCAAAAGGGCATTTAGAAAGTACACACGAGCTGGTAAAATACCGAAAGCCACTTAAAGATACACACGCAACTGATATAAACACATGAGGGAATACATTTGCAGCGGAATTATAAATAAACCAGAAAGAATATTAGAAACCCAACAACCATGACATATCTAGTATCACCGGAAAGCTCATCCCTTCACGATCGCTACTAGCTCGATCTCCAAGTACCTAAAAGATAAAGCCCACGACGGGGTCAGCCATAATACTCAACAATGATAGCGATCACATCAACATATACGATTACATATCAATGTAATTACAAGGTAAGAATATTTCCAGTGTAACCTTACCGTAGTAACCTTACCAATCCGTGGAATCTCAAATCAACTCAACCCTTACCTCAATTCGCACCTCGCATTCTCAAGTGACGAATGAATTTAAAAATAACCATCTGTACTGTATTTAAAATGATACCTAGATTCTCAAACATAAAAATATCTCCAATATGGAATAATCTGGCCATGTCCGATTCTGTCCGCTGGATCGCACAATCAGATCCCAATTATGATAAAACCGATATCACACAATACATCTGAAGATCAACTGTCCCGAGTCAATGGCAAGTCCCAGATATCAATACAAAGTATGAATGCTCATGATCAATAATTATAAACAACCAATGCATCAAAACGAGAATATCATTGATGTGGTAAACTCCAACGAGAGCAATAAAGGAACAATGACCGAGAATACCAACGATACGGTGAACTCCAACAAGATCAATAAAGGATCAACAACCGATAATACCAACGATACGGTGAACTCCAACAAGATCAATAAAGGATCAACAACCAAGAATACCAACGATACGGTAAACTCCAACAAGATTAATAAAGGATCAACAACCGAGAATACCAACAATACGGTAAACTTCAAACGGAATCAATAAGGATCAATAACGAACGAGATTACTAATGATAGGGTGAACTCCCAACGAGGTTAATAAAGGGACAATAACGAACGAGTTTCCCAACAATAGGGTGAGCTCCAAACGAGATTGGTAAAAGGGTCAATAACAAACGAGTTGATCATCGATATGGTTACTCCAAACGAGATCAGTAGGGAATCAATAACATACGAGATTACCAATGATATGGTAACTTCAAATGAGATCACTAAAGGATCAACGAGGATAGATACACGAGAGAATAAAATCGTCAACCGTATACAAATCACATATATGGGGTCTCGAAAATAGACCCGACTATCGAACAGATCCGATTATACATGGACTATGAACGACCAATCAATATGACTCAAGATGGATGTCATGATATGCTCGATCCGGAAATGTATCCGTGTACAAGCCAACCACGGGTATCGATCAGATGCACGTCTGGTCTCGTACCTAATCAGCCTCACGAAGTATGTCTCATGTGCACGGTTCAATATGAGGTCAAAACCAACACATGCTACACGTGCCCGCCCAGAAAATCCTACACATGACCGATCAGAACGTATCTGACTCCAGATATGTAACGATACAACATGACAACAAATTTCGAAGAAACGCATATCCAACAAGGATCAGAAGACTTTCCAAGTGAGCAACGATAACTCGATCATGAAAGACCGACATGACCATAATGTCGTATTTCCGTCAGACAACAATTTACAGCATGCTCAACAATGCATATAATATTAGCACATAAATTCCCAAGGCCACAGCAAAGGGTCACGGAAGCATTTACTCATGAATATTCCGGACGTGGGTACCATTCACGTTTTATCCCACAACATAGTTCATGCAATCAAAAAGTACCTCGCAACCAAGGGTTACGGAAGCATCTCACAGGAATACCCCGGAACGTGGGTGCCATTTAGGTCTTATCCCCCAACACATCAGCCCAACAGATTATAGCTCCAAGAAAGAGCACATCATAAAATGTAACAAATGATGATGCACACTCACCACATGAAGCATCAACACACACATGCAATAATGCAACAGGATGATTGTTATAATTTAACAATATTAATTTACCTCAAGTTGGGGACGCTAACCTTTCCACGACCAACATCCCTGAAGGAATACATTGTTATCCAAATAATCCAAAATGAAGTACCGTCAATTACTAATACCAAACCACCATCTCGAGTTCAATGTCGGCATGATAACTAGCCTTGATATCTAACTTCGCGTACAATAGACCAAATATAATTCACGTCTCCGTTTCCACTAGACATCTTTAAAATCATATACATTATGATTTATCTCAGTCCAAGCATAATATACATACCCTCACCCCTACAATCATATCCCATAATACCATTGCTATATGAATCATAAATGAAATGAAATCGAAACCATTTATTAAACTTTATAAACTGAGCAAGCATAACTTGCCTCGATACTGATACGATGAAATTGTTACCAATCCCGTCGTCTTCATCTACAAGCTCCTCAGCCCCGACCAAGGTGATCCATGCATTCTCCAATCTCAATCGCAGCACAAGGGTTAATCATCAACAATCACTTAATGCAACCTAATGCAATAATCAATTAATAATATGCTCGATAACAATCGACAACCGATATAAACGACCAACAAATTCAACGGTTCAATGATATCTCGATCATATACGAAACCAAACCATTATATCTCAAAAAATACGAATACAAGCCGAAATTCGATAATCAATCAATTCTAACAAGTGTCTCAACGTTCTCAATCCCGACTTGAATCTTACTTACGGATTAACATGGCTCATCCTTATAAATTCATAAGGATATAATTACCGGTTATCATCACGAATAATCATATACCAAAATTAACTGTAATCATTCCAATTTCCATAAAATCACGACATATATCACTCAAGAGTTCTTAAGAACATGAATTAATCCATAATCATGTTTGTATCCAATAAAACGACGTAATCCGATGTATTCTAGCATATAGACCATCATCTAATTCATAATCTAAGGCATATATCATTTTGTTCCACAATATACAATTCATACAACCTCAAGAATCACAACAACAACACCGTAACCAGCACTATACGAAGAAGAACGTCAACTACAATATCAAAATCCGAATCAAAGAGAGGAGTTATCCAACATACCTCTTGAAGAAGAACCACAATGATCAAGCACTTCCAAAAACATCAAGAACTCCAAGTTTCAAGGTTCTAATCAACTCATCAAAGTCTTAACCAAGGTATAAGGGTCGGAATTAGGATCAGGAGTGAGGAGGAATGAAGTTTGGGAGGAAAAGATGTGTTTCCTCTCGTAAGGAAATGAAAGACCGACCTTAGTTATATAATTTGTCCGGCATGTTACGTACATTAACACCCATAATTAACGTATGTAAGGCTTCCTAACGTACGCTACATGTCCTATATAGCGTACATTATCGGCATCCAGAGCTTACTGCCTCATTTCGCACCTTGTATTACGTACATAATACCCGCGCCGTAGTGTACGTAATACACAGTTGACTTGCTACAGTAACATACCCTCTTACCGTACGCAATGATCTGCCCTTAGCGTACGTAAGGCTCGAGGTTGACTCGCCTGTCCACATCCGCGTCGAAAGCTGCCGACACCAGGCCCACCTGCCGACCGCAGCTCGATCCTGTCCGATTCCTTTCTTAACGTACGTTATGTACCCAACCTAACGTACGCTAAACTCCCTTCGTTACGTACGTAATATACTTTTCTTAGCGTACGCTACGGTTGCACCATTACGTACGTAAGCTCCTATGCTTAACGTACGTAGTGGCTTTCATATTTAACCATTTCTGTTCCTGTCTGCTGTCTTCAATATGCCGAACATGTACACGTGACATACTGAATACATATACTCGTTCCGATAACATTCTCATATGATATATCTAATGCATGATATTTTCAAATACAAATGTCGACCAAGTACGACAATTGTACAAATACTCATACAGTATATCCAATATCGAAAAATATATCAAGCATCTAATATCCTAGAATTAAATATAACCTCGATATATATATTGGTACATCTGTCGCAGTTCCCAAAATTATTCATCCATACTACATCGGTCCCACTCTGTACAGTACAACTCAGATAATAAAAAATGCGAAAATCCATAGCGAAATTCTAGGATATTACATATCTTCCCTCTTAAATAAGTTTCGTCCCCGAAACTTAAAATCCTGACATAATCAATATCTCAATCCCGAAATATCTCAAAATCATGCCATCATGCTCAAATAATCATCAAAACCAAATAATTGAAAAAACATACTTACAGGTCCGTGAAGTCGATGATCTCCCGTGATACTAGCATACGACTCCCATACAAACTCCCAACATAATGCCAACACACACCAATATAACAAATAGCAATTTGAAAATATCTCAAAAATTTTGGAACCTCCAAAAATCGGTTTGACTCGAAAGTCAGGAAATTATTTTCAAAAGTCACGATACTACCACACCGGTAGAGCCACATAACACACATGCCCGGGTTTTACGAAACCCAAGCTCCGAAACCATTTTCTGTAACAGCCCCCAAACCAACCGGGGATATTACAGCGTCGTGAGCCCCACATTGGAACCCACAAGGCTAAAATAATATTCGGAACGTTTCAAATAAGCCAAAGAGGCGAAGACGGTAATGTTTTAAATACTCAAATATTTTCAAAATATAATTCCCAAATACCGTCATCAAATACCATTTGAAAGCACAAGGCGAAGACGCCAAAAGGGCATTTAGAAAGTACACACGAGCTGGTAAAATACCGAAAGCCATTTAAAGATACACACGCAACGTATATAAACACATGAGGGAATACATTTGCAGCGAAATTATAAATAAACTAGAAAGAATACTAGAAACCCAACAACCATGACATATCCAGTATCACCGAAAAGCTCATCCCTTCACGACCGCTACTAGCTCGATTTCCAAGTACCTAAAAGATAAAGCCCACGACGGGGTCAGCCATAATACTCAATAATGATAGCGATCACATCAACATATACGATTACATATCAATGTAATTACAAGGTAAGAATATTTCCAGTGTAACCTTACCGTAGTAACCTTACCAATCCGTGGAATCTCAAATCAACTCAACCCTTACCTCAATTCGCACCTCGCATTCTCAAGTGATGAGTGAATTCGAAAATAACCATCTGTACTGTATTCAAAACGATACAAAGATTCTCAAACATAAATATATCTCCAATATGGAATAATCTGGCCATGTCCGATTATGTCCGTTGGATCGCACAATCAGATCCCAATTCTGTTAAAACCGATATCACACAATACATCTGAAGATCAATTGTCCCGAGTCAATGGCAAGTCCCAGATATTAATACAAAGTATGAATGCTCACGATCAATAATTATAAACAACCAATGCATCAAAATGAGAATATCATTGATGTGGTAAACTCCAACGAGAGCAATAAAGGAACAATGACCGAGAATACCAACGATACGGTGAACTCCAACAAGATCAATAAAGGATCAACAACCGAGAATACCAACGATACGGTGAACTCCAACAAGATCAATAAAGGATCAACAACCAAGAATACCAACGATACGGTAAACTCCAACAAGATTAATAAAGGATCAACAACAGAGAATACCAACGATACGGTACTCCAAACGGAATCAATAATGATCAATAATGAACGAGATTACCAATGATAGGGTGAACTCCCAGCGAGGTTAATAAAGGGTCAATAACGAACGAGTTGACCAACAATAGGGTGAGCTCCAAACGAGATTGGTAAAAGGGTCAATAACAAAGGAGTTGACCATCGATATGGTAACTCCAAACGAGATCAGTAGGGAATCAATAACATACGAGATTACCAACGATATGGTAACTTCAAATGAGATCAGTAAAGGATCAACGGGGATAGATACACGAGAGAATAAAATCGTCAACCGTATACAAATCACATATATGGGGTCTCGAAGATATACCCGACTATCGAACAGATCCGATTATACATGGAATATGAACGACCAATCAATATGACTCAAGATGGACGTCACGATACGCCCAATCCGGAAATGTGTCCGTGTACAAGCCAACCACGTGTATTGATCAGATGCACGTCTGGTCTCGTACCTAATCAGCCTCACGAAGATGTCTAATGTGCACGGTTCAATATGAGGTCGATACCAACACATGCTATACGTGCCCGCCCTGAAAATCCTACACATGACCGATCAGAATGTATCTGACTCCAGATATGTCACGATACAACATGACAATGAATTTCAATGAAACGCATATCCAACAAGGATCAGAAGACTTTCCAAGTGAGCAACGATAACTCGATCATGAAAGACCGACACGACAATAATGTCGTATTTCTGTCAGACAACAATTCACAGCATGCTCAACAATGCATATAATATTAGCACATAAATTCCCAAGGCCCAACAAAGGGTCACGGAAGCATCTACTCATGAATATTCCGGACGTGGGTACCATTCAGGTTTTATCCCACAACACAATTCATGCAATCAAAAAGTACCCCAAGGTCGCAACCAAGGGTTACGAAAGCATCTCACAGGAATACCCCGGAATGTGGGTGCCATTTAGGTCTTATCCCACAACACATCAGCCCAACATATTACAACTCAAAGAAAGAGCACATCATAAAATGTAACAAATGATGATGCACACTCACCACATGAAGCATTAACACACACATGCAATAATGCAACGGGATGATTGTCATAATTTAACATTATTAATTTACCTCAAGCTGGGGACGCTAACCTTTCCACGACCAACATCCCTGAACGAATACATTGTTTTCCGAATAATCCAAAATGAAGTACAATTCATTACTAATACCAAACCACCATCTCGAGTTCAATGTCGGCATGATAACTAGCCTTGATATCTAACTTCGCGTACAATAGACCAAATATAATTCACGTCTCCGTTTCCACTAGACATCTTTAAAATCATATACATTATGATTTATCTCAGTCCAAGCATAATATACATACCCTCATCCCAACAATCATATCCCATAATACCATTGCTATATGAATCATAAATGAAATGAAATCGAAACCATTTATTAAACATTATGAACTGAGCAAGCATAACTTGCCTCGATACTGATACGATGAAATTGTTACCAATCCCGTCGTCTTCATCTACAAGCTCCTCAGCCCCGACCAAGGCGATCCATGCATTCTCCAATCTCAATCGCAGCACAAGGGTTAATCATCAACAATCACTTAACGCAACCTAATGCAATAATCAATTTATAATACGCTTGATAACAATCGACAACCTATATAAACGACCAATCAAATTCAACGGTTCAATGATATCTCGATCATATACGAAACCAAACCATTATATCTCAAACAATACGAATACAAGCCGAAATTCAATAATCAATCAATTCTAACAAGTGTCTCAACGTTCTCAATCCCGACTTGAATCTTACTTACGGATTAACACGGCTCATCCTTGTAAATTCATAAGGATATAATTACCGGTTATCATCACGAATAATCATATACCAAAATTAATTGTAATCCTTCCAATTTCCATAAAATCACGACAAATATCACTCAAGAGTTCTTAAGAACATGAAATAATCCATAATCATGTTTGTAGCCAATAAAACGAGGTAATCCGATGTATTCTAGCATATAAACCATCATCTAATTCATAATCTTAGGCATATATCATTTTGTTCCTCAATATATAATTCATACAACCTCAAGAATCACAACAACAACACTGTAACCATCATTATACGAACAAGAACGTCAACTACAATATCAAAATCCGAATCAAAGAGAGGAGTTATCCAACATACCTCTTGAAGAAGAACCGCAATGATCAAGCACTTCCAAAAACATCAAGAACTCCATGTTTCAAGGTTCTAATCAACTCATCAAAGTCTTGACCAAGGTATAAGGGTCGGAATTAGGATCAGGAGTGAGGAGGAATGAAGTTTCGGAGGAAAAGATGTGTTTCCTCTCGTGAGGAAATGAAAGACCGACCTTAGTTATATAATATGTCTGGCATGTTACGTACATTAACACCCACAATTAACGTATGTCAGGATTCCTAACGTACGCTACATGTCCTATATAGCGTACATTATCGGCATTTCGCACCATGTATTACGTACGTAATACCCGCGCCGTAGTGTACGTAATATACAGTTGACTTGCTACAGTAACATACCCTCTTACCGTATGCAATGATTTGCCCTTAGCGTACGTAAGGCTCGAGGTTGACTTGCCTGTACACATCTGCGCCGAAAGCTGCCAACACCAGGCCCACTTGCCGACCGCAGCTCGATCTTGTCCGATTCCTTTCTTAACGTACGTTATGTACCCAACCTAACGTACGCAAAACTCCATTCATTTCGTACGTAATATACTTTTCTTAGCGTATGCTACGCTTGCACTATTACGTACGTAAGCTCCTATGCTTAACGTACGTAGTGGCTTTCATACTTAACCATTTCAGCTCCTGGCTGCTGTCTTCAATATACCGAACATGTACACACGACAAACTGAATACATATACTCGTTCCGATAACATTCTCATATGATATATCTGATGCACGATATTTTCAAATACAAATGTCGACCAAGTACGACAATTATACAAATACTCATACAGTATATCCAATATCGAAAAACATATCAAGCATCTAATATCCTAAAATTAAATATAACCTCGATATATATATTGGTACAGCTGTCACAGTTACTAAAATTATTCATCCATACTGCATCGGTCCCACTCTGTACAGTACAACTCAGATAAAAAAAAGCAAAAATCCATAGCGAAATTCTAGGATATTACAATACTGCGCCTCTATTGAAAATAAATATGTAGCCATAAGTAGACATCGAATTGTCATTTTGTCCTTGGAAGTCTGAATCAGTGAAGCCCATCACATTCAGTTCTCCACCACCATACATCAGAACCATATCTCTTGTCCTTCTTAAGTACTTGAGAACGTTCTTTACGGCAGTCCAATGTTCCCTAGTTGGGTTAGCCCGATACCTACTTACCACACTCGCAGCAAGCGCAATGTCAGGTCTCATACACTATAAAGCATATAAGGCTACCCACTTCCAAAGAACATATATAAGCACATATAAATCCACAACGATTAGGTCCGCCAACCCATTGCAGTCCGGTCGGTTCTTAACCTCATGATCTTTGGAAATTCTTCAACCGTCAGGTATACCAATGGATATAAGGCCCACAATTAATAGAACTATCCAAGTTAAGTCTATTCAAATATGATTCGGAAATGAATGAATGCGGTGCACCGGTATCAAAAGGGTACACACAGGTTGAGATAAAATTTCGAGTATACCTGAGATCGTTCGGGCCTCCGGATCGTCGTTCCTCTTCATCTCGTGAATCCGGGACTTGCCGGCCCCCGAACCGGACGCTCCCGTCTGATACATATGAGCTCCGCCTTTATTCGATCCTATCATTTTAAACGACGCTGACTGAGTAGCTTGATTCTGAACGGCTGACTGCTTTGGGGCCTGAAATGCTGCCGGAGTATTCTTGGAGTCTCTTCGGCAAAAACGGGCCTTATGCCCAGCAATTCCGCATTTAAGGCACGTGATAGTCTGCCTCGGGCACTTGGTGCTGACATGACCCAGTTCTCCACAATTAAAACAGATGATGGCTGAGCTAGCCGCCCGGGACTGAGACTCCGCAGGTTTCGGCGCCATAGAAGGTCGCACAGAAAAAGTAGGGCCCGCACGAGGTTTCTTGAAGGTAGACTTACCGCCTTCGGACTGATTACGCTTCGTTGAATTCCTGCTGACATATGGAGGTTGTTGCTTCGCAATTTCCTTAGCAGCAGGCTCACACGGAAGACTTCTCTCAATTAGTTCGGCCATAGTGGCGCAATGACGATTAAGCAATTGCATATGGGTCATCATGACCTGCATAAAAGTGAGTGGATCAACCCAAACATCTTCCGATCGAGCGGAGTCCTGGTTACGGTTTCGCGACAGTGAGTGATTATTCCCCGGGTTTCGGCCCGCACCGTGGCCTCTCGCCGTGCGTCCCCTGATAGCTCTCTCCATACTGAAGTACGAAGGTCGCATGATAATCATAGATCTCGTATGAGTACCGCGTTATAATTTACGTCATGAAATGATGAAAATGAGCATACGCGCTCTAACCCAGTGATTACATGAATGATTAACTGAGGTGACATGATTATCTGATGATATTCTTGAAATGATTATCTTGAACAAGTTAACAAGATTAATGATATGATCTTCAAGATCACCAACTGAGTAATGAAATGAACTGAGTGATTAATGAATTAACATGATTAACATGATCAAAATGAAAATGATGTTTGAAGATTGTTAACTGGTGAATTATGAATGAATGATTATTGCCAGAAATTATACTATGGCATCAGAAGTCTTACAGTTCTTTCGGTATGATGGGCTCGGCATTTGCACAGGACACACGTGAAGCGAAAGTCCAATGATACTAGTCCGATGACGATGATTTCAAATGAGACATGACTCGGAAGGTAGTATTCAAAACCATGCTCCGATACCAACTCTGTAACACCCCAAACTAGGTGGATATTACAGTCTAGTGGACTCCGATCGGGACCCACCAAAGTAGTGAAAATGAATGAAATACACAGGGTAAATGTAGTACCGAACCACATTACATCATTAATTACTCCGATGAGGAGTTTCATACAACACACCCAAGGAAATGACCGAATACAAGTATATTTTATATGGAGATAAATTTATACAACACTAAATGAACTCAAAATCCAAACAGAAATCTGCAGCGGAAATAAAATAAGGAAACACGGTGAACGGAAGGACTGGGGCCCCCCTACTAGTATCACTGGGACTCCTCGCCGTCAATATTTTCTTCCCGTGCCTTAGCCTTGCCACGACCTGAAAAACAAAATCCCCCAACGGGTTCACTTACACAGAACAACAATCCTCAAGAGTTGAATAAACACAATCATATATATATGCTGTATAAACCACCAGTTCGATAAAAAATGAATCAGTTATATTATAACCCAAACTTGTTGAAAACATACGCAATCAAACATGCTATATGAATCAACTAACGGTACGGCTCAAAGGGTGGCACCACACTACGCCCAGGATGGATATGTGTCCGTGCACAAGCCACCAACGAGTATTGATCGAATACACGTGTGGTCTTGTACCTAATCAGTCTCACGGAGCAATCGACTCGTATGCACAGTCCAATGTGAGGCCAACAACCAACACACGACTTAAATGTGCTCGACATGAAAATTCTACACATACCAACCGGCACGCCAGTATGACCCGGAATGCCACGAGATAACAAAGTGACATCGAAATCAATAATGACTCACCGAGATGAAATGATAGTGAAATGAATGACAGCTCAATGAAATGATTGGAACTGTCGTTCTTTGTGACTGAAGTGATTAATTGACAATGACAAGTCTCGATACGGTTAATACAATATGAATGAATTATGATTGTGAATGAACAACAACGAAAGGAATGAATATCCCTTTAACTGAGTAAGAATTAACTTACACAACACCGGTGAACAACGTCCTTCCACGAACAAACGTCCTAAAGGAAATGTCGGTCGCTCGAACAACCTTGAATAACACAATTATCAATAATCCGTTCAAGAGACGAATCAAACATGAATATAACGAACTCAAAACGTCGATACGACTAAACCAAGTTCATTGGGGCATTATATCGAACACTTTGTGGCCAAACTTCAATTGTTTACAACCAAACCTCAATAATACCAACATCAAATCCCCAAGAAGTGTTTCAAACCAACAAAACATCTTCAATACGATCAATAATCCAATATGAATATTCAAATTCGTGATTACAACAACGATTAATCGAAAACCCCCAAATCCAACTCAATATTCAAAGTGTTCTTGAATAATCCTTCAATAATCCAATGAATAATCTAACATATCGATAATCATGCGTATATCACTTCATACAACTATGATCTTAACATCCAAAACATCATATCTCAATACAAAATCGAAATCCAAGATGTTTGAGAAAATTACCTTTGAAGATCCAAACACTTTGATTCGATGAATACGCGTTAGATCGACGATCCGAGCTTCACACCCGAATGAAAATGATGAAGAATCGAGTATTCAAGTGATTGATGAAGAAACTTTCTCCCAAAAACCCTATCTCTCGAATATAGGATGAAAAATGAGTGTTTCTTCTCAAAAAACGAAGTTATAGTGCAGACTGCACTGTGTGCCGCGGCCCGGCCGAGTGTGCCGCGACACAGGGCCAAAATCTGCCCCCAGTGCTCGGCAGCGTGCCGCGGCCCGGCCGAGTGTGCCGCAGCAGTGACTCGGCAGTGTGCCGCGGCCCTTCCGGCAGGAGCCGCGGCCCCCGGTACAGACTGCTCGGCCAAAACTGGAAAATGTGTGTGTCTTAGCTATTTTGACCATAACTCCCTCGTCCGGACTCCGATTGACTCACCATTTGAACCATTGGAAAGCTAACTGGATGCTCTATAATATTGAAAAGATTCATAAGTTTTGGAGTTTGCAAAAATTAATGGTGATTTTACAAAGTCGAACTCATACGTGGAAAAGTCGCTAAAGAACACGGAATTCAACAGAACGACACCGAGACGAACTCGGATGACAAAAAGTGTAGAATTAATCATTCTCGGAATGACAAAAAGGTAACAATAGAGTCACTAATATGGACTCCCTCCAAAAAAAATAAAATTATCGAATGAAATTACTGAATGATAATGACTGAATTACAACCGGGTATTACATACACCCCCCCTTAAAAGAGTTTCGTCCCCGAAACTAAGGGTCAAACAACTCGGGATAACTCTCCTGCATACTATCCTCGGTTTCCCAAGTAGCCTCTTCGACTCCGTGTCTAGACCACTGAATTTTAACCAAAGGAATCGCCTTATTCCTCAACTGTTTGATTCGCCGCTCTAAGACTCGTGTGGGACGCTCCTCATACGAATGATCATCTGCGATCTTGATTTCGTCGAACTGAAGTATGTGACTCGGGTCGGCAACATACTTCCGTAGCTGAGAGACATGAAACACATTAAGAATTCGGCTCAACGCCGGAGGTAAGGCCAATCGATAAGCTAGCTCGCCGACTCGTTCCAAAATCTCAAACGGTCCAATAAATCTTGGACTCAACTTTCCCCGCTTCCCGAAACGGAAAATACCTCGACTCAGAGATACCTTGACCAACACGTGGTCACCTGTCTTGAACTCTAATGGTCGGCGTCGATTGTCTACATAAGATTTATGTCGACTCTGAGCGGTCAACAAATGGCTCTTGATCAAAGCTACCTTCTCACGGGCGGCTATAAGCATATCGGGCTCGATGCCGATTGATTCTGATAAGTCATCCCAACACAAAGGAGATCGACAACGACGACCGTACAAAGCCTCGTAAGGTGACATCTTAATCGAAGCATGCCAACTATTATTATACGTGAACTCAATCAATGGTAGTTGGGCTTCCCAATCGTCTTTCCAATCGAGGACGCATGCCCTCAACATGTCCTCAAATGTCTGAATAGTCCTCTCTGATTGTCCGTCGGACTGAGGATGAAAAGATGTTCTGAAATTAAGCTGAGTTCCCATGGCACGATGAACTGATTTCCAAAAATGAGACACGAATCGCCCGTCACGATCAGAAACGATACTCTTAGGAGTACCGCGCAATCTCACTATTTCTTTGATGAAAAACTGGGCAAGTCTCTCGGGACCCCACGTATCCTTAATCTCAAGGAAATGAGCTGATTTAGTTAAGCGGTCCACAATCACCCAGATCGTATTCATGCCACGACGACTCATCGGCAAACTCATGATGAAATCCATAGAAATGTCTTCCCACTTCCATTCTGGAATAGGGAGAGGTTTCAGCATACCCGTCGGTCGCTGATGTTCAATCTTGACTTGTTGACATGTTAATCATCTCGAAACAATTTCTCCGACTTCTCGCTTCATATTACTCCACTAGTAATTTTGTTTCAAGTACTTGTAGATCTTGCTAGACCCCAGATGAACAGAATAAGGGGTCGCATGAGCTTCTCTCAAAATCGAGTTTTTCAACTCGTCATTCACCAGTACGCACAACCGATTCTTAAATCTCAAAACTCCATCCTCGTGGACCACGAATCCATGGACTTTCCCCTGTGCTACATCCTCTTAGATGCGCAACAAAACGGGTCCGAACCCCGATTCACTCTGATCGATTCTTCAAGTGGCGATGAAATCTCCAGCATACAAAGCTGTCCCTGAACACACTGTAACCAAACCTCGATATTATGCCTAAGTAATTCTTGCTAATGTTCCTTCTGAACTGTTAATCGAGCAAGCATCTGCTCCTGAACGGACTTACGACTCAAGGCGTCGGCGACATCGTTCGCCTTGCCCGGGTGGTAAAGTATCTCAATATCATAATATTTGATTAGTTCCAACCACCGTCTCTGTCTCATATTTAACTCCTTCTGAGTAAATATATATTTTAAACTCTTATGATCGGTGAATATCTGATAGGTAACGCCATAAACATAATGACGCCAAATCTTCAATGTGAATACCACGGCTGCTAGCTCTAGGTCGTGGGTCGGATAATTAACCTCGTAAGGTCTCAATTGCCGTGAAGCATAAGCAATAACTTTCCCGTTCTGCATTAGTACACATCCGAGACCCTGTCCTGACGTATCACTATAAACCACGAATCCTTCCGTCCCTTGTGGCAAGGAAAGTACAGGTGCTGAACTTAAACGGCTCTTGAGTTCCTCAAAACTCTATTGACACGCGTCGGACCACGTGTATTTCTTATCTTTCCTTAAAAGGTTCGTCATGGGTTGAGCGATTTTAGAAAATCCTTCCACAAATCGCCGATAATAACCGGCTAATCCGAGGAAGCTTCGGATTTCCTTAACATTCTTCGGAGGTAACCAAACTTGGATAGCCTCCGCCTTTTGAGGATCAAAACGCACTCTGTCTGATGAAATTACATGCCTGAGAAACGTCGCTTATGACATCCAGAATTTCACATATGGAAAACTTTCCATAAAGTTGCTCTCGTCTTAGCACGTCGAGAACCTGATGAAGGTGAAACTCGTGCTCTTCCCGGTCACGAGAATAAATTAGAATGTCATCAATAAAGACAACCATGAACTGATCCAAATAGTCGATGAAAACCAGATTCATCAACTCCATGAATACCGCAGGTGCATTAGTTAACCCAAACGGCATTACCACAGACTCATAATGACCATAGCGTGTTCGGAACGCCGTCCTAGCAATATCCGACTCTCGGATTCGCAACTGATGATACCCAGATCTTAAATCGATCTTGGAAAATACTGAAGCTCCCTGAAGTTGATCCAAAAGATCATCAATACGGGGTAGGAAATATTTATTCTTGATCGTCACCCTGTTCAGCTCTCGGTAATTAATACACACACGAAACGAACCATCCTTCTTCTTGACAATTAACACTGGTGCTCTCCACGGGGACGCACTCGGTCGGATATAACCTTTCTCGAACAATTCCTCAAGTTGAATCTTCAACTCCTGCATTTCGGTCGGGGCCATCCGATATGGTGCCTTCGATAATGGGGGCATACCAGGCTCCAACTCCATTGTGAAATCTACATCCCTCGGTGGAGGTAACCCAGGTAGCTCGTCTGGGAGTACATCGTCAATCGATAACAATGATACCACGAATGATTGAACACCTCGATTGCCCTAGAATGGTCAATCGACAGTGTTCTAAAAATCCCCGCCTAGACCGATTAATCCCCCGATTAATCTCTAGAAGGTCCTTTGCCGTTCCCATTATGGCCTAGGCGCTTGTACTAGGCGTTTGGGTAATGAATCGATCGTCTAGGCTGGCTGCGGGGACCTATGAAGGCAATCTAAGATACTATGGACTACTTTATACCTATATCAACCTTTCAAATTTCCTAGCTACGTACACGACTAGGCGGATGCCTAGGCGGTTATAGTTTTTTGTTTTTTATTTGGTTCTAATAGTACTACAAATTCCTAAACTGAGATATTATGAATACTATGGACTCATTGATATCTATATGAGTATTTTAAATTTAATATATAATTGATTATATATCTGTTTAAATCGTTAAATTTTAATTATTTTTAATTATTTTACATATATATAATTTTTTGTATATAAAAATGATTAAAATAATAATAAAAAATAAATCCGCCTAGTCCGATTAAACCCCGATTAATCCCCGAGTAATCCTCTAGGCGCTAGGCGTTAGCAATCCGAATGCCTAGCGCCTGGCGTTTTTTAGAACCATGTCAATCGATGACAATGATAGAATGAATGATTGAATATCTCGATTGCCTAAGAATGGCCAATCGATGACAATGGTATAATGAATGACTGAACACCTCGATTGCCTTAGAACGGCTAATAGATGACAATGATACGATGAATGATTGAGCACCTCGATTGAGTGATTTCGCTGCTTCCATCATATTAATAATTCTTCTGGAACAACGGGGATTACCTCCCTGAAATACACACTCGGCTCCAACGACTGAAATGATAGTGACCATACGCTTACGAACGCTGAGGATGGTATCATGACGATCCATCCAACTAATACCCAATATTACATCGTCCTTAGGTAAATCCACCACGATTAGGTCCGCCAACCCATCGCGGTCATTAAGCTTAATTCGGTCGGTTCTTAACCTCATGATCTCTGGAAATTCTTCTACCGCCAGGTATACCAATGATATAAGGCCCACAATTAATAGAACTATCCAAGTTAAGTCTATTCAAATATGATTCGGAAATGAATGAATGCGGTGCACCAGTATCAAAAGGGTACACACAGGTTGAGATAAAATTACGAATATACCTGAGATCGTTCGGGCCTCCGGTCGTCGGTCCTCTTCATCTCGTGAATCCGGGACTTGCCGGCCCCCGAACTGGACGCTCCCGTCTGATACATATGAGCTCCGCCTTTATTCGCTCCTGTCATTTTAAACGCAGCCGAGTAGCTTGATTACGAACGGATGGCGCCGAGGCTCGAAATCTTGCCGAGTATTCTTGGAGTCTCTTCGGCAAAAACGGGCCTTATGCCCAGCAATTACGCATTTATGGCACGTGATAGTCTGCCTCGGGCACTTGGTGCTGACATGACCCGGTTCTCCACAATTAAAACAGATGATGGCTGAGCTGGACGCCCGGGACTGAGACTCCGTGGGTTTCGGCACCATAGGAGGTCGCACAGAAAAAGTAGGGCCCGCACGAGGTTTCTTGAAGGTAGACTGACCGCCTTCGGACTGATTATGGTTCGTTGATTTCCTGCTGACAGATGGAGGTTGTTGCTTCGCAATTTCCTTAGCAGCAGGCTCACACGGAAGACTTCTCTCAATTAGTTCGGCCATAGTGGCGCAATGACGATTAAGCAATTGCATATGGGTCATCATGACCTGCATAAAAGTGAGTGTATCAACCCGAACATCTTCCGATCGAGCGGAGTCCTGGTTACGGTTTCCCGACAGTGAGTGATTATTCCCCGTGTTTCGGCCCGCACCGTGGCCTCTCCCCGTGCGTCCCCTGACAGCTATCTCCATACTGAAGTACGAAGGTCGCATGATAATCATAGATCTCGTATGAGTACCGCATTAAAATTTACGTCATGAAATGATAAAAATGAGCATACGCGCTATAACCCAGTGATTACATGAATGATTAACTGAGGTGACATGATTATCTGATGATATACTTGAAATGATTATCTTGAACAAGTTAACAAGATTAATGATATGATATTCAAGATCAACAACTGAGTAATGAAATGAACTGACTGATTAATGAATTAACGTGATTAACATGATCAAAATGAAAATGATGTTTGAAGATTGTTAACTGGTGAATTATGAATGAATGATTATTGCCAGAAATTATAGTTCTTTCGGTATGATGGGCTCGGCATTTGCACAGGTCACACGTGACGCGAGTGTCCAATGATACTAGTCCAATGACGATGATTTCAAATGAGACATGACTCGGAAGGTAGTATTCAAAACCACGCTCCGATACCAACTCCGTAACACCCCAAACTAGGCGGATATTACAGTGCCGTGGACCCCCGACTGGGACCCACCAGGCGAGTGAAAATGAATGAAATACACAGGGTAAATGTAGTATCGAACCACATTACATCATTAATTACTCCAATGAGGAGTTTCATACAACACGCCCAAGGAAATGACCGAATACAAGTATATTTTATATGGAGATAAAATATACAACACTGAATGAACTCAAAATCCAAACGGAAATCTGCAGCGGAAATAAAATAAGGAAACACGGTGAATGAAAGGACTGAGGCCCCCTACTAGTATCACTGGGACTCCTCGCCGTCAATGTTATCTTCCCATGCCTTAGCCTTGCCACGACCGGAAAAACAAAATCCCCCAACGGGGTGAGTTACACAGAACAACAATCCTCAAGAGTTGAATAAACACAATCATATATATATATATGCTGTATAAACCACAAGTTCGATAAAAAATGAATCGGTTAGATTATAACCCAAACTTGTTGAAAACATACGCAATCAAACATGCTATATGAATCAACTAACGGTACGGCTCAAAGGGTGGCACCACACTACGCCCAGGATGGATATGTGTCCGTGCACAAGCCACCAACGAATATCGATCGAATATACGTGTGGTCTTGTACCTAATCAGTCTCACGAAGCAATCGACTCGTGTGCACAGTCCAATGTGAGGCCAACAACCAACACACGACTTAAATGTGCCCGACATGAAAATCCTACACATACCAACTGGCACGCCAGTATGACCCGGAATGCCACGAGATAACAAAGTGACATCGAAATCAATAATGACTCACCGAGATGAAATGATAGTGAAATGAATGACAGCTCAATGAAATGATTAGAACCGTCGTTCCTTGTGACTGAAGTGATTAATTGACAATGACAAGTCTCGATACGGTTAATACAATATGAATGAATTATGATTATGAATGAACAACAACGAAAGGAATGAATATCCCTTTAACTGAGTAAGAATTAACTTACACAACACCGGTGAACAACGTCCTTCCACGAACAAACGTCCTAAATGAAATGTCGGTCGCTCGAACAACCTTGAATAACACAATTATCAATAATCCGTTCAACATACGAATCAAACACGAATATAACGAAATCAAAACGTCGATACGACTAAACCAAGTTCATTGGGGCATTATATCGAACACTTTGTGGCCAAACTTCAATTGTTTACAACCAAACCTCAATAATACCAACATCAAATCCCCAAGAAGTGTTTCAAACCAACAAAACATCTTCAATACGATCAATAATCCAATATGAATATTCAAATTCGTGATTGCAACAACGATTAATCGAAAACCCCCAAATCCAATTTAATATTCAAAGTGTTCTTGAATAATCCTTCAATAATCCAATGAATAATCAAACATATCCATAATCATGCGTATATGACTTCATACAACATGATCTTAACATCCAAAACATCATATCTCAATACAAAATCGAAATCTAAGATGTTTGAGAAAATTACCTTTGAAGATCCAAACACTTTGATTCGATGAATATGCGTTAGATCAACGATCCGAGCTTCACAACCGAATGAAAATGATGAAGAATCGAGTATTCAAGTGATTGATGAAGAAACTTTCTCCCACAAACCCTCTCTCTCGAATATAGGATGAAAAATGAGTGTTTCTTCTCAAAAAACGAAGTTATAGTGCAGACTGCACTGTGTGCCGCGGCCCGGCCGAGTGTGCCGCAGCACAGGGCCAAAATCTGCCCCCAGTGCTCGGCAGCGTGCCACGACCCGGCTGAGTGTGCCGCGGCAGTGACTCGGCAGTGTTCTGCGGCCCTTCCGGTAGGAGCCGCGGCCCCCGGTACAGGCTTCTCGGCCAAAACTGGAAAATGTGTGTGTCTTAGCTATTTCGACCATAACTCCCTCGTACGAACTCCGATTGACTCACCGTTTGAACCATTGGAAATCTAACTTGATGCTCTATAATATTGCAAAGTTTCGTAATTTTTTGAGCTTCCAAAAATTAATGGCGATTTTACAAAGTCGAACTCATACGTGGAAAAGTCGCTAAAGAACACGGAATTCAACAGAACGACACCGAGACGAACTCGGATGACAAAAAGTGTAGAATTAATCATTCTCGGAATGACAAAAAGGTAACAATAGAGTCACTAATATGGACTTCCGCCAAAAAACATAAAATTACCGAATGAAATTACTGAATGATAATGACTGAATTACAACCGGGTATTACATATAGAGGGCTTGGGAAAAACCTATCGTTCTCTTTGCTCTATCCCAGTAGAGCCGAATACCAAGAATATAGGTAGCTTCTCCCAAGTCTTTCATGGAGAAATTACTCGAAAGCCAAGCTTTGACAGAACTGAGCATTTCCACATCATTTCCTATTAGTAGAATGTCATCTACAAATAGTACTAAGAATGCGATCTTGCTCCCACTAACCCTCTTGTATACACAAGGTTCCTCTTCATTTTGTATGAAGTCAAATTTTTGACTGCTTCGTCAAAACGAAGGTCCCTACTACATGATGACTGCTACAATTCATTTCATGGAATCTACATCCACCATTGCTAGGTCATTGGTCGCGGGTCGGTCTCTGGGTTATCACCTGGAACATCGTGGAGACCCAGTTCCTCCAAGTGCATAAATATATACCTCTCAGGTAATTGAGACACCCTACTATACCTACATGGTGGTTGTACTTGTGTTTCAGAAGGTTTGGTTCCAATTTCTTGCACAGGTGTCTCCTTAGGAGTTTCATTGTATTCTTCCAAAGAAATATTTCTACCTACTCCGCCTTCCTGAATGAACTCATCTCCGAGGAAGTGTGCATGCAAAGCAACAATGATCTTTCGATCTTCGGGCATGTAAAGTGGATAACCCATCATCCCAGACGAGAATCCAATGAAACATCCCTTCGCAGACCTCGCTTCCAACTTTTCCACCTTAGTCTTGTTGACATAGGCGGGACATCCCCAAATCCTAATGTGAGTAAAACTTGGTTTCCTGCCCTCCCACATCCCATATGGAGTTTTAGGAACAGATTTGGAAGGACATCTGTTCAAGATATACACACCAGTCAGGATTGCATACCCCCACAGGTAAATCGGTAAGTCAGTATAGCCCAGCATAGAACAGACCATGTTCAACAAGGTCCGATTCCTTCTTTCTGACACACCATTTAACTAAGGAGTACCTGGAGGTGTTACTTGTGATACTATTCCATGTTCCTTTAGGAACTCGTGAAACTCCACACTCATATACTCTCCACCTCGGTCCAACCGAAGTGCTTTGATATGATTACCAGTTTGTTTTTCGACTAGGGCCTTAAATTCCTGGAATTTCTCAAAGGCCTCAGAATTATGTTTCATTAAGTATACATAACCATACCTAGTATGATTATCTGTAAATGTAATGAAATACTGATATCCATCACGTGCTGCTTCCAAAGCACCACATACGTCGGTATGGATTAATCCTAGTTTATCAGCGGCTCTTTCAAAAGTACCTGTGAACGGGGACATAGTAATTTTCCCTTTAAGGTAAGATTCACAAGTAAGAAAGAGATCCGATCCCATTGGACCCATAAGTCCATATTTTTC
Source organism: Orobanche coerulescens (assembly GCA_033398695.1). Classification (NCBI taxonomy): domain Eukaryota; kingdom Viridiplantae; phylum Streptophyta; class Magnoliopsida; order Lamiales; family Orobanchaceae; genus Orobanche; species Orobanche coerulescens. The sequence continues at coordinate 68,984,603 of CM065809.1, forward strand.
CATTTTGTAAACCTTGGTCTGACCAACATGACCAAGTCTATGTTGCCATTTCAAAACTTGATTAGTTTCATCCCCACCACGCTTCCTAGTCATAGTATGCACTACAACTTTGTTACTAAGGTTTATATGATACAGTCCATTTAACAATGTAGCAGTGCCCACGAGTTTATTTCTAAAATAAATTTTGCAGGAACCATCACCAATGAAAAATGAAAAGCCTTTCCGATCCATGACCGGAATGGATACAATGTTCTTATGCCCCTTGGGCAAAACAAATACATCTTCTAAAGTTAAAATAAAGCTAGATTCTAAACCCAAAAAAGTGATCCTATGTCAGTTGCCTCGACACTATGCCCCCTTCCGATAGTAATCATCACTTTCCCAGCTCCAAGCTTCCTACTTTGTTCCAGATCCTAATTCACGGTACAAATATGATAACTAGCTCCAGAATCCAGTATCTAAGAAGTAGAAAATACAGTAGCAGAACAATTTGTTTCCAAAACTAAAATTTCTGTACCTGAAGCACCATGAAGAATCGGACAGTCTCTAGCCCAGTGGCCCAGCTCACCACATTTGAGACATGCGTCCTTCCTCTTCTTGCTATTGGGAACCAACGGGGCCTTGCCCTTGCCCTTATGGTCCTTGAATTGTGGTCCCGTCCGCTTCTTGGTCTTTTTCTTCTTATTCTTGGACCTCCGAGATCCAGAAGAAATCACAAGGGCAGACTCCTTCATCCGCGGAGTCTTCATCTGAGACTGAGTGGTCACCAGTTTGTTCATTAGCCCTGCCAAGTTGCATGCAATCTCATTGCAGTTGAAATTCATAACAAACTGTGAGAAGGAGTCAGGGAGAGACTATAGGATAAGGTCGGTCTAAAGAGAAGTATCCATATTAAAATCAAGTGCAACACCCCAAGATATTCAGGGTATATTACAGTGTCGTAGATCCCTACATGGGACCCACCAGGCTAGGTGACCAAACACACTCATCAACTCGCGGATTAAACATAATAACACCTCGTCATAAAGATGCAAAATGAATATATTCCACCCGGTTCAACCGGTCAAATAACATCACAACCACCCGATGAAAATATAACAAACGACACAGTTAAATCCGAACGATCAAAAGCCCCTCAGTACTCGAGTACTTCTATTAGTTTACAAGGCGACAATCAATAAAAAGATAGAAAACAATAAAACACCATTCATGCACAATCATCACGCACGACCATCATCCGCATTCTGGTCCCGCGGCCGTTCGTCTCGATGAACCTGACCTGGAATTAATAAAATGAAATTCCCCAAAACGGGTCCCCAAAGGGGTTAGCAATTACGCTAGTATAAGTAACCAAATGAACAACTTACACCTTACACATATAGTCAATGCATGCAATCATGAAAACATCGTTTCAAACACACATTTCCGGAAACGCCAATAATCCAAAACACATTTATAAAATGCACCACAATTAACCGTCGATCCACGTCTCTGTGGACCCCTACCGAGACCCCATCGGATCTAACCCGTAGTGGTTAAAAGCAAGTTCGTCGATCCACATCTCTATGGACCCCTACCGAGACCCCATCGGATCTAATCCATAGTGAGAAAAGATACACACTATTTCTCATGCAATACTACTATGTCAAGATTGTAAGTTCATAAGGGTACTTGCTTCGATCAAAAGACGATGACACGAACGGAAAAGGAGGATCAAACACGACCGCTAGGAACCGGCAAAACCGAATCTAAAGATTCGAAGAATACAATCACAACCATTTCTAAACAAAAACGGAAATGGAATACACTCGAAAACCCGCCTACGATTCATGTATATTCGTACAAGAACAACAACGAGGGCAGACCACAACCAAACCCTCTCGATTATGCAAATACCACAAAATATACCATGAATCCGTAGGAAAACTAAGAATGCCAACAAGATTAATCATATTCATCATGAATTAATCAACAACACGGAACGAATCGGACAAAAAAGTGAAAACCCCGAAATCTCCCCAAAATAGGGTTCTAGAAGATTTACCTTGATTCAAGTGGCAGAGGATGATTAGATGATGATAAATCGGTGTTACAGACTCAAGATCTTGAATGGATGATGATAAACTCCCCACTCCAAGCTCCCAACCGCTCCAAATTGCCCAACTCTCGGAGAAGAAGTGACAAGGGAAAGAAATGAGCTACCCCGGTCAACTCTCTGTTTTTTATAGCCAGAGAGTTATTAGCGTTCGCTAATCCTTCAAGGTTAGCGTGTGCTATCGGTCAAAACCCCAGTCCAGAAAGCTAACACCCCAGTCGAGAACCTATAGTTCTAGACCGTTAGCGTCCGCTACCAAGAATTAGCGTGCACTAATAGCCTCCCGGTAACGCGTGCTATCGGGCCATAGCGTGCACTATCTGGACACCAAACCTAGTCCAGAAGCAAACTGCCCAGTACTGGACTATCGCATTAGCGCGTGCTACAAGAAACCTAGCGCACGCTAGCCCTCAACAACAACGTGCGCTAGACAAAACGTAGCATGCGCTAATCTGTTAGTCCAGAGGATAGAGACAAGAAACGGGTTCACTGCCACTTTCGGGCTCGACTTGCTAGCGTGCGCTACCAACAAGTGTAGCGTGCGCTACTGAAGTATGCTTAGCGTGCGCTACTATATGAAACTTAGCGCACGCTAGGCACATGATAACAACGGTCCCGGAACACCGGAACAAGAACAAAAAATCAAACGGAACATCGCAATACGCATAATAACATACAATGGATTTGCGGCAACCCCGAAACGACAGTTCCGAACAACAATTACGAGAATTGGACCAAATAGCGACGGAAAAGCCAATAATTGCGGAATAGAGTAAAATAAATCTGAAAATAAGTATTCCCGAAATTCGCATACGGTTACGCATGAGCCATCAAAACAAGAAAAACACAAAATCATGAAAGTGCCATCAAAAGAAAAATGCGGATATTACATTCTACCCCACTAAAAAATAAGTTTCGTCCCGAAACTTAAGAAACAAACAACTCGGGATATCTAGCACGCATGTCATCCTCGGTTTCCCAAGTTGCCTCCTCGACACCATGCATCGACCACTGCACCTTGACTAAGGGAATGGTCTTGTGCGTTAGTCGCTTCACACGGTGCTCCAAAAACTTCATGGAACGCTCCTCGAAAGTAACATCCTCAGTGATATCAATCTCACCATAGTCGATGATGTGACTAGGATCCGGAACATATTTCCTCAGCTGGGAAACATGGAAAACACTACGGACGTGACTCAAGGCCAGAGGTAACGCCAAGCGGTATGTCAATTCACCGACTCTCTCGAGAATCTCACAGGGCCTAATAAATCTCGGGCTCAACTTTCCCTTCTTCCCGAAGTGGAAAACCCCCTTCGTTGGCGACACCTTTAGCAAAACGTGGTCCCCCACCTCGAATTCCAAAGGTCGACTTCGGACATCAGCATATGACTTCTATCGACTCTAAGCAGTCAACATCCTCTCTCGAATCAATTCCACCTTCCGCCTTGTCTCCATAACGATATCCGGTTCGGTCCCAACCAAATCGGATGCCTCATTCCAACAAATCGGTGATCGACACTGCCGCCCATAAAGTGCCTCATACAGTTCCATGCGAATCGACGCGTGCCGACTATTGTTGTACGTGAACTCGATTAATGGTAAATGTTCCTCCCATTCACTACTCCAATCCAGAGAACAAGCGCGCAACATATCCTCAAACATCTAGATAGTGCCCTCCGACTGTCCATCCAACTGATGGTGAAAAGAAGTACTCAGATGTAAACGAGCACCCAACGCCTTATGCACTACCTGCCAAAAGTGCGATACGAAACGGCCATCCCGATCCGAAACAATAGACTTCGGAGTACCATGAAGTCTCACAATCTGCACAATAAACACCCGAGTCAGCTTTTCCGGACCCCAAGTATCCGTGATGCCCGGAAAATGTGCCTATTTAGTCAGACGATCCACAATCACCCAAACCATGTTCATGCCCGATCTCGATCTCGGCAAACTCGTGATGAAGTCCATCGAAATATCCTCCCATTTCCATTCCGAAACAAGAAGCGACTGCAGTAACCCGATTGGCCGCTGATGCTCGATTTTGACCTGCTGACAAGTCAAACATCTTGCTACGAACCATGCGACCTCCTCCTTCATATCATTCCACCAAAACTTCCTCCTTAGGTCTTTGTACATCTTACTCGAACCAGGATGAACGGAGTAAGGCGTAGTGTGGGCCTCTCGCAAAATACTCTGCCTCAATTCCAGATCGTTCGGTACACAAAGCCGACTCTGGAATCTCAATACACCATCCTCGTGAATCACAAACCCAGGAGACTTTCCTTTAAGAAAATTCTCTCGAATTCGAGTAATCATCGGATCCTCCAATTGCTTCAATTTAATTTCATCGACCAGCGATGACGAAATCTCTAACGCGCAAAGTTGTCTCACCACTACTGGCAATAAAATCTCAACATCCAAATCGATCAAAACCCGCTGAAGCTCAGAGTGAGATGTAAGGATCTCAAGTGTCCTCAACACAACCGGTTTCTGACTCAAGGCATCGGCCACGACGTTTAATTTACCCGGATGTTAAAGGATCTCGAGGTTATAATCCTTAATCAACTCCAACCACCTCCTTTGCCTCATATTCAACTCCCGCTGGGTAAAAATATACTTCAGAATTTTATGATCGGTAAAAATATGACATGTAGAGCCAAACAGGTAATGACGCCAAATCTTCAGTGCAAAAACAATTGCCGCCAACTCCAAATCGTGAGTAGGGTAGTTAAGCTCATATGGCCTCAACTGTCTCGACGCATACGCAATGGTTTTGCTGTATTTCATCAATACGCACCTAAGACCCTGACCTGAAGCATCACTATAAACAGCAAAGCCCTCGTTGCCACACGGCAACGCCTCTTCAGATCCTCAAAACTCGCCTGTCTCTCGTCATTCCAGACGAACGTCTCGGACTTCTGAAGCAACTGTGTAAGCGGACGAACTAGTTTCGACAAAACCTCGAAGAACCTACGATAGTATCCAGCCAAATCCAAGAAACTACGGACCTCCTTCACGTTCTTAGGCAGTGCCCAATACATCACTGCCTCAATTTTTTGCGGATCCACACAGACTCCCTCGGCTGAAATCACGTGACCTAGAAACATCACTTCCTTCAGCCAGAACAAACATTTCGAGAACATTGCATAGAGTTTCTCGGTCCTCAAAATGTCTAACACTACTCGCAGATGATGCGCGTACTCCTCCTTGTTTCTCGAATAAATAAGGATATCGTCAATAAATACAACGACACACTTATCCAAATACTCGATAAAGACCTTGTTCATCAACTGCATTAACACTGCCGGCGCGTTGGTTAACCCGAAAGGCATAACTACAAACTCATAATGTCCGTATCTCGTCCGAAAAGCTGTTTTCGGGACATCGGACTCCTTCACCCGATGCTGATAGTACCCCTACCTCAAGTCGATCTTCGAGAATACCGCAACTCCCTGCAACTGATCGAACAAGTCATCAATCCTCGGCAAGGGATACTTGTTCTTGATGGTCACCTTGTTTAGCTCACGATAGTCAATACATAAACGCAACGAACCATCCTTCTTCCGCACAAACAGAACCGGTGTGCCCCAAGGCGAAGCGGTCGGTTGAATATATCCCGACTCAAGAACCTCACTCAACTGCTTCTTCAACTCAGCCATTTGTGAAGGTGCCATGCGATACGGCGCCTTCGAAATCAGAGCCGCACCTGGCTCTAACTCGATAGCAAACTCTATTTCACGGTCCGGTGGCAACCCCGATAACTCGTCAGGAAAAACATCAGGAAACTCATTAACAACTGGAATCGGTGAAAGCTCGACTCCACTATTCTCCGCCTTCAAGGCGTAGCACCAATAACCAGTACACCCCTTCCGTAGGAGTCTCATCGCCTTCAAGGCGTTAATGACGAACTTCTGGTTTCCCCTCTTTTGCCCTGCGAAAGAGTGCTCGGTGCCATCCTAGGCAAACATAGTGATGATTCTCGTGCGGTAGTTCATGATTGCACCGTGATGCTCGAGCCAATCATCCCCGAGAATCAGATCCTCGCCATCAATACCCACAACAATAAGATTAGAGAGCCAAGCCCTCTCACAAATAAACACAGAACAGTCTCGGACCTTCTGATCACCAACGATCCTATCACCGCTAGGAAGCTTAATGATGAAAGGCTCACAAGGCGTCAAACAGTCGAGACTCAAACGGCGCACACAATCCAGGGAGATGAATGAATGTGTAGCACCTGAATTGAAAAGCACACTGACAGGATGAGAATGAATGTGAACGGTACATGTGGCTACGGTGGCGTCTGGATCATCGGCCCTCCTCATCGCATAAACACGTGGGTGGGCGGAGCCAACACTGGAAGCTCCCCCTCTAGCGGGCTGACCCCGACCTCTCCCTCGACTAGCACTCGACGAATACTGAGAAGCAAATAATCCTTGATTCACACTTGGTTCCCTAGGCGCAGGAAGGGAAGCCTGGGCACCAAGAATTTTCTCTCTCTCAGCAAAGAAAGCGGCCTTGTGGCCCGGCTTGCCACACCGATTACATGTCAGCAAAGGACTCAAACAAGTACGACTGACGTGGCCTGTACGGCCACAATTAAAACACCTCACATCACGGGATGGAGTACTGGTAGCCCCGCGGAAACCTCTAGTAGAACGAGCTGGACCACCAACAGTGGGTATGTTAGCAGACTGAGATTTCTACTAACCTCCACCTTTGTGGCCTTAAAAATTTCCGGTGGACTTCGGCTTCTTGCTCTCGCGAACCGCCTCACTGGCCATCACAAACATATCGTAATCAAGGGCCCTACTCTGATAATCCTTCAAGGTAGTGCAGACGAGACCAGACATGTAGTCACGAATCGACAATTTCATCCGCTTGGAGAAGTGGAAAATCTTGTCGTTCTCTTCTCTAACCTGGGCCTTCACGAAGCCCAACTCCCGGTGGAAGTCAGCAATAGCCTGAGAAACAGGGATATCCCGAGGCTGAGCGTCAAAGAAGGCATGGACTCGAGCCTGTTTGACTGGCCACGGGCAATATTCGGTCTCCATCAGGTCCTTAAACTCATCCCATATACCAGCATGGTCCCTGGGCTCAATGGCCTCCCACCAGTCAGTAGCATCCCCCGTGAGAAAATACTGGGCAATAGGGACCTTACGGTCCTCGGGATAGTTAGTGGCGATGAAAACTTTGGATATCTCCTTGATCCACCCCTCCCACCCGATCGGGTCTGAGGCTCCCGAAAACTGAGGAGGATGCATCTTGTTGACATCCTGTAGCCAACGATCTGCTCCGCCCTGAGCAGCATGGGCCGGATTCGAATTCTGAACCGCCTGAGATATCGCCGCCATTTGGTTCACCATTTGTTGCATAACAGCCGCAACACCAAGGTCGGCGCCATCTTGAGTAGAAGCATGGCTATGACGGTCACCGGTACTGCCGGATCCAGAATAATGCGACGTGGCCGGCTCACCGGCTGCCCCACATCCCCGGCCGCATCCACGACCACGACCACGACCATGACCACGGCCTCTCCCAGCATCCATACTGCTGTTAAATAAGTAGCAAAAGCAACTCGATGATAAGTATGAGAGGAAAACAATCACAAACCAAGAATCGAAGGTGCGATAAAAGCAAACAGGGAACAGAGTAAGGAAAACACACTCATCGACTCGCGTATCATGGCAGCGTGATGACGATGTGCAAAATGAAACACAACCAGACCTAATAAACCAGATCATGGCAGCGTGATGACGATGTACAAAACGAAACACAACCAGACGCAATAAACCGACAAGCCTAGGTATCCATAAACCTAGAGCTATGATACCATTTTCTATAACACCCCAAGATATTCAGGGTATATTACAGCGTCGTGGATCCCTACATGGGACCCACTAGGCTAGGTGACCAAACACACTCATCGACTCATGGATTCAACATAATAACACCTCGTCATAAAGACGCAAAACGAATATAATACACCCGGTTCAACCGGTCAAATAACATCACAACCACCCGATGAAAATATAACAGACGACACAGTTAAATCCGAACGATCTAAAGCCCCTAAGTAATCGAGTACTTCTATTAGTTTACAAGATGAAAATCAATCAAAAGATAGAAAAAAATAAAACAACATTCATGCACAATCATCACGCACGACCATCATCTGCGTACTGGTCAAGCGCCCATTCGTCTCGATGAATCTGACCTGAAATTCATAAAATGAATTTTCCCAAAATGGGTCCTCAAAGCGGTTAGCAATTACGCTAGTACAAGTAACCAAATGAACAACTTACACCTTACACATATAGTCAATGCATGCAATCATGAAAATATCGGTTGAAACACACATTTTCGGAAACGCCAATAATCCAAAACACATTTATAAAATGCACCACAATTAACCATCGATCCACATCTCTGTGGACCCCTACTGAGACCCCATCGGATCTAACCCGTAGTGGTTAAAAGCAAGCTCGTCGATCCACATCTCTATGGACCCCTACCGAGACCCCGTCGGATCTAACCCATAGTAAGAAAACACACACACTATTTCTCATGCAATACTACTATGTCAAGATTATAAGTTCATAAGGGTACTTGCCTCGATCAAAAGACAATGAAACGAACGGAAAAAGAGGATCAAATACGACCGCTAGGAACCGGCGAAACCGAATCTAATGATTCGAAGAATACAAGCATAACCATTTATAAACAAAAACGGAAATGGAATACACTCGAAAATCCGCCTACGATTTATGTATATTCGTACAAGAACAACAACGAGGGCAGACCACAACCAAACCCTCTCGATTACGCAAATACCAAAAAATATCCCATGAATCCATAGGAAAACTAAGAATGCCAACAAGATTAATCATATTCATCATCAATTAATCAACAACACGGAACGAATCGGACAAAAATGTGAAAACCCCCAAATCTCCACAAAATAGGGTTCTAAAAGATTTACCTTGATTCAAGAGGTAGAGGATGATTAGATGATGATAAATCGGTGTTACAGACTCAAGATCTTGAATGGATGATGATAAACGCCCTACTCCAAGCTCCCAACCGCTCCAAATCGCCCAACTCTCGAAGAAGAAATGAGCTGCCCCGGTCAACTCTCTGGTTTTTATAGCCAGAGAGTTATTAGCGTTCGCTAATCCTTCAAGGTTAGCGTGTGCTATCGGTCAAAACCCCAGTCCAGAAAGCTAACACCCCAGTCGAGAACCTATAGTTCTAGACAGTTAGCATGCGCTACCAAGAATTAGCGTGCGCTAATAGCCTCCCGGTAATGCATGCTATCGGGCCATAGCGTGCACTATCTGGACACCAAACCGAGTCCAGAAGCAAACTGCCCAGTACTGGACTATCGCATTAGCGCGTGCTACAAGGAACCTAGCGCACGCTAGCCCTCAACAACAACGTGCGCTAGACAAAACGTAGCATGCGCTAATCTATTAGTCCAGAGGATAGAGACAAGAAACGGGTTCACTGCCACTTTCGGGCTCGACTTGCTAGCGCGCGCTACCAACAAGTGTAGTGTGCCCTACTGAAGTATGCTTAGCGTGCGCTACAATATGAAACTTAGCGCATGCTAGGCACATGATAACAATGGTCCTGGAACACCGGAACACGAACGAAACATCAAACGGAACATCGCAATACGCATAATAACATACAATAGATTTACGGCAATCCCTAAACGACAGTTCCGAACAACAATTACGAGAATTGGACCAAATAGCGACGGAAAAGCCAATAATTGCGGAATAAAGTAAAATAAATCTGAAAATAAGTATTCCCGAAATTCGCATACGGTTACGCATGAGCCATCAAAACAAGAAAACATAAAATCATGAAAGTGCCGGCAAAAGAAAAATGCGGATATTACATTCTACCTCTCTAAAAATAAGTTTCATCCCGAAACTTAAGAAACAAACAACTCGGGGTATCTAGCACGCATGCTATCCTCGGTTTCCCAAGTTGCCTCCTCAACACCATGCATCGACCACTGCACCTTGACTAAGGGAATGGTCTTATGCCTCAGTCGCTTCTCACGGTGCTCCAAAAACTTCAAGGAACGCTCCTCGAAAGTAACATCCTCAGCGATATCAATCTCACCATAGTCGATGACGTGACTAGGATCCGGAACATATTTCCTCAGTTGGGAAACATGGAAAACACTATGGACGTGACTCAAGGCCAGAGGTAACGCCAAACGGTATGCCAATTCACCGACTCTCTCAAGAATCTCCAAGGACCCAATAAATCTTGGGCTCAACTTTTCCTTCTTCCCGAAGTGGAAAACCCCCTTCGTTGGCGACACTTTTAGCAAAACGTGGTCCCCCACCTCGAATTCCAAAGGTCGACGTCGGACATCAGCATATGGCTTCTATCGACTCTGGGCAGTCAACATCCTCTCTTGAATCAATTCCACCTTCTCCCTTGTCTCCATAACGATATCCGGTTCGGTCCCAACCAAATCGGACACCTCGTTCCAACAAATCGGTGATCGACAATGCCGCCCATAAACTGCCTCATACAGTGCCATGCGAATCGATGCATGCCAACTATTGTTGCACATGAACTCGATCAATGGTAAATGTTCCTCCCATTCATTACTCCAATCGAGAGCACAAGCGCGCAACATATCCTCAAACATCTGGATAGCGCGCTCCGACTGTCCATCCAATTGATGGTGAAAAGAAGTACTCAGATGTAAACGAGTACCCAACGCCTTATGCACTGCCTGCCAAAAGTGCGATACGAAATGGCCATCCCAATCCGAAACAATAGACTTCGGAGTACCATGAAGTCTCACAATTTGCGCAATAAATACCCGAGTCAGCTTTTCCGGACCCCAAGTATCCGTGATGCCCGGAAAATGTGCCGACTTGGTCAGACGATCCACAATCACCCAAACCATGTTCATGCCCGATCTCGATCTAGGCAAACTCGTGATGAAGTCCATCGAAATATCCATTCTGAAACATGAAGCGACTGCAGTAACCCGACTGGCCGCTGATGCTCGATTTTGACCTGCTGACAAGTCAAGCATCTCGCTACGAACCATGCGACCTCCTCCTTCATATCATTCCACCAAAAATTCCTCCTCAGGTCTTTGTACATCTAACTCGAACCAGGATGAACGGAGTAAGGCGTAGCGTGGGCCTCTCGCAAAATACTCTGCCTCAATTCCAGGTCGTTCGGTACACAAAGCCGATTCTGGAATCTCAACACACCATCCTCATGAATCACAAACCCTGTAGACTTTCCCTTAGGAACATTCTCTCGGATTTGAGTAATCAACGGATCCTCCAATTACTTCAGTTTAATTTCATCGACCAGCAACGACGAAATCTCTAACGCGCAAAGTTGTCTCACCGCTCCCGGCAATAAAAACATCCAAATCAATCAAAACCCGCTGAATCTCAGAGTGAGATGTAAGGATCTCAAGTATCCTCAACGCAATCGGTTTCCGAATCAAGGCGTCGGCCACGACGTTCAATTTGCCCGGATGATAAAGGATCTCGAGGTCATAATTCTTAATCAACTCCAACCACCTCCTCTGCCTCATATTCAACTCCTGCTGGGTAAAAATATACTTTCAGAATTTTATGAACGGTAAAAATCTGACATGCAGAGCCAAACAGGTAATGATGCCAAATCTTGAGTGCGAAAACAATTGCCGCCAACTCCAAATCGTGAGTAGGGTATTTAAGCTCATACGGCCTCAACTCTCTCGATGCATACGCAATGGTTTTGCCGTACTTCATTAATACGCACCCAAGACCCTGACCTGAAGCATCAATATAAACAGCAAAGCCCTCGTTGCCACACGGCAACGTTAAAACCGGGGCTGAAGTTAAACGCCTCTTCAGCTCCTCAAAACTCGCCTGCCTCTCGTCATTCCAGACGAACTTCTCAGACTTCTGAAGCAACTTTGTAAGTGGACGAGCTAGTTCCGAGAAACCCTAAACGAACCTACGGTAGTAGCCAGCCAAACCCAAGAAACTACGGACCTCCTTCACGTTCTTAGGCGGTGCCCAATACAGCACTGCCTCAATTTTCTGCGGATCCACATGGACTCCCTCGGCTGAAATCACGTGACCTAGAAACATCAATTCCTTCAGCCAGAACTCACATTTCGAGAACTTTGCATAGAGTTGCTCGGTCCTTAAAATATCTAACACTACTCATAGATGATGTGCGTGCTCCTCCTTGTTCCTCGAATAAATAAGGATATCGTCAATAAAGACGATGACACACTTATCCAAATACTCGATAAAGACCACGTTCATCAACTGCATGAACACTGCCGGCGCGTTGGTTAACCCGAAAGGCATAACTACAAACTCATAATGTACGTATCTCGTCCGAAAAGCTGTTTTCGGGACATCGGACTCCTTCACCCAAAGCTAATAGTATGCCGACCTCAAATCGATCTTCTAGAATATCGCAACTCCCTGCAACTGATCGAACAAGTCATCAATCCTCGGCAAGGGATACTTGTTCTTGATGGTCACCTTGTTTAGCTCGCGATAGTCGATACATAAACGTAGCGAACCATCCTTCTTCTGCACAAACAGAACCGGTGCGCCCCAAGGCGAAGCGCTCGGTTGAATATATCTCGACTTAAGAAGCTCACTCAACTACTTCTCCAACTCAGCCATTTCTGAAGGTGCCATGCGATATGGTTCCTTCGAAATCGGAGCCGCACCTGGCTCTAACTCGATAGCAAACTCTACTTCACGGTACGGTGGCAACCCCAATAACTCGTCAGAAAAAACATCAGGAAACTCACTAACAACTGGAATCGGTGAAAGCTCGACTCCACTACTCTCCGCCTTCAAGGCGTAGCACCAATAACCAGTACAACCCTTCCGTAGGAGTCTCATCGCCTTCAAGACATTAATAACGAACTTCTAGTTTCCCCTCCTTCGCCCTGCGAAAGAGTGCTCGGTGCCATCCTCGGCAAACATAGTGATGATTCTCGTGCGGTAGTTCATGATTGCACCGTGATGCTCGAGCCAATCATCCCCGAGAATCAGATCCTCACCATCAATACCCACAACAATAAGATTAGAGAGCCAAGCCCACTCACAAATAAACACAGAACAGTATCGAACCTCCTAATCACCAACGATCCTATCACCGCTAGGAAGCTTAACGATGAAAGGCTCACAAGGCATCAAACAGTCGAGACTCCAATGGCGCACACAATCTAGGGAGATGAATGAATGTGTAGCACCCGAATCAAAAAGCACAGTGACAGGATGAGAATGAATGTGAACGGTACCTGTGGCTATGGTGGCGGATGGATCATCGGCCCTCCTCATTGCATAAACACGCGGGTGGGCGGAGCCAACATAGGAAGCTCCCCCTCTAGCGGGCTGACCCCGACCTCTCCCTCGACTAGCACTCGGCGAATACTGAGAAGCAAACAATCCTTGATTCACACTTGGTTCCCTAGGCACTGGGAGGGAAGCCTGGGCACCAAGAATTTTCTCTCTCTCAGCACAGAAAGCAGCCTTGGGGCCCGGCTGGCCACACCGATTACATGTCAGCAAAGGACTCAAACAAGTACGACTGACGTGGCCTATACGTCCATAATTAAAAACCTCACATTACGGGATGGAGTACTGGTAGCCCCGCGGAAACCTCTAGTAGAATGAGCTGGACCACCAACAGTGGGTAAGTTAGCAGACTGAGATTTCTGCTGACCTCCACCTTTGTGGCCTGAAAAATTTCCGGTGGACTTCGGCTTCTTGCTCTCGCGAACCGCCTCACTGGCCGTCACAAACATATCGTAATCAAGGGCCCTACTCTGATAATCCTTCAAGGTAGTGTATGTAGGTCACAAGTCGTCCAGAAGCAAGTCTAGAGGGGGGGGGGGGTGAATAGACTTGTAGAAACTCTTGAACTCTTTTTCTCAAAGAGTGAGTTTCTTCAGCTGATGATCAAACAAATGACTAGGAGTCGTTTGTTCTTGGATATGTGCGGAAGTCAGCTGATGACGAATATAAATTAACTTAATGAAACACTTAACAATGGATGCAGCAGTTAGAGTATGATGCAGTAAAACAGTAAATAACACAGGCAGTTATAGTGGTCTCAGAGGTGGGGTAATCCTCTACTAATCCACTTTTCTCCAAACCAGTTGGAGATGAATTCACTATAATTTTCAACCAATTGATAAAGATTACGGTGATTCACAACACACTACAACGACTTCCAACCGGTGGAATTCCGTGCCGTTGTACACACTTGAGCCTTGCACCTCTTGATCCTCGATCCTCGGATGCCTTCTGATCTGCTACTTCAACCGGTGAAGTACCCGTACTCAAGATTTAAAGACAAGAGTGTTTGTCTTCTCCAACTAAAGAGCTTCCTTGAATATGAACTTTTGGATCTGCTCTTTTCACGATGCTATTTGATTGCTTGAGATAGCTTTGTTTGCTTTGATCGCTAGAGTATATGTTCGCCATTAGTTGCTCGATTTCAAATCTCCGGGTATATATAGATCACGATCTACGAGCTTCTTCCTTGTAGCCGTTGCAAATCTTTGAACAAATCCGTCCGTTGGAGAGAGACTTCATTGTTTAATCTTTTACGAGCGTTGCAAGGTGGATTCCCATTATTTAATTTTATCTTCCGCCGTTGTGATGACTTACGCATGTGAGCGCGAATTTTTGAATATAAAAGGTTTACAGTCTTCACGGTGGGTCGGGATGATTTAAATAAATCATATCTCTTGCGGGAATCACTCCAATTTGTCTCTTCACGTTGCATGTGAGCTTTCCGTAATATTTGACTTTTCAAAGCATCCGACGTGGACTTGGAGTACTAGGTGTAGTTGAGTAGGCGATGTGCGGCTTACTTCTCTGCAGTAGGTCGTCTCGGTATATCTTGTTTGAGACTTGTCGATCGGGTGACTTCCACGAGGTTCCTCATTGCAGATGGTCAAACTTCTCGACAATTTTTAGTTGACCGGGGCTACTCGATTGGAGTCGTTTGTACTTCTCGATGGACTAGGTACTTTAGTACTTAGCCGATTTTCAGCCTAACTAACTTTGGCCTATAGAAGACACTCATTTGGTTCTTCTTTACATATTGCCAATTTTATACTTAACACATTTTGGCTATGGAAGATACTCATTTGGTTCTTCCTTACATTTTGCCAATTAATAAACATTTGATTTTAAATTAATGACATCATCAAAATCTAACAAGTATTCCTAACAAATTCCCCTATTTTGATGATGGCAAAACTAAGTAAGAAATCAAATGGCCAAGTCTGCACTTAAGTGCAAGACAAAGCGAAATCGATCTAATATTGAGACAAGCTGGAAAATTGTCATTCAACAATTTATTCATAAAATTTTCTAACTTATCATTGAAATTATACAAGATTATTATAAGTACAGAAAAATAAAAATACCAGTAAGAAAATAATTTAAGGTCATCTGCCTCTTCCTCTGCCTCTTGAATAGAGTGCTTGGCGAGTCGAATGGTTTGGCTCCGATAGGTCTTACCTTGGTAGAGCAAGGCCATACTTTCTCTTCACAACCGGTCTTTGCGAAGTCCTGCTCTGTGAGATCGAATTTGTTCTCAAGGCAGACAAGCTTGATTTCCTCCTGAAGTTGTAGCTCATCAAGTTCACCATCCATGCGGATTGGTGCTTCTTCAGCTCTGAATTTAGGGATCATGGGAAATGCATTTTGCTCTTTTGCGTACTTCTTTAGAACAGCCCAAAGCTTAGGATGAACCTCTTCCATCCGGTTTATGAAAATCTCCTGTGGGGAGAGTTTGTCATCTTGAAGTAGTTCCCAGACATAAAAATCTCTGACGAACTTCTTCCTAGCTGCTCCCCATATTTCAAGAGCTTCAAGTGGGCAGAAATCTTCAACATACCATAGATCCAGACCTTCCCATTCAAGAGTAGGTTCAAAGCCGCCTCTGGTCCTTCTGCGCTTCCCTTCAGGCTGGTCAGCCTTGTCTTCTTGATCTCTGACTTCCTTCCTTTTTAGGCTAGAGGGTCCTTCAACGGGGACATCCTGCTTTTTCTTACTTCGATTTCTCTCTCTTCCCGAATCCTCTCTTCCCCCTTTTTGCCAAAGATCAATGAGTGTTGTCAGCTGTTGCTCCATGCGGCTCATCCAATCGGACATGCCAAAAGGCATTACATTGTTTGTAGGAGGAGGAGGTGAGGATCTCTCTCTGACGGGGTGTCAATCTTGGCATTAATGATCGAAGATCGGGGTGACTGAGTTGATAGCGGCTCCCCAATGGTGTCTCGACAATTTGCTTGATCGGCTCGGTCATGGTAGGGGATAAGCGAGCCGATGGGGAGTGTTCTCCGATCCTTGACAATGGAGCCACTAGGCTGAGGCTCTGCTGCGGCCGGTAGGTCGATTGAGTCTTCTCCGGGGTCCACGACTGAGTCCTCTGCCCGACTCTGCGTCTAGGTGGTGTGTACCGGGGAGGTACAACAATCCTATCTGCAGCTTCGTTGGTAGGCTCTGGCTTCTGCTCTGGCTCCTTTTCTCTTTCTTCCTCTTTCCCTTCTTCTTCTTCAGATTTCTCTTTTTCTTCCTCCTCATCTTCTTCTTTTTCTTCTCCAGCCGCCACACCAGCTCCGCTTTCACCTCCATCATCATTATTATCATCATCATCATCATCATTTTTCTCATCATCATCCTTCTCCTTTTCTCTTTCATCATCTCCATCCTTCTCCTTATCTTCTTCTTCTTTTTCCTGCTCCACTTCTTCTCCTTCTTCTTCATCTTCTTCATCATCCACTTCTTCTGTTTTTTCAATATCCTCTGTCTCCTTTTCAACTGGTATGTTTTCTTCAGGTTCTTTTGCTTCTTCATCCTCTTCAACCAAATTGATAATTTTATTTTCTTCATCAACTTCTTCTATCCTAATCTCCTTTTCTACTTTCTCCTCTTCCTCTTCCTCTCCAAAACTACCATCAAAGATACTGAGCATTATAGAGTGGATAAAATGGTCCATGTTTGTCTCAAAATGTGACATGAACCAGTTATCCTGGAGGAGTAAGGCTAAATCTGACTCTTTGCAAAAATCAGTCAGAACATCCTCCGTGGCTTGAGGGTATTCCCAACCACTAGTTTCAACAAAAATTTGAAAATTTGTAAAGGAGATGGTTTTAAGAGTTTTCCACTCTTTAAAAATATTTACGAAAGAGTGTTTTTCTGCTTGTGGCTTGACAAGCTGAAGTTGTTCTATGGAGAGATTAAAAGTATTATTTTCTAAAAGATTGAATGAGTAATCTGCTTCAGGGATAGATATAACAAGACCTGCTTTCTCTTCTTCGGTCATGTACACTGGAGGAGTAATGACAGGTGCAATTCTAGTTTCGGTATACAGTGCGGTGGTCAGGATGGTAGTGGCCCAGGTGATGGGCTGGCATAGTGCTCAGGCTGCTCTCCTTCACTGAACTGCAGCTTCCTTTGCCTCTTTGGAGAGGGTTCAGGTGATGACTGCAGGTTGGAAGGTCCTTCTGGGGCTGGTCCCCTTCTCTTGAATCGGATGGCGATAGGTGTATCGTCTGACTCATTCTCGGACTCGACTGTAGTTCCGATCTCAGCTGCAGGTTGGTCCGAGTCTGATAGATCGTATCTTGGGCAAAAGCTTGAGTCGGGCAAATCCTTCAACAACTGGGCTGCCCTCCCAGTGACTCCAACCTTCTTCTTATCATGGTCCATGTGACCAAGCCTCTTGTTTGGGTGGAAAGGGTCAATGTTTCCCTTGGCCACTCCAGTCTGCTCCAAGAACCAACTAAGATGCGTTCCGAACGCCAACTTAGTCTTGAACTTCTTCTCTCCCTCGAGCCATTCGACCTTGTTCACCTCGCGAACAAGTTGCCTAAAAATGTAATCGGCCAAATCAACTTCCTCTCGTTGAATTAACGCACCCAACACCATGAATTTTGAAGATGATAGTTGGTCATAGCTTCCTGCCATTCCCATGACTATCTTGTTTGTGATGTCCAAAGCAACTCGATAGACCCTTTTCAACTCATTTCTCTTCGCTGTGAACTTCAATTTCTCAGGGACATTTTCGAGCTTAATCGTCTTCCACGTTTCGGCGGGTGATTGTTTGAGCGCTTCGACCGCCAAACCGCGATGTTTCATCCGAATCTGAGCGAATCTTCTCTGTATCTATGGTGACTGGTACTCCACCGACCGTGCTCACGAATCTCGTCTTGAATCGGGTAAGCGTTGCGATAAAATTCAACCACATCTTCCTTGAACAAGTGTTGAGGGTTGATTTCGAGAAACGGGTAGATTCCGTTGATTTCATCGCCGGATTAAGTCGAGCATATCAAAGTCCTCTAGATTTGCTTCCAATAATCCTTGAAATCGACGACCATGGAGAAGATGACCTGGTCCTTCATCGCCTTCAAGTTTGCTCCGTCAAAAGATGCCATTTCCGCAAAAAGATTTTAGGATTTAGTGTGTATTTTGCTCTGTAAATTTTAGGGTTTCTGAAAGCGTAAAGAGGAAAGTGAAAGGGTTTTCTTCCTTATAAAGAAGATGAAAGGACGTTTGGATTAGTTTATTATAAATTTAAACGGTGGTACGCCTTCTCATATTCTTTTGAATTTCAAATTTGAATCGGTGGCCCCATTTAAAATTTGACGGTTGATTCGATTGGCCACCGTAGAGGTTAATTAAATGGGCGTGTGACGCGTGTATTTAAAATTGCCACTAGGCTTATAAAATGTATTTTTAAATGCTATTTCTTAAGCCAAAATAATATTTTAAATATGACAGATAATAATTAAAAATTTAGAGATTAGTTTAGAGAACTTAGGTGAGTCGATTCGTTATTTGTTGACCGCTCTGCTACTGAGATGAGTTTGACCTCTACTTTGGTATTGCATACGGCTAAGTTGCTTCGTCGGCCTTCGTCTTCTACTTTGCATCGGCTTAGGTGATTACGAGGGGGTTCGTCCTTCCTTCAACTTGCTTGAACTAGATTCCCGATCTAGTAATCCAAGGTCTCTGCTAAGCTCTAGGAATCTTTCTTGGCGGGGTTTGGTGAAGATGTCGGCTATTTGGTAGTCTGTCTTTGACTCTTTCAACTCTAACCCTTTTGTTAAGCACATGGTCTCGAATGAAATGGTGCTTAACGTCAATGTGCTTCGTCCTTGAGTGCAAAACCGGATTGTTGGTTATTGCAATAGCACTATTATTGTCACACCATATAGGAACTTCGTTGGCAATAATATTGTAGTCCCTTAATTGTTGTCTGATCCATAGGATGCATGCAACTTGACTACTGACTAGGTATTCGACTCTGTAGTGGAGATAGAGTTAGAAACACCTTCTTGCTAAACCAGGGATATCGATCTGGTTCCTAGGAATTGACACGTTCCACTAGTGCTCTTCTATTGATTTTGCATCCGTGAAATCCGCATCGAGTATCTGACATTTCGAAGTTGTCATCATTGGGGTACCATAGTCCAACATTAATGGTAGACTTTAGGTACTTAATTATTCTCTTGCCGCATCTAGGTGTGATTGCTTTGGCTTGGTGGAATCTTGCACAAACTCCAATGCATATGATATGTGCACTGCTTGCGGTGAGGTCTGAGAAGAGATCCGATGAGTCCTCTGTAGTGGGTTGAGTCCATTTGATATTCCCGCCTCGTCGCATCTAGGTGAGTGCTTGTGCTCATTGGTATTCTTGCGTGTTTGGCTTTTTCCATTCCATTTCTCTTGATGTGATTTCGGGTTTATTTTGCCTGGTTGTTGTAAATTCCATTTTCCATCTGCTTAACTTGTAATCCGAGAAGGAAGTTAAGTTTTCCCATCATACTCATCTCAAATTCTCCTTGCATGAGGTTGGAGAATTTCTCATAGGTCTGGATTGGTTGACCCGAATATGATGTCATCCACATAAATCGAACTATTAGAATGTGGCCTTCGTGCTCCACTCTGAATAGGGTCTTGTCCACTTTTCCTTTGCAAAATCCATTTTCTCAAGAAACACAGATGGTGTTTCATACCATGCTCTCGGTGCTTGCTTGAGTCCATACAGAGCCTTCAACGGCTTATAGACTTTGTCTCCTTTGACAAAACACAGGGGTTGCTCTACATAGACTTCTTCTTCTAGGATTCCATTGAAACGCACTTTTCACATCCATCTGGTAGACTTCAAAATCCTTGAATGCGGCATATGCGAGGAATAGTCGATGGCTTCTAATCTTGCAACAGTGCATAAGTTTCATCAAAATCTATTCCCTCACATTGTGCATATCCTTTTGCTACGAGTCGGCTTTATTCCTAACAACGACTCCGTCTTCATCACTCTTGTTTTTATACACCCATTTGGTGCCAATAACTTTCTTGTGATTAGGTGCATGCATTAGCTCCCAAACTTTGTTTCTCTCCATCTGCTCCAATTCCTCTTGCATGGCATTAATCCATGAATAATCTTCCAAGGCTTGTTACATCGTCTTGGGTTCAATTTGTGACATGAAACATGAGAACATCGCCATTCTATTTGGTAGAGTTGATTGTCTTGTCTTGACTCCATCGATCAACTTTCCGATAATTTCTTGAATTGGATGATCCTTGAGCCATTTGGGGATCTCGTCCTCTTACGGGTTTGTTCCCCTGTTGGATTGCTCTGGTGGTTGTCTGCATCTGTGGATTAAGTGCCTGTTGGATCGGCTACCGCCTTGTCATCTGCAGACTTGGTTACGAGCTGAGATGAGTCTTTGTCGACTCATTTGGGTCTTCTTCATGACAAGCTGGATCGGATAGGTTTGGTGATCTGTCGATCTGCGATTGGGTCTTCATCGGCTGCGGTTGGGTCATCGGTGATCTGCGGTGAGTCCACCATTCGGTGTCGTGTACAATGACTTCTTCAAGGGTTGCTGACTTGAGCTTGTTCTCAATTTGCTCAAGTTGTTTCTGTACTCAACAGTAGATTCATCAAAAACAACATGGGGTGTTTCCTCCACAACTAAGGTTCTTTTGTTGAAAACTCTATATGCCTTGCTTCTTTGGGAATATCCCATAAAAAGACCATCATCAGTTTTAGCATCAAAGGCATTTAGCTGTGTTTTTCCGTTGTTGTGGATGAAACACTTGCAACCAAAAACATGAAAGTAAGCAACAGTAGGAGTTCTATTATTCCAAACCTCATAGGGAGTTTTGCCATGTCTCCCTACTATCATACTCTGATGCAGGTGTGGCGGTGTGTTGGACTTGACCCGAGAACCTCTTGGGTAGGTCCGCTTCGCAATCATGGACCTTCTTTGCTTCCTTCGAGTTCTGTTCCTTCTTTCGGCAACACCATTCTGTGGGCGTCACAGCCGAGAGAGCTCATCTTGGATCCCATTCGATCGGCGAAATCGATTATCGCCTTGTTGAGAAACTCTCCTCCTCTGTCTCGATCGATCTTGATTATGGAGAGGGATTTCTCATTCTGGATCCTTCTCGGCAGCTCGGGTAACTTGGTCAAGGTTTCACTTTTCTTGTATAGAAAAATGATCCAAGTGTACCTTGAAAAATCATCTACAATCACAAGAGCATGCTTTCTGCCGCTCAAAGTCCTTGGCTTGTTAGGACCAAATAGATCCATGTGGAGTAGATCTAAGATCCTCGTTGTGAGCGTTGTAGGTCAGATGGCTTGAACAGCGCCTTGGTGCCTTTCCCTTGACATGCATCACGAGTGCTTCCTTCTTGAATGCTTCATTTGGAAGTCCTCGACCCGACTACCGAGAGCTAATCTTGTTGATGGCTTTGAAGTTCGGGTGACATAGTCTTTTGTGCCCACGACCATCCATTCTCAGCTAAAGTCTTGGATAGAAAACAGGAGTTAGGTGTTCTGTGTTCCAATCAATCATGTATACATCTCTTCTTGAAACCTTGTAGCTTTATTTCTCCGGATAAGATGTCTATCACCATACACTTCAAGATGGTGAAGACTACTAGATTCTTCTCGTCGCGGGCGGCTTATGCTCGGGAGGTTGTATTTGAGACCTTTGACATAATGAACTTTGGATATCACAATGTTTCCTCGGTGCAACTCTCCAAAGCCTTTTGTCTGTCCTCTAGAGCTATCTCCAAAGGTTACATCGGGACCTCTTTCCTTGATATATTTGGTCGACATCCTCTTGTTCCCGGTCATGTGCCTTGAGCATCCAGTCTACAAACCACTCTTCACCTCCAAAATTTGAGCTTGAGGAGATGTGGTTGTAGTCCTTCCATCTCTTACGCAATTAAACAAGCGAGATTTAGGTACCCAAATTTGTGTGGGTCCTTTGGGGTTAGTTGGTTTCTGGAGAATTGATTTCTCCTTGGATTATAGGAATTGTTATTATTATTATAACCCTTATACGGTGCACTGTGGTCGAGGTCTAAATCTCTGGTTGGATTGTATACGGATATTCCTCAAAATAGTGTGGGCCATTTCTAAATCTAGGTGAGACCATTTGTTAAACCTTTGTGGTCTCCACACTTGTTCATTTTGGTAATTTGGATAACCTTGAGGTTTCCATCCGCCCCTCCCATTATGAAATCGATTTTGGGGAGTTGTTGGTAATAGTGGGCATGTTATGCAGAATTTCTTGCTTTTGCACAGGCCCTTTGCCTAGTCGCTGTCTAGGTGGTCATGCAGTGTAACATTGCTGCGGCTAGACGTTTGACTTAATTTGTTGCTGTTTTTGAAAGTCGGTTTATACGGGCTCGTGATCGAGACCATTGTTTCTCCCTTGATAAACTTGGTTTGAACTAGAGGGAGTGTGAGAATCATATCCAAGGCCTGATTTGGTATATAATGACCTTTTATAAGTACACAATTCACCCGAGTTGAAGACGCCTTCAGGGAGGTTATTTCCTGCGCTGAGTTTTATTTAAGCTGTGCCCGCTTAGTAAACTCGGCTTTGGCATGAGCAAGTGCGGTGACTTTTCTTTAAGTAAAATATTTAGCCGGTCTATCTCAATTGTATTGGCACTTGCACGGTTTTCAAAATCATTGTAGTTGTCTCAACCTTATTTAAATCTAAGTGAGTTTTGAAATCATTTTTCAGCTGCCTATTCTCATCTTGCAGCTTAGTCTTCTCTGCTGATACAGCTTGGTGTGCAGATTTAAGTGTTTCAAAATCTTTGAATAATTGATTTACCGATTCATGTAAATCCATATCTTGTGACATGGCTGAGCTATTATTTGAACCGGTAGGTTTAGAGGTTACCTCTTCATCGGCCAAGTTTGCCATCAGGCAATCATATTCCTCGTCGTCATCAGAAAAGAAACCGCCGCTTGATTCGACATGCTCCTGGTCTTCTCCGATGAGAGCTTTTCTTCTGTCTTCCTTTCTGGCCACCTCCTTTTTGGTTTCATCCTTCTTGAGCTCGGGACAATCCATTTGGATGTGTCCTATTTTATAACGATTGTAGCATTCAACTTTCCGACTTCCCTTCCGGTTCCTTCTTGGGTTCTCCTTGTAGTTTTTCTTATACTTGGAGTAGTTCTTTACGATTCTTGAACCTTTGCATAATGAAAGCCATTTCCTCCTCAAAATCTAGCGGATTTGGAGGTTTCACATCGAGCAGGCTCTTAGCGGGGACTCGGTGCAAATGCGATTCCCTTCTCTGCAGGCTCGATTGAGGATGAGCTTGGAAGCTCGAACTCATAAGCCTTTAGATCGAGAGAACGACTCTGAATCTTTATCTTATTGTCTTTGGACTCTCTCATAGCTCTGACCTTCATGCTCCATTCTGGATTTAGAGATCTGAGGACCTTAAGTGCCATTTCCCTGTTGCCATAGGTTTTGCCCAGGGAGTTGATTTCATTGATAATTTTAGTGAACCTTGTGTCCACTTGGTCTATTGATTCTCCATTCTTCATTTTAAAGTTGTCAAACTTTTGGATAGCTATTGACAACTTGTTCTCCTTGATCAGCTCCGTTCCTTCACACATTAGAGCTAATGTGTCCCAAATCTCTTTGGCATTCTTACAATTTTTGATCTTGACCATTGTGGATTTGTCAAGAGTTTGGTATAGCACATCTCTGGCCCTGTTGTCAAGATTGGCCGACTTTCTCTCTTCGGGGTCAGCTCCGTTCTCTTCTTAGGAATCTTTTCGGGCCTCCCAGCTGCGATTTCCTCGGGCGTGTTGTCCTTCTCGAAAATGAATGGACCGTCTTCAATGATGCACCACATGTCGTCATGGATTGAAGATAAATGTGCCTGCATTCTTATCTTCCAGAGATCATACTCGTCAACTGAAAAGACAGGTAGTCTAGAGTGCATGTTTTCCATTATAACGTGAGAGATAAGATATATATCTTAATATAGATGCGGTTCGTGAAAAAATGAACCAACCTCTCGATACCACATTTATGTCACAAGTCGTCCAGAAGCAATTCTAGAGGGGGGGGTGAATAGACTTGTAGAAACTCTTGAACTCTTTTTCTCGAAGAGTGAGTTTCTTCAGCTGATGATCAAACAAATGACTAGGAGTCGTTTGTTATTGGATATGTGCGGAAGTCGGTGATGACGAATATAAATTAACTTAATGAAACACTTAACAATGGATGCGGCGGTTAGAGTATGATGCGGTAAAGCAATAAATAACACGGGCGATTATAGTGGTCTCAGAGGTGGGGTAATCCTCTACTAATCCACTTTTCTCCATACCACTTGGAGATGAATTCACTATAATTTTCAACCAGTGATAAAGATTACGGTGATTCACAACACACTACAATGACTTCCAACCGGTGGAATTCCGTGCCGTTGTACACACTTGATCGCCTTGCACCTCTTGATCCTCGATCCTCGGATGCCTTTACTGATCTGCTACTTCAACCGGTGAAGTACCCGTACTCAAGATTTAAAGACAAGAGTGATTGTCTTCTCCAACTAAAGAGCAAACTTGAATATGAACTTTTGGATCTGCTCTATTTCACGATGCTATTTGATTGCTTGAGATTGGGTTGTTTGCTTTTATCGCTAGAGTATATGTTCGCACCGGTAGTTGCTCGGTTTCAAATCTCCGGGTATATATAGATCACGATCTCTGAGCTTCTTCCTTGTAGCCGTTGCAAATCTTTGAACAAATCCGTCCGTTGGAGAGAGACTTCATTGTTTAATCTTTTACGAGCGTTGCAAGGTGGATTCCCATTATTTAATTTTATCTTCCGACCGTTGTGATGACTTACGCATGTGGCGCGAATTTTTGAATATAAAAGGTTTAAAGTCTTCACGGTGGGTCGGGATGATTTAAATAAATCATATCTCTTGCGGGAATCACTCCAATTTGTCTCTTCACGTTGCATGTGAGCTTTCCGTAATATTTGACTTTTCAAAGCATGCCGACGTGGACTTGGAGTACTAGTTTGTAGTTGAGTAGGCGATGTGCGACTTACTTCTCTGCAGGTAGGTCGTCTCATTGTATCTTGTTTGAGACTTGTCCGATCGGGTGACTTCCGAGGTTCCTCCGCAGACTGGTCAAACTTCTCTGACAATTTTTTAGTTGACCAGGGCTACTCTGATTGGAGTCGGTTGTACTTCTCTGATGGACTAGACTGTACTTTAGTACTTAGCCGATTTTCAGCCTAACTAACTTTGGCCTATAGAAGACACTCATTTGGTTCTTCTTTACATATTGCCAATTTTATACTTAACACATTTTGCCCTATGGAAGATACTCATTTGGTTCTTCCTTACATTTTGCCAATTAATAAACATTTGATTTTAAATTAATGACATCATCAAAATCTAACAAGTATTCCTAACAGTGTAGACGAGCCCAAACATCTAGTCACGAATCGACAATTTCATCTGCCTGGAGAAGTGGAAAATCTTGTCGTTCTCCTCTCTAACCTGGGCCTTCACGAAGCCCAACTCCCAGTTGAAGTCAGCAATAGCCTGAGAAACAGGGATATCCCGAGGCTGAGCGTCAAACAAGGCATGGACTCGAGCCTGTTTGACTGGCCACGGGCAATATTCGGTCTCCATCAGGTCCTTAAACTCATCCCATGTATCAGCGCGGTCCCTGGGCTCATTGGCCTCCCACCAGTCAGTAGCATCCCCCGTGAGAAAATATTGGGCAATAGGGACCTTACGGTCCTCGGGATAGTTAGTGGCGATGAAAACTTTGGATATCTCCTTGATCCACCCCTCCCAGCCGATCGGGTCTGAGGCTCCCGAAAACTGAGGAGGATGCATCTTGTTGACATCCTGTAGCCAACGATCTACTCCGCCCTGAGCAGCATGGGCCGGATTCGGATTCTGAACCGCCTGAGATATCGCCGCCATTTGGTTCACCATTTGTTGCATAACATCCGCAACACCAATGTCGGCGCCATCTTGAGTAGGAGCATGGCTATGACGATCACTGGTACTGCCGGCTCCAGAATAATGCGACGTGGCCGGCTCACCGGCTGACCCACGTCCCCGGCCGCGTCCACGACCATGACCACGACCACGGCCTCTCCCAGCATCCATACTGCTGTTAAATAAGTAGTAAAAGTAACTCGATGGTAAGTACGAGAGGAAAACAATCACAAACCAAGAATCGAAGGTGCGATACAAGAAAACAGGGAACAGAGTAAGGAAAACACACTCATCGACTCGAGGATCATGGCAGCGTGATGACGATGTGCAAAATGAAACACAACCAGACCCAATAAACCAGATCATGGCAGCGTGATGACGATGTGCAAAACGAAACACTACTAGACCCAATAAACCGACAAGCCTAGGTATCCATAAACCTAGAGCTCTGATACCATTTTCTGTAACACCCCAAGATATTCAGGGTATATTACAGCGTCGTGGATCCCTACATGGGACCCACTAGGCTAGGTGACCAAACACACTCATCGACTCGCGGATTCAACATAATAACACCTCGTCATAAAGACACAAAATGAATATAATCCACCCGGTTCAACCGGTCAAATAACATCACAACCACCCGATGAAAATATAATAGACGACACAGTTAAATCCGAACGATCTAAAGCCCCTGAGTACTCGAGTACTTCTATTAGTTTACAAGACGAAAATCAATCAAAAGATATAAAACAATAAAACAACATTCATGCACAATCATCATGCACGACTATCATCCGCGTACTGGTCAAGCGCCCATTCGTCTCGATGAATCTGACCTGAATTTCATAGAACGAATTTCCCCAAAATGGATCCCCAAAGGAGTTAGCAATTACGCTAGTACAAGTAACCAAATGAACAACTTACACCTTACACATAAAGTCAATGCATGCAATCATGAAAACATCAGTTGAAACACACATTTCCGGAAACGCCAATAATCCAAAACACATTTATAAAATGCACCACAATTAACCGTCGATCCACGTCTCTATGGACCCCTATCGAGACCCCGTCGGATCTAACTCGTAATGGTTAAAAGAAAGCTCATCGATCCACGTATCTGTGGTCCCCGATCGAGACCCCGTCGGATCTAACCCGTAGTGAGCATACACACACACACACATTATTTCTCATGCAATACTACTATGTCAAGAGTGTAAGTTCATAAGGGTACTTGCCTCGATCAAAAGATGATGACACGAACGGAAAAGGAGGATCAAACACGACCGCTAGGAACCGGCGAAACCGAACCTAACGATTCTAAGAATACAATCACAACTATTTCTAAACGAAAACAGAAATGGAATACACCCGAAAACCCGCCTACGATTCATGTATATTCGTACAAGAACAACAACGAGGGCGGACCACAACCAAACCCTCTCGATTACGCAAATACCACGAAACATACCATGAATCCGTAGGAAAACTAAGAATGCCAACAAGATTAATCATATTCATCATGAATTAATCAACAACACGGAACGAATCGGACGAAAACGTGAAAACCCCCAAATCTCCCCAAAATAGGGTTCTACAAGATTAACCTTGATTCAAGAGGTAGAGGGTGATTAGATGATGATAAATCGGTGTTACAGACTCAGATCTTGACTGGATGATGATAAACGCCCCACTCCAAGCTCCCAACCGCTCTAAATCGCCCAACTCTCGGAGAAGAAGTGAAAAGGGAAAGAAATGAGCTGCCCCGGTCAACTCTCTGGTTTTTATAGCCATAGAGTTATTAGCTTGCGCTAATCCTTCAAGGTTAGCGTGCGTTATCGGTCAAAACCCCAGTCCGGAAAGCTAACACCCCAGTCTATAACCTATAGTTATGGACCGTTAGCGTGCACTACCAAGAATTAGCGTGTGGTAATAGCCTCCCGGTAGCGCATGCTATCGGGCCATAACGTGCACTACTTGGACACCTAACCGAGTCCAGAAGCATACTGACCAGTACTAGAATATCGCATTAGCGCGCGCTACTGGAAACCTAGCGCGCGCTAGTCGTCAACAACAACGTGCGCTAGACAAAACGTAGCGTGCGATAATCTATTAGTCCAGAGAACAGAGACCAGAAATAGGTTCACTACCATTGCCGGGCTCGAATCGCTAGCGTGCGCTACTGAAGTATGCTTAGCGTGCGCTACAATACAAAACTTAGCGCACGCTAGGCACACGATAACAACGGTCCCGGAACACCAGAACATGAACGAAACATCAAACGGAACATCACAATACGCATAATAACATACAATGGATATACAGCAACCCCGAAATGGCGGTTTCGAACAACAATTACGAGAATTGGACCGAATAGTAATGGAAAAGCCAACAATTGGGGAATTGAGTAAAATAAATCCGAAAATAAGTATTCCTGAAATTCATATACGATTACAAACGAGCCATCAAAACAAGAAAAATTTAAAATCATGAAAGTGCCGGCAAAAGAAAAATGCGGATATTACATCAAGAGCCTCCAATCTCTCGATCATAGATATCATTTTGAGGACGTGGTCCCCAACCTTCTCACCTTATTTCATCCTTGCACCGAACAGTTGCTTGGATATCTCATATCTAGCAGTTCGACTGTGCTCACCATAAAGCTCGGTTAAGTGAGATAGAATCTGCCTAGCAGAAGTCATTTTCTCATGAGCTCTCTGAAGCTCATTAGACATAGAAGCCATCATATAAGCACGGACTCTTAAGTCATCCTTAATCTATTTTTCGTGGTTTTCAATCTCTTCCTGATTGGCTCTAGTCCGCACTGGAGGCGCTGGAATGTCCGTCTCCAAGACGTATCCCAGTGCCTCTATATTGAGGACATTCATCAGATTGTGGATCCAATCCACAAAGTTAGGTCCGATCAAGGTGTTCTTTTCAAGTAGAATTGCGAGTGGGTTCATTGTCATACTGAGAGTTATGTCTGCATTAAGTATGACAGATTAATTAGTGACTCGTTCAATTATGATCTGAGTATATAATTAAGGTCTTTTCTATTCTTATTACCCAGCTCCCACTATTTTTATCGAATAACACACTCCCATGTGAAATCCAGAAGTATCGTTCGCTCTACTTCATAGTGGTGATCGAGTTATCTATAAATCTTAATAGAGGGCAACCGAACAGGTTTCTGGTCTATTAATTTTTATAAAGTGGTGTCCAACACCAACCCATCTAATGGATGATTCGATCTTATTTTTCCCCTTGTTCACTCCCCTCAACCTGTACGGTTTCTATGGTTCGTGAACAAGTTAAGTTTATACCATCAACGCAAATCAGTTTCACAATTGAATCTTATCCCGCAACCGAACGGGTTTCTAGGTATAAAATTTACTCCTACCGAAGTCATCCAGTGCGCTCTCCGTAGTTTATCCATCCTCCCCGAATGACTACCCCGATAACTCGGAAGCATAGGACATCCGGTTTGGATTTCAATTTTCCAAAAGCTCGATGGAGGGAAGGAAAACCTTGAAACCTTTTAAATTTGATAATTTTTCGTGGGAGAATTTTTGCGGTTAATGTTATGTTGTGTCGAGAATTATACTCCTCGACCGGTTATTGCCTCAGAAACCAAGCGACCGTGCCGGAGCCTAGCATCTAAGGCAGTTATGCCAACCGAAGGTCCCAGGACAAGTCCCGGTGCCAAGCGATCGACATCTAAGACGATCGTCTCTCGGTACTTGGCGATCGACTCCTGGTGTCCGACTAGCAGACGATCATCTCTCGGCACTTGCCGACGCCAACCTCTGGTGACCGACCAATGCCGACCTCTAGTGACCGACCAATGACGACCGCCTCATGCCGCTCGAAGCCGATGATCATCCAGTCGGCAAAGGCTGAAGCTCAGGACAGAACCCACGTGCAGTGCCAAGACAACATCCGCATTTCACGGATCATTGACCACAGCCTGTCAGCATCTTTCCACCAGCCGACAGGCCCGCCGAAAGGTGTCAGTAGGACCGCCCATGACAGCAACTCAAGACGCGTGCCGGCTCCTCATTGGACCGCACAACTGGCTGCCAGCAGCAGCCGCAAGCTTTAGGCAGACATCCCATGTGACTTGAAGACGATCGCCCCATTATTATATTGGACGAAAGGCGATCGCCCGCCAGGAAACAAGGCATCTCTCCTCCTATAAATAGAAGGCTGCCTGCACTTGGAAAAAGGGCTGCTTCTTAAGTAAGAAGTTCAACACACAACTTGGCTTTCCTACTCTTGGCAACAGCTATCTCTCGGTTCCTTCTTCTCTCTCAGCATCTCCTACATGTAAGACGTCGGCAGAGAGCAAGAACACCAAAGCTTCGCTCAAGAGCTGGATAAATAGGGTCTTTTACACTCATTGTATTTAGATTCTCACATTAATACTTGTATCCACGAATATTTGTATTAATAACATCTCGCGAGAGCATTCAAGCCCGGGCCTAACAAACCCGGCAAATCTTGTGTTATTCGCACCCCCTCGGACGTGCTCTCGCAATTTGCTGTTGCTCGATGATTCCAGCAATATCTATCTTCGGATAATATTTCGGGCAACAACATGTTACACTTTGCATATTAATTTATTTAAGCGCGTTTGCGCATTCATACCATATGAATAAACATTCACAACTTAGTCGCTACCGACATGTAGTTCATGGACCGTTCCAGAATCAGAAACTCTGTAATCTAATTACAAGTCTTCGGTCTTGAATCTTCGTCTTCTCGAATGGATCTTCTTCCGGTCTTCGTCATTACATATAAATTTTACATTGAAAAATTGCAT
The DNA here is from genome assembly GCA_033398695.1 of Orobanche coerulescens. NCBI lineage: Eukaryota > Viridiplantae > Streptophyta > Magnoliopsida > Lamiales > Orobanchaceae > Orobanche > Orobanche coerulescens. Next base: position 69,015,864 of record CM065809.1, read on the forward strand.
CCTAGATACAAATTCTAGTAAAATAAATAGGCTCAAAACGGCCTTTACAACCCAATCGAATAAAACCGAACGATTCAAAACTAGGTCCATGAACCACATCCCCATTCAAAAGCATTCATCCAATAAATACTAAATAAATAGATTGTATGTAGATTACATTGATCTAATCAATGTATATTATCAACAATAAATAGAATTGATCCAATCAATTTAACAATAATCGACGATTTAATTTTCGTCCGTAGTGAACCCTTAAAATATTTTCTTTGAATTCCCCCTCATCAAAAATTCCAAATTAATGATTTTTTAATACTAGAAAAATCAATTATCGAAAAAGTACTGAAAAACGAGACCCAGTGCCCGACAGCCTGGAAGCTGCCAAGCAGCACCAGGCACCATGCTCAGCAGCCTACATGACACTCTCGGCTGCCAACAGCTTGCACTCGGCAGCATACAGCAAGCGCTCGGCCGCCTACAGGACACCCTTCGGCATCCTACAGCAAGTGCTCGGCCGCATACAGCACGCGGTCGGCCGCATACATCAAGCGCTAGGCCGCATACAGGAAGCATTCGGCCACAAACAACATGCGCTCGGCCGCAGACAGGAAGCGCTCAGCCGCAGACAGCACGCACTCGGCCGCGACTCGGCAGCTATATGATATATCGTCTAACGATTGCATACAGCTCGTTTTCGGGCAAATTTATGAAATCATGTTATTCCTGATCTATATATTATTAATATAAATCATATTAATAAGAAAAAAACTGATTTATACCATAACATAAAATCACGAAAAAACGATACTACGACGAATAATAAAATATCTACGATTATCAAAGTGCTTCTAAATCACAAAACGACCATTCCAAATGCTAAATATCGCATATATGATTGCAAGACCTCGCTCCGATATCACTGTTGGGATTCGGTGCCTAAAACGAAGGCCCAGCGGAAGCGGTAAAATGAAAATTAATTTGATCTGAATCCCTACGAGGATCGATCAAGCTACGTATATATAAATATAAAATAAACAAAGGAAGATTCGAAATCATACCCTTGTAGTCCGTTGATTAAATGGTATTCTTCTCTTGAGCGATTCCTGTAATACCACCGGTATTTCATGCTTAATTACCTTGTACAATGTGATTTCTTGTAATGTGATGCTGTTTTTCTTTATTTATTTATTTCATTAAATGCTATACAACTGTGCGATGTGGATGAAATGGTGGTGACACGCCTTGACGCCGTTGGACAATCGTCGGTGCGAATATGACGGTGGCCAACGTATTGTTCCCCGATAATTGTTGATGAGTGGAAAGGATGGTCACTCCGAGATGGTTAAAATGTGATATGTGGCTAAGGGATTGAACGTCTAACATACATTATAGTATATGCATTACGTACGCTAAAGTTGATGTGTTATGTACGTTAACGTAACTCGATTATGTACATAACGGTTGAGTTGGTCTCCTGACCAGAATCTTCCTTTTGACGCGGATTGAGCTACTTTCGGCGGGCTAGAAGACAAACGAGTCAACTCCTCATAACGTACACTATCCTCCAAGATTAGCGTACGCTACAGTCTGGAGACTTACAAACATAAGAAAGACTTACGTATGTAAAAGATGGGAACATTTCAGTCAGTGGCCTCTGGACAGCCTTTATGTACGTTAACCATTGCATGTATCATACGTAATACGCTTTACATACGTAAATCCTTGAACGTTAACGTACGTTAACGAGATCGAGTGTTATAAAATAACACTCCCACCTTTATTTCTCCCGACCCAAAACTTGAAGTGAAGCACTCTTGAACCTTTTCCACAGCCCTATACTCGATTCTTGGAATACACTTGAATTAACATAAAGGAGGTGATTTCTAAGCTCTGGTGAAGATTATCTAAGTCATTCGACCCATTCCTCGTTTATCCTCGTGGCTCTTGTTGATTTGTCATCTCTCCTCATTGTTCTTCATCTATTAAGGTAAGCCTATCAATCCTAGGAGTAATCTCTTCAATATTGTTGATTATTACTTGTTAGATTATGGGTACCTGGGTAGATTTTGCTAAATCTCGTAGACAATCTAAACGGACGAACTTGTAGTAATTGGGGTTATCATTGTTTGTATATTTCATTTTCATACAACTCGTTGTAACAATCACATGTGAGAACTTCCGTCTCAATTTACATTTGGATTATATAAACTCGACGAATTAATTGTAGGAGAATTTCGCAGGAATCCATCACTATTTGATAAACTAGTCGTAACCTACTCTTGCCATGTGATTATCAACGCTAAATTAACTTGGGGAATTAATTCGATAGTATTAATGTCATTGAGAATCAAACGCCGAAATCATTGTGTTAAATGGTAATCCACCGATTAAAGTACTCAGAATAGAGAATTGAATTAGAAGTTATGAGATTCGATTATGCTATAGTCGTTTGTTGCTAACCGAATGATGATTGATATAATTTTGTTGAATAAACCGATATAGCTAACGTTAACCATAGAATTGAACGACATAGTGGTACGTATTGCTTGTGAACTTAGAAGAATGATGCTAGTGTTGGCAATTAAGACTACGTTAGGAACCCGATTAGGGAAGGGAAGGGAGACTAGATCTATTCATCGTAACTCATACGAGGTGTTAATTGGATATTACGTGAGTAGGTTAAACTCGATCGGGCGTGGAGATCCCAGTTATCATAAGGCACCTACCATTGGATCAAAGGCAAGTGAAATCTTGCTCGAGAAATGCTAATATAAGTGAATGTTTGTATTCATCAATGTGCCATTGTTGATAAATGCCGACGGTTGTCTTTCTCCAAGAATGTGTTATAAATGGGCCGATGTGTTGGGGATAAAACCTGTATGGTACCAGTGTGGAAATGTGTTAGGGGATAAGACCCAGATTGGGCACCTACGTTCTGGGGTATTCCCATGTGGATACTTTCGTGACCTTTGGTTGCGACATTGGGGTTTATGTGATAAAAAGAGAAGGACAACGTCGGTCGTGTGGTGAAATATTTTCTGTTGGTTATGTGGCACTATGTTTGGTAAGATTGTGTATATCGTTGCTAATAATTGTAATTAGTATGCATTCTCTGACCCTGGCTACCTGGCACAATTTGTCATGCCAGGTAAATTTGTTGATCATGTGCAGGACATTCCCGAGGGGTCCGGCCAAACTTGAACGATGTTGGAATAAACTCTTGCCGCTGCTTAAATTAAATTTGATCTTTAAAACATCCATTATGTAATACTCGAACTTTGAATTGTGTTTCTTCTTAAAACCTTTCGGCTCATGATATGTAACCGTGGACTTATCGTTTATTTGCAATTTCTTTAAAAGTCTATTTACTAAACTAGCCTTGTGGGTCCCACACGGGATTCACGGCACTGTAATACCTCGGGAGATTTTGAGGGTGTTACAGAAAATGGTATCGGAGCAACGGCTCCTGGTTTAAATAAAATTTCTCCTAATTTTGAAAGTTATTCCAGTCCAACACCCCAAGCGACCGTAACTACTCGTGGGAATGCAAAGTAAGTGATATGTGTATTTTCTGTCTGGATACTCATTTAATTGTATACTGTGGAACTGGCTTTAGATTAATAATATCAGTAATGGCACGCCGAGGAGCTAGGAGGGTGGTGAATGATGCTCAGGGTTCCGCCACAAACCTTGATGGGGACAGGAACACTGCCGAGATCCATCCTGCTGGAGACCAGCCACCACTAATTAATCAAAACGATCAGGAGGCGGAATGCCAGAATAACAACCCAGGAGGCATGGACCCGACTTTCATTCAGGTCCTTGCCCAAGCTATCACCATGGGAATTGCTCAGGTCAACCAGGTGGAACGCATACCGGTGATTAATGTGGAGAAAAACACAGAAATAGACCGATGGTTGGGGGAGATGTTGAAGGCTAGGCCTCCATTGTTTGACAGGGCGGGGGAGAAACACGTGGACGACTAGATTTCTGAAATGGAGACTGCTTTCAATGTAATCGGATGTCCATAGAACCAGAAGGTGCCACTCTCGGTTAATCAACTTTGTGACACTTCTGCCCGCTGGTGGAGAATTTACAGGCCAGAGGATCGAGTGCTCAGGTGGACCGAATTTGCCCGACTACTGCGGAGCGAGTACTGTTCCAGATCATCCCGAACTGCTCGTGCACGAGACTTTTTCAGTTCCGGACCACAGAATATGCCAGTACCAGAGATCATTCGGGCCTACCGAACCGAGCTAAGTTACATCTCGCAGATGGTTCCATCAGAAGATCAATGAATATTCCACCTTGCACAAAGGTTGCTGGAGGATGTACAATGCTATGCCGCCGGATTCCACTGCACGACTCTGAGGGCGTACCAAGACGTGGTCATAGCATATGCCGGTACTGTTGTTAATACCGACACTGGGCATAACTCAAAGAAGCAAAAGACATCGGTTCAGTCAGGGAGTAGCAACAAGATGAACTCGGGGCCCGTATCTTCTTTTAAGTCAACAGTTTCGTACCAATAGAAGGGTGCATCTGATCTCCCTTACCATAGGGACTACTTCAATTGTGGCATGTCCGGACATACTAAGGATTGGTGCTAGAAGACAGCTACCAAATGTTTCACTTGCGGAAGGAGTGGACACATGTCTCGTTACTGCTAGCGGGCCAATCCCACTCAGAACTCAGCTTCTCAACCGAGTCAACTAGGCTCTGTGCAATCCCCCAGGACGCCCGTCGTTTCCAACTACCGATCTCCATACCATCATACTCAACCACCGCCACACGGTGCCGGACGAGGCCGTGGGCACAGCGGTGGTACTTCATCCTTTTCGGAGTCAGTGTCGTCCCGTATATTTGAGTTGAGGGCTACGGATAGTCAGTCCGCGCCAGCTATCTCAGGTACTCTTCTTGTTAACTCTTAGCCAGTGCATGTACTATTTAATACCGGAGCCACACATTCGTTTATATCTGTGGAATGTATTGAATGTTCAAATCTTGCTTGTGTGCCTAGTGAATCCTTTACCGTTAAACTACCTGAGGGTAGTAGAATAGGTGGCGATCTAATGGTTCGAGACTGTCAGATCTGCATCAACGATCATAGTTAGACCGCTAATCTTATGGTTTTCCCGCTTCAGAATGAAGATATCATGTTAGGTATGGACTGGATGCCACTGCACAGGACGATCTTAGATACCTACCACTTGACTATTTCCATCACGGATCATGACGGTTCCACACATGTCATCAGAGGACGAGAACACTTCAGTACGAAAGGGTCTCTCAGCCTTCTTGCATCGGAAGTCTCCTGCAACTCTCGAAGGAAGTACTATTGGTGTTATGTTCTTCAGGAGGATACTTCTCAAATACGATCGCAACCATTCCGGTGGTGAATGAATTTCCAGACGTCTTTCCCGATGAACTACCAGGACTGCCACCGCACCGAGAAGTTGACCTCTCCATCGAACTTGAGCCGGGGACAAGACCTATTTCCAAAGCTCCTTACAGGGTGGCACCAGCCAAGATGAAAGAATTAAAGATACAACTCGAAGATCTGCTGGAGAAAGGATTGATCCGCCCGAGCACCTCGTCGTGGGGCGCGCCCATACTTTTTGTTTAGAAGAAAGACAACTCTCTACGCTTGTGCATTAACTATAGGGAACTAAATAAGGTTACTATCAAGAATCGTTATCCACTTATCGATGACCTCTTGGATCAATTACAAGGGGCAGTTTGTTTTCAAAGATCGATCTACGGTCCGGATATCACCAATTAAGGATTCGGGAGGAAGATATACCCAAGACTACATTTCAATCGAGGTATGGACATTACGAGTATATCGTGGTATCATTCGGTTTTACTAATGCCCCAACTATTTTCATGGAACTGATGAACAGAGTTTTTATTGATTTCCTCGATAAATGTGTGGTGGTTTTTATCGACGACATCCTGATCTATTCTAGAAGCCGACAGGAACACGAGGAACATTTGAGGCAAGTGCTGAGCGTGTTGAGGCAACACCAACTTTATGCGAAACTTTCCAAGTGCGAATTCTGGATGTCGGAGGTAATTTTTCTCGGACACGTTATCTCGGCAGAAGGCGTCAAGGTCGATACACAAAAGACTGAGACAATAATGAGTTGGGAACCGCCGAAGAACATCAAGGAGGTAAGGAGTTTCCTAGGGTTGGCGGGTTACTATCGAAGATTCGTCGAGGCTTTTTCATGTATCGCTCGACCATTAACGAACCTACTGAGGAAGAGCACCAGATTTGTATGGACTACAAACTGCCAGAAGAGCTTTGATGAGCTCAAGAGTAGGCTGACTACTGCTCCAGTGCTAGTGCTACCGTAGGGAACGGAAGGATTCATTATATACAAGGATGCATCTAAGCATGGGCTGGGGTGTGTCTTCATGCAGAATGACAGAGTCATTGCGTATGCATCCCGACAACTGAAGCCATACGAAGTGAATTACCCGACAAATGACTTGGAGCTAGCCGCAGTGGTGCATGTCCTCAAGATTTGGAGGTACTATCTTTACGGAGTTACTTGCAAGATTTTCTCGGATCATAAGAGTTTGAAGTATATCTTCACTCAGAGAGAATTAAATATGAGGCAGAGGTTCTGGTTGGAGCTAATCAAGGACTACGATGTGGAAATCTCCAATCACCCCGGGAAAGCTAATGTGGTGGCTGATGCTCTTAGTTGGAAAACTACACAAGAAGTGATGGTATCCAGCATAACAATTCAGCCCGAACTGCAGCAAGACATCAGGAGAAGCAGTATCGAAGTATGGATACAACGTAGGTAAGGACAATTGTGCTCAATCAATATACATTCGTCCTTACTAGACGAGATACGTCTAGCACATATGGAGGATCCCGAATTACGTGCGATTGGTGCAAGAATCGAAGGAAGAGATGTTTCCGACTATAAGATCCAGGGTAACTTGGTGAGGTTCAAGAATAGGATCTGTATTCTGCCGAATGACGGGCTAAAGCAAACTATACTGAAAGAGGCGCACTCCACTCCCTATTCTATTCACCCAGGAGCAAGCAAAATGTACAAACATCTCCAACATAGTTTTTGGTGGAAAAATATGAAATGGGAAGTTGCTAAGTTCATCTCCCGATGTATGATGTGCCAACAAGTGAAGATTGAACACTACAGACCAGCCGGAATCATGCAACCCCTACCCATCCCGGAGTGGAAATGGGAGAGCATATCGATGGATTTTGTCACTAAGATACCAACGGCGGTGGGAGGAAAGGATACAATTTGGGTCATTGTTGATCAATTGACGAAATTAGCACATTTCATTCATATTCAAGAAACAACCGGGACAGAGCAATTCGCCGCCATTTTCATCAGGGATATCGTGAGGCTGTATGGCGTTCCCTCATCCATCATTTTGGATAGGGACACCAGATACGTGTCTCGTTTTTGGAAAGCCATCCATAAAGCTATGGGGACCCAAATACATTTTAGCACGGCTTATCACCCTCAGACGGATGGACAGACCGAACGTACGATTCAAACCTTGGAAGATATGTTGAGGGCATGTGTGCTCGATTGGGGTACGGATTGGGCTTGGCATCTGGGATTGGTGGAGTTTTCGTATAACAACATCTAGCATGCAAGCATAGGCATGGCACCGTTTGAGGCCCTGTATGGGCGAATATGTAAGTCGCTGTTATGCTGGGATGATGCTTCTGACACCGTGGTTACCGAGTTAGACCTGATCCAGGAGTCCATTAAGAAGATGTCTATCGTTCGAAAGCACATGCTAGCAGCACAGAGCCGGTAGAAATCTTATGCCGAAAACTGACAGTGACAGTTAGAATTTGCAGTCGGGGATCATGTTTGGGACAAAGTATCACCTATGCGAGGTATCCGATGTTTCGGCCTAAGGGGCAAGTTAAGCCCGAGGTTTATAGGCCCGTTTGAGATATTGGACCGGGTAGGGAATCTTGCGTATCGATTAGCTCTGCCGCCGTATCTGGATGAAGTGCATAACGTCTTCCACGTCTCCCAGTTAAGGAAGTATGTCTATGATCCGAGTCACAAACTCAATTTTGAAGAAGTGGAAATTTCCGATGATGCTACCTTTAGAGAGGTACCGATCGCCATCTTAGATCGACGTATGAAGATATTGCGAAATAAAGCCATACCCCTTGTGAAGTTTCAGTGGTCGCACCATGGCATGGATGAAGCGACTTGGGAAATCGAGTCGAGCATGAAGGAGAGTCATCCCAAGTTATTTTCTTAGTTTTGGGATGAATCTATTTTTAAGGGGGGTGATATGTAATACCACCGGTATTTCATGCTTAATTACCTTGTACTGTGTGACTTCTTGTAATGTGATATTGTTTTTCTTTATTTATTTATTTCATTAAATGCTATAAAATTGTGCGATGTGAATGAAACGGAGGTGACACGCCTAGACGCCGTTGGACAATCTTCGGTGCGAATATGACGGTCGCCAACGTCTTGTTCCCCGATAATTATTGACGAGTGGAAAGGATGGTCACTACGAGATGGTTAGAATGTGATATGTGGCTAAGGGATTGAATGTATAACGCATGTTATAGTATATGCATTACGTACGCTAAATTTGATGTGTTACGTATGTTAACGTAACTTGATTACATACGTAACGGTTGAGTTGGTCTCCCGACCAGAATCTTCCTTTTGACGTGGATTGAGCTACTTTCGGCGCGCTAGAAGACAAACAAGTCAACTCCTCATAACGTACGCTATCCTCCTAGATTAGCGTACGCTACAGTCTGGAGCCTTACGTACATAAGAAAGACTTACGTACGTAAAAGATGGGCACATTTCAGTCAGTGGCCTCTGGACGGCCTTTACGTGTGTTAACCATTGCATGTAGCGTACGTAATACGCTTTACGTACATAAATCCTTGAACGTTAACATACGTTAACGAGATCGAATGTTATAAAATAACACTCCCACCTTCATTTCTCCCGACCCAAGACTTGAAGTGAAGCACTCTTGAAGCTTTTCCACAGCCCTATACTCGATTATTGGCCTCCCATACACTTGAATTAACATAGAGGAGGTGATTTCGTAAGCTCCGGTGAAGATTATCCAAGTCATTCGACCCATTCCTCATTTCTCCTCGTGGCGCTTGTTGATTTGTCATCTCTCCTCATTCTTCTTCATCTATTAAGGTAAGCCTATCAATCCTAGGAGTAATCTCTTCAATGTTGTTGATTATTACTTGTAAGATCATGGGTACGTGGGTAGATTTTGCTAAATCTCGTAGACAATCTAAACGGATGAACTTGTAGTAATTGGGGTTATCATTGTTCGTATATTTCGTTTTCATATAACTCGTTGTAACAATCACATGCGAGAACTTCCGTCTCAATTTACATTTGGATTATATAAACTCGACGAATCAATTATGAGTGTCCGAACACACCCGTACTTGTACCTAATTAGTCTCATGGAGGCACGTTACCGGGTGCATAGTCCATTGTGTCGGTGAACCCTTCACATGACTATCATGTGCCCGACTAAAAATTCCACACATAACCACCCGACCACGCAATATGAACCCAGAAGGTCACAAGAACAAAAGTGACCATGATGAATATCAATGAATAACAAATCGACAAGGGTCAACAATGACTCACCGAGATGAAATAATAATGAAATGAATGATAGCTCACTGAAATGACTGGAACCGTCGTTCCTCGTGAATTGAATGATTAGTTTGATAATTACAAGTCTCGACATGTATGATATATCATGAATAAATTATGAATATGAATGAACAACAACGAAAGGAATGAATATCCTTTTAACCGAGTAAGAATTAACATACCTCAATAGCGGTGATGAAATGTGTTCTCTCGAACAAACGTCCTAAGGAAAATACCGGTCGCTTGAACAACCTTGAATAACGTGATTACCAACAAACGCTCAATATACGTACCAAGCACGATGATAACCAACTCAAACGTCGATACAACAATAATCAAACTCATTGGGGCATTCTAGCGAATACGTTGTAAACATTCTTCCCTTTGGTTACAACCAACCCCCATAATATCGATACCAAACCTCCAAGGAATGATTCAACCCAACAAAACTCCATTAATGACATCAATAATCCAATAGGAAACCACAACTCAAGGTTACGACAATATCAATCGGAAACCCCCAAAATAACCAAAGTCAAACATCAAGGGTTCTAGAAAAATTCCCCAAATATTCATCAAATCCGAAATATACACCAATAAATCCATAGGAATACATGTATCCAAGGTAGGTAATACATTTCTAACATATTCCAACATAATAGCAAGCTTACACGAAGAGATCGGGAGGAAAACATTCAAAATCCGAAATTCTAGATCCAAGAAATGTTTACCTTGATTTGATGTATTGGAGAGGATGAAATGATGATTAATCCGAATTATAAGCTTGAAGATGTTGATAGGTGGATGCAGCTCGAAGAGATCTCTGCAAATCATCCGAAATCAGCGAAAATCATCGAGAAGAGGAGGAGAAATGAGGAAATGACGAAACTGGACTGAACTGTCCTATATATACTGATCCCATATTAGGGCACGCTAAGCCCTGATATTTAGCATGTGGTAGCGGTTAACCGGGCAGTCCAGTGAGCTCTGACTGCCTTGTTAGCATGCGCTAACGCCTTCCCGATACCACGCGTTAACCCACAATGTCAGTGTGCACTAACTGATGTTGATAACCAGCAACTGGAGTCCAGAACCTCCTGTCCTCTGACCTGCTCGCGATAGCGTGCGCTACACCCAAAACTCAGCGTGCGCTACACTTAACACTAGCGCACGTTATGATCCGCTCATAGCGTACGCTATGAATTATTCCATTTCAGTCTAATACCAATTAGACTCTGCCTGATCGACCTTAGAGCGCGCTACACTGATTGTATAGCATGCGCTATCCAAACTACTAGCGCGCGCTACTTACCATTCGTAGCGTGCGCTACTACAACTCAAATTCAGTCCAGTGCCTTCTGGACTGTCTGCCTGAACTACATTAGCGTGTGCTAAAGCTGAGAGGTAGCATGCACTACCCGTACTCAATTAGCGCGTGCTAAGGAGAGTACGTAACGTGCGCTACTCCTCACACACAGCCCACTACAAAGATGACAATGATGATATGTACGGCCCGATTTTCCAACAGGGTTGAATGACGAATAATAACTGATACACAATACAAAATTACTCTGAACGGTGAATACAATGAATGAATATGAATGATGAATGATTATTAATGAGTGAAAAATTACTGAGTGGTGATATACTGAATGATAATGAATGAATTTACAACCGGGTATTACATACACCCCCCCTTAAAAGAGTTTCGTCCTCTAAACTAAGGGTCAAACAAATCGGGATAACTCTTCCGCATACTATCCTCGGTTTCCCAAGTATCCTCTTCGAATCCATGCCTAGACCACTGAATCTTAACCAAAGTAATCGTCTTGTTACTCAACTGTTTGATACGCCGCTCTAAGACTCGTACAGGACGCTCCTCATACGACTGATCATCCGCGATCTCGATTTCATCGAACTGAAGTATGTGACTCGGGTCGGCAACATACTTCCTCAGATGAGAGATGTGAAACACATTATGAATTTGGCTCAACGTCGGAGGTAAGGCCAATCGATAATCCAGACTGCCTACTCGATCCAAAATCTCAAACGGTACAATGAATCTCGGACTCAACTTCCCCCGTTTTCCGAAACAGAAGATACCTCGACTCAGGGATACCTTGACCAATACGTGGTCACTTGTCTCGAACTCTAGTGGTCAACGACAATTATCTGCATATGATTTTTGTCGACTCTGAGCGGTCAACAAACAACTCCTCATCAAAGCTACCTTCTCACGGGTGGCTATAAGCATATCGGGATCAGTGCCAATTGATTCTAATAAGTCATATCAACACAAAGGAGATCGACAACGATGACCGTACAAGGCCTCGTAAGGTGTCATCTTAATCAAAGCATGCCAACTATTATTGTACGTGAGCTCGATCAATAGTAGTTGGGCTTTCCAATCGTCTTTCCAACCAAGGACACATGCCCTCAACATGTCCTCCAATGTCTGAATAGTTTGCTCTGACTATCCATCGGACTGAGGATGAAAAGCTGTGATGAGATTAAGATGAGTTCCCATAGCACGATGAACTTATTTATAGAATTGTGACACGAATCGCCCGTCACGATCATAAATGATACTCTTAGGAGTATCGTGCAATCTCACGATCTCTTTGATGAACAACTGGGCAAGTCTCTTGGGACACCACATATTTTTAATCTCGAGGAAATGATTTGACTTCGTTAAACGGTCCATAATTACCCAAATTATATTCATGCCACGACGACTCATCAGCAAACTTGTGATGAAGTCTATAGAAATATCTTCCCACTTCCACTCTGTAATAGGGAGAGATTTTAACATACCCGCTGGTCGCTGATGTTCTATCTTGACTTGTTGACAGGTTAAACATCTCGAAACAAATTCTGCAACTCTCACTTCATATTACTCTACCAGTAATTTTGTTTCAAATCTTTGTACATCTTGCTAGACCCCGGATGAATGGAATAAGGGGTAGCATGAGCTTCTCTCAAAATCGAGTTTTTCAACTCGTCATTCGCCGGTACGCATAACCGTCCATCCTCGTGGACCACAAATCCAGGGGCTTTCCCCTGATCCACATCATCTCGAATGCACAACAAAGATGGGTATGAACCCTGATTTACTCTGATCGCCTCCTCGAGTGGCGATTAAATCTCTATCATGCAAAGTTGCCCTTGCACTCGCTGTAACCAGACCTCGATCTCGGGTCTTAGAAATTCTTATTGAAGTTCCTTCTGAACAGTCAAATGAGCAAGCATTTGCTCCTGAACGGACTTACGACTCAAGGCATCGGTGACAACGTTCGCCTTACCCGGGTGGTATTAAATCTCAATATTATAATCTTTGATTAGTTCCAACCACCATCTCTGTCGCATATTTAACTCCTTTTGAGTAAATATATACTTCAAACTCTTATGATCGGTGAAAATCGGACAGGTGACGCCATAAAGGTAATGACGCCAAATCATCAATGCGAAAACCACGGCTGCTAGCTCCAGGTCGTGGGTTGGATAATTGACCTCGTAAGGTCTAAGTTGCCACGAAGCATAGGCAATCACTTTCCCATTCTACATTAATACACATCCAAGACCGTGTCCGGATGCATCACTATAAACCACGAATCCTTCCGTCCCTTGCAATAAAGAAAGGAGAGGTGCGAAAATTAAACGGCTCTTGAGTTCTTCAAAACTCTTTTCACACGCATCAGACCACGTGTATTTCTTATCCTTCCGCAAAAGGTTCGTCATAAGTTGAGCGATTTTATAAAATCCTTCCACAAATCGCCTGTAATATCCTGCTAATCCGAGAAAGCTTAAGATTTCCTTAACATTCTTCGGAGTTTGCCAATCTCGGATAGCCTCCATCTTCGAAACGTACATGAAGATATAAATTCACCACTAGAAGGGGGGTTGAATAGTGGTAATGCGGAATATCGAACTTTCTCACGAATAAAAGAAAATAGTGCGGAAAGTAAAAGACTCAAATATTTATAGAGGTTCGGCAACTTGCCTACGTCCTCTCTCCGACTTATTTTTCTATTGGCTCAAGAACAACCACACACTTGACTCATCTTCGATTGGTCCGAGTACAACAACTGTTACATCCGCTTGTCTTCTATTGGTCCAAGCTCAACCACTCTCAAAATAAACTTTGTTTATCTAGTGTTCTATCGGAACTAGATAATCCTTACTTTACGAATATTGGAGTGTAATCCTAACAATGCCGGATCAAAGATCCTAATAACACCGGATTAGTGACTCTTAATTCGTTTCTATTACGCTCAAGTATGAGTGATGCAACACTCACAACCAATGAAAAGAATACAAAGTATAATAGATATTACAATGTGAATCACTCTTGTATTTTTTCTTCTCACAACTTAGAATGTAGTAATCAGTAGTAATTTGAGCTCAAGAATGCTTTGAATGCTTGAATGCTTAAAGTTGTGTGTTGAGATACCCAAATGATATAGGTATTTATAGGCTTCAGTCCTTCTTTGAATTCTGACATTTTTATTATTAGCGTGCGCTAATAGCACTTCTGTAACGTGCGCAAACGGCCTCTAACTTTGACTGATCTGAACGGTCATAATAGACTGTTCCAACGGTAAAACTATATAGCTTGTGAGCGCTAGTCATTCCAAAGTAGTGTGCGCTAACGTTACGTCTTCAACTTTGACTGAGATGTGTTGGTTTGTCTCCCCAACGTCTCTTTTCCAATAGCTAAAAATGTACTTAGCGTGCGCTAGCAATTATGCATAGCGTGCGCTAGTATTATTTAATATCAGCTTTTCCAGATTTCACGGATCTTCTTTGACTTCTTCGTTCCAACGGGTAGAATATCCAATGGCAGAATTTTGACTGATTTAGCATGTGCTAATGTGTATAATGTAGCGTGCGCTAATCCAACTTCCAGATAACGTACGTTAGCCTGAGTAACATACATAAGAGCTTCCACATTTGAGTTCAGTGGCTACTGGACTACCAAACATATTTCTGGTAGCGTGCACAAGATTTTACTTGTAGCGTGGGCTAATTCTTGGTAATAGCGTGCGTAAATCTTCGTACGTAGCGTGCGCAAATTATGTCCTCTTTCTTGTCCAGACTTCACTGTCCTCTGCCTTGAGATGCGATAGTGTGCATTAATAATATGGTATAGCGTGCGCTAATATTGGTATTTTAGCGTACGTAAAAAGTGAAGCTTTTGCGTGCGCTATCCGTCAGGTAGGTTCCGACTAGACTGCAGCTAAGTTGACTTGACTGTATATATGCCTCGATAGCGTGCGCTACTGTGAAACATGTAGCGTGCTCTAAGACCAGTTTTCTCCTTCAATATAACAGCTTGCTGAGATCGATTTTATTAAATGTTTTGAATGAGAATATCATCAAAATACTTTTTGAGTCAACAATCTCCCCCTTTTTGATGATGTCAAAACATTTAATATATTCCTGCAAAAACCATTGTAAAAAAAAATTCGAATCAAAGGATTTGTTCGATATGTTAGTACGTTCGGTTTTTGGGGTGTTTTCTCCCCCTTTTTGACAGAAACAAAAAGGAACTCCCCCTGAATTATTGCAGATTTAACAAATTATGGTAGAGAACATATTATCAAAACAAAACAAAACAAAACACCACAGCGAAACTAATTCAATGAGCATTTTATTAAGGAAAATAATTCAAGCATTACATAACCATCAAGACACAAGGCATCACAAACAAATGAAACAAAGTTTGCAACAATGAGAATCAAAGTCCTAAAAACTAGGATGCTTGGTCAGATGAAGAGGAAGGGAGCGGAAAGGATGGATGAGTGAAATGAATAAAATCCTCGAGCATCCCGCGAACTCCCTTAACTTCCGAACGAAGAGAGCGGACATCTTCACGTATTTCCATTTGAGAGGTTTCAATACTACGCATACGTGCTATGAGGTCACTCTTCTCTTCCTCGGTGATTGAGTCCTTCATTGGTCGTTTTCCTTTTATTTTTGGGTTATGAACAAATGTTCCGGTTAGCAATTCTCGAAGTGTGTGAGGTCTTCGATGGAGCACACGTTCGGACGGAGTCGGTGTTCGCGTCCCTTTCGGCACATGGTCGTCTTCCCGAAGATACGAGAATAACACCCAACCTCTATTAACCGTTTCAACATAGTGCATTACCTTGAAGGTGAGATCACTAATCTCGTGTCCTCGAGACACCGGAACCGATGCCTCACTTGACAAATCGACACGGAAATGACGGAAGATCACAGTGAGAATGGAACCGAATGGGAGCCCTGACTTACGCGTTCTCATCGAATAATATTTCGAGTGAAATGAGTCTCCTTTCGCCTTCATCCAATTCAAAACAATTGCGGTGAAATCCACTTTGTCGTCTTTCAGTACCCGGTACACCACGTGTTTGTCAACGCCGACGAGCTTGTGTTGCGTGTTCACCTTTGGCATCAAGCATTTAGTGAGTGCAGTCAACAACAACCGGATATGCATACCAAAGTCGTTTGTTTTCGAAAACTTCATCGGTAACTTCGATGACAGCCTTCGAACACAAGAAGTTGGCAATCTCTTTCCTGGATACGTCCGATTCTTCATCAATCGACTTCCCACTACAAGCAAAGTCGTCCTTCGACGGTCCAAATAACTCGTGAAGGATTTCCGACGAAATTTTCACCACAATACCATTCACCAAGCTATTGAGAACGACTCCACCAAAAGAACCATCACCGTCTCCCAAATGAAGATTAGCATAAAACTCCCGAACACAAGAAGGATAAATAATCTCTTTGCATTCAACGAAACGAGCTATGCCTAGGGCTTCAAAAAATTCATAGATATTTACCTTTGCTCGTTCGAGACTTCCGAAATTGAAGAAGTAACAATCGGTTAAGTGTTCTTGAGGTAGGATTTTCGAAAACACTTTGAAGGCGATATAGGACATAAACCGAGATGTATCATACTCTGGTTCTCGGGTACGTTTAGTGTTCTTGTAAGCCTTATCCGTGACTTTTATACCCTTGCTCGACATGAATGAGATAGGAATTGAAGGTTTGAAGAGAGATTTAGGTCGGATTTTTCGGTTTTGAGCAGAAATCGGCGATATGGGTTCGTCGGAGATGAAAAGGAATTTAGGGTTCTGAAAAGTCTGCTGCTGAATTCTATTTATAGGTCAGAAGATATATGTGTTAGCGTACGTTGTGGAATAAAGGTAGCGTACGCTAGGATTGAAGTGAAATTTTACTGGACTGTCCAGTAGCAGATGCCGAAAATAAGAAATTTTAGTTAGCGCACGCAATATCAGTGTGGTTAGCGTACGCTATCGAAAGAAATTTGTCCAGGGGTAAGGGATTAGCGCGCGTTAAATAGGTAATGCTAGCGTGCGCTAGCGAATGGAATGATTCAAAGAGATTGATTTCTCGAGTAGAAAACTAATTTCAAAAATTGTCAATATGTCCCATACCAAGTTGCAAACGAATAGAATTAAATGATTCTTCGGGAAGAGGTTTTGTAAAGATATCAGCTAGTTGATCTTTCGTCCCGACAAAAAGTAAACAGATATCTTTCTTTTGCACATGATCGCATAGAAAGTGATGTCTAATGTCTATATGCTTAGTTCTACTATGCAACACAGGATTTTTGCTCAGATTAATCGCACTAGTATTATCACATAGAATAGGGGTATTTTCAAAATATATGTCGTAGTCGCAGAGTTGATTTTTTATCCATAACACCTGAGGACAGGCACTCCCTGCAGCAACATATTCGGCCTCAGCTGTGGACAACGCCACACTGGTTTGCTTTTTACTTCCCCAAGATATTAGACATGATCCAATAAAATGACACGTACCACTAGTACTCTTTTTATCAATTTTTACATCCGCCGAAATCGGCGTCACTATATGCGATCAAATTAAAGTCCAAGCAAGAGGGATACCATAGACCTAGTCCGATAGTCCCTTTCAAGTAACGAAAAATGCATTTACAAGCAATTAAATGTGATTCCTTGGGATTACCTTGGAATCGAGCACATAAGCATGTAGCAAATATTATGTCCGGCCTAGAAGCAGTCAAATATAGCAAAGATCCGATCATACCTCGATATAATTTTTGATCTACAGATTTGCCATTTTCATCTTTTTCAAGCTTTAATGATGAATACATTGGCGTTGAAATCACCTTGCTACTTTCCATTTTGAATTTCTGTAGGAGATCGTTTGAGTACTTTGTTTGATGAATAAAGATTTCATCTTCGCATTGCTTGATTTGAAGCCCGAGAAAGAATGTTAATTCTCCCATCATACTCATCTCGAACTCTCCTTTCATAAGATTAGAGAAATCTTGGCACGATGATTCATTAGTAGCTCTAAATACAATGACATCAACATAGGTTTGGCAAACAAGTATATCATTATTCAATATTTTCACAAACAAGGTATTATCGACTTTACCTCTTTTATAATCATTTGCAATTAAAAATTGACTTAAACGATCATACCATGCTCGGGGTGCTTATTTCAACCCGTAGAGTGCCTTGTTGAGCTTGTAGACGTGATCCGGAAATTGATGATCTTCAAAACCGGGAGGTTGCTTGACATAGACTTCTTCTTGAATGTAGCCATTCAAGAATGCACTTTTCACATCCATTTGAAATAGTTTGATCTTTTTGTGGGTGGAAAATGCACATAACAAACGGATGGCTTCGAGTCGAGCTACGAGAGCAAAACTTTCTTCGTAATCAAGGCCTTCTTCTTAATTATTCCCTGGAGCGACCAAACGAGATTTATTTCGAATTGGGTAACCATATTCGTCAGTCCTGATTTTGTGCACCCATTTAGTTCCGATAATTGTTTTATCTTTAGGAGCGGGAATTAAATTCCATACATTATTGTGCATGAATTGTACAAGCTCCTCTTGCATTGCCATCACCCAACTTTCATCATCAAGAGCCTCGGATATATTCTTGGGAACTATTTCGGATGCGAAAGCACAATGAGCCATATATTCGGTGGTTCTCCTTCGGGTTTGAACACCATCTTCAATGTTTCCAATCACAAGATCTTTTGGATGGTCTTTGATGTGCCTCCAATCTTTCGGTAGACTCTCAATTGTCTTCTTTTGAATTTTTGAAATTTTCTCCATTTCGTTTGGGGGATGAGAATCCGGAAAATACCTGTATCATCAAAATATTCTACCTTTCTCGGGGGTGAGATCATATCGTTGAATTTAGCATGAATGGATTCCTCAACTTTATTTGTTCTAATGTTATAAACACGATATGTTTTGCTATTTGTAGCATAACCAAGAAATATACCGGAATCGGATTTAGCATCAAATTTCCCCAAGTTATCCTTACCATTGTTTAGGATAAACACATTGCAACCAAAAGGATGGAAATACAATATATTTGGATTTTTGCCCTTCCATAATTCATACGGAATTTTAAGGTTAGTTCTACAAACATGAACACGGTAATCACATAACATGCCGTAAAAATTGCTTCGGCCCAAAAGTATTGTGGAAGAGAGTATTCATTAAGCATAGTCCTTGACATTTCCTCCAAAGATCGATTTTTCCTTTCAACAACCCCATTTTGTTGAGGTGTTCTAGGAGCCGAAAATTATGATTAGTACCATATTTGTCACATAAAAGCTCAAACGGAGTGCAATCAAATTCACCTCCGTGATCGGTGCATATTGAAATTATAGAAAGATTTTTCTCATTTTGCACCAAACGACACCATTTGGAAAACTCGAAAAATGTGTCATCTTTATGAGCAATAAACCTAACCCAAGTAAAACGGGAATAATCATCAACAATGACCAAAGTATAAAGCTTACTATTTAGACTAACATATCTAGATGGTCCAATTAAATCCATATGCACAAGTTCAAGAATACGGCTAGTGGAAACCTCGAATTTTGGTTTGAAAGATTCTCGAGTGTCTTTCCCTTTTATGCATGATTCACACAAATGCTTTCTATCAAACTTGAGTTTGGGCAATCCACAAACAAGGTCGTGTCTTGATAAAATGGAAATGATAGGTAAAGATGTATGCCCCAATTTTCGATGCCATAAATATGCATTATCATACAAAGTAATAAGACATTTTTCATTGAATGAACTTTTATCATTAAGATCAACAATATAAATGTTTCCACATCTCAAACCGATGAATGCAATTTTATTATTTCAAAATGCCGTGCAATGCGTTTGTTCAGAGAGAATTTTAAAACCTTCATCGCAAAGTTGTGAAATGCTAAGTAGATTATGATGCAAACCTTCAACAAACAATACTTTGTTGATAGAGGGAGAAGGTTCCTTACCGACTTTTACCGATTCCCTTAATTTTTCCTTTTCGGTTGTCACCGAAAGTCACATGTGTTGACGTCCGATTTGGTCAACGTCACGTGTGCTGATCTGGACGAATGGATCGAAGCCACGTAGAAAATAAAATAACAAAAAGGAAGGTGTTTGATCACTAAATTTTATTAATGACCTTTTTGATAGAATAGAGCCGGGCCGAAAATATTTTGGCCCGTCCGTTTTGCTGGTGCTTGTTAATTACAAGTCTTATCCTTTTCTCTTTTCTCTCTTTTTCTCTCTCTATATCCTTTTTTCCGCTCTTTTCCAAAAGTCCCTTTTATTGTACATTCACCTGGCATATATATAGGCAATGTCAGTCATTCGTGAGATGACAGCAGGAAGATTCAGGTGAATATGCTGATGACATTTGTCACAGTGTGGTGACTTCTTCGACATGTGTCACCCTCTTAAGTTTGCTTTGGGAAGGGACATGACAGCCCTCTTTTATTGTCCTGTCTGCCTGTTCTTCGGGCTTTTGGGCGATACTTATCTGTTGCGACCGACAACAGGGTTGGCCCTCGAGCTTCCCGCTACTCTGGTCGGTCTTATTCATGATTATGGTTCGATGCGTATTCATATAGGGTCTGCTCGGTCCTTCTGGTCCGGATTCCGGGTCGGCTCTAATGTCTCTGCCCGGTCCGGCTTTTTGTGAGTTCGAGAGACAATCGGGTCTATGACCGGTTCGGCTCCAGGATCTGCTCGGCTGGTTGGCTGCCTGGAGCGCTTAAGTGGATGCCAAGATGGATCGACTACCAACAAGGGCCCCCGAGTCCAGGGCGGTGCCGGGTTGGCCGGTGCTGGAATCATTTCAGATTGAGGTCGATCCGGTTTGGGGGTGGATAAGATCTCTTGAAGGGACGTATCTTTGAGAGTCGTGTCGATTTGACTTCGAGATCTTCAAGAGTCATAGTGAGGGGGACGCGTGGCGGGACGTAATTCATTGCGGTGTCTCACGCGTCTTTGATCTTCGTGATGATTGTGAATCGCCGCTTCATGTGCTTTCGTATTTAATGCCCCTGTTTCATCCTATAAATATAGAGAGCCTTCTTCCCTATTGCTTCTTTCGCCATTTTTACGTGTTGTTGCAGAGAAAGATTTTTTTCAGCAATATTTCTTCTTCTCCGATTTCACAGACTTTTCCGGTAAGCTTGCTTTTCCTCCTTTTTTTCCTATTTTATGATGTCGGAGCGGAGGGATACGGCGGAGGAGTTGACTGTGTCTCCGGACCGCACGGGAGTGGCGGATCTGTCGATGGGTGATGCTTTCGTTGACTGGAGCGATGAGGATGGCGGCGAGGTCGCAAGATCGCCGGATTCTGGAGATGCAGATTCTGGAGACGTGGAGGTGGTGACGCCGTTGACGGCGGTTGGTGAGACTTGGGCCTGGGTTCGGCCTCGGCCGTCTCCTTTTGTTGAGGCGGAATGGGATTCGGCCTCGATACGCAGCACAGTCACCGATGGGCAGTTGGAGGCTTGGCGGGGGCGATTTAAGATACCCGCGGTGGTGCGGATGTTTGTTCTGGATCCAGAGGAGAGACCTCACACCGCTCCTGTCGGCTGCACGGCGGTGTATTACCGCTCCCTGTTGTCCGGGCTGAGGTTTCCTCTTCCGTTGGTACTCTCCCGGTGGTTAAGGCAGTGGGGTCTTTGTATTGCCCAAATTCATCCGAATTCTTGGGCTCGGATGGTGGGTCTTTTGATTCTTTTCAGTCAACATGGATGGACCGAGCCCAGTTTTGAAGAGATAATCAGTCTCTTCCTATGGAGGTCGGTCGGCCGATCCGGTTACGCCGGTTTTACTTGGACCCCGCACGCGATGTATAAAGAATTGGTGGATGTGCCGGAGACCATACATAGTTGGAAAGAACAGTGGTTCTATGTAGGGGGGCCGTGGATGAGCTCGGTTGATGAGTGGGAACCTGGCATAATAGACGCCGAGCTTTGGGTCCCAGAACACTTCATTGCTAAAATGAGTAAGTGTCGTGTTCTTTATTGCTGTTCCTTTTTTGTCTAACGCTCATAATTTATTGTTTGTGCAGAACGTATCCCGGCTTCAGAGACCTCCTACTTGTTCGACGACCGGGTTGAACAGCTCTTGGACCTTCCTGTTGATCGGAGGAAGTCATATCTTCTGGTTACTGAGGATAATCTTTGGGCTGCGGGACTTCGATCAACTAACCCGAGCATAATGTCTTCGTCAGGTAGCTCCTCTTTCTTTCTATCTTTTTTTTTTTTAACACATCTTCCTTATCCAGTCCCTAGGGGCAGGAGTACGTCGGGACGGAAAGAGACGCCTGTGCAGCGGGTGGCGCGGCTGGCTGCCGAGGCCGCCGAGCGTAGGGAGCGCGCGGGCAACCGGAAGAGAGTAGAGGCCGGGCCTGAGGATAGCGTGACCAGGGCCGAGGGTTTCCCCATTCCATAGACTGCTGTGCCCGCCCCGAGCCCTGTACGGACGGGCCGTGCGAAGGGTAAGGAGACCGCGATTGATTTGGAGGGCCACTATCTCCCGGTGAATAAGGATCGGGAAGAACCTTGTGCCCAGATGAAGGGGCGTCGACCGCGCTGGTTCCTTGACTACATCCGGGCAACCACCCCGACCGCCGAGATGCTCGACCGGGTCCCTCCAGCGGTGGTTGAGTCCAGCCATGTCCCTATTTTGGGTTGGACGCCGAAAATGGAGATGGTGACCAACGACATGGGTCCGGATGAGGAGATCCAATTTGGAAATGCTATTTTGGGCCGGGCGTTGTGCACCTATGTGAAGGCCGCTGGGGAGCTGATGGCCTTGGTTGAGAAACACAAAAAGGCAGAGGCCGATATCAAGGCCTTACAGGAGGAGCACCACCTCTGCCCTTCGCTTATCAAGTCTCTGGAGGAGGAGATGACCTCTCTGAAGGGTGAGATGGAGCTTCTGGAGAGCCGGGCCTTTGAGGCCAATATCTGGAAAGGGAAGGCCTACGAGATGGCCACGGCGGCCGAGAAGGCGCAAAAACGGTGCCTGGACATCAGGGCCGAGCACGAGGCCTATTTGCATAGTACTAAGGCCCAGCTTGAGCAATTGACCGAGCGGGTCCAGACTTGTGAAGCTGTGGGTTATGCCAGGGGCCTTGCCGACGGGGCAGCTGCTTTCCAGAAGACACCCGAGTACGAGGAGTTGATCAACCTTAACTATGTCTCCACTTGTTATGAGATATTGGATCTCATGAAGGAAGGTAAGACCGTTGAGGAGGTCCAGGCCTGTGTAAAGTCTCAGGCGGCCGACCTGAAGGTTGAAACTCTCGGAGATGATGAGCCGAAGGTCGCCGAAGTTGTCGAAGATCCGATGGTGATTCCGTCTGGCGAAGGTGAAGGACAGTCTTCTCAGGCGGCCGGTCAGGAGGACAGGGCCGAGTAGATTTTTGTTTTATTCCATGTATGGCCTGCGTGCCGTTTTTCCTTGATTTCTTTTGTATTCTGATATAGAGCGGCTTATTTTGAATGAATGAAATCTTTTTATGGCCTTTGTTGCTTTTTTCTGTGTTTGGGCCCGGTTGGTCTGGCAGATTCCAAGATTTTCCAAGATTCGATCAAAGATGATTAATTAGGGTCTTAAACCCTTATTTATAGCTCTGCACAGTCTACAAATCGAGTCCGTGTGAGTAGGTCGAGAACTGGCTTCAAAACGGCCCAAATCCGCGCGGAGCACACCAAAACCGCTAAGTGTGCCGCGGCTCACTAAATCTGTGCCGCGGCACATGGTCTTCAGCTGGACGCCTGGGCGCCTTTCAATTCATCTGTGCCGCGGCTCACCTGGACTGTGCCGCGGCACAGAGTACAGTCTACTTTGTGCCCGCTGGTTACCTTCCTGTGCCGCGGCCCACTTGCCTTGTGCCGCGGCTCACAGCCAAAATTTGCCGTTTTCGCCCGTTTCGCCTCGTTTTAGCTTCCGGACTCCAATCTCCTGACAAACATACAAAATTAAGGCATTAAGAGCTCATTTAAGCAAATTCACTCTCCAAAATAATACAAAATAATGATAAATAAGCGTATAAAAATACGCCTAACAAATACCCCCAAACTTAAGCCTTTGCTTGTCCTCAAGCAAAAAGACTTAATTTCAACAAAAGAGTCTCGTGAATAATCGTGCAACTCATAGTGTTCAACCTAATCAATACTCTCCCGAAATTCTCTCTGAAAAATACGAGTATCGTAATAACGAGCTACACTCAGAACACTGATTCTACAAAGTAACCCAGTTCAGTCCAAATTACTCGTTCATGAAGAAAATCCAGCTCAGAAATTAACAAAACGTGAATCAAATCGACCGTCAATATGGAAGGTTAAAATAAACGAGCTAAAATCGCCCCGTTCCACATTCTAATGGCAAAATTTTCACGAGTTTCATAAAAATAATCCTCGGACAGTATTCCCTTATATATATGCTCAAGAAATTGATTCGAGTTGACCACTAGGTTCGGATATCGAAATGTTTCATCGGGATAATCCTAGGGTGGAACTTCTATTCTCATGTATTGGGAAACCGTTTGACGTAAAAGACACTCATGGGGCACATGGATGCTTCTAGTTACTAAGTTCCCCTCTACAGCGGAGAAACAACTCGAATATCAAATTCCCGCATGTCCGAATCAAGGTCGCCGTTTTACGCGAGAGTAAACAACGGGTCACGCGAATACCCCCGGTTACTAGGCTCCCTATCATCGGCACATGCGAAATTTCTAAATTACTAGTCTAATCAGGGTCGTCGTTTTATGCGAGAGTAAACAACGGGTCACGCGAGTACCCCCGGTTACTAGACTTCCCATCATAGAACAAATATTATCTCGACTATTGGGAAAAACTGACCGACTCTAAACTCAATCTCAATGCCAACACGACTTATGTAACTGGACGACTAGATAACCGAAAAATGTAACCAAACGTATCGATGGTGATTTTAAAACATGTATGTATCCTCTCTTATCCGCCAAGACCTCTACAGTCACGATAAAAAATTTCGGACCTAAATGACGACTTAGCAGAAATAGAAATCACCGACTAAAACCCGACTAAAACTCGACCGTTTCTTCAGAGAGAAAAACAGTGTCGTAACATCAGTATTACACAAATAGAAGCACGAAAAATTCACGAATAGAGTGAAATCAAGACAAGCAAGGCTATCGACAAAAATAACAAAAAGTAATGAAAAGTGCAACAAAATCAGTACAGCAATGAATGTAGCAACAGAAAGTAACTCCCCCCCCAACTTAGGACGTACATTGACCTCAATGGACAAAATATAATATGCAATAGAATAAGAAGTTCAAGTACTCCCCTCCAGTCCTCTCACGAGCTGGTGCCGGCATCATCCGGTGAGGAGGGTGGTGTGGCTGGCCGAGCAGGTGCAATAAATGGCCCGTCTGGGTGCATGATGTGGGCCGTCCATGCGGCAAGGTGCTCCTGATGGTAGGCGTCCCTCGCTGCCAGACGCCTCGCCTCACGCCGGTTGGCCCGGCGGGCCTGCTCTCGCATCTCACCCCTGACGGCAGCAATAATGCTCTCTCGCTCCGTCCGCTGCTCCTCTCGCATGGCAGCCAGCATACTCTCCCTCTCTCTCCTCATCTCCTCTCTCTCTCTCTCCTCATATCCTCTCTCATATCCTCTCTCTCTCCTCGTCTCCTCTCTCTCTCTCCTCATATCCTCCCTCAGCCCATCGAACATCGCCTGCAATCTCTCTCTGTCGGCCGGCGGGCTGGCATCTGCCTGCCCCTGTGTCAGCAAAAGAGGCTCGGGGGACCCCTCGTGGGCCTCATCCAGTAGAAATCCTCTCCCCCGAGCGTGCGCCGGCGCTCCTCCCCACTGGTCAAAATGTGAGATGATGCGGTGGTCGATCGGGGCCTGGGGAGCCAGCATCGGCTCGTCGTCCGACCACGTCAGCCCCGACTGCCGGCACAGAGCGCAGATAAGAGAGGGGTGCTTCAACCCCGTCTTGGCCCCTCCCTGAATGCACTGGAATATAGAACGGACCAAGAGAGGGGCCACATCGAATCGCAGCCCGGATGTGATAGCATATAGTGTCCGGGCGCGGGATAGAAAAACAGTGCAGATCTGAGATGTGGGTTCTATACGAGCGCAAATAAAATATAGCCAGGCACGCCTGAGCCGACTGAGGCGCGAGCTCTTGAAATGGAAAGTGGAAGAACCCGGTGCGCGCTGCTCCCAGTCGGAGTCGGGCTGCGTAATAGTCTCGAGCAGAGCCTCCTTCGTGAGGCTAGTCATAACTCGGTCATAAGCCGACTCATATACCACCGGAAGCCCAAACAACCTCCGAATAGCAGCTGTGGAGAAATCAACCGTAATACCTCGAACATCGACCTGAGTCCGAGTGTCTGACTGCTGCAACATCTGGCCTGCCTGAATATGCTTCAATAACGCGCTGGCATAGAACTCCTGCACTATCGATATCACCGCTGGCTTGGGGGGTGCAGCGAATCGGGCCCACCCCATCTCATCTATCATCGTAAGCAGTTCCCCGTCTTGGGGGGCTGGAGTAAATCCCCTCTCTGGGATAAGAGGTCGCGGCCGAATCTTCTCATTGAAGATTTTGTGGATCTCAGGGTCTGAAAACTGGTGCGCCTCAGACTCGGCGCGACTACGATATGTTTCCCCTCAAGTGGGGTATGACTGAGTCCTGGCCCTCTTGCTCAGCTTCTTAGTCCTAGCCATAGTCAGTCCTGAAAAAATTTAAACACCGAAGGTTACTTACTCAAACAATAACGAGAATAATCATCACTCGGCTAAGGATATCCAGCCGTAAATCAGAAATTTTTACGAGATAGCACAACCGTGAGAGGAAAATGAATTTGAACCATAACGTTTAAACTAGACGTACGGGTTGGGGTTGCTGTAATTCCAGAACAAATATGTTGCACAAAGATTCAAAATATTGCCTTAACAAAGAAAATCTTTCATTCAGGCATTTCATCGAACACTTAAAGGGCAAGAGTTCACTTGAAGAACAAATATGGCAATAGCTCGATTAATACCCCAAGAACAAAAACGCGAATCATTCACCATCAAAACGACATATTCAATTCATTCGTAATCCAAAATAATCATGAAAAATCGATCAAAACATCATGCCCTCCACTTAACCATCATAGAACTTTTTGAAGGAAATAAGCATATTCAATCCTCAAATGCATAACACAACTTCAAATTTAAATTCGTAGAACAATTTGAGATTAGGAATTCATACATACCTTGCTTGGATTGTGGAAAATGCAAGAAAATCGCAAGAAGAAGAAGTGAAGATGATGTCGGCCGATCCCACGCAAGTGGAAGGAAGGGAAGAAAGGGAAGTGTACCTGGGGTGGCCGGACGAATGCGGGTTATAAGGTACCTGGCTGTTCGAATTCCGCATGGTGTGCCGCGGCACAGCTCAAGTGAGCCGCGGCACCGCGTACAGTCCCTTTTTACCTGTTCGCATGTTTTGTCGTGGGCTGCGGCTCAGCTTCCGTGTGCCGCGGCTCAGTGCTCAGGTGTGCCGCGGCTCAGTAATGTTGTGCCGCGGCACAGGGTACAAATTGTTTAACTCTCCCTTTCGATTTGTGTGTGCCGCGGCTCACAATACTTGTGCCACGGCTTAGGCCTCAGTTTCTCCCTTGGGACATTTCCTGCACCGAATTTCAAGAAGAACACGTCAAGAGCGAGAGGTAAAAGCAAATCAAAACACAAAATGATGAAAAATAAAAATTCAAGAATGCAAGAAAAATATAGAAACGCAAAAATCTTCAACTACGAACTCAGGTTGCCTCCCGAGAAGCGCTAAGTTTATAGTCTTCAGCCAGACCTATTAAAAAAAATCAGTTCGCTTTTCGCAAACTCCATTTGATCTCCGCCCCATTCATCGAACCCTTAATATGATTTTTAAAATTTTGACCGTCGGTCATTAACGATTCGATTTTCGGTTCGGACACCCAATGTTGGTTGCGGAAAGGTTTTGACGAGAACAACTTTCTGAAACACCCATTTTTCTCATGACTAGACGTCCGTTTGGCTTCCGGCTTATCCCCCTCTTTCACGAACGCACTTAAGACCGCAGCAGACTTTTCCGAGTGTGGCTGGTCATATGGCGATGATTTCATGTTCACATGCTTGAGAAATGTGACTCTTTCTACATCTTTCTCAGAAGTCGGACCATCTGAAAATGAGACTTTCGATCGACGGTGTTTTCGGTGTTTTTCTTTTGCAAGGGCCTCCACACTTTCACTTTGTGAGCTCTTATCAACACCTCCGGGCCTTGAAAAGGATTTGAATACTGGGAACGTAACATGCTCGTCTTGAACCCACAGAGTTAATTCTCCTTTTTCCACGTCTATAAGAGTTCTGTCGGTCGCTAAAAATGGTCGTCCCAAGATAATCGGGATATCTTCATCTTCCTCCATGTCGAGAATAATAAAATCCGCTGAAAAGATAAATTTATCCACTTTTACTAGCACGTCCTCAATCACTCCTCTCGGATACTTAATAGACCGATCAGCCAATTGTAAGGAGACCGTCGTCGGCTTTGCTTCTCCAATTTCCAGCTTCTTGAAAATAGACAGAGGCATGAGGTTAATACTCGCACCGAGATCGCACAATGCCTTATTAAAAGAAAGATTTCCCATGGTGCACGGTATGTTGAAACTTCCCGGATCTTTCAATTTTGGTGGAAGCTTCTTTTGAAGAATCGCGCTGCATTCCTCCGTCAAGGCGACTGTTTCAAAATCCTCGAGTTTTCTTTTCTTTGACAATATCTCTTTCATGAATTTAACTTAGCTTGGAATTTGTTCAAACGCGTCGGCAAATGGGATGTTAATATGAAGCTTCTTGAACACGTCGAGGAACTTAGAGAATTGCTTGTCCGCCTTTTTCTGCTGTAGTCTCTGCGGAAACGGGACGGATGGCACATATGCCTTCGGGTTATCCGGAAACGTTATCGAAGGTCTCCAATCTTATGACTCCTCCGTCGCTAAATTATTCCTCTCCTCAATTTCTCTCCTCTTTTCACACCTCTCGGGCTGGTCACATACCTCCTTCCCGCTTCTCAAACTGATCGCATTTAGACTTTCTCTAGGATTTGTCTCGGTCGTACTTGGCAATGCTCCCTCCGGGCGGGCTGTCAACACATTAGCAATTTGGCCCAGCTGGACTTCCAAGTTGCGAATGGAAGCGGAATTATTCTGCAATGTCGCTTCAGTACGGGTCATGAATTGACTCGTATTCGCTGCCAATTTCGCAATTGCTTCCTTGAGAGAAACTTTTGGAGCGGGAGGGGGCTGCTGTTGGTTTTGAGCGAACGGAGGCTGGTTCGAGTTCTGCCCGTTTCTCCACAAAAAGTTGGGATGATTAAGCCACCCCGGATTATACGTGTTGGAGTACGGATTATTTTGCCGGTTCCGTTTCCTACAAACTGAGCTTGTTCAATTTGGGGTTGCTCGAACGGATTTCTGACTTGACACTCCGCGCTAGGGTGGGATCCGTTACACCAATTACAAGACTCAATGGTAACGGGGGAAGGAGCATGCGAAAATGCTTGAAGCTGCTGAGTCAAGGCGGCGACTTGAGCTGACAATGTGGATATCGGGTCATTACTAGAAATTTGCATAACTGGCTTCGGTGTTATTCGTTCGGATGGCCACTGATAAGCATTAGCGGCCATAGCTTCCAATAACGAGTGTGCTTCGGCCATTGTCTTTCCCATCAAAGCTCCACCGGCGGCTGCATCCACGAGAGTGCGTGTAGAGGCACTCAATCCATTGTAGAACGTCTGAATCTGAAGCCAGTCCGGAAGGCCGTGATGTGGGCATCTCCGTAACAAATCTTTGTATCGCTCCCATGCCTCGTGGAGCGATTCCATGTCATACTGACCGAAAGTGGTGATCTCGTTTCTCAATCTCGCCGTCTTAGAAGGTGGAAAGAATTTAGCATGGAAGGCTTGCGCTAACTCTGCCCATGTTGTGATCGACCCCGGCGGTAAGGAATTCAGCCAAAATTTCGCTTTATCCCTTAGAGAGAAAGGGAAAACCCGTAATCTGATAGCATCGTCGGTGACACCATTGTTCTTGAACGTGTCACAAATATCAAGAAAAAAAGCAATATGAGCGTTTGGGTCGTCATTCGGCAATCTACAGAATTGGCTCGCCTATACCATCTGAATAATAGCAGGCTTAATTTCGAAATTGTTCGCCTGGATAGTGGGGCGCCGAATCCCCGAAAAATTAGCATTAATTTGTGGTATAGCATAGTCTCGAAGTGCCATTTCCGGTTAAGCTTGCTGCACAATATTATTTCCTCCTTGAATTTCGATATTTTCGGCCATGGTCACCGTCGTCTGTAACTCTCGTTTCTCCTTCTTGTTCCTTCGAAGAGTGCGCTCGAGTTTGGTATCCAAAGGTAGTAGACCTTCGTTACCGAGTTTTCTCATGCACTACGCGAAAGATCCTGAAAGGAAAAACAAATAAATAAATAAAATTAAATGCACGAAAATAAATAAATAAAAACGTCCAAACTAAGACTAGAAATACTGAAATCGATATTAGCAAAAATTTCAGTCCCCGGCAACGGCGCCAAAAACTTGTTGCGATTTTTCTTTAACGCAAGTGTACATTATCATATACAAGTAATAAAGTGATGAGTGAGTATTGTTCCCACGAGGACTGAATCACTAACTACCGATTTTTATGTATTCTAGTTTTATTTGAACAATCGAACTGTGGTTTTGCAATTAATTACTAAAAGAATTAATAAAAGACTAAACAGTAAAAACGATAGCTTGGAGAAAGAGAATCAAATGATGAATAAGTCTAGGATTCTGAATCCACCTCGGTTTATTCGAATTTACTCTCGATTATCTGAAGTTAATGATTTTCCCAATTTATTGAAGGCGAAGATTGCTAATATACTCTACCGCCGCCAAAAACTTGTTGCGATTTTTCTTTAACGCAAGTGTACGTTATCGTATACAAGTAATAAAGTAATGAGTGAGTATCGTTCCCACGAGGACTGAATCACTAACTACCGATTTTTATGTATTCTAGTTTTATTTGAACAATCGAACTGTGGTTTTGCAATTAATTACTAGAAGAATTAATAAAAGACTAAACAGTAAAAACGATAGCTTGGAGAAAGATAATCAAATGATGAATAAGTCTAGGATTCTGAATCCACCTCGGTTTATCCGAATTTACTCTCGATTATATGAAGTTAATGATTTTCCCAATTTATTGAAAGCGAATATTGCTAATATACTCTACCGCCTCTACCGAGGTCAATAGATTTTTCTAAAGGCGAATAACGCACTCTATCCCTAGGTGAATTGATTCGTCAATAGGCAAAAAGCATAAACTCTCCAAAAGGCCACGTAGTTCCTATGAGTATATTCCTATCTCACAGAATAAAACGGTCCTCACCAATAGTTCCTCACCAACTCTCGTCTCCCGATTCGAATTGAATGATTAAAACAATACAACTATTGGCAGATAATTGAAAGCATTAAACACGATTGGGAAAATTCAACAAAAAGGGAATTAATTAGATAATCTCAAGCAAATCCGTCAAAACGTAGGTTTCATCAAAATTCTAGATTAGGGTTTTAGCCTGACATGCTAATTAATGAAAATACAGAATTAATAGATAAAAGCATGAAAATCAAACACAGATGAAGCTCGGATTCCTCCGTTCTTCTGGCTTCCGCCCTCTGCTCTTGAAGTCTTCTGCTTATCTTCCTCTTCTGCCGTCTCCTCCAAGATTCTCCGATTCCAATATTTTCCAAGATTCGATCAAAGATGATTAATTAGGGTCTTAAACCCTTATTTATAGCTCTGCACAGTCTCCAAATCGAGTCCGTGTGAGTAGGTCGAGAACTGGCTTCAAAATGGCCCAAATCCGCGTGGAGCACACCAAAACCGCTAAGTGTGCCGCGGCTCACTAAATCTGTGCCGCTGTAATACCCGAGATTTCTGTTATGTAATTGGAACTTGTGATATTGTAATGATTGTACTTTTGTATGAGTACTATTCTCTGTATTTCATTATCCGATGTCGTCGAGCATATAATTTCGTGTATGTGATTTGAAGGTTGAAATTCTGTGCATGTAGCGCACGCTACAGGCTAAGGATAGCGTACGCTAACATGGTTTCATAGCGCACGCTACCGAGTGTAATTAGCGCACGCTACGCGTGGTCAGATTGATTGAGACGCGCGGTAGGTGAGATCTGGCCGGGGGACCCTTGTCGGATCTTGTCGAATGTATCTGGACGGCTTTCGGGAAAAGCCGAGTCAATGCCTTAGCGCACGCTACAGGTATATGCGTAGCGCACGCTAAGTGCCGAGTATAGTTTTGACTGTGAGCCGTTAGCGCACGCTACGAACAGGGTCTAGCGCGCGCTAATAGCCATTTATTATAAATAGGGCAGCATCCTATTCGTGATTTCAGTTCCTTCTCACCCCACAACCCGAACTTTGACACTTAGAACATAACTCCCTTCGCCCTAAACACTTCGTATCAACCTCCTAGTTCAAGATTGAAGATCATACATCATTGGAGATTGGTGTTCAAGCCTTCGGTGTTGGATTGCTTCATTTTCATCCGTGTTCTTCACTACTTTGAGGTAGGTGATTCTTCACCAATGATTAGTAATGTTCCTGAGGAAGTTTGAATCATGTTTGAATAGCAAGTATTTCGTTTATAATCGGTCATCACATGTTAGAAGGATACTTTTGACGTATCGGTACTAGATATCGAATGAACCTTTGAACCATCTTATTATAAGGACTCCTAAGCATGTTTAAATCGATTTATGATCAAATAATCGGATATTACCCAGTTGATACGTTGTATACGTTGGAATCATGTGTTTTGGAACGTAAGACGATGGAACTTAGATTATTTCTTGAAGATCGTAGAGGAATTATGATATTGAGATAACTATCCGTATATTTGTATCTCATGATCATAGAACTTCCATAAACCTTATTAGCATGATATGCCCGAGGATAACTTGCAATATCACCATAGGATTCTTGAGTTCTTCACCATTCAACCCAGTTTTCGGTTTGCAGTATTCTGCCATGCAAGATTAGCGCACGCTAACATGTGTGAGTTAACGTGCGCTATCGAGGTTCGGTTTCGCACAAAACGTCGTAGCGTCGTTATGAGAGGCGAGTCGAGGCTGCCCGATTAAGTGGCTAGCGACGCGCTAATCTTATACGATAGCGTCGCTAACAGTCGGCTTAGCGCCGTTACGTAGAAATACGTAGCGCACGCTAAGCAATCCAGCGACTTGTTTATTTTGAGCTTTTGGCCGTAGGCCGAATTGTTAGGCCATCGTTCGACTTGAGATGATTTGTATATCGTTCCTTTTGTTAAGGTTCGAGCTTGTTACGTTGATCGAAGGAGGCGGCCTTCGAGTGCGTCGAGAGCATTGAAGTATATCGTTCTTGCCATCTTCGAGGCAAGTATCGTGATATGTTAATATCGGTATTTTTGGAGTATGCGTATGATTATGCATGTTGTTGAACATGATATTTACTTCGTTGATTTGTCATGATATTCGTTATAGTGTTTATATGTTCATGTTGATGAACATAATGATTTGGCATATGTGTATGCATGAGTTGTGTTTGTATACGTGTACGATCTATGCTGAGGGCGCTGGATCGGATGTCCACCTCGTGTTGGTCCGACGGGATCATCTTGGGATCTAGGCTGAGGGCGCTGGATCATTGGATGGGTTATTTCCACCTCGTGTTGGTCCGACGGGATCATCTTGGGATCTATGCTGAGGGCGCTGGATCATTGGAATACCCATGCTGTGTAATGGAATCTTGTAGATTCGCATTGTCGGATTCCGGTAGCGGAAGTCCGCGTGATGTATCTTGTTATGTATTGTTGGTGCATATTCGAATTGTTTAATATGATACTTGTACTAGCATCGTTTTGCTAACCCCTTCGGGGGTGGACATTTGTTTTGATGTTCAGGTAGCCAAGGAGCAGGGAAACAGCCACAGTACCGATGTGACGACGAAGGGGTTCAGTGATGTTTATTGTTATTGGAGATTTGTTGTCTTGGTTTGGTTTCTGTACTCGAGTACGCGTGTCCTTTTGATATTAATTTGATATGGTTGTATTAATTACCCGTTGAACCAGTTGTATGTTTTCATAAACTTGAATTTTCGCAGTATTGATGTCTTAGATTTACTTTCCTTTTTAATTAGCCTTGTAAATCCTTACTTAAAGGGTTTACGGCGCTGTAATTATTCCGAATATCTCGGGGTGTTACAGAATATGGTATCAGAGCTAAGATTTATGGATATCTTGGCAGTCGGGTTTTATTTGGGTCTGTTTACGTTATTTGATTTACGGGTCGTTTGTAACATCACTGTTCAGCCGAAGTCGTCATGTGGACCGTGGTTGTAAGTCTCTAAATCTCTTATACTACCGTTTTACTTAATTACTGTTTTGTGAGTATTGACGGACTTTATTTCAAAAATTTTGTTCTGTATATTGAGAAATTTCGTTTACAGTATGTTGAGAAGAGGTCGTGGACGCGGACGCGGTCGTGGACGCGGACGTGGTAACATGAGACATGAGGATTCCGCAACTACCCCAGAAATATCGGCTAGTCGAACCGATTCCCATTCTGGAGGGCAGCAAGGATCAGCGAATGATGACGCAAATCCGAACATGCCGGGAGTGCTTCAACAGGTGGTGGCACAGATAAACCAGTTCGCTCAAGTCGTTGATCGCATGCAGACGGCGATGGGACAGCAGCACCATGAGGATAACCGGGGAGACAGATGGCTTGCTGAGGTGGTTAAATTGCACCCGCCAAAATTTGACGGATCTGCTGAGACACTTACTTGGGATCACTGGCTCAAGGAGTTGGAAAAGATATTCGCGGGTCTTAACTGTCCCGAGGACCGGAAGGTTCCTATTGCCCAAGATTTTCCGACCGGGAGGCCTTTGACTGGTGGGAGGCTATTCGACCCGAGAATCATAATGCGGATTGGACGGAATTCAAACAAATGATGGAAGCACAGTATTGTCCTCGTCCAGTTAGAGAGGCGAAGATCCGAGAGTTTTTCTCACCACAGAGTTCGGAGGCATCTGTGACAGATGTAATTAAAACTTTCAATCATCAGCTGACTTGTGTGCGACACTTGGTCAGAACGGAGGCAGAAAAGATTTTTCATTTTGATATGCGGATGAAGCCGGAGATTCAAGATACATGTCCGGATTCGAGTGTACTACGTTGCGACAAAGATCAAGACAAGGCGCCGCCTACGACATGAAAGAGGCGGTGGAGAAATCGGTAGAGGCAAAGAAGCGAGAAGGTGACCGGACTTTGCAGAAAACAAGAGTGGTGGGGCCCGCAAGGGCCAGTCTTCCTTTATTCGGCTAGAAACCTCCACATCCTTCTAAAGGCGGAAAGAAGTTAGGACAACATCGATAGTTTCGACGCATCAAGGAAATGCTACAATTGTGGTCGAGCAGGCATATTCGACGTGATTGCCCCGCATCTTCTCGTGACTTGTTACGATTGTGGGCAAGAAGGGCACCGTGCGGCCTTACGTGGAGCCGCTACTAGATCTGTTGGCACCCGCACTCCAAAGACCGGGTTCCTAAGGAGATAAGTGTGAACCAGACACAGCAGAGTGGATTTCAGCAGCAGAACGCTGGGAAGAGAGAGACATCCAGTGCTGGGTCCGTTCCTCCGCGCCTGTACGAAATGAGGAGATCTGACGACCAGAACACTGCTGTTGCATCAGGTACGATTCAGATCCTTTTGCAACCAGTTAGTGTCTTGTTCGATTCAGGAGCTACGCATTCTTTTATATCTGTGAACTGTGTTAAACGTTTGAACATCTCGTGCTTGTATAATTGCGAACCTTATGTTGTGGGATTACCGAGCGGAGAGAAGATTGTGGGAACACTAGAAGCTAGGGATTTCCCAGTATCTATAGGAGGGAGAGATTGGCCATCGAATCTTATTGTAGTTGACATCTGCGGTGACGATTTAATTCTCGGAGATGATTGGCTCAACCGTTATGGAGCTGTGCTGAATTACCGAGAGAGAGTCATTTCCATCATTGCTGATGACGGATCTGAACACTTATTCCGAGGATGGAGACCGGGAAGCTCGGGAAATTGATCAAGGCAATGAAAGCCGTGAAATTATCAAGCAGGATGTCACGGACTTTGGTGCTATGCCATGAGGAAAGAGGAAGGAGGAGAGCTCTCGTCTATTTCAGCTTGTGAATGAGTTCTCGATGTATTTCTGACGAACTACTGTGGTTACCTCCGCAAAGAGAAGTGGAATTCACCATCGAATTAGAGCACTGGAGCTCTCCTATTTCAGTGGCACCATACCGCATGGCGCCAACCGAGATGTATGAACTCAAGAAACAACTGGAGGAATTGTTACAGAAGGGCTATATTCAACCTAGCGTTTCTCCTTGGGGAGCGCCCGTTCTCTTTGTCCGGAATAAAGACGGATCCCTCCGACTGTGTATTGATTACAGGGAACTCAATAAGATGACGATCAAGAATAAGTATCCTATACCTCGGATCGACGACTTGTTTGATCAACTGCAAGGGGCAAGGGTATTCTCGAAGATTGACTTGCGATCAGGATACCATCAGTTGAGGATTAAGGGATCGGATATACCGAAATCTGCTTTCAGATCCCGGTACGGGCATTATGAATTTGTAGTGATGCCATTTGGACTCACCAATGCTCCTGCGGTATTCATGCAATTGATGAATCGGGTATTCTTGGAGTACTTGGATAAATTTGTGGTCGTTTTTATTGACGACATTTTGATATATTCGAGGGACGCAGAGGAGCATGCTGATCATTTACGTGTGGTTTTGAGCATCTTGAGAAAGGAACAGTTATATGCAAAATTTTCTAAATGTGAATTCTGGCTTAAGGAAGTAACCTTCCTTGGGCATGTGATATCATCCGACGGAGTTCAGGTGGACCCGAAGAAAGTCGAAGCAATCTTGGAATGGGAAGCCCCTAAAAACGTGAAGGAAGTCCGAAGCTTCTTAGGACTTGCTGGATATTATCGCCGCTTTGTAGAGGGATTTTCCAAATTTGCTCGTCCGCTCACTCAGCTGTTACATAAAACTCAAAAGTTCGCATGGAATGAGAAATGCCAGGCTGGTTTTGACGAACTTAAAAAAAGACTGACGACAGCACCTATATTAGCGCTGCCAGAAGGAACTGACGGATTTATGGTATACAGCGACGCCTCAAATCAAGGTTTGGGTTGTGTGTTGATGCAAAAGGATAAAGTGATTGCTTATGCTTCTCGGCAATTAAAACCGTACGAAGTTAATTATCCGACTCATGATCTGGAGCTAGCAGCTGTGGTCTTTGCCTTGAAAATTTGGCGACATTATCTGTACGGCACTCATTGTCAGATCTTTACAGATCATAAGAGCCTCAAATACATTTTCAGTCAGAAAGAATTAAACATGAGGCAGAGAAGGTGGCTGGAATTGATCAAGGATTACGACTTGGAGATTCTCTATCATCCGGGGAAAGCAAATGTAGTAGCCGATGCTTTGAGCCGTAAACTGCTTTCTTCGAGTGTTGGAAGCTCTTACGCCTGCATCGGCATTCAACGAACCGATCCGCGAAGGGATTGAAGTATGGGCACCAGGAATCCAAGGGCGACTTTATGTGATGGAACTGACTTCATCACTAGTCGAGAAGATCAAGTCCAAGCAGTTGGACGATTCTCTGATCCTTCGATTATGTGATGAAGTAAAGAAAGGAAAAGCCCCAGGATTCGTGATACAAGATGATGGAGTTCTGAGATTTCAAAGTCGACTTTGCGTTCCCGACGATGATGATTTGAGACGGACTATTCTGAAAGAAGCTCATAGCGCGCCCT
Source organism: Orobanche coerulescens (assembly GCA_033398695.1). Taxonomy (NCBI): domain Eukaryota; kingdom Viridiplantae; phylum Streptophyta; class Magnoliopsida; order Lamiales; family Orobanchaceae; genus Orobanche; species Orobanche coerulescens. The sequence goes on from CM065809.1 coordinate 69,053,807, forward strand.
ATTCTATTCACCCGGGCAGCAGTAAGATGTATAAGGATCTTAAACAAAACTTCTGGTGGGGGAATATGAAGAAGGACGTAGCAGAGTACGTTTCGAAGTGTCTGACTTGTCAGCAGGTCAAGATTGAGCATCAGCGACCTGCCGGGATGTTAAAGCCGCTTCCGATCCCTGAATGGAAGTGGGAAGACATTTCGATGGATTTCATCACCAGTATGCCAAGGACTAGAGCAGGAATGAACATGATTTGGGTCGTAGTTGATCGACTAACCAAGTCGGCTCATTTCCTAGGAATCAAAGATACATGGGGACCCGAGAGATTGGCGCGAGTATTTATTGCGGAGATAGTCAGATTGCATGGGACGCCGAAGACCATTATTTCGGATCGAGATGGTCGTTTCGTGTCGCACTTCTGGAAGGCAGTCCACAAGGCTTTGGGGACTGAGCTCAACTTTAGCACAGCTTATCATCCCCAAACAGACGGTCATCAAAGGACTATTCAAATCAGAGAAGACATGCTTAGAGCTTGTGCGTTGGATTGGTCAACCGATTGGGAAGTTCACTTGCCCTTGATCGAATTCAATTACTATAACAGTTGGGATGCTTGTATCAAGATGGCTCCATTTGAATCTTTGTACGGAGGAGATGCCGATCGCCTCGTGTTGGGATGATTCTTCGGATCTGATCGGACGGAACCGAATTGATTATTCCGACTCAAGAGAAGATAGCTTTGATTCGAGAGAGACTATTGATCGCCTGCAGTCGATGAAGTCTTATGCCGATGTACGTCGTCGTCCTCTAGAGTTCGACGTTGGGGATCATGTGCTATTGAAGGTGTCTCCTACACGAGGGATTTTCCGTTTTGGGAGGAGAGGCAAGCTTAGTCCGAGATATATCGACCATTTGAGATCCTAGATAGAGTTGGGGATTTAGCGTACGAGTTGGCCTTACCGCCATCGCCGAGTCATGTTCACAATGTGTTTCACGTATCCCAATCAAGGAAGTATGTACCGGACCCGATCCACGTCATTGATTTCGACGAGATCGAGATAGCTAATGATGGCACCTTCGAAGAGAGACCAATCAAGATACTTGAGAGCCGGATCAAACAATTGAGGAATAAACCAATACATTTGGTTAAAGTACAATGGTCACGACATGGAGTCGAAGAGGCCACTTGGGAAACGGAGGACGGTATGAAGGCTAAATATCCGGAGTTGTTTTCATCCTAAGTTTCGGGACGAAACTTCTTTTTAGGGAGGAAGGATGTAATACCCGAGATTTCTGTTATGTAATTGGAACTTTTGATATTGTAATGATTGTACTTTTGTATGAGTACTATTCTCTGTATTTCATTATCCGATGTCGTCGAGCATATAATTTCGTGTATGTGATTTGAAGGTTGAAATTCTGTGCATGTAGCGCACGCTACAGGCTAAGGGTAGCGACGCTAACATGGTTTCATAGCGCACGCTACCGAGTGTAATTAGCGCACGCCACGCGTGGTCGATTGATTGAGACGCGCGGTAGGTGAGATCGGCCGGGGACCCTTGTCGGATCTTGTCGAATGTATCCGGACGGCTTTCGGGAAAAGCCGAGTCAACGCCTTAGCGCACGCTATGTATATGCGTAGCGCACGCTAAGTGCCGAGTACGCTTTTGATCGTGAGCCGTTAGCGCACGCTACGAAGTGGTCTAGCGCGCGCTAATAGCCATTTATTATAAATAAAGATCCTATTCGTGATTTCAGTTCCTTCTCACCCCACAACCCGAACTTTGACACTTAGAACATAACTCCCTTCGCCCTAAACACTTCGTATCAACCTCCTAGTTCAAGATTGAAGATCATACATCATTGGAGATTGGTGTTCAAGCCTTCGGTGTTGGATTGCTTCATTTTCATCCGTGTTCTTCACTACTTTGAGGTAGGTGATTCTTCACCAATGATTAGTAATGTTCCTGAGGAAGTTTGAATCATGTTTGAATAGCGAGTATTTCGTTTATAATCGGTCATCACATGTTAGAAGGATACTTTTGACGTATCGGTACTAGATATCGAATGAACCTTTGAACCATCTTATTATAAGGACTCCTAAGCATGTTTAAATCGATTTATGATCAAATAATCGGATATTACCCAGTTGATACGTTGTATACGTTGGAATCATGTGTTTTGGAACGTAAGACGATGGAACTTATATTTTTTCTTGAAGATCGTAGAGGAATTATGATATTGAGATAACTATCCGTATATTTGTATCTCATGATCATAGAACTTCCACAAACCTTATTAGCATGATATGCCCGAGGATAACTTGCAATATCACCATAGGATTCTTGAGTTCTTCACCATTCAGCCCAATTTTGGTTTGCGATTCGCCATGCAAGATTAGCGCACGCTAACATGTGTGAGTTAACGTGCGCTATCGAGGTTCGGTTTGCACAAAACGCACGTAGCGACGTTATGAGACACCGAGTCGATCGCGATTAAGTGGCTAGCGACGCTAATCTTATACGATAGCGACGCTATCAGCTTAGCGCACGTTACGTAGAGTACGTAGCGCACGCTAAGCAATCCAGGCAGCTTGTTTATTTTGAGCTTTTCGGCCGTAGGCCGAATTGTTAGGCCATCGTTCGACTTGAGATGATTTGTATATCGTTCCTTTTGTTAAGGTTCGAGCTTGTTACATTGATCGAAGGAGGCGGCCTTCGAGTGCGTCGAGAGCATTGAAGTATATCGTTCTTGCCATCTTCGAGGCAAGTATCGTGATATGTTAATATCGGTATTTTTGGAGTATGCGTATGATTATGCATGTTGTTGAACATGATATTTACTTCGTTGATTTGTCATGATATTCGTTATAGTGTTTATATGTTCATGTTGATGAACATAATGATTTGGCATATGTGTATGCATGAGTTGTATTTGTATACGTGTACGATCTATGCTGAGGGCGCTGGATCGGATGTCCACCTCGTGTTGGTCCGACGGGATCATCTTGGGATCTAGGCTGAGGGCGCTGGATCATTGGACGGGTTATTTCCACCTCGTGTTGGTCCGACGGGATCATCTTGGGATCTATGCTGAGGGCGCTGGATCATTGGAATACCCATGCTGTGTAATGGAATCTTGTAGATTCGCATTGTCGGATTCCGGTAGCGGAAGTCCGCGTGATGTATCTTGTTATGTATTGTTGGTGCATATTCGAATTGTTTAATATGATACTTGTACTATCATCGTTTTGCTAACCCCTTCGGGGGTGGACATTTGTTTTGATGTTCAGGTAGCCAAGGAGCAGGGAAACAGCCACAGTACCGACGTGACGATGAAGGGGTTCAGTGATGTTTATTGTTATTGGAGATTTGTTGTCTTGGTTTGGTTTCTGTACTCGAGTACGCGTGTCCTTTTGATATTAATTCGATATGGTTGTATTAATTACCCGTTGAACCAGTTGTACGTTTTCATAAACTTGAATTTTCGCAGTATTGATGTCTTATATTTACTTTCCTTTTTAATTAGCCTTGTAAATCCTTACTTAAAGGGTTTACGGCACTGTAATTATTCCGAATATCTCGGGGTGTTACAGCCGCGGCACATGGTCTTCAGCTGGACGCCTGGGCGCCTTTCAATTCATCTGTGCCGCGGCTCACCTGGACTGTGCCGCGGCACAGAGTACAGTCTACTTTGTGCCCGCTGGTTGCCTTCCTGTGCCGTGGCCCACTTGCCTTGTGCCGCGGCTCACAGCCAAAATTTTCCGTTTTCGCCCGTTTCGCCTCGTTTTAGCTTCCGGACTCCAATCTCCTGACAAACATACAAAATTAAGGCATTAAAAGCTCATTTAAGCAAATTCACTCTCCAAAATAATACAAAATAATGATAAATAAGCGTATAAAAATACGCCTAACAACTGATCCTTTCCGGGAAGGCCTACCCTCAAAAGTTTTTGAAAGGCATGTGGAAAGAATGGGATTACGGTGTATGGAAGCATTGCTTTGAGTATAAGTGGGATATATGAGAGACTGTAATTTAGTAATATACTTAACAGCATACTTTGAGTATAAGTGGGAGATTGTTAGGGTTGTATACTGCAAAGCATACTTTATGCTTGTATTACCTTTCCCGTAACTGCCTTTGAGAATATTAATTACCTTTCACATGTTTTGCATATTTATTCAAGTTATGGTTATGCAAATGAAATGTCTAATTATTTTATATTGTAGATAATATGGTGTGTTGCACTACACCATATATGGGTTTCAGCAACACCTGAAAAACTATGTTCAAAAGTACAAAAAGTGTTGCTGAAGGCAAAAAAACAGGCTACGGCTACACTTTGACCAAATTTGAAGGTGTTACAAAAACGGCCGCAACCATAGGGGTCTAAGGTAACACTTTTCTTGTTTTTGGTAACATGTGAAAAAAGTGTAACAATAGACCCCTATGCCAACACTTTTCTTGTCTGTGCCTACACTAGATTTTGTGTTGCTGTAGACTTAAGGCCACACTTCTATATATCTAGTGACACAAATATTTGTGTAGCTGTAGGCCTATGCTAACACTCATGAGGTCTAATGTAACATTAAATTGTGAAACACTTTGACATATTTACCAACAACTTTAACACTATGGCTACACTTATATATGAATAGTTCCAACTTTTGCCAACACACTTTTAATCTTTGCCAACACAATTTTTATATTTTGCCAACAAGAAGAATTATAAATTAGTGTCTATGGACACATTTTCGCAGGTTTTTACCAATATTTTTCATGGTAAAAAGCAACATGTTATATTGAAAAATAGATATTACCATAAAACAATCAATAACATTAAACATTGTCAATCATAACAACATCCAAATATTCAATGTATAATCAAACAGCTAAATGCATTTACGTAACCCAACATCTAAAATCTAACTTAAAATGTCATTCAACAATTAACTTAAGTACTATTTAATAGCTAAGAACAAGTTACCATCACAATCCATAAATATAACAAAACTACTTGAGTCACTGAGCAAAATTTCATCATCTCCGCCCCCCCCCCCCCCCCCCACAAAAAAAAATGACAACTCTAGTTGCCTCATGGTCTACGTCGAGCAGAACGTTTTGCGTCTCCGACTTCTTTCCTCGCACTATCAGTTGTAGAGTATGTTGTTGTATTTGAGAAGAGCCCGCATTATCTCCCTCAGTTGAAGGAAGTCCCTAGCCTCCACTGCTATGCTGGCCAGTTTGTGGTATCTGGTTGCCCTTTATGAAGGAAATTCCCAGCCTCAGTTGGTCAGTATACCAAGAACACTTGCATACAATTTCAAAATTATTATCAAAGAAAATAAACCTTGAACTTGGTGTAAACTAATGACAAAAAATAAACATTGACTAGCACGTGTGCAAACATCTTCACTCATATATACTATGTTTAGCAGTGAGAATCAGAATGATATGTTCAAAATATATTAGTATAACTCAAGTGACAAGCCAGAACTCAAGCGTAACAATAAGTTAGTTCCTGCTATAGTGAAATGAAAGAATATGCATTCCGTTTAGTCCTGCTGATATTGCATAGCAGGGACAAAACGGTGATAACAACATACCCGGAAACAATGCAGCCTACCAGGAGAAACAACATGACGACATTCAAAAACAAGAACACCCATTGATTTATAACATTTCTCCATCACTACACCAAGGACACTTGAATGCAATTTCAAGAGTGATTATCAAAGATAATTAATTGCTCATTTCAGGCACACAGGAACCCCAAGTTCTCGATACACCCACTTCGATGTGCAACATACCCGAAAATATCACTATGCCTAAGCGCTGGCATACAATTTCAAAAATAATTATCAAAGAAAATGCTCATTTCAGGGACACAGGAACCTCAAGTTCCAATACTAAAACAACACATATGAACGCTCACTTAGATATGCACATCATATATTGTGGGGAAAGCAGAACGACATGATACGACATAGATGGAAATATTACCCAGATGAGCTGACTCTGTTGCTCTACCTACCGGCAACTCCTTCTGCACAGAGAAAATTTCAAAAAGAGGCAATTGAGTTCAGTGTATCGAGCAATGGAGAATATGAAGAAATGAAACATCATAACAAGGAAAATATGTGTAGAACCACAAATTCAGGATTACAATTATAGATGCAGAAAAAAAAAATTCTTCAACAAAAATAAATTCTACCTACGCCACATTCAGAAAGGATACATCAAATTTAAATAATAAAATTTAAACATAACTTCAATAGCCATATTCAATGGAAGAAAATTGTACCGAAAATGAAGGGATAAGGACCTTGGTGGTGTAAACTTTGTCACCATTTCGTTTATGTAAAATCGGAGATACATCTTCAGCAAGCACTCAAAACCACCTTAATCTACAAAATATATATCATAATATATATCATTACTGAGAAGAAGCAATCGAGCGATAATCTAAAACCAAAACATATACTTCCTAACCACAAAATTCAAAATCAGCTCCACAAATTTAGTCAACAACTGCGCAACCAGATACCACAAATTGGAAATATAAGATGATTGTCTCGTTGAGGAGAAATAAAGGGCAATACTAACAGCATGAATGATGCAAGAAAGGTGCATGATATTTCCAGTTTCATCACATAACACATATTTAGGGATAATTACAAGAACTGGCCCTCAAGTTCAGCTTAATTACAAATATAAAATCCAGTTATCTTTTAAAATGAGATCAGCATCTGGAGAATTGCCACTTTCTTCCTCACCATCTCCATTGCGACCACTATCATTTTTATCGTTGAAACCATCAAAATTACCAACTTCGATTACCTCGAGTGTAGCTTTCTGATCAGCTTCATCAGTTGCAGACTTAGTTGCATCTTGATCACTATGCTTCCCTGCAGTAACATATGCATGAGCTAATTAATTAATTGCAAGAATAAAAATCCACATTATAATAATACAAGAAAACTCTCCTCTGACCTCTCTCCATTTGGTGATGGTGCTTTCTGCATATTATTCAATCACACCTGAAAATGAACACGGGAAAAGGAAACGCGCATCCAACTTGAGAAACAAAAGCAAGTTCTATTACTTGCCTGGGACTTTTCTATTTTCCCTTTAAGATATATATAAGGACATTTTGTATAAGGAAGTACCTCTAGATGAAACTTTGTGCCAAAATTTGCAATGAAGCACCCCATGTGTGCCCGTATATTTGGGACCACTGGTGCACAACTCTATTTACAAGCATAAACTTGATTTTCTCGAAGAATATATAAGATCAATTTATGGATTCATAAAAGGTCATTTCTTCTGATTGTAACCTAGAAAGAGTGTTAGAACTGTAAGGAATGAGGCCGTGATTTGAGATGATGAGACTTGGTTTTCTTTTCCTTATTCAAGTCACGTCATCCTTGACAAAAGAAGCCTAAATTAAATTAAAAGTGTCATTCATTTTGGGACAGAGATTACCTGAGTGCTAAAAGGACGGGGAGAGAGATCCCTAATCTCAACGATCATTGAAAAATGAAGCCCAAATTAATAAAAGGATGACTTTGAAACCATAAAATTTTCAAAGCAAATACATAGAGCAAATTAATAGAATCTTGAAGAAAATGGGTATGGAAGAAAGATGGAGATAGAGAAAAGAGGCAAGAACGAACCATACAGAGGCGTCATGGCGGAGGTGAGGCAGCTGCGGTTGTGTGCGCGTCTCTCTCGCGATCTCCCGTTCTTCAATTTTTTGAGATGTTTTCTCTTCCTGGAATGTGTAGCAAAATGAATGAATCGCATCAATATTTTCTCCCCGACTTTTCCTTGTATATGAGGGGGGAGTGTCGATTTTGTGGGGCAAGATGTTTCTTATCCTTACCATTTAACCCTACTGCAAGAGTCCCCTTGATCAGTTGAATCCTCATTTATATCCTCTGGGTCCGAAAAAGCTATCCGCTTTTTGCCTCTAGAGCTGCTATTATCTTCAGCTTCCGTATGAAAACTAGAAGGGAGCAAATATCTAAAACCATCAAGTAATCCTTTTTGACCCAAGTTATAGTTATAAGCAAATGTAACAACTACAACCTCATGCTCTAGGACCACGTTAGTATCCTCATTGGTGAAAACATTATGCCTAAGCCATTCACACCATATTCTACGAATTGCCGAGGAGAAACCATCCTTTTGTCAAAACCTAACCCCAACTCGTCCAACACCCACATGCTTCACGACCAAATCGGATACCTCATCTTTTTGTATCACAGCTGGAATAACAAGATCATGATTAGTTCCATCCCCTTCCAGATCTGAATCAGAAGGAATTTCATCAGAATCTGCATTATCCATAATATCTTGTGAAACATGAGTACTAGAATTTGGGCGCAAGTTGTTTTTATAACTAACAATAGCAAGGCTTTCAACATCCACATGATGGGCATTCATCTAAAATAGCATTCAACAATTAAGAAGAATAAAATAGCATTCAACTTTTTTTTTTGAAAGGCCAACAATACCATTATTAATACCATAAGGAATATAATTATTGTCCAGGCTTTGTTTCTCTTACAATTTGCAAGTTGCAAACTAGGAAGATCAGAAACAATTCAACTGAAAAATAGAAATAAGCAACATAGTAGGAGCAACAATTGTTAAAAATATAGCCAAACTCAACTAAATTCTATCTACCAAAGCACAACAGAGGACGGAATCCATCTACCAAAGCACAACAAAGCAACAAAAATAACCAAATCAACCATGAACAATCATTTATGAACAAAAAACAAGCCAAGTACATGAATTGAGCAAAAACAGAAATCCAATCCTTCAAACAATCTTGACAGTGAGATTATAAATAGTAATTGCACAACAAAGGATGGAATTATCACTTGCATTGGCGGACTTTAAGTCTAAATATTACCAATTTTAGGACAGATCCGACTGGAGAAGATTTGGGGTCGACGACTGGACTGATATGAGGCGGCAGCGTGGATAACGACACCAGTCTCCACAGGACGGCGACTGGGCTGATGTGAGGTGGCAGCGGTGGTCTGTGACTCGTTTGAGGTGACGATTATGTGAGGCGGTGGCTCGTGTGTAGGGACCGACGGTGGCCGGAGACTCGTGTGAGGGAGTACTCTGGCCGGCGACTCTTGTGAGGTGGAAAAGGTTGCCGACGATTAGTGGGAAGCGGCGATCGGGAGGTGGAGAAGGAGGAGGAGTTTGAGATAGGGCTTGTTTCTTGATTTTGAGTCCAGCACATTCCCGTCTGTTTTCATAATTATGAGTATTTTTTATTTTTTTAATATTAAAATAATAAATACATTATTATAGTAAATATTTTTGGAGCTACACTATTATGATAAATATTTTTTTTCAATAATACTAATTTGGTAAAAAAAACTCAGGGTTGGATTGGTGCTGGGTCAATTAATTCCCGGTCTCAAGATATTAATTCCCGTTCTCAAGATATACACTTCGCTATTGTAAATTTTTTTTGGTAAAAAATAAAATTTCACACTTTTTACTTCAGTAATTATCAAATTAGCAAAGTCTTTGTAACTTAAAATTTCTAACTAGTTCTTGCTTTATTGTTTGGTACCATTTACTGAAGTCTATGTGGGTTGTTTACTTCTGTAAATTGAAAAGCGAAGTTGTTGTTTGTTTTTACTTTACTAATATACATTACCGAAGTGAGACGTACCCAAGTCTTTGATATTTATTCTACTAGTGTAATGACTTTAAGTTTTTACAGGTTTTCCTTATTATAAAAATATATGCATAAAATACTATTAGAAAAATCGGGTCGTTACGATTTTTACAGGTTTTTCTTATTTTTCGCCTATTTATTTCTTCCCTTGTGATGCTTTTTTTAAAGATCAACGGTAACACCTAATTTGGTGTTACCATAGATACTATGGCAATACCGATTACTATCAACTGTAACGATAAAAAAAAGTGTTAGCTTAGATCAATTTTAAGGCATCTATGCTAACACTTTTGCTTGTAACATCAAAATAAACATTGATGAAGGCCATTTGTGGCGTAGTGTTGGTGTCACACAGAAGATCACATTATCAGCGCCTTATGAAATAATACAGTAGTTCACAACCTATATAATTATTAAACAAATTATATGAAATGTTGTAATATATGCCTGAGATTAGTTGGTCTTGACTATTAGCATGCATTAGCATATTTGCATACGTTGAACTAGATCGAACTGATCTTCTGTATTGACTGTAAGAAGAACGTGAGTCTCGAATAATTATTATATCTAAATTCTAAGTATATAATATTTATTGCTTTGATTTACCATGGGTGAGAGTCAAAGTGATTCACTCAATATGCTTCGTATCTTGGGCAATAATATCATTTATATGACAATTATTATTATAACTAGAAATCTATCCCGACTCGTGCGGGTTGATGATATCCTCTTGAGAAGCTCGATAATAATTAATATATTAAATCCTGCAGGTAGATTTAATTCTAATATAATAATAAGGTTCAAATGGTACTGATCTTGGATAAGAAATTAATTAATTAAACATGAGAAATAATATAGTTATATAAGGAGCCCTATTTCGTAAATTGGGATTTGGATAGGAATTGCAATATTAATTCTTTAGTGTATTGAGTTGATATTTAATAGACTCAATGTATGCCTAATATGGAAATTTGAGGTCTATTGGGAGTCTTTTCTCTAATCCTCCTTAAGACCCCTAGAGTAGTCCAAGAGCCGATAAATAGGACTAGAAGGGGGGGTTCGGCCGAACTACACATTACATACAAAAGGAATTTCTATTTTCTTCTTAGTGTTCAATTGTGGATTTTAACTTGTGTCTTTGATCCCACAATTGAGATAACACTTTAAGTCTTGCTACATATCGCAATTACTTGAAGAAAAGAAAATCGAGAGTTGTGAGAGATAAGATTTTGGCCGATACTTTTTGTATTCCAAGCTAGATTCGGTAGCTCGTTGCCCACACAACATTCGGATTAGGGCGGAATCATACTCTAGAAGATCTAAAGATAGAGATACAAGAAGATCAAGGAGAAATTCAAATACTTCGCTTCTAAGGTAAAGTATTCTAAGATCTTTTAGATCTAGGTAGAATACTACAACATATCATGTTTAGACGCATAAATATATATTGTTCATTTAAATTGCATATTAATCTACGTAATTAATTATTTGACAAGCCTAGATAGATCCGATTCTTGAGGGCGATTTTAGTAAACCCAAACTCTCCGCTTTCGTTGTGTTTTATTTCCAACAACCTGTCCCTCCACATCTGTAACACTCCCAAAACCTTCCGGGATATTACATCGCCGTGGGTCCCGCGCCAGAACCCACCAGGCTAAAAAACCATTTCAAAGACGTTTAAAAATGCCAAAAGGCCACTGACGGTAATATTTTAAATACTCAAATATTTTCAAAAGCATAGTTTTCAAATACAGTCATAAAATACCATTTCAAAATATAAGGCGAAGTGCCAATTCTCGACAGTTCAAAATGTACGTTAAGCTGCCACTTAAACGTACCGATAAAATAATTTGGGAAAAAGAGTTTGACGAAAATAACCCAAGTTCGTAAAATGCCCAAAAGGCCATTTTAAAATACGCACACGAGTTGGTAAAAATACCAAAGAGCCATTTTGAATATACACACGCAGCGGATAAAAACACAGTTCAAAATACACATTTGCAGCGGAAATGAATAACCAGAAAAGAAATACTCGATACTCCAAAACATGCCACCGCCAGTATCACATCGGGAAGCTCATCCCTTCACGACCGCTACTAGCTCGATCTCCGAGTACCTAAAAATAAAGCCCACACGACGGTCACCACAATACTCAATAATGATACCGATCACATCATCATAAATAATTACATACCAATGTAATAATACTGTAAGAATACTACCAACCTAATCTTACCGTTATAACCTTACCAATCCATAATAATCCAATCCTTACCATAATCCACATTTCGCATCCTCGAATGACGAAATGAACTCAACCACAACCAACTGTACTGTATTCAAATAATATCAAAAATCCTCAAAACATCATCATCACTCATAATCATGAAATAATTTATCCGTGCCAAATCATGTCCATCGGATTACACAATCAAAACTCAACCTGGATAAACCAATAGTACCCAGCATATATGTAGATCAACTACCACATGACAATGAATACAAATCCTGAAACATCGACGAACAGTCCGAATGCTCATATGAACAATAACAATGATCACCCAATACATCAACTGAGAATATCATCGACATGATAACTCCAATACGACCAACAAAGGATCAATGATAACCGAGAGTACCATCAACATGATAACTCCGACACGATCAACAAAGGATCAACAATAACCGAGAATACCATCAACAAGGTAAACTCCAAATGATCAACAATAATGGATCTCAAAGAAATAACTCTGACTATCGAACATACCCCTCGGGTGTATGAACAACCAGTCACAAACCGTTGAACATATCCAATCATACATGGAACTATGAACGGCCAAACGGTATGGCTCAAAGATGGAAGTCATAGTACGCCCGATCCGGAAATGTGTCCGTGCACAAGCCACCCCAGGTATTGATCACATACACCTGTGGTCTTGTACCTAATTAGCCTCACGAACTACGTCTCGTGTGCACGGTTCAATGTGGAAATATCAACACATAACCATCATGTGCCCGGCTAAAAATCCTACACAATAATCAATCAGCACGCAGATATGACTCCAGATATGTCACGATGCAACATGACAACGAAACTCAAATAAACACATATCCAATAAGGATTAAAAGACTCACCGAAGTGAACAACAACAGACTTACAATGAAAAGTCGACACGACTAATCAATATCCAAAACATCAATCCTGGGATCATCATCCCCAAATGAATGACCAACATGATCTACGATCTCAATACAACAGTCCTGGGATCAACATCCCTCAACCAATAACCGATACGAAACTCATTACACGAAACCTCAACATATACAACAACTCAACATACTAATTATCCACATGACTGAACAAATACTTAGATTACCTCAAAGCCGAGGACCATATCCATCAACATCCCCCAATAAGACGATCAACACAACCATTAATACCAACAATAGTCCTGGGATCAACATCCCTCAACGAACAACCAGTACGAATCTCAATATACGAAGCATCAACATACAACATATACAACAACTCAACATTATAATTATCTCATAACTGAACAATACATAAATTACCTCAAAGACGAAGACAACATCCTTTCCACGAACAACATCCCTGAACGAATACACAGTTATACAAATAATCTCAAATAAGGTACCATCCATTCAATACCAATAAACCTTTATCCCGATACTTATGTCATCACGATAACTATCCTCGATATCCGATATTTTATACCCTCGACCAAAGATAACTCACGTCTTCCCTGAACACAATTAAATCATATACCTTATGATTTATTACAACCAGAGTACGATATACAAACCATTATCCCGAAAACTTACATTTCTAACAACATTGCTATACGAATTATAAATGAAATGAAAACGAAACCATTCATCAAATATTATAAACTTAACAAGTAGAAACTTGCCTCGATACCGATACCACGAAGCCGTTACCAAAATCCATTGCCTTAGTATACGAGCTCCTCAGCCCCGACCAAAATCAATCTACGAACTCTTTAGCCTCAACCGCAACACAACGGTCATAATCCACGATCAAAACATATCAACCTATAGAAGTAATCAATCAACAACAATCCGATAACAATAAATAACCGACATAGCCAACCAACAAACTCAACGGTTCAACAAAACCTCGATCATAAACAAAACCGAACAATACAACTCAAACAAATACGAACCCATATCCACGATAGAGGTCGCAACTCAATAATCAATATAACCGATCAATAAACCCAACGGTTCCACCATATCCCGATTAGACACAAATCCGAACAACCAAATCAATCGATCACGAATTTAAAACCATAACACAATTCATAATCTGATAATCATATCAATAATCAATTTAAACCAACAAGGGTCTAACATTACCGATTCCAAATTCAATCTTAAATACGGATACAAGTTTTCTCCTTGTAAATTCATAATATAAACCAATTACCGGTTATCATCATCAATCAGGACAATCCGATCAATTCAACATTATAGATAACCATATTCCAAAGGTTTCAAATAATTCCATTATCCGAATTGAACACTTGTTAAATACCTATGAATTCTCAAACTCAAAAGTGAATCATAACCTTATCAAATCCGGAATCATATTCGTATTCCTATACGAATATTGTACCAAGACACATAACTTAGTTTTAGATATGAATATTCCATATTCATATCTAAAACACCAACACCTCTTAAACATGTTCAACAATTCATATAATCCAAGAGTTCCTTAAGAACACAACTAATTCGAAATCATATTCAAAATCTCCAATACGACATAATCCGATGTTTTCTAACATCTAACAAATCTTTAATCATAATTCAAGGTATATATGATCATGTTCTTCAACATATGATCTTCTTAACATCAAAAATCGAAGCAATACTACCAAAAACATCAAGAATATTATGATTCCATAATCATAACAACATAATCAAGACATAATCCAACATATTATCATCTTCCTTCAACATACACCTCATATAACCTCAAGCATCGAAACAACAACATCTTAATCATCTTCATACGAATCATTCATCAACTATAACATCAAAATCCGAAATGAAAAGGAGGATTATCCAACATACCTCTTAGAAGATGGAATACACAAGAAATAACTTCAAGAATCATCAATATCTCCATATCCAAGCTCCAATCCCATGTTTCCAAGCTCATAATCGACTTAGGAAAGTCAAAATCTCCCTCTCTCAGAGTTTGGAGACAAAAAACGAAGTGAAAAGCTGAAGAGAAATGAAAGACGGGCGTCCCCTTATAAAACAATCTAGCTCGTTATGTACGTAACCTTCCTTGGTTAACGTACGTAATACACCTTTACGTACGCTATCTGACCTTGGTAGCGTACGTAACTCAGTCCAGAGTTAACTGTCCTGTTTTGCGTACTTCCTTACGTACGTAACACTTTCACCATAACGTATGTAATACGTACGTTGACTTGCTACAGTACAATGGTCGTGTTACGTACGTAACACATCATGTATAACGTACGTAACACGTACTTTGACTCACCTGTCAACATCCTCCGCCGAAAGTTGCCGACACCGGGTCCCACCTGCCGACCATGACTCGGTCTTGTCCGATGCCCTCGTTACGTACGTAATACCGTAGCCTTAACCTACGTAACCATGCCAATCTTACGTACGTTAGCTCACCTTGTTAACGTACGTAACAATTCCATACTTAGCCAATTTCAGCAATTCCTGTCCAATGTCACGGCATACCAAACACGAGCATACGGCAAAAATCAATACATATACTCAATCCAAAAATATTCTCATATCATATACCTGATATCCAAATCAGTTCAACCTGATACAGCAAATCCTCAATATAACTGTTAATCAAAACGTCAATTACGCAAGTATAACTGACTCGGTCCTCAATTTATTTTATCCATACTGTATAGATACCAAACTATACAGTATATCTCAGATAAAATAACGCGAAAAATTTATACTGAAAATCCGGGTATTACATACTACCCCCCTTAAAATAAGTTTCGTCCTCGAAACTTGCAACCTGTCGCCAACAACAGATAAATCTAAAATTTCCAACTCATCACAAAAACAATCAAGCGTCTCCACAAGCGAATAACCAAACCAATATACTTACAGGTGCGTGAAGCCGATGATCTCCCGTGATACTAGCACACGACTCCCACACGAAGTCTCAACACAACCAACACACACAAATATCACAAATAGCAATTTGAAAAGAATCTCAAAAATTTTGGAAACTCCAAAAATCGGTTTGACTCAAAAGTCAGAAAAGCTTATTTTCAAAAATCACGCTACTACCGCACCGGTAGAGCCACATAACACACACGCCTGGGTTTCACAAAACCCAAGCTCTGATACCATCTTCTGTAACACCCCCAAAATCATCCGGGATATTACAGCGTCGTGGGTCCCGCGCCGGAACCCACCAGGCTAAAAAACCATTTCAAAGACGTTTAAAAATGACAAAATGCCACTGACGGTAATATTTTAAATACTCAAATATTTTCAAAAGCATATTTTTCAAATACCGTCATAAAATACCATTTCAAAATACAAGGCGAAGTGCCAATTCTTGACAGTTCAAAATGTATGTTAAGCTACCACTTAAACGTACCGATAAAATAATTTGGGAAAAAAAGTTTGACGAAAATAACCCAAGTTCGTAAAATGCCCAAAAGGCCATTTTAAAATACGCACACGAGTTGGTAAAAATACCAAAGAGCCATTTTGAAATATACACACGCAGCGGATAAAAACACAGTTCAAAATACACATTTGCAGCGGAAATGAATAACCAGAAAAGAAATACTCGATACTCCAAAACATGCCACCGCCAGTATCACATCAGGAAGCTCATCCCTTCACGACCGCTACTAGCTCGATCTCCGAGTACCTAAAAATAAAGCCCACGACGGGGTCAGCCACAATACTCAATAATGATACCGATCACATCATCATAAATAATTACATACCAATGTAATAATACTGTAAGAATACTACCAACGTAATCTTACCGTTATAACCTTACCAATCCATAATAATCCAATCCTTACCATAATCCACATTTCGCATCCTCGAATGACGAAATGAACTCAACCACAACCAACTGTACTGTATTCAAATAATATCAAAAATCCTCAAAACATCATCATCACTCATAATCATGAAATAATTCATCCGTGCCAAATCATGTCCATCGGATTACACAATCAAAACTCAACCTGGATAAACCAATAGTACCCAACATATATGTAGATCAACTACCACATGACAATGAATACAAATCCCGAAACATCGACGTACAGTCCGGATGCTCATATGATCAATAACAATGATCAACCAATACATCAACTGAGAATATCATCGACATGATAACTCCAATACGACCAATAAAGGATCAATGATAACCGAGAGTACCATCAACATGATAACTCCGACACGATCAACCAAGGATCAACAATAACCGAGAATACCATCAACAAGGTAAACTCCAAATGATCAACAATAATGGATCTCAAAGAAATAACTCTGACTGTCGAACATACCCCTCGGGTGTATGAACAACCAGTCACAAACCGTTGAACATATCCAATCATACATGGAACTATGAACGACCAAACGGTATGGCTCAAAGATGGAAGTCATAGTACGCCCGATCCGGAAATGTGTCCGTGCACAAGCCACCCCGGGTATTGATCACATACACGGGTGGTCTTGTACCTAATTAGCCTCACGAACTACGTCTCGTGTGCACGGTTCAATGTGGAAATATCAACACATAACCATCATGTGCCCGACTAAAAATCCTACACAATAACCAATCAGCACGCAGATATGACTCCATATATGTCACGATGCAACATGACAACGAAACTCAAATAAACACATATCCAATAAGGATTAAAAGACTCACCGAAGTGAACAACAACAGACTGACAATGAAAAGTCGACGACTAATCAATATCCAAAATATCAATCCTGGGATCATCATCCCCAAATGAATGACCAACATGATCTACGATCTCAATACAACAGTCCTGGGATCAACATCCCTCAACGAATAACCGATACGAAACTCATTACACGAAACCTCAACATATACAACAACTCAACATACTAATTATCCACATGACTGAACAAATACTTAGATTACCTCAAAGTCGAGGACCATATCCATCAACATCCCCCAACAAGACGATCAACACAACCATTAATACCAACAATAGTCCTGGGATCAACATCCCTCAACGAACAACCAGTACGAATCTCAATATACAAAGCATCAACATCCAACATATACAACAACTCAACATTATAATTATCTCATAACTGAACAATACATAAATTACCTCAAAGCCGAAGACAACATCCTTTCCACGAACAACATCCCTGATCGAATACACAGTTATACAAATAATCTCAAATAAGGTACCATCCATTCAATACCAATAAACCTTTATCTCGATACTTATGTCATCACGATAACTATCCTCGATATCCGATATTTTATACCTTCGACCAAAGATAACTCACGTCTTCCCTGAACACAATTAAATCATATACCTTATGATTTATTACTACCAGAGTACGATATACAAACCATTATCCCGAAAACTTACATTTCTAACAACATTGCTATACGAATTATAAATGAAATGAAAACGAAACCATTCATCAAATATTATAAACTGAACAAGTAGAAACTTGCCTCGATACCGATACCACGAAGCCGTTACCAAAATCCATTGCCTTAGTATACAAGCTCCTCAGCCCCGACCAAAATCAATCTACGAACTCTTTAGCCTCAACCGCAACACAACGGTCATAATCCACGATCAAAACATATCAACCTATTGAAGTAATCAATCAACAACAATCCGATAACAATAAATAACCGACATAGCCAACCAACAAACTCAACGGTTCAACGAAACCTCGATCATAAACAAAACCGAACAATACAACTCAAACAAATACGAACCCATATCCACGATACAAGTCGCAACTCAATAATCAATATAACCGATCAATAAACCCAACGGTTCCACCATATCCCGATTAGACACAAATCCGAACAACCAAATCAATCGATCACGAATTTAAAACCATAACACAATTCATAATCTGATAATCATATCAATAATCAATTTAAACCAACAAGGGTCTAACATTACCGATTCCAAATTCAATCTTAAATACGGATACAAGTTTTCTCCTTGTAAATTCATAATATAAACCAATTACCGGTTATCATCATCAATGACAATCCGATCAATTCAACATTATAGATAACCATATTCCAAAGGTTTCAAATAATTCCATTATTCGAATTGAACACTTGTTAATACCTATGAATTCTCAAACTCAAAAGTGAATCATAACCTTATCAAATCCGGAATCATATTCGTATTCCTATACGAATATTGTACCAAGACACATAACTTAGTTTTAGATATGAATATTCCATATTCATATCTAAAACACCAACACCTCTTAAACATGTTCAAGAATTCATATAATCCAGGAGTTCCTTAAGAATACAACTAATTCCGAAATCATATTCAAAATCTCCAATACGACATAATCCGATGTTTTCTAACATATAACAAATCTTTAATCATAATTCAAGGTATATATCATCATGTTCTTCAACATATGATCTTCTTAACATCAAAAATCGAAGCAATACTACCAAAAACATCAAGAATATTATGATTACATAATCATAACAACATAATCAAGACATAATCCAACATATTATCATCTTCCTTCAACATACACCTCATATAACCTCAAGAATCGAAACAACAACATCTTAATCATCTTCATACGAATCATTCATCAACTATAACATCAAAATCCGAAATGAAAAGGAGGATTATCCAACATACCTCTTAGAAGATGGAATACACAAGAAATAACTTCAAGAATCATCAATATCTCCATATCCAAGCTCCAATCCCATGTTTCCAAGCTCATAATCGACTTAGGAAAGTCAAAATCTCCCTCTCTTAGAGTTTGGAGACGAAAAACGAAGTGAAAAGCTGAAGAGAAATGAAAGACGGGCGTCCCCTTACAAAACAATCCAGCTCGTTACGTACGTAACCTTCCTTGGTTAACATACGTAATACACCTTTACGTACGCTATCTGACCTTGGTAGCGTACGTAACTCAGTCCAGAGTTAACTGTCCTGTTTTGCGTACTTCCTTACGTACATAACACTTTCACCATAACGTACGTAATACGTACGTTGACTTGCTACTGTACAATGGTCGTGTTACGTACGTAACACATCATGTATAACGTACGTAACACATACATTGACTCACTTGTCAACAACCTCCGCCGAAAGTTGCCGACACCAGGTCCCACCTGCCGACCATGACTCGGTCTTGTCCGATGCCCTCGTTACGTACGTAATACCGTAGCCTTAACGTACGTAACCATGCCAATCTTACGTACGTTAGCTCACCTTGTTAACGTACGTAACAATTCCATACTTAGCCAATTTCAGCAATTCCTGTCCAATGTCACGGCATACCAAACACGAGCATACGACAAAAATCAATACATATACTCAATCCAAAAATATTCTCATACCATATACCTGATATCCAAATCAGTTCAACCTGATACAGCAAATCCTCAATATAACTGTTAATCAAAACGTCAATTACGCAAGTATAACTGTCTCGGTCCTCAATTTATTTTATCCATACTGTATAGATACCAAACTATACAGTATATCTCAGATAAAATAACGCGAAAAATTTATACTGAAAATCCGGGTATTACAAAATCTAGGGCATGTTTTGTAATATCCGGAATTTCTACTACTGTTGTTTAATGTTATTTTATTCGAGTTATGTTGTACAGTGTGGAATCTGTACAGTATGGATAAAATTAATGAAGGACTGAGGCATTCGTATTAGTATAATTGTCGTACTTGATCGACAATTGCACTTGAGGATATAGTGTGTTGTGTATACATATTCGGTATGTCGAGACAACGAGCAAGAATAGCTGAAAATGGAAAGTATAGCCACGATAGCGCACGCTATGATGTATACTTAGCGCACGCTAAGAGGTTTGAATTATGTATGCTAAGGAGGACCCCTGACGTACGTAAGGCATTCTGGATAAGGTTCGGAAGGTGGCCGACAGGTAGGCCCAGGTTGATTATTATCTGCATCTAGCGCACGCTAATGCATATGGTTAGCGCACGCTAATATCAGATCGGTTCAAAGGAATATTGGCTTGTCAGGTTACTTTCGGTGCATGTTCCGATAAGGTCAACGGATGTTTGTCATTAAGGACTAGCGCACGCTAAATCCTAAGGTTAGCGCACGCTAATGGTAGATCGGACAAAATGGAATCTTTTCTTTGTTGGGTGCTTTCGGCATGTGGGGGCACGGGCACCTTCGGGGTAGGTGCAGACTGTATCAAGTCAACTATGAGTAGCGCACGCTATGGTCGAACACTTGCGTACGCTAAATAGGGGCATTTACGTACGCTATTGCATGGGCATTGTGTACGTAAATCATTGTACGAAGTAAGGCGATAGCCTCTGGACCTTGATAGCGCACGCTAACAAGGTAAGTTAGCGCATGCTAAAGCATGTACCGTACGTTAAATGAAGATGTTAGTGCAAGTTAATAATGTACAGTATATATATGTGCAGTTGGCAATTATTCTTCATTTTCCGTCCATTTCCTTCCTTGGAACCGATAGAGAGAGTTCTTAGAGAGATGTCTGAGATTCCAAACACTGGATTATGATGGAGTTAATCATCCATAACAACATTTGGAGCTTGGAAATGATTGAGAACGGATTCAACCTTGAGATTCAATCCATTCCTTCAAAGAGGTAATTACTCTTCACATTTGGATTTCATCTTGGATTGAATGTTGATGTTCTTAAGTTGATGATTATCATATAAACAAGTTGATAAGCATGATTATGAGATTGATTACTGGATTAAGATGATGTTGTTGTTGATATATGGATATTGATATGATTCTTGTGGTTTGAATTGTGTTGTTCGTCTTCTTGAGATAAGTCGGTTAATCCTCCTCCTCCTTTCTGGATGATTATTTACATGTTAAAGGATATCGAATTACGTTGTTTTGATGACTATGAACATGGTTTCGAATCACTTAGTGTTCTTGAAGAACTTTTGATAATTAGAACATAGCAAGACGAATGTATATTGAATTATCAGTATTTTTAGATATGAAGATGGAATGTTCGTTAAGTCATGTTGATTGATGATTGATCTTGGAATGTGATTTCCTTTACATTCATATCCGTAATCGCAAGGTTTTAAGACGACACTTGTAAGGCATGCAATTGTATAACATTAGCACACGCTAGCTGAACTGGCTAACGCACGCTAACGGAAATAACTTAGCGCACGCTACGGTATATGATTAACGTGTGCTAAGTGGTCAGGCAGTGTAGTATATCGTGTTGTGGATATGAATTCGTGCTGGTTTGAGTTGGATTGTTCATATTATGTTTTACGGAAATATTGTAGAACCGTTGGGTTTGTTAATTGGTTATATCGGTCGTTGATTATTATCGAATGTATGTTAATCGATTATTGTAATAGGTTGAGATTATTGATCGGTGATTAAAATCATGCTTTGCAGTCGGGTTCGAGAATGTTTGTAGATTGCTTTGGTCGGGGCTGAGGAGTTCGTAGACTAAGGCGATGGAATTGGTAACGGCTTCCTCATCGTTGTATCGGTATCGAGGCAAGTTATTACTTGCACAGTTTATAATATTTAATGAATCGTTTCGATTTCATTCGTTTATAATTCGTATAGCAATGAATTTGGAGATTTGGGATTGTACGTTATTCATGAATTTTGGGAATTTAAATCATAATGTATATAATCTACTTTTGTTATTGGTATACTTGGGTATCGAGGATACATTGTGATAAAGATGAAGATATGAATTATCTACAGTCCGTGGCATTTTGGACCGTCTAATATTGAGGATAATGGTTGATGATGGTTTAGACATCGAGATTACTCTCAGGGGACTCGAGGCAAGTACTCTAAACATTTTTGTCATTTTGTGTCGATCATATAGTGATACATTGTGTATTGTTGTTGTCATGTATTTGTGTATTGTTGTTAATATGGAATTGTGCATTATTGTCGTATGTCCACCTCGTGTTGATCTGACGGGATCATCTTGGGATCTATGCTAGCGTGCGCTGGATCATTGGACGGGTTTATCCACCTCGTGTTGGTCCGACGGGATCATCTTGGGATCTAAGCAGTGAACGCTGGATCATCGGATTACCCATATGTTGTTGTGCATATGTATATTATGGGTTATCCATAAGTATACATTGTTGTTACTGATGTTAGCATATTGACGTTGTCATATGTGTATGCATTTGTAGGTTTTGTGTTAGGACCATGTACGTATGTTGTATTGATCTGATCTTGGATTAGACTGACGTGATTTTGTTGTGGCATTTCATATCTTGAGGTATGTTCCGTACTTCCTTTGGTATTTGTCTTTTGATGGACAATCGATTATTGTGTTGGTATTTGATGATGTTATCCGATGGATCTAATTGGTCAGGGCTGGTATTTTTCTGTATCATGAGTTAGTGATGATACTCTGATCATGTTGAGTATTGTTTAAGGAACAATACAGATGTTATGTTTGAGTTTATTGGCTAATCGAGATTACGAAATGTGAAATGTGAAAATGGTTATTTTGATGAGAATTATTACGAGTTTTGTAAAGTTACGGTGGCAAGATTACATTGGTCGTATTCTTACTTAGTATTTTCATTGGTAGGTAATTATTGACGCGATGTGATCGTTATCATTGTTGGATATTATGGCTGACCCGTTAGGTTCTTGGGATATCGAGCTTGTAGCGGTCGTGAAGAGATGAGCTTCCAGTAGGATACTAGCTAGGGCATGTATTCGTGAATTGAGTTTCCTGATCAGTTGTTGTATTCCGCTGCTAGATTATTTTTAACTATTGTCTTTTCCATTGTGTGGGTGTTTTTAAATGACCTTTCGATATCTGGGAACTTAAGTTACTTTGGAAAATTATTTTCTAAACTATTTTGTCGGTATGTGTAAGCGATAGCTTAATGTATGTTTTTAAACTGTTGAGTTTTGGCATTTCGGGCCTTGTGGTTTCAAATGAGATTTTTACGATGGTTTTGGATAAACGGATTTTACTAAAGTCTTCGAATGTTTTTAAAAGATAGTACCGTTGTTAGCCTCTTGGGCGTTTGTAAATGTTTGTGAAAATGTATTTTAGCCTTGTGGGTTCTGTCTCGGGGCCCACGGCGCTATAATATTCCTGGATGGATCTGGAGGTGTTACAGAATATGGTATCGGAGCTTAGATTGAGAAAACCTAGGCAGTTAAGTCGATTCGAGTCGTGTTTTTATCACGTCATTCGAGTTTTCGATTGACGGATATTAGAGCCCTCGGTTTTTGATGTTCACTCGGGCTCGTGCGTATGTGATTTACCATTGTGGTACTAGGGTTGTTGTAACTTTTTCAAACGGTGTTAATGTGTTTCTTCAGATAGAGATGTGTTGTGTTCTCGAGTTGAACTGAGTTTGCAAAATATGTGTTTTGAAAATATCTGTGTCTAGTATTTTTCTAGAGTCAAGACATGTGGCAGTATCACGGGGAATCGTCGGCTTCACGATCTATAAGTATTTGGATTTTGAATTGCATTGAGATTTGTTTTCATTCTAATTTGATATGCTTTGAGATTCAGAAAGATATTATGCGTCACATTATGAGATAGCAGAACATAATAGTTGGGACAGAACCAGCGATCTTAAAAAGCTATGATTTTGGAAATCAATATGTCGGTTAAATTTTGGAATGGAGTTGTGTATTCGGGAGAAGGACTGTGGATTGTTGAGAAGAACATGCAGTCATGTTAGTTCATTTTGAGATATATGAAACTGTTTTTGAGCATTTGAAAATGATACTTTTCAAAATGAATGTTTTACAGATGTTTTACGGAAAATGATTTTGGGCCGAGACCCAATCGATTTTGAAATAGTTTTATAACTCAGGACTTGGGGTCCAAAAGAGTTTTCTACTTTTTAAACTTCTTGTAATGTGGAACGGGATATGGGATGAGACCCTAATGTTTCAAAAAGTCTTTTCTGTTTTCAAAAAAAAAAACTCCCGAGATTTGTAAAACACTTTACTAATCGTTTATGCATTTTCTTACTACCTTTCGGGGTTTTGATTTGTTTGTTCAAATGAGACTTCTCGGGTAGTCTTTCGTTGTGTTTAATTTATTGATTATTCAATGTCTTATCATAACATAATTTGAGGTGGTCCAAGATGGGTTAATGGTTGACGTTGCGAGTCATATGTGGAAAAGGAGTTTTTATCGGAGCCTATATATTATATTTTGGAACTCTATCGTGTGGTTTTCCGATGGAATGTCACTGGATTTGGTGACGAGCCGAACTGGTATACAGGAGTATGGATGTGGTCAATCATTTACATAATTTCATTTATTTAATCATGTGTATTCGAAAAGAATTTTCATCGGGAACTTGACACCAGCAAGCCGGTTTAACCTTTCGAAAATTGATTTCATGGTCCTATGAAAATTTATGTTTTGAGTTTTGAAATTGTTGAAAGAACTTTTGAAAATTTATCTTCTTGACGAGATTGTATGATTTCAAATTGGTTTTGAAAATGTGATTGATATACATACACATTTAGTGCATAGTGCATATCATGGTGAAGTTATGAGTGTGACTCACGAACTGGATGATACATCAGTATGGTACTATGAAAAAGAGATTCGAACTTTGGTATGGTAGTTTGATTATCCAGGGATGATTGGTTGATTGATCGGATAAGAGGAATATGTTGTGTACTGTAGATTCAGTACAGAAATGATATTGGAATTTATCATGTTGATGAAATACTCGATTGTGTTTTGACCTTTGGATGGTCATAATTAGATTATATCATGTTGATGATATACTCGATTGTGTTTTGACCTTTGGATTGGTCGTATTGGAGTTTATCATGGCAATGGTATTCTCGGTTAATTTATTGGTTAACCATTGTTAATGGTCGTATGAGCGTTTGAATTTGGTGTCGAAGTTTTGGGATTTGTGGCATTGTTTTGGCAGTCGTTTCATAGATGTATCGTGTATTATTCGTTTTATCGAAATTGGGACTTGACTGTATAATCAGGCAAACAGGATTTGACACGGATAGATTATTTCATCCGAAGATGATATATTTTCTTGGGACTCACGGAATTGTGATTGTAAGAGTGTTGAGGCTTTACGGTGGAGTCACTTGCTAGTATCTTAGGAGATCGTCAACTTGGCGCATATGTAAGTATACTGTTTTGGTCATTCGTTAATGATGATGATTGATCGCTGTCGTGATGGTTTCAGAATATTTTGATTGATCGGTTTGTCTCTTTATGATGGATTGCAAGTTTTGAGGACGAAACTTATTTTAAGTGGTGTAGTATGTAATATCCGGAATTTCTACTACTGTTGTTTAATGTTATTTTATCCGAGTTATGTTGTACAGTGTGGAATCTGTACAGTATGGATAAAATTAATGAAGGACTGAGGCATCCGTATTAGTATAATTGTCGTACTTGATCGACAATTGCACTTGAGGATATAGTGTGTTGTGTATACATATTCGGTATATTGAGACGACGAGCAAGAATAGCTGAAAATGGCTAAGTATAGCCACGATAGCGCACTCTATGATGTATACATAGCGCACGCTAAGAGGTTTGAATTACGTATGCTAAGGAGGACCCCTAACGTACATAAGGCATTCTGGATAAGGTTCGGAAGGTGGCCGACAGGTAGGCCCAGGTTGATTATTATCTGCATCTAGCGCACGCTAATGCATATGGTTAGCGCACGCTAATATCAGATCAGTTCAAAGGAATCTTGGCTTGTCAGGTTACTTTCGGTGCATGTTTCGATAAGGTCAACGGATGTTTGTCATTAAGGACTAGCGCACGCTAAATCCTAAGGTTAGCGCACGCTAATGGTAGATCGGACAAAAGGGAATCTTTGATTTGTTGGGTGCTTTCGGCATGTGGGGGCACGAGCACCATCGGGGTAGGTGCAGACTGTATCAAGTCAACTATGAGTAGCGCACGCTATGGTCGAACACTTGCGTACACTAAATAGGGGCATTTACATACACTATTGCATGGGCATTGCGTACGTAAATCATTGTACGAAGTAAGGAGGTAGCCTCTGGACCTCGATAGCGCACGCTAACAAGGTAAGTTAGTGCATGCTAAAGCATGTACCGTACGTTAAATGAAGATGTTAGCGCAAGTTAATAATGTACAGTATATATATGTGCAGTTGGCAATTATTCTTCATTTTCCGTCCATTTCCTTCCTTGGAACCGACAGAGAGAGTTCTTAGAGAGATGTCTGAGATTCCAAACACTGGATTATGATGGAGTTAATCATCCATAACAACATTTGGAGCTTGGAAATGATTGAGAACGTATTCAACCTTGAGATTCAATCCATTCCTTCAAAGAGGTAATTACTCTTCACATTTGGATTTTGTCTTGGATTGAATGTTGATGTTCTTAAGTTGATGATTATCATATAAACAAGTTGATAAGCATGATTATGAGATGGATTACCGGATTATGGTGATGTTGTTGTTGATATATGGATATTGATATGATTCTTGTGGTTTGAATTGTGTTGTTCGTCTTCTTGAGATAAGTTGGTTAATCCTCCTCCTCCTTTCTGGACGATTGTTTACATGTTAAAGGATATTGAATTACGTTGTTTTGATGACTATGAACATGGTTTCGAATCACTTAGTGTTCTTGAAGAACTTTTGATAATTAGAACATAGCAAGACGAGTGTATATTGAATTATCGGTATTTTTAGATATGAAGATGGAATGTTCGTTAAGTCATGTTGATTGATGATTGATCTTGGAATGTGATTTCCTTTACATTCGTATCCGTAATATCAAGGTGTTAAGACGACACTTGTAAGGCATGCAATTGTATAACATTAGCACACGCTAGCTGAAATGGCTAACGCACGCTAACGGAAATAACTTAGCGCACGCTACGGTATATGATTAACGTGCGCTTAGTGGTTAGGCAGTGTAGTATATCGTGTTGTGGATATGAATTCGTGATGGTTTGAGTTGGATTGTTCAGATTATGTTTTACCGAAATATTGTAGAACCGTTGGGTTTGTTGATTGGTTATATCGGTCGTTGATTATTATCGAACGTATGTTAATCGATTATTGTAATAGGTTGAGATTATTGATCGGTGATTAGAACCATGCTTTGTGGTCGTGTTCGAGAATGTTTGTAGATTGCTTTGGTCGGGGCTGAGGAGTTCGTTGACTAAGGCGATGGAATTGGTAACGGCTTCCTCATCGTTGTATCGGTATCGAGGCAAGTTATTACTTGCACAATTTATAATATTTAAAGAATCGTTTCGATTTCATTCGTTTGTAATTCGTATAGCAATGAATTTGGAGATTTGGGATTGTACGTTATTTTCGGATTTTGGGAATTTAAATCAATATGATTTACTTTTGTTATTGGTATACTTGGGTATCGAGGATACATTGTGATAAAGACGAAGATATGAATTATCTACAGTCTGTGACATTTTGGACCGTCTAATATTGAGGATAATGGTTGATGATGGTTTAGACATCGAGATTACTCTCGGGGGACTCGGGGCAAGTACTCTAAACATTTTTGTCATTTTGTGTCGATCATATAGTGATACATTGTGTATTGTTGTTGTCATGTATTTGTGTATTGTTGTTAATATACATTTGTGCATTGTTGTCGTATGTCCACCTCGTCTTGATCTGACGGGATCATCTTGGGATCTATGCTAGCGTGCGCTGGATCATTGGACGGGTTTATCCACCTCGTGTTGGTCCGACGGGATCATCTTGGGATCTAAGCAGTGAACGCTGGATCATCGGATTACCCATATGTTGTTGTGCATATGTATATTATGGGTTATCCATAAGTATACATTGTTGTTACTGATGTTAGCATATTGACGTTGTCATATGTGTATGCATTTATAGGTTTTGTGTTAGGACCATGTACGTATGTTGTGTTGAGCTGATCTTGGATTAGACTGATGTGATTTCGTTGTGGAATTTCATATCTTGAGGTATGTTCCGTACTTCCTTTGGTATTTGTCTTTTGATGGACAATCTATTATCGTGTTGGTATTTGATGACGTTATCCGATGGATCGAATTGGTCAGGGCTGGTATTTTTCTGTATCATGAGTTAGTGATGATACTCTGATCATCTTGAGTATTGTTTAAGGAACAATACAGATGTTATGTTTGAGTTTATTGGCTAATCGAGATTACGAAATGTGAAATGTGAAAATTGTAATATCCGGATTTATTATGATGTATTTCATCTGTATTCGAACCCTGTATTATTCGGATTTGTGATCTTGATTATTGGAGTATGATATTTCTTTCGTTGGTAACTTTGTACATAAGTATATCAACATGCAAAATTTCTCATGCAAACTCGTGATAGCGCATGCTAAGAATGTAGCTTAACGCGCGCTATCGGCTACTACTAGCACACGCTACGTATGTAGGAGTTGCGTGCGCTAGGCACTCAATTATTGAGCTGGGCGGCTAGCACATGCGCCAGCCGGACGTAGGACCGGATAAGATTCCCGCAGACGAACCGGGACAATTTTGGAGTCAACTCTTATTAGCGCGCGCTAAGGATGTGTAGGTAGCGTGTGCTAATCTGCTTTTGTATAGAAAGTTTATATATGCGCCAGCACTCCATTTTATTCTCATTTCCTTCGTTCACCTTTCGTTTTTGAGAAACCAGAGAGCATATCATCCTCCTTAGACACACTTATAACACATCCACTTGATCATTGGACATTGAATACTTCTTGTGATTGATCATTGAAGAGAAGTAGCACCTTGTAGTGGCATATAACCAACCGGAGTCAGATTCTACCCTTGGAGTTCAGTGATTTCGTCATATTAAGGTATGTTGATTCTATCACCAACTCTAGATTCGTGTTATGGAGAATGATATGATCATGCTAGCAAAATATTGAGTTCTTGGGTGAATTATCCACACCACTTCATGTTTGGAATATTGAGATGATTATGCCTTAAGTACCTTGATTATGAACATCATGATTGGAATCTTATTACAATGAATAAGTAGAGGAAGCTTCTATCATTGGTAATCTAAATCTAGTAGGTGTATTCATAGCAATCTTGGACTTGACTTTAATATCATTATTGTTAGACGAATCTAAAGGATTGATCATGGAAGGATTTATCTTGTAAAGATGGAATGTTAATCAAACTACAGAATGATAGTTTTTGATTGAGATAAAGGTGTTGATATCAACCGATAAGCTTTCCAAATTATCGCATGAAGAATGGTAATCGAAATGGAATATGGTTTTATAATAGTATACTTATCCTTGAATCCGAAGTTGTTGTTATCTGTAGGATCATTCATAACCATATAAACATGATATTCATGTAGGTAACATGAATTAACATTGAAGATTTCATCGGTTTGATCATGTTGAGATCAGTCTACTGCCCTGTAGTAAACTGCCATGCACAGTTAGCGCACGCTAAGCTAGGTAGATTAACGTGCGCTATCGAGCATGAGTTAACGTACGCTACGTTTGGTACATAACGTACGTTAGGCCATCAGATGAGTCAGTCGGCTGATCAGTGAAGTACTGACCATGCATAGTTAGCGTACGCTAGGCTTTGTTGTTTGCGTGCGCTATCGAGCAGACTTAACGCAGGCTACACAGAGTACTTAGCGTGCGCTAAGCAGTTCAGGCAGATTACATTTTATGAGCTTTTGGCCGTAAATGGAATTGTTAGACATTTGTACGATGTGAGATAAATTCTATATTATTTCTTTTGTTAAGGTTCGAGCTTGTTACGTGATTGATTGAGGGGGGCGACCTTCGAGTGTTCGTTTCGTGGAAGTATTGTTCTTGTCTTCGAATCGAGGCAAGTACCTTATTTGTTTTATGTATTGATGTTATACATATTGTAGTGCATGTATGTCGTTATTGTATGTCCACCTCGTGTTGGTCCGACGGGATCATCCGGGGATCTATGCTAGCATGCGCTAGATCATCGGACAGGTTTTTCCACCACGGGTTGGTCTGACGGGATCATCCTGGGTTCTAGGCAGTGAACGCTGGATCGTCGGAATTACCATGTGTATGTTGTGATATCATGTTGTGATTATCAGTTATGTATGTCATTTATGAGTTTCTCGTAGGATAAGACTTGTTGGTATTTTTGTCGTTTACGTTATTATTCTTCGTGAGATATGAATAATATGTTGTGGTACTTGTACTAGCATCGTTGTTCTAACCCCTTCGGGGGTGAACATTTTGTTTATGTTCAGTATCCAGGAGAGCGGGAAAACAACCACTGGAGCTGCATGACGACGAGGGTGCAGAGTGATGTTCTGGCCGGGTTTAGTTGACTGTTGTTTGTTGGTTATTTCAATAAGTACTCGAGTACGTAGTCGTTTATAATGAATTTGAATTTGGTGATGTATTAATAAGTTTCTGTTAAACATTTGTATTTTCAGTATTTGGTCAGAACTGTTGTATCTTAATTCTGTTACTTTCATTTATTTGTACCTGTTAATGTCTGTTCAATTCTTCAGCCTTGTAAATCCTTCTGTAAAGGATTTAGGGCGCTGTAATATTCCTGAATATATCGGGGGTGTTACAGAATATGGTATCGAAGCCAAGATTATGGATATCTTGGCCGTTGGGTTAGAATAGGGGTCATTTATGTCTTTTGAGGTAACCGGCCGCGGATAACATCACTGTACTGCCTACGTCTTCGTGCAGGAGGTGGTTGTAAGTTCCTAAACTCTATCGCGTCCTTTGCATGTTATATTTCCTTGTACTTGAGCATGCGAACGATATTGTTTCCTGTATATTGAGTATTTATGCTTACAGTATGTTGAGAGGCGGACGTGGACGTGGTCGCGGTCGCGGACGCGGACGAAGGAATGCTGAAAGGGAAGCGTTGCCTTCTAATCAGGCCAGTCATAGCTCAAGCGAGCCACAGAGATCTATCAATAACGAACCGGAACCTGCTGTACCAGAGATCCTTCGTCAAGTGGTGAACCAGATGACTCAGTTCGCCCAAGTCGTGGACCGAATGCAAGTGGCGGTGGGACTACAGCAGGGAGAGAGACAACAAGGGATCCCAGACATGGGAAATCGAGGTGACCAGTGGCTGCAAGAGGTGGCGAAGATGCAACCACCCAAATTCGACGGTATTTTTGAGACTCCCACCTGGGACCATTGGTTGAAGGAACTGGAGAAAATCTTTACCGGAATAAACTGCCCAGACGATCGGAGAGCCTCTATCGCTCAATACTTTCTGATAGGGGAAGCGTCCGAATGGTGGGAAGCCATCCGGCCTGTAGACCACGATGCTGATTGGACAGAGTTTAAATTAATGATGGAGGCTCAGTACTGCCCTCGTCCTGTGAGGGAAGCCAAGGTTCGGGAGTTTTTCTCCGCTCAGCCTTCAGATGTGCCAGTATCTCAGGCAATTAAGACCTTTAACCAGTAGCTGGCATTTGTTCGACATCTGGTCAGAACAGATGCAGAAATGATGATCCATTTTGATATGAGGATGAAACCAAAGATCCAGAGGTACATGTCCGGTTTTGAATGTATCACACTCCGTCAATACCAGGATAAGGCGTTGGCGTATGAGATCAAGGAAGCAGCTATGGAGAAATTTACGGAATCCAAGAAACAGAAAGTCTCTGGTACTTTTACAGAGCACAAGAGCAGCGGGCCCCGTAAGGCCCGGTCATCTTTTCATTTTTTTCAAGAAACCTACGCACCCAGTTAGGAGTGGAAAGAACTTCGAAGCAACATCAACCATGACTGATGCTACCAGGAAATGCTTTAACTGCGCCCAGACGGGGCACTATCGATGGAATTGCCCCCTACCTGTCGTGACTTGTTTTGATTGTGGTCGAGAGGGACATCGTGCGGTGTTCTGTGAAGAGGCTGCAAAGTCTTTTAGAGCCCGTGCACCACAGCCAGTCCAAAAAGAAGCCAGTATCCAACAGACGCAGCAAAGTGTTCAGATACTTCAGAATTTTGGCCGCGGGCGAGGCAGAGGACAGTGGGACCGAATGGGTACATCGAGTGCCGGATCTGTTCCCCCACGTTTGTACGAGATGAGGATAATAGACGATTAGGATGCTGCTGTCGCATCAGGTACTGTCCAGATCCTTTCCCAGCCAGTTAGCATTTTATTCGATACAGGAGCTACGCATTCTTTTATATCCTTGTCTTGTGTAAATCGTTTGAATATTCATGGTTTTCATACTTGTGAACCTTATGTTGTTGGTTTACCGAGTGGAGAGAGGATTGTCGGGAACTTAGAAACCAGAAATTTCCCTATATCATTTGGAGGCAGAGAGTGGCTCTCAAATTTGATTGTGATAGAAATGCAAGGAGACGACCTGATACTCGGAGACGATTGGCTTAATCGATATGGAGCAATTGTAAACTACTGAATGAGAAATATCTCGCTGATCGCTGATGATGGTTCCGAAATACTGTTTGAGGGATGGAAACTGGAAGCTCAGGAAAGTTGATCAAAGCGATGAAAGCTGTCAAATTGTTGAAACAGGGCTGTACCGGATACTGGTGTTATGCAATGAAGAAAGAAGACGAAGTTGTGTAACTTTCATCCATTCCTGTTGTGAACGAATTTCCAGATGTATTTCCTGACGAGTTACCAGGACTACCTCCACGAA
This sequence comes from Orobanche coerulescens, assembly GCA_033398695.1. Lineage (NCBI taxonomy): Eukaryota > Viridiplantae > Streptophyta > Magnoliopsida > Lamiales > Orobanchaceae > Orobanche > Orobanche coerulescens. Next base: position 69,087,431 of record CM065809.1, read on the forward strand.
GGGATGTAGAATTCACCATTGAGCTGGAACCCGGAGCTACACCAATTTCTAAGGCGCCGTATCGTATGGCACCTACTGAGATGTATGAACTGAAGAAGCAGCTAGAGGAGTTATTGGAAAAAGGCTATATCCAGCCAAGCATTTCGCCTTTGAGAGCGCCAGTTCTTTTTGTTCGGAAGAAGGATGGATCGCTTCGACTGTGTATTGACTATCGTGAGCTGAATAAAATGACGATTAAGAACAAGTATCCGTTGCCACGGATTGATGATCTGTTTGACCAGTTTCAAGGGGCAACAATATTTTCTAAAATCGATCTGTGATCAGGGTATCATCAGCTGAGGATTAAGGAATCTAATGTTCCAAAATCAGCGTTCAGAACTCGTTACGGACGCTATGAGTTTGTAGTGATGCCGTTTGGTCTCACTAATGCACCTGCTGTATTCTTGCAATTAATGAACCGAGTGTTCATCGAATATTTGGATAAATTTGTGGTCGTGTTCATTGATTACATTCTAGTGTATTCTAATAACCCGAAAGAGCATGCACAACATTTGCGGATTGTATTAGAACTTTTAAGAAGCGAGCAACTGTACGCCAAACTCTCTAAGTGTGAATTCTGGCTAAAGGAAGTAATGTTCCTTGGTCATGTGGTATCAACTGAAGGAGTCCGAGTAGATCCTCAGAAGATTGAAGCGGTTTTGGATTGGAAGCCTCCAAAGAACGTGAAAGAAGTCCGAAGTTTCTTAGGACTTGCTGGGTATTATCGTCGGTTCGTGGAAGGGTTTTCCAAAATTTCCCGCCCACTTACTCGACTCCTGCAGAAAAATCAAAAATTTGAGTGGAATGAGTTGTTTCAGATTAGCTTTGATGAATTGAATAAGAGATTGACGACGGCGCCAATTCTATCACTTCCACTGGGGATTGGAGGATTCATAGTTTACAGTGATGCTTCGAACCAAGGACTCGGATGCATATTGATGCAGAATGACAAGGTGATCGCTTATGCATCGCGACAGCTGAAACCTTATGAAGTGAATTACCCAACACATGATTTGGAGCTAGCAGTAGTAGTTTTTGCTTTAAAGATCTGGAGACATTACCTGTACGGGACTCACTGTCAGATCTTTACTGATCACAAGAGTCTCAAATACATCTTCAGTCAGAAAGAGCTGAACATGCGGCAAAGAAGATGGTTAGAGCTTATTAAGGACTACGACATAGAGATTTTGTATCATCCAGGCAAAGCGAATGTAGTGGCCGATGCACTTAGCCGCAAGCCTGTTTCTATTCAGATGCTGGAGACTCTGACCTCCCAACTTAGCCTTCAACGAGAGATGATTAGAGAAGAAATTGAAGTATGGTTACAAAGAGTCCAAGGACAACTGTGCGTGATGGAAATAACTTCGTCATTAACCGAAGAAATCAAATCTAGACAGACAGATGATCCTCTGATGATTCGGTTATGTGATGAAGTGATCAAGGGAAAGGCCCCCGGATTCCTATTTCATGATGATGGAGTTTTGAGATTTCAGAACCGACTCTGTGTTCCTGATGTCGATGTTCTGTAACAGACGATTATGAAAGAAGCTCACAGCTCGCCCTATTCTATCCACCCGGGCACCAGTAAGATGTATAAGGACTTGAAGCAGAATTTCTGGTAGGGCAATATGAAGAAAGATGTAGCGGACTATGTTTCGAAATGCTTGACTTGTCAGCAGGTTAAGATCGAGCATCAACAGCCTACCGGAATGTTGAAGCCGCTTCCGATTCCTGAATGGAAGTGGGAGGACATATCGATGGACTTTATCACTAGTATGCCGAGAACCAAGACAGGAATGAACATGATTTGGGTGATAGTTGATCGTTTAACCAAATCAGCTCATTTTCTAGGCATTAAGGACACGTGGGGACCAGAGAGGTTGGCACGAGTATTTATTTTTGGAGATAGTTCGATTGCATGGTACGCTAAAGACCATTGTTTCTGATCGATACGGCCGTTTTGTGTCTCACTTTTGGAAAGCAGTTCATAAGGCCTTGGGAACCGAATTGAACTTCAGCACAGCTTATCACCCACAGACTGATGGACAATCCGAGAGGACTATTCAAACGGTGGAAGATATGCTGAGGGCTTGTGCCTTAGATTGGTCAATTGGTTGGGAAGTTCATCTGCCGTTGATCGAATTTACCTACAACAATAGTTGGCATGCTTCCATTAAGATGGCACCGTTTGAGGCATTATACGGGAGGAGATGTAGATCTCCGCTATGTTGGGACGATTCATCAGACTTGATTGGGACAGAACCAGAGTTGATCATACAGACTCGAGAGAAGATAGACTTGATTCGTGAAATGCTGTTGACCGCCCAGAGTCGCCAGAAATCTTACGCAGACGTACGTCGTCGCCCATTGGAGTTCAGTACTGGAGACCACGTACTTTTAAAGGTTTCTCCTAATCGGGGAATCTTCCATTTTGGAAGAATGAAAAGCTGAGTCCGAGATATATCGGACCGTTCGAGATCCTTGAGAGAGTTGGAGAGTTGGCATACAGATTGGCATTGCCGCCGTCATTGAGCCATGTTCATAACGTATTCCATGTGTCCCAGTTACGAAGATACATACCGGATCACAGTCATGTCATTGATTTCGGCGAAATCGAAGTCACTCAGGATGGGACGTTTGAAGAAAGACCGGTCAAGATACTCGAGAGTCGAGTTAAGCAGTTGAGAAACAAATCCATCGTTTTGGTCAAAGTTCAATGGTCACGTCACAGAGTGGAAGAAGCCACATGGGAAACGGAAGATGGCATGAAGTCCAGATATCCCGAGTTATTTTCGTCTTTAGTTTCGGGACGAAACTCCTTTTTAGTAGGAGAGTATGTAATATCCGGATTTATTATGATGTATTTCATCTGTATTCGAACCCTGTATCATTCGGATTTGTGATCTTGATTATTGGAGTATGATATTTCTTTCGTTGGTAACTTTGTACATAAGTATATCAACATGCAAAATTTCTCATGCAAACTCGTGATAGCGCACGCTAAGAATGTAGCTTAACGCGCGCTATCGGTTACTACTAGCGCACGCTACGTATGTAGGAGTTGCGTGCGCTAGGCACTCAATTATTGAGCTGGGCGGCTAGCACATGCGCCAACCAGACGTAGGACCGGATAAGATTCCCGCGGATGAACTGGGACAATTTTGGAGTCAACTCTTATTAGCGCGCGCTAAGGATGTGTAGGTAGCGTGCGCTAATCTGCTTTTGTACATAAAGTTTATATATGGGCCAGCACTCCATTTTATTCTCATTTCCTTCGTTCACCTTTCGTTTTTGAGAAACAAGAGAGCATATCATCTTCCTTAGACACACTTATAACACATCCACTTGATCATTGGACATTGAATACTTCTTGTGATTGATCATTGAAGAGAAGTAGCACCTTGGAGTGGCATATAACCAACCGGAGTCAGATTCTACCCTTGGAGTTCAGTTATTTCGTCATATTAAGGTATGTTGATTCTATCACCAACACTAGATTCGTGTTATGGAGGATGAGATGATCATGCTAGCAAAATATTGAGTTCTTGGGTGAATTATCCAAACCACTTCATTTTTGGAATATTGAGATGATTATGCCTTAAGTACCTTGATTATGAACATAATGATTCGAATCTTATTACAATGAATAAGTAGAGGAAGCTTCTATCATTGGTAATCCGAATGTAGTAGGTGTATTCATAGCAATCTTGGACTTGACTTTAAAATCATTATTGTTAGACGAATCTAAAGGATTGATCATGGAAGGATTTATCTTGTACAGATGGAATGTTAATCAAACTACAGAATGATAGTTTTTGATTGAGATAAAGGTGTTGATATCAACCGATAAGCTTTCCGAATTATCGCATGAAGAATGGTAATCGAAATGGAATATGGTTTTATAATAGTATACTTATCCTTGAATCCGAAGTTGTTGTTATCTGTAGGATCATTCATAACCGTATAAACATGATATTCATGGAGGTAACATGAATTAACACTGAAGATTTCATTGGTTTGATCATGTTGAGATCAGTCTACTGCCCTGTAGTAAACTGCCATGCACAGTTAGCGCACGCTAAGCTAGGTAGATTAACGTGCGCTAACGAGCATGAGTTAACGTACGCTACGTTTGGTACGTAACGTACGTTAGGCCATCAGACGAGTCAGTCGGCTGATCAGTGAAGTACTGACCAGGCATAGTTAGCGTACGCTAGGCTTTGTTGTTTGCGTGCGCTATCGAGCAGACTTAACGCACGCTACACAGAGGACTTAGCGTGCACTAAGCAGTTCAGCCAGATTACATTTTATGAGCTTTTGGCCGTAAATCGAATTGCTAGACATTCTTACGACGTTAGATAAATTCTATATTATTTCTTTTGTTAAGGTTCGAGCTTGTTACGTGATTGATTGAGGGGGGCGACCTTCGAGTGTTCGTTTTCGTGGAAGTATTGTTCTTGTCTTCAAATCGAGGAAAGTACCTTATTTGTTTTATGTATTGATGTTATACATATTGTCGTGCATGTATGTCGTTATTGTATGTCTACCTCGTGTTGGTCCGACGAGATCATCGGGGGATCTATGATAGCGTACGCTGGATCATCGGACAGGTTTTTCCACCACGGGTTGGTCTGACGGGATCATCGTGGGTTCTAGGCAGTGAACGCTGGATCGTCGGAATTACCATGTGTATGTTGTGATATCATGTTGTGATTATCAGTTATGTATGTCATTTATAAGTTTCTCGTAGGATAAGACTTGTTGGTATTTTTGTCGTTTACGTTATTATTCTTTGTGAGATATGAATAATATGTTGTGGTACTTGTACTAGCATCGTTGTGCTAACCCCTTTGGGGGTGAACATTTTGTTTATGTTCAGGATCCAAGAGAGCGGGAAAACAACCACTGGAGCTGCATGACGACGAGGGTGCAGAGTGATGTTCCGGCCGGGTTTAGTTGACTGTTGTTTGTTGGTTATTTCAATAAGTACTCGAGTACGTAGTCGTTTATAATGAATTTGAATTTGGTGATGTATTAATAAGTTTCTGTTAAACATTTGTATTTTCAGTATTTGGTCAGAACTGTTGTATCTTAATTCCGTTACTTCCATTCATTTGTACCTGTTAATGTATGTTCAATTCTTCAGCCTTGTAAATCCTTCTGTAAAGGATTTACAGCGCTGTAATATTCCTGAATATATCGGGGGTGTTACAAAAATGGTTATTTTGATGAGAATTATTACGAGTTTTGTAAAGTTATGGTGGCAAGATTACATTGGTCGTATTCTTACTTTGTATTTTCATTGGTAGGTAATTATTGACGCGATGTGATCATTATCATTGTTGGATACTATGGCTAACCCCGTCGTGGGCTTTCTTTTTAGGTTCTTGGGATATCGAGCTTGTAGCGGTCGTGAATAGATGAGCTTCCAGTAGGATACTAGCTAGGGCATGTATTCGTGAATTGAGTTTCCTGATCAGTTGTTGTATTCCGCTGCTAGAGTATTTTTAACTGTTGTCCTTTCCGCTGTGTGGGTGTTAAATGACCTTTCGATATCTGGTAACTTAAGTTACTTTGGAAAATTGTTTTCTAAACTATTTTGTCGGTATGTGTAAGCGATAGCTTAATGTATGTTTTTAAACTGTTGAGTTTTGGCATTTCGGGCCTTGTGGTTTCAAATGAGATTTTTACGATGGTTTTGGATAAACGAATTTTACAAAAGTCTTCGAATGTTTTTAAAAGATAGTACCATCGTTAGCCTCTTGGGTGTTTGTAAATGTTTGTGAAAATGTATTTTAGCCTTGTGTGTTCCGTCTCGGGGGCCACGGCGCTATAATATTCCTGGATGGATCTGGAGGTGTTACAGAATATGGTATCGGAGCTTAGGTTGAGAAAACCTAGGCAGTTAAGTCGAGTCGAGTCGTGTTTTTATCACGTCATTCGAGTTTTCGATTGACGAATATTAGAGCCCTGGGTTTTTTGTTGTTCACTCGGGCTCGTGCGTATGTGATTTACCATTGTGGTACTAGGGTTGTTGTAACGTTTTCAAACGGTGTTAATGTGTTTCTTCAGATAGAGATGTGTTGTGTTCTCGAGTTGAACTGAGTTTGCAAAATATGTGTTTTGAAAAAATTTGTGTCTAGTATTTTTCTAGAGTCGAGACATGTGCCAGTATCATAGGGAATCGTCGGCTTCACGATCAATAAGTATTTGGATTTTTAATTGCATTGAGACTTGTTGTCATTCTAATTTGATATGCTTTGAGATTCAGAAAGATATTATGCGTCACATTATGAGATAGCAGAACATAATAGTTGGGACAGAACCAGCGATCTTAAGAAGCTATGATTTTGGAAATCAATATGTCGGTTAAATTTTGGAATGGAGTTGTGTATTCGGGAGAAGGACTGTGGATTTTTGAGAAGAACATGTAGTCATGTTAGTTCATTTTGAGATATATGAAACTATTTTTGAGCATTTGAAAATGATACTTTTCAAAATGAATGTTTTACAGATGTTTTACAGAAAATGATTTTTGGGCCGAGACCCAATCGATTTGGAAATAGTTTTATAACTTAGGACTTGGGGTCCAAAAGAGTTTTCTACTTTTTAAACTTCTTGTACTGTGGAACGGGATATGGGATGAGACCCTAATGTTTCAAAAACTTTTTTCTGTTTTCAAAAAAAAAAAACTCCCGAGATTTGTAAAACACTTTACCAATCATTTATGCATTTTATTACTACCTTTCGGGGTTTTGATTTGTTTATTCAAATGAGACTTCTCGGGTAGTCTTTCGTTGTGTTTAATTTATTGATTATTCAATGTCTTATCATAACATAAGTTGAGGTGGTCCAGGATGGGTTAATGGTTGACGTTGCGAGTCATATGTGGAAAAGGAGTTTTTATCGGAGCCTATATATTAGATTTTGGAACTCTATCGTGTGGTTTTCCGATGGAATGTCACTGGATTTGGTGACGAGCTGAACTGATATACAAGAGTATGGATGTGGTCAATCATTTACATAATTTCATTTATTTAATCATGTGTATTTGAAAAGAATTTTCATCGGGAACTTGACACCAGCGAGCCGGTTTAACCTTTCGAAAACTGATTTCGTGGTCCTATGAAAATTTATGTTTTGAGTTTTGAAATTGTTGAAAGAACTTTTGAAAATTTGTCTTCTTGACAAGATTGTATGATTTCAAATTGGTTTTGAAAATGTGATTGATAAACATACACATTTAGTGCATAGTGCATATCATGGTGAAGTTATGAGTGTGACTCACGAACTGGATGATACATCAGTATGGTACGATGAAAAAGAAATTCGAACTTTAGTATGGTAGTTTTATTATCCAGGGATGATTGGTTGATTGATCGGATAAGAGGAATATGTCGCGTACTGTAGATTCAGTACAAAAATAATATTGGAATTTATCATGTTGATGAAATACTCGGTTGTGTTTTGACCTTTGGATGGTCATAATTACATTCTATCATGTTGATGATATACTCGATTGTGTTTTGACCTTTGGATTGGTCGTATTGGAGTTTATCATGGCAATGGTATTCTCGGTTAATTTATTGGTTAACCATTGTTAATTGTCGTATGAGCGTTTGAATTTGGTGTCGAAGTTTCGGGATTTGTGGCATTGTTTTGGCAGTCGTTTCATAGATGTATCGTGTATTATTCGTTTTATCGGAATTGGGACTTGACTGTATAATCAGGCAAACAGGATTTGACACGGATAGATTATTTAATCCGAAGATGATATATTTTCTTGAGACTCATGGAATTGTGATTGTAAGAGTGTTGATGCTTGACGGTGGAGTCACTTGCTAGTATCTTAGGAGATCGTCGACTTGGCGCATATGTAAGTATACTGTTTTGGTTATTCGTTAATGATGATGATTGATCGCTGTCGTGATGGTTTCGGAATATTTTGGTTGATCGGTTTGTCTCTTTATGACGGATTGCAAGTTTCGAGGACGAAACTTATTTTAAGAGGTGTAGTATGTAATATCCGGAATTTCTACTACTGATGTTTAATGTTATTTTATCCGAGTTATGTTGTACAGTGTGGAATCTGTACAGTATGGATAAAATTAATGAAGGACGGAGGCATCCGTATTAGTATAATTGTCGTACTTGATCGACAATTACACTTGAGGATATAGTGTATTGTGTACACATATTCGGTATATCGAGACGACGAGAAAGAATAGCTGAAAATGGCTAAGTGTAGCCACGATAGCGCACCCGATGATGCATACTTAGCGCACGCTAAGAGGTTTGAATTACGTATGCTAAGGAGGACCCCTAACGTACGTAAGGCATTCTGGATAAGGTTCAGAAGGTCGCCGACAGGTAGTCCCAGGTTGATTATTATCTGCATATAGCGCACGCTAATGCATATGGTTAGCGCACGCTAATATCAGATCGGTTCAAAGGAATCTTGGCTTGTCAGGTTACTTTCGGTGCTTGTTCCGATAAGGTCAACGGATGTTTGTCATTAAGGACTAGTGCACGCTAAATCCTAAGGTTAGCGCACGCTAATGGTAGATCAGACAAAAGGGAATCTTTACTTTGTTGGGGGCTTTCGGCATGTGGGGGCACGGGCACCTTCGAGGTAGGTGCAGACTGTATCAAGTCAACTATGAGTAGCGCATGCTATGGTCGACCACTTGCGTACGCTAAATAGAGGCATTTATGTATGCTATTGCATGGGCATTGCGTACATAAATCATTGTACGAAGTAAGGCGGTAGCCTCTGGACCTCGATAGCGCACGCTAACAAGGTAAGTTAGTGCATGCTAAATAATGTACCGTACGTTAAATGAAGATGTTAGCACAAGTTAATAATGTACAATATATATATGTGCAATTGGCAATTATTCTTCATTTTCCGTCATTTCCTTCCTTGGAACCGACACAGAGAGTTCTTAGAGAGATATCTGAGATTCTAAACACTGGATTATGATGGAGTTAACCATCCATAACAACATTTGGAGCTTGGAAATGATTGAGAACGGATTCAACCTTGAGATTCAATCCATTCCTTCAAAGAGGTAATTACTCTTCACATTTGGATTTCGTCTTGGATTGAATGTTGATGTTCTTAAGTTGATGATTATCATATAAACAAGTTGATAAGCATGATTATGAGATGGATTACCGGATTATGGTGATGTTGTTGTTGATATATGGATATTGATATGATTCTTGTGGTTTGAATTGTGTTGTTCGTGTTGGAATATTTATTCCACACATTATTTAATTTATGTTTTGATGATTAAAGTTGCTAAACTACAAAACAACATTGAGGCAAAGCAAAACAACGAAGCAGACGAAGACGCAAAAAGTTGCAATCTGGACTGCATTAGCGCACGCTAAGGCATATATGTTAGCACACGCTAACGAGGAGTAAGCTGCATTCCAGCCAAGTTTTGAAGTAAGCTGCAGTGAAGTAAGCTGATGTATAGCGCACGCTACACTTCATTATTAACGCACGCTATCGAGCCACGTTACTGTTGTGGAAGAATTCAAACACAGAATAACGTATGCAATGAAGTCATCATTAGCGCACGCTACAAAGTATGATTAGCGCACGCTAAGTTGTTTGAATCTAGTCAATCCGAACGTTGGGAAAAGCAAGTCAAAGTCAGCATATCAAACGGATACTTTGACAATCCATGCAACAGATATATTGGATTAGCGCACGCTACAATGTGTTATTAACGCACGCCAATACAAGAAGGTTACGTACGTAAGGAAGAAGGCATAACGTACGTTAAAGAAGAAATGAAGCTACTGGACTGAAACTGGAAAGATCTAGCGCACGCTACAAAAGAAGGCTAGCGCACGCTAGCAAGTCAAAACAGCCAGCAACGGCTAGTTTGTGGGAAATGCCTATAAATACCATTCCTATGGTATTGTTTGAGTACAACAACTTCAAGCAAACGAGATATTCATCTGAGAATCATATATTTACATTGTTGTTGTAATATTGAGCTTATATTGTTAGTTGGAGTGTTTATACATTCAACATTATACACGAGCGAGAAAAAGAAAAGATACGATTTGATTCGGTGTTATTAGGATCAAGGATCCGGCATTGTTAGAATCACAATCGCTATCTTAGTGAGGTTTATCTAGTACCGATCGAAAGCTAGAGTGGTTGATTCCTTATCCAATAGAAAATGAAAAATGGTTTTACTCGGACCGATAGAAGACGAGCTTGTAACGGTAATCCCTCGACCGATAGAAGAGAGGCGTAGAGGTTTTGATCTTAAGCCTAAGGAAAAAGATTCATCAAGAGAGGACGTAGGCTTCGTTAATAGCCGAACCTCTATAAACCCTTGTGTGATTTATTTTCCGCAATTTATTTTCGCTTCCGCATAAAACGGCGCAAATATCCGATAAGATACCAACAATTGGTATCGGAGCGGTACTCCAATACGCGGCTTAACATCCGAGGAGAATAAGATCAAATGGCGTTTCAAATGGCTCCAGTCGAAGGCATTGCTCTCAACCGACCACCATTTTTTGATGGCGTGAACTTCATGACTTGGAAGAAGAAGATGTCGATATTCATTCGAGCTTACGACATAGAACTTTGGAAGGTGATTTGTCTTGGTCCAAAAATTCCAACGAATTCCAACGGTACGCTTAAAACTTTTGAAGATTATGACGACTCCGATTGGAAAAACGACCATTTCAATTATAAGGCAACTCAACTCCTCTATTGTGCCTTAAATCCAGAAGAACACAACCGGATATCATCGTGTGATAGTGCCAAAGAAATTTGGAAAATGCTTGAGGTAACACACGAAGGTACGTCTCAAGTCAAAGAGACGAAGATAAACATGCTCCTTCACGATTATGAATTATTCCAAATGAATGACGACGAATCCATCTCAATTATGCTCGACCGATTTTCGGTCATCACTAATGGATTAGCATGTTTTGGAAAACCACTTTCGAGTAGTGAGAAAGTAAAGAAAATTCTCCGATCACTACCTCGAGAATGGGGCCAGCAGATTACGGCAACAATGGAATCCAAAGATTTAAATACTCTCGATTTTAGTGCTCTCGTTGGTTCTCTTATCAACTACGAGATTATCCTAAAATCTCGGAATGCCAAACCGAAACCGAAGGAGAGGTCGATAGCCTTCAAGGCTAAAATGTCGAAGAAGAAAGAAGAAACCCCGGTGGACAAAAGTGACGAAGAAATGGCATATTATGCCAAAAATATTAATAAGTTTCAACACTTATTAAACCGGAGAAAGAAAGACATCCAAGCGGGCGAATCGAAGAAACCCGACAACACTTGTCGATTATGTGGTAAACCAGGCCACTTTGCCAAAAACTGTCGAGTAAAGCAAAAGGAAGTTTTAATCGCAACATGGAGCGACGAAGATCCCGATGAAGATTTTCTTGAACAAAATAATCTCGCGCTCATGGCCCGGAGTTCATTCGACGATAGCGAAATCGGAAGCCAAGTAAGTAATTCTTACGATGAACTTTTTGAAGCATTCGAGTTATTACATACGGACTATCAAAATGCTTTAAATGAAATTAAATCCCTCAAGTCTAAATGCAAAACTTTGGAAATTGAAAATCCCAAAATACTTGAAAAAGGGAAATTTGTTGAAATCGATCATTCGAAATGCCTTGAAAATGAAAATATTTTGAGAAATGATCTTTTAAAAGTTCAAGATGAACTAAAAATTTTGACAAAGAAATTTTTGTGCGGCAACGATAAATTTGAACAAATGTTATGTGTTCAAAAATATACTTTAAATAAAGAGGGGTTAGGATTCAAATCACGTTCGAAAAACGAATCCGTCAATTTCAATATACCCCATTGCGAAAAGTGTTTAAAAATCGGGCATCATATTTCTAATTGCAAAAGCCCAAGACGGACAATAAAAATTAAGAAAATTTGGGTTCCTAAAGGAACAAACGTTTCAAACATCGTCTATGTTTCAAAAGAAAAACCAACTATCGGTTGGATCCCCAAAAATAAATTTTAACAAATGATATTTTACAAAGGGGGAGAAGGAATATTTTTTGAGGGAAAATAATATTTTCAGGGGGAGTTTATACCCTTATGCATAAATTGGTATCATGCATATCTATATTTCATTTGGTATCCTTTATATTTTTGTTATTTTTTTGATGAAGACAAAAAGGGGGAGAAGGAGATGAATTGAGATAAAAATGAGAAAAATCGAAGAAGTCGAAAAGAGAAGAAAAGCATACAAATAGGGGGAGTTGAAAAATAAAGGAGATGTCGAAAAGAAAAGGATTGAAGAAACTAACGAAACGATCAAAGCCGAAAACTTTGATTCGTAGAAATATACATATATTATTTTTTACAGATTATCCAATTCAAGAGTTGTTTTGTAATCATCAAAAAGGGGGAGATTGTTGGAATATTTATTCCACACATTATTTAATTTATGTTTTGATGATTAAAGTTGCTAAACTACAAAATAACATCGAGGCAAAGCAAAACAACGAAGCAGACGAAGACGCAAAAAGTTGCAATCTGGACTGCAATAGCGCACGCTAAGGCATATATGTTAGCGCACGCTAACGAGGAGTAAGCTGAATTCCAGCCAAGTTTTGAAGTAAGCTGCAGTGAAGTAAGCTGATGTATAGCGCACGCTACACTTCATTATTAACGCACGCTATCGAGCCACGTTAATGTTGTGGAAGAATTCAAACCCAGAATAACGTATGCGATGAAGTCATCATTAGCGCACGCTACAAAGTATGATTAGCGCACGCTAAGTTGTTTGAATCTAGTCAATCCGAACGTTGGGAAAAGCAAGTCAAAGTCAGCATATCAAACGGATACTTTGACAATCCATGCAACGGATATATTGGATTAGCGCACGCTACAATGTGTTATTAACGCACGCTAATACAAGAAGGTTACGTACGTAAGGAAGAAGGCATAACGTACGTTAAAGAGGAAATGAAGCTACTGGACTGAAACTGGAAAGATCTAGCGCACGCTACAAAAGAAGGCTAGCGCACTTGATAATGGTATAATTGAGGGTTGATTGTAAACAATCGAAGATTGTCACAACGTGTTTGTCATAATGCCCCAATGAACTTGGTTTAGCCGTATCGACATTTTGAGTTAGTTATAATCGTGATTGGTTCATTTATTGAGCGGATTGTTGGTAATTGTGTTATTCATGGTTGTTCGAACGACCGGCATCTCATTGTAGGACGTTTGTTCGAGGAAGGACATTCTTCACCGGTATTGAGTAAGTTAATTCTTACTCGGTTAAAAGGATATTCATTCCTTTCGTTGTTGTTCAGTCATAATCATAATTCATTCATAATAACCGTATTGACTTGTAATTGTCGAATAATCACTTCATTCATGAGGAACGACGGTTCCAATCATTTCATTGAGCTATCACTCACTTCACTATTATTTCATCTCGGTGAGTCATTCTTGACTTTGTCGGATTGTTATTCATTAATATTCATCATGGTCATTCTCGTTCATATGACCTTCTAGGTTCCTATTACGTGGGCGGGTGGTGATGTGTGAAATTTTTAGTCAGGCACATGATGGTCACGTGTTCGGGTTCACCGACACAAAGGACTGTGCACATAGTAACGTACCTCAGTGAGGCTAATTAGGTACAAGGGCGGGTGTATCCGGTCACACGTCTTGTGCACATGCACATACCATTACGGGCATACTACAATGCCCATCTTCAGCTTAATTTCATAATTAAGATATATCATGATTGTGTATATTCAACTCTTGAGGATTGTTGTTCTGTGTAACTGACCCCGTTGGGGGATATTGTTTTCAGGTCATGGCGAGGCAAAAGCACGGGAAGAGAACGTTGACGGCGAGGAGTCCCAATGATACTAATAGGGGGCCCCAGTCCTTCCAGTCATTCATGTTATCTTCATTTTATTTCCGCTGCAGATTTCCGTTTGGATACTCATTTTCATTCAGTATTGTATATTTTATCTTCATATAAAATATACATGTATTCTGTATTGTCTTGGGTGTCTTGGAATGAAGCTCCTCATCAGAGTAATGGATGATATAATGTGGTTCGGTATTACGATTATATTATTTAAGTCATTAATTTTCATTCGCCTGGTGGGTCCTAGTCGGGGGTCCACGACACTGTAATAGTCGCCTAGTTTGGGGTGTTACAGTTACTGAGGGGGCTTTATAGGGTATCGTCTAATCTCAAGTACTCATAATAGGAAATACTAGAACGTCGTATTTTGTGAATCTCGTATACTATATACAAGGGTGAGAACACATATACATACGTATTACGATTAAAATCAACATTTGGTCTTCTGACCGGAATGGTAATACCATATCCGAGACACAATCTTTTGCAAATAAGGGCGAGTCACGTTTCGCCCAGAACTCGTGAATACTTTAGAAGAGGAAGTTTTATTTTACACGTCGATTATGAAATTATTTTTAAATAATGTACAAAATAATTTATACTTTTAAAATTTTTTAGAAACGTCTATAATCCGAAATATTTCAAAAATTTACCTCGGGTTTGGATAAAATGAAGAATCTTTCCCTTCTACTAGTTGTTTGATTGAAAAGAAAGATTTTCTACCAAATACATACTCATTTGATATAGCGATATTAAATCGCAGATTTGTCACCATTTGAAAGAGTTTCAAAAGCCATTATAGATGTTTCGCCATAATCTGTAACATCCCCAAAACCGTCCGGGATATTACTGCCATGGGCCCCGCGCCAGAACCCACCAGGCTAAAAACTATTTTTCAAAAAAAAAACGTTCAAAACGCCCAAAAGACCAATGACGGTAATAATTTTCAAATACTCACAAGGTCATTCATAAGACACCAAATACCATCATAAAAATATCGTCAAAACGTTCAAGGCCAAAATGCCAAAACTCGCTTTAGGGAATCAGTTTTACAAAATAAAATCCAGTTTGCAAAATACCAAAAGCCATTTCAAGATACTCACGCAGCGGATAAAACTGATACTTAAAAATCTCATCGAATGTAGGAATCAATAACATTCCTGGTTTTCCAACATACGTTATGTAACTGTTTCCACCCGGACCATATAGTATACTCATGCACATCCCAACAATCCTAATACCATCCACAAAATTCAGCCCTTCAACCTAGGGCTAATCGAGTTAACACAACACAAACACCACACAGATAGGAGGGAGCTCACAATTGAAAGACTTACTTTATCATTACCTCAATATGCACCAGTTCCTTAAACGTATAAGGAGGAAAACAATAGACACAACCTCAATGGAACACAATTCACAAGGGGAACTCAAAATCTAAGCATGTTCAAAATAGACCAAAACAATCTGGGCAGAAAGGATTAGAGTTCAGAGAAACTTACAGCGCAGGTCGCACGAGATGACACCAACCCAGCGATATCACAAACAAACGACCAGCACAATTTTGACAGACCCAAAACACCAACAGCCTAGTTATCCGTAAACCTAAGCTCCGTTACCAAATTCAGTAACATCCCTGTGATTTACAGAGATATTACAGCGCGATAGATTCTTTTTGGGAGAACCTACCAGGCTTAGACCAACATAAAAGACAATGACCATCAATAGAAAAGAGACATTCACACACTTAAAACCAACGTCAACTTTCAAGATGACATACATCACCAAAACATACCAGTACATGGTCCTGTTGGATCACAACAAAAACAACATCTAATAACTGATCCAACACATAAACCGTAACCAACATCAACATATTAAACCACATGTGACAGTACCCGCATGAGTACAAAACCAAAACACGACTCTGTCCATGTCAAAACAACCACCAACTCACAATAACACGTGATGTCAGTGTTGCTCGTCATCCTCATGCCCTTCCTGTGCCAGCTCGCCACTAAGACCTGTACCTGAATACACAACAAGTATATCCACCCCGAAAGGGGTCAGCAAACAGCTGGTGTAAGTACAACTATTTATGAATATGTACAACAAATGAATAAATAACCAGATCATTGTGCCATCATGTATTCTGGAATACCATACCATAATCATCATCTCAAAACAAATCTCAAGGCAATCTCCCGAGCTGTACTGGCCATGTATCTCACGCGAGATACACACCCCAGAAAGTCCTCGTCAGGCCCTCCCTGGTTGTACAACCCCACCGAGTGATCCGAAGATACTCGCAGTCAAACGGATCCTAGGGGAGCCACACTGGTTTTAACTCGGTTCACACACACTCAACCACATGGCACAAACCATATTTTCTGAAATTACCACTTTTCATAATATCACATTTTTCACATATTCACACGAAGTACATCAAACGCAATCAAAGTACTTGCCTCAATTACAATGATACAGGGAACAGTGAACGAAGGGACCTGCTTCTCGAACTTTCCTCAATGGTTAGGTCCTAGCACAACACAACACTATATCAAACACAGTACGATGGAAACGGAAAGGTTTATCCTAATTTCTACTCTTAGGGACAATCAAACAGACATTATAGGGTCAGCTTGGATCATACATGATTACGGAGAAAACTCAAAACTTAATCCGTGAACTTCAATGAAGAGCACAGGATTATAGTTACAACATCATAACCTAACACAACCACGGCTAGATCTGAACTTTAGAGCATAAAACCTCAAGAAAACCCTTAGGTATGAAGAACTCGGGTTTCAAAGGATTTACCTTGATCCGGATGATAAAAGCTATTGAGATCTTGTTAACTTTGTTCCAGGAACTCTAAAACGTTGTTGGGTAGTGAAGTCTGTCCAAAACCTGCACTTCCGTACGTCCAGAACTGTAATATCGTAGAATTTCGCTATGATTTTTTCGCATTATTTTATCTAAGTTGTACTGTACAGAGTGGGACCGATGTAGTATGGATGAATAATTTTGGGAACCGTGATAGCTGTACCAATATATCTATCAAGGCTATATTTAATTCTAGGATATTACATGCTTGATATGTCTTTCGATGTCGGGTATACTGTATGAGTATTGGTATAATTGTCATACTTGGTCGACGATTGCATTTGAGGGTATCGTGCATCAGGCTTATTGTATGAGAATGTTATCAAAACGAGTATATGTATTCAGTACGTCGCGTATACATGTTCGGTATATTGAGACGGCAGACAGGAGCAAAAATGGCTAAGTATAAAAGCCATTATGTACGTTAAGCGTAGGCTTACGTACGTAAAGGTGCAAGTGTAGCGTACGCTGAGCTTACGTACGTAACGAGGGGAGATTAACGTACGTTAGGTTGAGTACATAACGTACGTTATGAAGGGAATCGAATAGGTCCGAGCTCTGGTCGGCAGGTGGGCCCAGTGTCGGCAGCTTTCGGCACGGATGTAGACAGGCGAGTCAACCTCGAGCCTTTCGTATGTTAAGGATATGCCATTGCGTACGTTAAGCAAGTATGGCCCTGTCAAAAGTCAACCGCTACATTACGTACGCTATGGTAATAAAATTACGTACGTATTGCATGCCATGAAATAGGACAGTTAACCCTGGATGACTATTACGTATGCTATGCAGGACATGTAGCGGTACGTTAAAGGGGCTTACGTATGGTAGGGTTGGGTCTTAACGTACGTAACAACCTGTGCAGATTATATATTAAGAATTGGTCTTTCATTTTTTCGTATGATCGAGATATCATTGAACCGTTGAGTTTAATTGGTTGATTATATCGGTTGTTGATTGTTATCGAACATATCGTTAATTGATTATTGCATTAGGTTGTGTTAAGTGATCATTGATTATTAACCGTGGTGCTGCGGTTGAGATTGGAGAATCCATGGATCGCCTTGGTCGGGGCTGAGGAGCTTGTATATGAAGATGACGGGATTGGTAACGGCTTCATCATATCGGTATCGAGGCAAGTTATGCTTGCTCAGTTCATAATGTTTAATAAATGGTTTCGATTTCATTTCATTTATGATTCATATAGCAATGGTATTATGGAATATGAATGGTCGGGATGATGGTATGTATATTATGCTTGGACTGGGATAAATCATAATGTATATGATTTTAAGGATGTCTAGTGGTAACGGAGATGTGATTTACCTTGGTCTATTGTATGAAATGGTGGATGTTGAGGGTAGTCTATCGTGCCGACATTGAACTCGAGATGGTGGTTTGGTAATAGTGATGGACTATACTTCATTTTGGACTATTAGAGTAACCTTGTATTCATTCAGTGACGTTGGTCGACGAAGGGTTAGCGTCTCCGGCTTTGAGGTAATTTAGTATTGCTGAATTATGACAATTATCATGTTGCATTGTTGCATATGTGTGTGTTTATGTTTCATGTAATGAGTGTGCATCATTGTTTGATATATTGTGATGTGCTCTTTCTTTGAACTACAATTTGTTGGGCCGATGTGTTGGGGATAAAACCTGTATGGTACCCCTATGGAAATGTGTTGGGGGATAAGACCCAAGTTGGGCACCCATGTTCCGGGGTATTCCTGTGTGGATACTTTCGTGACCCTTGGTTGCGACCTTGGGGTATTTTGTGATTGCATGTAATGTGTTGAGGGATAAGACCAGAATATGGCACCCATGTTCCAGAGTATTCCTGTGAGATGCTTCCGTGACCCTTGGCTGCGGCCTTGGGGTTTGTGTGCTAATATTATATGTATTATTGAGCATGCTGCGAACTGTTGTCTAGTGAAAATACGACATTGTGGTCATGTGTATCTTTCATTGTCGAACTGTCGTTGCTCACTTGGGGAGTTTATTGATCCTTATTGGATATGCCTTTCTTCGAGTTTTGTTGTCATGTTGTATCGTGACATATCTAGAGTCAGATACCTTCTGATCGGTCATGTGTAGGATTTTCAGGGCGGGCACGTGTAGCATGTGTTGGTTTCGACCTCATATTGAACCATGCACACAAGACGTACTTCTTGAGGATGATTAGGTATGAGACCAGACGTGTATCTGATCAATACCCGTGGTTAGCTTGTACACGGACATATTTCCGGATCGGGATCGTGACGTCCATCTTGAGTCATATTGATTGGTCGTTCATAGTCCATGTATAATTGGATCTGTTCGATAGTCGGGTTTGTCTTCGAGATCCCATATATGTGATTTGTATACGGTTGACGATTTTATTCTTTCGTGTATCTGTCCCTGTTGATCCTTTATCGATCTCGTTTGGAGTTACCATGTCGTTAGTAATCTCGTTTGTTATTGATTCCCTACTGATCTCGTTTGGAGTTACCATATCGTTGGTAATCTCGTTTGTTATTGATTCCCTACTGATCTCGTTTGGAGTTACCATATCGATGGTCAACTCGTTTGTTATTGACCCTTTATTAATCTCATTTGGAGTTCACCCTATCACTAGTCAACTCGTTTGTTATTGACCCTTTATTAATCTCGTTTGGGGTTCACCCTATCGTTGGTTAACTCGTTTGTTATTGACCCTTTATTAATCTCGTTTGGAGTTCACCTACCGCTGGTCAACTCGTTTGTTATTGATCCTTATTGATTCTGTTTGAAGTTTGCATTACCGATGGTATTCTCGGTCGATGTTGATCCTTTGTCGATCTTGTTGGAGTTTACCGTATCGATGGTATTCTCAGTTGTTGGACATATATTATGTTTGAGAACCTTGGTATCGTTTTGAATACAGTACAGATGGTTATTTTTGAATTCATTCATCACTTGAGAATGCGAAGTGTGGATTGAGATAAAGGTTGGTTCGATATGAGTTACCACGAATTGGTAAGATTACTACGGTAAGATTATATTGGCAGTATTCTTACCTTGTAATTACATTGATATGTAATTGTTTATGTTGATGTGATCGTTATCACTGTTGAGTATTATGGCTGACCCTGTCGTGGGCTTTATCTTTTAGGTACTCAAAGATCGATCTAGTAGCGGTTGTGAAGGGATGAGCTTCCCGGTGATACTGGCTATGGCATGGTTATTGGGATTTGAGTATTCTTTTCTGGTTGTTATGATTCCGCTGCAAATGTATTTAATCATGTCTCTATCCGCTGCGTGTGTAATTTATAATGGCTTTCAGTTTTGTTCCAACTCGTGTATACTTTCTAAATACCCTTTTGGCGTCTTCGCCTTGTGCTTTCAAATGATATTTTATGACGGTATTTGGGAACTATGTTTTGTAAAACATTTGGGTATTTAAACATTACCGTCTTTGCCTCGATGGCGTGTTTGAAATGTTTGCAAAAATGATTTTAGCCTTGTGGGTTCCAATGTGGGGCCCACGGCACTGTAATATTCCCGGTTGGCTTTGGGGGTGTTACAAGAATGCTCATCCGCGGGAGGAGGAAGGAATAGAGAAGAAAATGACGAAACTGGACTATGCTGTTCTATTTATACTGGGCGCGATTAGCGCGCGCTACTGGTAACGCGTAGTGTGCGCTATCGGCTTAAAAGGCAGCCCACCGCCTTTGAAAGGCGGTGTAGAACTCTCTATACTGGCCGCGCTCGCGTGCCCTACCCGTAAGGTTAGCTTTCACTACCTACCAGTTTTTCGAGTTAAGTCCAGAACCCTCTGCATGCACGGACTGGCCATAATGGCGTGCGCTACCATGGCCAACTAACGTGCGCTACCAATACATAATTAGCGTGCGCTAGCAACACAGTCTAGCATGCGCTAACTGCTATTTCTCAATATCACCACTATGGAGTTGGTCAGAACGAACACATCCTGACAAGCATGTAACTTGACAATCACTAACAACCAACATACCAATTCCAACTCCAATATACACACAATTCCAGGCACCAAACAGTATGATATGGAACTTTCCGAAACCAACTTCCAACAAAATACGACCATTAATAAAATATATTAATAATAAAATGCTGCGGGTGTTACAGGCTAGGTGGTGCTACTACTCTTTGGTTCCTCCCATTGCTGACTGAGACGGACCTACCGAGTCGCGCAATAGGTTTAACGACGGAATGAATCGAGCTAATTCTCTCTTTATAAATATTAGATATTGGATATCTAATTTATTGGGGCATTGGATGTCTAAATTGATTTATTAGATAAATTAATTTACGGACTAATGAATTAAATAAATTACTGGGTGATTAATTTAATTCATAGATATAATTATTTCTTGGAAAAATTAATTATATAATTTTATATTTGATATGATTAATTAATTGGATTAATTAATTGATATAAATACATCGAAACGGAATTGGAGTTTATTTGTTTGGACTCACGGGAGTCCGAGACAAACCGAACTCGTCCGATTTCTTCTTGATGGCCGCCCTATTTCCACCCACATTCCCCTTAGTCTTTGTCTCCATTTTTTAATGGAGACCAAAGACTTAAGATATTTTGAATCTCTTATAATATTGTGAAGGGTGTCTTTATTAGGTGGAGTTGAAGAATATCACTTATCATGTGCAGCCTTCTCATGGCATATACAAGACAGAGAGAGAGAGAGAGAGAGAGAGAGAGAGAGAGAGAGAGAGAGAGAGAGAGAGAGAGAGAGAGAGAGAGAGAGAGAGAGAGAGAGAGAGAGAGAGAGAGAGAGAGAGAGAGAGAAACTTTTTCTCCTGGTTCTTCTTCACCATTTTATTCTTCATTCTTTTTCCTACATAATTTTCTTAGAGATAAATTGTGAGAAAAAAGATTGAGAGATTGTGAGTTATACACTTAGAGTGTGTTGGCCACTAAGTATACAGAATACAACTTGGAAAGTGTTTTAAGCAACAAGCTGTACTATTTTCAAATCTGAGTGCGTAGCGGAAGTCTTGTTAAAGTAAGTTGATGTAGATACAGCAACTAGATATGAAGTGTATACTTAAAATAATCACAGATATTAAGACAGTAAATGTAGAAGGAAAATGACACATTAATTAAAGTGGTTCGAGGTAAACCCCTCTACGTCCACTGGTCCTCCACACAGGAGTTAAAATGTTTATTATAAATACTACGTACACAACTACGTATTTACAATCAAACCTATCAATGTATCGTTCACACAGATTGATACAAGGATCGAAGCTTCCAACGGTTCACACAGATTGGTTTAGACTTTCACTTGACTAACTCTTCACACACAGTTCCAAAACTTTGTCTCTTCAATACAAGTCCGTCACATACAGTTCGGGAAAAGCAATGCTTTCTCAATCCACACAGGGCTGATGGGTTTATTCAATGAAAGAACGATGGTTTGAACAGCAACATGACTTTCTTGAGCTTGAGATGATGATGTGTTGTTCAAGGTTGAGCACTTGTATATTTCTTCTCTCAGAATATGCAGTATGCTTGAAGAAATATGTTTGCTCAGATATATTCGTGTAAGTGCTTCTGGTTACTTGTTGTTGTAACTGATCTTCAAACTCTTGGGGATATATATATAGCCTTTGAATAGATCCGTTGAGAAAGATCCATTGGGCAAAAGTCCGTTACAAATGGATGTTTGACTTGTATAGACCAAGATCCGGATTTTATGTTGTTTGAAGATCTCTGTCGGTTTTAGTATTTAAATACTTTATCCTTTCAGTATTTAAATACTTCTTATCAAAAGGGACTTGACTTTAGCGAATACCAAAGATTCCTTTTCAAACGGTCTTCAGTCCTGTTTCGATAGGTATTGAAGGTCTCAATACTTTACAACTTGAATGTTGTATCCATTTATGCTGTAGGCTATATTGGAGTAGTCGATGTATGGAATGTTGCTGTATGAAGAGACAGCTTCCATACTTGGCGCTTTTAGATTCTGTTGCTGTATGATGGCATTATGATAAGTCTTCGATACAGGATCAGCAACTTCGATTAGACTTTCGATACAGCAACTTGTTGTATGCTGTGTTGGCACATTGTCAAAACACTCTATCAAAACTTCGATACAGGGATTGTTATCCAACAATTTACCCCTTTTTGATAATTTGCCAAGTCTCCTTAAATCCTTTTGATGTTTCCAAAAATCCTTGATGATGCCAAAACCTTGACACCTAACATCTTCCAGGAGGGCAGACTTCTTGGTCTTCTTTCGAATGTTTTGGCCTTCAGCAATTAGACTAACAATATGAACTGCTCGCAGGCGAGTTCAATTTTCAAAGAAAAGAATACTACATCTTTAAACTTATGATTGGCGCGCACGCACAATCTTACAGCGTTATCTAGATTCATACAACTGAATCTATGAACTATTCGCAGACAAGTTCGTACAGCTTAATATTTAACAAGTTTTATACTTGTATTAATTCAGCAAATGGAATGAATTGTGTAATCATACAAAAACACAGTAGATTACCAGTTGTAATCTTTCAAGAGAAATTTTTTATTGATATTGAACAAGGATTACAATGTTTTTGCAATAAAAGATAAGAATACAGGAATAGGAATACAGGAGGGAATCTAGCTCCTTTAATCAGAATGCCTCCAAGGCCTTCTAGGGTCATTCTTGGTACCCTTCCACCAATTTTTATGAGCATCCCTATTTCGATTTAGGTAGATAGCTTGACCTTCATAGGATTTATCGAACACCAGGATCCAATCTTCTGGGTGGGTAACCAAGTCACCTTGCATATGCTTGGATTTCATCTTCTGCTGAAGCGGGAGCGTCCCTTCGTCCAACCTCTTCTTGAATTCCACGGCGGATTCCTGCAAAGTCTTACAACTATTGAATATGGCGGAATCCCTGATAAGAACTACAAAGTATCTTAACAGTTCATTCTTCCTCCAATTCTTTATCTCGTCGGCAGTTGGCTGTCGGTTGGCCGGGAGTTTTATAGCTTGCGGCTTTTGAATGAGGTTCTTCCAAGGAAACTTAGGGTCCTCGAATTCTGGGTGATCACCCTGTATCTTGACGTTGTGAGTCAGAGATGATAAACGATTAATTTCAGCAGTAATGCTGTCTCCTAATGCAGCTTCCAACTCCTTCTCTTGCTCAAGCCTTAATCTCCTAGCAGCTTCCCTAGCCTCTTCCCCCTTTTTGGCGACATCAAGATATGAGACCTTTTCATCCAAGGGTTAACCCACAGGTCCCCTGAGGGTTTCGTAGCCTTCGGTGCTATTCCACGGATAATTTGGGTTAACCACTCTGGGGTGGGCCGACGGGTCCTCTGAGGGTTCCATAGCCTTTGGTGCGGTTCCATGGTTAATCATGTATGCATTCTTGTGATGCTATGCGATTTAGTTATTCCGGAATACTAGTCTTGAATTGATTAATTGACGGTTACCTTTACTTTATTGTTGAGGAGTAGTGTGTTTCATACCTGATATAGTTGCACTAGCTATTCGACCGCTAACCCCTTTATGGGGGAAATACTTTTTATGTATTTCAGGTTCCAGGAGAGCGGACAGGCAGGTATCGGGTCGGAATGAAGATGATGCGCAAGTGTGATACTGTGTCTTTCCTCCGGTTATGTTTTGTGTTTCTCCATTCAGTGTTGTTTTACTAGAATGGTTATTGAATACTCGAATATTGTTTTCCATTTTCCTTGATGTTCCGGCCTGTGTTTGCCGAGGTATTGATTTGTGTTGTGATGTCTTTGGATACATTGGATATGTTTTGAATATCCTTTGTATTGTTCTTCATTCCATTGTATGTAGACCTTCTCGGTCAAAATTTATAGTTCCGCTTATGTTTAGCCTTGTGGGTCCCACGGTGGGGCTCACGGCGCTATAATATTTCCTGAATAACTTGGGGTGTTACAGAATATGGTATTAGAGCTTAGGTCTATGGATACCTAGGCTGTCGGTCTTTTGGGTCGATTGAGTTGTCATTTGTCCACAGTATCACCACTCTGCCATCATCACAGTGCGACCGGTACTTGTAAGACCTCTTACTCTTCTGGTGTTTCCTTATTCGTTTTGCTTCTATTTTGGTATTCTTGAGAATCGGTCACTTCGATGATGTGCGATTGAATTGTCCTTACGTGCCTTGTGTGTTCTTCAGTATGTCAGCTGGTAGGGGCCGAGGCCGTGGTCGGCCGTGGACGAGGACGTGGCATGGCCGTTTCCCTCAGTTCTGTTGCGGGGTCAACCAACCCCAGTTTGTCAAAATCGGTGCATCCTGACACCGAAAGTCAGCACGACCAGTCGACTGGCCAGGGGAACAACGCAGACGTTGGAGTTGCGAATGTATTTCAACAATTGGCTAACCAGATGACCATTTTAGCCCAAACAGTTCAAATGAATAATCCGAACCCGAACGCGGATGCCTTGCTTCAGACTGTGATCCGTATGCACCCTCCAGAGTTTGGAGGTGCCACAGACCCGTTAGATTGGGAAGCTTGGCTAGCGGAGTTGGAGAAAATTTTTGAAGCGGTTGATTGCCCCAAAGTAAGGAATGTGCCGATTGCTCAGTATTTCCTCACCAAGGAAGCCGCTACATGGTGGAAAGTCATCAAGCCACAGGATTGTATTGCCACATGGGATGAATTTAAAGAGCTTTTGGAGGCCGAGTTTTGTCCTTGGCTGGTGCGAGAGGACCGAATTCGAGCCTTTTCCGAGGCTAAACCGCATAATATTCCTGTTTCGCAAGCAATTGTAGAGTACAACCAACAATTGATCCACGTGAAGGATCAAGTGCGGAACGAGTGTGATAAGATCCGTTATTTTGATATGCGGATGAATTTGGACTTACGGCGGTACATGGCCGGATTTGCTTGCACCACACTGAAGAAGTATCAGACAGAGCTTTAGCTCATGATATGTTAAGCCCCGAGAATGATACCATTGAAGAATCGAAGAAGCAGAAGGTAGCGGGGAATTTTTCTGGCACTAAGAGTGACAATTTCCAGAGGTCACATACGACTAACCGTTCTACTGGACAGCCGTCATGTTCTGCTAAAGGAAAGAGGGGTTTCTGTTCTGCTCCGGGCACCACAAATTGCACGGTAACTTGCTATAATTGTGGTCGTCCAGGCCACATTATTTTGGAATGCAATTTTCCACCATTGAAGTGTCACACTTGCGGACAGATGGGATATAGAGCGGCTTATTGTTCCGAACCAAATCAAACTTTGGACACTCGGGCTTCTGCCCCAGCACCACTTGACCAAGGCGTTAACCAGCGGCAATCTTTTGGTCAATCTCAGGAGAATTTCGGCAGGCGCCGGGGAAGGGGTCAGAACGCTGGAGGGGGAAACTCTTGCGTCAGTTCGGTACATCCACGGGTCTATGAGATGCGTCGAACAGACGAAACCGATGCGGCGGTGGCATCAGGTACCATTCATATTTTATCTCATCCAGTCCGTGTGCTTTTTGATACGGGTGCTACACATTCTTTTATTTCCTTGGAGTGTGTACGCCGTTTGAATATAACTTGTATGACTGCTTGTGATCCCTTCATTGTGAAACTACCTAGTGGGGATAGAATTGTGGGGAACCGATAGATTAGAGATTTTCCGGTGATTATATCCGGTATGGAATGGTTATCGAATATGATTGTAGTTGATATGGTAGGCGAGGACGTGATCCTCGGCGAGAATTGGCGTGATAGTCACCAAGCGATTATGAATTACCGTACTAATGTTATCACCATGATGACTACAGACGGATCCAAGTACTCATTTTTGGGACGTAAGTCGGGGCAATCCAAGTTATGTATCAGCGCCATGAAGGCCGTAAAACTTTTGAATAAAGGTTGTACGGGCTATTAGTGTTATGCCTTGAAAACAGAAGGGAACGAAGTCGATTTCTCTTCGATTCCGGTTGTTAATGAGTATCCCGATGTTTTTCCGGATGATCTCCCGGGATTATTGCCAGATCAGGAGATAGAATTTTCTGTGGACTTAGAGCCAGATGCGGCTCCGATTTCTAAGGCACCTTATCGAATGGCACCTTCCGAGATGCAAGAATTAAAGAATCAGTTGGGAGAACTTTTGGAAAGAGGGTACATCAGACCGAGCGCTTCGCCTTGGGGCGCTCCTGTTCTTTTTGTGAGAAAGAAGGATGGTTCACTACGTTTGTGCATTGACTACCGTGATCTGAACAAAGTGACCATCAAGAACAAGTACCCTTTGCCTCGTATAGACGATTTATTTGATCAGTTGCAGGGGGCTGCAATTTTCTCGAACATTGATTTAAGATTAGGGTATTATCAACTCAGGGTGAGAGAGTCCGACGTTACGAAGACGGCATTTCGGATGAGATATGGGCATTATGAATTTGTAGTTATGCCTTTTGGGTTGACTAATGCACCGTCAGTATTCATTAATGAATAAGATTTTCATCGAGTATCTCGACAAGTGTGTAGTTGTCTTTATTGACGACATTTTGATCTATTCTCGAGATAAAGAGGAACATGCCCGACACTTGCGTTTGGTACTAGATATTTTGAGAACCGAGCACCTCTATGCAAAATTCTCAAAATGTGAGTTCTGGTTGGAAGAAGTTATGTTTCTCGGCCATGTGATTTCGGCCGAAGGGGTTTGTGCAGACCCGCAGAAGATTGAGGCAGTGCTAGATTGGGCACCGCCTAAAAATGTTAAGGAAGTTCGTAGCTTTTTGGGCCTTGCTGGGTATTACCGTCGGTTTGTTGAGGGGTTCTCGAAACTCGCTCGGCCGCTTACAAAATTACTCCAGAAGACCGAAAAGTTTGTTTCGTCGGATAAGAGACAACAGAGCTTCGATGAGCTGAAGAGACGTTTGACTTCAGTGCCGATTTTAACTTTACCACATGGTAGTGAGGGCTTTGCAGTTTATAGTGACGCTTCGGGTCAAGGTCTTGGCTGTGTGCTTATGCAGCATGATAAGACGATAGCTATTGCGTCACGACAACTAAAGCCGTATGAGATGAATTATCCTACTCACGATTTGGAATTGGCCGCAATTGTCTTCACACTCAAGATTTGGCGGCATTATCTGTATGGTTCTCCGTGTCGGATTTATACCGATCACAAGAGCCTGAAGTATATTTTCAGTCAGAAGGAGCTGAATATGAGACAGAGACGTTGGTTAGAGTTGATAAAGGATTACGATTTGGAAATTCTTTACCACCCCGAAAAAGCCAATGTCGTCGCGGATGCTTTGAGCCGTAAATCGGCATCTCTTCAAATGCTCGAGGTTCTTACATCTCAGACGAAAATTCGTCAGGATTTAATTGAGCAAGGGATAGAAGTTTGGCTTCAACGAGTACAGGGACAGTTGTGTACTCTCGAAATTACTTCGTCCTTGGTTGACGACATCAAAGGGAGGCAGTGGAGTGACCCGATGATTTCTCAACTGAAGGAAGATGTAATTAAAGGAAAAGCTCCTGGCTTTATGGTTCACGAGGATAGTATTCTGAGATTTCAGGGCAGGCTTTGTGTTCCGAATGATCTAGAGTTGAGGCGGAGAATTCTCCGAGAAGCCCATGCTATGCCTTACTCAATCCACCCCGGGACTGTATAAGGACTTGAAACGAAATTTTTCGTGGAACAACATGAAGAAGGATGTCACGGAATTTATACTACGGTGCTTGACGTGTAAACAAGTTAAGATCGAACATCAACGACCAGCGGGGTTGTTGAAACCGCTTCCTATTCCCGAGTGGAAGTGTGAAGACATCTCTATGGATTTCATCATTGGCATGCCGAGAACTCGGGCCGGAATGAATATGATTTGGGTAATTGTCGATCGGTTGACCAAGTCTGCACACTTCTTGGGTATTAAGGATACTTGGGGACCGGATATATTGGCTCGAACTTTTAAAGCTGAGATCGTAAGGTTGCATGGTGCCCCCAAGACCATTGTTTCTGATCGAGACGGCCGTTTCGTATCGCATTTTTGGCAGGCCGTTCATCAGGCTTTGGGTACTGAGTTGAGATTGAGCACTTCCTTTCATCCTCAATCGGACGGTCAGACAGAGAGGACGATTCATACATTGGAAGATATGTTGCGAGCTTGTGCCTTAGACTGGAGTAATGATTTGGAACTTCACTTACCGTTGGTCGAGTTTGCCTATAATAATAGTTGGCATGCGTCGATCAAAATGGCACCCTTCGAGGCACTTTATGGTAGGCGATGTAGGTCGCCATTATGTTGGGACGAGGCTTCAGAGCTAATTGGAACGGAACCTGATATGTTGATGGAGACTAAGGAAAAGATTTCTATTATCCGGGACCGATTGCTGACTGCCCAGAGTAATCAGAAATCTTATGCTGATACTCGTCGTCGACCCCTGGAGTTCGAAGTGGGGGATCATGTCTTACTCAAGGTGTCTCCGACCATAGGAGTTTTTCGCTTCGGGAAAAAGGGGAAACTTAGTCCGAGGTATATCGGACCTTTCGAGATTTTGGACAGAGTTGGAGATTTAGCTTATCGCTTGGCGTTGCCTCCAGCTTTGACTCATGTCCATAGTGTTTTCCATGTGTCTCAGTTGAGAAAATACGTGCCGGATCCAAGCCACGTTATCGACTATAGTGAGATTGACGTAGCTGAGGATATTACCTTTCCAGAGAGACCCGTGAAGATCCTTGAGCGTCGCGAGAAACAACTTCGGCATAAGACCATTCCACTGGTTAAAGTGCAATGGTCGAGACATGGAGTCGAGGAGGCGACTTGGGAAACGGAAGAGAAGATACGGTCGGAGTACCCCGAACTTTTTATTTCTTAAGTTTCGGGACGAAACTTCTTTTTAGAGGGGGAGAATGTAATACCCGTACTTTTTATTGACTTTTTGACCTTGCCATTCTTCTTATTTTGTCGCTCTGTAAACTCTTGGTGATGTGGTTGATATTGTTATAGAGTTTCGTATCTTGTTTGGATCACGATCGTGTTGTTTAGACCTTGCGGAAGTGTTGTGGGTCAGAGAAATAGCGTACGCTAGGCCTAGGCTAATGCACGATAATTCTGTTTGAGTAGCGCACGCTAACTTTGAGCCGTAGCGCGTGCTAAGGGACCTATCAGGTCAGAACCAGTAACTCGGACTACTCTCTGGACTGGCAGTTAACGCGCGCTAGGAGTTCGTTAGCGCACGCTATTCATGGTTAGTAGCGTACGCTAACATCCGTCCGTAGCGCACGCTAACGGGCTGGTAGGCAGAGGCAGTGAAGTTGTCAGGTTTTCTGGACTATCAGGTAACGTACGCTAGGGTTCGGCTAGCGCATGCTAAAAGAGTTGCATAACGCACGCTAAGCCATAGCGGTAGCGCACGTTAAGGCTTGAGCAGGGCAGAGGACATTAGGTTTTGGACTCCAGTTACTGGACGCCACATTTGGCAAGCGCACGCTAAAGAAAGGCGATTAGCGCACGCTAACGGGGCCGGCAGAAGCCACTGGACTATCCGGTGACCTTGCTAGCGCAAACTAATGAAGGAGGGGTAGCGTGCGCTAGACTGGGCGGATATATATTGGACAGCTGACTTCCATTACGTCATTTTTCATCCTTATCACTTATTTTCAACGGGAGAAGCTCGGGAGAGGCGATTTGGGCGATTGGAAGCGATTCTTCTTCAAACAACAACATATTTCGTTGGAGAACAAGGATTTCACAACATCTAATCCATCCTAACGTCCAAATCAAGGTAAAATCCTTAGAACCCTATTTTTGGGAATTTTGGGGTTTTTCCTAGATTCGTCCGATTTATCCGTTTTGAAGCTTGAAAACCTTGATATTATGATGTATCTATTCCATATACATGCTTTTCCTACGATTTTACTGATTGGATTGTGCCGTTTTTGGACTTGTGAGAGTTTGGGCGATTTTCCAACCTCTAGTTGTTTATCCGTTTATTTTCGTGAATCGTAGACGGGTTTCGGGAGTTTCTTCATGAATTATGAGTATAGATTATTGATTATCATATCCCTTACGAATCGTTTAGGTGCCGGAAGCGCGTTCTTGGACCTACCGAACTCATACTTTTTTCCGTTCAATTTCACGATGTCTCGAAGGTAAGTATATACTTATGATTGTACGTTCTCGACTTTGAAAGTAAGATATATGAATGACATGTTTATTTATATCCACTATGGGGCGGGCCAACAGGTACCCTGAGGGTTTCGTAGCCTTTGGTGCGATTCCACGGATAATTTGGGTTAACCACTCTGGGGTGGGCCGACGGGTCCCCTGAGGGTTCCGTAGCCTTTGGTGCGGTTCCATGGTTGATCAAGTATGCATTTTTGTGATGCTATGAGATTTAGTTATTCCGGAATACTAGTCTTGAATTGATTAATTGACGGTTACCTTTACTTTATTGTCGAGGAGTATTGTGTTTGATACCTGATATACTTGCACTAGCTATTCGACGGCTAACCAACCCCTTTATGGGGGAAATACTTTTTATGTATTTCAGGTTCCAGGAGAGCGGACAGGCAGGTATTGGGTCGGCATGAAGATGATGGGCAAGTGTGATACTGTGTCTTTCCTCCGGTTATGTTTTGTGTTTCTCCATTCAGTGTTGTTGTACTGGAATGGTTATTGAATACTCGAATATTGTTTTCCATTTTTCTTGATGTTCCGGCCTGTGTTTGCGAAGTATTGATTTGTGTTGTGATCTCTTTGGATACATTGGATATGTTTTGAATATCCTTTGTATTGTTCCTCATTCCATTGTATGTAGACCTTCTCGGTCAAAATTTATAGTTCGGCGTATGTTAAGCCTTGTGGGTCCCACGGTGGGGCTCACGGCGCTGTAATATTCCCTGAATAACTTGGGGGTGTTACACAGCATAGATCCCAAGATGATCCCGTCGGACCAACACGAGGTGGAAAAACCCGTCCAATGATCCAGCGCCCTCAGCATAGATCCCAAGATGATCCCGTTGGACCAACACGAGGTGGACATCCGATCCAACGCCCTCAGCATAGATTGCACAGCATACACAAACATAATGTATGCATATATATATGCAAAATAGCTATGTCCATCAACATGAACATACAAGTAATCGATAACGAACATCATGACAATTCAACGAAAATAACCTCATGTTCAACAACATGAATAAACCGTATGCATGATCAACAATTATAATATTAACAAATTTCAAATACGATACTTGCCTCAAAGATGGCAAGAATTGAATACTCCCACGAATGTCACATGTCCGAAGGTCGCCGCCCCTCGATCGATCACCTTATACAAGGGAATAACAAGGAATTCAATAAACCTCCCGAAACTAACGCACGAGTACTGAACGCCTTAAGTTATAATCGAGTTATCAATAACGGACAATCGGTTCTCGGTCCTATTTTCCGAGGAGTACTAAGTTTGGAAAAAAGGCATGCGAATTCAAGAGATCGTACAGAACACAAAGTCGGTGTCTACAATTCCAAAGACATTCATCATATCATTATAACCCATGTTCCATACTCTAATTTCGATTATTAACTCGAATGCTTGGTTCGGTTCCTATAACGATAAATAACGAGATAATCACGTTCAATCTAGTTCTAGGTTAATTCAACTCTACGATTCTAGTTCTTCCGCAGGTAATTCTTCTTATACAATTCCTCATTCAAAATGATTGTTCCAAATACCCTTTCATGGTTCTAATCATCCAAGAAGATTTACAACGAGTTCATCCAAGGCAAGAATCATAATTTAACACACCTTACGTTTCAACTATACGAATATATCTATCACAGGGGTAATCCTCAACACTTTGTTCATAGAAGAGTCTTAGGAAAACATCATCAACTAGTTCATCTCAGGAAATTCCATTCTAAGGTTGGTAAGGATTATGGCTCAACTTATTAACAATGAAAACTTAATTCAACCAATACAATCCTCTTAAACATGGTGTTGGATTCATCTTGACACAACAAGCTCAAAAATCTCTGGGAAAAGTTCATAATATAACTAAGAACGAAATATCCATCTTGGTGTAGAGTTAACATACCTTAAAAAAAGGAAGAACAATGAAATCCTTGAAGGAACTCTTCACTGGAAGCTTTATCTCCAATCCACAAGGTCTAAGCTTCTCAAAATCGGGTTTAGATGATGATATGAGGGATATAGGGTGAGGGATAATCTTCAGAGCATGAAAATCGGCCAAGGTAGAAGTTAGAAATGAAGTGGGGGCCGAGTTCTATGAATAGAATTATAAGCTATTACGTACGTTACCAGAAGTCCACTACGTAGTAGGTAACCATATTAGCATACGCTATACTCGAACATTAGCATACGTTAACGTCTGGCCAGAGCTCAGTGGACTGTTTTTGGTATTGGCTTACGTACGTTAGCTTAAAGGTTTTACGTACGTAACAACTATAACCTTAGCGTACGTTAAAACTACCCCTTAGCGTACGTTAAGTCTGTTGACTTGCATAGCTGGAAAGCCGTCCAGGTTCATGCGAGTGATCTCCTCACATCTTCGTCAGACCCCACACGCCGACCCTTATCTGATTCCGAGTTGACCATGCTTACGTACGTTAAGCTACACCTGTAACGTACGTTATTCTACAGTCGTAGCGTACGTTATGATCATCCTTTAGCGTACGTGAAGACGTGTAGAATTATGCATGCATGCATGGGAAAAGAATACAGAAACGTAGGGATACGAATACGGGAAACTGATCATCGATTAATATTTCACAAAGTCGAATTTTACAAGATCGAATACAGGATAAATACACATTATTTATCCGGGCATTACATACTACCCCTCTAAAAAGAAGTTTCGGCCCGAAACTTAAAACGAAAACAATTCCGGGTATCTCAACTTCTTACTATCTTCAGTCTCCCAAGTTGCTTCTTCGACTCCATGTCGAGACCACTGAACTTTAACCAAGGAGATCGGTTTATTCCTTAATTGCTTGACTCGACTCTCAAGTATCTTGATTGGATTTTCTTCGAACGAGACATCATTAGCCACTTCAATCTTGCCAAAATCAATTATATGACTAGGATCCGGTACATATTTCCGCAATTGGGATACGTGGAATACATTATGAACGTGACTCAGTGATGGCGGTAAGGCCAACCTGTATGCCAACTCTCCAACTCTCTCGAAGATCTCAAATGGTCTGATATATCTCAGACTCAGCTTACCTTTCCTCCCAAAACGGAAAATTCCCCGAGTAGGAGACACCTTCAATAGTACATGGTCCCCAATCTCAAACTCTAGTGGGCGACGGCGCACATCAGCATAAGACTTCTATCGACTCTGGGAAGTTAACAGTCTTTCACGAATCAGAGCTGCCTTCTCTTGAGTCTAAACTATTTACTCTGGTTCTGTCCCAATCAAATCAGAAAAATCATCCCAACACAGGGGCGACTACATCTCCTACCGTACAACGCTTCAAACGGTGCTATGTTAATAGAAGCATGCCAACTATTGTTGTAGGTAAATTCAATTAACGGCAAATGAACCTCCCAATCGGTTGACCAATCTAAGGTGCAAGCTATTAGCATATCCTCTACTATCTGTATAGTCCTTTCGGACTGACCGTCCGTCTGAGGATGATTGACCGTGCTAAAGTTCAACTCGGTTCCCAAGGCCTTATGAAATGCCTTCAAAAAATGCGACACGAAGCGACCATCTCGATCTGAAATAATGGTCTTCGGTGTACCATGCAATCGGACTATTTTCGTAATAAACTCTCGTGCTAACTTCTCGGGTCCCCAAGTGCCTTTAATGCCCAGGAAATGAGCTGACTTGGTTAGTCGATCAACTATAACCCAAATCATGTTCATTCCCGTCTTGGTCCTTGGCATATTGGTGATGAAATCCATCGATATATCCTCCCACTTCCACTCAGGGATCGGAAGTGGCTTCAACATTCCGGCAGGTCGCTGATGTTCAATCTTAACCTGCTGGCAAGTTAAACACTTCGAAACGTATTCTGCTACGTCCTTCTTCATATTTCCCCACCAGAAATTTTGTTTTAGATCCTTATACATCTTACTGCTACCCGGGTGAATAGAATAGTGCGCGCTGTGAGCTTCCTTCAGAATTGTCTATCTCAAAAATCATCATCGGGAACGCAAAGTCGACTCTGAAATCTCAGAACTCCATCTTGTATCACGAATCCTGGGGCCTTCCCTTTGTTTACTTCGTCGCATAATCGAAGAATCAGATAATTATCCAACTGCTTAGATTTGATTTCTTAGACAAACGACGAAGTTAGTTCCATCACACAAAGTTGCCTTAGACTCCCTTTGACCATACTTTGATTCCTTCACGAATCAATTATCGTTGAATGCTGGTTTGGGACGTAAGCGCTTCCAACACTCGAAGAGAAACTGATTTGCGGCTCAGTGCATCAGCTACCACGTTTGCTTTGCCTGGATGATAGAGAATTTCCATATCGTAATCCTTGATCAATTCTAGCCACCTTCTCTGCCTCATCTTTAATTCCTTCTGACTGAAAATATACTTGAGGCTCTTATGATATGTAAAGATCTGACAATGAGTGTCGTATAAATAATGTCGCCAAATTTTCAAAGCAAAGACCACAGCTGCTAACTCCAGATCATGAGTTGGGTAATTAACTTCGTATGGTTTCAACTGTCGAGAGGCATAGGCAATCACCCTATCCTTTTGCATCAACACACATCCCATACCCTGATTTGAAGCGTCGTTGTATACCATGAATCCCTCGGTTCCATCTGGTAACACTAGTATAGGTGCTGTCATCAGTCTTCTCTTAAGTTCATCAAAGCTAGCCTGGCATTTCTCATTCCACACCAATTTTTGAGTCTTCTGCAACAGCTGAGTAAGCGGATGAGAAATTTTGGAAAATCCTTCTACAAAACGGCGATAATATCCACCAAGTCCTAAGAAACTTCGCACTTCTTTCACATTATTAGGAGATTCCCATTCCAAGATTGCTTCAACTTTCTTCGGGTCCACCTGAACTCCGTCAGCTGATATCACATGCCCAAGGAAGGTTACTTCCTTAAGCTAGAACTCGCATTTAGAAAGTTTCGCATAAAGCTGTTCATTCCTCAAAGTACTCAAAACGATACGCAAATGCTCTGCATGCTCTTTTGGGTCCTTCGAATAGATCAAGATGTCATAGATGAAAACGACCAAGAAATTGTCCAAGTACTCTAGGAATACCCGATTCATCAATTGCATAAATACTGCAGGAGCGTTAGTAAGTCCGAATGGCATCACCAAAAATTCATAGTGTTCGTACCGGGATCTGAAAGCAGATTTCGGTATATCCGATTCCTTAATTCTCAACTGATGGTTTCCTGATCTCAAGTCAATCTTCGAGAATACCCTTGCCCCTTGTAGTTGATCAAATAAGTCGTCGATCCTGTAACACCCCCGATATATTCAGGAATATTACAGCGCCGTAAATCCTTTACATAAGAATTTACAAGGCTGAATAAATGAAAAGACAAAGACAGATACCAAATTATGAAATCACTGAAATAAAATACGACAGTTCTGGCTCAATACCGAAAATACAAATATCCAAATGAAGAATAATAATACATCACTGAAATCCAAACATCACAAATTACGACGTACTCGAGTACTTATTAAAATAACCAACAATAGACAATAAACCCGGCCGAAACATCACTATGCACCCTCGTTGTCATGCAGCTCCAGTGGTTGTTTCCCTGCTCTCCTGGATCCTGAACATAAACAAATGTTCACCCCTGAAGTGGTTAGCACAACGATGCTAGTACAAGTACCACAATATTTTATTCCACATCTCACGAAGAATAATAATAACATAAATGACAAAAGAACCAACGAGTCTTCTCATGCGAGAAACTCAATTATAACATACACACATGATAATCACAACATGATATCACAACATACACATGGTAATTCCAACGATCCAGCGTTCACTGCCTAGAACCCACGATTATCTCGTCAGACCAACCCGTGGTGGAAAAACCCGTCCGATGATCCAACGCATGCTAGCATAGATCCCCCTATGATCCCGTCGGACCAACACGAGGTGGACATACAACAACGACATACATGTACAACAATATGTATAACATCAATACATAAAGGTACTTGCCTCGATTCGAAGACAAGAATAATACTTCCACGAAAAATAAAACACTCGCAGGTCGCCCCTTCGATCAATCACGTAGCAAGATCGAACCTTAAACAAAAGAAATAATATAGAGTTCATCTCACATCGTACGAATGTCTAACAATCCATTATACGGCCGAAAGTTCACAAAACATAATCTGCCTGAACTGCTTAGCGTACACTACGTATTCTATGTAGCGTGCGTTAAGCTTGCTCGTTAGCGCACGTAAACAACGAAGTCTAGCGTACGCTAACTATGTATCGACAGTCCTCTCTGATCAGCCAACTAACTCGCCTGATGACATAACGTACGTTACGTACCAAATGTCGTGTACGCTAAACATGCCCGATAGCATACGTTAATCTACATATCATAGCGTACGCTAAGCGTGCATGGCAGTTTCACTACTGGGCAGCAGACTGTTCTAACGGTGATGAAACTTACGAACTCCTCAGTGATTAACGTACGTTACCCGTCTACATATCATATTCATAACTTATGAATGATCTTACGGATTCAATCATCTATGAATTCAAGGAAATGAATATCATCACAATTCTTATATTCAACTCGATTATCATTCTCATGTGAAGTTCGGTGATCTTAGGTTGATGCACTAGATTCCATTGTCATTAATACATTCAGACTTCATCTTAAAGGTAAACTACCAATTCCAACTTGTAAGAAAGGGTATAACCTAAGATGATTCTTTCTAAGATCATTTTAACAAAAGTGATATCAACTCCAAGTTTACGATCAATATGGCAACGTTATTCATATGGATAATCAATCTCAGAATATTCCTTTCATCATTTGACGTACTAGGATTCCAACTACGATGTTTCAACGACGATACCGTAAGCATAATCATTCCAACTTCTAAACATGATATTTGTTTGAATTATTCACCAATGGAACTCAATATCTTGATAGCATGATCATCTTATTCTTCAGAACACGAATCTAAGGCTGGAGAAAGAATTAACATACCTTAAGATGAAGAAAACACCGAGTCAAAAAGGTAGAATCCAACTCCGGTTGTTTGTATGCCAATCCAAGGTGCTTCTCCACTTCAATGATCAATCACAAGTGACATCCAATCTTTAATGATCAAGTAGAGGTGGTCTAAGTGTGTTTAAGGAGGATATAAGGCTCTCTGGTCTCTCAAGAACGAAGGACAAGTGAAGGAAATGTTAACCAAGTAAAATGGGTTGTTGTCCCTTTTATAACATTTCTGTACGTACGTTATTTAGCGCACGCTATCGCAATATCCTTAGCGCATGCTAACTAGCATTGACTCCAAATTTGT
Source organism: Orobanche coerulescens (assembly GCA_033398695.1). Taxonomy (NCBI): domain Eukaryota; kingdom Viridiplantae; phylum Streptophyta; class Magnoliopsida; order Lamiales; family Orobanchaceae; genus Orobanche; species Orobanche coerulescens. The sequence continues at coordinate 69,125,731 of CM065809.1, forward strand.
CCAGGTTCACCCGCGGGAATCTTATCCGAACCCACGTCCGGCTAGCCCATGTGCTATCCGCCTATCTCAATAATTGACTGCCTAGCGCACGCAATTTCTCATTCGCAGCGTGCGCTAGTTTTTGCCGATAATGCACGTTAAGCTACATTCTTAGCGTGCGTTATTACGAGTTTGCATGAGAAAATTTACATGTTGCTATACTCATGTACAAAGATACAAATGTGAGAAATATCATACTCTAATTATCGATCTCACAATTCCGAATAATATAGGGCTCAAATACAGATGAAATACTCAACAATAAATCCGGATATTACATACTTTCCTACTAAAAAGGAGTTTCGTCCCGAAACTCAAGATGAAAATAACTATGGATATCTGGATTTCATGCTATCTTCCATTTCCCAAGTGGCTTCTTCCACTCCGTGGCGTGACCACTGAACTTTGACCAAAATGATTGGTTTGTTCCTCAACTGCTTAACTCGACTCTTGAGTATCCTGACTGGTCTTTCTTCAAACGTTCCATCCTGAGCGATTTCGATCTCGCCGAAATCAATGACATGACTAAGATATGGTATATATTTCCGTAACTGGGATACGTGGAACACATTATGAACATGGCTTAATGACGGAGGTAATGCCAATCTGTATGCCAACTCTCTAACTCTCTTAAGGATCTCGAATGGTCCGATATATCTCGGACTCAACTTTCCTTTCCTTCCAAAATGAAAGGTTCCCCGAGTAGGAGAAACCTTTAAAAGTACGTGGTCTCCAGTACTGAACTCTAATGGGCGACGACGAACGTCTGCATAAGATTTCTGTCGACTCTGGGCAGTCAACAGCCTTTCACGAATCAAGGCTATCTTCTCTCGTGTCTGTACGATCAACTCCGGTTCTGTTCCGAACAAGTCTGATGAATCGTCCCAACATAGGGGCGATATGCATCTCCTCTCGTATAATGCCTAAAACCGTGCCATCTTAATGGAAGCATGCCAACTATTGTTGTAAGTGAAATCAATCAACGGTAGATGAACTTCCCAATCAGTTGACCAATCTAAGGCACAAGCCCTCAGCATATCTTCCATCGTTTGAATAGTCCTCTCGGATTGTCTGTCAGTTTGTGGGTGATAAGCTGTGCTGAAGTTCAATTCGGTTCCCAAGGCCTTATGAACTGCTTTCCAAAAATGCGATACAAAGCGACCGTCTCGGTCAGAAATAATAGTCTTAGGCGTACCATGTAATCGGACTATCTTTGTAATAAACACACGTGCCAACTTCTCAGGTCCCCAAGTGTTCTTAATGCCTAGAAAATGAGCCGATTTGGTTAAACGATCAACTATTACCCAAATCATGTTCATTCCTATCTTGGTTCTCGGCATATTAGTGATAAAGTCCATCGATATGTCCTCCCACTTCCATTCAGGAATCGGGAGTGGCTTCAGCATTCCGGCAGGTAGTTGATGCTCGATCTTAACCTGCTGACAAGTTAAACACTTCGAGACATACTCCGCTACATCTTTCTTCATGTTGCCCCACCAAAAGTTCTCCTTCACGTCCTTATACATCTTACTAGTACCCGGGTGGATAGAATAGGGCGTGCTGTGAGCTTCCTTCATAATCGTCTGTTTCAGAACATCGACATCTGGAATGCAAAGTCGGTTCTGAAATCTCAAAACTCCATCATCATAAATTACAAATCCGGGGGCCTTTCCCTTGGTCCCTTCATCACGTAACCGAATCATCAGATGATCATCTACTTGCTTAGATTTGATTTCTTCGGTTAACAATGAAGTTATTTCCATCACGCACAATTATCCTTGGACTCTTTATAACCATACTTCAATTCCTTCACGAATCCTTTCTCGTTGAATGCTGAGATGGGAGGTCAGAGTCTCCAGCATCTGAATAGAAATAGGCTTGCGGCTAAGTGTATCGGCCACTACATATTCTTTGCCTGGATGATAAAGAATCTCCAAGTCATAGTCCTTAATAAGTTCCAGCCATCTTCTTTGCCGCATGTTCAACTCCTTCTGACTGAAGATGTATTTGAGACGCTTGTGATTCGTAAAGATCTGACAGTGAGTCCCGTATAGGTAATGTCTCCAGATTTTCAAAGTAAAAACTACTGCTGCCAGTTCCAAATCGTGCGTTGGGTAATTCAATTCATAAGGTTTCAGCTGTCCTGACACATAAGCGATCCCCTTATCATTCTGCATCAATACGCATCCGAGTCCTTGGTTCAAAGCATCACTGTAAACTATAAATCCTCCAGTTCCCCGTGGGAGTGCTAAAATCAGTGCCGTCGTCAATCTCTTCTTCAATTCATCAAAGCTATTCTGGCACAACTCATTCCACTAAAACTTTTGATTTTTCTATAGTAGTCGAGTAAGTGGGCTGGTAATTTTGGAAAACCCTTCCACGAACCGATGATAATATCCAGCAAGTCCTAAGAAACTCCGGACATCTTTCACATTCTTTGGAGGCTTCCAATCCATAACTGCTTCGATCTTCTGAGGATCTACTCGGAATCCTTCAGCTGATACCACATGGCCGAGGAACATTACTTCTTTTAGACAGAATTCACAATTAGAAAGTTTGGCGTACAATTGTTCATTTCTCAATAGGTCTAACACAATCCGTAAATGCTGTGCATGCTCTTCCGGGCTCTTAGAATACATCAGAATGTCATCAATGAATACAACCACAAATTTATCCAAATATTCGATGAACACTCGGTTCATCAATTGCATGAATACAACAGGTGCATTAGTGAGACCAAACGGCATCACTACAAACTCAGAGTGTCCGTAGCGAGTTCTGAACGCTGATTTTAGAACATCAGATTCCTTAATCCTCAGCTGATGATATCCTGATCTCAGATCGATTTTAGAAAACACCGTTGCTCCTTGTAACTAGTCAAACAAATCATCAATCCGTGGCAATGGATACTTGTTCTTAATCGTCATCTTGTTCAGCTCTCGATAGTCAATACACAGTCGTAGCGATCCATCCTTCTTTCGGACAAAAATTACTAGTGCTCCCCAGGGTGAAACGCTTGGCTGAATATAGCCTTTGCCCAGTAACTCCTCCAGTTGCTTTTTCAGTTCGTACATCTCAGTAGGTGCCATACGATACGGCGCCTTAGAAATTGGTGTAGCTCCGGGTTCCAGCTCAATGGTGAATTCTACATCCCGTCGGGAGGTAGTCCAGGCAACTCGTCAGGGAATACATCCGGAAATTCATTCACAACGGGAATGGATGAAAGTTTCACAATTCCGTCTTCTTTCTTCATTGCATAGTACCAGTATCCGGTACAACCCTGTTTTAACAATTTGACAGCTTTCATCACCTTGATCATCTTTCCTGAGCTTCCTGGTTTCCATCCTTCAAACAGTATTTCGGAACCATTGAGCGAGATATTCCTCTTTCGGTAGTTTACAATAGCTCCATATCGATTAAGCCAATCGTCACCGAGTATCAGGTCGTCTCCTTGCATTTCTATCACAGTCAGATTTGAGAGCCACTCTCTGCCTCCAAATGATACAGGGAAATCTCTAGTTTCTAAGTTTCCAACAATCCTATCTCCGCTTGGTAAACCCACAACATAAGGTTCACAATTATGAAAACTAGAAATATTCAAACGATTTACACAAGACAAGGATGTAAATGAATGCGTAGCTCCTGTATCGAATAAAATGCTAACTGGCTGGGAAAGGATCTGAACAGTACCTGATGCGACAGCAGCATCTTGATTTTCTGTTCTCTTCATCTCGTACAGATGTGGGGGAACAGATCCGGCACTTGATGTACCCTTTCGGTCCCATTGTCCTCTGCCTCGTCTGCGGCCAAAATTCTGAGGCATTTGAACACTTTGCTGCATCTGTTGGATACTGGCTTCCTTCTGGACTGGCTGTGGTGTACAAGCTCTAAAAGACATTACATCCTCTTCACAGAACACTGCACGATGTCCCTCTCGACCACAATCAAAACAAGTCACGGCAGGTAGGGGCCAATTCTGTCGATAGTGCCCCGTCTGGGCACAGTTAAAGCATTTCCTAGTGACATTCATCGTGGATGTACCTTCATACGCCAATGCCTTATCCTGGTATTGACGGAGAGTGATACATTCAAAACCGGACATGTACCTCTGGATTTCTGGTTTCATTCTCATATCAAAATGGATCATCTTTTCTGCATCTGTTCTGACCAGATGTCGAACAAATGCCAACTGCTGGTTAAACGTCTTAATTGCCTGAGATACTGGTACATCTGAAGGCTGAGCGGAGAAAAACTCCCGAACTTTGGCTTCCCTCAAAGGACGAGGGCAGTACTTGTAACACCTCCAGAATATATCCGTAAATGTTACACGTCGTAGGCCCTTCTTACAAGGATCTACAAGGCTAAACTCTACTAGACTACAAAATGATTGACCGACCGGGGTCAATCTAAATACAACGCAGACCGACAAGGTCATTAAACAATTCAGAAACAAATGAACTTTACATCTCAATGACAAAAATAAACTTGAACACAGAAAAGAACGACAACTCAATTTAATAAATGAAAACTACACCCATGCAAGGATGAATACTCGAACGACAGAGAAATACCGACCAAAATGAAACAAAAGAAAAGACTCTAACTCTGGTGTGATTAGTATCATTGTCCTCCATCTCCTTCCCAGCCAATCCTGTGACTGCTCCCGAGCTCCCAAAACCTGAGCGCATAACAGGCACCCACCCCCCGAAAACTCGAGGGTAGCAAACTGGAATTTTGCTAGTGCAAATACATAATACACAAGATATACGAATAATAATAACACAAAACTCAACAGTCGTGAAACCTTAACACAAACCACACATTCAAATGGTCAACACGGAATAGCATTACATACACAAGGTGAAAGATAATCACGTTGTCATATTCTCCGTACAGAACATAACACCAATGAAACTTTAAGCGAGCCCAAGGAGTCAGAAAAATCCCTTTTTATAAAAGGAAAAGTATTTTGATAAAAAAGTTCGAAAACATTAATATTGACTCGGGCCATCTTGGGGTTTTGAAAATCAGATGGAAATATTTTAGAAAATACTTCAAAAGCTCTCGGGTCCTTGACCCAACATGTGGAAAACAATTTCCAAGAAAACTATTACAACGTTATTCGGGGTCCTCGACTCAAATGATAAACACTATCACAAGCGAGTCATTACAACATCTCACGGAGTTCTCGGCCCAATCCAAATAATATCATCACGAGATCAAATCTCAACATCTCACGGGGTCCTCGACCCAAATACACAGAATAATCAACACAGTACGATCAAAGGCACATCCTCTCATTCGACAAATCCTACTCAAGACCCCTGATTAATTAATCCTCGGAGATCTCGTCAAATATCCTTGGTTAATTAACCCTGATACCAACATTTAAAACAAGCTGGAACGAACTCCAGAAACACAATTCGCGGTCTACATCAAGACCAACATTAAAAGCAAGTTGCAAAGATTTAAATTTCGAAAATCATTTGGTAACGGGGTCTTAGCTATCACTCAAATATCCGTTACCAATATGCCTGCCAGGCGCCTCCCTTGCACACCTGTGTACCGTAGTTCACTCCACTATATTGGCCGCCCATTGCACATGTCACCGCGCCGGCGTTCACTCCCACAGGAGACGCCCCTTGCTCGCGCATTATGTAACACAGGTGTTCACCATGGAGCCGCTCATTGCAGCGTACAACAGGCCAGAGTGCACGCCCCGCCCTCAGAGGTACCCGGATATGACGTCTCTCATGACAAGTATTCACAATATTACAAATACCAAGCACACAGTCAACCGTTGCAACAATTATCAAATCAGTTCATCAATCCACATAATTTATTCGCCAGTACGCAACTACGCAAAATAAACAATAACTCGCACGTTATTCATCAAGTCTTAGCACATTAGGCCTTCAACACTATCAATTAATACTACATAAATATCCACACATATATATATATATATATAATAAATACAGATATTCATAACATGATTCATACACTTCAGCAACAATGATTTCACATAATTATAATTCGTATATCAAGGTACTTGCCTTGGTAATCTCTCGCGAATACTCCGGAAATACAGTTGATTGGAACAATCCAGAACTCCAACGAAAACGACGATCGGAGAGGCTCAACACTGGATTATTGTAGGAAATTCGTCCTTAATATCCTATCATTAAATAAGTAATCAATCACACGAGGAAAAGCATAAAAAGATGGTCGAACCCTAACTGTTCTCTTCGTAACGTACGTTACACACATACGTAACGTACGTTACGTATGCACGTTAGCGCACGTAAGCTACAAGGATTAGCGCATGCTAAGCTTGCCTTGGACAGTTCTTCTCAGTTCAGACAACTGCCTTGCCTGAGGGTATAACGTACGTAATGCATAGAGCTTAACGTACGTTATATTCACATATATCATACTCATGTGAATCATAATGATCCTACGGTGTAGATGTCTATGAATTCCAGGTTAATCCTCCCATCATAAGACTCACTCCAAATATTGATTATAGATCCCCAAAGGTAGTTCGGAAAATCTGAGGTTGTTACCAACATTAAGTCTATGATCATTATGGAAACACCATACAATACGGTTTATTAATCTCAGAATTTTACCTTACTTGATCATCATAATAAGAATCGGACTATAACGTTCTTAACTTGGGTAACTAAAGCATCAACATTCCAACTTCCAAAAACATGGTGTTCGGATAAAAATCATCTATGGAGCTTAATAATCCCGGTGGTATGTTCATAACATCCTTAAGAACATGAATTCAAGGTTGAGGTAGTATTAACATACCTTAATATGAAAGAAACGCAGAGACAAGAGGTAGCATCCAATTCCGATTGCTTGAATGTCAATCCAAGATGTTTCGTAACTTAAATGATCGAGTCTACGTGTTCTATATGTGTTTTAGAGGGCTGGAGACCCTCTAGAAATGAAGGAAAACGAATTACAAGTGAAAGGGACGAAGAGAAATGAAATGGGGTGTTGTCCATATATATAATATCTTGAGTTTTACGTACGTTAGCCTTAGCCATTTATGTACGTAATCGACTTAGCGCACGCTACCATTCGATATTAGCGTACGCTATCGTTCACTGATAGCTTACTATCTCGTTCTGTACTAGCTTACGTACGTTACACCCTTTGCATTACGTACGTAAGCTACACATATTAGCGTACGCTAGATACAAACCTTAGCATACGTTAACACCCGTTGACCCCAAAACTGTTCAGGTTCATCCGCGGGAATCTTTCCGAGCCCCACCACCATCCGTCCATGTGCTAGCCAGCCTGTTCAATTATTGACCTCCTTACGTGTAATACCCGTACTCTTATTGAGTGTTTGACTCTGTCATCCTCCTTATTTTGTCGCTCTGTAAATGCTTGGAGATGTTGTTAATATTGTTATTGAGTTTCGCATCTCGTTTGGTTTTTGATCATGTCGTTTAGACCTTGCGGAAATGTTCTGAGCCATAGATATAACGCACGCTAGGCCTAGACTAACGCACGCTAATTCTGCTTGATTAGCGCACGCTAGCTTTGGGGCCGTAGCGCGCGCTAAGAGGATCAGTCAGGTCAGAACCCGTATTTCGAACTGCTCTCTGGACTGGCGGATTAACGCACGCTAGGAGTTGTTAGTGCGCGCTATTCGTGGTTAGTAGCGCACGCTAACATCCGTCCGTAGCGCACGCTACCGGGCTGGTCAGCCGAGGCAGTGAAGTTGCCAGGTTTTCTGGAATATCAGGTAGCGTACGCTAGGCTTCGGCTAGCGCACGCTAAAGCTATTGCATAACGCACGCTAAATCATGGAGCTAGCGCACGCTAAGTTGGAGCAGGGCAGAGACAGTGAGTTCTGGACTCTAGTACTGAGTGCCACATTTTGGACTAGCGCACGCTAGAGGCAGACGATTAGCGCACGCTAACGGAGCCTGCAGAAGCTACTGGACTATCCGGTGACTTCGCTAGCGCACGCTAATGAAGGAGGTGTAGCGTGCGCTAGACTGGGCAGATATAAATATGACAGTTGACTTCCATTTCGTCATTTCTCACCTACTTCACTCCTTTTCGACGGAAATCGCTCGGGAGAGACGATCTTGGGCGATTGGAAGCAATCTTCCTTCTAACAACAACATACTTGGTTTGAGAACAAGGATTTCTCAACATCTAATTCCTCCTAACGTCCGAATCAAGGTAAAAATCCTTAGAACCCTACTTTTTGGGAATTTTGGGTTTTTTCATAGATTCGTCCGATTTATCCGTTTGGAAGCTTGAGAACCTTGAGATTATGATGTATCTATACCGTATGCATGCTTTTCCTACGATTTTATGGTTTGGGTTGTACCGTTTTCGGACTTGTGAGATTTTGGACGATTTTCCAACCTCTAGTCGACTATCCGTACATCCTTACGAATCGTAGACGGGTTTCGGGGGTTTCTTCATGTAATTTGAATATGGATAATTGATTATCATATTCCTTGTGAATCGTTTAGGTGCCGGAAGCCCGTGCTTGGACCTACCGATCTCATACCCCTTTTTCCGTTCGTTTTCTCGATGTCTCAAAGGCAAGTATATAATTATGATTGTACGTTCTCGAATTTGAAAGTAAGAAGTATTGATGGCATGATATGAACGAACCGTTTCTACGGCATTCATATATGTATTATTGGCATGTAATGAAAGAACCGTTTTGACGGCATTCCTACATGTAACGGCGGATGATATGAACGAACCGTTTCTACGGCATTCATATACGTCTTGATGTGGTACGATGAGATTTAGTTATTCCGGAATGCTAGTCTTGAATTGATGAATTGACGGTTACATTTACTTTATTGACGAGAAGTATTGTGTTTCATACTTGATATTCTTGCACTAGCTATTCGACGGCTAACCCCTTATGGGGGAAATACGTTTTATGTATTTCAGGTTCCAGGAGAGCGGACAGGCAGGTATCGGGTCGGTATGAAGATGGTGGGCAAGTGTGATACTGTGTATTTCTTCCAGTTATGTTTGGAGTTTCCCATTCAGTGTTGTTGTACTGGATTGGCTATTGAATACTCGAGTATTGTTTTCCGTTTTCCTTGATGTTCCGGCTTGTGTTTTCCGAAGTATTGATTCGAGTTGTGATGTTTGTGAATACATTGGTTATGTTTTGAACACCTTTGTATTGTTTTTCATCCCATTGTGTGTAGACCTTATCGGTCAAAATTTATGGTTCCGCGTATGTTTAGCCTTGTGGGTCCCATGGCGGGGCTTACGGCGCTGTAATATCCCTGAATAACTCGGGGGTGTTACAGAATATGGTATCAGAGCTTAGGTCTATGGATACCTAGGCTGTCGGTCTTTTGGGTCGATCGAGTTGTCTTTTGTCCGCAGTATCACTACTTTGCCATCATCACAGTGCGACCGGTACTTGTAAGACCTCTTACTCTTCTAGTGTTTCCTTGTTTATTTTACTTCGTTTTGTCGGTATTCGTGAGAATCGGTCACTTTGATGACGTGTAATTGAATTGTGCTTACGTGACTTGTGTGTTCTTCAGTATGTCAGCTGGTAGGGGCCGTGGCCGTGGTCGTGGCCGTGGACGTGGAAGAGGTCGTGGCGCGGCCGTTTCCATCAGCTCAGTTGCGGGGTCGACCAACCCCAGTTTGTCGAACTCGGTGCATCCTGACACCGAGAGTCAGCACGACCAGTCAGACGGTCAGGGGAATAACGCGGACGTTGGAGTGGTGAATGCACTTCAACAATTAGCTACTCAGATGACTATCTTGGCCCAAACTGTTCAGCTGAATAATCCGAACCCGAACACGGATGCCTTACTTCAGAATGTAATCCGTATGCACCCTCCACAGCTTTGGCGGTGCCATGCACTGCTAGCCGGGAAGACGGCTAGCGGAATTGGAAAAGATTTTCGAGGCGGTTGATTGCCCAAGTGAGGAAAGTACCGATTGCTCGGTATTTCCTCACCAAGGAGGCCGCTACAGTGGAAGGTCATCAAGCCACAGGATCGCATTGCCACGTGGGATGAATTTAAGGAACTCTTGGAGGCCGAGTTTTGTCCTTGCCGGTGCGAGAGATCCGAATCCGAGCCTTTTCGAGGCTAAACCTCAAGATATTCCCGTATCGCGGGCGATCGTGGAGTACAACCAACAATTGATCCACGTGAAGGATCAAGTGCGTAACGAGCGTGATAAGATCCGTTATTTTGATATGCGGATGAATTTGGACTTACGGCGGTATATGGCCGGATTTGCTTGTACCACACTGAAAGAGTATCAGGACAGAGCTTTAGCCCATGATATGTTGAGCCCCGACAATGATACCGTTGAAGAACCGAAGAAGCAGAAAGTCGCGGGAAGTTTTTCTGGCTCTAAAGGTGGCAACTTTCAGAAGTCACAAACGACTAGCCGTTTTGCCGGATAGTCGTCACGTTCTAATAAAGGAAAGAGGGGCTACCGTCCTACTCCGGGCACCACAAATCGCACGGTGACTTGCTATAATTGTGGCCGTCCAGGCCACGTCAGTTTGGAATGCAACTTTCCACCATTGAAGTGTCACACGTGCGGACAGATGGGACATAGGGCGGCTTATTGTTCCGAGCCGAATCAGACCTTGGACACTCGGGCTTCCGCCCCAGCTAGTCAACCTCAGCAGAATTTCGGCAGGGGCCGGGGACAGGGTCAGAATGCTGGAGGGGGGAATTCTAGCGTCGGTTCGGTACAACCTCGGGTTTATGAGATGCGTCGATCAGACGAGCCCGATTCAGCGGTGGCTTCAGGTACCATCCATGTTTTATCTTATCCAGTCCGTGTACTCTTTGATACGGGTGCTACACATTCTTTTATATCTTTGGAATGTGTACGCCGTCTGAATATAACTTGTTTAACTGCTTGCGATCCCTTTATCGTGAAACTGCCAAATGGGATAGGATTGTGGGGAATCGGGAGATTAGAGATTTTCCGGTAAGTATATCCGGTATGGAATGGTTATCGAATTTGATTGTAGTTGATATAGAGGGCGAGGATGTGATCCTCGGCGAGGATTGGCTTGATAATCATCAAGCGATTATGAACTACCGTACCAAGGATTATCACCATGATGACTAAAGACGGATCGGAGTACTCATTTTTGGGGCGTAAGTCGGGACTATCCAAGTTGCTTATCAGTGCCATGAAGACCGTAAAACTTTTGAATAAAGGTTGTACGGGCTATTGGTGTTATGCCTTGAAAACGGAAGGAAACGAAATCGATTTCTCTTCGATTCCGGTTGTTAGTGAGTACCCCGACGTTTTTCCGGATGAACTCCCGGGATTACCGCCAGATCGAGAGATAGATTTTTCCGTGGATTTAGAGCCGGATGCGGACCCGATTTCTAAAGCACCTTATCGGATGGCACCTTCCGAGATGCAAGAATTGAAGAATCAGTTGGGAGAACTTCTGGAAAAAGGGTACATCAGACCGAGCGCTTCGCCTTGGGGCGCGCCTGTTCTTTTCGTGAGGAAGAAGGATGGTTCACTACGTTTGTGCATCGACTACCGCGAGCTGAACAAAGTAACCATCAAGAACAAATACCCTCTACCTCGTATAGACGATTTATTTGATCAATTACAAGGGGCTGCAGTTTTCTCGAAAATTGATTTAAGATCCGGATATTATCAACTCAGGGTGAGGGAGTCCGACGTTCCGAAGACGGCATTTCGGACGAGATATGGGCATTATGAATTTGTAGTCATGTCTTTTGGGTTGACTAATGCACCGGCAGTGTTCATGCAGTTAATGAATAAGATATTCATCGAGTACCTCGACAGGTGTGTAGTCGTCTTTATTGATGACATCTTGATATATTCTCGAGATAAGGAGGAACATGCCCGACACTTGCGTTTGGTTTTAGATATTTTGAGAACCGAACATCTCTATGCGAAATTCTCGAAATGCGAATTTTGGTTGGAAGAAGTTATGTTTCTCGGCCATGTGATTTCGGCCGAAGGGGTTCGTGTAGACCCGCAGAATATTGAGGCAGTGCTAGATTGGGCACCGCCTAAAAATGTTAAGGAAGTTCGTAGCTTTTTGGGCCTTGCTGGGTATTACCGTCGGTTTGTCGAGGGGTTCTCGAAACTCGCTCGGCCGCTTACGAAATTACTCCAGAAGACCGAAAAGTATGTTTGGACGGATGAGAGACAACAGAGCTTCGATCAGCTGAAGAGGCGTTTGACTTCAGCACCGATTTTAACTTTACCACATGGTAGTGAGGGCTTTGCAGTTTATAGTGATGCTTCGGGTCAAGGTCTGGACTGTGTACTTATGCAGCATGATAAGACGATAGCTTTTGCATTACGACAATTAAAGCCTTATGAGATGAATTATCCTACTCACGATTTGGAATTGGCCGCAATTGTCTTCGCGCTCAAGATTTGGCGGCACTATTTGTATGGCTCACCGTGCCGGATTTATACCGATCACAAGAGCACAAGTATATTTTCATCGAAGGAGCTGAATATGAGACAGAGGCGTTGGTTAGAATTGATAAAGGATTATGATTTGGAAATTCTTTACCACCCCGGAAAAGCTAATGTCGTTGCGGATGCTTTGAGTCGCAAATCGGCATCCCTTCAAATGCTCGAGGTTCTTACATCTCAGACGAAAATTCGTCAGGATTTAATTGAGCAAGGGATAGAAGTTTGGCTTCAGCGAGTACAAGGACAATTGTGTACTCTCGAAATTACATCGTCCTTAGTTGATGACATCAAAGGGAAGCAGTGGAGTGACCCGATGATTTCTCAACTGAAGGGAGACGTAATTAAAGGAAAAGCTCCTGGCTTTATGGTTCACGAGGATAGTATTCTGAGATTTCAGGGCAGGCTTTGTGTTCCGAATGATTTAGAGTTGAGGTAGAGAATTCTCCGAGAAGCTCATGCTACGCCTTACTCAATCCACCCCGGGACGAGCAAGATGTAGAAAGATTTGAAGCGCAATTTTTGGTGGAATAATATGAAAAAAGATGTTACGGAGTTTGTACTACGGTGCTTAACGTGTCAACAAGTCAAGATCGAACATCAACGACCAGCGGGGTTGTTGAAACCGCTTCCCATTCCCGAGTGGAAGTGGGAAGACATCTCTATGGATTTCATCACTGGCATGCCGAGGACTCGAGCCGGAATGAATATGATTTGGGTAATTGTCGATCGGTTGACTAAGTCAGCACACTTCTTGGGTATTAAGGATACTTGGGGACCGGATAGACTGGCTCGAACCTTTATTGCTGAGATCGTGAGATTACACGGTTCCCCCAAGACCATTGTTTCTGATCGAGACGGCCATTTCGTATCGCACTTTTGGCAGGCCGTTCATCAGGCTTTGGGCACTGAGTTGAGATTGAGCACTTCTTTTCATCCTCAGTCGGATGGACAAACAGAGAGGACGATTCAGGCATTGGAAGATATGTTATGGGCTTGTGCCTTAGACTGGAGTAATGATTGGGAGCTTCACTTGCCGTTGATCGAGTTTGCTTACAATAATAGTTGGCATGCGTCGATCAAAATGGCACCCTTCGAGGCACTTTACGGTAGACGATGTAGGTCCCCATTGTGTTGGGACGAGGCTTCCGAGCTAGTTGGAACGGAGCCGGATATGTTGATGGAGACTAAGGAAAAGATTTCTATTATCCGAGATCGATTGCTAACCGCCCAGAGTCGTCAGAAATCTTATGCTGATACTCGTCGTCGACCTTTGGAGTTTGAAGTGGGGGATCATGTCTTACTCAAGGTGTCGCCGACCCGTGGAGTTTTCCGCTTCGGGAAAAAGGGGAAACTTAGTCCGAGGTATATCGGACCTTTCGAGATTTTTCACAGAGTTGGAGATTTAGCTTATCGCTTGGCGTTGCCTCCAGCTTTGAGTCACGTCCATAGTGTTTTTCATGTGTCTCAGTTGAGAAAGTACGTGCCGGATCCGAGCCACATCATCGACTACAGTGAGATTAACGTAGCCGAGGATATTACCTTTCCGGAGAGACCCGTGAAGATCCTTGAGCGTCGCGAGAAACAACTCCGGCATAAAACCATTCCATTGGTTACAGTGCAATGGTCGAGACATGGAGTTGAGGAGGCAACTTGGGAGACGGAAGAGAAGATGCGGGTGGAATACCCCGAACTATTTATTTCTTAAGTTTCGGGACGAAACTTCTTTTTAGAGGGGGAGAATGTAATACCCAGACTCTTATCGATTGTTTGACTGTCATCCTCCTTATTTTGTCGCTCTGTAAATGCTTGGAGATGTTGTTAATATTGTTATTGAGTTTCGCATCTCGTTTGGTTTTTGATCATGTCGTTTAGACCTTGCGGAAATGTTCTGAGCCAGAGATATAACGCACGCTAGGCCTAGACTAACGCACGCTAATTCTGCTTGATTAGCGCACGCTAGCTTTGGGGCCGTAGCGCGCGCTAAGAGGATCAGTTAGGTCAGAACCCGTATTTCGAACTGCTCTCTGGACTGGCGGATTAACGCACGCTAGGAGTTGTTAGCGCGCGCTATTCGTGGTTAGTAGCGCACGCTAACATCCGTCCGTAGCGCACGCTACCGGGCTGGTCAGCAGAGGCAGTGAAGTTGCCAGGTTTTACGGAATATCGGGTAGCGACGCTAGGCTTCGGCTAGCGCACGCTAAAGCTATTGCATAACGCACGCTAAATCATAGAGCTAGCGCACGCTAAGTTGGAGCAGGGCAGAGACAGTGAGTTCTGGACTCGAGTACTGAGTGCCACATTTTGGACTAGCGCACGCTAGAGGCAGACGATTAGCGCACGCTAACGGAGCCTGCAGAAGCCACTGGACTATCCGGTGACTTCGCTAGCGCACGCTAATGAAGGAGGTGTAGCGTGCGCTAGATCGCGATATAAATATGACAGTTGACTTCCATTTCGTCATTTCTCACCTACTTCACTCCTTTTCGACGGAAATCGCTCGGGAGAGACGATCTTGGGCGATTGGAAGCAATCTTCCTTCTAACAACAACATACTTGGTTGGAGAACAAGTATTTCTCAACATCTAATTCCTCCTAACGTCCGAACCAAGGTAAAAATCCTTAGAACCCTACTTTTTGGGAATTTTGGGGTTTTTCGTAGATTCGTCCGATTTATCCGTTTGGAAGCTTGAGAACCTTGAGATTATGATGTATCTATACCGTATGCATGCTTTTCCTACGATTTTATGGTTTGGGTTGTACTATTTTCGGACTTGTGAGATTTTGGACGATTTTCCAACCTCTAGTCGACTATCCGTACATCCTTACGAATCGTAGACGGGTTTCGGGGGTTTCTTCGTGTAATTTGAATATGGATAATTGATTATCATATTCCTTGCGAATCGTTTAGGTGACGGAAGCGCGTGCTTGGACCTACCGATCTCATACCCCTTTTTCCATTCGTTTTCTCGATGTCTCAAAGGCAAGTATATAATTATGATTGTACGTTCTCGAATTTGAAAGTAAGAAGTATTGATGGCATGATATGAACGAACCGTTTCTACGGCATTCATATATGTATTGTTGGCATGTAATGAACGAACCGTTTTGATGGCATTCCTACATGTAACGACGGATGATATGAACGAACCGTTTCTACGGCATTCATATACATCTTGATGTGGTACGATGAGATTTAGTTATTCCGGAATGCTAGTCTTGAATTGATGAATTGACGGTTACATTTACTTTATTGACGAGAAGTATTGTGTTTCATACTTGATATTCTTGCACTAGCTATTCGACGGCTAACCCCTTATGGGGGAAATACGTTTTATGTATTTCAGGTTCCAGGAGAGCGGACAGGCAGGTATCGGGTCGGCATGAAGATGGTGGGCAAGTGTGATACTGTGTATTTCTTCCAGTTATGTTTGGAGTTTCCCATTCAGTGTTGTTGTACTGGATTGGCTATTGAATACTCGAGTATTGTTTTCCGTTTTCCTTGATGTTCCGGCTTGTGTTTGCCGAAGTATTGATTCGAGTTGTGATGTTTGTGAATACATTGGTTATGTTTTGAACACCTTTGTATTATTTTTCATCCCATTGTGTGTAGACCTTATCGGTCAAAATTTATGGTTCCGCGTATGTTTAGCCTTGTGGGTCCCACGGCGGGGCTTACGGCGCTGTAATATCCCTGAATAACTCGGGGGTGTTACATTACGTACGCTACGTCTAGCTCGTAGCATACGCTATCTCCAGTTCGTAACGTACGTTACGCTTACCTGTTAGCATGCGTTACGGCGTAGTTCCATGTGAAGGATTAAAAGTTGATATTATCATGCATGAGGATACGAATACGGAAACGATCGTACTTCGATCATTGATAGCACCAATTCAGGTAATACAGGGTTCAAATACAGATGAAAATACCCAATAATTTATCCTGATATTACAGTACTGAGCTCCTATCATCAATTTAAATTATGTCCAGTCCGCATCATGATCTGCAGGCCGGATGGCTTCCCGCCACTCGGATGCTTCCCCTATCAGAAGGTACTGAGCAATAGAGGCTCTCCGGTCGTCTGGGCAATTAATCCCGACAAAAATTTTCTCCAATTCCTTTAACCATCAATCCCAGGTGAGAGTCTCAGAAATACCGTCGAATTTAGGTGGTTGCATCTACGCCACCTCTTGCAGCCATTTGTCGCCTCGATTTCCCATGTCTGGGATACCCTGATGTCGATCTCCCTGTTGTAACCCTACTGCCACCTGCATTCGGTCCACGACCTGGGCAAACTGAGTCGTCTGGTTCACCACCTGACGAAGGATTTCGGGCACAGCAGGTTCCGGTTCATTATTAATGCATCTTTGTGGCTCGCCTGAACTGTGGTTGTCCTGATTAGAAGGCGATGCTTCTCTTTCAGCATTACTTCGTCCGCGTCCGCGTCTGCGACCGCGACCATGTCCACGTCCACCTCTCAACATACTGTAAGCATAAGTACTCAATATACAGGAAACAATATCGTTCAAATGTTCAAGTATAAAGAGATACAACATGTAAAGGACGAGATAGAGTTTATGAACTTACAACCACCGCTCGCATGAAGACGTAGGCAGTATAGTGATGTTATTTTAACCCAATGGCCAAGATATCCATAATCTTAGCTCTATGATACCATATTCTGTAACACCCCCGATATATTCAGGAATATTACAGCACCGTAAATCCTTTACATAAGAATTTACAAGGCTGAATAAATGAAAAGACAAAGACAGATACCAAATTATGAAATCACTGAAATAAAATACGACAGTTCTGGCTCAATACCGAAAGTACAAATATCCAAATGAAGAATAATAATACATCACTGAAATCCAAACATCATAAATTACGACGTACTCGAGTACTTATTAAAATAACCAACAATAGACAATAAACCCGGCCGAAACATCACTCTGCACCCTCGTCGTCATGCAGCTCCAGTGGTTGTTTCCCTGCTCTCCTGGATCCTGAACATAAACAAATGTTCACCCCCAAAGTGGTTAGCACAACGATGGTAGTACAAGTACCACAATATTTTATTCCACATCTCACGAAGAATAATAATAACATAAATGACAAAAGAACCAACGAGTCTTCTCATGCGAGAAACTCAATAATAACATACACACATGATAATCACAACATGATATCACAACATACACATGGTAATTCCAACGATCCAGCGTTCACTGCCTAGAACCCACGATTATCCCGTCAGACCAACCCGTGGTGGAAAAACCCGTCCGATGATCCAGCGCACGCTAGCATAGATCCCCCTATGATCCCGTCGGACCAACACGAGTTGGACATACAACAACGACATACATGTACAACAATATGTATAACATCAATACATAAAACAATTAAGGTACTTGCCTCGATTCAAAGACAAGAATAATACTTCCACGAAAAACAAAACACTCGAAGGTCGCCCCTTCGATCAATCACGTAGGAAGCTCGAATCTTAAACAAAAGAAATAATATAGAGTTCATCTCACATCGTACGAATGTCTAACAATCCATTATACGGCCGAAAGTTCACAAAACATAATCTGCCTGAACTGCTTAGCGTACACTACGTATTCTATGTAGCGTGCGTTAAGCTTGCTCGTTAGCGCACGTAAACAACGAAGTCTAGCGTACGCTAACTATGTATCGACAGTCCTCTCTGATCAGCCAACTAACTCGCCTGATGACATAACGTACGTTACGTACCAAATGTCGTGTACGCTAAACATGCCCGATAGCATACGTTAATCTACATATCATAGCGTACGCTAAGCGTGCATGGCAGTTTCACTACTGGGCAGCAGACTGTTCTAACGGTGATGAAACTTACGAACTCCTCAGTGATTAACGTACGTTACCCGTCTACATATCATATTCATAACTTATGAATGATCTTACGGATTCAATCATCTATGAATTCAAGGAAATGAATATCATCACAATTCTTATATTCAACTCGATTATCATTCTCATGTGAAGTTCAGTGATCTCGGGTTGATGCACTAGATTCCATTGTCATTAATACATTCAGACTTCATCTTAAAGGTGAACTACCAATTCCAACTTGTAAGAAAGGGTATAACCTAAGATGATTCTTTCTAAGATCCTTTTAACAAAAGTGATATCAATTCCAAGTTTACGATCAATATGGCAACGTTATTCATATGGATAATCAATCTCAGAATATTCCTTTCATCATTTGACGTACTAGGATTCCAACTACGATGTTTCAATGACGATATCATAAGCATAATCATTCCAACTTCTAAACATGATATTTGTTTGAATTATTCACCAATGGAACTCAATATCTTGATAGCATGATCATCTTATTCTTCAGAACACGAATCTAAGGCTGGAGAAAGAATTAACATACCTTAAGATGAAGAAAACACCGAGTCAAAAAGGTAGAATCCAACTCCGGTTGCTTGTATGCCAATCCAAGGTGCTTCTCCACTTTAATGATCAATCAAAAGTGACATCCAATATTTAATGATCAAGTAGAGGTGGTCTAAGTGTGTTTAAGGAGGATATAAGGCTCTCTGGTCTCTCAAGTATGAAGTACAAGTGAAGGAAATGTAAACCAAGTAAAATGGGTTGTTGTCCCTTTTATAACATTTCTGTACGTACGTTATTTAGCGCACGCTATCGCAATATCCTTAGCGCACGCTAATTAGCGTTGACTCCAAATATGTCCAGGTTCGCCCGCGGGAATCTTATCCGGACCCACGTCCGGCTGGCGCATGTGCTAGCCGCCTAGCTCAGTAATTGACTGCATAGCGCATGCAATTCCTCATTCGTAGCGTGCGCTAGTTTTAGCCGATAACGCACGTTAAGATACATTCTTAGCGTATGTTATTACGAGTTTGCATGAGAAAATTTACATGTTTCTATACTCATGTACAAAGATACAAATGTGAGAAATATCATACTCCAATTATCGATATCACAATTCCGAATAATACAGGGCTCAAATACAGATGAAATACTCAACAATAAATCCGGATATTACAGATCCGAGGTAATGGGTACTTGTTCTTGATCGTCACCTTGTGTAGCTCCCTATAATCAATACACAATCGGATGGATCCATCTTTCTTCCGGACGAAGAGAACGGGTGCTCCCCAAGGAGAAACGCTAGGTTGAATATAACCCTTCTGTAATAATTCCTCAAGCTACTTCTTTAGTTCATACATCTCGTTTGGCGCCACACGATATGGCGCTCTGGAAATAGGGGCGGATCCAGTCTCTAATTCGATGTTGAACTCTACTTCTCTCTGCGGAGGTAACCCAGGTAGTTCGTCAGGGAATACGTCTGAGAACTCGTTCACAACTGGAATAGATGAGATTTCTACTCATTCTTATTTCTTCATGGCGTAACACCACAATCCATGACAACCCTGTTTCAGTAATTTCACTGCTTACATGGCTTTGATCAAATATCTTGAGCTTCCCGGTCTCCATCCTTTGATTAAATGCTCAGATCCGTCATCCGCAATGATAGAAATGACTCTCTTTCGGTAATTCAAAATAGCCCCATAATGATTGAGCCAATCGTCTCCGAGAATTAGATCGTCACCATGGATGTCGACCACAATAAGGTTTGATGGCCAATCTCTCCCTCCTATAGACACTGGAAAATCTCTAGTTTCTAGGGTTCCCACAATTCTCTCTCCGCTCGGTAATCCCACAACTTAAGGCTCACAATCATATAAACACGAGATTTTCAAACGATTAACACAGTTCATTGATATGAAAGAATGCGTAGCTCCTGAATCGAATAAGACATTAACTGGTTGCAAAAGGATCTGAATCGTACCTGATGCAACAGCAGTGTTGTGATCGTTTGACTTCCTCATCTCGTACAGGCACGGAGGAACGGACCCAGCACTGGACGCCTCTCTTTTCCCAACATTCTGCTGCTGAAAACCACTTTGCTGTGTCTGGTTCACACTTGTCTCTTTTGGAACTAGTGCTGGAGTGCGAGTACCAAATGATCTAGTCACGATTCCGCAAAAATTCGCATGGTGCCCTTCTTGCCCACATTCAAAACAAGTCACAGAAGGAGCGGAACAATCACGCCGAACATGCCCTACTCGACCACAGTTATAACACTTCTTCGATGCGTCCGAAACGGTTGATGTTGTCCGGAACTTCTTTCCGCCTCGGGAAGGATACGGAGGTTTCTGGATGAATGAAATGAAGATTGGCCCTTGCGAGGCCCACCACTCTTGTTTTCCGTGAAGTTTCCAGACACTTTCTGCTTCTCTGCCTCCGCCGATTTCTCCACCGCTTCCTCTTTCATGTCGTAGGCCAGTGCTTTGTCCTGATACTGTCGCAAGGTAGTACATTCAAACTCGGACATATATTGATGAATCTCGGGTTTCATCCGCATGTAGAAATGGCAAATCTTCTCCGCCTCGGTTCTGACCAAGTGTCGCACATAATTCAGCTAGTGATTAAAAGTCTTGATTATGTCTGTCACAGATGCTTCCGAACTATGTGGGGAGAAAAACTCTCGGACTCTATAATCTATCAAGGGATGAGTACAATATTGTGCTTCCATAATTAATCTGAATTCCATCCAGGCAGCATTATGATCCTCAGGTCGAACAACTTCCAACCAGTCAAAAGCCTCCCCGGTCAGAAAATACTGGGCAATAGGAACCTTTCGGTCATCGGGACAGTTGATCCCTGCAAATATATTTTCCAACTCCTTCAGCCTGTGATCCCAAGTAGGCATCTCGGCTGAACCATCAAATTTTGGTGGGTGTAATTTGACCACCTCCGTAAGCCAGTTGTCTCCCCGATTATCCTCGTTGCGCTGCTGGCCCATCGCGGTCTGCATGCGGTCAACCACCTGAGCGAACTGGGTCATCTGAGCGACCACCTGCTGAAGCACCCCTGACATGTTAGGATTTGCGTTATCATTTGCTGATCCTTGTTGTCCTCCAGAATGGGAGTCGGTTCGACTAGTCGATAATTCTGGGGTAGTCGCTGAATCCTCTTGTCTCGCATTACCACGTCCGCCTCCACGACCTCCCCTCAACATACTGTAAACACGAATACTCAATATCCAGGGCAAAATTTTCTAAAATAAAGTCCGTCAATATTCACAAAACAGAAATTAAGTAAAACAGTAGTATAAGAGATTAGGAGACTTACAACCACGGTCCACATGACGACGCTGGCTGAGCAGTGATGTTACAAATGACCCGTAAATCAAATAACGTAAACAGACCCAACTAAACCCGATTTCCAAGATATCCATGAATCTTAGCATTGATACCATATTCTGTAACACCCCGAGATATTCAGAATAATTACAGCATCGTAAACCCTTTAAATAAGAATTTACAAGGCTAATTTGAAGAAATGTAAAAATAATACACGCGTACTCGAGTACTGAAAATAACAGTACCATTATTGTTCAAAATAAAGAACCAGTTCAAACCGATCAAATGAGTCCATTATTACAACCATCTCAAAATATTAATAATACACGCGTACTCGAGTACTGAAAATGAACCAGAAAGACAAGGCAACAACAATTAACATCACTGAGCCTCTTCGTGGTCATGTCGGTACTGTGGCTGTTTCCCCGCTCCTCGGCTACCTGAACATCAAAACAAATGTCCACCCCCGGAGGGGTTAGAAAAACGATGCTAGTACAAGTATCATAATATGCAAATCAAATATGCAACGACAGTGCATAATAAAATACACAATATGGACTTCCGCTACCGGAATCCAACAATGCGAATCCACATGATTCCATCAATATAACATGGGTGTTCCAACGATCCAACGCCCTCAGCATAGATTCCAAGATGATCCCGTTGGACCAGCACGAGGTGGAAAAACCCGTCCAATGATCTAGCGCCCTTAGCATAGATCCCAAGATGATCCCGTCGGACCAACACAAGGTGGACATCCGATCCAGCGCCCTCAGCATAGATCGCACAGCATACACAAACACAATGTATGCATACATATATGCAAAATAGCTATGTCCATCAACATGAACATACAGGTAATCGATAACGAACATCATGACAATTCAACGAAAATAACCTCATGTTCAACAACATGAATAAACTATATGCATGATCAACAATTATAATATTAACAAGTTTCAAATATGATACTTGCCTCAAAGATGGCAAGAATTGAATACTCCCACGAATGTCACACGTCCGACGGTCGCCGCCCCTCGATCGATCACCTTGTACAAGGGAATAACCAGGAATCCAATAAACCTCCCGAAACTAACACACGAGTACCGAACGCCTTAACTTATAATCTTATCAATAACCGACAATCGGTTCTCGGTCCTATTTTCCGACGAGTACTAAGTTTGGAAAAAGCCATGCGAATTCAAGAGATCGTAACGGAACACAAAGTCGGTGTCTACAATTCCAAAGACATTCATCATATCATTATAACCCATGTTCCATACTCTAATTTCGATTATTACACTACAATAAAAAAGGTCTTCAACAACGTTTTTTCAACATTGTAATTACTGTTTGACAACGTTTCTTAAAACGTTGTATTATCCGACGTTGTCTTAGGTCCATCTTTATGACAACGTTCTTTAAACGTTGCGGATACGTTGTTGTAATAGCGATCCCATTTTTTGTTAAAAAGCTTTAACAACGGTTAGAAAACGTTGTTACTAACTTCAATTACTTAAACGTTGTCCTTGTTTATTGACAACGTTCTGAAAAGGTTGTTAATAAGTTCCACAACGTTTGGAACAACGTTGTCTTTGAGTATTAACAATGTTTATTTAAAACGTTGTATAAAGTTATTTTTCTATAAAAAATATCCACTTCCACAACGTTTGGAAAAACATTGTCTTTGAGAAATATCAATTTTCTCATCTTGAATCAGTTGCATCAATTTAGCAACATCAATATTCTCATCTTGAATCAGTTGAACATTAAAACTATCCAAGTTCAATCTTATTTGCAAATTATTCAACCCCCTACTAGCCTATGCTGCACATGACTAGCAATATCACTGAACTCCTTTTGTAGATTACAAATCATAGGTTGTAACCCCTTCAACTTATGCCACACTTTATACATAGGCCTATCATTCATTTGTATATTCCAGCCAACATCCAGAAAGTTACTTTTATAGACAGTGCAATTAAGGAACTTGAACATAGGTTTCCAATACTGATAAGGTTCCCTCTGCAGCCCTAATCAACAAAGGATTGTGATCTGAAACTCCTGACTCCAAAACATCAATTTACACCCAATGAAATACTTGGAACCAATGAGTGTTACCAAGTACTCTATCAATCCTAGAGTATATAGTACCCTGAGTGTACTCTATCTATACCGGGCTGCCTCCAACTCTGTCATTAGTACTCAGCACATTTTTGAAATCTCCAACAACAATGAATAGAGCCTGTCAAAGGACCAATGTCATTCCATAGCCCCCTTCTATGAGTTTACTGATTAGAAGCATAAACCACTGTAGTAAATACTTCAAAAGAACCATCCAAACTTTTCAACTGCACATGAATAAACTGAGCAGACTTACATAGCAGATTCACACTAACTTTATTTTCATCCCACAAAATCCAATTCTTACCATTATCATGCTTGTCATAATTATCCATGCAGGTCCACTGATTACCTAACAATTAGTTTACCAACACCAGTAAAAAAATTGATGTAACAAAATGAAAACTCATAAAACCGGAAGATTCAGTCGTATTAAGCTGCCAAAAGTATAGCTACGAAAGAATCAGTTTAAAAACATATGCTTTATGTATAAGATTGACGGAGAAGAAGGAACCCGTTTCAGCCGTATCATAGCTGGTTCTAGATAAAATATAATCCCTTTGATGCTATACGAAGAAGCCTTAGCTTGTATCAATATATTGGAAATCAGTATACATATACTTATTATCAATTATGTTCTAGCGAAGTGCTGAAAAAACTATGATAAACAAGTAAAACAACTTCCTAATAGCCAACAATGTGTGAGAATTATTATATTTGACATACCTTTTGAAGTGCATCATACTATGTCTTGATATCCACTTGATATATTTGTAATGTATAAAGGTCAAATTGACCATTGTTTAGTGTTTAGGGCCACAGTTGCAAATTTTTACAACTTAATTAGACATGCCTCATTTATACAACTTAATTAGACATTTTCATTAGAACTCAGCTTGTAAAAATGGCCATTATCAATAATATAGTGAAAAGGGTAACAGGGAATGTGAAATGAGCAATAAACTCAACATAGCACAACCAGATCATAAGACCTATATAGTTCAAAATCCATTTCAAGAATCACTACTCATTTATCACGCATCCGACACTTTATAAATGAGTATATCTGATAGTCTGTCTACTCAATTCCTTATACATGGTTTATTTATATTATCTGAAAAATGTTATGTATGTGGATACACCAGGAGGAGATGGGCACTACCTTACAGAGGCCAAGCAAGAACTTCCTTGTAGTTGACTGGACAGCTTAACTGGCAAGTATGCATGCAACCTTCCAGTAGGATCCTGGGAATCTGTCCGTACTATTTTTTGCACTGGAACTTTATGTGATTTTGAGCCTGTAGTTTTTACATGTAAAAAATAAAGACATCAAGCAAAGTCCATAATAAAGAAGTTGAAAAAAAAGGCAATGAAAGAAAATGGAGAAAACGGTTCATTATACCGGAAGACGAGGGCTGCTTAGGGGAGTCTTTGGTCACAAAATTAGAAACAGAAAGAGAATCCATCCGCTGTTTCAAAACAAGCGTTATATAAGAAAGAGAACAAGAGAAGCAAACAAAAGTACAAAACAGTGTGTATTAGTGAGTATTAGCTGTAGAATATTACAGACCTGAATAATGAAATCTACAGAGACAACCGAAGTACCTGCTCTTGAAATGTCCTTGAATCATTACAGATCCTCAACTTCAACTCTACGGCAGATTGTATCTTCTCAATTATAACTTCTTGATTCAGGAGGCTTACCTATGCATGCAACAGCGGTAATACAGCACTCAACATAAAGTGTGTCAATGGACTTCTTACTCACTTCAAGTCCTCAGTTATAGTTAACTTGACACATACCTCTCTCTTCGTTGGGTGTATATTCACATCAATGTGTTCAGGTGGCAATTTTATTGACATGTAGATGAAAGGCTTGGATGCCTTTGGTAATGTTGCAGAATAAACAATTTCGATTGACCTCTTTAGAGCACCACATTCCACCAGTCTATCTGAATGATTACAAAGAAAGAGGCAACAAATTAGACCAAATGAACCATTTAAGATAGACAACTTCATGGCAAATATTTCCAGCACTGAAAAGAGGGAGGCTGACAATGTAACATACAAGAATCCAGTTTGTAAAAAAATAACAAAAATAAAGAAAGAAAAAAATAAGGAATCCAGTCTCTATAGTGTTGTCTGAACACGGGAAGTAAAATTGACCAAGAGTTATAATTCTGATCTACATGTTGTATATTATTAGCTCCCATTAAAAGTTAGGGAGCAACTACCTACCATTAATGAAAAGCACCATAGTTATCTTCTTTGCAATGTAATTGGAGTTTGAAATAAAACCATCCATTTCAAAAACTGAACTTGAGGGATCATCATCCGAAGCTTCTATCTTCATAAGATTTTGTGCAACTGATACTCCGTAAACAGCTCTGATAGCGTCAAGCCTTGAGGATGTCGCAATTGAATGAACATCTGCTCTAGCAGCTCCATGCCAAAGAGATACCATCATTAAAAGGCATAACATGATCGATGGGTGACTCTATGGACAACTAACCTGAAGAGACATAACATCTCAGATAATTTAACCGAAAGGATAAATCATGTCATTGTGCACTTTATGGAATGTTGATGCATAAGTGGGGTCATGATCAATTGTTCATGAAATGCTTTCTTTTTTTGATACTTACCGTTAAGTTCAGCATCAACTTCTTCCAATTTTTTACTTGGTTTATTTTTTCTTTTTGGTCCTTTATATCTTTTTCATTTTCCAAAAACATAATCACTTCAAATCTTAAAGGTCTAAAATCAGTGTTGTAAAAATACTCACAGAATTGGGAAAACATGGCATGCAGATACGAATTAAGATGCATACCATGATTTGAGTACCCTTAACAGCTGCACATGCTTTTGGTTCATGCTCCATCATACCATCCTTATAAGTTGCCCTGATAAAGAGAGATAAATATGTTCATATTTTATACTTGCAAGCATGATAAATTACAACTGTAATGTAGAGAAAGAAAAAAATCTAAAAATATAAAAACCAGATAACGCACCGAAGTCCAAAATGAACAAATATTGTCGAGAGGATTTTGATATATTTGCCTAGAACATGGATATAGATAGCATAGATCACAGCAAATTCAGTAAGAAGGTGTAATATCAATTACCTATAACCATGCAACTGACCCTTGATTTATATGCCTGACATACCTTTCCCCTCCTCCTTTATCCGGGCTTGGGACCGGCAATGCAATGCAATATATAACAATTGCATTGGCGGACTTAAAAAGGGGTTAGTTAATAAGTCGGGCAAACATCTTAAAAAAACAAGTAATACCAAGTTCTAAATGTTTAGCAATAAACCAACATAGGACACATATTGTGCATCAAAATAGAAATCCGAAATAGAAGTCCAGACATAAGATTCTTAACTAATTAAAAGAAACGAATTCCTTAGGCCATGCGGTCGTACTCCCAACTGCATCCGCGATGACTGACATATCTGAGTTAGGCCTCCACAAATCAGCATTAGGAACTAAAGCTACTTGAACCCAAACCTTCCAAGCATCATTTCCAACGGGAACACCGTGCACCATAGCATTAGGATCCGTGGATGCAATTGTAGCTTCAGCAAGAACCTTCTTTCGCCAATCCAATAATTTGCATTTGCATCAACAGTGACACTTGTACGGGCATCTTTTGAAGTTGAACCATAACAATCACGAGCATTACAGCTACCATTATGTGACGACGGAGTGGGTGACTTCCCATTCAAATTTTCCCTTGAACCAATACTATGCAAATGCGGAGAGGCCATCTTTGAATTTGCTTTCTCCTTTGACGCGAAACCCTAGGAACAATCACGAGTTAACATGTAAGTGAAAACTATAAATAACTCTAAAAACAATGTGCTTGACTACAAAATACTTGCCTGCATACGCATAAAGTGTCTCATCTCCGCCATTTCATTTTCTAAATGTTCAAACTTCTCCATTTTTTTATTCAGTTCTGAAACTTGATTCTCAAGTGCTTGGACTTTCTTTGAACTATTCATGTGGATACCTATTTTTGATGGGGTAATACCAAATCCCATCCCTCTAACTCTTCCATTTCTCTCGGGCCCGAGTATTTGAGAGAGTGCGTCCTCATTAATTGATGTCAAATGGGAGGTTTGAGAGGATGTGATCTCTTGTATTTTACTCTTGAAAATTAGTAAACAAACAAGTATTAAATGATAGATTAGGCAAAATACTCCCTCCGTCCCAAAATAATCTTTTATTTTTTCTTTATTGTTACTACAATTGAACTTTGAGAAATAAACATGGATTGATTTGATTATAATATTAATAACAAGTTTTTGTATTTTTAATAGGATAGTTAAATCAACCTAAAATAGTTACTCAAAGTTCATTCGTAATAATGACAAAAGATTGGCATTTTGGGCGGAGGGAGTAAAAAAATAAAGTATGATTTAGTTGAAATGTCACTTACCACACAATCGGCAATAAATGGAGTTGGTACTTCACCATTCTTTTTAGTGTGTGCTTTACATCTTCTCTCCTTAGAGGCTTTTCTGGATTCTCCTTTCTCTAAAAAGAATAAGTACTATTTAAGTTAAAATACAAAACTGAAAATATGTAATAATCACGTGAGGTGGGATGGAAGGAGTATTGATCAATTTATAGAAAGTTACCATTTCATCCTCTAGTCGAGCATACCCCTTCCGACTCATTGTATGTGGGGCATGATTGTTCGCCCTAATCTCCTTATACATTTTGCTCTTCACCTACGCCATTTCTTATGTTACAAACAAAAAATATACAACATAAACTAATTATAAAATCGAATTTACCTCAAATTCATTTGATAACTTTTCTCGATAAAAGTGCTCCACTCTTCAAGAGATATGTTATCTGGTTTAAGGGCTGCAAATTTTGACTCTTTATCTCGCATTTTTGATGCATCTCTAAGATATTCTATCAGCTTCGATTTAGACTGCCTCCAACGAGTGCCCATTTGTTGAATAATAAGCTTCTCGTGCATGTCATCAATCTTGAATCTCCCCTGTACATAAACATCATATCACAAACAAGGGAACATGTACACTTTAATTTTTATGTTCAAACCCAATTAAATATATTATCATTACCTTAACACATGTCCACAAATCTTTCTTTGTTTCATTAGGAACTTTCCTACAATCATCAATATTGACCGGTACAAATTGTCGTGCTAAAGCACCCAAGAATGAAGATAACCACTCGGAATGCTCACTGATAGGCTGTCCTCTTTCATTGAAATCCACCTCTATTGGTTCCGTAGGATTTGAGCATAACTCTCTCAACCTTGTTGGGCCTTTTTTTTCTTTCCCAATGCTTCTTGTTCTTCAACCAAGTGCTCTTCACAGGTATATTCATTAGGAACTTCAGTAGCAACACGTTCAGGAGAGGGATTCGACCCTCTTTCACAAATTCGAATGCATTCGTTCCCTTGTTGTTGCGAAATTGCAACCGATGCTAAATGTATTTTCTTCAAGCGCCTGCTCCCCTTTCTTGAACTCTGCATAGATCATTGTAAAGTTAGTAAACACAATATTTGTACGTATATATTTAATAACTAAAAACAATGACATATGCACAAAAAATCTGCATTGAAAAATCTTCACAGTGTACTTTTTAAATCTGCATTGAAAAATCTGGGACATGGAACTGATTTTCAGTGTCTACTGTGAAAAATCTGCATTGAAAAATCCCCTTTCTATTTTGGACATGGAACTGATTTTAAAATCTGCTTTGAAAAAATGCAATAAACAAACATAATGACACTATTGTTAGCATTTGGGACGGAGGGAGTATATATTTTATAACTAAAAACAATGACATACACATGTAAAATCATTATGGTAACACTAACTCTTACCTCTATGTCATCATTACCCATTGTGATCACGTCGACAAACTTTGATAGAGTTATCTAAAGATACTCCTACTCAGCCTCTACCTGTTATATGGAAGAAAAGCAATCAAATAATTTTGTAAATATGTTAGTACAAGTAACGTAATAAACAAACATAATGACACTATAATTAAGAAAAAATAGTCATAATAACATATATACTTATCAATTATACAAATTTGTCATCACATCCCACTCTTGCGCAAGTACTATCTTGGCAATCATCAGTTTTATCAAGCGAATATACATCAAGTGGATTACACGACAATTCATTATTCTCATCATCACTCTTATCATAGATCTCCATATCATGATAGCCCCTTGGTGGTGGTCTGGCAACAACTTGCCAATTAGATGTTTTGCTTTCTCTCCAATAGAATACTTGTGAGGCTTGCGTTGCTAGTATAAAAGGATCTCCTTTAAATTGATCTTGAAATTGAGCAAAGTTGACTAATGTAAATCCATCTTCAACCTTCACTCCACGATAGATATTTGCCCAATCACACTTAAATAATGGAATCTGAAACATAAGATAGTCCAACACTATAATGTTACGCAAGATCCCGTAATGACCTATTGTGTTGCTACTAGATTGGAAATTGTCATTTGGACCAGATTGACGTATTGTAGTTGCTTCAAGTGAAACACCACTATTCTGTGTGGACTTTTCAGTGTCCTTGGTACGAAATCGACGACAATTTATTATATAGCCAGAATATGAGAGCGCTTGCCTTCTAGTCCCATATGATAACCACTTTATTGTTTCAGGAACTTCTACTTCGCCTGAGGCTATTTGGTCTTTAACCTGTATATTATTTTAAATAAATAACATACTTATTCACAATGTATAAACTAATAAAGTCCAAATAATATGTAAAAAAACCTTTTTTGTAAACCAACTAGAGAAAGTGTCTGAATGCATCTTTGAAAGTTGATCATCGGATAGATCAGTATGTAACATCTTCAACTCTTCCATATGCATCCTAAAAACAAATAATGTGCAAATATTCCTAAGAAACAAACTAGACAAAATTGCATATAACTTAAACTTACACTTAATATGGTTCCACTTCTGCCGTATTAAACAACACATATCGATGACCATTTTGCATGTCTTCATTAGACAATGTAGTATGCTCTCCTTTAGAAATTGGTCGTCCTTAAAATGTGTTTTCATTTTGGTATTCCTCATTGCGTTTATGTGTTTCAAATAGTGCACAACTTTCCTTAATGTACTCACAACAAAATCGTGTGGATTCTTCGGCAAGATAGCCTTCACATATGCATCCTTCGGGTCGTGCAGGATTTCTAACATATTCCTTGCACGGCTTCATAAATCTAAAAATATTGAATATAAATTAGGAAGGAAAATATCATTCAAGCCTATTACCAGATAATAAATGGATATCAAATACCTTTCAAACGGGTACATCCAATGAAATTGGTTTGATCCACAAAGACGAGTTTCTCGGCCTAAATGTATTATCAAGTGAATCATAATATCAAAGAATGAAGGAGGAAAATATCTTTTAAGCATGCACAATGTATCAATTATCTCCTGTTCCGCAGCTTCAATTTTTTCGACATCAACCACTTTTTGGCTTATATCATAAAAAAATGAACAGAAACGAAGTAATGCATTTCTTGGCCCTTTTGGTAGAAGTCCTCTCAATGCGACCGACAATAACTGTTGCATCAATACATGGTAATCATGGGACTTGAGTCCAAGTATCTTGTCATTCTGTGCAAAACTGTTTCCAATATTAGAGCTATACCCATCGGGAACTTTCAAATTTCTTAGTCGCCAATAAAATGTCTCTATCTCAGAACTTGTTAACGTATGTTGGCCTGATGGATGGGCTAACTCTGGCCGAATTCCCATACTTTCCAAGTCTTTACGAGCACTATGGCCATCTTTTGATCTTCCTTTTATATCAAGCAAAGTGCACAATAAACTCTCACACAATTTTTTTCGATGTGCATTAAATCCAAACAGTGACGTACCAATAAATGCTAAAAATAAGATATTTTATTAGTTATCAGCTAGCTATTAACTATATCATTATATTGAATTAACATTAAAGCACAAAATTTGTTATACCTCGTAATATGGCAACTCAAAAAAAATTGATTTTTTCTTCCAATTCAGGACCTTAACTTTCTTTATAATCTTCATCCTCCTTTTCTTCTTTCTCTTACCTTTTGCCCTTCCATGTCTCGGTTCTTCATCACTGCTCATTTCATCCCATTTTCCAAAATCATTTTCAATCCCATTAACAACTGCTAAAATTTCAGAACCAGACAATATATGAGGTTTCCCCCTCTTCTCATGGGTTCCATCAAACCAACTCTTCTTCTTTCTGTAAGGATGATTGGGTATAAGAAACCGTCGATGACCCATATATGCACACTTGTGACTGTGAGGTAGATAAATTGAACAAGTATTAGCACCACAAATAGGACATGCCATCTTACCCTTAGTCGTCCAGCCAGCTAGATTTCCATAAGCCGGAAAATCATTAATCGTCCACATGAGAATAACCTTCAGATTGAAAATGCTCTTCGTAAATGCATCGTACACCTCAACCCCACTTATCCATAACTATTTCAAATCTTCAATCAATGGCCTTAAATATACATCAATATCATTTCTTGGTTGCCTTGGACCAGGGATTAGCAAAGTTAACATCATATTTTCCCTTTTCATGCACAGCCAAGGGGGGAGGTTGTAATTAACAAGCATCACGGGCCAACAACTATGTGTAGAACTAAGATTACTATAAGGATTAAATCCATCTGTGGCAAGTCCAAGTCTTAAATTCCTAGGATCAGATGAAAAACAAGGCCACCTACTATCAATAGACTTCCACTGTGGCGAGTCAACAGGATGTTGCATTTTGTTATCGTTACTATGATGACTGCTATGCCACAATAATTGTTCAGAATTATCTAATGATCTGAACATCCTTCTAAATCTGGGAATAATAGGAAAGTATCTCAACACCTTGGCTGGTACCCCCTTTTTAATTTTACGCTCATCTCCTTTTCCTACCACTTTCCTGGATTTCCCACACCTTGGACAATTGTCTAGATCTGCCAAGTCTTTTCTAAATAAACAACAATCATTAGCACATGCATGTATTTTTCATAACCCAAGTCAAAGCTCTTAAGTAATTTTTTTGCAGTATATGTGGAACTAGGAAGTACATTCTTCTGTGGCAACATGTGACCTAAAATTTTGAGAAGATCAGTAAATGCTTTGTCAGAAATGCCGTTAACGGCTTTATGTTTGAAAAGCACAACTGTCGCTGTCAACTTTGTATAGTCACTACAACCCATATATAAGGGAGTTTCTGCATCTTCTAGTAATTTTGAAAACCCCTCATCTCCCATTGCTTCAGTATAATTTGGAATCGTTTCCTCGTTAACACGTGCATCTATGAACATCCTATATGTATCTGATATATCATCAAGATCAAATGTCTTATTGGAGGAAGTGCTAGGACATTCTTCCCCGTGAAAAATCCAAACATCGTATGTCTTATCCATACTATATATAACCAAGTGCGAGACTACATCATCACTAGACTGGTAATCCAAATTTCTGCATCGAGTACAGGGACATCTAATTTTAGAGGGATTTCCTAGACTTTCCAAACTTACTGCTACAAAATTTCTTACTCCTTCCCTGTAAGCAGCAGTTGGCCTACAAAAAAAATTATACATATTACATAGCTGGCATAAGACAACAAGCAGCTATGAAACTACTATTTAAGCTTAGAGTGAAAACCTGGGCGGATTCACCCACGATTTATCCATCGATATGAATTATGAGCACACCGAGAACACTACAAGAGATAATAATATTAGCACATTTTGAAGAATTAGTAATTTAGTACATCTCATTGTACCTTAACTGGTAGCCCAAAGCTAACAAAAAAATGTGAAAACCAGAGATAATAATATTTAAACTCCGTATGTTTGATGGTTCATACGGTGTCTGTTGTGATTATTATTTCTATGACCTTCAAATTCGATTTTTTTGTTAAATCGACCTAAAGTAAATAGAAAACCAGGATCATCTAACCCAGATAAGACTGAAAAAACATAAACATCAAATATACATGCGAATAAAAAAGAAAATCAGATCACAAAAGAAAGCAAAATATCATTTTTAAAATGTGTTTTTAATTGTAAAAATAACCAAGAAAAATTATGATTATTAGCAAGAAAGAAAATAAATTTTGAGTCACAACAATAGAGTGCGTGAAAAATAAAAGAAATCAAAGAAAAAAAAGCATGAACATCTGTAGACGAATAGAGAGAGGAAAAAAAGCTACCCTCTAGCTATTCTTCAAACCTCTAATAGCCAAAAAGCAGCTTTTTCTACAATAGAGTTTTGAGTTTAAAGAGCTCTATTAATCCTTTCATAACCAAACACCATAATCAACTTATCTGACTAGTTAAACCTCTCAAGACCCCCCCAAAACCTCTAAATTCTTGCCAAACTCTAACATCCAAACTCACCCATTGTCTTTTCTTACATATTCTCATGTTTTTGTACCCATTAGCTTTTCTGTAACTTTCCATTCCCTCTCTTTTCAAAGTTTTGTCTCTTTGCACTTCAATTTGGGTGTCCGATTGAAAAATATTTCTTTGCTTTAATGCAGTGTCATCATGGTACAGTGGCCGTTGAGAGTTGCCTGGTTGCATACACGAGTTAGTGTTTTGCATACAATCTAATGAAGCTTAACCTAGGTAGCACTGACACAGCAAAATCGTAAAAAGTAGGATTCGGATGTGGCATCGGACTCAGAAAATTAAATATATATAAAATAATAGGGCGGTTTGTTTGAGTCTCCTTCATCTTGATTAATTCTACAAGTTGATAAAAAAAATGGTGCTTATTAATTCAGTTTCTGAATTATATATGTCACAAGATAATATAAAAGAGAGAGAGACACACACACACAGAGAGAGAGAAAACGAACGGGGAAGGAAGAGAGATGATACAGTTTCTGACGCAGCGCCGCCTCGGACCAGTATCGCTGCCGCCCAAGAACTCCCGTGACTGCGTCTGCTGATGTGGAGGAATTGGTACTAGCCTACTCGATTCCTTGCGCTTAGAGGACAAACATCAACAAATAGGGAGGGGAAGATAACAACATATGGAGCTTCCTTAGCACAAGCGCTAAGCGAGAATCATTCCTTCAGCTTGCCTAAACCATCGGGAACAAGCTGAAAAAAAGAAAAGCTGCTTTTCGGATTTGGGGGGAAGCCGTTCACCGTTTACGTTTTTTGTTTTTCTTTTTTTCCTTTTTCTAGTTTATTGTATTAAGAGTTTACTGAAACCATAATACAATGTTTATAAAAAAACGTTGTTATATCATTTTTCAGAACGTTTAACTATTAAACGTTGTATTACACTGCAATGTTTCTTCATTAAACGTTGTTTATTCCTGTCACCACAACATTTTTTTATAAACGTTGTCAACATAGAAATACTACAACGTTTTTGAAATAAATGTTGTGGAAAACCTAAATGACAACGTTTTTTTAAAAACGTTGTTAATAAAAACGTTGTCAATGCCTCTTTTTGTTGTAGTGTTAACTCGAATGCTTGGTTCGGTTGCTACAATGATAAATAACGAGATAATCACGTTCAATCTAGTTCTAGGTTAATTCAACTCTACGATTCTAGTTCTTCCGCGGGTAATTCTTCTTATCCAATTCTTCATTCAAAATGATTGTTCCAAATACCCTTTCATGGTTCTAATCATCTAAGAAGATTTACAACGAGTTCATCCAAGGAAAGTATCATAATTGAACACACCTTACGTTTCAACTATACGAATATATCTATCACAGGGATAATCCTCAATACTTTGTTCATAGAAGAGTGTTAGGAAAACATCATCAACTTGTTCATCTCAGGAAATTCCATTCTAAGGTTAGTAAGGATTATGGCTCAACTTATTAACAATGAAAACTTAATTCAACCAATACAATCCTCTTAAACATGGTGTTGGATTCATCTTGACACAACAAGCTCAAAAATCTCTGGGAAAAGTTCATAATATAACTAAGAACGAAATATCCATCTTGGTGTAGAGTTAACATACCTCAAAAAAAGGAAGAACAATGAAATCCTTGAAGAAACTCTTCACCAGAAGCTTTATCTCCAATCCACAAGGTCTAAGCTTCTCAAAATCGGGTTTAGATGATGATATGAGGGATATAGGGTGAGGGATAATCTTCAGAGCATGAAAATCGGCCAAGGTAGAAGTTAGAAATGAAGTGGGGGTCAAGTTCTATAAATAGAATTATAAGCCATTACGTACGTTACCAGAAGTCCACTACGCACGTAACCGTATTAGCGTACGCTATACTCAAACATTAGTGTACGCTAACGCCTGGCCAGAGCTCACTGGACTGTTTCTGGTATTGGCTTACGTACGTTGGCTTAAAGGTTTTACGTCGTAACAACTATAACCTTAGCGTACGTTAAAACTACCCCTTAGCGCACGTTAAGTCCGTTGAATTGCATAGCTGGAAAGCCGTCCAGGTTCATGCGAGTGATCTCCTCGCATCTTCGTCAGGCCCCACACGCCGACCCTTGTCTGATTCTGAGTTGACTATGCTTACGTACGTTAAGCTGCACCTGTAACATACCGTATTCTACAGTCGTAGCGTACGTTATGATCATCCTTTAGCGTACGTTAAGACGTGCAGATTTATGCATGCATGCATGGGAAAAGAATACAAAAATGTAGGGATACGAATACGGGAAACTGATCATCGATTAATATGTCACAAAGTCGAATTTTGCAAGATCGAATACAGGATAAATACACATTAATTATCCGGGCATTACATCGGTTGGAGCAAATTTTATCCCTAGAAACCTGATAGATTCCCGGATAAGATTCAATTGTGAAACTGATTTGCATCGATGGTATAAACTTAACTTGTTCACAAACCATAGAAACCGTATAGGTTGAGGGGAGTGAACAAGGGAAAAAAGAAGATGGATTGGTGTTGGACACCACTTTATGAAAATTAATAGACTAGAAACCTGTTCGGTTGCCCTTTATTAAGATTTGTAAAGAACTCGATCACCACTATGAAGTAGAGCGAACGATACTTCCGGATTTCACATGGTAGTGTGTTATTCCGATAAAAATGGTGGGAGCTGGGTAACACGAATAGAAAAGACCTTGATTCTATACTTAGATCATAATTAAACGAGTCACTAATTAATCTGTCGTACTTAATGCAGACTTAACTCTCAATATGACAATGAACCCACTCGCAATTCAACTCGAAAAGAACACATTGATCGGATCTAACTTTGTGGATTGCCTCCGCAATCTGTCGATTGTCCTCAGTATAGAGGCACTGGGATACGTCTTGGAGACGGACATTCCGGCGCCTCCAGTGCGGACGAGAGCCAATCAGGAAGAGACTGAAAACCACAAAAGGTGGGTTAAGGATGACGTAAAAGTCCGTGCTTATATGATGGCTTCTATGTCTAATGAGATTCAGATAGCTCATGAGAAAATGACTTATGCTAAGCAGATTCTATCCCACTTAACCGAGATTTATGGTGAGGATAGTCGAACTGCTAGATATGAGATATCCAAGCAACTGTTCGGTGCAAGGATGAAGGAAGGTGAGAAGGTTGGGGAACACATCCTCAAAATGATATTTATGATCGAGAGATTGGAGGCTCTTGATTTTAAGATGGATACTTCTCTTCAAACCGACCTTATATTACAGTCTCTCCCTGATTCCTTCTCACAGTTTGTTATGAACTTCAACTGCAATGAGATTGCGTGTAACTTAGCTGGGCTAATGAACAAATTGGTGACTGCTCGGTCTTAGATGAAGACTCCGCGGATGAAGAAGTCTGCCCTTGTGATTTCTTCTGGACCTCAGAGGTCTAAGTCTAAATCTAAAACAAGAAGAAAAAGACGAAGAAGCAGATGGGACCACAAGTCAAGGACTTCAAGGGTAAGGGCAAGGCCCGGATGGTTTCGAAGAACAAGAAGAAGAAGGACACTTGTCTCAAGTGTGGTGAGCTGGGCCACTGGGATAGAGACTGTCTGATTCTTCATGGCACTTCAGATACATAACTTTTAGTTTTAGAAACAAATTGTTCTGCTACTGTATTTTCTACTTCCTGGATACTGGATTCTGGTGCTAATTCTCATATTTGTATTATGAATCAGGATCTGGAACAAAGTAGGAAGCTTGGAGCTGGGGAAGTGATGATCACTGTCGTAAGTGGGCATAATGTTGAGGCAACCGACCTAGGATCACTTCTTTTGGGTTTAGAATCCGGCTTTGTTTTGACTTTAGAAGATGTACTTGTTTTGCCCAAGGGGCATAAAAACATTGTATCCATACTAGTCATGGATCGAAAAGGCTTTTCATTTTTCATTGGTGATGGTTCCTGCAAAATTTGTTTTAGAAATAAACTAGTGGGTACTGCTACATTGTTAAATGGACTGTATCATCTAAACCTCAGTAACAAAGTCGTCGTGAATACTATGACTAGGAAGCGTGGTAGGGATGAAACTAATCAAGTTTTGAAATGGCATCTTAGACTTGGTCATGTTGGTCGGACTAAGGTTTACAAAATGGAAAAAGGATGGACTTATGTGTCCATTGGGATCGGATCCCTTTCCTACTTGTGAATCTTGCCTTAAAGGCAAAATGGCTAAGTCCCCCTTCACATGGACTTTTGAAAGAGCCGCTAATAAACTAGGATTAATTCATACCGATGTATGTGGTGCTTTGGAAGCAGCACGTGATGGATATCAATATTTCATTACGTTTACAGATGATCATACTAGGTATCGTTATGTATACTTAATGAAACATAAATCCGAGGCCTTTGAGAAATTCTAGAAATTTAAGACCCTAATCGAGAAACAAATTGGAAATCATATCAAAGCACTTTGGTCGGACTGAGGTGGCGAGTATATGAGTATGGAGTTTGACGAGTTCCTAAAGGAACATAGAATAGTATCACAACTAACACCACCAGGTACTCCTCAGTTAAATGGTGTGTCAGAAAGAAAGAACCAGACCTTGTTGAATATGGTCCGTTTTATGCTAGGCTATACTAACTTACCAATTTACCTGTGGGGATATGCACTCCTGACTGCTGCTTATATCTTGAACAGATGTCCTTTCAAATCCATTCCTAAAACTCCACATGAGATGTGGGAGGGCAGGAAACCAAGTCTTAATCACAATAGGATTTGGGGATGTCCCGCCTATATCCAGATGTAACACCCAATTTTTTTTTTTTTTTTTTTTTTTTGCGGAAATAATATAAAGTTTGACACCAATTCATAAAGGGACTTCATTTATTTAATTTAATAAGCCAATAATGGCAATCAAGTTATCAAACTTCTAAAGAAAACAACATAAGTAAAACTTTCTAATATAGAAATGACAAAAGCGGAAGTACTAAAAATGTTCATTGACTTAAAATAAATCACAGTGTGTCACGAATGCTCCCGTCAGTCCTTAGCCTCCTTAATCGTAATACTTGAAAATGTTAAGTAAAACCGTAAGCACAAAGCTTAGTGAATTCAAACACAACATTATACCAATATCCACAATCACTAGACCTAGATTAAAATATATAGTTATAACATTTAAACATAAGCCAAGAACAAATCAAAGCTTATGAGGAGGGCTAGTAGGTTACCCGCATCTCACAAACCGAAGAGTATTGGGTTAATCTTACCTCACCTCACATCCGGAGGGTATTGGAGTAATTATACCTAACCACGCGCACCGGACAAAAGCCGGATAATTGCTATGATCCCTCAACAATAAACATACAAAGGCACATGTATAATTAACAATTTAAGCATGCATACATATTATCATACCATAATAATAATTTAACACTCACGTGCTAACCTAGCAATCATAAATATTGAGACAATGGAGTGAGAGAACTCACCTTGAATACTTAAGGGAGATTGCTAAATCAAAACTGGCTACCACACTTGAGCAAATGCCAAAACTTCACCTATTATAAACTAGGAGTTAGGATATACCCAAAGATGAAGCTTAAAGACTTAAACAAAAATCTGGACAGCAAGGTCTAAAAACAGACCCGCTGTTAAAGATGGATTTACTTAATTTTCCTAAGTATTGACATATCAATATTAAATTTTTCTAAGAAACTAGAGTCTTTCCCCTTTTTAAAACAGTAAAGAACTCACTCTAACTCCAAAATATGAATTTATTATGATGCTTTTAAAAAGACATCGCAGTGCAGTCCCAAATCATAGGAATCAGTAGTGTTGGCCAATTCTACCCAACTTGTGGGTAGACATTGTCCAAACTAAAAATCACAGACATAATAGACATAAATACCAAAGTCTAAGAGTTGGAATCGACCAAAAAGGGTTTCCCAAACTCTAGATATGAAATTCACAACATGACTAATTACAAAACCCTTAAAAGCTGATGACAGAAAACTGATCTGTAGTGTGAACTCAATATGACCAAGAAATACTTGGAGATAACATCCCATAAACTCCAGACCACAACTTTAGGTCATAACACACATATGGGAACTTGGAATCCCATCAGATCATTTCCCAAGCCCTAGAAACGAATAAAACAAATTGACCTATCAGATCAGACCCGGATCAGACCTACCAGCAAAGATGCTGTTCTTGCCCATGGATAAAGTCCTAATTAGTGAGAGTGACCTTCATAAGAAAGTTACCCAACACAATTTGTAAACTTTTGGCACAGGTTTGAGATCCGTTTGAGTTATAGAATTCAAGTTATGATTTTTGTAAGATGACTACAAATCTGATGGAAACAGAATCGTAGCCAACCCTTAATCTTTTTAACCAATCCATTCCTCTCCCTTTTGAAACACATTCCTAGATGTGTTTATCACCCAAATTCAGTCCCCTATGAACATGGTGGCACTAAAAGGGTTAGGGTCATTGGCATTTCATTTATTCACAAGGAAAAGAATCAAATCAACATAATATATGACAAACCACTTAAACTCATAATTTTCCCCTTTTTTTAAGGGTTCCTTGATCTTTCAAATACACAAACATTTATATACACATCTTAGAAGATGCTATAAAGTTGTATACTTAGATCTAAACATATTGATATGGATATGTTGAGAATCAAAATAATAATTAACAAGAATTATAACCATTCACAAGATCTATCACATTTTATCACCTAAATAAAACTTGGTGATTTCCATGGTTCATTTAGACCTTATATTTTATATAATCATCTAGATCCATCATACACCATGTATAGGGTGTAGATATAATCTAGAGATGATGATAACATACAACTTATAACAATAACAACATTGGTTAAAACCATAAGATCTATCTTCTTTAAATCACACAAGTTACAACTTGATGATTTTTATGAATCATATAGATCTTTTACATAATATGATCATCTAGACTCATCATACACCATATAGAAGATGGTGATGAAATTTCTAGATGATAATCAACACTTAGAACAATTAATTGAATATAAATCAAAAGAAAAGATTAAAACACCTTAAAAGATCTTACCTAAGCTTGTTACACCAACAAGGAAGTGAAAGAGAAAGATGATTGTGGCTTTGGAAGAGAAAAAAAATGAGAGAGAGATGGGAGAGATCGGCCGTAAGGAGGGAGGGAGGAGGAAGTTTAGGGTTTTTGTGATATTTTTATAAATCATTTTAGGATAAAGCCTAATGACTTCACTAATGGGCTAGGCTCAAAACTCATTTCTTTTACTAGCCCAATATAATTAAATCTTTCAATTAACTTAGCCCAAAACTTGTATTTTAATCTAACTTGGCTAATTAGTTAAACCCATCATTTAAAATAACTAAATACCATGAAAATAATTAACGTACCGGGAAAAACCGGGCGTTACAACTCTCCCCTACTAAGAAGGGACTTCGGCCTCGAAGTCAGTCCCTCTGAATAACTCGGGATAATGCGCCCTCATCTCGTCTTCAGGTTCCCATGTACACTCAGATCCCTTCCTATGCTGCCACTGAACCTTAACAGAATAAACAGTCTTGCCGCTCCGAAGGGTCTTTGACTTTCGATCAACAACCACGATAGGTTTCTCAACATAGTTGAGCCGTTCACACCTGGGTGTCTTCCAGAGGTACCACGGCGGTATCGTCAACAATGCACTTCCTCAACCGAGACACGTGGAAGGTGTTATGAATCAAACTAAGCTCGTCGTGCAGCTCCAACCGCACGCTACCTTACCAACGCGAGCTATGATCTTATAAGGTCCAATAAACCGAGGTCCCGCCTTCCCACGCTTGAACCTAATCACACCCTTCCAAGGGGAGACCTTTAATAACACATGATCCCCAACACGAAACTCAAGATCGGAGCGTCGCTTATCTCGCATAACTCTTCCGACGACTCCTAGCGGTGACCAAATGATCCCCGATCATTTTGATTTTCTCCGTGGTCTCGCAAAACAATATCGGTGCTACCGAGCACCCTCTCGCCCAACCTCACCCCAACACACCGGGTTCTACACTTCCTACCATACGGTGCTTCATACGGGGCCTGTCGATGCTTGAATGATAATCATGTTATATGAAAACTCGGCTAAATGAAGATGATCATCCCAATCGCCTCCAAAATCAATTGCACATGCCCGAAGCATGTCCTCCAAAGTCTCAGACGTCCGCTCACTCGCCCATCGGTTTGCGGATGGAACGCAAGATCTTGAAATGTAATCGGGTACCCAATTCTTCTTGGAATTTCGCCAAAATCGAGAGGTGAATCGAGTATCTCGATCGAGACAATAGATACGGCACCCTGCAATGAAACTATCTCGAACAAAAATCTCGCCAATTTTTCACCAAGAACTTTCCTTGATGGCCAGAAATGAGCACTCTTCGTCAATCGATCCACAACTACCCATATCGTATCCGCTCCCTTTGCAGTCTTAGGAAGTTTTGTAATAAAGTCCATGGTTAAGTGCTCCCATTTCCACTCAGGAATCTCCAAAGGTTGCAATTTCCCATGAGGTTTCTGGTGTTCGGCTTTGACCTTCCGGTATGTCAGGCATTCTTCTACACATCGAGCCACATCATTCTTCATCCCGTGCCACCAATAACCCTCACGAAGATCTCGGTACATTTTTGTAGCACCCGGATGAATAGAAAACTTGGACCTGTGAGCTTCTTCCATAAGAGTTTTCCGGTTCCCACCAGTAAATGGAACCCAAACCCTACCATAACGAGTTAGTAATCCACGCCCATCTCGCTCCATCTTAGGTAACTCATTCACAATCCTTTCACGATTTAGGTTTCCCTCTTGAGTCTCCACATCTTGAGCATCTCGAATCATACCCAATAATGATGTCTCCATTGTCATCCGAAGGCATTTAGCTCGAATTGGTTCGATAGATTGCTTACGACTGAGTGCGTCAGCTACCACATTAGCTTTACCGGGGTGGTAGTGAATCTCACAGTCGTAATCTTTCACCACATCTAACCATCTAACCTGCCTCATATTCAAATCCCGCTGATCGAAAAGGTACTTCAAACTTTTATGGTCAGTGTAAATGATACACTTAACCCCGTAAAGGTAGTGCCTCCATATCTTGAGAGCAAAAACAACAGCTCCTAATTCCAGGTCATGAGTGGGGTAGTTCCTTTCGTGAGGTTTTAGCTGGCGAGACGCATAAGCTATCACCTTACCCCGTTGCATCAACACAGCACCAAAACCCAGGAGGGATGCGTCGCAAAGACACTACCATGTCCTCCACTCCTTCCTAAAGTCAAAACCGGGCATTACACAACCGCGTCTTAAGATCTTCAAATGCAAACCGTTGTTCCGACCCCAAACAAATTTCTCCGACTTCTTGGTCAATCGCGTAAGAGGTAGAGCAATCTTTGAGAAATTTTCAATAAACCTACGATAGTAACCGCCAAACCTAAGAAACTACGAATCTCCGGCGATTTAGGAGCTTCCCATTTCTTAACCGCATCAATCTTGGCCGGATCGACCTTGATACCTTCCTTGTTCACCACGTGGCCCAAGAATTGAACCTCTTCTAACCAAAATTCACACTTAGAAAATTTAGCATAAAGC
The DNA here is from genome assembly GCA_033398695.1 of Orobanche coerulescens. Classification (NCBI taxonomy): domain Eukaryota; kingdom Viridiplantae; phylum Streptophyta; class Magnoliopsida; order Lamiales; family Orobanchaceae; genus Orobanche; species Orobanche coerulescens. Next base: position 69,169,659 of record CM065809.1, read on the forward strand.
CGCTCTCTCCGTAGTGTCTCTAGAAGTTCCCGAATGTGCTTTTCATGCTCCTCCCTGGTCTTAGAATAGACCAAAATATCGTCAATAAACACAATGACCGAACGGTCGAGCATCGGACCACACACCCGATTCATAAGATCCATAAAAGCAATGGGTGCATTAGTGAGTCCGAAAGGCATCACCACAAATTCAAAGTGTCCGTATCGGGTTCGAAACGCCGTTTTCTCAATGTCACGCCACGAACTCGCATCCGATGATAACCGAACGCAAATCAATCTTGGAAAACCAAGACGCTCCTTGGAGTTGGTCGAAAAGATCGTCGATACGAGGTAAAGGATAACGGTTCTTTATCGTGAGTTTATTCAACTCCCGATAATCTATGCACATTCTTTGAGAACCGTCCCTTCTTTTCGCGAAAAGTATAGAGCACCCCACGGCGAGAAACTTGGCCGTATAAACCCCTTTATCACTAAGCTCCCAGAATCGATCTTGAAGCTCTTTCATCTCGTGGCGCCAAACGATAAGGAGATTTGGCGATCTAACAGCGCTAGGTACTAAATCAATGCGAAACTCCACTTGCCTAATAGGTGGCAAACCCGGAGTTCCTCAAGAAAGACGTCACCAAAGTCGGAAACAATCGAACATTATCGAGTGCAATAGCAGGTACAAGAAGCAATATCCAAATGGGGAATATCTCCTTGAATAATAAGTTCTCCACCCCTGTGGTTTTGAACACGAACTTGTCTCTTGCGACAAAGAATTTCGCATCGAATGCATCGAGCCAATCCATACCCACAATAACGCATAGTTCCTCATAGCAATAGGGATAAGATCAATGGGGAATTCAACTCCCGAAAATTCAAGGGTACAACCCCGATAAACATCGAACGAAGATAGTTCGATTGTCGGCAACTTCGATAACCATGGGACGTGCTAGTTTCCGACACCACGCCCTGCATAATTTATGAACGTGCGTGACACGAAGGAGTGAGTAGCGCTTAATCAAACATAACAATGGCAGTGGTGAGAATCTAATGTATAAGTGCACGATTCATAATATTTAAGCAATAAAACAATTACTCTATGGCATAGCATAAGATAAAAGATAAGGAAGAGATGTTTACCTTTCGCAGCATCTTCGCAGCTCCTCCTCGTAAGCCGGTGGACACGTCCTCGTGTCAACATAGTTGGTCCGTTAGAGGTCGAAAGATTGGGATTTGCATTCCCATTCTTCTTGACTTTGGGCAATCAGCTTCTTGTGCCCCTTCTCTTGGCAATTATAACAAACCGGTACCGCTGCAATGTGGTAGTAACTGGGGTCAGAATGGCTTTTGAGCCTTGCAATTCTTCCAGTGATGCCCTTCCTTCTTGCGCTTATAACACACCAATGGGGGTCGATCACCGCTTCGCAGATGGCTTGTATTCATATCTTGGTTTATCCCCAAACTTTGTCTTCTTATGAGCCTCATTAGAAGTTTTAGAAAAAGTGCTCAGCTTTCCTCTTAGATTGAGTTTGCGGCTCAATCTCTCTCTTCTGCCGCCCCCATGATCGCACTCCAAGGTCGTAAAGTCTTGCATGCTCACAAATTCCGGATCTCAGACGTAAAATCGAGATGTACCGACTAACAAGCCATGCTTCATCTCCAAAGAAAAGTAGGACAAAGAAAGCATCTCCATGAACTTGGCGTCAGATCACTAATGACTCGGTCCGTTGTAACGCCATGAATTCTCGCATCATTCTTTGTTGCTCCACCCTAGGCACATACCGTGCCTCGAACCACTCCACAACCGGGCCCAAGTAATCGCCCTTATAGCTTCTTCACTCATTCTTCCCGTGGTGGTGTTCCACCATGTCTTACCCCGCTCTCACTCGGGTTCTTTGCTACCAACACTCTAAACCGGTCCGGGCACCCTATAGTCATAAAGGCGCCCTCCACGTCGATAACCAAAGGCTTAGCCGCCATCGGATCGTCCTCCCCATCCCAATGAGGTGGGCCGCACTTGCCGAACTTCTCGTAGTAGTACATTAAATCACGAACAGAGGATCAGAGCCCCCAGCGGAGGTGCATCCGCCATACGCTCATCTAGCAGAGCACGAACTTGATCAATGATGTTAGCCGTGACATTCGGAATGATCTCGTTAAAAGCATTATTGAACTCCTCAAAGAACGAGTTCCCTAACTTGAGCTATTTGAATTGCATTGAGGCGAGCAAAGGAGCCATCTAAAATTGATAAGAAAAGAAAACGATTCAACCTATGTATGTCTAAGAAATCGAAAACACTCAAATTTGTCAAAACTTTTCAACCTTGCCCGTCCCCAAAATCGCTCCAATATATTGAATAATAGGGGCCCTTTTATTATTCAATATAGAAGTTCCAATTTCGGTTTCAGGTCTAGTTTCAAAATTTCAGCTTTCTCCTAGCCGTAACAGTTTAATTCACACTCATGGTAGATCTAAAAAGCCTAAATTCTCACATGGTAGATAGTAGCACTAAAGGCATATAATTATCCTCCTAGGCTAGTCTTTGGGATATGTCATAAATGGAGCATACTATTGTGTTTGATAAGTAATAAAATTTAAACTCAATTAGTAAATAAAACTTACTTGGCTGGCTGACCGGCACACCGTGACATCTTCACTGCTAGTTTTTAATAAACTTTGTGCAAGAGAAATAAAATGTTTTAAATTTGAGTCTAGACATCCTAAGAAGGCCTAGTTCACTCAAATGAAAAGGCTCTGATACCAACTTGTAACACCCAAATTTTTTTTTTTTTTTTTTTTTTTTTTTTTTTTTGCGGAAATAATATAAAGTTTGACACCAATTCATAAAGGGACTTCATTTATTTAATTTAATAAGCCAATAATGGCAATCAAGTTATCAAACTTCTAAAGAAAACAACATAAGTAAAACTTTCTAATATAGAAATGACAAAAGCGGAAGTACTAAAAATGCTCATTGACTTAAAATAAATCACAGTGTGTCACGAATGCTCCCACACCCTTAGCCTCCTTAATCGTAATACTTGAAAATGTTAAGTAAAACCGTAAGCACAAAGCTTAGTGAATTCAAACACAACATTATACCAATATCCACAATCACTAGACCTAGATTAAAATATATAGTTATAACATTTAAACATAAGCCAAGAACAAATCAAAGCTTATGAGGAGGGCTAGTAGGTTACCCGCATCTCACAAACCGAAGAGTATTGGGTTAATCTTACCCTCACCTCACATCCCGAGGGTATTGGAGTAATTATACCTAACCACGCGCACCGGACAAAAGCCGGATAATTGCTATGATCCCTCAACAATAAACATACAGTGCACATGTATAATTAACAATTTAAGCATGCATACATATTATCATACCATAATAATAATTTAACACTCACGTGCTAACCTAGCAATCATAAATATTGAGACAATGGAGTGAGAGAACTCACCTTGAATACTTAAGGGAGATTGCTAAATCAAAACTGGCTACCACACTTGAGCAAATGCCAAAACTTCACCTATTATAAACTAGGAGTTAGGATATACCCAAAGATGAAGCTTAAAGACTTAAACAAAAATCTGGACAGCAAGGTCTAAAAACAGACCCGCTGTTAAAGATGGATTTACTTAATTTTCCTAAGTATTAACATATCAATATTAAATTTTTCTAAGAAACTAGAGTCTTTCCCCTTTTTAAAACAGTAAAGAACTCACTCTAACTCCAAAATATGAATTTATTATGATGCTTTTAAAAAGACATCGCAGTGCAGTCCCAAATCATAGGAATCAGTAGTGTTGGCCAATTCTACCCAACTTGTGGGTAGACATTGTCCAAACTAAAAATCAAAGAGATAATAGACATAGGTGCCAAAGTCTAAGAGTTGGAATCGACCAAAAAGGGTTTCCCAAACTCTAGATATGAAATTCACAACATGACTAATTACAAAACCCTTAAAAGCTGATGACAGAAAACTGATCTGTAGTGTGAACTCAATATGACCAGGAAATACTTGGAGATAACATCCCATAAACTCCAGACCACAACTTTAGGTCATAACACACATATGGGAACTTGGAATCCCATCAGATCATTTCCCAAGCCCTAGAAACGAATAAAACAAATTGACCTATCAGATCAGACCCGGATCAGACCTACCAGCAAAGATGCTGTTCTTGCCCATGGATAAAGTCCTAATTAGTGAGAGTGACCTTCATAAGAAAGTTACCCAACACAATTTGTAAACTTTTGGCACAGGTTTGAGATCCGTTTGAGTTATAGAATTCAAGTTATGATTTTTGTAAGATGACTACAAATCTGATGGAAACAGAATCGTAGCCAACCCTTAATCTTTTTAACCAATCCATTCCTCTCCCTTTTGAAACACATTCCTAGATGTGTTTATCACCCAAATTCAGTCCCCTATGAACATGGTGGCACTAAAAAGGGTTAGGGGTCATTGGCATTTCATTTAGTCACAAGGAAAAGAATCAAATCAACATAATATATGACAAACCACTTAAACTCATAATTTTCCCCTTTTTTAAGGGTTCCTTGATCTTTCAAATACACAAACATTTATATACACATCTTAGAAGATGCTATAAAGTTGTATACTTAGATCTAAACATATTGATATGGATATGTTGAGAATCAAAATAATAATTAACAAGAATTATAACCATTCACAAGATCTATCACATTTTATCACCTAAATAAAACTTGGTGATTTCCATGGTTCATTTAGACCTTGTATTTTATATAATCATCTAGATCCATCATACACCATGTATAGGGTGTAGATATAATCTGGAGATGATGATAACATACAACTTATAACAATAACAACATTGGTTAAAACCATAAGATCTATCTTCTTTAAATCACACAAGTTACAACTTGATGATTTTTATGAATCATATAGATCTTTTACATAATATGATCATCTAGACTCATCATACACCATATAGAAGATGGTGATGAAATTTCTAGATGATAATCAACACTTAGAACAATTAATTGAATATAAATCAAAAGAAAAGATTAAAACACCTTAAAAGATCTTACCTAAGCTTGTTACACCAACAAGGAAGTGAAAGAGAAAGATGATTGTGGCTTTGGAAGAGAAAAATGAGAGAGAGATGGGAGAGATCGGCCGTAAGGAGGGAGGGAGGAGGAAGTTTAGGGTTTTTGTGATATTTTTATAAATCATTTTAGGATAAAGCCTAATGACTTCACTAATGGGCTAGGCTCAAAACTCATTTCTTTTACTAGCCCAATATAATTAAATCTTTCAATTAACTTAGCCCAAAACTTGTATTTTAATCTAACTTGGCTAATTAGTTAAACCCATCATTTAAAATAACTAAATACCATGAAAATAATTAACGTACCGGGAAAAATCGGGCGTTACACCAGAAGACCAAGGTGGAAAAGTTGGAAGCAAGGTCCGTGAAGGGACATTTCATTGGATTCCAATCTGAGACGATGGGTTATCTAGTCTACATGCCCGAAGATCAAAAGATTATTGTTGCTTTGCAAGCACACTTCCTGGAAGATGAGTTCATTCAGGAAGGCGGTGCAGGTAGAGGTATTTCTTTGGAATAATACAATCAAACCCCTCAGGAAACACCTCTACGAGAAGTTGGAACCAAACCTTTTATAACCACCTCGTAGGTCTAGTAGGATGTCTCATTTACCTACAGGTATGGCCTTGTGCACCTGGAGGAGCTGGGTCTTCATGAGGTTCCAGGTGATAGCCAAGAGATTGACCCCGCGACCTATGACAAAGCGATGGTGGATGTAGACTTCGTGATATGGACTATAACAGCCTACACGTAGTTGGGATCTTCGTTTTGACGAGGCAGTCAAAGAGTTTGACTTCGTGCAAAATAAAGAGGAACCTTGTCTATACAAGATGGTTAGTGGGAGCAAGATCACATTCTTAGTATTATATGTAAACGACATTCTACTAATAGGAAATGATGTGGGAATGCTCAGTTTTGTAAAAGCTTAGTTTTCGAGTACTTTCTCCATGAAAGACTTGGGAGGAGCAGCCTATATTCTTGGTATTCGGCTCTACAGGGATAGAGCGAAGTGAACGATAGGTCTTTCCCAAGGCCTCTATATAGATAAAATCTTAAAGCGATTTAAGATGGATGATTCTAAAAGAGGGTTCCTACCAATGCGACATGGAATAAAACTCTCCTCGAAGATGTGTCCTAAAAGTGAGGAACAACGGAAGGAAATGAGTAATATACCACATGCTTCGGCCTTGGGTAGCCTTGTGTATGCCTAGTTGTGTATGGGACCCGACATTACGCATGCTGGAAGCATGGTAAATAGGTTTCAGGCAACCCCAGGTAGGGAACATTAGACCGCCGTAAAGAACACTCTCAAGTACTTTAGAAGGACTAGAGATCTAGTTCTTATATATGGCGGTGGAGAACTGAATGTGATGGGTTGACTGATTCAGACTTCCAAGGACAGAAAGGCGACTCTATGTCTACTTGTGGCTACATTTTACTCTTAATAGAGGAGCAGTAGCTTGGCATAGTGCCAAGCATAGCGCGATTGCTGATTCCACCTATTAGGCTGAGTATAAAGTGGCCTCGAAGGCCTCCAAAGGAAGGGTTAATAAGTTACTAGGTAAACTTCACGTGACACCATGTGTTGCGCTGCCTGTTTTCATTTTTATACGATAACAGTGGAGCGGTAGCACAGGCCTAGGAGCCGAGGTTTCATAATGGTACAAAACATATTGAAAGAGAGTATCATCTCGTGAGAGAATTTGTTCAGGGATACATTGTGCTGCATAGAGTAGACTTAGCCGACAACGTCGTGTTAGGATAAGTGCCCTAGGACATTGGATGTGCCTAGATTTGTAATTGTCACATATAAATAAAGTTATTTGATATCATTTATTTTTCGTTGGTTATTATAATGTGTGCATGTTTTAATATTATAATAATCGAATAATAGTTATTCACGAATAATAAGATTATTCAAATATCCCTGGTACAGTCGCATTGAGTAGAGACTCAAGTTATTAATATACTAGTATGAGTTTGATTGATAATCATCTGATGATTATGGGTATGGTATGGATCAATATTATGGGTATTGGTTGGAGAACCAATACTGGACATACCCGCATTGAGATCACTGCATGGAAATGTCATAAGTGAATCTCAATATAATAGTATGTCAATAAATCCTTGAACCTGAGATTATCATAGAGTCCAAAATGATAACTGCTATGCCTTGATGTAATCCAACATCATCTGAAACATGGTGATCATAAAGGTTAGCGATCCGGATTAGTGGGAGTCATGTAGAGGGCAATGAATAATCAAGATGGGGATTTGTCCCTCTCTTAAGTGAGAGAGATATCTGCTGGGGCCCCCGATAAGTAGGACTGAAGGAAATGCATGGCCATGCTCAAATGAAGAGTCATTTGATTCAATCAGTCTGCTTAATATCGAGAAAGCATTTGAACATAAGTAAGTATGACAGACTCCATGACTTATTTCAAATATGATATCGCATGACAAAGGGATTTGACACGTTAAAAAGTTTAATGGACTATTAACTTATAATATTTGGGTAATCATAATGTCTTGTTAGAGGCCGTTTATGATTTATTATTTAATAAGGTATTAAATAATTGCCAACATAATATAAGCCTTTTGGGTCGCACGTACGACAATTATAGACAAGCAGGAACAAATATCAACTGGAAAAAATAAATATAATATTGGATATTATATTTATGAGGAGATTAAATAATAAGTAATATATATAATATTGAATATTATATATATTGCATTGTTTAATAAGTTGAGGGGAAACTAAGCAAATACTAGAGTTTGACTCTAGGGTTTACTTAGTATAAATATAAGGTATTGGACAAGGAGTTAAAACAAGAAAACAAGACCTAAAAATCAGCCCTTCAAGAACAAGAAAAATCGGCCCTCTACTTCCTACTATAGGAGAACGAAGTCGGTCGTCTAATCCTCTTCCCTTAGTTGATCTTGATCAATAGTACAATCCTTCTAGTAAGGAATTTGTGTTGTACTATTTATCAATATTATTCGTAAGGATCTAGCAATCCGGCTTGTGGAATTGTTCGTGTGTGGATCACCAAAAGAGGAAGGAGATATTCATCTGCTTCTAGTCCGAATCTAGAATTGTTCAATCGGATTAACGTAATTCGATTAACCCTTTAATTAAACAATTAAATTACTGCATGAGATCCTAAATTGGGTTTTCATATTTATTATTCCGATGCTTTTTTATTCCGATTATTTTGTATTCGATTAACATAGAATACCCAACAGTGGTATCGGAGCCAACTTGCAAGTAATTTAATTGTTTATGTAGAACATGTTTATGTGTAAATTATGTTCTTGATTATGTTTATAAATATAGATTTTATAAAATAATTTTTCTGGTTTAAATTGATTAAATCGGGTCGTCAAAAATAAATTTTCTGAATTGTTTTCCCGAATTTCTGCTCCAGAATTGTTCTGGAACAGGTCTGGTCCGAGACGGGTCGGGCCGAGTTGGGTCTGGGTCGGACTGGACCCGTAGGACGTTTTAATTAGCAAAAATGTTTTGCATTACCAGGGTTCGAACCTTGGTCGTCCGCCCAGGACCCTCGCTAACTTACCAACTGGGCTGCGGTTTTCTTTTGGAAATAATACACGAATATCTTATAAAAGGTATCAAATCTGTTTTAAATATGGAGTAAAATCTTTTTCGCGAGATTGGCGATTCGATCCCGGGTCACCGCCATTGAGAGGTGCAAGTTACCATCTCGGGTGGGACCAATTTTTGGTAGTTTTCAAGTAGTCCAATTTTATAAGCTTGTTTTAATATAAAAGTAAATTTGGAAATATTTGTTGCAAAATGTTGCAACTGCTACCGCCGGGTTTTGAACCCAGACGGACCCGTGACCAGAGCGCGCAGACAGCCATCTCGGCCATAGTCCAGATTTGTTCATGTGATGACTCAAATTTTATTTATAGTCTGACTGTTAGACAGATTTTAATTTCTATAATTACATGCTTATATTAATTATTTGATAATTATTTATGGTATGTGTATGGTGTATGGCATGACCATAAATTGACGAATGTGATTAGGTAATTTATTTCCTTATGGGTTGGATTTACGGCCTGCGTGTTGTTTAATTATAAGTGGTTTTACAGCCTACGAGTCGTCTATTTAAATTGTTTATTATTTTACGGCCTGCGTGTCGTTTGCACTTCTTGTAATTTAATTTACTAGTGTAGTATTAAATTTCATTAATGTAATGAAGACAAGAAGGACGAGAAGGACGGACTCGAGGAGCCAATTGATCGCGTATGACGTTCCAAAGAGTTGGAAAGATCAATGAAGACCAATTTCACCCTTTAGATTGACCTTTGTGATTTTCATGTTGGCTCATGAAAATCACGTTAGGATTATGGTCATGCTATACACAGTGCTATGCTTTAATTGTCATGTGATGCGATGTATGTTTAAATTTATGCATGTATGTGATTCTATGTATGTTTAGATGTATGTTAGCAAACATAGACATTAACATAGGATAAAATCCCTCGTTAAAATTTTAAAATGCCGTTCATTTGAAAAACACCTATCAAGACTTCGATCATCTTGAGTGGGTCATGCCAAAGCTGGGCGCTCGGATTATCTCAGTAAGGTAGGATAGTTAATGGTGATACCTATACGTTTAATGAAATTGAAAATCAAAATAGTTTCAAACCTTAAGGAATAAGATGGGATTATAACATGCTTGGGCATACGATGCCAAATCCCATGAATATAATCTAAGAGTTACATATGATGAAATCGATAAAGAGTTATCCACCTAAAGTAGCTAAATTCTAGGCATCATGCCAAAGCTGAGTTTAGGATTGTGCGAACTGGGATCTTAGCCCACTAAAATTACAAATGTTGTAAATTGAGGGTACTTTGTTTTAGTGGGAGTATTTTTCGAGAAATAAATAATGTGACTAAATATTTTGCATATTGAATTTTGTAGATAATATATAATGGCATCAAACAACACGTCCACCATTTCACTGCGATCAGTCCTTGAGAAGGACAAGCTCGAAGAAAACGGCAGCAACTATCTGGATTGGATCCGGAGCTTGAGAATAGTTCTCAAGCAATTAAGAAAGCTGTATGTTCTTGAGGAAGAAATTCCCGATGAGCCAGCTGACAATGCAAACAAAGCAACAAAAGACAAATGGAAGAAACATTGTGATGCTTCCATTGATGTCAGTTGTCTTATGTTGGCCACCATTCGTCCAGAACTTCAGAAGAATCTGGAGGAAATGGAAGATTATGAGCTAAATGCTCACCTCAAGGAAACTTTCTCGAAGCATGCTAGGCAAGAGAGGTATGAGACCTTTCAAGCCTTGTATGCTTGCAAGATGGTTGAGGGGACATCTATCAGCGCTCATGTACTCAAGATGAAAGGATATATTGATCATCTTGAAAGGCTTGGTTTTCCACTTTCTAAGGAGCACTCCACGGATGTGATCCTAAACTCATTGCCCGAAAGTTTCGGTCAGTTCATTATAAACTATAATATGAATGGGATGGAGAATTCCATTGCTGAGCTGCATGGGATGCTTAAAACGGCTGAGCAAGATGTTAAGAAGAAACCAAGCCATGTGCTGATGGTCAGCAAATTCTTTAAGAACAAAGGCAAGGGCAAGGGTAAGGCAAAAGTTGCCAAATCTAAAGACCCTACTAGGCCAGTTTTCAAGGCTAAAGCTCCCAAAGATGGAAATTGCCATCATTGCAATAAACCAGGACACTGGAAAAGAAATTGCAAGATTTACTTGGAAGAGCTAAAGCATACCAAGGGTAGTGAGACTGCCATAGGTATATTTGTTATAGAAGTTAACTTATCTACTTCTAACTCCTGGGTATTGGATACTGGATGTGGATCTCACATTTGTACAAATGTGCAGGGGTTGAGAAGCAGTATAGAACTGAAGAATGGGGAAGTGGATCTAAGAGTCGGCAATTGAGCAAGAGTTGCTGCACTAGCCGTAGGAACTTATGATCTAGTTTTACCCAATGGGCTTTTGTTAGTTTTAAACAATTGCTATTATGTTCCTGCTATGAATAGGAATATTATTTCAGTTTCTACAATAGATTGTGGAGGTTACAATTTTCTTATTAAGAAAAAGATTATTCGTATTTTCTTTGATTACTTGCTTTATGGTACTGCAAAGTTTTATACTGGCCTTTACAACATTGATCTAGATGAGTCCGACACTTTGGAAGTCTATAACATTGCATCCAAGAAACCTAAGCTCAATAATTCTAATCCGACTTACTTATGGCATTGTCGACTTGGTCACATAAACGAGAAATGCATTTCTAAGCTCCATAATGATGGACTTTTAGACTCTTTTGACTATGAATCATATGGGACATGCAAATCTTGTTTATTAGGCAAGATGACGAAGAATCCTTTCACCGGTCATGGATAAAGGACTAGTGATCTATTAGGCCTAATACATACTGATGTATGCGGACCTCTTAGCACTCATGCTAGAGGCGGATACCAATACTTCATTACATTTACCGATGATTATAGCCGATATGGATTTGGTTATCTTATGAAGCATAAACATGAATCTTTTGAAATGTTCAAAATATTCCAGAATGAAGTACATAATCAACTTGTCAAGACAATCAAAGCCCTTCGATCAGATCGTGGTGGCAAATACTTGCGCCAAGAGTTCGATGATCATCTTAGGGTTATGGAAATGTTTCACAACTTACTCCTCCTGGAACACCTCAGCATAACGGAGTGTCCGAGAGGAGGAATCGATCTTTATTAGATATGGTTCAATCCATGATGAGTCGAATAGAGCTTCCATTATCATTTTGGGGCCACGCCTTAGAAACAGCAGCATTCACCCTTAACCGTGTTCCATCTAAAGCAATTGAAAAGACACCATTTGAGAAATGGGGTGGTAAGAGACCAAACTTGTCTTTTCTAAAGATCTAGGGTTGCGAAGCGTTCATAAGACGCCAAGTGTTTGACAAACTGGCAGCTAGATCTGAAAGATGTTTATTTGTGGGATATCCTAAGGAAACTAAAGGATATTACTTTTATAATCCCGCTGAGAACAAAGTGTCTGTTGCTCAAAATGCTGTATTCTTAGAAAGGGAATTTATTTACAAAAGAGACAGTGGGAGAAGAGTAATTCTCGAGAAAACTCGAGAACCACAATAAGACATTGTTTCACCGATGGAAATCGAACAGGATCAACAATTAGTTGAAGAACCCGTTCAAAGCACACAAGTCCCTCGCAGATTTTATAGGATGTGACATGAACCTGAGAGATATGGTTATCTCGTAACAGAGGATGATGACGCATCGCTCATAGATGATGAGCCTAGTAGCTATACAGAAGCTGCTTCAGGACCAGAATATGAGGAATGGCTAGAAGCCATGAAGTCAGAGATGCAGTCCATGTATGACAATCAATCTTGGAACTTGATAGATCCACCTGACGGTGTTAAAACCATTGGGTGAAAATGGGTATATAAAAAGAAAAAGACATGGATGATAATCTGCAAGCCTATAAATCTAGACTAGTGGCAAAAGGTTATAGACAGATTCATGGTGTTGACTATGATGAGACCTTTTCGCCAGTAGTCATGCTTAAATCAGTTAGAATTTTATTTGCCATTGCCGCATACTATGATTATGAAATATGGCAAATGGATGTCAAAACAGCATTCCTTAATGGAAACATACTCGAGGATGTGTACATGACACAACCTGAAGGTTATGTTCGTCCAGAAAATTCTAAACAGGTTTGCAAGCTTCAAAGATCCATTTATGGGTTGAAGCAGGCTTCTCGGAGCTGGAATCTTCGTTTTGATGAAACTGTCAAAGAGTTGGGTTCATTAAAAATGAAGATGAACCATGTGTGTACAAGAAGGTTAGTGGGAGAATAGTTATTTTCTTAGTCTTATATGTAGATGACAGATTACTCATTGGAAATGACATTCCCACCTTGCAGACAGTCAAGACTTGGTTGGGAAGTTGTTTCTCAATAAAAGACTTAGGAGAAGCTGCTTACATTCTTGGGATAAAGATCTATAGGGACAGACAAAGATATTGATTGGTCTGAGTCAATGTACCTACATTAATAAAATATTAAGAGGTTCAATATGCAAGACTCCAAGAGAGGACTCTTGCCAATGTCACATGGCATTCATCTGAGTGAGACTCAAAGTCATTCGACTCCTGATGAGCGAGCCCGCATGAGCAGGATACCATACGCTTCGTCCATTAGATCGATCATGTATGCCATGATTTGTACTCGTTTAGATATGTCATTTTCCCTTAGCATGACAAGTCGATACCAATCGAATCTAGGTGAAAGTCACTGGAACGCAGTGAAAACCATCCTAAAGTACTTGAGAAGAACTAAGGATGATTTCCTAGTTTATAGAGGGGTGTGAAACAAGTTGGATGTAAATAGTTACGCCGATGCAAGTTTTAGAACCGATGGAGACGATTTAAGATCGCAGATGGTTTTTTGTATTGATTAAAATGAAGATGCTGTGAGTTGGAAATGTTCCAAGTAAACACGCTCATAGATTCTATAACTTAAAAATGAGTACCTGGCAGCATCGGATGCATCCAAGGATAATATGTGGAACCTTTTAGGCCATATAAGTCTTTACTGCGACAATAATGGTGCTATTGCGCGAGCTAAAGAGTCATGGACCAATCATAATTCCAAACATATACTCAGAAAATATCACCTAGTCAGAGAGATCGTCAGACGAGGAGATATTGCAATATGCAAAGTAGCAACGGAAGAGAATGTTTCAGATCCACTTACCAAGCCTCTCTCACAAGGAAAGCATGTTGAGCATGCTAGAGCGATAAGACTAAAAGTCATGAATGAATGGTCCTAGTGCAAGAGGGAGATTGTTAGGATAAGTGCCCTAGGACATTCGATGTGCCTAGATTTGTAATTGTCACATATAAATAAAGTTATCTGATATCATTTATTTCTCGTTGATTATTATAATGTGTGCATGTTTTAATATTATAATAATCGAATAATAGTTATTCATGAATAATAAGATTATTCAAATGTCCCTGGTACAATCGCGTTGAGTAGAGACTCAAGTGATTAATATACTAATATAAGTTTGATTGATAATCATCGGATGAGTATGCGTATGGTACGGATCAATCTTATGGGTATTGGTTGGAGAACCAATACTGGACAGACCCGCATTGAGATCACTGCATGGAAATGTCAAAAGTGAATCTCAATATAACAGTATGTCAATAAATCCTTGAACCTGAGATTATCATAGAGTCCAACATGATAACTGCTATGCCTTGATGTAATCCAACGTCATGTGAAACATAGTGATCATAAAGGTTAGCGATCGGGATTAGTGGAGTCATGTAGAGGGCAATGAATATTCAATATGGGGATTTGTACCTCTCTTAAGTGAGAGAGATATCTGCTGGGCCCCTCGATAAGTAGGACTGAAGGAAATGCATGGCTATGCTCAAATGAAGAATTATTTGATTCAATCAGTCTACTTAAGATCGAAAAAGCATTTGAAAATAAATAAGTATGACAGACTCCATGACTTTGTTCAAATATGATATCGCGTGACAAAGGGATTTGACACGTTAAAAAGTTTAATGGACTATTAACTGATATTATTTAGGTAATCATAATGTCTTGCTAGAGGCCACTTATGATTTATTATTTAATAAGGTATTAAATAATTGCCAACATAATATAAGCCTTTTGGGTCGCACGTACGACAATTATAGACAAGTAGGAATAAATATCAACTGGGAATAATAAATATAATATTGGATATTATATTTATGAGGAGATTAAATAATAAGTAATATATATAATATTGGATATTATATATATTGTATTATTTAATAAGTTGAGGGGCAACTAAGCAAATACTAGAGTTCGACTCTAGGGTTTACTTAGTATAAATATAAGGGCTTGGACAAGGAGTTAAAACAAGAAAACAAGACCTAAAAATCAGCCCTTCAAGAACAAGAAAAATCGGCCCTCTACTTCCTACTGTAGGAGAACGAAGTCGGTCGTCTAATCCTCTTCCCTTAGTTGATCTTGATCAATAGTACAATCCTTCTAGTAAGGAACTTGTGTTGTACTATTTATCAATATTATTCGTAAAGATCTAGCAAACCGGCTTGTGGAATTGTTCGTGTGTGGATCACCAAAAGATGAAGGAGATATTCATCTACTTCTAGTACGGATCTAGAATTGTTCAATCGGATTAAGGTAATTCGATTAACCCTTTAATTAAACAATTAAATTACTGCATGAGATCCTAAATTTGGTTTTCATATTCATTATTCCGCTGCGTTTTTACTCCGATTATTTTGTATTCGATGCAAAGAAAACCCAACACGTCGCTGATCCACTGACCAAGCCACTTTCTCAGATTAGCTTGGAGCGTCATCTGGAGAACATGGGTATTAGATACCATAATGTGTGGCATTGAGTTCAAGTGGGAGATTGTTAGGAGTATGCCCTGGAATGCCACTCAGGGGATGTATGAGTGAGGGCATTGTACTTGTTATTATGTAATTCATTATCATAAGACAAATGGATGTTTCTTATTTACCGGTAGTTACTGGCATTCCTAACTTGTGAATATATATATAGAAACTAGCCCGTGTATTTGAGAGCAAAAAATTCCACTCCTTACTGGATAAGGGGGTCGGCACTGGAAAGGTTTATAGCTCAAATACTTAATCGTTCGCAAGTCGATGAAACTTGACTGGGCGTTAAGTTTATGTGAAGACTTGTATGACGTGTTCTTTGACATGGAGAGTGCCTGTCGAACACTAATGGTTAGTGGGAGAACACGTTGTAGGTATGCTAATTGGATTAGTATACTCGAACCGACTCACCCTCGATTCGTGACACGGATTTCACTCTGGGACAGTCAATGACGGAATCGAAAGGTTGTGATAGGTATTCGTGAACCTTCTGTAACACTCCCAAACCACTTCGGGAATATTACAGCACCGCAGACCCTCTCCGTGAGGATCTACCAGGCTAAAAGTGGAAAACACAACATATAGATACATGCTAACATGGGTAATAGCGGCTCACTAGACCGATTTGGTCTTTTCCACAACACACATCAAATATACATAACTCTTCCTCAAATCCCATACCCACGCAGGGGTTGGAATATATCAACATTCTCACAAGACGGAAGAATAACACAACGGAGAGGCAATTAACAAAACTCTACTAAAATACTCAAAAACTGGTCTTTATGTGATTAGTATCGTCGTCTTCCATCATCTTTCGTATCGATCATGTGATTCGCTGTCCAGCAACCTGCAAGTACCTGGACGCAATACAGACATCCACCCCCCGAATAATCGGGGGTTAGCAAAACTCCACTGTTTTGCTAGTATAAGTATAAAATACGAATACAAGCCATACATATCATACTCCAACGACATAATAATCATGAACACACTTCCCAAGGTAAATCACTTGATCAAAATGGTTCAATCAAAAGATAGGGATAAACCCGATATATATCTTGTAAAACATTTTACGATCTCGGGAGTTTTGAAACAGTTGGTATCTAAGAATTCTCAAGCCTTTCGAAACCATTTAGGGACACAGCCCAAAAGTCATTTTCCCAAAGTGCAATTATGATAACAACACACGGGGTCCACGACCCAATCATACCATTCCGGTCACAAAGCTCGGGGTGCACGACCCAATCATACATATCAACATGTTCCCAGGGCTTATTCGCATCCAGTGCTAACAAGCCACGGACCTCAGATGCTCCCGTGGAACATACCCGAGTGAATAACCCAATAGGGAACCATATCAAATCACATGTCTCCGTGACAACAGTCACATATCCATAATCATACATATGCTCATAGTTATCCTGGCACCGCACTAACAAGCTACGAGCCTCGGAGCCTCCACGAGACATACCTGATTGGACAACCCATGACACGTACATCACAACCAAATCACCATAAGTTATTCCGGCATCCCACTAACAAGCTACGAACCTAGGAGACCCCACAAGACATACCCGATGGATAACCCCTCAAGTTATCCCGGCATCGGGCTAGCAAGCCCGGAACCTCGGAGTCCCTGCTAGACATACCCTTTGGATAACCTTACGGTCCCACCCGACCCATACTAGCAAGTATGAATCTCGGAGATTCAACAATCTTACCCGGTGGCACAGTCACTTACAACAATCACGCAGCAATAAGCAATTAATGTAACACCCCAAACCAGGCGGATATTACAGTGCCGTGGACCCCCAACTGGTACCCACCAGGCGAATGAAAAAGGATGAATTACACAGGGTAAATGTAGTACCGAACCACATTATAACATCAATTACTCCGATTAGGAGTTTCATACAACATACCCAGGATAATATAGAATACTTGTGTATCTTATGTGACGATAAAATACACGACACTGAATGAAATGAGTATTTGAAAGGAATGTCTGCAGCGGAATAATAAAGAAAACATAAATGACTGAATAAATGATCAAAGGATTGGGGCCCCCTTCTAGTATCATCGGACTCTCCGCCGTCAACGTGCTCTCCTGCGCCTTTGCCTTGCCATGACACGAAAAACAATATCCCCAAACGGGGTCGATTATACTGTAACAACAATCCTCAAGGGTTGAAAATACACAATCAAGATATATCCGAAATTATGAGTTATCCCGTCGAACATACGCAATCAAACATGCTATATAAATCGACTATCGACGGCTCAAAGGAATGGCGCCACACTACGTCCGGGATGGAAATGTGTCCGTGCACAAGCCACCAACGATCAAACACGCGTGGTCTTGTACCTAATCGCCTCACGAGCAATCGACTCGTGTGCACGATCCAATGTGAGGCCAACAACCAACACACGACCATAATGTGCCCGACATGATAATCCTACACATACCAACCGGCACGCCAAGATGACCCGGAATGCCACAATATGACAAAAGTGACAACGAAAATGAATGATGACTCACCAAGATTTAATGATGGTGAAATGAATGATAGCTCAATGAAATGATCGGAACCGCTGCTCCTTATGATCGAGGTGATGAATTGACAATGACGAAGTTTTGATACGATTAATACAATGATGAATGAGTTATGATTATGAATGAACAACGACAAAAGGAATGAATATCCTTTTAACCGAGTAAGAATTAACTTACTCAATACCGATGATGAATGTCCGTCCACGAACAACGCCCTAACCAAGATACCGGTCGCTCGAACAACCTTAATTCAATACAATTACCAACAATCCGATCAATAACGAATTAAACACGAACATAACGAACTCAAGACGTCGATACGATTAAACCAAGTTCATAGGGGCATTATATCGAACACTTTGAGGCCAACTTCGATTGATTACAACTAAACCTCAACAATACCAATCTCAAATCCCCAAGAAGTGCTTCAAATCAATAAAACATCTCCAATACGATCAATAGTCCGTTAAGAATATCCAAAAACGTGATTATAACAACTATTAATCGGAAATCCCCAAATCCAACTCGATATTCAAAGTGTTCTAGAATAAATCCCTCAAAAATCCAATGAATCCTTATACAAACTCATAATCATATACATATCCCTTCATAAAACATGATTATAACGTCCAAAACATCATATCTCAACACAAAATCGAAATCCAAGGTGTTGAAGAAATTACCTCTTGAAGATCTAACCACTTCGATCCGATGAACACGAGTTATAACGAGTACCCAAGCTTCCCAAAGGAACGAAGATGATGAAGATTACACACTCCAGTGATTGATGATGATAAAAACTCTCTCTCAACCCTCTCTCTCGGATGAAGAAGGAAAAAAGAAAAAGTGAAGTGAAATGACCCGCCAAGTCATTGGCATCGCCGGAAGTTACGGCCGTAACTCGGCCCTCTTACGGCCGTAACTTTCCAAGTCAACGGCCTTACGGCCGTAATCGCCAACTCAGACGGCCGTAACTCGCTTCGTCCGAAGTCGCCGACACTTTACGGCCAGAATCGATCCCGAGTTACGGCGTAACCCGCCTTCGCCAAAAACATCCGTCGACACCCTTACGGCCGTAATCGCACACCTTACGGCCGTAACTCGGATGATACGCCGTATCCGCCAAATCTTACGGCGTAAGCCCTCTTCGTCAAAACGGCCAGCACTCGCTGCCAGACGGCCAGAATCGGCCAACTCAGACGGCCAGATTGCCGACTTACGGCCGTATGCCGCAACCCTACGGCCGTAAGTCACCCCGGGTCGACAACACCCAAAACTTACGAACACCACTTACGGCCGTATCTCACCATCCTTACGGCCGTAACTCATCTTCGCCGAAAATGTCTCGTAGCTCGGCTGACGCTGCAGACGGCCAGAATCGGCCAGCCTTTACGGCCGCATTCGCCAACTTACGGCCGTACCACAGACCTTACGGCCGTAAGTCCTTTCGCCCAAATGGCTCAAACACGAACCCTTGTTACGGCCGTAACCCAAAGTCCTTACGGCCGTAACTCGAAGGCCGCCAAGTTGAAAATTCCGATAACTCCGATTCCACGATACGACCGATGAATGATCCGACATAACATACGAATGTGAAAATGAACAAGTCTAACACAAGCCACGGATGATGCTCCCAAGATTGACTACCAAACACGATGAAAATAATAATACTCCCGTCGATCTCTAAACGGAGATGACATGACGATCGGTAACTGATATACGATTGCAACATGCCAACATTGAACGCAAATGAGTGATTCATGAATGATGAGTGATTATTAATGAGTGAGAATTACTGAGTGACAATTACAGACTGATAATTACTGAATGAAAATGAATGAATTACAACCGGGTATTACATCCCCCCCCCTTAAAAAGAGTTTCGTCCCCGAAACTAAGGGTCAAACAACTCGGGATAACTCTCCCGCATACTATCCTCGGTTTCCCAAGTAGCCTCTTCGACTCCGTGTCTAGACCACTGAATTTTAACCAAAGGAATCGTCTTATTCCTCAACTGTTTGATTCGCCGCTCTAGAACTCGAATAGGACGTTCCTCATATGAATGATCGTCGGCGATCTCGATTTCGTTAATCGGAGTATGTGACTCGGTCGGCAACATACTTCCGCAATCGAGAGACATGAAACACATTATGAATTCGGCTCAACGCCGGAGGTAACGCCAATCGATAAGCTAACTCGCCCACTCGATCCAAAATCTCAAACGGTCCAATGAATCTCGGACTCAACTTTCCTCTTTCCAAACGGAAAATACCTCGACTGGGGATACCTTGACCAAAACGTGGTCACCCGTCTCGAACTCTAGTGGTCGACGACGATTATCTCGCAGATTGCCGACTCGAGCTATCAACATACGACTCGATTAAAGCTACCTTCTCCCGGCGGCTATAAGCATATCGGGCTCGGTGCCGATTGATTCGCATAAGTCATCCCAACACAAAGGAGACCGACAACGACGACCGCACAAGGCCTCGTAAGGTGCCATCTTAATGGAAGCATGCCACCTATTATTATACGTGAACTCGATCAATGGTAGTTGGGCTTCCCAATCGTCCTTCCAATCGAGGACGCATGCCCTCAACATGTCCTCTAGTGTCCGAATAGTCCTCTCGATTGCCCGTCTGACCGAGGATGAAAGGCGGTACGAGATTGAGCCGAGTTCCCATAGCACGATGAACCGATTTCCAAAAATGAGACACAAATCGTCCGTCACGATCGGAAACGATACTCTTAGGAGTACTGCAGTCTCACTATCTCCTTGATGAACAATCGAGCGCCTCTCAGACCCCACATATCCTTGATCTCAAGAAAATGAGCTGATTTTGTTAGGCGGTCCACGATCACCCAGATCGTGTTCATGCCACGACGACTCGTCGGAAAACTCGTGATGAAATCCATAGAAATGTCTTCCCACTTCCACTCGGGAATAGGAAGAGGTTTCAGATACCCGCCTGGCCGCCGATGTTCAATCTTAACTTGTTGACAGTGTTAAGCATCTCGAAACGAATTCGCGACTTCTCGCTTCATATTACTCCACCAAGAATTGCTTTCAAGTCCTTGTACATCTTGGCCGGATCCGGATGAACAATAAGGGGTAGCATGAGCTTCTCTCAAAATCGAGTTTTTCAACTCGTCATCCGCCGATACGCACAACCGATTCTTAAATCTCAAAAGTCCATCCTCGTGGACCACGAATCCGTGGGCTTTCCTCGAGCCACATCCTCTGATGCGCAACAATGATGGGTCCGAACCCCGATTCTCTCGGATTGCATCCTCAAGAGATGATGAAATCTCTAACATACAAAGTTGTCCCCGAACTCGCCAAGCTGCACTCGATCTCGGGTCTAAGGAGTTCCCGCCAAGCTCCTTCGAATCGTTAAACGGCAAGCATCCGCTCCCGAACGGACTTACGACTCAAGGCATCGGCGACAACATTCGCCTTGCCCGGGTGGTAAAGGATCTCGATATCATAATCTTTGATTAATTCCAACCACCGTCTCTGGCGCATATTTAACTCCTTCTGAGTAAATATATACTTTAAGCTCTTATGATCGGTGAATATCTCGTGTAACGCCATAAAGATAATGACGCCAAATCTTCAAAGCGAACACCACTACGCTAACTCCTGTGTCGTGGGTCGGATAATTAACCTCGTAAGGCCTCAATTGCCGTGAAGCATAGGCAATAACTTTCTGCTCGCATGAGCACACATCCGAGACCCCGTCCGACGCATCACTATAGACCACAAATCCTTCCGTCCCTGCGGCAAGGAAAGTACAGTGCAGACATTAACCGACTTTTGAGTTCCTCAAAACTCCGCTGACCCGTGTCGGACCACGTGTATTTCTTATCCTTTCGCAAAAGGTTCGTCAATGGTTGAGCAATTTTGGAAAATCCTTCCACAAATCGCCGATAATAACCCGCTAGTCCGAGGAAACTCCGGATTTCCTTAACATTCTTCGGAGGTAACCAATCTCGAATAGCCTCCGTCTTCCGAGGGTCGACACGAACTCCGTCTCGATGAGATTACATGTCCGAGAAAAGTCACTTCGGACATCCGTAACTCACATTTGGAAAACTTTCCAAACAGCTTGCTCGCCTCAACACGCCGAGAACCTGATGAAGATGAACCTCGTGATCCTCTCGGTTACGAGAATAAATCAAAATATCGTCGATGAAGACAACAACAAACTGATCCAAAAAGTCGATGAAAACCCGATTCATCAATTCCATGAATACCGCAGGTGCATTAGTTAGCCCGAACGGCATAACTACGAACTCATAATGACCATAGCGTGTTCGAAACGCCGTCCTCGCGATATCCGACTCTCGAATCCGCAACTTGTGATATCCAGATCTTAAGTCGATCTTGGAGAATACTGAAGCTCCCTGAAGTTGATCTAAGAGATCGTCAATACGGGGTAAGGGATACTTATTCTTGATCGTCACCCTGTTCAACTCCCGATAATCAATACATAAGCGGAATGAACCATCCTTCTTCTTGACAAACAACACTGGTGCTCCCCACGGGGACGCACTCGGTCGGATATAACCTTTCTCGAACAACTCCTCAAGTTGGTTCTTTAATTCCTGCATTTCGGTCGGGGCCATCCGCACGGTGCCTTCGATATCGGGACGTACTGTGCTCCAACTCAATCGTGAATTCCACATCTCTCGTGGAGGCAAACCGTAACTCGTCTGGAAAAACATCGGCATATTCCTCACCACCGGAATATCCGTTAACATTATTGATGACTTCTCGGTTTTGGCCATATAGCACCAATAACCGACACATCCCCGATTGAGTAACCTTACCGCTTTCATCAAATTAATGACCTTACGGAACAGCCGGGATTACCTCCTGAAACACACATTCGACTCCATCGTGCGAAATGATAGTGACCAAACGCTTTCGGACACTAATGATGGCATCGTGACGGTCCATCCAATCGATACCCAAGATGACGCCGTCCCTCGGCAAATCTACTACGATTAGGTCCGCCGGCCATACACGACCATGAAACAGAATCGGACAATTCTCAATCTCACGACTTCCGATAATTCGTCTACCATCGGTAGGCCAATGACATAAGGCTCACAACTAGTAGCACTACCCACGTAGTCTACTCAAACATGACTCGAAATGAATGAATGAGATGCACCAAAGATCAAAAAGGGTACACACAAAGTTGAGATAGAATAACGAGTGTACCGAGATCATCCGGCCTCGGGATCATCGGTCTTCTTCATCTCATAAATTCGGGCTTGCCGCCCCGAACCGGATGCTCCTGCCTCGATAGCTCTGCTCCGCCTTTAGCTCCCGCTGTCTTGAACGACGCCGAGTGAGTGGCCTGATTACGCACCCCTGAATGACACGGGGCTTGAGATGACGCCGGAGTGGGTTTAGAGTCCCTACGGCAAAAACGGGCCCTATGCCCAGCAATCCTGATTGTGGCACGTGATGCATCGCCGGACACTTGGTGCTGAAATGACCTGTTCTTCACGGTTGAAACAAGTGATGGCCGAACGCCGCCGCGATCGAGATTCCGCGGTTTAGACGCCAGGAGGTCGCTCGTAAAGTAGAGCCCGCCCGCGGTTTCTTGAAAGTGGCACGACTACCGCCGATCGATTACGGTTCTTGGACTTCTTGCTAGCACGAAGGTTGCCGCTTAGCAATTTCCTTAGCCGTAAGCTCGTAAGTAAGAGCCTTCTCAATGAACTCGCCAGAGTGGCACGATTATGATTAAGCAAATCAAGTCTCATACGGGGTTTCACCTCTTCTTGAAATACTTGATCTTGTCCGCTCCGAGTGAATGATAGATGAGGCGAACGGAAGAAGTTCCGGAAATTTTTCGGCGATGCCGAGAACGACATCATCCGCCGAAAGGTCGGGAGTGAGTAATTCCGACAACTAGGCCTCCCTGAGTGGGGCCGGAAAGTACCTCTCCATCATGAGAGTCTAGAATCGATCCCTAGAACATGTTCCGTCTGTGGGTCTCAACGATAACCAGCGTGTATGAGCGCTCTTAGGGAGATAGTAAGCCGCAACTGAATCTTTATGCCCTTCGGGGCTATCCACCTTAGATAACAACTTCTCAAAATGCTCATGCCAGTGAACAATATCCGCCGGCTCGATGAGCCTCAAAAGTAGGTGGTCGGCGAGAGATATCGCTAATGATATTGCTTACACCCCTCTCTTGCCTCCGAGGTGGCGGCGGAGGAGCCCGCTGATTTTGATTGACGGAGTTATGCATCGTCTCCATCAACCGAGCCATCTGGGTCATTTGGGCCATCATGCCCCGCATAAATGCGAGTGGGTCGACCCGAACACCCTCGACCGAGCCGTGTCCCGGGTACGACTCCTCGATCTGAATGATCGCGTCCAGGTGAGTGAGTGGCAGCGTCGCTGCTCGATGAGTTAGCATTATTCCTGGCATTTGCACGGGTATTCGCACGAGTTCTCGGGATTCGGCCCGCTCCACGGCCTCGTCCTCCACGTCCTCTGCCAGCCCTCTCCATACTGAAGTGGAAAGCCATATGATGATTATATTTCTCGCATGAGTATGACATTATGATTATATTATGAAATGATGAAAATGAGCATACGCGCTCAAATACAGCGATTACATGAATGATTAGTAGACGTGACATGATGTCGATGAAATTATCAAATGATTATCTTGAACAATTTAACAAGATTGATGATATGATCTTCAAGATCAACAACTGAGTAATGAAATGAATTGAGTGATTAATAAGTTAACATTATCGACTTGATCACAATTGAAATTGATGAATGAGGATTGTTAACTGATGAATTATGAATGAATGATTATTGCGAGAAATTATACCATGGCATCGAAATCTTACGGTTCTTGGTACGATTGGCTCGGCATTTGCACAGGTCACACGTGACGCGAAAGTCCAATGATACTAGTTCGATGACGATGATTTCAAATGAGACATGACTTGGAGGGTAGTATTCAAAACCACGCTCCGATACCAACTCTGTAACACCCCAAACCAGGCGGATATTACAGTGCCGTGGACCCCCAACTGGGACCCACCAGGCGAATGAAAAAGGATGAATTACACAGGGTAAATGTAGTACCGAACCACATTATAACATCAATTACTCCGATTAGGAGTTTCATACAACATACCCAGGATAATATAGAATACTTGTGTATCTTATGTGACGATAAAATACACGACACTGAATGAAATGAGTATTTGAAAGGAATGTCTGCAGCGGAATAATAAAGAAAACATAAATGACTGAATAAATGACTGAAAGGATTGGGGCCCCCTTCTAGTATCACTGGGACTCTCCGCCGTCAACGTGCTCTCCCTGCGCCTTTGCCTTGCCATGACCTGAAAAACAATATCCCCAAACGGGGTCAGTTATACAGAACAACAATCCTCAAGGGTTGAAAATACACAATCAAGATATATCTGAAATTATGAGTTATCCTGTCGAACATACGCAATCAAACATGCTATATAAATCGACTATCAGTACGGCTCAAAGGAATGGCGCCACACTACGTCCGGGATGGAAATGTGTCCGTGCACAAGCCACCAACGATCAAACACGCGTGGTCTTGTACCTAATCAGTCTCACGAGCAATCGACTCGTGTGCACACCCAATGTGAGGCCAACAACCAACACACGACCATAATGTGCCCGACATGATAATCCTACACATACCAACCGGCACGCCAAGATGACCCTAATGCCACAATATGACAAAAGTGACAACGAAAATGAATGATGACTCACCAAGATTTAATGATGGTGAAATGAATGATAGCTCAATGAAATGATCGGAACCGTCGTTCCTTATGACTGAGGTGATGAATTGACAATGACGAGTTTTGATACGATTAATACAATGATGAATGAGTTATGATTATGAATGAACAACGACAAAAGGAATGAATATCCTTTTAACCGAGTAAGAATTAACTTACTCAATACCGATGATGAATGTCCGTCCACGAACAACGTCCTAACCAAGATGCCGGTCGCTCGAACAACCTTAATTCAATACAATTACCAACAATCCGATCAATAACGAATTAAACACGAACATAACGAACTCAAGACGTCGATACGATTAAACCAAGTTCATAGGGGCATTATATCGAACACTTTGAGGCCAACTTCGATTGATTACAACTAAACCTCAACAATACCAATCTCAAATCCCCAAGAAGTGCTTCAAATCAATAAAACATCTCCAATACGATCAATAGTCCGTTAAGAATATCCAAAAACGTGATTATAACAACTATTAATCGGAAATCCCCAAATCCAACTCGATATTCAAAGTGTTCTAGAATAAATCACTCAAAAATCCAATGAATCCTTATACAAACTCATAATCATATACATATCCCTTCATAAAACATGATTATAACGTCCAAAACATCATATCTCAACACAAAATCGAAATCCAAGGTGTTGAAGAAATTACCTCTTGAAGATCTAACCACTTCGATCCGATGAACACGAGTTATAACGAGTACCCAAGCTTCCCAAAGGAATGAAGATGATGAAGATTACACACTCCAGTGATTGATGATGATAAAAACTCTCTCTCAACCCTCTCTCTCGGATGAAGAAGGAAAAAAGAAAAAGTGAAGTGAAATGACCCGGCCAAGTCATTAAGTACTGTCGGGTTACGGCCGTAACTCGGCCCTCTTACGGCCGTAACTTTCCAAGTCAACGGCCTTACGGCCGTAATCGCCAACTCAGACGGCCGTAACTCGGCTTCGTCCGAAAGCTCGCCGACAGCCTTACGGCCGTAATCGATCTGAGTTACGGGCGTAACCCGCCTTCGTCAAAAACATCCGTCGACACCCTTACGGCCGTAATCGCACACCTTACGGCCGTAACTCGGATGATACGGCCGTATCCGCCAAATCTTACGGGCGTAAGCCCTCTTCGCCGAAAACGCCGGGCACCACTGCACAGCGACGTCAGAATCCGGCCAACTCGTACGGCCGTACCTGCCTCGACTTACGGCCGTATGCCGCAACCCTTACGGCCGTAAGTCACCCTGGTCGACAACACCCAAAACTTACGAACACCACTTACGGCCGTATCTCACCATCCTTACGGCCGTAACTCATCTTCGGCCGAAAATGTCTCGGTAGCTTTGGTGACGCGTCAGACGTCAGAATCGCCACCTTACGGCCGCACTCGCCAACTTACGGCCGTACCACAGGACCTTACGGCCGTAAGTCCCTTTCGTCCAAATGGCCTGAAACACGAACCCTTGTTACGGCCGTAACCCAAAGTCCTTACGGCCGTAACTCGATGCTGGCCAAGTTGAAAATTCCGATAACTCCGATTCCACGATACGACTGATGAATGATCCGACATAACATACGAATGTGAAAATGAACAAGTCTAACACAAGCCACGGATGATGCTCCCAGTACGACTACCAAACACGATGAAAATAATAATACTCCCGTCGATCTCTAAACGGAGATGACATGACGATCGGTAACTGATATACGATTGCAACATGCCAACATTGAACGCAAATGAGTGATTCATGAATGATGAGTGATTATTAATGAGTGAGAATTACTGAGTGACAATTACAGACTGATAATTACTGAATGAAAATGAATGAATTACAACCGGGTATTACAATTACCAAGCCAAACAACATTAAGCATCACAACCTCCTTTCAAAGGAGTAACAATTAATATCATAACATGTCAAATACCCACCGAACAAGTATACGAATCGATACACAATCCTTGACAAGTGATTATGGTCTATTATATTCACGAAGTGTGGTTATAACATCTATCAACATACAACACATACTCACATATTTCAAGTACACATTTATCTACGAATCATGCGAGTTATCTTGAAGGGAACCCTTTTTATCGAGAATATACCGATACTTTAGAAGGTTCATGAAAACATTCAAGTTCCACATGTAATCAATTATCAACTATCGCGACTACGAAACACGAAGTGTATGGGCAAGATACTTGCCTCGATACCACGAGCAACTGAACAACGAACGGACATAGTCGGATAGTTCTCGAGCTTCTAAAAACAACCAAGGGTCCGGCAATCCCATGAATACTATGAAAATAGCATCACCACGAATCAAAAACACTAATCGGAATCCGAGACGATCCTAAAAACAACAAGGATCTAAGTATTCTCAAGGAAATCAAGAATCATTGTTCCGGGTGATCCAAAATCAATGATTGGGTTACCAATCCGAAGATCACGGTCAAGACAATCAAGATTACACCACCGATCGGATGAGATCGGGTAAGAATTTCAAAACTAAGGAAAACCCCCAAATTCAAGAAACTAGGGTTCTAAGAAGAGATTACCTTGATTTGAGAAAAGGAGATGATTAGATGTTGTTCAACATCTGCAGATCCACTCCAAGATGAAGCTTGAAGAAGAAAGTCGCTCAAAATCGCCTCGGGAGATCACTCCCGTCGGAAAGGGATGAAGAAGGGTGAGAAATGACAAATTGAAGGTTGCTGTCCAGTATCTATACTGGACAGTTTATTAGTGTGCACTAAGCACCCTGCATTAGCGCGCGCCAACGGGGTCAACGCCCCAGAAAATACCGCCTATAACACAGTTAGCATGCGCTAGCCAATATGGTTAGCGTGCGCTAACGAGTCACGAATCCAGTCCAGTGGATCCTGGATTGGTCTGCGCCTACCAGGTAGCGTGCGCTAGTAAGAACAATTAGTACGCTAGGCAGACGATAGCGTGCACTATCAACCAACCATAGCGTGCGCTAACAAGACTCCAGTCCCAGTCCAGTAGCTCCTGGACTGCCTCTGGACTGCCAGTTAGCGTGCGCTACACAACCGGTAGCGTGCGCTAACAGTGACACAGTAGCGCGTGGTACACTACAAGCGATAGCGTGCGCTACACCCCAATGAGTCAAAAACTCGTGCAAAGATCCGGAACGGAAATCAAACACGTGTCAACTCATGACACAACCATACATGGCACAACATTCTCAAGACATGGACAACACCAATCCGATAATCCGCAGAAAAACTTAACGAAACTGGGACGAAGTTCTCAGGTATTACATTCTACCCCTCTTAAAAGAAGTTTCGGCCCCGAAACTTGAAACATAGAACAATCAACGCAAAACAATTCCAAATATCACATGCTATCTGTTGCCGATGACCTGCAACGAATCACATGCAGCACGAGTGTAATATCCGCAATTTCGAATTTCGATAATTTTCTTTTTTCGGCGGAAATCCATTTTGACGACTCTCTCATGCCCGTTTCATCATTTCGAGAATGATTAATTCTGCACTTTTTGTCATCCGAGTTCGTTTCGGTGTCGTTTTGTTGAGTTCCGTGCTTTTTAGCGACTTTTCCGCACTTGAGCTCGATTCTTGCGAATCTCGTCCGAAACTGTTGTTTCGAGTTTCTCGCAAGTTCATTTAATGTTATTATTCATGTTGCGAGCTTTGGTTCGGTGTTTCGATCACGTATCGTGATTTTCGGACGTTTTGGGCCTTTTTTGTAATTTCCCAAAGTTTGGGGTAATTACTTCCGTTGTCGAATTCCGACACTTCGGATGGTCGGAATCATGTGTTCTCTTAGTGCTTGATTCGTCTTTGCGAGTACTTCAGAACCGTATCTTCGATTTTTACTCGTGTTCAGTTTCGGGTCGTCCGGCCGTCGAGTGGCCACCGAAGTCACGGCCGGAGGTGGCTGGCTCGGCCGAGTTACGGCCGTAAGGTGCCGTTACGGCCGTAAGGTGTCCGAGTTACGGCCGTAAGCGTGATCGGGTACGGCCGACGAGGCCGGGCGGATTTTGACGAAGGCGGCTACTGGCCGTAAGGTGTGCGAGTTACGGCCGTAAGTGTCCATTGGTCTTGGGCGATTTTTGACGAATGCGGTACGGCCGTAAGGCTCCGCCGAGTACGGCCGTAGGTGTCCGAGTTACGCCGTAAGGCCCGCCGATTACGGGCCAGAACTCTGCGGCTATATAGCTGGCTCGGCGATTTCATTTCCTACCCGATTTTTTTCCTTCTTTCGCGATTGGCGGCGGTGCGACGAAATGGAGTTCTTGTCCGATTCTAATCATTTCCAAGGCATTTTGGAAGATCCTTGTTGATTATATCAACATCTAATCCGTGTATTTCGTCGAATCAAGGTATATTTCTTGATTTTCCTTCAAGTTGACTTTTCGGAGAATTGTTCTTGATTTCGTTTCTAATCCGATTTTGATACATCGATTGGTGTAGTATGATGTTATTAATCATGTTCTATGGGTTGTATATCCATATATCAAGTTTGTTTAACTCGATCGACGATTCGAGTGTTCTTGGGAATTATTGAACATTTAGTGTTCGATTAAATGTCCCAATGAGTTCCTTTCGATAGTTTGTTGGGATTTCCGTCGTTTTTGCCTTGATTATTGTCGTAATCATCTTTTGTTGTTCCTTCCGGAGGATTATAGGTGCTCGAGGATTTCCGATGTTGAATCCCGTTTGGTGATTGATGATTCGTGTGGTGTTATTCTCGTAGTACTCGTGGTGCTATTGCGTTCTTGATATTGTTCGGGGGTTCGGGGCTATTCGACAGTTTTTCATCCATCGTCTTGTTGCGATCGTGGTTTCGAGGCAAGTATCTTGCCCATACATTACGTGTTTTGTGGATATTATGGTTGTTAATCGTCGATATGTGCTAAATAAATATTAATAACCATTTTTCAAAAGAATCGGTATATTTACCATCATGGTTTTTGTAAAGGTGACCCGTGTGTGTCGGGAATTAATGTGCTTAGTTGAATATGTGTGCTAGTGTCGAGTATAGAATCACCTTACTTTCTTGTGATGTCATTGCGTATGATTATGTCGTTGGTAAATGTAAAGTGTAATTCTTTTGTCAAATTATGTGCTTGGAGTCACGTGTTTATGGATGAATATGTGAGTTTGTGTGATATTAGTTATGTCGTTCGGTGCTGTTGAAATCTTGTGCTTCCTTGTGAATCGTATCATTACTTGGTCGTGAGTATATGTTGGATGAACTGGCCATTCTAGTAAGGTACCTCGACTATATATACTGTTATTGACCTTCGAGGTTGTGGTTTGCAACTGTGATTTTGGAACGTGTGTGTGTGCTGTTCCTTCCACCCGGAGTGTCCGACGGGATGTCTGGGGGTCGATACTAAGGGGTACGGCCACGGAAGTGGACTTCGGTGCGTGTGTGGATGAACTTCCACCCGGAGTGTCCGACGGGATGTCTGGGGGTCGATACTAAGGGGTACGGCCGCGGAAGTGGTTTCCCACCCGGAGTGTCCGACGGGATGTCTGGGGGTCGATACTAAGGGGTACGGCCGCGGGTTACCAGTTGTGGTTTTCATCTTGAGGATGACGTTGATGTTTTCGTTAATTGTGATATCGTCCGGAGTATCACAATGCTTTGTGCTTGGGGTCGAGAGACATTATATATCGAGTCTTGGTGCTTGGCTAGAATGGCATAAGGTTAATATGTTATGTGTAATGTGCACTTGTAAGTGAATTGAAGTGGATGATCGGGTCGTGGACCCTGTGTTTTTTTTTTTGACCGTAATGGTTGGGTCGTGGACCCCGTGTTTTGTTAACGGATTTGTATTTTGGAAAATGAACTTTGGGGCTGTGACCCTAAATGATTTTCGAGGAATTAAGAACTTTTCGTTTCCAAATGTTTTCAAAACTCCCGAGATTTCGAAATGTTTTCAAAGTGCTTACTTGCCTTGTTTCTGCTTCAAGACTTGAACCATTTTTTTTTACTAAATATATCTCGGGAAGTCTTTCGATGTATTCTCGGAATGTGTTGTGTATGGCTCGTATTTGCACTTTATACTTGCACTAGCGAAACAGTGGAGTTTTGCTAACCCCCGAGTAATCGGGGGTGGATATCTGTATTGTGTCCAGGTACATGCAGGTTTTCGGGAGCAAGACACAGGATCGGCACGAGGGATGATGAAAGACGAATGATACTAATCACACGAAGGCCAGTTTTGGGTTCAGTTAGTCGGAGTCCATTGTATTGTCTTTTCCGCTGTCTTATTGTTCGTTGTTGCAAGTATTTTACCCTTGTGTGGGTATGAGTCTGGATGAGTTTATGTATTTTGATTTTTAAGTCAGTGACGAAAGACCAAATCGGTCTATTGGTCCGTTATTTTGATTCGTCGGTATGTAATGTAATGTGTTGTTTTGATGTCTAGCCTGGTGGATCCTCACGGAGAGGGTCTGCGGCGTGTAATATTCCCGGTTTGATCTGGGGGTGTTACATTTATGGTATCGGAGCTTAGGTTGTGGAAACCTAGGCTGTCGGGTCAGTGGTGTCTGTTGAGTTTTGTCTTGTCGGATTTTGTCTGACTAAGTTGTGTCGCGACGCGTCGTCTGAGTTTATTGGT
Source organism: Orobanche coerulescens (assembly GCA_033398695.1). Classification (NCBI taxonomy): domain Eukaryota; kingdom Viridiplantae; phylum Streptophyta; class Magnoliopsida; order Lamiales; family Orobanchaceae; genus Orobanche; species Orobanche coerulescens. Next base: position 69,202,251 of record CM065809.1, read on the forward strand.
CGTGATTAGTATCGTGGGCGATCATCATCTTCGTGCGACCTGTGGATGTAAGTCTCCCTTCTTTGTGTTGTGCCTCGTGTGACACAAGCTATTTTTATGATTATTTGTTAAGTGATGGAATCCTCTTATGGATTTTGATTTCTTGATATGTGGTTATTTGACCCTCATATTTCGTTCATATGAGGAGTAGTGTTACTGGATTGTGCATATTTGACTTTATTTCTTTTATCCGCTGCGTGAGTTCTTTTGTAATGACTTTCGGTATTTTACCGACTGAGTTTTATTTCGAAAACCGATTCCCTTAACCGAGTTTGTGGCATTATGGCCTTGATCGTTTTGGCAAAATTATTATGACGGTATTTAGCATTTTGTAAATGGCTTCTGTGAGTTTTTGAAACATTACCGTCATCGGCCTTTTTGGCGTTTTTGTAAATGGTTTTTAGCCTGGTGGGTTCTGGCGTGGGGCCCACGGCGTTATAATGTTCCGCGTGATTACCTGAAATTTTTGGGCATTCTAGCCCATTGAATTATTTTTGAAAATCTTGAGTATCTTAGAAAATTAAAATTCGAGACGTACTTTTAAAACAAATTATTTTCTTGCGGTGTTTTCAAGGTGTTTTCTAATGCCGCAATGCATTTCAAAAATTTTCCGGTTGAGGACCAAAAATATTTTGAGATATTTTCAAATGCAGTTGCGTAGACCCAAGGGTCGAATATTGTTGAAAGTTTTTCACTAAAAGAAAGGTGTCCTCATTTTTGTTCAAACGCAAGATGATTCTCAAAGTCTCGATAATGGTGTTTGTACTACTTTTTGTAAAATGATACTCAAGATCAACTGGTGTTTCCAAACTATTTTCAAAAGGTGGTTTTCGTTTTTTTAAACCCATCATTTCGTGCTTGTGGTCGGAGAAGGTGTGTATGATGTTGGTATTGTTGTTAGGGTGTTAGCCCTCTGTGAGAGGTGTGAACTGGTGTTTACTGTTTATCGCCTCGTGGTGATTTGCGTGTTGTCGCACTAGTGTGAGTTGTTAAAGCTTGGATTTTTGGGCGTTATACACAGGGGTGATTGTTTCATGATGTTTGTGATTGTGTGCTGGCTATCGTTCGGGATGTTGTAATCGTCGAACGATGCCGTTGTTGTGATTTTTGTATGCGTTGATATGTTATGCTGAGTTGGAATCTCCGCTATGTTGTTTTGCGACGTTATGCCCCATTGTATCTAGCATTTGTATTTTCGGTATGCCGAGCTGAGGCGTTTCAACCGTGATGTGCCGGGGCATGCACGTGCAATTTGTCCTTCTCGTCAGTAACACATTTCGAGCGTGGACTCGAGGGTCACCGAATTCAGTTTTGCGAATTGGCTACCGAGACTTTCGGAGTTCGCGCTTCAGCACAGATATCAGAATCGGCTTTGAGAGGCCTTTGAAGGATGTTTCTGTCGATTGCCTGTTGTGTCGTCTCCTTGATTTCGTTATTGTGAGTAGCGGGGACGACCTTCTTTTATAAGAGGTCGAATATAGTACCCATATTATTTTTTTTTGGACTCCTGCATTTCCTCTTTCTCAGGTCTATCGACTCGTTCGTGTTCGTTGACACTTTCTGAACTTGTTCTGTATTTCGGTTTCATCGTTCGAACGAGCGGTGACCTTGTTTTGGGTCGATCTGGTTATCGCTGTGACTTTTTCCGAGTCCGGTTCGATACTTGTGAACCTTGTTCGGATGTAACATCTTTTGGTTCTACTAGTTCTTTTATTCGAAGTGGATCGGATTTGGAACTCCTGTGTTTTCGACTCTGTCGACTCGTTTATGTTCGTTGACATTTTCTGAGCTTGTCCTGTCCCTTCTTTTTGTTGATCGAACAAGTGTGGTATTGTCTCATAATTACTCGTTTGTCGTTGTGACCTTTCAATTGCTATTCCCTTTCCTGTTGATCTTATGTGAATCACATCTTGTTGCTTTTACCGGATCATATATTGTCTCGAGCCAAGACGTGAATCTGGGAGTTGTTGTTTGAATTTTATTGTTCTTCGTGATTCGAACATGATTGTTCGATTTTTGTTGTCTCGACCGTTGTGGTTCGATCGTTTGATTGTTCGGTTTTTGTTGATCTCGTTTCGTGATTTTGAGCGTTCAGACTTCTTCCTAATTTCCTTATATTCGGGAAATTCGTCTCGTTTCGATCTTCCAACCCTTGAGCGGTGGAATTCGTATTTCTTGATGATTGGCTCGCGTTTTGATTGATGTACCGTTGGGGTGGTCAATCATATTGATTTTCGTTGGATGTGTTTTGTGATTGTTCGGATAATCGACTTGATTATATTATCTGTTTGATGACGCTTGTCACTTGTTGACTTTATTATGTTCCTAACGGCGACGTTGTATTGGTCGTCGTGGAGCATGTTTTTAACGCCGTATGTCTCTTTGCGTTTCTTGCAGCGTTTCGCCGTCGGGCGCGAGTTTTCGGTTTTTGCGTATCTCGTCGAGTTTTCCTGGCAGGGTATATTGCTTCCCCCTACTTGTTTTAAGTTTCGGGACGAAACTTCTTTTAAGGAGGGTAGAATGTAATATCCGCAATTTCGAATTTCGATAATTTTCTATTTTCGGCGGAAATCCGTTTTGACGACTCTCTCATGACCGTTTCATCATTTCGAGAATGATTAATTCTGCACTTTTTGTCATCCGAGTTCGTTTCGGTGTCGTTTTGTTGAGTTCCGTGCTTTTTAGCGACTTTTCCGCACTTGAGCTCGATTCTTGCGAATCTCGTCCGAAACTGTTGTTTCGAGTTTCTCGCAAGTTCATTTAATGTTATTATTCATGTTGCGAGCTTTGGTTCGGTGTTTCGATCACGTATCGTGATTTTCGGACGTTTTGGGCCTTTTTTGTAATTTCCCAAAGTTTGGGGTAATTACTTCCGTTGTCGAATTCCGACACTTCGGATGGTCGGAATCATGTGTTCTCTTAGTGCTTGGATTCGTCTTTGCGAGTACTTCGTAACCGTATCTTCGATTTTTACTCAGGTTCGGGTTTCGGGGTCGTCCGGGCCGTCGGAGTGGCCACGACCGAGTCACGGCCGAGTGGCTGCTTTGGCCGAGTTACGGCCGTAAGGTGCCGGTTACGGCCGTAAGGTGTCCGAGTTACGGCCGTAAGCGTGATCGGGTACGGCCGTACGAGTGCTGGGCGGATTTTGACGAAGGCCGGTTACGGCCGTAAGGTGTGCGAGTTACGGCCGTAAGTGTCCGGCTGGTGCTGGGCAGATTTTTGACGAATGCCGGTTACGGCCGTAAGGCCTGCCGAGTACGGCCGTAAGGTGTCCGAGTTACGGCCGTAAGGCCTGCCGGTTACGGCCGTAACTCTGCCGGCTATATATAGCCTGGCTCGGCCAGATTTCATTTCCTACCCGATTTTTTTCCTTCTTTCGGCGATTGGCGTGAGTGCGACGAAATGGAGTTCTTGGCCGATTCTAATCATTTCCAAGGCGTTTTGGAAGATCCTTGTTGATTATATCAACATCTAATCCGTGTATTTCGTCGAATCAAGGTATATTTCTTGATTTTCCTTCAAGTTGACTTTTCGGAGAATTGTTCTTGATTTCGTTTCTAATCCGATTTTGATACATCGATTGGTGTAGTATGATGTTATTAATCATGTTCTATGGGTTGTATATCCATATATCAAGTTTGTTTAACTCGATCGACGATTCGAGTGTTCTTGGGAATTATTGAACATTTAGTGTTCGATTAAATGTCCCAATGAGTTCCTTTCGATAGTTTGTTGGGATTTCCGTCGTTTTTGCCTTGATTCTTGTCGTAATCATCTTTTGTTGTTCCTTCCGTAGGATTATAGGTGCTCGAGGATTTCCGATGTTGAATCCCGTTTGGTGATTGATGATTCGTGTGGTGTTATTCTCGTAGTACTCGTGGTGCTATTGCGTTCTTGATATTGTTCGGGGGTTCGGGGCTATTCGACAGTTTTTCATCCGTCGTCTTGTTGCGATCGTGGTTTCGAGGCAAGTATCTTGCCCATACTTTACGTGTTTTGTGGATATTATGGTTGTTAATCGTCGATATGTGCTAAATAAATATTAATAACCATTTTTCAAAAGAATCGGTATATTTACCATCATGGTTTTTGTAAAGGTGACCCGTGTGTGTCGGGAATTAATGTGCTTAGTTGAATATGTGTGCTAGTGTCGAGTATAGAATCACCTTACTTTCTTGTGATGTCATTGCGTATGATTATGTCGTTGGTAAATGTAAAGTGTAATTCTTTTGTCAAATTATGTGCTTGGAGTCACGTGTTTATGGATGAATATGTGAGTTTGTGTGATATTAGTTATGTCGTTCGGTGCTGTTGAAATCTTGTGCTTCCTTGTGAATCGTATCATTACTTGGTCGTGAGTATATGTTGGATGAACTGGCCATTCTAGTAAGGTACCTCGACTATATATACTGTTATTGACCTTCGAGGCTTGTGGTTTGCAACTGTGATTTTGGAACGTGTGTGTGTGTTGTTCCTTCCACCCGGAGTGTCCGACGGGATGTCTGGGGGTCGATACTAAGGGGTACGGCCACGGAAGTGGACTTGGGTGCGTGTGTGGATGAACTTCCACCCGGAGTGTCCGACGGGATGTCTGGGGGTCGATACTAAGGGGTACGGCCGCGGAAGTGGTTTCCCACCCGGAGTGTCCGACGGGATGTCTTGGGGTCGATACTAAGGTGCGGCGCGGGTTACCAGTTGTGGTTTTCATCTTGAGGATGACGTTGATGTTTTCGTTAATTGTGATATCGTCCGGAGTATCACAATGCTTTGTGCTTGGGGTCGAGAGACATTATATATCGAGTCTTGGTGCTTGGCTAGAATGGCATAAGGTTAATATGTTATGTGTAATGTGCACTTGTAAGTGAATTGAAGTGGATGATCGGGTCGTGGACCCTGTGTTTTTTTTTTTGACCGTAATGGTTGGGTCGTGGACCCCGTGTTTTGTTAACGGATTTGTATTTTGGAAAATGAACTTTGGGGCTGTGACCCTAAATGATTTTCGAGGAATTAAGAACTTTTCGTTTCCAAATGTTTTCAAAACTCCCGAGATTTCGAAATGTTTTCAAAGTGCTTACTTGCCTTGTTTCTGCTTCAAGACTTGAACCATTTTTTTTTTACTAAATATATCTCGGGAAGTCTTTCGATATATTCTCGGAATGTGTTGTGTATGGCTCGTATTTGCACTTTATACTTGCACTAGCGAAACAGTGGAGTTTTGCTAACCCCCGAGTAATCGGGGGGTGGATATCTGTATTGTGTCCGGTACATGCAGGTTTTCGGGAGCAAGACACAGGATCGGCACGAGGGATGATGAAAGACGAATGATACTAATCACACGAAGGCCGCTTTGGGTTGATTAGTCGGAGTCCATTGTATTGTCTTTTCCGCTGTCTTATTGTTCGTTGTTGCAAGTATTTTACCCTTGTGTGGGTATGAGTCTGGATGAGTTTATGTATTTTGATTTCTAAGTCAGTGACGAAAGACCAAATCGGTCTATTGGTCTGTTATTTTGATTCGTCGGTATGTAATGTAATGTGTTATTTTGATGTCTAGCCTGGTGGATCCTCACGGAGAGGGTCTGCGGCGTGTAATATTCCCGGTTTGATCTGGGGGTGTTACAACGAGGCTGCTAACATCCATATCGCTATGCCAGAACGATAACAAAACACAACGAACAAAAATCAATATGGTTGACCAACCCAAACAGTACGTCGGTCATAACGCAAGCTAAACGCTGAGCAAATACATAATTCCACCACCCGAGGGTCGGAAGATCGACAACGAAGCTATTTTCCCAAACTTAAGGAAATTACGAAGGAGTCTGAACGCTCAACAATCACGATACGAGACCAACAAAAACTGAACAATCAAACGATCGAGACAACAACAGTCGAATAATCATGTTCGAATCACGACGAACAACAAAAGTCAAATAACAACCCCAAAGTCCACAACTCGACTCGAGACAATAGATGGTCTGGTAAGAATGACAATATATACATTTATATAAGATTCATAGGGATGGAGCCAAATTTGGAAAAAGTCACAACGACAAATGAATTTCTTCGAAACAATACCACAACTCGACCAACAATGAAAAGTGAAGAATAGAATGAGTTCAGAAAACATCAACGAGTACAAACGTGTCGACATGACTGGAAATACGGAAGTTCAACAATCCGATCCAATTCTAATGAAAGAAGTTTATCCCCGAGATTCGAAACAAATAATCAAGAAAATAACACTACATACAACTGGTAGACTATATTCTCAGGGACTCCTTAGACTCAGCCCTGATATCAGTGCTCACGTTCGTGCCTCAGAAGACTCGGTGACTAACTCACAAAACTGAACTCGGTGTCCCACGAGTCCGCACTTGTAACATGTTACTAGCAGGGAAGGACAATATGCACGAACATGCCCCGACACATTGCAGTTGAAACACCTCCTGGCTTTACCAGGAGTCAAAGATAACGATTTGGAACTCTCTGTCCCACGCATCGAGCGATGGAGCTTCACAGCAGAAAGACTACGATGCTGAAATCCCGAAACGTCAACTTCTATACTGTCCATAAGGTCATCAAACATCCTTCGTTTCTTTGGATCGTGCACACGCTCCGACGATAACGAAGCCAGTTCATAAGCCAAGGCTCGATCCTGATAATCCCTCAACGAAGTGCAAGTGAGTCCCGACATATACTGGCGAATCTCCAACTTCATCCATTTATCAAAATGAAGGATCTTCTCTTCTTCGGTTCTCACATGATCTTGCACATAACTGAGTTGTTTGCTATAGTCGACAATATCCCGTGACACCGATACATCTTGCGGTTCTGCCAAAAAGAATTCATGAATTCTCTATTCTCTAATCGATTTCGGACAGAACTCAGCTTCCATAAATGCCTAGAACTCCGTGCATGTGACATCACGATCACGAGGTTTAACAGCTTCCCACCAATTAGCAGCATCTTTGTCAAGAAGGTACTGAGCGATAGGCACCTTCTGCTTTTCGGGACAATCGACAACCTCGAATATCTTTCCCAACTGGAAAATCTAACCATCCCAGCCCAACGCATCCGCAGCACCGGCGAATCGAGGGGGATTCATACGAACTACCTCTCGAAGCCATTGATTTAGACCGACGTTCCGAGTCGCGTCATTGTGCGTTGAACAGCTTAGGTCACTGAGTCATCTGTGCTGCTACTTGTTGCAATATAGTAGCAACACCAATAACAATATCATTCCCGGCAATATTCTCTCGATCACGCATCTGATCCCCATGGTCATCAGTACCATGGTTACGGCCACGACCTCTACCCCTCGGCATACTAACAAGCAACAACCTAACGCAACTAAAAATCACATAATCACATATATAATCGATTCACATATGATCGACTGCAAAAATTAAGCCTGACGGCAAAAATGCAGTCCCAAAACTTTTACCCAGCTAGAAAGCGCGCTCCACAACAAAAGATGACATGCGCTAGTTGTGTAAGTTTGGAAACACATACATACTCGCCTATCAACGGTACTTGCTCGGAGGTTACAAATGAACAACAACGTACAAATCCAACGCCAATGGTTCACGTGATAAAAACATCACACGAATAACCATCGAAAGTTAATTAACATTCAAAACCGAATTTCCACCTCTCGGTCGAGAAAACTATCTTCATGCGTGCATACCGAACGACTCAGTGTTCACACAGCCACCTAATCACAACTCTGAGTATTATAGTCGAAATAATGATAACATCACTACCACGTATCTTTTTGACGAAATGCATGGAACCGAAAAGTTAAAAACGAGAGTCACGTTTCAAGTAAGATTTTGGTAGACCTCATTTGAGTTTTAAAATCAAAATTTTGAAAACTTGCAATACAAAAATTGAAATAAAATATAAGTAGTTTGAATTCTCTAAAATTCGGCCTCGAGGTCAACACACAAAAATCAAACTTTTCCTCTCTGGAAGGATGATTTAAAATAAAATTTATGTGACTTCCCAAAACATTTAAGGCTTTTTAAAATATCATATTGACAAACTTTCTTTACGTAGCCACACCAAAACATTGCTCCTATAAAAATGAATTATACAAGGATACATATATACATATATACATATACACCGGCACATTACAAAAATCAAACAAACATGGAGTACATATTCACGATTCACGTCTAACTCCACATCATAACACAAATATCACACAAGCTTGTGTAACACGAGACACAACAATATAATGGGGAGACTTACATCCACAGATCGCACGAAGATTATGGTTGCACCTTGATACTAATCACAACCGACATCTCACACGATGTGTCGCAACACTACTCAATCAGACAAAATCTGACAAGACAAGACAAGACCCGACAACATACAACTCAACCCAACAGCCTAGGTTTCCACAACCTAAGCTCCGATACCATATTCTGTAACACCCCCAAACCATTTCGGGAATATTACAGCGCCGTAGACCCTCTTCGTGAGGATCTACAGGCTAAAAGCGGAAAACATAACATATAGATACATGGCAACATGGCTAATAACAACTCACTAGACCGATTTGGACTTTTACACAACACACACTTAAAATATACATAACTCTTCCTCAAAACTCATACCCACGCAGGGGTTGGAATATATCAACGTTCCCACAAGACGGAAGAATAACACAACGGAGAGGAAATTAACAAAACTCTACTGAAATACTCAAAAATTGGTCTTCATTTGATTAGTATCATCGTCTTCCATCATCCTTCGTATCGATCCTGTGATTCGCTCCCCAGTAACATGCAAGTACCTGGACGCAATACATACATCCACCCCCCGAATACTCGAGGATTAGCAAAACTCCACTGTTTTGCTAGTGCAAGTATAAAATACGAATACAAGCCATACATATAATACTCCAAGGACATAATATTCATGAACACACTTCCCGAGGTAAATCACTTGATCAAAACGGTTCAATCGAAAGATAGGGATAAACCAGATATATTTCTTGTAAAACATTTTACAATCTCGAGAGTTTTGAAATATTTGGGATTTAAGAATTCTCAAGCCTTTCGAAACCATTTAGGGACACAGCCCAAAAGACATTTTCCCAAAGTACAATTATGAGAACAACACAAGGAGTCCATGACCCAATCATACCATTCCGGTCACAAAGCTCGGGGTCCAAGACCCAATCATACGTATCAACATGTTCCCATGGTTTATTCGCATCCCGTGCTAACAAGCCACAGACCTCAGATGCTCCCGCGGAACATACCCGAGTGAATAACCCAATAGGGAACCATATCAAATCACATGTCTCCATGACAACAGTCACATATCCATAATCAAACATACATTCATAGTTATCCTAGCACCGCACTAACAACCTACGAGCCTCGGAGCCTCCACGAGACATACCCGATTGGACAACCCATGACACAAACTAAATAAAACCCCTAAGGCTTGGAATCACAATTTAAAGCCCAATTTAATCACTAGCCACTTCATTTAACACATACTTAATACATATATCTATATAGACCTAAAATACAAAAAAAAAAAATAATAACACACACACACACATAAGCACGGACAAGAAACACTTGGGGGGAGGGGAATCCTTGTCCCCCATGCAAGACTCAATGTCTTACATTTTCTCTTCCCAAGTATTCCACCTCCCAACCCCATTTAACCCTTTTAAAAATCAAATACCCTCATTCCTTTCACCCTTACAAAATCAAAAATCTGAAAATTTGAGAGAGTAAGAGAGAGGAGGCCGAAATCGGGAAGAGAAGGAGAAGAGAAGAAGAAGAAGAAAAGAAGAGAAGAAGAAAGGTTCAACTTAAGGAGGTAATTTCACTATCTATATGTAACTTCAATATATATATATATATATATATATACCTAGATATATCTTACATACACTAACTTAAACCACATTTTCATCATCCATGGTGTGGCATACATTGGTCAAAATAAAAAGAGGAGAGGCAAAGAAGAGGTTGTTGCAACTAGTTCAAAGACTTAGATCTCTTCACCACTTCAAGAACTAAAGTGGGTAAAACTATTCTTCTCACTTTAATATGCAATTTATCTTAAACAAAGATGCATGTCCCTTCCATGAATTCCATATAGTCCACTTTTCTCATACTAATAGCATGCATAATGGTTTATAGCTTGTTGCATGCGAAATTAGCCAATTTTGATGATTTAAGTGAAATGTCCCTAAACTTCTTATCAATTAAGTATGATTTTGTCTTCCTTTATATTCTGGAAATTATGTTTGGAGAGGTATATTTGTGTTATATGATCATGCATGTGAAGTTGGATGTTTAATTTGTGGCCTAGCAAAATTGGGATGATCAAAACGGACACAAAACAAGAATTAAGTGAAGATAAAGAAAATTATGAAAATTATTACAAAAAAGAAGATGTAATCTGACTTAAGGTCAGAAAATACAATATATTAACTTGTTAATCACCTACCATTAAAATTTTATAAGAAACGTAAATCATTTTCTAAGTCAACGGGTTAAAATCGGCAAAACACGAAGATTGTGTAAATCCATCAAAATAGTGAAACTACTAAATAAAATCCGTATATTTCAGTTTGGAACATCAAAGTAGACATAATAACACATTTATCCTCTGTCCTAAAAATTTCCTAGTAATCGGAGTCCATTTCCGGTGTCTACGGACCAAAAGTGTAAATTAAGACAAAATAAGGGGTTCAAATGATAAATTCCTCAAAAATTTGGAACAAAAGTAAAAAGTTCATCTTATGGACTGAATACATAACTTATATAGAAATAAATATTCTGACCTTAAAATTTCATAGAGAGCAGGAGTCGATTCAAGATTTGGGGCTAAAATACAATAATTGGTAAATTGTGGTCAATTAGTAAATTTCAATAAAAATGGAATTATAAAATAAATTTTCAGGTCTGTGGACCAGAATGTTAATTATCAAAGGATAAATATTAAATCCGAAAAACCCTATAACAATAGGAGCAAATTTTGGGTTTTGGGGTCAAAACGATATTTTAAATAGTTTTGGGGCAAAAATGAAAATTTTAGAAAATTAGTCAGAAACTGAAAATTCTGGAAAGTTCAATCAAACACCGAAGTTCCAAGTTCAACATGAACTCTCCCATAAGTTTCGTCACTGTCCGTGACGAAAACCAAACCTCATGGGTATAATAATCCGTTTCGCAAGAATTATGGGCGTAACCGTAAATTGGGAAAATTTAAACCAAAAATCAAAGATTGGAATTCATCAAGTCTGGAATCAATAATCACAATTATATTCCAAAGATATGTCAATAACGGAACCATCATTCATAAAAACTCGTGCCATGAATAAACTCCAAATCGCAATCGTATAATCAATTTATGATAAGTATTGGATATATGACTCTGACCATATCATGTGCATTCACCGCAATGTGACTAACGTATAATCACATCTAACCGGGAACTAAGTGCCCTACAAACAAAGTGCCACAGACAGATCCGCCTCTAATCCTATCGGGGCAAAGTGCCACGTCGGCAGACGGGGGCCACCTCTTGAGCCCATACGAAACCGAGAGCTGACCTGAAATATGGGGGCCACCTCTTGAGTTGTAGGTGCCACCTCTAGAGTCCCAAACTTGTGTCAGGAACGGTTAGACCATGTCTTGGATCGAGCAGCACGGCTGCGGTTCATGAACAAGGCTACCGTCGTTTCCTATTCCCTTGAAGCCAATGGACGGAGTGTTCCGGAGGTGACTGGGTCGTAGACTTAGGGTATAATCGCGATTATGGTATGATCCGGGCACTGAACCACAATTAAGGACATGCCGAGCCCCAGATAAGAGATAAGGAAGCATGTCACCAAGCGTGAGAGCGATAAGCTCAAAGGCCAAAGTTATAGTGACGGTCCGACAAACGCTCAAGGCTACGGTCATTAAACCAAAGGTCGTGGTGATAGTCAAAGGCCAAACACTGATAACGGTCTAAGACGTTATAAGGAGGCCGAGGGACTTAGTCATATAGACGACCTCCCGAAGCTAAATACTCACTAGGCGCTCGACACCACATATTGTCATACTTAACAGCAATCTGCGGAGATTGACTGTTCACTCATAACCTAATTCATTGCATTATATTTTGAAACTTATACCATCCATAAATGAAAAAATTTTAAAAGGTGGGAGTAAAATTAGTATATATTTCAAATTAATTATATACGTATAATTTCAGAAAATATACTCAACCCAACTCACTGAGAATCCATTATTCTCACCCCAATTTGTATTGTTTTTCTAAAACCCCACTAGATGAGGAGACCCAAGAAGATGACGAGACGAATGCTGATGACCAGTGAAGATCGTCGTTGAAGAACTGTCGAGACATAAGTATTAGAATGTTGAAATAAATGCTCCTTTTTATTCTTGTATCAATAAAGTATTCTGATCTCCGCTGTACTCTTTGAACTTTATGTAACTATTCCGCTGTACTCTTTGAACTTTATGTAACTGTTCCGCTGTACTCATGAATGTTTATTCCATCGAATAACCAGACTTAGTTCACCGGGCTAAGATCTGGCATTTGAATGCTCTACTGTAATTCTATTATCACAAACGTTATTTAATTACGTTAATTGTCGCGTTCTCGTCCAACCCCGGTGTGGGGGCGTGACACGAAAAATTAATTTATCGAACGAAATATAAAAAATAGAGTCGAAAAACACAAGGTCCCGGCCAAGCTCGCGACCCGGCAGGGTCGCCACTCGTCGAAAGAAACAAGATCGCGCTCGGCCGAAATGCTCCTCTACAGTGACTTTGTCGCCGGGCGATCCGGATGGGCCGAAATCTGTGTACTTTCATTTTTCCGGCTCGTCTTTTCGTCCTGAATCCAAAAATAATATTTTTTAATTTTTATATTACACATTTAAATCAATTTTTCAAAAGAAAAATAGATTTATATTGTGTCATAAAATCATGAGAAATAATTTTTGGATGAACAATTAAACATTAGCTATTAAAGCAATTATGATTCTAAATCATACAAAAATAACCAAGCATTCCAAATGCAACTATCGAATATAAGATCACATAAACCTGGTTCCGATACCACTGCTGGGATTCGGTGATTAAAAACGAGTTACGCAACGGAAAATATACCCGTCTAATCAGATCAAAACCAAACCCCAAAAATAGATCGATTAAGCATCATATAAACGAATATATAAAATGGACGAAGCTAAAATTAAAGGAGTCATACCCTTGTTGACCTTTGATAATTTCTTCTTGATGGAAAACCCGAGCCAAGCTATTCCCGCTCACCAACACCTACACGAATCCAATTCGTTCAAACTTGATAAAATGATCAAACATCGAATATGTCGAGTGTCTCTACGTTATCACTCTTGGATATTGATCCGAAAAATTATATATGAATTCGGTCCCAAAGAACACGGCTAGGAATTGATATAGTATTTTTCTTCTCTTCTCTTCTTCCTTTTATTTCTCTCGAAGATGAAATAATATAGAGAAAAATTTCTTCTCCTTCCTCACAAGAAGCTCATGGCCGAAAATGTAATGGTGTGTGTTTGTATTTTTCAACCATGTTGTGGTGTGTAAGACTTACTCATTTATAATAAAAAATAAGATCAAATGATGAGATTTCAAATCTCATCTATTTGTCCTCAACTTTATATTATAATCCTAACACACCTCACACACCACATGACATCTTCCAAGCAAAAGGAGGGGCTACTTGAGGTTGGGCAGAAAACGAGCTGAGCCACTCGGTTTATGTACAGGACGTTAGCGTTTCTAGTCCGTTAAGTATACTTCGTTTTTTCTCAAATGTATTTATACTTAATTAGTTAATCCAATTAATTAATTTTTATCAAATACAAAATTATTATAATATATTTCCAAGAAATAATTATTTAAGAATTAAATTAATCACCTGGTAATTAATCTCAACTCACAAGTCCGCTATGATTTATCAAATAAATCAAATTAGATATCCAATATCCAGTATTAATGAAGAGATAATAAATACATATTTTATCCATCAAATATCCTTGTGGGCGACTCCATAGGTCCGTCTTAGTAGGTAATGGGAGGAACCAAGGAGTACGGTTAACACTTAGCCAGTCTAGTGCTCCATAGTGTTGGGATTCGCATACAAAAACGAAGGGGGCAGCGGAAGCGAAAACACCAAGTGCAATACGAATCCCTCAAGAGGATCGATTCAAGCTACGTATATACGAATATAAAATGAACAAAGAGGAAGATACGATATCATACCCTTCTAGTCCGTTGATTTAATGGTTGAGAAGATAATGTCCCTTACGAATCCAATCCGCAACAAGCTCTTGGATGATCCAACGCCGAAAACACCGCGTCTCTCCTTGCCACGCACCGGAGAAACGATCGGAGCGACTTCACCTTGTTATCCTCTAAGGATACGGCTAGAATAAGGTTATAGGAGCTTGCTAATATTGTCTATTGCACTCTAAGTGTATAGATATATTTTCTCTCTATTTTCCTCTCAATTTTTGTCTAAGAAAAATGAAGAAGGTGCTGAGGAGATGAATATGAATGTATAAGACAACTCAAAGTCTCTCTCTCACACTTCTTCAATCAAAAATGAACCGTAAGTCTCAACCAAGGAGGAGGAGGAGACCTTTTAACATGTCTTCACAATCATTCACTTCACATGACAAGGTTTATGTCCCCTTAATAATAAACATCTCATGTTTATTAAATCCACGATTGATCACAAGTCTTGGTCTTAAACTTAAACAAAAGAAAAGAATCAAGACTTGTATCATGGTCGGGTTGGGTGGCCATGTTGAAGAGTTTATGGAGTTCGGTTCGTTTCGAACTCCCACGAGTCCAATTTGGTAAACCCCATTCCATATCGATGTATTTATATCAATCAATTAATCCAATTAATAAATTATATCAAATAAAAATAATATAATTAATTTCTCCAAGAAATAATTATATATGTGCATCAAATTAATTTCCTAGTAATTTATTTAATTCATTAGGCTGTAAATTAATTTATCCAATAAATTAATTTAGACTTCCAATGTCCCGAAATTAACTAGACATCTTATGTCCCATAAATTAGATATCCAATATATAATATTCATTAAGAGATAATAAGCTCGATTCATTCCATCGTCAATCCTATTGCGCGACTCGGTAGGTCTATCTCAGTTAGCAATGGGAGGAACCAAAGAGTAATAGCACCACCTAGCCAGCCTGGCGGCCTACACTTTAACCTAACTGAGAACGAATGATGGGGATCATTCCAAAACTTTTTTGTTGTGAATACCAGTATACGTATAAACCCTTCTTTCAAATGTATCAAGTTATAGGGTCACGGCCAGTCAAACCCTATATGTACTTGACGCTTTGCATGAGTTAATGCAAAATCGAGATCACTGATATCTCGTGTATCTAATACAACCATATCCAATGCTTTGGCTAAAGACTTATGATCCCATTGCCATTAACCGCATAGGACATATACCCGTTCACTAACAGGAGAAAGAATGTTATCTTGGTATTTTGTAGAACCTACTACTTGCCCGTCAAGATGCACGTCGAGGTTGACCCCCACCTTCCGGTTTTCTGGGTCGAACTACTCTAATGAAAATCTTAATGTCACAAGCACATCCCTACTAAATCCGCAAGTCAATGGTTCATGAATACCTATCACAACCTATCGATTCTGTCATTGACTGTCTCGGAGTGAAATCCGTGTGACGAATCAAGGGTGAGTCGGTACGAGTATACTAATCTCATTAGTATACCTATAATGTGTGCTCCCCTAACCAATAGTGATCGACGGGCACTCTCCAAGTCAAAGAACACATCATACAAGTCTTCACATAAACTTAACGCCAAGTCAAGTTTCATCGACTTGCGAATGATTAAGTATTTGAGCCATACACCTTTCCAATTCCGATCCCCTTATCCAATAAGGAGTGGAATGTTTTGCTCTTAAATACGTAGACTAGTTTTTATATATATTTATGAGTCACGAATGCGAGTGACTACCAGTAAATAAAGAAACATACAATTGCCTTCTGATAATGATTTACATAATAACAAGTACAATGCCCTCGCTCATACATCCTTTGAGTGGCATTCAAGGGCATACTCCTAACAATATCCCACTTGCACTCAATGCCACACACTATGGTATCTAATATGCATGTTCTCCAGATAATGCTCCAATCTTATCTGAGAAAGTGGCTTGGTCAATGGATCAGCGTCATCGTCTACTTAGTCTACTCTACGCAGCACAATGTATCCTTTGCGGAAATATTCTCTTACGAGATGATACTTTATCTCAATATGTTTGGTGCTATTGTGAAACCTCAGCTCCTTGGCCTGCACTACAGCTCCGTCGTTGTCGCAGTACAGCGGAACAGGCAGCTCAGTACATGGTATCACTTGAAGTTCACCCAGTAACTTCTTAATCCAAAACCCTTCCTTTGGAGGCCTCTGGGGCCGCTTGATACTCAGCCTAACAGGTGGAATCAGCAGTCGCACTATTCTTGGCACTATGCCAAGATACTGCTTCTCCATTAAGAGTAAAATGTAGCCAGAAGTAGACATAGAGTCGTCTTTCTATCCTTGGAAGTCTGAATCAGTGAAGCCCGTCACATTCAGTTCTCCACCACCATACATAAGAACCAGATCTCTAGTCTTTTTAAATACTTGAGAACGTTCTTTACGGCGGTCCAATATTTCCTACCTGGGTCTACCTGAAACCTACTAACCACGCTCACAGCATGCATAATGTCAGGCCTTGTACACAACAAGGCACACAAGTCTACCCACGGCTGAAGCATATGGTATATTACTCATTTCCTTTCATTGTTCCTCACTTTGAGGACACATCTTCGAGGAGAGTTTTATTCCATGTCGCATCGGTAGGAACCCTCTTTTAGATTCATCCATCTTAAATCGATTTAATATCTTATCTATATAGAGGGATTGGGAAAGACCTATCATTCTCTTCGCTCTATCCCAGTAGAGTCGAATCCAAAGAATATAGGTTTATTCTCCCAAGTCTTTCATGGAGAACCTAATTGAAAGCCAAGCTTTCACAGAACTAAGCATTCCCACATTATTTCCTATTAGTAGAATGTCATCTACATATAGTACTAAGAATGCGATCTTGCTCCCACTAACCCTCTTGTATGCACAAGGTTCCTATTCATTTTGCATGAAGTTAAACTCTTTAACTGCCTTGTCAAAATGAAGGTCCCAACTATGTGAAGCCTGCTACAGTCCATTTCACGGAGTCTACATCCACCATTGGTAGGTCATAGGTCGCGGGTCGGTCTCTTGGTTATCACCTGGAACCTCGTGGAGACCCAGTTCCTACAAGTGCATAAAACCATGCCTCTCAGGTAATTGAGACACCCTACTAGACCTACGATGTGGTTGTACTTGTATTTAAGAAGGTTTGGTTCCAACTTCTTGTACAGGTGTCTCCTGAGGAGTTTCATTGTATTCTTCCAAAGAAATACTTCTACTTGTTCCACCTTCCTGAATGGACTCATCTTCCAGAAAGTGTGAAGCAAAAATGATCTTTCGATCTTCGTGCATGTAGAATAGATAATCCATTATCCCATATGGGAATCTAATGAAATGTCCCTTCACGGACCTAGCTTCCAGTTTCTCCACCTTAGTCGTCTTGACATAGGAGGGACATCCTCAAATACTAATATGATTAATACTTGGTTTCCTACCCTCCCACATCTCATGTGGAGTCTTATGAACGGATTTAGAAGGACATCTGTTCAATATATAAGCAACAGTAAGGAGTGCGTAACCCCACAGGTAAATCAGTAAGTCGGTGTAGCTAAGCATGGAACGAACCATGTCCAACAAGGTTCGGTTACTTCTTTCTGACACATCATTTAACTGAGGTGTTCGTGGAGGTATGAGTTATGACACTATCCCGTGCTCCTTGAGTAACTTGTCAAAACCTGAATTCATATACTCTCCACCTCGGTCCAACTGAAGTGATTTGATATGATTACCAGTTTGTTTTTCGACTAGGGCCGTAAATTCCTGGAATTTCTCAAAAGCCTCGGCTTTGTGTTTCATTAAGTACACATAACCATACCTAGTATGATGATCCGTGAACGGAATGAAATATTGTATCTGTCACGAGCTGCCTCCAAAGCACCTTACACAACGGTATGGACTAATCCGAGTTTAATAATGGCTCTTTCAAAAGTCCCTGTGAAGGGAGACTTAGTCATTTTTCCTTTAAGGCAAGATTCACAAGTTGGAAAGGGATCCGATCCCAATGGACCCATAAGTCCATCCTTTTTCCATTTTGTAAACCTTGGTCTGACCAACATGACCAAGTCTAATATGCCATTTCAAAACTTGATTAGTATCATGTAACACCCCCAGATCCGACCGGGAATATTACAGCGCCATGGGCCCTGAGACGGAACCCACAAGGCTAAAAGATATTTTCGCAAACATTTACAAATGCCCAAGAGGCTAACGATGGTATTATCTAATAAAAACATTCGAAGACATTATAAAATTCATTTATCAAAACCGTCGTAAAATCTCATTTGAAAGGACAAGGCCAAACAGCCGAAACACAATAGTTTAGAAAACGATTTTCCAAAGTAACCTGAGTTACCAGATAACGAAAGGTCATTTAAAAATACTCACGCAGCGGAAAAGACAACAGTAAAAGTACTCTAGCGGCAGAATACAACAACTGATCAGGAAACTCAATTCGCAAATACATGCCCTAGCCAGTATCCTCCGGGAAGCTCATCTCTCCATGACCACTACAAGCTCGATATCCCAAAAACCTAAAAAGAAAGCCCACAATGAGGTCAGCCATAATATCCAATAATGATAACAATCATATCACATCAATAATTACATGCCAATGAGATACTATGTAAGAATACTATCAAAGTAATCCTACTGCCATACTCTACCAAATTCACATCTCGTACTGATTCTCACACAATACCCAAAGTTCTCAAAACATCATCATAACTCACTGTTACGAAATCTACTAACTCTGTCCAGTTCGATCCATCGGTTATCACCATCAAATCTCAACACGAAAACCGATTGTCCATCAAAGACAAATACCAAGGGAAATACGGAACATACCTCGAGATGCACAATACCACGACAATCACGTCAGATCTATTTTCATCGTACCATACTGATGTATTATCCAGTTTGTGAGTCACGGAGTCCCCGCAAGACATACCCGATGGATAACCCCTCAAGTTATCCCGGCATCGGGCTAGCAAGCCCCGAACCTCGGAGTCCCCGCAAGACATACCCTTTGGATAACCTTACGGTCCCGCCCGACCCATACTAGCAAGTATGAATCCCAGAGATTCAACAATCTTACCCGGTGGCACAATCACTTACAACAATCACGCAGCAATAAGCAATTACCAAGACAAACAACATTAAGCATCACAACCTCCTTTCAAAGGAGTAACAATTAATATCATAACATGTCAAATACCCACCGAACAAGTATACGAATCAATACACAATCCTTGACAAGTGATTACGGTCTATAATATTCACGAAGTATGGTTATAACATCAATCAACATACAACACATACTCACATATTCCAAGTACACATTTATCCATGAATCATGCGATTTATCTTGAAGAGAACCCTTTTTATCGAGAATATACCGATACTATAGAAGGTTCATTAAAACATTCAAGTTCCACATGTAATCAATTATCAACTATCGCGACTACGAAACACGAAGTGTGTGAGCAAGATACTTGCCTCGATACCTCGAGCAACCGAACAACGAACGGACATGGTCGGATAGTTCTCGAGCTTCCAAGAACGACCAATGGTCCGGCAATCCCACGAATACTACAAAAATAACATCACCACGAATCAAAAACACCAATCGGAGTCCCAGACGATCCTAAAAACAACAAAGATCTAAGTGTTCTCAATGAAATCAAGAATCATTGTTCCGGGTGATACAAAATAAATGAATGGGTTACCAATCAAAAGATCACGGTCAAGACAATCAAGAATACACCACCGATCGGATGAGATTCAGTAAGAATTACAAAACCAGGGAAAGAAACTAGGGTTCTAAGAAGAGATTACCTTGATTTGTGAAAAGGAGATTATTACATGTTGTTGAACATCTACAAATCCACTCCAAGATGAAGCTTGAAGAAGAAAGTCGCTCAAAATTGCCTCCGGAGCTCACTCCCGTCGGAAAGGGATGAAGAAGGGTGAGAAATGACAAAGTGAAGGTTGCTTTCCAGTATTTATACTGGATAGTTTATTAGCATGCGCTAAGCACCCTGCATTAGCGCGCGCTAACGGGGTCAACGCCCCGTAAAATACCGCCTATAACACAGTTAGCGTGCGCTAGCCAATTTGGTTAGCGTGCGCTAACGAGTAACAAATCCAGTCCAGTGGCTCCTGGACTAGTCTGCGCCTACCAGGTAGCGTGCGCTAGTAAGAACAATTAGCGTCCGCTAGGCAGATGATAGCGTGCGCTATCAACCAACCATAGCGTGCACTAACGAGACTCCAGTCCCAGTCCAATAGCTCCTGGACTGCCTCTGGACTTCCAGTTAGCGTGTGCTACACAACCGGTAGCGTGCGCTAACAGTGACATAGTAACGCGTGCTACATTACATGTGATAGCGTGCGCTACACCCCAATGAGTCAAAAACTCATGCAACGATCCGGAACGGAAATCAAACACGTGTCAACTCATGACACAACCATACATGGCACAATATTCCGAAGACATGGACAACACCAATCCGATAATCTGCAGAAAAACTCAACGAAACTGGGATGAAGTTCTCGGGTATTACACCTTAGACTTGAGGATTTAGTAGGGATGTGCTTGTGACGTTAAGATTTTCATTAGAGTAGTTCGACCCTGTAAACCGGAAGGCGGGGGTCAACCTCGGCGTGCGTCTTGACAGGCAAGTAGCAGGTCCTACTGAATGCCAAGATAGAATTCTTTCTCCTGTTAGTGAACCAGTTATATGTCCTATGTGGTTATTGGCAGATGAGATCTTAAGTCTTTGGCCAAAGCATTGGAGCTAGTTGTATTGGATACACGAGAGCTCGATGATCTCGATTTGCATTAACTCATGCATAGCGTCAAGTACAAATAGGATTTGACTTACCGTGACCCTATAACTTGATCGGGACATTAGAAAGAAGGGTTTATACATATAAGGGTATTCAAGACAGAATGGCTCTTGAATCATCCTCATCATTCGTTCTCAGTTGGGGTATAGTGTAGGCCGCCAGGCTGGGTAGGTGGTGCTACTACTCTTTGGTTCCTCCCATTGCTGACTGAGACAGACCTACCGAGTTGCGCAATAGAATTGACGACAGAATGAATCAAGCTAATTCTCTCTTTATAAATATTAGATATTGGATATCTAATTTATTGGGACATTGGATGTCTTAATTGATTTATTGGATAAATTAATTTACGGCGTAATGAATTAAATAAATTACTGGGTGATTAATTTAATTCATAGATATAATTATTTCTTGGAGAGATTATCTCTTACAAAATATTTTACGATCTCGGGAGTTTTGAAAACATTTGGGATTAAAGAATTTTCAAGTCTTTCGAAAACACTTGGGGACACGACACAAAATCATCTTTCCCAAAATACAATTCCGATAATAAAACACGGCTTCACAACCCAATTCAAAAAACACGGGGTCCAAGACCCAAATCATGAAACACATGGTCCACGACCCAAATCATGAAACACAGGGTCCACGACCCAAATCATACAACACATATTCCTAAGGATTATTTGTGTCCCATGCTAACAAGCCACGAACCTCAGATGCTCCCACAGAACATACCCGAGTGAATAACCCAATAGGAAACCATACCAAATCGCATTTTCTCGTGACAACAGTCACAGAACCATTACCCAACCACAACCATAAGTTATCCCGGCATCGCGCTAACAAGCCACGAACCTCGGAGTCCCCGCAAGACATACCTGAATTGGATAACCCCATAAGTTATCCCGGCATCGGGCCAGCAAGCCCCGAACCTCGGAGTCCCCACGAGACATACCCGATTAGATAAACCTACGGTCACGACCGACCCATACTAGCAAGTATGGATCCCGGAGATTCATCAATCTTACCCGGAGGCACGTCACATGCTACGATCACAAAACAATAAGCAAAACATCAAGCCAAGAAACACTAAATATCACGACCTCCTTTCAAAGGAGTAACAACCAATATCACCCGTCACTTATTCGCCGAACAAGCACACATAAAAACTCGTAATTCTCGACAAATGATTACGGTTTACTATATTCACTAAATGTGATCATACGTCTTTCAACAAATGGAGTTAACACATATAGTCCAAAAACCACTTATTCACGAAGCATACGAGTTATCGTTGAAAGACAAAATTTATAGAGAACATACCGATCCTTTTTAACATTCATTAAACATTCGGATTTTGCATAAAATCATTTACCAACAGTTAAGCCTACGAAACATGAAACGTATGGGCAAGATACTTGCCTCGATACCACGAGCAATGGAACAACGAACGAACACGGCCGGGTAGCCCTCGAACTTCCAAGATCGACCAAAAACCCGATAACTCCATGAAAACTACAGAAATAATATCACCACAAATCAGTAACACTAAACGGCATCCGAATCAACCCGAAAAACAACAAGGATACGAGGGTTCTTTAAGGAAATTGGAAATCAGTTCCGGGTTGGGAAAAATCGATAAACGAGTTACAAAATCCGAAGATCATGATAAAGAAAACGAGAATACCCTAACCAATTCTTAAACCATGGATTAAATCGAAGAATCACGAAGAAACCCCCAAAAATCATACAATTAGGGTTCTATGTAAGGAAATACCTTGATTCGACGAAGAACACGGATTGGATGATGATATAATCAACAAGAATCTTTCAAAACACCTTGGAATTAATTGGAATCGGCCAACAACTAGAGTTCCGAAGTCTCCCGTCGCCAGCCGCCACAAAAACGAGGAAGGAGCGTGAAAATAAGGTCTGGCCGAAGCCCAGGCCTATATATAGCCGACAGGGTTACGGCCGTTACCGGCAGAGCCTTACGGCTGTAACTCGGTCAACACGCGTTAGCGTATGCAACGGCCGAAGACTTGCGTATGTAAAGGTCACACCTTACGGTCGTAATCGGGACAGCCTTACGACCGTAACCGAGCATCCCAGACCACTGGATGAAATATGCCGAATCACTACGACCGTAACCGCCAGTGCTTAGCGGCCGTAACGAGACCTTACGGCCGTAACCAGATAGACCTTATGGCCGTAATCGAGTGTCCCAGGCCCAGGTGTTCGAAAGTATTACGGTCGTAATCGGCCAGGCCTTACGGCCGTAACTCGACCCAGCCCACACCCGACCATCCGACTCGATACTCGACGACGTCTCGATCATGCGAACGCACCGACTATGACCTAAAAAAATAACAAACAGGCTACGAAACTCAATGTACCACAGTACAAGCATGCGATTCCAACTATGCCGACGACAACAGTCCGTTCGACCGAAGAAAATTCAACGAAACCGGAATGAAGATCTCGGGTATTACATTCTACCCCTCTTAAAAGAAATTTCGTCCTCGAAACTTGAAACATAGAACGAACAACGCAAAACAAACTAAGAGAGCACACGATATCCATTACCGACAACCCGCGACAGCTTACATGCAGCACGTAGCTGCTACCATCCAAATCGCTACACCAGAACAATAAAAAAACACAACGAACGAAAATAAATATGATTGACCAACCCAACAATACATCAATCAAAAAGCGAGCTAATTGCTGAACAAATACGAAATTCCACATCCCAAAGGTTGGAAGATCGAAAACGAGACTAATTTCCCGAACTTAAGGAAATTACGAAGGAGTCTGAACGCTCAACAATCACGAAACGAGATCAACAAAAACCGAACAATCAAACGATCGAACCACAATGATCGAGACAACAACAATCGAACAATCATGTTCGAATCGCGACGAACAATAAAACTCAAATAACAACCCCAAAGTTCACATCTCAACTCGATACAATATATGATCCGGTGAAAAAAACACGATGTGCATTCGCATAAGATCCACAGGAAATGGAATAGCAATTGAAACGTCACAACGACAAACGAGTTATTCCGAAACAATACCACACTCGTTCGATCAACAAAATCAAGGGACAAGACAAGTTTAGAAAATGTCAACAAACATAAACGAGTCGATAGAGTCGAAAATACAGAAGTTCAAAATCCGATCCACTTCGAATAAAAGAAGTTTATCTCCGAAATTCGAAACAACAAAGTAAGGAAATAACATAACATACAACTGATAGACCGCGCCCCTCAGGGACTCCTCAGAGTCGGTCCTGATATTAGTGCTCAAGTCCGTGCCTCGGAAGGCTCGGTGACCAACTCGCAAAACTGAACCCGGTGTCCCTCGAGCCCGCACTTGTAACACATTACTGGCGGAGAAGGACAATGTGCACGAACATGTCCCGACACATTGCAGTTAAAACACCTCTTGGCTTTACCAGGAGTCAAAGCAGACGACTTGGAACTCTCAGTCCCGCGTATCGAGCGATGTAGCTTCACAGCGGAAAGACTACGACGTTGCAAACTAGAAACAACAACTCCTGCATTGTCCATAAGGTCATCGGACTTCCTCTGCTTCTTTGACTCGGGCACCCGTTCAGACGATAACGAAGCTAGTTCACGGGCTAAGGTTCGATCTTGATAATCCCTCAATGAAGTGAAAGTGAATCCCGACATATACAAGCGAATCTCCGGCTTTATCCATCTGTCAGAGTGAAGGATCCTCTCTTCCTCGGTCCTCACCCGATCTCGCACATAACTGAGTTGTTTGCTATAATCGATGATCGCCTGTGACACTAATATATCTTGTGGTTCTACCAAATAAAATTCACGATTCCTCTGGTCTCTAATTGGTTTCGGACAGAACTCAGCTTCCATAAATGCCTGAAACTCCGCCCACGTGACCTCACGATCACGAGGTTTAATAGCTTCCCACCAATTAGCGGCATCTTTGTCAAGAAGGTACTGAGCAATAGGTACCTTCCGCTCTTCAGGACAATCGACAACCTCGAATATCTTTCCCAACTAGAAAAGCCAACCATCCCAGCCTAACGCATCCGCAACACCAGCGAATCTAGGAGGATTCATACGAATTACTTCCCAAAGCCATTGATTTACACCGACGTTCTGAGTCGCGTCAGTGTTGCGTTGAACCGCCTGTGTCAAATGAGTCATCTGTGTTGCTACTTGTTGCAGTATAGTAGCAACACCAATATCAATATCATTCCCGACAATATTCCCTCGATTCCGCATCTGGTCCCCATGGTCAACGGCACCACGGTTACGACCACGACCTCTGCCCCTCGGCATACTAAAAGCAACAACCTATCGCAACAAAAGATCATAACGCATACCAAAGATATTCACATCTCCGTCTTCAATCAAACACAATTAAATCACATATACATATGATTTAATTCAAACTATAGCATAATATACAAACCATTATCCCAACAATTTACATTTAAAATATCATTGCTATATGAACTATAATTGCTATTAAATTAAGTCATTCATTATATCAAAACCACCTTCTGTACGGGTCCCGTGCCAGAACCCACCAAGTTGAAATCCATTTTCTAAAACGTTCAAAAATGCCAAAAAGGCCGATGACGGTAATACTTTCCAAATACTCACCAAAAGTCATTTTCCAAATACCAAATACCGTCATAAAATACCATTTGAAATTACAAGGCGAAGATGCCAAAACTCAATAGTTTCAAAATGTACGTTAAGCCACCCCTTAAACGTACCGACAAAAGAGTTAGGAAAAAGGGTTAACGATATAACCTAAGTTTACGAGATACCCGAAAGGTCATTTAAAAATAGACAAGGTTTGGCAAAAATACTGAAAAGTGATTTTGAAATATATACACGCAGCGGATAAGAACATAGTTAAAAATACACATAATCACACACAACAATTGTTATCCCTGGACAACACACATAGAATACAGTCACAAACGGTCAGCTTAACAATCGCAAAAATTAGACCTACGGCCAGAATATAATTCCTGATCTTCTGCCCAGGTTGATTAGTGTGTGCTCCTACAGAGACTTCGTGTGCGCTAGCCACCCACACTTGGCATGCGCTAACTATTCTAATCCAGCAACACATTCATGAACATATACCAAATAATACTAAAAGTTGAAGGTTACAAATAAACAACAACATACGAATCCAAACGCCAATAGTTCACATGATTATGACATTGCACATATAACCATCAGAGGTTAAATAACATTCCGAACCGAGTCTCCACTTCTCGGTCGAGAGAACTATCGACGAGAGCACACCGAACGACTCAGCGTTCACACCATTACCTTAATCACAACTCTGAGCATTATAACCAAAATAATAACATCCTCACTACATACCTTTTAACCAAAATTCATGAAACCGAAAAGGTCAAAGCGAAAGTCACGTCTCAAGTAAACTTTTGATAGACCTCATTTGAGTATTTAAAAATCAAAATTTGAAAATTTTCAATGCAAGATGAAAATAAAATATATGTAGTTTAAATTCTCAAAATTTTCGGTCTCGAGGTCATCATATGAAAATCAAACCTTTTTCCCTCCTCGAAGGATGTTTTTAAATAAAATTTACGTGACTTCCCCAAAACATTTGAAGTTTAAAATACCACATTGATAAACTTTCATTGAGGAACCAATCCAAAACATTACTCCTGTAAAAACGATTTCACACAAAGATATATATATATATCCATACATATATACATACCGGTACTGCTCTTCACTCCAGCACAATACGAAAATCAAACAAGTATGGAGTACCTATTCTCGAGGCACGTTTAAACTCCACATAATAACACAGAATCACACAAGCTCGTATAACACAAGACACAACAAAGTAGGGAGACTTACATCTAGTGTTCTAAAAATCTGCCTGGGCGTCCGCCTATGTTCTAAAAATTCCTGAATTGAGAAACTATGGACTATGTTATGCTTATGTCAATATTTAACAATTTAATATATGATCGATTATATGTTTGTTCAAATATTTAAATATTAGATGTTTTTTATTCTTTACATATATATAATTTTTTATATATAAAAATAATTATTATAATAATAATAAATAAATCCGCCTAATCCGATTAATCCCCGACTAATCCCCGATTAATCCTCTGGGCGCTAGGCGTTAGCAATCTGAATGCCTAGCGCCTAACATTTTTTAGAACCTTGCTTACATCCACAGATCGCACGAAGATGATGGATGCACCTCGATACTAATCACGACCGACAACTCAAACGACGCATCGCGACACTACTCAGTCAGATAAAATCTGACAAGACAAGACAAGACAAGACAAGACCCAACAACACACAACTAGACCCGACAGCCTAGGTTTCTACAACCTAAGCTCTGATACCATATTTTGTAACACCCCCAAACTACTCGGGAATATTACAGCGCCGCATACCCTCTCCGTGAGGATCTACCAGGCTAAAAACAAAAACAATACTTCGCATTACATAATGAACCGCTAGACCGATTTGGTCTTTTACCACAATACAACGCATTAAACATATATAACTCGACTCGTAACTCATACCCACGCAGGGGTTGGAATACATCAATATACCCATAAACTGGGAAGACTACACAACAGAGAGCCAAACACTGAGACTCTACGAAAAATACTCAACGAATGGTATTCATGTGATTAGTATCGTGGTCTTCCATCATCCTTCGTATCGAACCTGTGATTCGCTCCCCAACAACCTGCAAGTACCTGGACGCAATATAGACATCCACACCCCGAATACTCGGGGGTCAGCAAAACTCCACTATTTTGCTAGTGCAAGTATAAAATACAAATACAAGCCATACACATCCAAGAATATAATAATCATGAACACGCTTCCCGAGATAAATTATTTGACCAAGACAGTTCGAATCATGGAAAGTGAGAAAATAAACCTAATGTATCTCTTACAAAACATTTTACGATCTCGGGAGTTTTGAAAACATTTGGGATTAAAGAATTTCCAAGTCTTTCGAAAACACTTGGGGACACGGCCCAAAATCATCTTTCCCAAAATTCAATTCCGATAATAAAACACGGGTTCACAACCCAATTCACAAAACACGGGGTCCAAGATCCAAATCACGAAACACAGGGTCCACGACCCAAATCATGAAACACAGGGTCCACAACCCAAATCATACAACACATATTCCTAAGGATTATTCGCGTCTCGTGCTAACAAGCCACGAACCTCAGATGCTCCCGCAGAACATACCCGAGTGAATAACCCAATAGGAAACCATACCAAATCACATGTCCTCGTGACAACAGTCACAGAACCATTACCCAACCACAACCATAAGTTATCCCGGCATCGCGCTAACAAGCCACGAACCTCGGAGTCCCCGCAAGACATACCCGGATTGGATAACCCCACAAGTTATCCCAGCATCGGGCTAGCAAGCCCCGAACCTCGGAGTCCCCGCGAGACATACCCGATTAGATAACCCTACGGTAACGCCCGACCCATACTAGCAAGTATGGATCTCGGAGATTCATCAATCTTACCCGGAGGCACGTCACTTTCAACGATCACAAAACAATAAGAAAAACAAGCCAAGCAACACTAAAGATCACGACATCCTTTCAAAGGAGTAACAACCAATATCACCCGTCACATATTCGCCGAACAAGCACACATAACAACACGTAATCCTCGGTAAATGATTATGGTTTATTATATTCACTAAATGTGATCATACATCTTTCAACAAACGAACTCAACACAAATAGTCCAAAAACCACTTATTCACGAAGCATACGAGTTATCGCTGAAAGACAACATTTATCGAGAACATACCGATCATTTTTAACATTCATTAAACATTCGGATTTTGCATAAAATCATTTACCAACAATTAAGCATACGAAACATGAAACGTATGGGCAAGATACTTGCCTCGATAACACGAGCAATGGAACAACGAATGGACACGGCCGGGTAGCCCTCAAACTTCCAAGATCGACCAAAAACCCGACAACTCCATGGAAACTACAAAAATAATATCACCACTAATCAATAACGCTAAACGGCATCCGAATCAACCCGAAAAACAACAAGGATCCGAGGGTTCTTCAAGGAAATTGGAAATCAAGTTCTGGGTTGGTAAAAATCGATAAACAAGTTACAAAATCCGAAGATCATGGCCAAGACAACAAGAATACCCTAACCAATTCATAAACCATTGATTAAATCGAAGAATCGCGAAGAAACCCCCAAAAATCATACAATTAGGGTTCTAAGTAAGGAAATACCTTGATTCGACGAAGAACACTGATTGGATGATGATATAATCAACAAGAATCTTCCAAAATGCCTTGTATTTGATTATAATCGGCCAAGGACTCGAGTTCCCTACTCTGCCATCCCCAGCCGCCACAAAAACGAGGAAGGAGTGTGAAAATAAGGTCTGGCCGAAGCCCAGGCCTATATATGGCCGACAGGGTTACGTCTGTAGCCGGTAGAGCGTTACGGCCGTAACTCGTTGAACGCGCGTTAGCATACGCAACGGCTGAAGACTTGCATATGCAACGATCACACCTTACGTCCATAATCGGCACAGCCTTACGGCCGTAACTGATCATCCCAGACAACTGGATGAAATCTGCTGAATCACTACGGCCGTAACCGGCCAGTGCTTAGCGGCCGTAACGAGACCTTACGGCCGTAACCAGATAGACCTTACGGCCGTAACCGAATGTCCCAGGCCTAGGTGTTCGGAAGTCTTATGGCCGTAATCGTCCAGGCCTTACGGCCGTAACTCGACCCAGCCCACACCCGACCATCCGGCTCGATACTCGACGACGTCTAGATCATGCGAACGCAACGAGTATGATCCAAAACAATAACGAACAGGCTACAAAAATCAATGTACCACAATACAAGCATGCGATTCCAACAACGCAGATGACAACAGTTCGTTCGACCTAAGAAAATTCAACGAAACCGGAATGAAGATCTCGGGTATTACATGTACCTAACAGCTTGCATGACCGATAGCCCATTTGTTGTACTAGTGTGTGCTCGGTATCAAGTATCACCTAAAGAATCACACTTCACAACAGCCAAACGAACCTTAAGTACGTCAAAGGAACAGTTGATGCAGGACAATGGTATCCTAAAGAAGGCGAATTCGATTTGGTTGGCTACAGCGACTCAGATCTCGGAGGTTGCAAGCTAGATAGGAAGAGTACAAGCGGTACTTGTCACTTTCTTGGACCTAGACTTGTGTCCTGGTTTAGTAAGAAATAATTGGAAAACCCACTTTCCACAACTGAATCAGAATACTATGTTGCTGGTAGTTGTTGTATGCAGATCCTTTGGATGCCACAATAGCTGTCAGACTATGGAATCATTGCCAAGGAAACACCAATTATGTGTGCTAGCACGAGTGCAATTGCAATAACACACAATCATGTATTGCACTCGCGTACTAAGCATATTCATATGAAGCATCACTTCATTCGGAATCTTCTTGAGAATAAGGATGTTCAGCTCGAGAAAGTTCATACAGATATTTAGTTAGCCGACATTTTTACCAAGCCTCTCAGCACAGCCAGATTCTGTATGCTTCGACAAGAATTGGGAATGCTATAGCTAGACCTTGTAATTTTTAATACTTTTACTCATCAATTGAGGGGGAATGCTGTAAGACCCAAGAATACAGTATCCACCATTTATTTATATGTACACTCAGATAGTCAGACAGCACGGTAGAACTAAGAAGACATGAAATATTCCTACATCTGACGTGTGCATTAATTAAGGGGGAATACAGTATGACCCATGAATACAGTATTAATCAAAAAATTATTGTAAGAATTGAATCCCGAATGTACCTTTTAAGGGGGAACGCTGTATTTTGCGGATACAGTACATACTATGGGACATCAATTAATATTATATTAATATTTTATTCATTTTAAAACTATTTTAAGTCCACGTGCCCTGTTTTAAAATTCAAACGTCTTTGCATTTAATGCTTTACACGACATCCGGACTGTATTATCTCTAAACGCCGCGATTTTTCAATTATTAATTATTTCAAACTACCATTTAGGGCAATAAGGAAGTCGAAATGTCAGAAGTGGGACCGGTTATCATTTCAAAATTAGATGGATATTATGTACTAGTTACGCTCAATTCATCCTGTTCGTTCACTTAAAAGACGGTTCACATCCCTTAAATCTGACTGTTCACTGTTTGTAAACCCTAATCTTCCCAGTCCACTATAAAAGGATTGTATCCTGCTCCCATTGACTCTTTACGCTTTATTCATATTAAACGAGTCCAAGAGCATACAGCCTACACATTTTTCTGCAAATCACTGCATATTTTGCTACTTCATTTTTTTGCAAACAATGGCATCTTCTCAGACTTCCTCTCAGACAATGAAGGAAAGGGACAACATCATTGATGGGCATCTCTTCGTTCGATTTGTTGTCATAGAAAGGATATAAGCTGAGGTCGAGGACCTTGACGGCATGGAACGTGTCGTCTCCAGGATCAAACAACAAGGCCTCTACTGCCTTGGTAGTCAACACGCTGATGCTTATGATGAAAGCACTGTGGAGGAGTTCTACCTTGACGACTCCATCGAGTTTCTTTCCCTGAAAAGAGGAGGAGACATTTCCGACATTTATGCTACTGTCCGTGGAGTTCAGATATGCGTTGACCAAGAGCTGCTGCAGAATATTTACAGGCTGTCGTTCGATGGCCTGAAATGGAAGAGCTGGAGACCTTCGGGTCGGAAGAATTGCTAATCGCCTATTGGGGATTGTTTACATGTGATAGTTCGGACATGAATGTCCATCCATCTTGTCACAAAATAAAATTTTGCTTGCCCTACATGTACTTGCATGATTTCTGTTGCCGTGTCATTGAGAACAGAACTGGTGCATTCGAGATGTGCACTAATCTACGCTTTAGAATGATGGTCGCCATCATGTCAGGTCGAATGCATCAATTGGTGCCAGCTTGTTATCAAGCGCCTACAAGAAGAGGCTTCCAAGCCCAGCACCCAGAATAAATCATTTGGGCTTACCCTCAACCACATTCTCATTCGCTGTGGCGTACAACAATATCAAGACGCCAAGAAAATCAGCCCCAGAAAATTCATAGGTGAGAGAAATCCCACATTCTTCAACAAAGACGGATTGTTCTCGACCAGACCCAATGTCAACACCATGCCCATATCTGACAATCCAAGGGATGTCACTGACAAGACTGCTAGCCAGGATAGAAAAAGAAAAAGAAACGCATCTCACAGCAAATCTCCTCTTGCTGTTGAGAAACCGAAGAAGAAGCAGAAGAAGGCTTCCAAAGCCAAAGCTACAGCACAGCCCGCTGTACAATGTTGGGAATTGGTTCCTAAAACGAAGGCCCAGCGGAAGCGGTAAAATAAAAATTAATTTGATAATCCCTATGAGGATCGATCAAGCTACGTATATACGAATATAAATAAATAAAGGAAGATACGAATCATACCCTTGTAGTCCGTTGATTATATGGTGTTCTTCTATTGAGCGATTCCCTAAGCTTTAGGTGAACTTCCTTATAATCCAATTCGCTCCAAGCACTTGGATGATCCTACGTCGAAAATACCGCGTCTCTACTTGTCACGCGCTGGAGAAACGAACGGAACGACGATCACCCAATTAACCTCCAAGGATACGGCTAGAATCGGATGATGAAGCTATCAAATATGAATTTTACACTCTAAGTGTATAACTCACAATCTCTCAATCTTTTTTCTCACAATTTATCTCTAAGAAGATTATGTATGAAAAATAATGAAGAATAAAATGGTGAAGAAGAACCAGGAGAAAAAGTTTGTTTCTCTCTCCTGTATATACCGTGAGAAGACTGCACATGACAAGTGATAGTTGTCTTCATATTATTCTTCAACTCCACCTAATAAAGACACCCTTCACAATATTATAAGAGATTCCAAATCTCTTAAGTCTTTGGTCTCCGTTAAAAAATGGAGACAAAGACTAAGGGGAATGTGGGTGGAAATGGGGCGGCCATCAAGAAGAAATCGGATGAGTTCGGTTTGTTTTGGACTCCCGTGAGTCCACATTAGGTTTATTTTCCCACTTTCCATGATTTGAACTGTCTTGGTCAAATAATTTATCCCGGGAACCGTGTTCATGATTATCATTCTTGGAGTATGATGTGTATGGCTTGTATTTGTATTTTATACTTGCACTAGCAAAACAGTGGAGTTTTGCTAACCCCGAGTATTCGGGGGGTGGATGTCTGTATTGCATCTAGGTACTTTCAGGTTACTGGGAGCGAATCACAGGATCGATACGAAGGATGATGGAAGACAACGATACTAATCACATGAAGCCATTCGTTGAGTACTTTTGGTAGTGTCTCAGTGTTTGTCTCTCCGTTGTGTAGTCTTCCCATTTTATGGGTATATTGATGTATTCCAACCCCTGTGTGGGTATGAGTTACGAGTCGAGTTATGTATGTTTAATGTGTTGTATTGTGGTAAAAGACCAAATCGGTCTAGCGGTTCATTATGTAGCCATGTCGGCATGTAATGCGAAATATTGTTTTTGTTTTTAGCCTGGTAGATCCTCACGGAGAGGGTCTGCGGCACTGTAATATTCCCAAGTGTTGTAGGGGTGTTACAGTACAGGAGTGAGCCTATTAGTTTCCTGTAGAGTGATTGATCAACCGGCTTTCCAGCTTCGCCAACACTAATTTGCACAGAAGTGCTCATAGAGTTGACGAGAATTTGGAGTTGTTCATCCCAAACTTGTTGAGAAGCTCCTTGATGTACTTTTCTTGGTTGATAAAGATTCCTGTAGGCAACTGTTTTACCTGTAATCCTAGGAAATAACTAAGTTCCCCCATCATACTCATTTCAAATTTACTTTGCATGAGATGAGAGAACCTTTGACACAAAGCAAGGTTAGTGGAACCAAATATAATATAATCTACGTATATTTGAACCATCAGGAGGTCATCACCTTCCTGCATCTTAAATATGGTCTTGTCTACAACACCTTTCTTGAATCCATTATTGGTAAGGTACAGGGACATGATTTCATACCACGCTCTAGGTGCTTGCTTAAGTCCATACAGTGCTTTCTATAGCCTGTATACTAGGTCTCCGCCTTCTGTGTTGACAAACCCTGTTGGTTGTTCAACATAGACTTCTTCGGCGAGGTCTCCATTCAGTATGCGCTCTTGACGTCCATTTGATATACAATAAAGCTTTTATGCGCGGCAAAGACAAGAAATATCCTAATAGCTTCTAGTATGGCTACAGAGGAAAATGTTTCATCGTAGTCTATGCCTTCTTCCTGTCTGTAGCCTTGTGCGACTAGACGGGATTTGTTTCTGATAACTATTCCATTCTCATCCTTCTTGTTTGTAAATACCCATTTAGTTCCAATTACGGCTTCATGCTCAGGTCTGGGTACTAGATACCATACATTGTTTCTTTCAAAACCATTAAGATCTTCTTCCATAGATGTAATCTAGTAAGAATTGTCTAGAGCTTCTTTAGTAGAAACAGGTTCAGATTGAGCTAGGAATACATCAATGGTGCACATATTCAGTCTTCTAAGTTCTGCTTGATATTTCCATATAGGAAATGAAGACTTCTCAGGTTCAGGTTCTTCTTGCGCACACAGTACATTTCCTTGTGTACTCTGTATTTTCCTGAGTAGATAATCCAACATCAATGTTTCCTATCAGCAACTTATGTGGATGATCTCTCAGCCATCTTCTGTCGGGTTCTAGTTCGGCGTCCCGTACTGTATCTTGAGTTGCTGTAGTTTCAGCTTCAGCTTGTACAACATCAGCTTCAACTACCTATGTTCTTACAACTGGGGGGTTGATTTCTAAGTCAACGACAGGCTCTATTGGAGTCAGAGGGTCATTAATGGAGAGTTGTTGGATATTCTGAGTAAGATCTTCTACTCCTGTAGGGTCATGGTGAGGTTCGTCGAACACTACATGTACCGATTCCTCGACTGTTAGCTTTCGTTTGTTAAAGATCCTGAAATCTTTGTGGACATAGGAATATCCTACAAATATCCCTTCACCCGACTTCTCATTGGAGGTTCTAATTTGATCCTTCCCGTTGTTCAAAACATAACACCTGCATCCAAATGTGTGAAAGTACGAAACTAATGGAGTTTTGTTGTTCCATACCTCATATGCTATTTTATTGTGATGCTTGTTGATGATACACCGATTTTATGTATAGCATGCTGTATTTGTTGCTTCACGCCAGAAATGCTGCGGAAACTTGCTTACGGTGATCAAAGTCCTTGTTGCTTCCTTGAGCATCCTGTTCTTTCGCTCGGCAACACCGTTTTGTTGAGGTGTTCGGGCAGCTGATTATTCGTGTTATATCCCATTGTTCGAACAGTACTGATCTACAAAGCGGTTAGTGAATTTAGTACCTCTATCGGAACGAATGGACACGATACTCAACCCTTTCTCATTCTGAAGCTTTATCAGGTGCTCAGGAAGCTTTGATGTGGTTTCCTTCTTTTTGCTCAGGAAGATTGTCCAAGTATACATGGAATAATCATCAACAATAACGAGACAATATTTCTTACCTCCCAAACTTACTGGGTCTACAGGACCATAGAGATCCATGTGTAGCATTTCTAGAACTCTGTGAGTGGAAAGGTATGATTTGCTTTTCAGGGTGGTCTTAATTTGTTTGCCTTTCTGACAAAGTCCACAGACGCTGTCTTTTTGGAATGACACATCGGGCAAACATGTAACTATTCCCTGTCTAGCGAGCTTGTTGACCGTCTTGAAGTTGACGTGAGACATCCTCTTGTGCCATAGCCAGCTTAGCTTTGCAGTGCCTTTAGCAACAAAACAATGAATTGTGTAGCTCGTAGGCATCCAGTCAGCAATTATACATGTTACCTGATCTGCTTCCTGTGAGCACAATTTCTTTGGTCAGAATGTTCTTGACTCTACAGTGATCTATATAGAATTCACGAAGAACTGTTTGTCACAGAACTGGTTAATAGTAAGTATATTATAATGTAAGCCTTCAACATAAGCTACATTGGTGACTTTGAATTTTTCTACAAGCAGGGTTCCCTTCCCTCTTGTTCTTCCTTTGGATTTATCATCGAAGCGCACTTTTGGACTGCTATCTTCTACATAATCTGACAGCTTGCTTCTATCTCCTGTCATGTGCCGAGAACATCCGCTATCAAAGTACCAGGTGTCCTTCTCTTTGATGTACTGTAAGCAAAGAAATTAATTAGATTTAGGTCCCCTTTTTATGTTGGGTCCATGGATGTTAGTGCCCTTAGGTACCCAAATTTGCCTAATAGCAATTGGCTTGCTGTAGGTTACGTTAGGTCTTTTCTTGCGATGTTTACGTGGGGCAAGCACGTCATTGCTGTAACCTTGATAATTATTATGCATGTAAAATTCAGGGTTATTATTATTATTCCAGTACGAATGCCGTCCTGGAGGTGGAGCCATTTTCTTCGGCCTTACAGCTTGCCTTCTGGGTTGCCAGTTGGATTCCGAAAGATGTTGCTGATATTATGCGGCGACCTTCTTTCTCGATGGATAATGAGGCTCCTATATCCAATATCTAGGCACGCTGTACTGTTGGAAGTACTGCTGTACAGGCCTTTGATATTTGGGTACAGCTTTCTTTCCGAAAGGCTGTTGGCGCTTTTGATATGCTCGGGGAGCATGCTGTAGGTTATGCCTTACAGGTCTGGGTGGCTAAGGATTCCGCTGTCTATGATATGACTTTGGTGGCAGAATGGCAGCCTTTGCTGTAGGCGGTGTAACAGGCACCTTTATAGGACTTGGGGGCTCCTCAGGTACCGGAATGGGTACCACACCCCTGACGAACGCAGTACTAGTTGTCCCTTTATTGGAGAATGAGTTGTATCCTAAGCCACTTTTATCATGAGCAAGTTTCCCAGTGCTTAGAATTTCTTCCATCGTTTTAGATGATTTCTCGAAAGATTTCAAGATGGTCTCTAGTTCTTCTTCTCGTTTCTCGAGAATTTTTAGTTTGGCTTCGACCAGAATGAAATCATTTATCTTGCTCTCACTATGAGACTTGGTCTCATTTAGATCGTGAGCAAGTTGATGATTGATCTCCATGAGTTTTTCCACTGTAATCTTGCTATTTTCACAATCGATAGATATATTTTCGTAATTATTTCTTAGCAAGTCATTTTCAACTTTCAGCTCTAAGTTGGAAATTTCGAATTGTATGTTTTCTCGTTTTAATGTGTCATGGGCCTTTTGAATGTTTTTAAATTCATTCATCATATTTTCGAAAGTATGAGATGCATTAATAGGAATATTAAATGTTGAGCTTACCTCATCATCGCTATCTTCATCGTCTTCGATATCTTTAGCCATAAAGCACATGTATGCTTTATCTTCAAAATCATCATTGGACGAGTCACTGTCAGTGACTGCCTGAAGACATTCCTCGATTTTGGTTTGAGCGGGCGAGGCTTCTAATTCGCCGATCAGGACATTGAGCTTGTTCTTCCAAGCACGCCTCCTTTCGTCCTTTTCTTGTTGCTCGGCTTCCGGCAACTTTTGGACTTTAGGATGCGGACACTTATTCGCATAATGTCCTGGTTTCCTACAATTATAACATAGATTAGAATAACCAGATGGAGAAGATTCAGAACTTACCTTGTGAAAAGGCTTGGGCTAGTATGCAGTCTTACCAAACTGTTTGAAGAATTTCTTAAATTTGTGCATGAGCAGGACCATTTCATCTTGTGACAGGATATCGTTGTCACTGTCAGCATTCTTGTAGGCAGATTTGGATGTGATGGGCATGCCGTGTCTCCTGTTGGGTACAGCGGCTAATGCTGTAGTACTAGCAGGTGACTCTTCGGCCTTCTCTCTCCTGTCAATGTCATACTCGAAAGCTTTTAGGTCATAGAAGAGGTCAAAAATAGAAATGTCATTGAGATTACATGACACACGCATAGCTGTGGTTTTTATGTCCCATCGTTCAGGGAGAGATCTGAAAATTTTTATGTTCTTCTCTTTTTGGGTATAAACTTTGCCCAATGCTTCAAGTTCACCGACAATGCATCTGAGGTCAAGTTCCTTAAGAGTTTCAGATGGTTTAATTTCAAACGATTCACATTGCTGAGTGAGTTTTGAAATTTTTTTTTTTGAGAGCTTAGTTCCCTCACAAATCATCTTGAGTTTATGCCAGATTTCTGTGGCTGTCTTGCAACTCTTTACCTTTGAGAATGTGCATTTGTCGAGAGTGACAAATAGTGCATTCTTAGGTATGTTGACGAGTTTGGTGCGCTTTTAGTCATCAGTTGTCCACTGCTCGCACTCTTTCTCGAGCATCTCATCATGAGCTTGGCCTTCAATACTTGGAGCAGGATTAACCTTCATAATCTTTATGGGGCCACCTTCGATGACAAAAATCATTTCTTCGTGCATGGCTTCAAGATGTGCTTCATCCTAATTCTCCAATCATCAAATTCGTTAATAGAAAACATAGGTACCTTATTTATCAGTGAGGTATCCATGAGTAGGAATATGAAAGATAAGACTGTTTTCAAAAGAATGTGTGATTTTAGGATCTGATTCGGTTAAAAATACGATCGATTCTTTTTAGAATCAACCGCTCCTATACCACTTGTTGGCCACTAAGTATACAAAATACAGTTTGGAAAGGTGTTATGACAACAAGCTGTACGTTTTTCCAATAAGAGTGCGTAACGGAAGTTTGTTTTAAGTGAGTTGCTGTAAATACAGCAACTAGGTTTTCTCCTGGTAGCTTGGTGCATACAGGGTATGCAGTGTATACTAATAAATAATCACAGTAATGAAAACAATAGAGGCAGAAGGTAAATAACACAGTATTTAAATTGGTTCGAGGTAAACCCCTCTGCGTCAACTGGTCTTCCACACAGGAGTGAAAATGTTTATTATAATCACCACGTATACAACTACGTGACTATAAACAAACATGTCCTTGTATCGTTCACACAGATTGATACAAAGACTGTCACTTTCAACCATTCACACAGATATGTTAATGGCGTCTCTTGACTTGCTTCTTCTCACACAGATTGAAGCTACGTCCTATTCATCCCACACAGGTCAGAATAACTTTCTTAGTCCACACAGGGCTAAGTTCTACTCAAAGGTAAACTGGTAAAGTAACAGGTTTAGAACATCAGCTTGAACACGATGATCTTGAGCTGATGATGTGCTGTCTTGGTGACTGAGTATATTTCTTCTCTTCAGATATACATAGATACCTAAAGAAATATACTTGCTCTTGTAAGCTTTGATTTGACGATAATGAATATTCATTCATTCGATCTTAGTTTGTATTTCGTATTGCGTTCGTTTATTGTTTTCAATGTCTTCTTGCATGGACTATTTATAACCTTGGAATAGATCCGTTATAAATATGTCCGTTGGTTGGGTTGGTGAGTTCAGATCCATTCTGATTGGTTGATTGACTTTCAAGAACAAGATCTGGATTTTTCTCCTTGTCTGAAGATCCTTGTCGGTTGGTATTTAAATACATTATCCAGTCAGTATTTAAATACTTCTTCCAAACGGCGTTCTGACTTTAGCGTATAAAGTAGATTCCTTCTCAACGGTCTTCAGTTCTGTTAGACAAGTGTTTATTATCCTAACATTTTCAGCCTGTATGCTGTGTCCAGCATAGTATGTCTTATTGCTTTTAGCTGTAGACTTCAATGTTGTAGGCTATCTCCCATTCTATATGGCAGGCGCTGTATGAAGATTTAAGACAGCTTCCATACTTAGCGGTATATCGAGTCCTTCGCTGTATGATGGCAAATATTCTTGAGATAGCTTGTTGTATGTTGACTAGAAGACTTGTTGTATGATGGCAGTACAGAATTTGCTGTATGTTGGCACTTATCAAAACTAGGTACATGATTATTTATCCCAACACTATACACACCTGCTCACCATAAAGAAAGCGCAGCAAAATCAAGGTACTTTTTTAAATTCTGATCGTAAATACACGATCTCCTTTTCTTCTTATTTTGTCTTGTTTCTTTATTGTTTAAATTCAACGTAGATGAGATTCTCCCCTCTCCTTATTTTTGAAGAGTGTCTCCTTACAAATTCTTTTTTGAAAAAAAATATTGTTAATATGATTTCTGATTGTGAAATTGTATTTCGGATACAATTTTTGTTGCATGGACTGATATAGTGTGAGTTTGATATACTAGAAACTTCATTATTATTTCTCTTAACTGATTTCATATATTCGTCGTTACGTAAGACTGCGCTTATATTACAATTGTACTCATTTCTTTACTATCCATTATAATATTATATACTATGACTTGATAAGTTCTATCATTTATACATATGCTAATTTTTGCTAACTTTTAATCAGGAAAATGCTTGTTCTAAAAAATGTTGAATTTTCAATCTGAAAAAAAATTCCACATTACTTCATTCACTAAAAGGGACACAGTTGATAAATGACCTATCAGAGCAATATTCATTTTTATCTTCGATTGATTTAGGGTTTTTTCTGATATTAGCAGGATTTCAACTGGACAAAGGGGCTTCATTTAAGTTCTTCCATCTTCAATGTCGTCGGCCTTCTTATTTTTATTTCCTATTAGTTTCTATATGATTTTTTTTGTTTAGGTTCCTTTCAATTTTAGCTTTGCTCCTCGTTTTGTGGTTTATTGATATGTGCTTCAATAGCTTTCAAAGTCTGCTCCCCTTTTTTCCCTTGTATTTGTTTTTGTTGGTAGCTTGCTTTTTACTACTCTTGCATTTGTTATTTTCATTGCTTTTGTATAAAATTTACAAAAAAAATAAAAATGGCTTTGTGTGGTCTTAGTGTGGTGTTTATTTATTGTGTGCGTTTGACTGCCTACATAATTTATGGTTTTAATAATATAACAATATGTAATGTCGTAGGCAGCTCCCGGGCGTTCTGTTTACGGCCTGGGCATTTGTCCTGGGCGTTTGTGATTAATCGGCCGCCTAGGCGGGTTGGGCGGGCGCGTAGGCGGCTGGGCGGGCGCCTAGAAAGGCAGGCGCTGGGCGGGAATCTAGGCGGCTAGGCGGGCGCCTAGACGGCTGGGCGGTCGCCTAGGCGGGTAAGCATTTTTTTTATTTTTTTATTTTAGTAGTACTATAAATTCTTTTTATTTTTTCATTTTTTTATTTTAGCAGTACTATAAATTCTTAAATTTAGATTGTATGGACTACTTTAGACAGATATATATTTTTATATATATATATATATATTTGAAAATTTAATATATGATCAATTATATTTTTGTTTAAATATTTAAATATTTTATATTTTAAATTTTTTGCATATATATAATTTTTTATATAAAAATAATTAAAATAATAAAAAAATAAATCCGCCTAGTCCGATTAATCCTCGATTAATCCCCGAGTAATCATCTGGGCTCTAGGCGTTAGCAATCCGAACGCCTAGCGCCTAGCGTTTGTTAGAACCATAAATGTTGTGCCCATTATTTTTTTTTATCCAAAAAACGGAGTTCCAGTCTGTTAACTTTTATTTAGTTCTTTGAATGAGTGGATCTGTTTTGCAGATTGCTTTGGCTTTGTGGGATGAAACTCCGACAAAGGCTTCTATTCCGAGTTGTGAGTTCAGTGGTAATGAGGCCAAGATGTAAACCCTAAACTTGGAATAGATATTTGGCTCTCACCTCAGCAAATTCAACTTTTTCCTACATAACATATAACTGGGATTTTCAGTTTCTTATTTGTTCTTTTCTCTTACGCACTTTGTTCAATTTGTGTGGAGTTTATTCAGGACCCTTTACAACACATGCCCATTAACGACGTTGTATGCTTAGCCTACTGTACATGACCTTCTCCAAATTGTTTTACCATATCTTGCTAGAAGTATAAGTTGACGGTCTCTGCTGCAGCAAAGTCATCTGCAGTAGGCTGTATATGATACCATGTTACCTAAACTCGGACAGAGACATCGGATACTAATGATTATTTGTGTCGATGCCGAACAATTCATGCAAAAACAAATATTCTGTTTTGGCCTCTGTTGAATTTTTTTCCCTTCCAAGTTCTATAGATGAATCTGAGCCATTATAACTACGATACTTAACTCCCATTAAATCATACCTTTCCGTCTCCTACTTTCAACATCTACAGAGATAGTAACATACTTACTATTTGATTCGCCACAATCGTTGTTGATGCAGTCGACTCAATCCATTTCCTAAAATCTTCACAAACAACAATACATTTTGTATCTCTATCTTTTCCTAATCAAGTTATTTCAATAAATTCTATTGATTTCACCCCCTGAAGGTCATGGAGTTGATTACAAAGTAAAATATTATACTTGGGTACTCATGTGTTTTTGAAGTGGTTAATGTGTAACTTGCGATGTGTTTGCTTTTTGATTGATTCAGAAAGTACAGGATGTTGCCTAAACTCCAACCACTAGATTGCTCATGTCCATTTTGTAGAATAAAAAAAGGTTCGAAAATATCATATTCATGGTCCACGTTTCCCTTATGGCTTCCCTTTCGATTTTGACTCTATATTCCAAATCCAACATAGGTACGCAATGTTTCCTTAGAGTTTTATGTCGTTATGCCTCTCGTTTTTTGCTCTGTAGAGTAGATTAACTTTCATTTCTATTACAATGCCAAATTGGATATCATCTTGCTCAATATATTTGCAGCAAACTGAGGATTAGCCCCCCAAAGAATATAGAAATTTGTTTTCATAGGTATTCATTTTGATCATTCCAATTGTGTACATTCGAATCATTTTATATTTGACAAAGTTTTCAACCTCTATTTTTATATCTAAAACAAGGAATCAGAATAAATGCCATTTACGGACATTCTTGCCCTTTATTTACCATAAAAAGCCAGACTGAATATCATCTGCCGCAAAATATTTCCTCCAAATGCTCCTCATCGAGGAATATTCTCTTCAATTTCATCGTTGCGCAC
Organism: Orobanche coerulescens; assembly: GCA_033398695.1. Lineage (NCBI taxonomy): Eukaryota > Viridiplantae > Streptophyta > Magnoliopsida > Lamiales > Orobanchaceae > Orobanche > Orobanche coerulescens. The sequence goes on from CM065809.1 coordinate 69,245,552, forward strand.
CCCCATGCATCACACGGGGTAGGTCCAAGAAAGTGACAAGTACCGCTTATACTCTTCATATCCCACTTACAGTCTCCTAGATCCGAGTCGCTGTAGCCTACCAAATCGAATCCTCCTTTCTTAGGATACCACAATCCTACATCGATTGTTCCTTTCACGTACTTAAGGATGTTGGTCCCCTCTGGAAGTGACACTTGTTGTAATACCCGGTTGTAATTCAGTCATTATCATTTAGTAATTTCATTCAGTAATTGTCACTATGTAATTGATGATATAAAATATACGTGTATTCGGTATTATCTTGGGTGTGTTGAAATGAAACTCCTAATCGGAGTAATTGATGATAGAATGTTGTTCGGTACTACAATTATATTATTTAATTCATTAATTTTCATTTGCCTAGTGGGTCCCAGTCGGGGGTCCACAGCACTGTAATATCCGCCTAGTTTGGGGTGTTACACTTGTCCCCGATTCCAACTAGGGCAGAATGATGAGGATTGTTCTCACTGTACCAACACGGGTCTTTTCTAGCGCACTTTGTCCTCACTCACGCGCACCCTGAGAAACTTCCGAGGGGGTCACCCATCATAACTACTCCAAGCCAAGCACGCTTTAGTTTGTAGTTTCTATGAGATAGCTACCAGAAAAGAAGATGCATCTTGTTGGTATGAGTAGTCTAAATCAATTCATATAACCACTTCCTAGTAGTCACGGGTCGAATCGCAGACGGAGCCGCACACCTTAAGCCCATGCAGGAAGGATGCTGGGCCGTAGCCCAACAATCCCCCAGCACCTGCCAGCATCCACTCCAGTACATTGAAATCTCCGCTCATGCCAATTTTGGTTCCATCCCTATTTACTTTCACTGCGCCAGCATCTCAGTTCCGGCTATACAGACACCTTTGGTTCCATACCCATTTACCTCAGTTCCGGCTATATAGACACCTTTGGTTCCATCCCCGTTTACCTCCACTGTGCGCCAAGCTTCTTAGTTCCACGCTCCTGGCAACTTTTTGCTGCAGCATGCTCCCAAGGGAATTCGAACCCATGATTTGCTCCGATACTAGTTGTTGGTCCCCTGTGGAAGTGACACTTGTCCCCGGTTCCAGCTCTGGCAGAATGATGAGGACTGTCCTCACTGTACCAACATTGGTCTTTTCTAGCGCGCTTTGTGCGCACCCTGAGAAACTTCCCAGGGGTCACCCATCCCATAACAACTCCAAGCTAAGCACCCTTAACTTTGGAGTTTCTATGAGATGGCTACCAGAAAAGAAGATGCATCTTGTTGGTATGAGTAGTCCAAATCAATTCATGTAACCACTTCCTAGTAGAGATCTCACGGGTTGAATCGCAGGCGGCAGCGCACGTCTTAAGCCGATGCTGGCAGGATGCTGGTGGTAGCCCAACTGTAACGCCCCCAAAATAAACCGGGACGCCACAGTGCCGTAGATCCCATGAGGGACCCACAAGGCAAGTTTTTGAAAATATTTTCTAAAATGTTTTATTAATATGGTAGTGTACGGAAGTAATTAAGAAAGTATTCGTACATCCCAAAGTACCCAAGAAAATAGTGTCCGTACATACGGTTATTACACAACGTGGAATGTTCAAGTTGATTTAAGAAATTAACAGGCCTTCTTCCAACGCAGCTCATGCCTGGCCGTAACCTTCGGGAGTGTCCTGCACAAATTCAACAAATTTACCTGGCACGACATGTCGTGCCAGTAGCCTAGGTCAGAAACAATCCAAACCAAACTCAAAAGTAAAATCTAACAATTTCAAGGAATAAAGTTATCACCGAATGTTCCATGTTATTCCTTTTACCAGCACATAAACTCCCAAGGTCGCAACGAAGGGTCACGGAAGTATCTACACAGTAATACTCCGGACGTGGGTACCATTCAGGTTTTATCCCGCAACACGGTCTTACAGGAAAACTCCCAAGGCCGCGGCCAAGGGTCACGGTAGTATCTACTCAGGAATATTCCGGACAAGATAATCGAAAGAGCATCATTCCACAATAGTAACATTTACTATGTCTGAAATTATAAGATGTAAAGTCTGAGCAAGATTCACTTGCCTCAAATCCGACGAGAGTTATTTCTTGACAAGGCAACGGCTCGAACGATTACACTTGGAAGTCCGACCTATTACAGGTTTGTCGATTAACATCTTATGATAACAATGATGATCAACGACGTTCCTTCCCCCTCCCACCTGTTAGAACCCTATCGTAGTTGCTTATGATGTCGGAATCGAATTTCTCTGTTTTTAACCATAATGCATGCCATTAAATTCTTAGGTTCGGCAACATTCTTTATAAGTTATCCTTCCGCTAAACAATAGTCTTCTAACACAACATTCCTACGTTAATGATAACCAACAATCACCAAGATTTCATCGTTGTCTTAATATGCAAGTCTAGAACGATTAATCCATCATCTTAACATGTTTCGGTATCTATTCGGCTAGAAGTTGTGGGTAAGTTCATCAAGGATTTATTAACGGTTTTATTCAACATGATAATACGGTTATACATGAAATCCTTCAAAGATGATTCCGAGAAGTTGGTGATTAGCAATATGATTATGAGTTCTACTATTATTCATTCCATTTGTAGCTTTGATGGATAACGATTAACAATTACGATAGTTATATACCGGTCCGATTATTACTGAGGGTTCTAAGCTACCCAAGGCATCCGAGGTTTACTATAACTTGCTAAACAATACTGAAATGAGTTCAAGGTTGGATAAACTTACCTTTACTGACAAAAGATGATGAAGAACGACGGTGGACGAAGGAGAACAAGAGGATAACACCTTCAAGACCTTCCCCGAAGCTTGATTAACATACTCTAATAGGATAACACTTGAAGTGGGAGGTTAGAATTGGTTCAAGGATGGTGGAGAGCAGTGTATATGAAAGAAGAATGATTTTTGGGACGGAAGAAATGAAAGGCAAAGTGTTCTTTTATAAACTCAGATTTCCCTTACGTACGTTATGCCTGACGGTTTACGTACGTAAGCGACTTTACGTACGTTATGGCAAAATATTAACGTACGTAAGGAACTCGTTGGACAATTCACACACATTGTTACGTGCGTAACGAAAGCGGGTTAACGTACGTAACACCTCGTTGACTTGCCTATCGCAATCACGCCGAAAGTTGGTCGGCATGCGTACTACTTGACGAAGATTCCTGTCCGAAGACCGAAGACCGAAGACCGATGTTACGTACGTAAGGGCCGATATTTAACGTACGTAATGATCCAGATATAGCGTACGTAATGACTCGGAGTGTAACGTACGTAAGGACCAGTTTTGTTTACTAAATTATTATCACATTAATTTCTTATGACACGACTCCCTCTCCATGTTGTCTGGAAATCTCTCGGGGAACAAGACGTTGGCCACCGTCATATTCGCACCGATAATTACCTAACGACATCAAGGTATGTCATTGGAAGTTCGTCAATCATCACACCATCACAATACACGAATAACAAATGCGAACAATACAGTACAACCATATTATACAAAATATGTTTTATTGTAATGGAGTATATTTATTTATCAAATAGAAGAAATGGACGTGAGCGCCCGAAGTGAAAAATCATGTAATACTGGTGGTATTACACCAACAAAGGATTCGTTTGGTTGTGGTTAGTGTGACTCCGTAGGTGCTACCTCATACTGAGCACACACTCCTACAAAAAACTGGATATCGGGTCTGCTAGCCATTAGGTACATGAGTTAGCCTATAAGCTTCCTGTAGAGTGATTGATCAACTGGCTTTCCACCTTCGTCAGCACTAATTTCCGTGGAAGTGCTTATGGGGGTGGACAAGGATTTGGGGTTGTTCATCCCAAATTTGTTGAGCTGCTCCTTGCTTTACATTTCCTAGTTGATGCATATTCCTGTAGGCAATTGCTTAATCTGCAATCCTAGAAAATAGCTAAGTTCTCCCATCATTCTCATTTCAAATTTACTTTTTATGAGATGAGAGAACCTTTGACATAAGAGGTTAGTTGAACGAAATATAATATCATCAACATATATTTGAACCATTAAAAGATCGTCACCTTCCTGTATCTTAAAGTGGTTCTTGTCCAATGAGCCTTTCTCAGATCCATTGTTGATTAGGTACAGGGACAGGGTTTCATACCAGGCTCTAGGTGCTTGCTTAAGTCCATACAGAGCTTTTCGTAGCCTGTATACTAGGTCTCGGCCTTCATTGTTGACAAACCCTGGTGGTTGTTCAACATAGACTTCTTCGACGAGATCTCCTTTCAGGAATGCACTCTTAACGTTCATTTGATATACTATAAAGTTCTTATGGGCGGCGAATGCTAAGAATATCTTGATGGCTTCTAGTCTGGCTACAGGGCAAACATTTCATCGTAGTCTATGCCTTCTTCCAATCTGTAGCCTTGAGCGACTAGATGTGATTTGTTTCTTATAACAAGTCTATTTTCATCCTTTTTGTTTCTAAATACCCATTTGGTTTTAATTACAGCTTGATGATCTGGTCTGGTACAAGGTACCATACATAGTTTCTTTTGGAACCATTTAGTTCTTCTTCCATCGAAGTTATCCAGTGCGAATTATTCAGAGCTTCATTGGTCGAGATAGGTTCGGATTGGTCTAAGAATACAACTAGAGTGCACAAAGCTAGTCTACTAAGTTCGGCTAGAGATTTCCATACAGGAAATGGAGATTTCTCAGAATCTGTCTCTTCTTGTGTACAGAGTACAGTTCCTTGTGTACTCGATATTCTTCTATGAGTGGTTACACCAGCATCGATATCTCCTATAATTAAGTCTTGGGGTGATCTCTTAGCCATCTCCTGTCAGGTTCTAATTCGGCATCCTGTGCTGTATCTTGTGGTGCTGGAGTCTCGGATTCAGCTTGTACAACATCAGCTTCGAGATCTTACAGCGGTAGGATTGATTTCTAAGTCCATGATAGGCTATATTGGAGTTTGTGGATCATCAGTGGAAAGTTTTTGGATGTTCTGGGTTATGCCTTCTACTCCTGTAGGGTCACAATGGGGTACATCGAATACTACATGGACAGATTCCTTATTGTCAGCTTCCTTTTGTTAAATATCCTGAAAGCTTTGCTGACAGAGGAATATCTTACGAGTATACCTTCATCAGACTTTTCATCAAAGGTCCTGAGTTGATCATTCCTGTTGTTTAGAATATAACACCTGCATTCAAAAATGTGAATGTACGCAATCATTGGAGTTTTATTATTCCATACCTCATATGCGGTTTTGTTGTGATGGTTGTTGATGATACAATAGTTTTATGTGTAGCATGTTGTATTTGTTGCTTCTCCCCAGAACCAATGCGGCAATTTGCTTGCAGCTAACATGATCCTTGTTGCTTCTTTGAGCGTCCTGTTCTTTCGCTTGGCAATGCCATTTTGTTGAGGAGTTCGGGTTGCAGAGTATTCGTGCTGTATTCCATTGTCCGAACAGTATTGCTCTATCAAGTGATTTATGAATTCAGTATCTCTGTCAGAATAAATGGACACGATACTCAACCCTTTATCATTCTATAGCTTCTTCAGGTGCTCTGCAAACTTCATGATTGTATCTTTCTTCTTGCTTAGAAAGATTGTCCAAGCATACCTGGAAAAATCGTCAACAATAACAAGACAGTATTTCTTACGTCCCATACTTATAGGGTCTACAGGGCCATAGAGGCCCATGTATATCAAATCCAGTACCCTGTGGATGGACAAGTATGACTTGCTTTTCAGGATGGTTTTGACTTGTTTGCCTTTCTGACAGGGTCTACAGACGCTGTCAATATAAAATGACACATCGGGCAAACCTATGACCATTCCCTGTCTAGCGAGTTTGTTGATTGTCTTGAAGTTAATATGAGACACCCTCTTGTACCATAGCCAGCTTTGGTCTTGAGTGCCTTTTGCAACAAGACATGGAGTAATAGAGATAATAGGCTTCCAGTCAGCAATGTCCATATTACCTGATCGACTTCCTGTGAGGATGACTTCCTTGGTCTTGATATCCTTCACCCTACAGTGATCTATATAGACTTTAACCGAGAACTGTTTGTCATAGAACTGACTAATACTAAGTAGATTGTACTGTGGGCCTTCAACATAGGCTACGTCAATGACTTTAAACTTTCCTACAAGCAGGATTCCCTTCCCTCCTATTCTTCCTTTGGATTTGTCACCGAACGTACCTTTGGACCACAACCTTCTACGTAATCTGACAGCTTGCTATTATCTCCTGTCATGTGCCGAGAACATCCGCTGTCAATGTACCAGATGTCTTTTTCCTTGGTATCCTGTAAGAAAAAAATTTAGGTAGATTTAGGCCCCCTTTGATTATTGGGTCCATGGATGTTAGTGCCTTTCGGTACCCAAACTTGCATGGCAGCAATTGGTTTGCTATATGTTACTTTTGGTCGAGTCTTGGGATATCTATGTGGGGTAGGCACGTAGTCGCTGTAACCTTGATTATTATGCTTGATTATTATGCATGAAAGGTATTAATCACAGCCTTCACTATACGAGGAGGGGCAGTTGTAACCTTTACGGGACCTGGGGTCTCTTCGGTTTTAGGAATGGGTTCCACTCCCATGACGAACATCGTACTATATTTTCCCATATGGGAGAACGAGTTATATCCTAAGCCACGTTTATCATGGGCATGTTGCCCAGTGCTTAGAATTTCTTCCATCCTTTTAGAATATTTTCAAATGATTTCAGGATGGTCTAGAATTCTTCTTCTTGCAAGTTGATGACTGCTTTCCATGAGTTTTTCATAGGTGACTTTGCTGTTTTTGAAATCAAAAGACATATTTCATAGTTGTTTTTAAGCAAGTCATTTCATCTTTCAGCTCCAAGTTTAAAATTTCAAGCTGTATATTTTCTCATTTGAGTGTCTCATGGGAGTTTTTAATGTTTTTAAATTCATTCGTCATGTTTTCAAAAGTACGCGATGCATTGATAGGAATAGTTGAATTTGAACTTACTTCATCATTGCTGTCATCATCATCCTGTGTTTCTTTGGCCATAATGCACATGTATGATTTATCCTCAATTTCATCACTGGAGGAGTCACTGTCCTTGATTTCCTGTAGGCACTCCTCTGTCTTGTTTGATGAGGGCGAAGCTTCTGATTCACCAATCAGGGTGTAACACCCCAAACTAGGTGGATATTACAGTGCCATGGACCCCCGACTGGGACCCACCATGCGAATGCAAATTAATGAATTACACAGCGCAAATGTAGTACCGAACCACATTACATCATCAATTACTCCGATGAGGAGTTTCAAGTACAACACACCCAGGAGATCCGAATAGATGTATATTTTATGTGGAGATGAAATATACAACACTGAATAAATGATAATCCAAACGGAAGTGCAGCGGAAAATACATAACAAGAATACATGAAAAAATAGATGGACTGGGGCCCCCTACTAGTATCACTGGGACTCCTCTCCATCAACATTCTCTTCCCGTGCCTTTACCTTGCCATGACCTGAAAACAATATTCCCCAACGGGGTCAGTTACACAGAACAACAAGCCTCAAGAGTTGAAGAAAATACAATAATCACATGAATGAATTAAGAAATTGAGTTGAATGATGGGCGTCATAGTACGCCCGAATGGAATGTGCAAGTGCACAAGTAGCCGAGTGTCCGGAGTCCCGCATATACACCCGCAACTGCCTAATTAGTCTCACGGAGGCACGTTACCGTGTGCACAATCCAATGTGTCCGGAGTCCCGCATAAACACATGACCATCGTGTGCCCGACTAAAAATTCCACACATCCACCACTCGAAAATGTAATACAATACCGGAAGGTCACAAGAACAAAAGCGAACGAGATGAGGAATAATGAATAAAAATTACGTCAAGGATCAAGAATGACTTACCGAGATGGGACAATGGTGCAATGAGTGATAACTTCAAATGAAATGATTGGAACCGTCATTCCTCGTGAATTAAATGATCAGCTGGATAATTACAAGTCTCAACATGATTGATATATTATGAATGAAATATATGTATGCATGAACAACAATGAAAGGAATGAGTATCCTTTTAACCGAGTAAGAATTAGCTGACACAAATACCGGTGAAGAAAGTCCTTCCGCGAACAAACGTCCTAAGTGGAAAATACCAGTCGCTCGAACAACAATGAATAACATAATTACCAACAAACGCTCAATATACGTATCAAGCACGATTATAACCAACTTAAAAGTCATTACAACAATAACCAAACTCATTGGGGCATTCTAACGGATACGTTGCAAACATTCTCCCGTTGATTACAACTAACCCCCAATTATATCGAAAACCAACTTCCAAAAGTAAATCAATCCAACAAAACTTCATTAATAGCATCAATGATCCAATAGGAAACCACAACTCAAGGTTACTACAACATCAATCGGAAACCCCAAAATAACCAAAGTGAAACACCAAGGGTTCTTGAATAATTCCCAAAATATTCATCAAATCCGAAATATACACCAATAAATCCATAGTAATATATGTATCCAAGGTAGATAATCCATATCTAACATATTCCAACATAATAGCAAGCTAACACGAAGAGATTGGAAGGAAAACACTCAAATCTCGAAATTCTAGATTCAAGAAATGTTTACCTTGATTTGGTGTGTTGGAGAGGATTAGATGATGGCTAATCCGAACTAGAAGCTTGAAATGATGATAGTTGAATGCAGCTCGAAATACACTTCACGAAATGCCCAAAATCGCCCAAAACCGACGGGAGGAGGAAGAAATATGATGAAATGACGAAATGGGGCTAAACTGTCCAATATATAGTAAACCTAGTTTAGCGCGCGCTTGCTTATGTGCTTAGCGTGCGCTAGCGGGTTTATCGGGTAGTCCAGTACCCGCTGCCTGCATCGTTAGCGTGCGCTACATACCTTGGTAGCGTGCGCTAACGTCTTCTTATTAGCGTGCGTTAACCTTGTGTTAGCGCGCGCTACCTCATGGTTGATGTCTAGAATACCGGAGTCCAGAACCTACTGTCCTCTGGTCTGATTGAGCCTTAGCGCACGCTACCTCATGCTTTAGCGTGAGTTACCAAACTAAACCTTGCGTATGCTATACACACTCTTAGTGCGCGCTACGAATTATTCCACCTTAGTCCAGTACCCACTGGACTGTGTGTTCCAATACGCTAGCGCGCGTTGATGGATTCCGTTAGCGTGCGCTACAAACACTATTAGCGTACGTTATACTCCAATTGTAGCATGCGTTATGAATCTCACTAGTCCAGTCCAGTGCCTTCTGGACTGTCTGCCTGAACCACACTAGCGTGCGCTAATGCCGTGAGGTTGCGTGCGCTACCCGTACTCAATTAGCCCGTGCTAAAGAGAGTACGTAGCGTGCGCTACTCCTCACACACAACCCACTACAAAGATGACAAATATGATATTCTCGGCCTGATCCTCTAACCAGGTTGAATGACGAATAATAACTGATACACGATACAAATTACTCCGAACGGTGAATACAATGAATGAATATGTTTGATGAATGACTAATACTGAGTGAAGTTACTGAGTGACAATATGCTGAATGACAATTAATGAAATTACAACCGTGTGCTACACTTGGCTCATATTTTATCATCGTTTTTATGTTGCTTAGCTTCTGGAAACTTTTGCACTTTTAGATGAGGACACTTATTTGCATAATGTCATGGCTTCCTACAGTTATAGCATAGGTTAGAATCACCAGATGAAGGGGATTCAGAGCTTACCTTGTTAAATGGATTGGGCCTGTATGGAGTCTTTCCAGAGTGTTTGATGAACTTCTTGGACTTGTGCATGAGTAAGGCCATTTCATCTTGCGATAGGATGTCATCATTGCTGTCTACTGCTTTGTGTGCCGTCTTGGATGTGTTGGGTGCAGAACTATGTCTCCTATCAGATGTAACAGTCAGTGCTGTAGTTTTGGCAGTCGACTCTTCAGATTTCTCTCTCCTGTCTATGCCATATTCAAATGACTTTAGGTCAAAAAAGATATCAAAAGTAGAAATATCGTTTAACTTATAGGACACACGCATAGCTGTGATTTTTATAACCCATCGGGCATGGAGTGATCTAAATATTTTCAAATTGTTCTCCTTTTGGGTATACACTTTACCCAATTATTCAAGTTCACTGACAATGCCAGTAAATAGGAGGTCAAGCTCCTCAAACATTTCTGTAGGTTTCATTTCAAAAGACTCAAACTACTGAGTAAGTTTTAAATTTTTTTCTTTTTAAGAGCTCAGTACTCCCACAAATAAGCTTGATTTTCTCCCAGATTTTTTTGGCTGTCTGACAGCTCTTTACCTTGGAGAATGTGCATTTGTCGAGAGTAACAAATAGCACGATCATGACGATGTTGTCCAGGTTATATTACTTGCACTCACCAGTCGTCCATTGATCGTGCTCCTTATCGAGCATCTCAGCATAGGGTTGCCCTTCCATTCTTGGGGATGTCTTGACCTTCATAATCTTGATAGGTCCTTCCTGGATGACATAGATAATATCTTCATGCATGGCTGCAAGATGGGCTTCCATCCTAATTCTCCAGTCATCAAGTTCGTTAATGAATATAGGAACTTTATTTATCATAGAGGAATCCATCTTATACATATGATAAATGAGGAAAGTATAAAACAATGTCTTCAAAAGCTGGTGATTTTTGGATCTGTTTCAGTTAAAAATCGACTCATTTTTTTAGAATCAACCGCTCTGAAACTACTGTTGGCCACAGAGTATACTGTAAACAGCTTAGAAAGTTAAAATACAATAAGCTGTATGTTTTTAGAAGTTAATTTACATAGCAGATGTCTGATAGTGAGTTGCTGTAATTACATCAACTACATACTCTCCTGTTTGATTGATGCATACAAGGTTTTCACAATGTATACTTTGAATCACAGTTATAAATGAAAACTGTAAGGACGAAAAGTAAATAACACATAGATATAAGTGGTTCGAGGTAAACCCCTCTACATCCACTAGTCCTCTACACAGGAGTAAAACGTTTATTAAAATCACTACGTACACAACTACGTGACTTTAACTAAACCTGTCTCTGTATCGTTCACACAGATTGATACAGGGACGACAGTGCTCGCCGTTCACACAGATTGGCTTTAACTCTTTTGACTTGCTTCTTCTTACACAGATCGAAGCTTAGTCTTCAATGCTATTCTTCCCACACAGGTCAGAACTAGCAAGGACTTAGTCCACACAGGGGTAAGGTTGATCTCAACGGTAAAGATGGTAGAATAAGTTCAAACAGCAGCTATATGCTTTGACAAGCGATTGATGTATGCTGTGCTGTTTGCATTGAGGACTTACATATTTATTCGCTTAGATACTGTTGTATACTCAGAAAATATACTGCTCTTTCTTAGCTTGATTTTCAGAGCTATTTGTCAGATGTATGCGCGAGATTTAGTAAGTGAAGTAAGCAATGTCCTCTTGCTTGGGGCTATTTATAACCTTAGAAGTAGACCCATTATAAATATAGTCGTTGGCCGGTTGGTGAGATTTAGACGTCTCTGATTGGCGGCTGTAGAATATTTGAATTAAATGGTAATTCACATTTAATACTTCAGACATTCTTTTTGACTTTGCATTAAATACTCTTCAGCGCGTTCAAAATATTCTCTTTCGGCCGCATTAAATGATGTCCTATAAGAAATAAATACTGCTTTAACCGTGAATACATTATGAATAAACAAAGTTTATTTCACAATGGTTTAAAGCTTTTCTTCAGTCTTGTTAGATGAGTTTTACTTTTCCTAGGTAAAACTCCTACTGCCAAACTGTTGTATCCAACACTCTTAAACTTCTGTTGTATGAAGATGTAGGCTCTATATGATTGAACTCTGTAGGATGATCTCTTGTTGTATGGATGGTATGTATGGAGTTTCCTAATAACTCCCATACTTAGCGAAATTCTGACTTTGAAGACTTCTTTGTTTTGTGATGGCGATTATCAAAACAGACTGTATTTATCCCAACATAACCATCCGAATCAGATGAGAATTTTCAAATAGACAAGAGACCCCAAAATCCAAACCATAATGTCGTCCTCAAACAGCTAGGAGAGCCCTCTGATCCAAAATTGCTAATCCCCACTCTCCCTGTACTGAAGCTAGAATCGAGCTACTTCAGCAAATCGGTCGCCAAACCATATTCTTACAGGATGCTCTTAAAATCCTGTATTATGTTAGCAAAGAACTCGACTGGATGAGAGAAACTGCACCTGATGAGCTCCCCAAGCTGCAAAGAGCAGTGCAGGATGCTGAAGAAGCACTCCACCTCATGTCGAATGCCTTATGACAGGCACTAAACCAGCTTAAATAGCATAAGGAGAGAATCCTGAAGCAAGAGCAAGAAAAGTTGCAAGTTTTGGACGATCGCCTCCCTCGAGTACACTAGATACAATCTTATTGCTCATGTTCATAAAATTGACGACCTGACAGTAGTGCTCGCTAGTCTGGTGGACTCGGTGAAAGATCTTAATGACAACCAGGCTGAATTAATGGATAATCTTCAGGATATTCATGGTGAAGTCACTAAGCTTGATAATACCAAAAGGGGGAAGAAGCTCGTGAGGCTGGAAGGAGATGGAGGATGGAGAAGAAAAAAGAGATGGAAGCCATACTGGATTACAGTGTTTGTGCAGCTATCAGAAGACTGGCCGGACCCAGGCTAGCTCAAGCAGCAAGAGAATAAAGGGTAACTAGTTCTTGTCCTGTTAGAAATGTGCCCTCGAATACTACTCAGAGGATGAGAGAGTGAGAGCATTGTATTGTAATTATGAACATTTATTAAATAAGACATTTATTATTACTATATTATTGTATGTCACTGGCATCGTGATTTAGTATATAGAATAATAGTCTTTGAATCCAAGGGTAAACATTCCATTTCTTATAGAGATAAGGAAATAGGCACGGGAAGTATTTAGGGCTCGAATGCTTAATTGGTTCGCAAGTCGATAAAACTTAACTGGGCAGTAAGTTTAGACAAGGCTTGTCTAACGTGTACTCTAACATGTAGAGTGCATGTATTCACTAAGGATTAGTGGTAGCACATGTTATAGGTATGCTAATGAGATTAGTATACTTGAACACAACTCACCTCGATTTGGTCACATGGATATCACTCGGGGATTGTCAATGACTGAACCGAAAGATTGTGATAAGTATACGTGGACCTTTGACTTGAGGTTTCAGTAGGATATGTGCTTGTGACATTAAGTTAGTCATTAGAGTAGTTCGATCCAATCATCGATTGGTGGGGTCAACCTCGAAATACATCTTAGTGGGCAAGTAGCAGTCTTTACTGAATACCAAGATAAGATTCTTTCTCCTATTAGTGAGCAGGTAAATGTCCTATGCGGTTAGTGGCAAATGAGATCATAATTTATTGTCCAAAGTAGTTAGAGCTAGTTGTATTTGATACATGAGAGATCAGTGATCTCGGTTTGCATCAACAATTGCATAGAGTCAAGTTACAATAGGGTTTGACTTTACCATGACCCTAATACTTGACCGCGACATATGGTTGAAGGGTTTATACATATTCAGTAGTCATGATATAATGGTTTTGGAATGATACGATCATTTCCTTCTTAGTTTGAATATGGTACGGAGCACTAGACTAGCTAACTCTAAGTCTAAGACGGTTTTATTGGAGTATGAGGGTCATCAATGGAAATTGTTCGGATATTTTGGGTTAAGTCTTCTACTCCTGTAGGATCAAAATGAGGTTCATCGAATACTACATGGACATATTCCTCGATTATCAGCTTCTTTTTGTTAAAGATTCCAAAAGCTTTACTGAGAGAGGAGTATCCTATGAATATCCCTTCGTCTGACTTCTCATCAAAGGTCTTGAGTTGATCTTTCCCATTATTCAGAACGTAACACCAGCATCCAAAGATGTGAAAATATGAAACTAATGGATTTTTATTATTCCATACCTCATAGGCAGTTTTGTTGTGATGCTTGTTGATGATACATCGATCTTGTGTGTAGCACGCTGTATTTGTTGCTTCGCCCCACCGCTACGACAACTTGCTTGTGGCGATCATGGTTCTTGTAGCTTCCTTGAGCGTCCTATTCTTTCGCTCGACAACACCATTTTGTTGAGGAGTCCGGTCTGCTGAGTATTCGTGCTGTATTCCGTTGCCCGAACAGTATTGCTCTATAAAGCGATTTGTGAATTCAGTACCTCTGTCGGAATGAATGAACACGATACTCAACCCTTTCTCATTCTGAAGCTTTCTCAGGTTCTCTGGCAACTTTGTTGTAGTTTCTTTCTTCTTGCTTATAAATATTGTCCAAGCGTACCTGGGATAATCGTCAACAATAACGAGACAATATTTCTTACCTCCCAAACTTACAAGGTCTACTGGGCCGTAGAGGTCCATGTGTAGCATATCCATAACCCTGTGGGTGGACAAGTATGATTTGCTTTTTAGGATGGTTTTGGCTTGTTTGCCTTTCTGACAGGGTCCACAGACATTGTCTTTATGGAATGACACATCGGGCAAGCCTCTAACAATTCCCTATCTGGCGAGTTTGTTGATTGTCTTGAAGTTGATGTGAGATATCCTCTTGTGCCCTAGCCAATTTTGACTGCAGTGCCTTTGGCAACAAAACATGGAGTAATGGAGCTCGTAAGCTTCTAGTCAGCAATATACATATTACCTGACATGCTTCCTGTGAGAATAACTTCTTTGGTTTTTATGTCCTTCACTCTACAGTGGTCTATATAGAAGTTCACCGAGAACTGTTTGTCACATAATTGGATAATACTAAGTAGATTGTACTGTAGGTCTTCAACATAGGCTACGTCAGTGACTTTGAACTTTCTTACAAACAGGGTTCCCTTCCCTCTTGTTCTTCGTTTGGACTTATCACTGAAGCGCACCTTTGGACCACGACCTTCTATATAATCTGAAAGCTTGCTGATATCTACTGTCATGTGCCTAGAACATCCGTTGTCAAAGTACCAGATGTCTTTCTCCTTGATATCATGTAAGCACAGAATTTAAGTAGATTTAGGTCCCCTTTGATTGTTGGGTCCATGTATGTTAGTGCCTTTGGGTACCCCATATTTGCCTAACATTAATTGGTTTACTGTAGTTTACTTTTGGTCCAGTTTTTTGATGTCTACATGGGGTAGGCATGTGCCGCTGTAACGTTGATTATTATGCATGTAAAATCTAAGGTTATTATTATTATTCCAGTACGATTGCCATCTTGTATATGGAGCCACTTTCTTAGACCTTACACCTTTCCTTCTGGGTCTCCAGTTGGATTCCCAGAGCTGTTGATGATACTGCACGGTGACCTGCTTTCTAGATGGATAACGGGGATCTTGTATCCAATATCTAGACGCACTATACTGTTGAATGTACTGTGGTGTTTGCCTTTAATACTCAGATACATCCTTCTTTATGAACAGCTGTTGGCGCTTTTGATATGCTCGGGGAGCATGCTGTTGATCACGCCTTACAGGTCTGAGGGGCTGAGGTTTCCGCTGTCTGTGATATGACCTTGGTGGCGGAATCGCAGCCTCCGCTGTACGAGGGGCAGCTGTATACTTTACAGGGCTCGGAATTTCTTCAGGTACTAGAATGGGTTGCACACTCCTGACAAATACCGTACTAGTTTTTCCCTTATTGGAGAGTGAGTTATATTCTATGCCTCTTTTATCATGAGCATTCTACCCAGTGCTTAGAATTTCTTCCATCCGTTTAGATGATTTCTCAAATGATTTCAGGATGGGCTCTAATTCTCCTTCTCATTTCTCGAGAGTCTTTTCGTAATTATTTTTCCGCAAGTCATTTTCATGTTTTAGCTCTAAGTTTGAAATTTGGAGCTGTATGTTTTCTCGTTTTAAATTCTCATGGGCCTTTTGAATGGTTTTGAATTCATTCATCATGTTTTCAAAAGTATGCAATGCATTTGCGGTAGTAATTGAATTTGAGCTTAGTTCGTCATCGCTATTCTCATCGTCCTGTATTTCTTTGGCCATAAAGCATATATATGCTTTATCTTTGATCTTATCATCGGATGAGTCACTGTCAGTGACAGCCTGAAGGCACTCCTCGGTTTTTTTGGATGCAAGTGCGGCTTCTGATTCACCAATCAGGGCATTAAGCTTATTTTTCCAGATACTTCTTCTTTCATCCTTTTCTTGTTGCTCAGCTTCTAGCAACTTTTGCACTTTTGGATGTGGACACTTATTTGTATAATGTCTGGGTTTCCTACAGTTATAGCATAAATTAGAATCACCGGATGAGGGAGTTTCTGAACTTACCTTATGAAAAGTCTTGGGCCTGTATGGAATCTTTCCAAAGTGTTTGATGAACTTTTTGAATTTGTGCATGAGCAGTGCCATTTCATCTTGTGACAGGATGTCATCATCAGTGTTTGCAGTCTTGTGTGAGGATTTGGATGTGCTGGGTGCAGAGCTGTGTCTCCTGTCAGATACAGCGGCCAGTGCTGTAGTCTTCGCAGGCGACTCTTCGGCCTTTTCTCTCCTGTCAATATCATACTCAAATACCTTGAGGTCAGAGAAGAGGTCAAAAGTAGAAATATAATTAAGATTACAGGATACACGCATAGCTGTAGTCTTAATGTCCTATTAGGCAGGGAGTGATGTAATGATTTTTAAATTTTTCTCCTTTTGGGTATACACTTTACCCAATGCTTCAAGTTCACCGACAATTCCAGTGAATCTGAGGTCAAGCTCCTCAAGTATTTCGGAAGATTTCATTTCAAAATATTCAAATTGCTGGGTAAGTTTGGAAATTTTATTTTCTTTAGAGAGCTTAGTACCCTCACAAATCAGCTTGAGTTTCTCCCAGATTTCCTTAACAGTCTTACAGCTCTTTACCTTTGAGAATGTGCCTTTGTCGAGAGTCACAAATAGCACATTCTTAGATACATTATCGAGGTTCGCATGATTGCGATCATCTACTGTCCATTTCTCACGCTTCTTCTCGAGCATTTCCACATAAGGTTGTCTTTCTATCCTTGCGGTAGAATTAACATTCATTATCTTTATTGGACCTTCGTGGATGACGAATATCATCTCTTCATGCATGGCTACAAGATGAGCCTCTATCCGAATTCTCCAGTCATCAAACTCATTAATAGAGAACATATGAACCTTATTTATCATAGAGGTATCCATTTGAGAAATATTCAAAATGATGAAAATGTGATATGACTTTCAAAAACTAGTGATTTGTGGATCTGACTCAGTTAAAAATCAACTGATTCTTTTTAGAATCACCTGCTCCGATACCATTGTTGGCCACTAAGTATATAGTAAACAGCTTTATAATATAGACATATAGTAAGCTATATGATTTTCGTAGTTAGTTTGCGGAGCGGAGGTTTGTTGTGTGAGTTGCTGTAAATACAGCAACTATGTGTTCTCTTGTTTGCTTGGTGCGTACAGGGTTTTACAATGTATACTATCAAATCACATTAAAATGAAAACATTAAATACAGAAGGTAAATAACACACAGTTTAAGGTGGTTCGAGGTAAACTCCTCTACGTCAACTGGTCCTCCACACAGGAGTAAAGAGTTTATACGTACACAACTACGTGACTTTAACTAAACCTGTCTCTATAACGTTCACACAGATCGATACAGGGCCTGCAACTTTGGGTTGTTCACACAGATTGGCTTGAGCTCTTTTCCGACTCACTTCTTCTGACACATATCGAAGCATCGTCTTCAATGCTATTCTTCCCACACAGGTCGGAATACGCAAGGATCCTTAGTCCACATAGGGTCAATGATAATCTCAATGGTAAGGGTAGTACACTTATCAAACAACAGCTTTATCACTGATGAACAATCATTGTATGTTGTGCTGTTTGTGTTGAGGACCTGTATATTTCTTCGTTTGAATACTGCCGTATGCTCACGAAATATACTTCTTTGTAATCGCTATAATATCAGAGTGATATGTCAGAGCTTTCGCGATTATGAATAGCTTGTGTATTGATTCCTCTAGCTTGGGGGTATTTATAACCTTGGAAATATATCCGTTATAACTGAAGCCGTTGCTAGTTGGTGAGATGTTGACGTCTGATTCTTGATTGGCGGCTGCTGGATGTTTGAATTAAAGCAGATCGCAGTTTATGCTTCAGACATCCTTTCTGTCTTTGCATTAAATGCTCTTCAGAGCATTCAGACTTGTCTCTCTCCAGCTACATTAAATGCTATCTTATCAACAATAAATGCTGCTTTAACCGTGAATACTTTATGAATTAACAATGTTTATCTCACAACGGTTTAAAGACTTTTTATATTCAGTCCTGTTGGATGTGTTTTACATTTCCTAAGTAAAACACTTTCAGCCTGTATGGTGTATCCAACATATTACGTCTCTTTGCTATATGAGGAAGGCTCTGTCGGATGGACTATTGAAGATATCTTTGGTGTATGTTTGAGCTGTATGAAGAATTTAAACAGTTTCCATACTTGACATTATTTGACTTCTTTGAGACTACTTGTTGTATATTGGCAATTATCAAAACAGGAATGTTTATCCCAACATGGGGCTCATGGCATTAGGATTGCTAGTGAAGAGTGTCCAGTAGGCATCGATTAAGTCATCCCAAAGGTTTCTAGTTCCTCGAGGGTGAGGCCATCAGACGGGAGTTTGTACAGTTTCTAAATAACTCCCTGGTGATTAACATCTCCCTGTTCTGTAAAGTGGTCACAATGCTCGTCAACATGGAGCCTTTTCTGTCCGATTCAAACTTGAACTCAATGTTGAAACAAAACTCATCAACAATTAATTCATCATAGTGTTTTGTTGGTTCCAATCATATCCAACCTCTAATGCCTCACACATGCAATCACCGTGTCCATTCCAGTCATGTCCTATGACTCTAATATGATCCTCCCCTACAGAACTGATCTGACAAAGATCCCCACGTGAATCACATAGTCATTCTTGTTCAAGGATTGGGATAATGTTTGAGAAGATACCATAGAAAAGTTTTAAGAAAGGAAATGAAAAGTACGTAGAAAATCGTAATTATGTACGTTATATGTTGCAGGCTCGTACTATTGTAACAAAGTAATAAAGAGTCTTTAGGTCAGCATAATTGGCCTTTTATAGTTTGCTGGAGGTCTAGGTTACAGAAAGTAATGGAAACGAGATTTGTAAATGTATCACTTATTAACGGCTTGACAGTGAAAAGACTGAAATCAACCTAATGGTCAAATCTAAGGGATGGAAACGGTATTTGAACGAACGTTCAGGATGGATCCGGACATAACTGGTATGCCTTATCCATTAATTTTGAAATTAATGCGGGTCCCACCTTTGACACATTACAGCCTCCATTATCGCACGTTTTAGGCAGTTTTGAATAATTTGAAATTGAAGTCCATATGTCGTTTCAATATTACATATGAAATCATTTTAAATTCATACAGAGCACGTGGACGAAATACGATCTGAAAAAGTAAAGTGTATAGAATTGGATATAATCAAAATATTAATTAAATCCTATAATATATTTCCTGCACCCGTAAAATTACAGCGTTTCACCTTAATTGATACATACAAGATTTAATTCTTACAACATTTGATAATTAATGTTATATATTAAGTGTCCTACAGTTTTCCCCCTTGATTAATGCACACTACAGTTGTAGGAAGGGAACAGTACCCACTTCTCCCTACAATAAATATATGACTTGTAGGTCTATATGTATAGTTAACAAGCATAGACACTATACATCATTCGCCCTCAATTGATAAGTACTATTTAAATACTTGTAAGGGTTTAATCGAGTTGTAACATTCCCAATTCCTGGCGGAGCATACAGAACCTCGTGCTCAGAAGCTTCGTAAAGATGTAGATGATCTGGATCTATGGACTTTCTCAATCCAAGAATCCTTGTCCTCCACATAATTTGGAATGAAATGATGTTTCATGTCTATATGCTTGGTCCTTGAGTGCAATACAGAATTATGCGTGATTTCGATTGCACTAGTGTTGTCACACATGATGGAAGTCTCTTTAGCCTCGATGTTATAGTCTTGTAGCTGTTGCTTCATCCAAATGATCTGCATACGGAAGCTTCCAGCATCATAATATTCTGACTAATCTATAGAAAGTGAGTTAGCTAATTGCTTCTTATTGAACCACGACACACGTCTTGGTCCAAGGAAGTGACAAGTTCCAATTTTACTCTTCCTATACAGCTTGCAGCCTCTGAGACCCGAGTCGCTGTAGCCTACCAATTAGAATCATCCTTCCTTAGGATACCACAATCCTACACTGATTGTTCCTTTAATGTACTTATGGATTCGTTTGGCTATGGTGAAATGTGACTCTTTAGGTGCAACCTAATATCGTGCACACACTTCTACAACAAGTACGATATCAGGCCCACTAGTTGTACAAGAGTGAGCTTATAAGCTTCATGTAGAGTGATTAGTCTATTGGTTTTCCAGTTTTGTCAGCAATTATCTGTGTGGAAGTTCTCATGGGGTTGATGAATACTTTGAGGTGCTCATCCTGAATTTGTTGAGCAACTCATTGTTGTATTTTTCCTCGTTGATGAAGATACCTATAGGCAATTATTTGACCTGCAACCCTAAGAAATAACTAAAAAATAACTAATTTCTCCCATCATACTCATTTCAAATTTACTTGGCATGAGATGAGAGAACTTCTTACACAGATCTTGGTTAGTAGAACCAAACTATGTCAGCATGTTGGCCAAAGAAGAAGATGATGATGACCGTGATGATGAGGTAAGTTCAACCTCCTCTAATGTTAATCATCATACTAATGCATCTCATGCATTTTAGAAAATGATGAATGAGTTTGAGACCATTCAACAAGACCATGAGAATTTAAAACAAGAAAACCTAACTCTCACTTTCTAACTTAGAGCTGAGAGATGAAAACGACTTGCTGAAAATAAATTTCAAAAACACGTATTAGATTGTGAAAATAACAAGGTCGATCATGAAAGACTCATGGAGTGAAATCGCCAACTTACTGCTGAAGTGAATGAGGTAAAAACTCAATATCAGGGCAATACAAACGACTATGCCCTGTTAGAAGCTAATATACAGCTTCTTGAGAAGCGATAAGGAGAACTCGAGATGAATATAAAGTCATTTGAGAAATCCCCCATAAGAATGGAAGATATTATGAGTATAAGCCAACACGTTCATGATAAGCATGGCCTAGGATACAACTCGTTCTCAAACTCAAATGAAAAAAATCCAACACTATATTTGTAAAAGGGGTTGAACCTAATCCTATCCCCAAGACCGAGGAGATTCTAAGATCAGTTCATATAGAAAAGGGCAAAGCTACAACTGTGCCCTCAGTACCGCGAACAAAGGCTTCCATTCCACCACCTGACACTTATCATAAGCAGCGGAAAGCACAACCCTACGGACCTGTGAATAAACAAAGTGGTGCCCAACGTTAACAATATGCTCCTCCTTCATATCAACAGTATCGCAAACATATCAAGAGGAATGTTGTATCTCGACAAAAGTGGAATAATCAGTTAGGGAATACAGTACCTCAATTCTGGGTGCAGGAACCCAGATGCCTCTCTTGCAAGCAATCTGCCACTCAATTATATTAACAACAGCTCTGTGAATCCAACTCGAGACTCATGAGGCAATCAAGAAGGCATATATAAATGGTTCCCCCATAGACAACAACCTTATAAGAACCATAACTCTCATTTTTACATGCACAATTATCATCCATACAGTGAATACGTGCCTGCCCCACGTAGACCTTGCAACAAAGGCATAGAAGTCCAATAGTAAACCAATTACTGTGAGGCAAGTCTGGGTACCTAAAGTCACAACTAACAAAGGACCCACCAAACAATAGATAAATAAATTTAATTTACTTGTGTAGGGGATATCAAGAAGGAAGACATCTGGTACTTCGACATTGGATGTTTTCGGCACATGACAGAAGATACCAACACGTTAATCGATTATGTAGAAGAACGTGGTCCAAAAGTATGATTCGGTGACAAATCCAAATGATGAATGTTGTGCGGCGATTAATATGCCTCGATGGCAATCGGTATAATGGTCTGAGAGCCAAACCATAAAAGACATACGCTGGGCGATCGTCTTTTGGTATCTGGCGATCGTCCTTGATATCCGACCATAGACGATCGTCTCGTGCCACGTATGAATCCAACATCCGTCAAAGTCCTCGAAGACCGAATCTCGGACGTGGACCCACTTGCAGATCCACAAAAGGTGCCGCAAGATAAGGCCTTTGACCCCAGCCTATCATCAGCCTGTCACCTAACGACACGCCCGCCGAAAGGTGCAAGGTGGGTCCTCCCTAGACAGCGACTCAGGACGCGTGCAGGCTTCCCATTGGCTCACACAGCTGGCTGCTAGCAGCAGCCTCGAACTTTAAGGAAACAGCCCCACGTTATAGGACGATCGCCCGTATTATTCTAATATAGAATATGGCGGTTGCCCGCGATCGCCGAAGAGGTCCCAGCAACCTTGTCTCCTATAAATAGGAGGCGTACAACAGTGGCCTAGAATTATCGTGAATACAGTGAAAAACACACAGAGAGAGGATAAAAACTCATCTGGCAATTACTTACACATTCATAGTGATATTCATACACACTTACAGAACATCAAAAGCAAGAACTCACAGAGCTTCATATCTGGTTCTTCCGGCAATCTACACGCTCTACAGCTTAGATAACTAGAAGTCTTTACACTCATTGTAATAAATTCTAACATTAATATTTGTACTCCACAGTATACATATTAATAAAATCTCGCGAGAGCATTCCAGCCCGGGATTAACAACCCCGGTAAATCTTGTGTTATTTATTTTCCCACGGAAGTGTTCTCGCATTTGTTTGTTACTCGACCATTCCAGCAATATCATCTCCGGATAAAATTTTTGGTAACAACAATTGGCGCTAGAAGGAGGGCATCTAACCTTCATTTTTATTCCGATCGTCTCGAAGAACACTCACTGTTCTCCGGACATATACTTGAAGAAACACTCACTATTCTTCAAAGAAAAGCCTTCAGAAACATGACATCTGCCACGACTTCCAAAAGATCCACCCTGCTGTTTGCCGGAAATCTCATTCCGGCCCAGACCGAATCCCAGCCTACGGCGGAAGGTGGCCGCGGCGACGCTAGGCTCTCACTCCCGCCCCCGAGGGATGGTCCTAGCCTCTCACCCGATCAGTTCCAGACTGCGGAACAGATTGAGGAGGCTATAGCCATCCTCAGGGAGCGACGGAGGGCATGCGACTCGCCCACCATTACTCCGTCGACCATCCGCCGAGCAGGCAAGAGGAAGCTCAAGGGGATATATGTTGAGAAATCAACAGAAAGCCCCGGGCCGCAAGAAAAGGCTCTCGTAAGGCGGGATGATTCCGTCTTCAGCCGCCTACGGAGAGATCCCTCATGGCGAGCCGGGCACTCGGGCCCTAGTCGGGAGACATCGGAGTCCGAATCCATTACCAGGAGTTCGGCATATCCATCTCCCAGGAGACAAACCGGCCATCTGGCCCCCACTCGCCTGAGGACTGAGCCTGTTGGCGGAGAACTCATCATCCACCATGGGTCCATGGGATCAGTGCATGATCGCCTTGGCTCGCGCTCCGGGATCCAATCAGCGAGCATTCAGGCTACGGCGATGGCCGCCATGCAGCGCCAGCTCGACGAAATGAAGGCGCTCCTAGAAATTGGGGCAGGCGCCAGGAGATCGATCGCTGGACCAAGTGAGACACTCGCGGTCCAGATCGAACTAGCCCCAGTTCAACCAAAGATCGCTCCCCCACAAACACCTCTATATGAGGGGAGATCGGATCCGGAGACCCATTTGAGCAAATTCCGAATTTACATGACCGGATGCGGAGCATCAGACACGACGAAATGTCGAATGTTCCCATTAACTCTTGGCGACCTCGCCCACAGGTGGTACATCTCACTACCACCTCGCTCAATCAATTGCTTTGAGAAGCTGGCGAACGACTTCACGTCGTACTTTGCCGCCAAAGTTGCTCGGCCAGAAGGTCCCCACCGCATGATGAAAATCAGGCAGGGGAAGAACGAGCCCGATGAAGATTACATCGACCGGGTGGACAAAATATTCCTCACCAGCGAGCCCATTAGCGACGAGCTCGCTCTCTACTCAGTCCTGGGGGGATTCTACGGCCACTCACCCATGTTCAGGCACCTCACAAAGGACATCCCCCCGACGTACTGGGTCTTCCGCGTCAGGGCCGCTGATTTCCTGGCCAGGCAGAGGATGCTAACCCTATGTTTAGGCGAGGGATCTGCCGGAGAAGGGAAGGCGCCATCCCACATCCAGAAGAACGCGGTCGCCAAACCTAGAAAGGCGTTCGCATAGCCGCCTGGTGAGTTCAAAGCCTTCGAGGATGTGTAGTTTCACCTCCTCCGCAACCTCAACTTGTCTCCGGCCCACATCTTTAATGCGATCAAGGGGCGCAAATGGCTTAATAAACCAAAGCCGATAAGGGACCACGGTCATTTAGACCGCAACAAGTTTTGTGCTTACCACAAGAGTCCCGGCCACAACACCAGCCAATGCCGCGACCTCCTCAGACAACTCTGGCGACTGTTTGAGGAAGGCAAATTGGAGAACTTGGTCACCAAGCCAGAACCTCGGACAGAGAGGACCGGAGGGCGCGAGCACCGACAAAATGACGGGATCCATCCCAATCCGGTCGCCAGGATCGAGCAAAACGAGCCGGAATATTCCAACGAATCTATACCTCCGATCAATCCTGGCGGCCGGATCAATATGCTCCAGGCAGGAGGTGGAAACCTCGGGGGCCTTTGCCCGGTTTCCACCATGTCGAACAGAAAGCGAAAGGCCGAACTGAGGGCGTTCGTCGGGGTCCATGTCGTGGTACCCCTCGAGCCGACCATCTCCAAAGACGCGCTCATCACTTTCTCCAAGAAAGACAGGGAGGGAGTGCAGTGCCCCAAAGAGGACACATTGGTGATCTCTGCTTGTATCCTTGGAAAAATGGTCGATCGCGTGCTGGTTGACAATGGGAGCTTCTGCAATATTATATTCAAATCCGCCCTGGACCAGCTTGTCAACCTGACCAAGTTCATCAAGCCGTTCGACACCGTGCTTCAAGGGCTCGGCGACAGCACAGTCCAAGCCTATGGGAGGATCAAGCTCTCTGTCGAGCTAATGTGCTACTACGATCCCAAGGTTAGGATTACTAGGAACCTAAATTTTGTAATCATAGATAGGCCCAGCATCTATAATGGGTTCCTAGGTCATCCATTTCTAGAAACCTTTGAGGCGGTCGCCTCTTCTTTCTTTTACTGTATCAAATTCCCCACTGCCGATGGGACGGTCGGTACTGTAAAAAGGAGATCAGCTAATGGCAAAGAAATGTTTGAATTACTCCTGTGTCGCAACTTCTTTCAATACTTCCCATGCTATTTGTAACATTGAGACGATCGACAATCAACCAATGGAGATCGACGAGCCGAGCACATCGTACCAACCCGACTCAGAGGATGCCATCTCACGTCGATTAACGGACGACATCGAGCCAAGGATCGGTTTCGAGCCAAGCCTTGACATCGATCCAAGGATCGAGTCCGAAAATCGTTCTAAACGAGAAGCGACCATCCCTATTGAAGAGTTGGAAAGTTTAACGATAGATCCGGCTCGCCCGGAGCGGGAAGTACAGATCGGCACAAGCGTCGACCTCGAATTAAAGGAGGAACTGATCAATTTACTACGTAAGAACATCGGAGTCTTTGCCTGGTAGCATCAAGATATGATTGGCATAAGTCCTGAACACGCTTGCAACTATCTAAAGATCGACCCGGCAAGGAAGCCTGTGTTGGGATTCGGTGCCTAAAACGAAAGCCCAGCGGAAGCGGTAAAATGAAAATTAATTCGTTCCGAATCCCTACGAGGATCGATCGAGCTACGTATATACGAATATCAAAATGGATAACAAGAGATATAGAAACTCACCCTTGTAGTCCGTTGATTAGATGGATAACCTTCTCTTGAGCTATTCCCCAAGCTTTGCTTGATCTCTACGAATCTATTCCGCGTCAAGCCCTTGAACGATCCAACGCCGAAAGCACCGCGTCTCTACTTGCCACGCGCCGGAAAAACGAATGGAATGACAACACCTTGCTATCCTCCAAGGATACGGCTTGAGCTAGGTGATAAAGCTTTTTATTATTACACTCTAAGTGTATAATCTCTCTCTCTCTCTCAATATATCTTGAATTTTCTCCAAGAAAACTCAAGAACAAAAATGAAGAAGATGAAGAAGAAGACTTGAGTGATATGAAAATGAATTCAATGCTCTCTATCTCCAACTAATACAAATCACGTATGAATTGTCAAGTGTATGTGAGATGAAGTCTTTTTCCTTTTATTCAATACTTCTTCACATGTCACAACTCATCAAATGAGAATCAACCCCACCTCCACAATTATCATCCATTAAATAATGGAGACAAGAGTCCAAAAGGAAGGTGGCTAGAAATGGGGGGGTGGCCCATGGAGAAACGGATGAGTTCGGTTCGTTTCGGACGCCCGAGAGTCCAAAAAGATAAACTCCAATTCCGTCCCGATGTATTTGTATAGTTTAATTAATCCAATTAATTTCATCATATCAAATACATTATAACATAATTAATTTCTCCAAGAAATAATTATATCCATGAATTAAATTAATCACCCAGTGATATATTTAATTCATTAGGCCGTAAATCAATTTATCCAATAAATCGATTTAGACATCTAATGTCCCAAATTTAGATATCCAATATCTAATACACATAATGAGAGAATTAGCTTGATTCATTCCGTCGTCAATCCTAATGCGCGACTCGGTGGGTC
Source organism: Orobanche coerulescens (assembly GCA_033398695.1). Taxonomy (NCBI): domain Eukaryota; kingdom Viridiplantae; phylum Streptophyta; class Magnoliopsida; order Lamiales; family Orobanchaceae; genus Orobanche; species Orobanche coerulescens. Next base: position 69,272,555 of record CM065809.1, read on the forward strand.
CGTCTCAGTCAGAATGGGAGGAACCAAAGAGTAGTAGCACCACCTAGCCAGCCTGGCGGCCTACACTGTACCCCAACTGAGAACTAATGATTGGGATCATTCAAGAACCATTCTTTCGTGAATACCAGTATACGTATAAACCCTTCTTTCAAATATCCCGATCAAGTTATAGGGTCACGGTTAGTCAAACCCTATCTGTTCTTGACGCTATGCATGCGTTAATGCAAATCGAGATCATCGAGTTGTCGTGTATATAATACAACTAGCTCCAATGCTTTGGCCAAAGACTTATGATCTCATCTGCCAATAACCGCATAGAACATATAACCCGCTCACTAACGGGAGAAAGAATTATATCTTGGTATTCAGTAGGACCTGCTACTTGCCCATCAAGATGCACGTCGAGGTTGACCCCCGCCTTCCGGTTTATAGGGTCGAACTACTCTAATGAAAATCTTGACGTCACAAGCATATTCCTACTAAATCCTCAAGTCGAAGGTTCACGAATACCTATCACAACCTTTCGATTCCGTCATTGACTATCCCGGAGTGAAATCCGTGTGACGAATCGAGGGTGATTCGGTTCGAGTATACTAATCCAATTAGCATACCTATAAGGCGTGCTCCCACTAACCATTAGCGTTCGATAGGCACTCTCCATGTCAAAGAACAAGTCATACAAGTCTTCACATAAACTTAAAGCCCAGTCAAGTTTCATCGACTTGCGAACGATTAAGTATTTGAGCTATAAACCTTTCCAGTGCCTACCCCTTATCCAATAAGGAGTGGAACGTTTTGCTCTCAAATACACGGACTAGTTTCTATATGTATATTTACGAGTTAGGAATGCCAGTAACTACCAGTAAATAAAGAAACATCCATTGCCTTATATTAGTGATTTACATAATTACAAGTACAATGCCCTCACTCAATCATCCTCTTAGTGGCATTCGAGGGCATACTCCTAACAATCTTCCACTTGCACTCAATGTCATACACTATGTTATCTAATACCCATGTTCTCCAGATGACGCTCTAAGCTAATCTGAGAAAGTGGCTTGGTCAGTGGATCAGCGACGTAGTCGGCTGACTCTACTCTATGCAGCACAATGTATCTCTTTGCGAACAAATGCTCTTACGAGATGATACTCTCTCTCAATATGTTTGGTACTGTTGTGAAACCTCGGCTCCTACGCCTGTGCTACCGCTCTGGTAGCGCAGCACAAGGTGTCACGTGAAGTTTACCCAGTAACTTCTAAATTCTTCCTTTGGAGGCTTCCGAGGCCGCTTTATACTCAGCCTAACAGGTGGAATTAGCAGTCGCGCTATACTTGGCACTATGCCAAGATACTGTAATACCCGTAATTTCGATTTCCAGTAATTTCTTTTTTCTCAGCAAAAGTCCGTTTTGATGACTTGCTCATGACCGTTTCGTCATTCCGAGAATGATTAATTCTGCACTTTTTGTCATCCGAGTTCGTTTCGGTATTGTTTTGTTGAGTTCCATGTTTCTTAAAGACTTTTCCGCACTCGGGTTCGATTCTTGTGAACCTCGTTCGAAATTACTGTTTCAAGTTCCCCGTAAGTCCATTTAACTTTGTTAGACGTGTTGTGAATTTCGGTTTGGTTATTCGATCACGTATCGTATATTTGGGACGTTTTGGGCTATTTTCGTAATTTCCCAAAGTTTGGGGTAATTACTTCCATTGTCGAATTTCGAGCCCTCGGGTGGTCGGAATCATGTGTTCTCTTAGCGTTCGGATTCGTCTTTGCGAGTACTTCGTAATTGTGTTTTCGGTTTTTGTTCAGGTCTGAGTTTCGGCCGAGTAACGGCCGTAATGGCCCAGCAGTAACGGCCCTGTTACGTACGTAACAGCCTGCCGGTTACGTACGTAACATGTCCGGCAGAATCAGTACATAGAGTTCGGCCCTGGCCTATTACGTACGTAGGCCATGGCCAATTACGTACGTAAGCGGTCGGCCAGGGTCGGCTATTTAAGGGCCTGGACCGAGTCATCCGGCCATTTTCACCCTTTTTCTTCATTTCTTCGCGTTTCTTCATCAATAATGGATTGATTTGGATGGATATGACATGGAGCAACATGTTTTGGAAGTTTGATTCATATCTAACATCATCATCCGTCCGGATCGAAGGTAAGAACACCTAAACTCTTAGTTTTGGGAATTTTTGAGGTTTCCCGATGTTTTGGCCGATTTGATTCGTTTTAGTTCAGATTATTGTTAGAACTTAGTTGTATACTCGAAATCATTCATAACCCTTGAAGTTTTGTGGAACAAATTTGAGTATTTCTCCGTTAAACGATTATATTGGACGATGCCCTCAAGGTGTCCGATATAATGCTTCAATGGGTAGAACTTGGGAAGTTCTATATGTTTCCGTAGAATTGTGATTGAATTGATATCGTTGTGTCTTAGGAATGTAAGTCTTGTGAAGAACTCGAGTCGGAACCCTTCCGTTCGTTGTCTTCTTCGGGGTCCGAACTTCCCGGTCGAATCGTGTTCTTCGGAGTATTCGGTAGCGGTTATTAAGGCAAGTATTTTACTATACGAATTGTGTCTTGTGAATAGGGACGTCGTATTATGGTTGTGATGCATTGGTTTACTTTCGTGTATATGCTTCGTATAAGTTGATTATTACAAACAATTGATGGTAATGATGATACCTTCGCTTAGTTAACAATTTGGAATTGTGTTGGACGTACAAATCATCTAAGTTTGTGCCGGGCGTGGTCGGTCATTGTTGAGTTGTTGTGATAATTATGATGTGTGTGTTCTCTTGGTTTACATACTTGATTGTACATTTCGGTGTAATGTGGAATGGCTTGACATTTCATGATTATGAGTTGTGTCGTGCCGATGTGTGTGTGTGTGTTCCAGGTAGGGTCTGACGAGGCCTCTGGAGTTCGGTACATGATGTGTACCAATAAGGTGTGTGATCCAGGTAGGGTCTGACGAGGCCTCTGGAGTTCGGTACATGATGTGTACGGACGATGTTTGTGGCCGGGTAAGGTCCGTTGAGGCCTCCGGAGTTCGGTACATGATGTGTACGAACAGTGTGTCCGGTCCGGGTAAGGTCCGTCGAGGCCTCCGGAGTTCGGTACATGATGTGTACGAACAATGATCGTGTTACAGTGCTTGTTTGGGTAACCTTTTCAATATGGGTCTCGGACTCATAATGATATCTTATCTAGTGTGTTTTGAATCGAGAATCGGGCAAGGCCCTAATGTTTTCGAAAAGGTTTTGTAAATTGAGACTCGAGGTCCAAAAGAATTTCTGCTTTAAAAATCCCCGAGATGATGTGTTCCTTTTCAAATATCTCTTGCTTGAGTTCGAAATTCTAAAACTCCTCGGGAACATTTTGATAATAGATTTCCGTATTAAAATTGTAGTTTCTATTTACTTGTTGCATTTCGTATCGTATTATACTTGCACTAGTAAAACAGTGGAGCTTTACTAACCCCCGAGTAATCGGGGGGTGGATGTCTGTTTTGCGTCCAAGAACATGCAGGTTCAGGGGAGCTGTCACAGGATTGGCACAAGTGGATGACGATCTGCGATACTAATTAAGAGTCGAGAGTTGGTAGAGTTTGGTTGTATAGTTAGAGTTGATTCAGTCTTCCGCTGTATTGTGTTTCGACCCCTGTGTGGGTAATGTTGTTAGTCAGTTCTGTTGATAGAGTTGTGTGACCTCATCGGTCTGTGTGTTTATGTATAAGTGACCTTAACGGTCTGTATTATTATATTGCTTGACCCTGGCCGGGCAAGCATTTGGTTGTTTATGGATGTTTAGCCTGGTAGATCCTTGTGGAAAGGGTCTACAGCGTGTAATATTCCCATACGGTTTTGGGGGTGCTACATTTATGGTATCGGAGCTTAGGTTGCGGAAACCTAGGTTGTCGGATCGAGTCGAGTCGTGATTTGTCGAGTAATGTGTTGTCTTGTCGTTCGAGTCATCAGGTGACAAGTTGAGTTGTGCGTAGTCACAACGCGTTGGATATGTTGTCGGATGAGATTAGTATCATGGGTGACCGTCATCTCCGTGCGGCCTGTGGATGTGAGTCTCGTCTTTTATGCATAATATATGTGTTCATGATTTCATTTATGTGTGATATTTGTGGTGTATAATTTTATTTACGCGGTGTTGTGCAATGAAGTTGTATTCGATACTTGGATACGCCGTATGTGTATAGAACTGGATGTATTGGTGTTTGGCCCTCGAACCACCATGTGGGTTGGTATGGTGTGAAAGTTGTGAACCTTGATGGGTTTTACGGTAGAGTTTGTGAGAAACTCCGATGAATGATTTTGTTGTGTGTTTAAACTTGATACCACAAGATACATTTGATTGAATTGGTGACCCTGGTTGCCATTTGAGTATGTGGTTTTAAATTCGACTGTTTTTGGAATGTTGTAATTTTTGTCCGCTATGGGTAAGTTTGAGAATGTATTCTGAAGGACTTTACAGTTTGAGAATTTTTGTAAAAATTGATTTTTGGAAAACATTTTGGTGGTGCGGTCAAACCACGGTTTATATGGATTTTTTTAAAAATTTGTTAAACTTTGACAAATGGGCCGTGTATTTTCAAATGACACAATCAGACGGTATTTGAAAAATGTGTTTTGAAGTACTTCGGACATTGTAAAATATTACCGTCGTTTTGGTTATGGACTAAAGGATTTTGGAAAATTTTTATTTTGCAGAACGATTTTTGGTTTTCGGAATTTTGAACTTCATATGTCCACGTGTTGGGGCAAGTGGTTGTGATAAGTTTGTGGTGTTGTTGTGCTCGCCGGAGAATGTTTCAGTGTTTTCTAAATGTTGAGTTACATGGTTTTGATTGGACGATCGGGGTATTAAAAGTGTTTTCAAAAATTTCATTTCACCAAATTTTTCAAACTTGAGAATTTTAAAATTTTATCATTTGAATAATACCCCCGGAATATTTTATTTTTGTTGCTAGTGTTTGATCCCTACGATACGTGTGTGGTTTTGACTGTGTTTGATTTGGTAAAATCCAAACATCTCTATTGATGTGACTATGTGAATTATTTTTGAATGAAGTTCTTAAATTACGGTGTAAGTTCGTGCACTTATGTGATGACTTGGAGTTGATGTTTTATCGTGCTGCTATTTATCGTCCTATGTTGACGTTGGGATGTTAGGTTGGTTGTGTTATTCTGAAAGTTTTTCACTAAGAGAAAGTGTCCTCATTTTTATCAAAAGCGAAATGGTTCTCCAAAGTCTCGATAACGATGTTTCACGTTTGTACTTTTTTTGAAGGTGATACTCAAGATCAACCGGTGTTTTTCTAAATTATTTTCAAAAGGAGGTTTTCGTTTTTAAAACCAATCCATTCCCGTTTGAGGGATGTGTATGTATGTATGATGTTCGCGTTGTCGTTATGATGTTTGCTCCCGACTATGATCGAATTGGTGGCATGAACGTCGAGGCGTTGCCACGCATTTGTTGTACTAACCCTCTGTGAGAGGTGTGAACTGGTGTTTACTATTTATCGCCTCGTGGTGATTTGCTTGTTGTCGCACGAGTGTGAGCTGTTGAAGCTTGTGTTTGTACGTTTGTGTACATGTGTGATTGTTTCATAATGTTTGTAATTATGTGCTGGTTATCGTTCGGGCCGTTGAGGTCGCCGAACGATACCGTCGTTGTTGTAAGTGTTTGTGTGTGTATTACTTTACGATGGTAATCGTTGTATATGATATGTGTTATGATTCTTTGTTGTGCTGAGTTGGCATCTCCGCTATATTGTTTTGCGACGTTATGCCCCATTGTATCTAGCATTTGTATTTTCGGTATGCCGAGCCGAGGTGTCTCAACTGTGATGTGCCGGGGCATGCACGTGTAAATTGTCCTTCTCGTCACTAACGCGTTTCAAGTGCGGACTCGAGGGACACCGATTGATTTTGCGGGTGGCTCGAGACTTTCGGAGTTCGCGCTTGGCCACGAGATATCGAGATCGGCTCACGAGAGACCCATGGGAGATTTTCCTGTCGGATGCTTTTTGTGTTGTGACCTTGTTTCCGTTGTTGTGAGTTGCGGGGACGACATTTCTTTTATAAGAGGTCGGATGTAATACTCGTATATTTGACTTCTGCAGTTTCTCCTTCTAAATTCTATCGACTTGCACGTGTTCGTCGATACTTTTTGAACTTGTTTGATGTCTCAGTTGTCATCGTTCGAACTGGTTGTGACCTTGTTTCAGATCAACCTGTTTATCATCGTGACCTTTCCGAGTTCGGTTCGATTCTTGTGAACTTTGTTTGGAAGTAACATCTTTCACTTTCTACCAGTTCTTTTAATGTCTGGAGTTGAAGTGGGGACTTCGGAGTCATTGTTCGACTGTTGTCATTCGATCATTGTTGTTTGATCATTGTTATTTTATCGTTGTTGTTCGATAATTGTTGTTCGATCATTGTTATTTGATCGTTGTTGTTCGATCATTGTTGTTCGGTCGTTGTTGTTCGATCGGGGTTGTCTAACTGTTGTTGCCTGATCTCGTACTGCGAAGAATTGTCGTTCACCGTTAATCAACTGTTTCGAGTGTGGCCAAGTAGGTCACCGAGCCGTGCATTGCGAGACGGTAGTTGAGAGATTTGGGGATTGAGGTTGCGTCTCTGCTCCGAAAGGACACAGAAATGCCTAGTGTAGTTTTTGAGGACTTCGGCGTTGTCCGAATTGTTTGTGGTTGTCCTTGTGGATCGTTTGTGTATTTATTTCTGTTTTCTTGATTGTGCGTGTTTCCTTGTAATGGGTGCTTTGTGTTTTGTGATTGTTCGGATAATCAACTTGGTTGTATTATCAGTTTGATGACTCTTGTCACTTGTAGGTTTTATTACGTCTCTATCGGTGGCGTTGTGTTGGTCGTTGTGGAGCGTGTTTTCACGCCGTATATGTCTTTGCGTTTCTTGCAGCATTTCGTCGTTTGGCGTGAGTTTTCGGTTTTTGTGTATCTCGTCGAGTTTTCCTGGCGGGGATATTGCTTCTCCCTACTTATTTTAAGTTTCGGGACGAAACTTCTTTTAAGGAGGGTAGAATGTAATACCCGTAATTTCGATTTCCGGTAATTTCTTTTTTGTCGGTGAAAGTCCGTTTGACGACTCGCTCATGACCGCTTCGTCATTCCGAGAATGATTAATTATGCACTTTTTGTCATCCGAGTTCGTTTCGGTATTGTATTGTTGAGTTCCATGTTTCTTAACGACTTTTCCGCACTCGGGTTCGATTCTTGTGAACCTCGTTCGAAATTACTGTTTCGAGTTCCCCGTAAGTCCATTTAACTTTGTTAGACGTGCTGTGAATTTCGGTTTGGTTATTCGATCACGTATCGTATATTTCGGACGTTTTGGGCCATTTTCGTAATTTCCCAAAGTTTGGGGTAATTACTTCCATTGTCGAATTTCGAGCCCTCGGTGATCGGAATCATGTGTTCTCTTAGTGTTCGGATTCGTCTTTGCGAGTACTTCGTAATCGTGTTTTCGGTTTTCGTTCAGGTCTGAGTTTTGGGATCTTTCGGACCGTCGGATCGACCGGGGCCTGGCTGGCCAGACGTGGCCGAGTAACGGCCGTAATGGCCCAGCAGTAACGGTCGTAAGGCCTGTTACATACGTAACAGCCTACCGGTTACGTACGTAACATGTCCGGCAGAATCAGTACAGAGAGTTCGGCCCTGGCCGATTACGTACGTAGGCCATGGCCGATTACGTACGTAAGCGGTCGGCCAGGGTCGGCTATTTAAGGGCCTGGACCGAGTCATCCGGCCATTTTCACCCTTTTTCTTCGTTTCTTCGCGTTTCTTCGTCAATAATGGATGGATTTGGATGGATATGACATGGAGCAACATGTTTTGGAAGTTTGATTCATATCTAATATCATCTTCCGTCCGGATCGAGGTAAGAACACCTAAACTCTTGGTTTTGGGAATTTTTGAGGTTTCCCGATGTTTTGGCCGATTTGATTCGTTTTAGTTAAGATTATTGTTAGAACTTAGTTGTATACTCGAAATCATTCATAACCCTTGAAGTTTTGTGGAACAAATTCGAGTATTTCTCCGTTAAACGATTATATTGGACGATGCCCTCAAGGTGTCCGATATAATGCTTCAATGGGTAGAAATTGGGAAGTTCTATACGTTTTCGTAGAATTGTGATTGAATTGATATCGTTGTTTCTTAGGAACGGAAGTCTTGTGAAGAACTCGAGTCGGAACCCCTCTGTTCGTTGTCTTCTTCGGGGTCCGAGCTTCCCGGTCGAATCGTGTTCTTCGGAGTATTCGGTAGCGGTTATTAAGGCAAGTATTTTACTATACGAATTGTGTCTTGTGAATAGGGACGTCGTATTATGGTTGTGATGCATTGGTTTACTTTCGTGTATATGCTTCGTATGAGTTGATTATTACAAACAATTGATGGTAACGATGATACCTTCACTTAGTTAACAATTTGGAATCGTGTTGGATGTACAAATCATCTAAGTTTGTGCCGGGCGTGGTCGGTCATTGTTGAGTTGTTGTGATGATTATGATGTGTGTGTTGTCTTGGTTTACATACTTGATTGTACATTTCGGTGTAATGTGGAATGGCTTGACATTTGAAGATTATGAGTTGTGTCGTGCCGATGTGTGTGTGTGTGTTCCAGGTAGGGTCTGACGAGGCCTCTGGAGTTCGGTACATGATGTGTACGAATAAGGTGTGTGATCCAGGTAGGGTCTGACGAGGCCTCTGGAGTTCGGTACATGATGTGTACGGACAAGGTGTGTGATCCATGTAGGGTCTGATAAGGCCTCTGGAGTTCAGTACATGATGTGTACGAACGATGTTTGTGGCCGGGTAAGGTCCGTTGAGGCCTCCAGAGTTCGGTACATGATGTGTACGAACAGTGTGTGCGGTCCGGGTAAGGTCTGTCGATGCCTCCGGAGTTCGGTACATGATGTGTACGAACAATAATCGTGTTATAGTGCTTGTTTGGGTAACCTTTTAAATATGGGTCTCGGACTCATAATGATATCTTATCTAGTGTGTTTTGAATCGAGAATCGGGCCAAGGCCCTAATGTTTTCGAAAAGGTTTTGTAAATTGAGACTCGAGGTCCAAAAGAATTTCTTCTTTAAAAATCCCCGAGATGATGTGTTCCTTTTCAAATATCTCTTGCATGAGTTCGAAATTCTAAAACTCCTCGGGAACATTTTGATAATAGATTTCCGTATTAAAATTGTAGTTGCTATTTACTTGTTGCATTTCGTATCGTATTATACTTGCACTAGTAAAACAGTGGAGTTTTACTAACCCCCGAGTAATCGGGGGGTGGATGTCTGTTTTGCGTCCAGCTACATGCAGGTTCAGGGGAGCATTCACAGGATTGGCACAAGTGGATGACGAGCTGCGATACTAATCAAGAGTCGAGATTTGGTAGAGTTTGGTTGTATTGTTAGAGTTGATTCAGTCTTCCGCTGTATTGTGTTTCGACCCCTGTGTGGGTAATGTTGTTAGTCAGTTCTATTGATAGAGTTGTGTGACCTCATCGGTCTGTGTGTTTATGTGTAAGTGACCTTAATAGTCTGTATTATTATATTGCTTGACCCTGGCCGGGCAAGCATTTGGTTGTTTATGGATGTTTAGCCTGGTAGATCCTTGTGGAAAGTGTCTACGGCGTGTAATATTCCCATTCGGTTTTGGGGTTGTTACAGATACTGCTCTTCCATTAAGAGTAAATGTAGCCAGAAGTAGACATATAATCATCTTTCTGTCCTTGGAAGTCCAATACAGTGAATCCCACCACATTCTGTTCTCCACCACCATATATAAGAATCAGATCTCTTAGTACTTCTAAAGTACTTGAGAACATTCTTTACGGAGGACTAATGTTCCCTGACTGGGTTAGCCCGAAACCTACTTACCACGCTTCCAGCATGCGCAATGTCAGGTCTTGTACACAATAAAGTATATGTAAAGCTACCCAATGCCGAAGCATATGGTATATAACTCATTTCCTTTCATTGTTCCTCACTATGAGGACACATCTTCAAGGTGAGTTTTATTCTATGTCGCATCGGAAGGAACCCTCTTTAAGATCTAATCTATATAGAGGGCTTGGGAAAAACTTATCATTCTCTTCGATCTATCCCAGTAGAATCGAATCCCAAGAATATAGGTTTCTTCTCCCAAGTCTTTCATGGAGAAATTACTCGAAAGCCAAGCTTTCCCAAAACTGAGCATTCCCACATCATTTACTATTAGTAGAATGTCATCTACATATAGTACTAAGGATGCGATCTAGCTCCCACTAACCCTCTTGTATACACAATGTTCCTCTTCATTTTGTACGAAGTCAAAATCTTTTGCTGCCTTGTCAAAACGAATGTCCCAACTACATGAAGACTGCTACAGTCTATTTCATGGAGTCTACATCCACCATTGCTAGGTCATTGGTCCTGGGTCAATCTCTTGTTTATCACTTGGAACCTCGAGGAAACCCACTTCCTCCAAGTGCATAAAACTATAACTCTCAGGTAATGGAGACACCCTACTTGACCTACGAGGTGGTGGTACTTGTGTTATAGAAGGTTCGGTTCCATTTTTATTGCACAGGTGTCTCCTTAGGAGTTTCATTGTATTCTTCCAAAGAAATACTTCTACCTGCCCCGCCTTCCTGGATGAACTCATCTTCCAGGAAGTGTGCTTGTAAAGCAACAACGATATTTCGGTCTTCGGGCATGTAGAATAGATAACCCATCGTCCCAGACGGGAATCTAATGAAACATCCCTTCGCGGACCTAGCTTCCAACTTTTCCACCTTAGTCTTCTTGACATAGGCGGGACATCCCCAAATCCTAATATGATTAAGACTTGGTTTCTTTCCCTCCCACATCCCATGTGGAGTTTTAGGAACGGATTCGGAAGTACATCTGTTCAACATGGAACGGACCATGTTCAACAAGGTCCGGTTCCTTCTTTCTGACACACCATTTAACTGAGGAGTACCTGGAGGTGTTAGTTGTGAAACTATTCCATGTTCCTTAAGGAACTCGTCAAACTCCGTACTCATATACTCGCCACTTCGGTCCGACCGAAGTGCTTTGATATGATTACTAGTTTGTTTCTCGACTAGGGCCTCAAATTCATGGAATTTGTCAAAGGCCTCGGTTTTATGTTTCATTAAGTATACATAACCATACCTAGTATGACCATTTGTAAACGTAATGAAGTACTAATATCCGTCACGTGCTGCTTCCAAAGTACCACATATGTCGGTATGGATTAATCCCAGTTTACCAGCGGCTCTTTCAAAATTCCCTGTGAAGGGGGACTTAGTCATTTTGCCTTTAAGGCAAGATTCACAAGTAGGAAAAGGATCCGATCCCAACGGACCCATAAGTCCATCTTTTTCCATTTGTAAACGTTGGTCTGACCAACATAACCAAGTCTAAGACGCCATTTCAAAACTTGATTGGTTTCATCCATACCACGTTTTCTAATCATAGTATTCATAACTACTTTGTTGTTGAGATTTAGATGATACAATCCATTTAACAATGTAGCAGTACCCACTAGTTTATTTCTAAAATAAATTTTGCAGGAACCATCACCAATGAAAAATGAAAAGCCTTTTCGGTCCATGACCGGAATGGATACAATGTTTGTATGCCCCTTGGGCAAAACAAGTACATCTTCTAAAGTCAAAACAAAGCCGGATTCTAAACCCAAAAGAAGTGATCCTATGTCGGTTGCCTCGACACTATGCCCGCTTCCGACTGTGATCATAACTTCTCCAGCTCCAAGCTTCCTACTTTGTTCCAGATCCTGACTCAAGGTACAAATATGAGAACTAGCACCAGAATCCAGTATCCAGGAAGTATAAAATATAGTAGCAGAACAATTTGTTTCCAAAAAGTTCTGTACCTGAAGCGCCATGAAGAATCGGACAATCTCTAGCCCAGTGGCCCAGCTCACCGCACTTGAGACAAGCGTCCTTCTTCTTCTTGCCTTTTTGGAACCATCGGGGCCTTGCCCTTTCCTTAAAAGTCCTTAGCTTGTGGTCCGGTCCGCTTCTTGCTCTTTTTCTTCTTATTCTTAGACTTCCGAAGTCCAGAATAAATCACAAGGGCAGACTCCTTCATTCGCGGAGTCTTCATCTGAGACTGAGCGGTCAGCAGTTTGTTCATTAGCCCATCTAAGTTACATGCAATCTCATTGCAGTTGATGTTCATAACAAACTGTGAGAAGGAATCAGGGAGAGACTGAAGGATAAGGTCGGTTTGGAGAGAAGTATCCATTTTAAAATCAAGAGCCTCCAATCTCTCGATCATGGATATCATTTTGAGGACGTGTTCCCCAACCTTCTCACCATCCTTCATCCTTGAACCAAACAGTTGCTTGGATATCTCATATCTAGCCGTTCTGCTGTGCTCACCATAAAGTTTGGTTAAGTGAGATAGAATATGCCTAGCATAAGTCATTTTCTCATGAGCTCTCTGAAGCTCATTAGACATGGAAGCCATCTTATAAGAACGGACTTTTAGGTCATCCTTAGCCCACTTTTCGTGGTTTCAATCTCTTCCTGATTGGCTCTGGTCCGCACAGAAGGTCCCAGGATAAGTCCCAGTGCCGAGCGATCGACATCTAAGACGATTGTCTCTCGATACTTGGCGATCGACTCCTGGTGTCCGACCAGCTGACGACCGCCTTATGCCACGCAAAGCCGATGATCATCCAGTCGGCAAAGGCCGAAGCTCAAAGCAGCATCCACGTGCAGTTCCTAGACAAGATCCTCATTTCGTGGATCATTGACCACAGCCTGTCAGCATCTTTCCACCAGCCGACAGACCCGCCTAAAGGTGTCAGTGGGACTGCCCGTGACAGCAACTCAGGACGCGTGCCGGCTCTTCATTGGACTGCACAGCTGGCTGCCAGCAGCAGCCGCAAGCTTTATGCAGACAACCCATGTTACATAAATACGATCGCCCCATTATTATATTGCACGAAAGGCGATCGCCCGCCAGAAAACAAGGCATCTCAGCCCCTATAAATAGAAGGCTGCCTCCACTTGGACCGGGGGCTGATTTTTCTCACTGAACTGACGGATCCTCATCTGCTTCACACCCAATACAGAAGCTCCATTCACAGCTTGGCATTCTTACTCTTGGCAACAGCTATCTCTCGGTCCTTTCTTCTCTCTCAGCATCTCTTGCACGAAAGACGATCGGCAGAGAGTAAGAACACCAAAGCTTCGCTCAAGAGTTAGATTAATAGGATCTTTTACACTAATTGTAATCGCATTCTTACATTAATACTTGTATCCACGAATATTTGTATTAATAACATCTCGCGAGAGCATTCAAGCCCGGGCCTAACAAACCCGGCAAATCTTGTGTTATCTCCATTCCCTCGGACGTGCTCTCGCAATTTGCTGTTGCTCGACCATTCCAGCAATATTCATCTTCGGATAATATTTCGGGCAACAACAATTGGCGCTAGAAGAAGGGCATCTACCCTCAATTTTTACTCCTACCGTTTCGAAAAACACTCACTGTTCTCCGGGGCATATACCTGAAGAAACACTCACTGTTCTTCAGAGAAAAGCTTCCAGAATCATGACTTCTGCCTCTGCATCGAAGAAAGCCGCTGACCGGGCTGCCAGACACCTCATTCTGTCTCAATCCGAGCCGCAGCCTATGGCGGAGGGTAGCCGCCGCGGTCCAAGACTCTCGATCCCGCCCCCGAGGGACGGCCCAAGCCTCTCACTCGAACAGTTCCAAACCACGGAACAGATCGAAGAGGCCATGGCCGTCCTACTGGAGCGACGGAGAGCACTCGACGCGCCGCCCGCTATAACCCCCTCGGCCATCCGCCGCATGAACAAACTGAAGTTCAAGGCGTTACTGACCGAGCGATCGCCAGGAGGCTTCCATTCGCAAGAAGAGGCGCTCGCAAGCCGGGGCACCTCTATTTTCGATCGCCTAAGCAGCGATTCGTCATGGCGACCGGGGCAGTCCGGCCCCAGCCACGAGACGACGGAGCTCGAGTCCGTCACCAGGAGTTCGGCATACCCAACTCCCTGAAGACCAACCAGCCATCTGGCTCCTCCTCACCGAAGAACCGAGGTCGGAGACCGCGGAGTCAGGAGATCGGTACACGATCGCCTCGGCTCCCGCTCCGTTAGCCAAACCACGAGCGACCATGTTACAGCGATGGCCGCGATGCAACGCCAGCTCGACGACATGAAGGCGCTCCTAGAAACTGGGGCAGGCGCCAGTAGCAAGATCGCAGAGCTGAGCGAGCCACTTGCGGTCCACATCGAGCTCGCTCCCATGCAGCAAAGGATCACTCCTCCGCAAACACCTTTGTATGAGGGGAGGTCGGACCCCGAAGCTCACCTGAGCAAGTTCCAAATCTATATGACCGGGTGTGGGGCATCAGACGCAACCAGATGCCGAATATTCCCACTGACGCTGGACGACCTTGCCCACAGGTGGTATGCCTCATTGCTGTCGCGATCCATCAATTCCTTTGATCAGCTGGCGAACAGCTTCACAGCTTACTTCGCCGCCAAGGTCGCTCAGCCGGAAGGTCCCCATCGCATGATGCAGATCAGGCAAGAGGAAAAAGAGTCCGACGCAGACTACATCGACCGGGTAGACAAGATCATCCTCAACGGCGAGCCCGTAAGCGATGAGATCGCCCTATATTCGGTCCGAGGGGGATTCCATGGTCTTTAGCCAATGTTCAGGCATCTTAAGAAGGACCATCCCCCGTCCTACGCGATCTTCCGCGCTAAAGCCGCAGACTTTCTGGCCAGGCAAAGATTTCTTCTCAGCCTATGAGCAGCGCGATCGGTGCCCCAACGACGATCTCCAGTCTTCCAGCCCTATCGCAGTTATCAAGCAACATCACCAAAACCGGAGGACTCGTTCGCCATCTACAGTTCACCATCTAACATGATGGACTAAGGCACGAGATCGCCTCCCCCGCACAACGTACACCGTCGAAGGTCGGCATCTACATGACGACCCGAGGTAGAAGAGTGCAGCCATGGCCCTGGTAGTCGATGGAACCGACTGCTTCGGCCATGCAAGGTCCCTTTGGGCCAAGATCGCCCGCCCTTCGTTTAAATACGAGGCCGGCGTAATCTGAGGGCCCCCCAAAACTAATCAGTGGATACGATCGCCTGCCCTCAAGGTTCATCATCTAACATGGTGAACACGGACAATGCGACGCACCACTACCCCCGTCTCGACGTACACCGTCGAGGGTCGCCATCTTCATGGCGGGCCGAGGTGGAAGCAGAGCTAACAAGCCACGGAAGTGGAGTTGATTAATCCGACGACGCCCCGCGCAAGGACTCCTCTAGACCAAGACCGCACGCCCTTCGTTTAAATAGGAGGAGAGGCGCAGCATAACAGAGGACCCTCACAATAAAATGAGTCACGAGACAGACAATGTCGTTCGCGCATAAGACACGGTCATGGAGTCGGTCCATCGAACTCCGCGACTGTGCACGGTTCCTCAGCGACGAAACAATCAAGTTTCTACGAGGGACCGGCCAAAATTGTTTATTGCAGGTACAAGACCGAGGATAGCAAGCCAATCGACCAGATCGCCCAAGTCCAAAACCAAAGTCCGCACAAAGGATCGCCCATCCTTTTCCTCAACGATCACCAGCAAGAACCAGCTCACCCCATGTCTTCGACATCGGAGCAAGCTGGGGGGCAATTGTTGTGTCGAGAATTATACGTCTCAACAGGCGATCACCTCAGAGACCGGGCGACCGATCCAGAGCCCAGAAGCCAAGGCAGATTGGCCGACCGAAGGTCCCAGGATAAGTCCCGGTGCCGAGCGATCGACATCTAAGACGATCGTCTCTCGATACTTGGCGATCGACTCCTGGTGGCCGACCAGTTGACGCCCGCCTTATGCCACGCAAATCCGATGATCATCCAGTCGGCAAAGGCCGAAGCTCAAAGCAGCATCCACGTGCAGTTCCGAGACAAGATCCGCATTTCGTGGATCATTGACCACACCACAAAGATCTTTCCACCAAAGGCAGACCCGCGAAAGGTGTCTGGGACCGCCCGTGATAAAGAACTCGGACGCATGCCGGCTCTTCATTGGGATCAAGATACCGGCCACAAAGCAATGCAAGCTTTATGCAGACAGCCCATGTGACATAAAGACGATCGACCCATTATTATATTGCACGAAAGGCGATCGCCCGCCAGAAAACAAGGCATCTCAGCCCCTATTAATAGAAGGCTACCTGCACTTGGACCGGGGGCTGATTTTTCTCTCTGAACTGACAGATCCTCATCTGCTTCACACCCAATACAAAAACTCCATTCACAACTTGGCATTCTTACTCTTGGCAACAGCTATCTCTCGGTTTTTTCTTCTGTCTCAGCATCTCTTGCACAAAAGATGATCGGCAGAGAGCAAGAACACCAAAGCTTCGCTCAAGAGTTAGATTAATAGGATCTTTTACAGTCATTGTAATCGCATTCTTACATTAATACTTGTATCCACGAATATTTGTATTAATAACATCTCGTGAGAGCATCCAAACCCGGGCCTAACAAACCCGGCAAATCTTGTATTATCTCCATTCCCTCGGACGTGCTCTAGCAATTTGCTGTTGCTCGACCATTCCAGCAATATTCATCTTCGGATCATATTTCGGGAAACAACATCTAAGACGTATCCCAGTGCCTCTATTCTGAGGACTATCATCAGGTTGCGGAGCCAATCCACAAAGTTAGGTCCGTTCAAGGTGTTCTTTTCGAGTAGAATTGCGAGTGGATTCATTGTCATATTGAGAGTTATGTCTGCATTAAGTATGATATATTAATTAGTGACTCGTTCAATTATGTTCTGAGTATAGAATTAAGGTCTTTTCTATTCTTGTTACCCAGCTCCCACTATTTTTATTGGAACAACACACTCCTATGTGAAATCCGGAAGTATCATCGCTCTACTTCATAGTGGTGATCGAGATCTTTATAAATCTTAATAGAGGGAAACCGAACAGGTTTCTAGTCTATTAATTTACATAAAGTGGTGTCCAACACCAACCCATCTAATGGATGATTCCATCTTCTTTTTCCCCTTGTTCACTCCCCTCAACCTATACGATTTCTATGGTTCGTGAACAAGTTAAGTTTATACCATCGACGCAAATCAGTTTCACAATTGAATCTTATCCGGCAACCTATTAGGTTTCTAGGGATAAAATTTGCTCCAACCGAAGGCATTCAATGCGCTCCCGGTAATTTAACCGTCCTCCCCGAACGACTACCCCGATAATTCGGAAGCATAGCACACCCGGTTTGGATTTCAATTTCCCGAAAGCTCGATGGAGGGAAGGAAAACCTTGAAACCTTATAAACTTAATAATTTGTCGTGGGAGAATTTTCGCGATTAACGTTACACTTTGCACATTAATCAGTTAAGCGCGTTTGTGGCATTCATATAATATGAAACAACCATTCACAACCTAGTTGCTACCAACATGTGGTTCATGGACCGTTCCTAGAAAATAAAAAACTTCGTAATCTAATTACAAGTCTTCGTCTTGAATCTTTGTCTTCTCGAAACGGATCTTCCTCCGGTCTTCGTCATTACATATAAATTTTACATTGAAAATTGCATCCTAGATACAAGCATTTCTAGTAAAATAAATAGGCTCAAAACGGCTTTTACAACCCAATCGAATAAAATGAACGATTCAAAACTAAGTCCACGAAATACATCCCCATTCAAAAAACATTCATCCAATAAATACTATATAAATGGAAAGCGTAGAGATACATTGATCCAATCAACAATACGAACCGATCCAATCGATTCACACAATCGGTTATATGATACCGTTCAAAATAATTCGGTCGACCATAAATATTCCAATTAAACAAATTTACCTTTTAAAATGAAATACCATAAATCATTTTAATCATATTAAATCCAATTTAATATGCGGGAGATTAATTTTTAAGAATACATGGAAAAATCGAGCCGGGGCGAAAATGGGCTGCCTGGCCGAGTCACCCTCGGCAGCTTTCCGGCAGACAGGCCTGGCATGTCCGAGTCACGATCGGCAGCTGCCGGCCAGGCACGGCCCGTGTCTCCAGACACGGTCGGGTCTGCCTGGCAGTGACTTGGCCAGACTGAGGGACACGACCGAGTCACCCAGGACACGGTCGAGTCTGCCTGGCAGTGACTAGGCCAGACTGTCGGACACGACCGAGTCACCCAGGACACAGTCGAGTCACTCTCGGCCAGATTACCCTTTTTGTCCAAAAAATATATAAATCATATTTCCCAGAAATTTAAGATTTATATTTAGACATAAACTTACGAAAAATACAATTATTACGAATGAAAAACATATACCACGATTATGACTAAAATGATTCCAAATCATTCACTGTCTAATCGAGCATTCCAAATGCCAATATCGTATATACGATCGCAAGACCTATGCTCCGATACCACTGTTAGGATTCAGTGCCTAAAACGAAGGCCCAACGGAAGCGGTAAAATGAAAATTAATTCGATCCGAATCCCTACGAGGATCGATCGAGCTACGTATATACGAATATCAAAATGAATAACAAGAGATATAGAAACTCACCCTTGTAGTCCGTTGAATAGATGGATAACCTTCTCTTGAGCTATTCCCCAAGCTTTGCTTGATCTCTACGAATCTATTCCGCTTCAAGCCCTTGAACGATCCAACGCCGAAAGCACCGCATCTCTACTTGCCACGCACCGAAAAAACGAATGGAATGACAACACCTTGCTATCCTCCGAGGATACGGCTAGAGCTAGGTGATGAAGCTTTTTATTATTAAACTCTAAGTGTATAATCTCTCTCTCTCAATATATCCTTAATTTTCTCCATGAAAACTCAAGAACAAAAATGAAGAAGATGAAGAAGAAGACTTGAGTGATATGAAAAGGAATTCAATGTTCTCTCTCTCCAACTAATACAACTCACGTATGAATTGTCAAGTGTAGGTGAGATGAAGTCTTTCTCCTAATACTTCTTCACATGTCACAACTCATCAAATGAGAATCAACCCCACCTCCACAATTATCATCCATTAAATAATGGAGACAAGAGTCCAAAAGGAAGGTGGCTAGAAATGGGGGGGTGGCCCATGGAGAAACGGATGAGTTCGGTTCGTTTCGGACTCCCGAGAGTCCAAATAGATAAACTCCAATTCCGTCCTGATGTATTTGTATAGTTTAATTAATCTAATTAATTTCATCATATCAAATACATTATAACATAATTAATTTCTCCAAGAAATAATTATATCCATGAATTAAATTAATCACCCAGTGATATATTTAATTCATTAGGCCGTAAATCAATTTATCCAATAAATCGATTTAGACATCTAATGTCCCAAATTTAGATATCCAATATCTAATACACATAATGAGAGAATTAGCTTGATTCATTCCGTCGTCAATCCTAATGCGTGACTCGGTAGGTCCTTCTCAGTCAGCAAAGGGAGGAACCGAAGCGTAGTAGCACCACCTAGCCAGCCTGGCGACCTACACTGTACCCCAACTGAGAACGAATGATAGGGATCATTCAAGAACCATTATGTCGTGAATACCAGTATACGTATAAACCCTTCTTTCAAATGTCCCGATCAAGTTATAGGGTCACGGTCAGTCAAACCCTATCTGTTCTTGACGCTATGCATGGGTTAATGCAAATCGAGATCATCGAGCTGTCGTGTATCTAATACAACTAGCTCCAATGCTTTGGCCAAAGACTTATGATCTCATCTGCCAATAACCTCATAGGACATATAACCCGCTCACTAATGGGAGAAAGAATTCTATCTTGGTAATCAGTAGGACCTGCTACTTGCCCGTCAAGATGCACGTCGAGGTTAACCCCCGCCTTCCGGTTTACATGGTCGAACTACTCTAATGAAAATCTTGACGTCACAAGCACATTACTACTAAATCCTCAAGTCGAAGGTTCACGAATACCTATCACAACCTTTCGATTCCGTCATTGACTGTCCCGGAGTGAAATCCGTGTGATGAATCGAGGGTGAGTCGGTTCGAGTATACTAATCCAATTAGCATACCTATAACGTGTGCTCCCACTAACCATTAGCGTTCGACAGGCACTCTCCATGTCAAAGAACAAGTCATACAAGTCTTCACATAAACTTAATGCCGAGTTAAGTTTCATCAACTTGTGAACGATTAAGTATTTGAGCTATAAACCTTTCCAGTGCCGACCCCCTTATCCAATAAGGAGTGGAACGTTTTGCTCTCAAATACATGGACAAGTTTCTATATGTATATTTACGAGTTAGGAATGCCAGTAACTACCAGTAAATAAAGAAACATCCATTGCCTTATATTAGTGATTTACATAATTACAAGTACAATGCCCTCACTCAATCATCCTCTGAGTGGCATTCGAGGGCATACTCCCAACAGCCTGTTCACCAGAAACGTAGGAAATTCGGTCCTGAAAAGTACGCAGCGCTCGACATAGAAGTCAAAAAGCTACTCGATAATAAACTAATCGGGGTATCTACAGACGAGCCACAGTGGGTCACCAACGCGGTGTTCGTCAAAAAGCCAAACAACTCCTAGAGGTTATGCATCGAATTCACCGACCTCAACGCGGCATGTCCAAAAGATCACTTTCCAATCCCTCATATCGATCACTTGGTCGATAGTACAGCAGGTTGCGAAATGATGTCGTTCATGGATGCCTTCGCCGGATACCATCAAATCCCAATGGAGGAGAAAGACATAAAGCACACATCATTCCACACGGAAAAGGATATATACTTTTGGGTCCGGATGCCTTTCGGTCTGAAGAACGCAGGAGCAACCTACCAGCGACTAGTCAACGGGATGTTCGCCAATCAGATCGGCAAGACCATGGAGGTCTACATCGACGACATCGTGGTCAAAAGCCTCAAGAAGGAAGACCACCTCAATGACCTTGCCGAGACGTTCGCCATCCTCGAGAAATTCAATATGAAGCTTAACCCCAAGAAATGCAACTTCGGGGTGAGCTCCAGAAAATTCCTGGGGCACATCGTGAGTCAGAGGGGGATCGAGGTGAACCCCGCCAAGATTCAGGCGATCCTAAACATGCAGGAGCCACAGAATGTCAATCAAGTGCAACGCCTCACAGGTTGTCTAGCCGCCCTCAACCGTTCCATATCTCGGCTCGGCGATAAATGCAAGCCTTTCTTCGCGACCATAAAGAACAAGAAGTTCGCATGGACGAAGGAGAGTCAAATAGCGTTCTCCAAAATCAAGGAGTATCTATCTAACCCCCAGATCTTGGCAAAGCCGATCCCCGGCGAGAAACTATTCCTTTACCGGGCGGCCTCAGAGGTCGCATTAAGTGCTGTTTTGGTGCGAGCGGAGGGACAAGTCCACTTGACGATCTACTTCATTATCCACGCACTCCACGATGCGGAAACGCGATACACACCTCTGGAGAAGATCGCCTACGCTCTAGTCATGAGTGTTCGCAATCTAAGAGCCTACTTCTTCGAACATCAAGTGGAGGTTCTGACGACTCTCCCTCTGAGGCAAGTTCTACACCGACCAGACACCAACGGGCGACTCCTCAAGTGGTCACTAGAGATCGCCCAATACGGTATCACATACGCTCCTCGCACGGCGATCAAAGGACAGGCTCTCGCGGACTTCGTGGTGGAGTTAACATTCCCTCACAGTCCGACCCAGGCCGGCCGCGCTGCTTGGAAGCTGTATGTTGATGGCTCGGCAACCAACTCACGAGCAGGGGCAGGAATTGTCCTCACGTTTTGGGTTTCGGGCGACCAACAATGAGGCCGAATACGAAGCCTTGGTAGTTGGGCTCGATCTAGCCCTCGCCCTAGATGTTCATTGCCTCCATATATTCATGGACTCCCTCTTAGTCGTGAACCAAGTCAAGGGAGAATATGAGGCGCGCGGCGAACAGATGGTCAAATACCAAGAATTGGTCACCGAAATGTGGACGAAATTTGAGGAAGTGCTAATCGAACAAGTCCCAAGAGAGCACAATTCCCAGGATGACACCCTATCCAAACTAGCATCATCAGATGGGGCGGCCGATTTCTCCAACATCCAAATCACAAAATCAGCAAAGCCGGCGATCGACAGAAACTTGGTTACAGCAGTTACCATCGCCGAAGAGAACTGGATGACTCCGTTCATTAAATACTTAAAGGACGGAATGGTCCCCGACGACCGTATCAAAGCTCGTCAGCTTAAGCTCCGTGCGACCAGATACACCCTACTGGACGACCGTCTTTACAAGCGAGCTTTCAGCCTTCCCCTCCTCAAGTGCATTATGCCGGAGGAAAGCCAGCTCGTTTTAGCCGAGATCCATGATGGGATTTATGGAAATCATGCTGGAGGCCGAGCTCTCATCCACAAAACAACCAGGCAAGGTTTTTTCTGGCCTTCGCTTCAGAAAGATGCGATCGCCTATGCCAGATCGTGTCATAGGTGTCAAGTGATGGGCCCGAACATCAAGCTCTCCCCCGAGCAGCTCACCTCAATGTACAGCCCGTGGCCGTTCGCCCAATGGGGCATCGACCTCATAGGTCCCTTGCCGACGGAGCCTGGGGGTAGCAAGTTTGCCATCATAGGGGTCGATTATTTTACAAAATGGGCAGAGGCCGAGCCCCTCAACAAGATAGGCCAAGAGCAAGTAATCAAGTTCATCTGGAAAAATATCATATGCCGGTTCGGTATGCCCCAGGCTATCATCTCCGAAAACGGAAAGCAGTTCGATGGTTTAGAAGTCATGTAATTCTGCGAAAAGTGGGGAATCAAAAAGCTGTTCTCGGCCCCCTACCACCCTCAGACGAACGGGCAGGTAAAGGCTGTAAACAAGATCCTCAAGCATACAATCAAAGCACGACTCGAATCCAGACAAGGACGATGGGCGAGCGAGCTTCCATATGTTTTGTGGTCATATCGAACGACGACCCGAAATTCAACCGGCGAAACCCCATTCGCCCTCGCCTTCAGAATAGAAGTGGTGATCCCTTCGGAGATCGCCGTCCTCAGCCACCAAACTGAACAAGAGATGACAACGGACAATGACGTATCCCGACGAACTTGAACACCCTGACGGCACTCCGGACCAATATCCCTGGAACGCCATACATTTGAAGAAATACTATCAGTGAGAACTTTGTATTCAGTTTCAGTTACACAATGTACAAAGAGTACAATGAGATTTTCCAATCCCATTTATATGATGCGCCTCGACAAAAACAAATAAAAAAGAGGACGGCTCGCTCGCCCTACAAGAGGTCATCGTCTAAACCTGACAGACCTATGCAAGCGATCGCCCCTCCAAGCACAACGTATACCGTCAAGGGTCGTCATCTAACATGGTGATCCGAGGTAGAAAAGTGCAGCCGTGGTCCTGGATGTCGATGGAACCGACAGCTTCATCCATGCAAGGTTCCTCTGGGCTGCGATCGCTCGCCCTTCATTTAAATACGAGGCGAGCATAGCCGAAGGACCCTCCAATTAGAACCGTGGACACGCTCGCACGCCCTCGGAAGTACATCATCTAACATGATGTACCCGGACAAGGCGGCGCGTCCCTACCCCATCACAATGTATACCGTCGAGGGTCGCCATCTAACATGCCGACCCGAGGTAGAAAAGTGCTAACAAGCCACGGACGTGGAGTCGAATAAACCGACGACACCCCGTGCAAGGACTCCTCCAGACCGAGACCGCTCGCTTTTCGTCTAAACACAAGGCGGGTGCAGCCTAACGGAGGACCCTAACAATAAAGTGAGTCGCGGGACATACCAAAGGATGGAATGTCCCTCGCACCTAAAGACACGGTTAAGGTGGTCGGTCCATCGAACTCAGCGACCGTGCACAGAGTCGTCCTCCCTCAAAGAATCGACATAACTTAAGATAGCTCGTCCAGCATACTATTTTCGTTCCCTTACTTACACCAAGTAAACAAAAACAAGGGGCAAAGTGGAGCTATTCCTAAAATGCGATCGGGAGTAAGGGACCATACACGATAGGCCTCGTTCAAACACACTCATGACGGTCGGTTTTGTCCAAGAAATTTACAAGTAAGAATTTCCAACTATGTCAATACATTCGGATCCATTCAACATTCAAACAGTCGATCAAGCGAACAAGGCATCAGAAGAAATTATACACACTTGTATAAATTCGCATACAAACATTAAAAGGCGATCGTACCTATAAAGAATCAGATGCGAAAAAGGAATATTTTATTCCAATCAAGAAGTTCATACAAATACAAGCCCAAAGGCAGTAGAAGAAAAAAGCAGAAAATTACAAAGCAAAGGAAAACAAAAATCACTCAGGCTCCCCCCGGCTGGTCTTCGCCCCCGGATGGCGGATCGGCATGCACTCCCTCATAGGCTTCAGGATAAGTAAGTTTATCTGGAAAAGGATACCAACTCAAGTCGATCCCCAAGTCGGTGAGGTCGAGGATCGGCATGGAGAATTCCGGATGCAAAGTGTGCTCGAGTGCGTAGGCCTTGAAGCTCTCCATCAGAAGACCGACCTCGATCGCCTTTATAGGCCATATAGTAGGCGAACTCGTCGACGAGGGCCACATTAAGGTATGGATCGGTCTCGATCGCCTTTATCTGCCCTTTCAAATCCGAAGTCGTCTTCTCAGCATCCGCTAGCTCGACCACCTTGGTGGCCAATTCTCCCTTTGCTTTCTACAGCTCTCCCTTCGACTTCTCCAGCTCGCTGTTGAGCCGATCCACTGTCGCCTTCAGCCCGGTCGCCTCCTCTTGCGAGGCCGAATGCATCCGGCGAGCTTCCGTCACCTGGTCGCGGAATTGATCGGCCACATCCTTGGACCGGCTAAGCTCCTGCTTCATCCGATCGAGGTCCTGTTTGGCTCGTTTGGCCATCTCTAAGTATTCCTTCTCCATGTCCCGGATCCGGTTGGCGAAGTCGACGTTTTTGTTCTGAGCGGCCTCGAGATCTTTATGAAGGCGAGCGTTAGAGGGTCGCCCCTCGTGGTCCATAGCGGATTGGACGTCCATCGTCGCCGCCTGGAGAGTCAGGGCGATGGTTGCCTGCATGGCATCTCCAGACCGCCGACGAGCGATCGCGTCGAGATCGGTCGTCCAAGCCTTAGGCAGAGAGGTGATAGCCCGGGAGACATAAGAAGGGACTTCGAGGGACTGGAGAGGAGACTTGCTCGCCAAGAAGTCCAGCACCATCAGCGAGACGTCCGGATTGGAAAGACAGACCCTACAATGCATATAAATAGGGACAAAGGAGTTAGTATATACCTTACACAAATTTCCTAACTCGGAAAGTTCAAACCGGTCTTACCTGTTGACCAACTCGGGGTCGCGGCCAAAATAGGGCTTGCCCCGAGGAGTTTCAGCTTCTGCGATTGCCGCAGCCTTTAAGAAGCCGACCGAGGGCCTGGAGCCAGACCCCTCCACCATCGGAACAGCAGAGATAGGTGGAGCGGCAACCGGCGGCTCCAAAATAGACATGTCCGCCTCGGCAGTCGGAAGGGACCCCTCCGGCCTCCGCCTCTTGCGGTTGCACTGGAGTTGCTCTTCCTCCTGAACTTCCAGCTCGACGACCGGCACCGTAGCAGGCCTCACCGCGGGGACGGTACGAGACGTCGTCGCAGGGGCATGACCCGTTTTCTTTCCCTAGTGAAGGCGACCCAACAGTCCGGGGTTCGACATTGCGATCTCTTGCGGTGGCTCGGCGTAGTGGGGAAAATGAATCTCTGTCAAAGAGGAAATTCGGACAAGTTAAACACCTCTTTCAATTAGACGATCGTCAAGTAAGGAAGAGGAAGTAAAATTTATACCTGGAGCTTTCAGATGACGAGGGAAGCGAAACAATCGAGCCCCCAACCGATGAAGTTCGCGACCGAGTGAGCGAACGTCGATGTAGGAGTCCGGCAAGGCGCGAATCCGCTCCCAGACGATCAAGAAATCAAAGGGGAGATCGCCCATCGCTGGAACAAGGGACCCTGCAAAAAGGAAACAAAATTAGATCAGTCCAAGATGTATCCGATCGAAGGGAGAGTTAAAACCCTTACTCGGATTCCTCTCCCAAAAATTGGTGGGGATCTCCAACTCTTCCTCCGGCCTATCACTCTACGCCGACCTCCACGCTCCGCCGACCCAGCACCATTTTGCCAGGTCGCCCCGAGTCTTGTTTGGCACCCCGAGGACCACTCTTTCCATTCAACCTTGAATGTGATTACCGCCGACCGACCACTTCTGCGCAGTCAGTTTGAAGAGATAGTTCATTTCCATCGCAGAAAGGAGACGGAACAACCGGTGACCGCCGAAAAGTGTCAAAGTACTGATGATCTGTAGCCAGGCGTTCGGCGTCAGCTGGAGCGGCGCCAAATTCCAGGCAATCAATAAATATGACACGGCGAACGGCAAGGGGAACCGCAGACCGGCCTCCATAATCATCTCATTAATGGCGACCAAACCCTTGGGAGGTTGATCGGCACGTTCGTTTTCCGAGGGCACGTGCAGCGAGACATCATAGGGAATATGGAATTTCGCCCTCCAGCGACTCAAGTCTTTCTTGGTCGTCATGCTCCGAATCTAACCAAGAGTCCACTGAGAAGGGTCAGCGGCCCGAAACGCCGTCCGTTTCACGGGCTCATAGGGGTGGGCAGCAGAATAGGCTTGGAAATCAAATTCAGGACATGGTCCGGCGATCCCCTCCATAAGCTTAGCAAAATCTAAATAAGCGGGGCCGAATACGCTATCCGGTTCCCAAGACAACCGTACCATTTCATCTTCATCAACCGGCAAGTCCCCTTGCTCCGCCGCCGCCGCTGATCTCGCCACTTTGGCCTCATTAAAGAGCTCTTCAAGTTCCGCGGATGAAATCCCCGCACGAATGGCCTCGACGGCCGTTTCCATATGAAGACCCACGGAAATTTCCTCCCGGTCAGGCGAAGCCGCGGCGGCAGAGGAGCTACCGGCCTTGAAGGTTTTAGATCCTCCAGACATGTTCTTAAAAGTAAAGGGGGAGAGAATATTTGTGTTCTTACCTAAAAAGAAGGACGGTCGGCACACAGATCTTCGAAAAATTCTGCAGAGTCCCGACTAAATAACAAGGGTGCGTGAAGAGTGGAAATGAAGTAGCCCTAGCCCCTTTTATAGGCGGGAGCAGGGGTCTCTGTGCAAATAGGCGAAATCCCGAGGGCTGGAGTGCAACCGTCGGCAGGGGACAGATTAAATGTTGCCCTCGAAACCCGCGTACGCGTCTTTTCAAGGGCACGCCATGCGACAAATCTGACAAAACCGTCGGACTCCCCTAATAGTAGCGCGACGCGTGTCCTTGCAACGTTTCGAGAGCCCACCTTCATTTCCCGCTAATTCCAGCGCAAAAAGAGATCGTCCAAATTTGAAATCAGATCGTCCTGACAATCGTCCTTGTCATAAACAAACGAGCCAATCATCTAAACACTGGCGATCGCCAACAGTGCCACCTCACCCCGTGTTTTCAACATCGAAGCGAGGTGGGGGGCAATTGTTGTGCGGCGATTAATACGCCTCGATGGCGATCGGTATAATGGTCTGAGAGCCAAACCATAGAATACATACGCTGGGCGATCGTCTTTTGGTATCTGGTGATCGTCTTTGATATCCGACCATAGATGATCATCTCGTGCCACGTATGAATCCAACATCCGTCAAAGTCTTCGAAGATCGAATCTCGGACGTGGACCCACGTGCAGATCCATAAAAGGCGCCGCAAGATAAGGCCTTTGACCCCAGCCTGTCATCAGCATGTCACCTACCGACAAGCCCGCCGAAAGGTACAAGGTGGGTCCTCCCCAGACAGCGACTCAGGACGCGTGCAGGCTTCCCATTAGCTGGCACAGCTGGCTGCCAGCAGCAGCCTCGAACTTTAAGGAAACAGCCCCACGTGATAGGACGATCGCCCGTATTATTATAATATAGAATACGACGGTCGCCCGCGATCGCCGGAGAGGTCCCATCAACCTTGTCTCCTATAAATAGGAGGCTTACAACAGTGGCCTAGAATAATCGTGAATACAGTGAAAAACGCACAGAGAGAGGATAAAAACTCATCTGGCAATTACTTACACATTCATAGTGATATTCATACACACTTACAGAACATCAAAAGCAAGAACTCACGGAGCTTCATATCTGGTTCTTCCGGCAATCTACACGCTCTATAGCTTAGATAACTAGAAGTCTTTACACTCATTGTAATAGATTCTAACATTAATATTTGTACTCCACAGTAAACATATTAATAAAATCTCGTGAGAGCATTCAAGCCCAGGATTAACAATCCCGGCAAATCTTGTGTTATTTATTTTCCCACGGAAGTGTTCTCGCATTTGTTTGTTACTCGACCATTCCAGCAATATCATCTCCGGATAATATTTTGGGTAACAACAATGAACAAGAGGGAAAAGAACCCAACTTATTAGCAAATTCAAAGTCATCAATGTCGATTTTGTTTAAGGGATAAGTATAACCTTTTAATTGTTAGCCAGTTCTGTGACAAAGAGTTCTCGATTTAATTATTCCAAGAAAATTGTAGGGTGAAGGACATTAAGACCAAACAAATTTTCCTTACATAATCGAGATCATGTAACATGTATGTCGTTGATTGGATTCGTACATGTACTGTAATCCCTTATTTTATGGCCAAAGGCACTGAAGATGAAAGATGGCTATGGCATAAGAGGGTGTCTCACATCAACTTCAAGACCATAAATAAAGTAGCACGATAGGGAATAGTCATAGGTTCGCCTGATGTTTCATTTCGTAACAGTGTATGTGGACCCTATCAAAAAGGCAAATAAGTAAAGACATCCCCTAAGAGCAAATCATTTCTCTCAACCCACAAGGTCCTGGATTTATTACATACGGACCTATATGGCCATGTAGACCGTATCATATTGGGAGGTAAATATATTGTACTGTGTTGATGATTTTTTAGGTACACCTGGACAATCTTATTGAAAAAGAAGAAAGAGACAACCATCGGAGCACCTAAAGAAGCTACAAAATGATAAAAGAATGGGCATTACATCTGGTCGGTCCGACAAAGGCACATAATGCAGTACTGTGCGGACAGTGGCAATACTGTGCAGATAATGGGATACAATATGAGTATTCGGCATTCGAATTCAACAACAAAATGGTGTTGTCGATAGAAAGAACAGGAGGCTAAAGGAAGCCACTAGAATGATGATAGATGAAAGCAAGTTACCACAATGTTTCTGGGGTGAAGCAACAAATACAACATGTTATACACAAAATCATTGTGAAATAAGCTATTATTTATTCACAAAGTATTCACGGTTTCAGAAGTGCATTTAATGCTGAAAGGACAGCATTTAATGCGGCTGAAAAGACTGTGGACTCAAGAGAATTTAATGGAGGCTAAAAGGAATGTCAGAAGCATTAACTACTAAGACCTTTAATTCAAATATACACCTAGCTGTCAATCTCAAATGTCCATTTCTCACCAACCGACCAACTGCTGCATTATAGCAGATCTATTTCCTAGGTTATAGATAGCTCAATCATATGACTTTCTCTCACAACTTAGACTACTTAAACTACTTGTGAAGCACTAGAAATTGAAAGGGCAAACACTCTCTTCATACCTACAATGATATTCTATATTTAAGAGATTGACATTCCTCAATGAAGGAGAACAACACACCACAACAAGTGACTTGTACAACTGTTGTTCAAAGACTTGATCTACCATATTTGATGGTGAAAGTTA
This sequence comes from Orobanche coerulescens, assembly GCA_033398695.1. Classification (NCBI taxonomy): domain Eukaryota; kingdom Viridiplantae; phylum Streptophyta; class Magnoliopsida; order Lamiales; family Orobanchaceae; genus Orobanche; species Orobanche coerulescens. The sequence continues at coordinate 69,302,401 of CM065809.1, forward strand.
ACCCTGTGTTGACTAACAAAGCGAGCTTATTCCGATCTGTGTGGGATGAAGAAAGTCAGGAGTACGAAGCTTCAATCTGCTTGAGAATAAGTCTGAGTTCAAGAAGCCTACGACCAATTTGTGTGAACGACTCAAGCTACAACCAAGTTGTTGGTCACGGTATACTTAAATGACTGCTTATAGGGAGGGTGGTTGAACAACCTCTACTTATTTTCAAAGTTTAAATGCGTAGCGGAAGACTAATACAAGTTTCTGTAACTAAAGCAACTAAATGATCTCCTGTTAGCTTGATGCTGACAAGAATTTTTGGAGTAAGTATAATAAAATCAATAAGTAGTAGTTAAAAAGTAAGTAAAGCAAGTAATGACACATGGTTTAATATGGTGCGAGGCGATATCCTCTACGTCCACATATTCTCCATACAGGAGTAAAATTTTATTAAAATTAAGGCGTACGCGACTATATGATTTTAACTTGGACTGTCACTGTATCTTTCACATAGATTCATACACCTGACTGTAGCTTTAAATCGTTCACATATATTGCTATAGGCTTCTTTGAACTGACTTCTTGTCACACTAATTGAACTGAACTCTCTTCGTACCACAAAGGTCGGAAAGGTCACTTCTTAGCCCAAACATGGCTAATGTACTCAACGATAAAAGTATGGTATTGCAAGTATTCCGAAAAATAGCTGTAGGTATTTTAGTTACATTCCGTTGTGTGTTGTCCAAATTTGAGGACTAAATATCTCTTCAATAAGAATATGTGTTGTAGGCGTGAAGAGAGTGTTTGCTCTTTTTATGATTTGTTTAATTAACAAGTTCTTCAATTTTGATCAATAAGTAAGATAGTCCTCTGGAATAAGCTATTTATAACCTTCGAAATAGATTCATTATAAATTTATTTGTTTGACGTGGACACTTCTGATGGACGGCTGATGAATGTTTGAATTAAAGTGTCTAGCATTCAGTACTTTAGACATTCTTTTCGCCTTCATTAAATGCTCTTCAGTCCACAGTGTACGACCGTCTTAAATGTTGTCTCCATCATCATTAAATGCACTTTCAAAACCGTGAATAACTTGAGAAATTGATTATTTCACAATAGTTTTGAAGTCTAAGTATATCTTGTTGGTTTTATATTTTACTTTTCCTAAGTAAAATGCATTACAGGGTTTACGCTGTATCCAACAAGTTCATTTATGTAAGCTAGATCTTCACTACTCTGTAGGATGAACGTATTTTGAGCGATATATGCTGTAGGATGCTGCTGTAGGATACATTTATCAAATCACTTAGACTATTTTATCCCAACATTTCCCCCTTTTTGATAATGCTAAAACTTTTTCAATACTGTTTTTTGTCCATGTACTATGTTGAATTCAAAATAATTATATACTTCTTCTTGAAATGACACAATATTTTCTATTACACTTTAAGTGTATAGATATATTTTCTCTCTATTTTTCTCTCAATTTTTCTCTTAAAAAAATGAAGAAGATGTTGAAGGAGATGAAGATGAAGAACAATAAAGAAGACAACTCAAAGTCACTCTCTCTCTTGGTGTGAACCGTATATCTTCACAAGTGAGGAGAAGAGGACTTATATTAAGTTATCATCCCATCTTATTCAAAGTCTTCTCCCATAAAGAAATCACCTCATGATCTTTTGTCCCCTTAATAATAAACATCTCATGTTTATTAAATCCATCAAATGAAAGACTTTACCATATAAAACTATGGTCTTCCACCATGTTAGGTGGAATCAATGACCATGGTGCCTGATTTAAAGGGGGGGCGTCCAATCTAGAAGAACCGGAAGAGTTCGGTTCATTTTCGGACTCCCGCGAGTCCAATCAGATAAACTCCATTCTCTTTCGATTTATTTATATCAATTAGTTGATCCAATTAATAAATTATATCAAATACAAAATAGTATAATTTATTTCTCCAAGAAATAATTATATATGTGAATCAAATTAATCACCCAGTAATTTATTTAATTCATTAGGCCGTAAATTAATTTATCTAATAAATTAATTTAGACATCTAATGTCCAGAAATTAATTAGACATCTAATATCCAATAAATTAGATATCCAATATCTAATATTCATTAAGAGAGAATAAGCTCGATTGATTCTGTCGTCAATCCTATTGCGTGACTCGGTAGGTCCATCTCAGTTAGCAATGGGAGGAACCAAAGAGTACTAGCACCACCTAGCCAGCTTGGCGGCCTACACTGTACCGTAACTGAGAACGAATGATGGGGATCATTCCAAAACCTTTTTGTCGTGAATACCAGTATATGGATAAACCCTTCTCTCAAATGTCCCGATCAAGTTTTAGGGTCACGGTCAATCAAACCCTATTTGTACTTGACGATATGCCTGAGTTAATACAACTAGCTCCAATGCTTTGACCAAAGACTTTTGATCTCATCTGCCAATAACTACATAGGACATATACTTGTTCACTTACAAGTGAAATAATCCTATCTTGGTATTTAGTATAACTTGCTACTTGCCCGTCAAGATGCATCTCGAAGTTGACCCCCACCTTCTGGTTTTCTGGGTCGAACTACTCTAGTGAAAATCTTAACATCCACGAATACCTATCACAACCTTTTGATTCCGTCATTGACTGTCCCGAAGTGAATTCCGTGTGACGAATCGAGGGTGAGTCGGTTCGAGTAAACTAATATCATTACCATACCTATAATGTGTGCTCCCACTAACCATTAGTGACGGCTGGCACTCTACAAGTCAAAGAACACGTTATACAAGTCTTCACATAAACTTAACGCCCAGTCAAGTTTCATCGACTTGCGAACGATTAAGTATTGAGCCATAAACCCTTCCAGTGCCGATTCCCTTATCCAATAAGGAGTGGAATGTTTTGATCTCAATGACTTTCAGTAAATAAAGAAATATTCAATTGCCTTCTGATAATAATTTACATAACAACAAGTCCGATGCCCTCACTCTAACATCGTCTAAGTGGCATTCAAGGGCATAATCCTAATAATATCACCATAACAACAGTCATGTAAACAACTCAGAGACCATAGCTTTGCCAAATAACCATACAATACATTTATAGTTACCCTGGCATCGTGCTAGAAAGCTATGAACCTCGGAGGCTCCTCGAGACATACCAGGTTTGGGTAACCCATGACACGTACGTCACACAAACAAACCAGAACCATAAGTTACCCTGGCATTGCGCTAACAAGCTACGAACCTCGGAGTCTCCGCATCGACATACCCGGTTTGGATAACCCCACAAGTAATCCTGGCTCGGCTAGCAAGACACGAACCTCGGAGTCTCTGCAAGACATACCCGATTGGATAACCCCATGGCCCAAACATATCACGATCAACAATAACCCTGATCCGTACTAGCAATAATGGATCCCGAAAGCTCTATCGAACCCTACCCAGTGGGACATCACTTCACAACAATCACATACCAACCAAATACACATCATCACATATTTACCAACAAGTACATGTATCCACACACACACTCTGACAAAGGGATAAAGCTTTATATCCACAAGCGACATAGTCGCACACAACTACCTCACAGGAGAACAAAGTATCCTAGTATACCACACTATTGCACCAATTTGTTAAAGTACTTCGATCACAAAACACATAAGTTGTTTTTATAAGAAATCCTTCTTAAAAATATATCGCTTCTTTTAAAATTTCATTATTAGCATTCAGGTAACACATATAATCAATTACCGACTATTATATCTATAGGATACGAGATGTATCGACAAGATACTTGCCTCGAAACAAAAAGCAATGGAAAAAAGAACAGATGTGGTCGAGCAGCCTCTGACCTTACAAGAACAACCAACAAGTCGACAGCTCCACAAATACTATGAGAATAACACCACCACGAATCAACAACACTAAATCAACAACACTAAATCGCCAATCCGTTGGAGAAGAATAGAAGATAGAAAGAAATGGCGAGAACTAAACTATGATGTCCTATTTATACTGGACGTGATTAGCGCATGCTACGGAAAGTGTAGCGTGTGCTATAGGGCTGAAAGGCAGTGCAGAACTTTGTTTATATGCTGTGTTAGCGTGCGCAACCATAAGGGTTAGCGTGTGCTACCTATTCGTCTCCAGAGTCCATAAACTCTCTGCCCCACTGATCGGCCAGATTAGAGCGCGCCACGGACAGGAGTAGCGTGCGCTACAAATGCATGATTAGCGCGCGCTAGAAACACAGTCTAGCGTGCGCTGACTGCTACTCTTTAGCATCACCATCTTGAAGTCCGGTCGGAACGAACATATCCCGGGAGATGCAGAACTAGTTAATTACTAACAATCAACACACTAGTTCCAACTCCAATATACACACGATTCTGGATGCCAAACAATACAACATGGAAATTTCACAAACCAATCTCCCAACAGAAAACATCCAACAGTGACATACATACCTAAATAATAAGAATAAAATACACAGATATTTCAACATTCTCACACAATATGACATTCAACAATCTTCTGCTCCCCAAAATATTCTTGCAGGGAAGTTTCTGGGTGGGATGAAGCCCACTCTCTACAACAAGGCCACTACTATTGAGTACAGACCTGATCCTGACTCCATGCTGATGTCAAGTGATCCCAGTGACACAAACGATCAATATACAAAGACCAAGGCTGGAGATGGAAAGAATAATAAGTTGTTGAGTAAGAAAAGGATCGTTCCCGACAACAGCTTGCCATTAGTTGTCGAGAAGAAGAAAAAGCATAAGTCTCATAGGTAGACTTCAAAGGCGGAAGTTGTTCCTACAACTCCTCAGGCTGCTACAGCGGCCCCTGAGGTTCCACAATCTGTGCCCATTCCTACAGCTTCCCTAGCGAGTACAGCAGTCCCTGAGGTAGTATCTATAGTGGCCGTCCGGACAAAGGCCAATTCTGCAGAAGCTATAGACATGGAAGTTGCTATTGCATTATACAGAGCAAATCCTAAGCCATCTGCGGAAATGATGAATGAACAAGTATTTATAAAGTTGGAAGGCATGAAATAATCGACTGCCCTTTTAGAGCCAACAACTGCCTCTCCCCACAGGGCACCCACCCCTATTGGGAGTCCCTCTAGACAGGGAATTCCACCCTGTGAGGACCCCCTATCCTCTCGGGCTTCCACACCCATTGAGGATCCCAAATAGGTATGACCCCAACCTAACGCAAGGAGTCCTTCCCCTACAGATATGATCAACAAAACTCTCTTGGCTGTCGAAATTGAAGCTGCAGTTAAGCCCTTTAACATCTGGAAAAGCTAAAGCGTCGCCGAGTACCATAATATATACAATTGGGCTGAATGGGAACAAGAGGAAAATTTTATTCACGAAGAAACTGGCATATCAATGTTAAATCATTTATCAGATTCTACGATCCTTTTTACCACAGACTCATTATCTAGTTCTTCACAGACAGAAGGCTAAACTGAAATGAAATAATCCCAGTCACGAGGTTGTATAGAGTCCAAGCCATCATTCTAATCCAGACTCTGATGGATATGGCGATACCCTACTGGCAGGGATTCATATGAGCCAAGGATGGGCTCGTTAGGTGAAGTACGCCAAGATTCAGGCCACCCAAGGCCACAAGACTTCTAGTCAATCTGCAGATCAGTCCAAGTCCCATGCAAGAAGAAACCATTTTTTCAATAGGAGGAATCAGTCCTTATTGATCCAATGGAAGAATCTGCCAGTGTTACACAAGAGGATTCAGTCCCTCCTATCCAACAAGTGACAGAGTCTAAAATCCAATAGGAGGAATAAATCTCTCCTATCCATTAGATGAACGAACCTGCTCAACCTACCTAGGATCCTGAACAGGAAAGGTTCTATCCCTATGGGTCCCAAATCATCAACATCTGGTGTTTTTCCCTCTGAGGGTGACACAACAAGGCTTAGAATTGCTGTAGTCATCACTCAACAGACGAATCCCCTTCTGCTCCTCCCCTTTCCATGAGAAGTTAGGACCGCCAAAACTATCTGAGAGCTCTTTCCGAGCAAACCCTATTTGTAGAGGATGTTGTGAGGACACTCAACAAAGTTGTCAAGGAACTCTACTAGGTGCGTGGCACCGCACTGAACAAGTTCATAGATATTCGTAGAGAAACACAGGATGTCATGGGTACCTTCCTGTTAGTTCAAAATCCCATTCGCCATGTCCTTTACCTGTATAACTAGCATCATGAACACGTCCTTAAGAATGAACAGGAAAAGACAACAGTCGCGGAAGCCAAAAGTGTTGTTGTTCTTCAAACTATTCAAGATAGCCTGGTAGGACACAACCACAAAATCAATGATCTCAGTACAACAGTCACCAGCTATGTGGACTTTGTAAAAGGGCTGGCGGAGAAGCAGAAAGATTCAATGGACATCATTCGGGATATCCAAGGCAAAGTCATCGATTTTGATAGTTCCAAAAATGAGGTAGAGTCCTGGGAAGTAGCAAAGAGGTAGATGATGGATAAAGATAGAGAACTTGAGGAATTTCTCGAGGATATAATCACTACTACAAAAAATACATTTTACTATGGTTATTTCATACATTTTACATCGGTTATAGAACTGATGTAAAATGTACCGTCGTAAAATAGGCGTTCAATCTACATCGGTTTAAAAACCAATGTAAAACATTTTACATCGGTTGACTGTTAACCGATGTAAAAAGTGCAGATTTCGTACATTTTACATCGGTTCTGATAGCAACCGATGTAAAAAACGATGTAAAATATTACATTTTTACATCGATTTCATTATTAACCGATGTAAAATGTCGGGAAAACTACATCGGTTAAAATATAACCAATGTAAAATGTATACATTTTATTTTTTACATCAGTTTTCAATAACCGATGTAAAATGTACAACTACATCTGTTAAAATATAACCGATGTAAAATGTATACATTTTATTTTTTACATCGGTTTTCAATAACCGATGTAAAATGTAAAACTACATCTGTTAAAATATAACCGATGTAAAAAATAAAATGTATACATTTATATCGGTTTCAAACAACCGATGTAATTTTTTTTTTTTTTTATTATTTCACCTGTTTTTTCCGATTCCAGCCTGTATTTTCAAATTCCTGTTTTTAGCAAAACAACTGAAATCCTAAAGACGTCCAAACGGAAAGTAATCAGCTGTTAAAACAACACATTCCTAAAAGACGTCCTAAAAAGAAGTAACAAATGAGTATAACATAAGACAAGGAACCCATTAACATGTTCAACCATACATTCAGAGTTTTTTTATCAAATCACAACATTAATTTAACAATCTTACTACCAAAACCTGTTCAACCAATAGGTTTGCTAATATCAACGTGGCCAGATTATTCATTTTTTTAACAAAGAAAGCAAAGCTAGGCAACGAGCTTCGGCATGGCCATCGAACTCTTGGCTTGCTCATCTTTAATTCCATCGAGCAGAACTGGAAGTATGACCGGTCCGAACGAGAGAGAATGTGGACAGATTGGTGTGAAGAGCATACATGGAACATTCGGATGTACTGCACATAGAGATGGGCCTACTTTAGCAGGATCAACTACAATCGATACCTATATAAGCTCCAAAGAAGGTTGCATCATTAAATCACGATCTACAAGAAAGCCCACATCATTTCAAAAAAAAAAAAAAAAGCCAAGACATCAAATAAAAACTTTTGTTTTCTAATCAATCTTAATCGATGAAAAAGATAGTGAACAAAGAAGAAAGATGTGATGAAGCCGATGGTTCCAAAGAGCCAACATGATAGCAACGCAATGATCGTGAGTAACCAAGGTAAAGTGTGGCGGATACTGGACCACTCAAACTCCGCAGTTCAAACACCAAATAATTTATGGAATACAAGAACACATACAGAGAAACCGAGCCAGAAGCATAAAATGCTTTCCACCACCACTGCCAGTCCTCGACGCACAGATGCATGTAGGTGAGAACTACAGAAACTTCAGCACATACAATGACCAACAACAGAAGGACAACGAGCAAAAAGCCGAATACATAATAGAATCTTCCGAGCCAGATGCTTGAAAGGATGAAAAAGAGTTCAATAAAGAGGGTTCCAAACGGAAGGATTCCAGCACCAAGAACCAATAGCCATGAAGGGTTATTTCTAGCCGGGATCTCCCTAGCAATCTGGTTAGTTCGAACAGGGTATTGTATGGTTTCAGCTCGAGTTCCTAAGTATCCTCCTAAGAGGGTGAGTGGGACCGAGATGCAAAACCAGAGTGATAAAAGAATGAAGTATAAAGAAATGGGAATTGCACCAGAGCTTTTATTTCCCCAAAGAAGGAAATTTAAAGCAGTAAGGATGACAAAAACGATTCCTGGGAAGAAACATGCAATTGACCAAGAAACGGACCTCCATCACTCTGATGTTCCTTTAATGACTCGCCATAGATATACACCAGCATACCCTGCTCCAGTTCCTAAAAAGAGGTAAAGGATTATCATTCCTGTTAAAAGCATACCCCGTGAAGCTGGCGACATGAACCCTAAAGCAGCAAATACAATGGTGACGACTGCCATTCCGGTGATCTGGACCCCATCTCCTATCATCACACATAGAAGCTTCGAGTGATTTGGTTCACGAAACACATCACCCACAACAAGTTTCCATCCTGACAGTTCCTCATTCATTTGCGCTTGAGATTCTTTGTCAAGTTCTTCATATCGCGTAAGATCCCTTCTCACTGTTCTTAAGAAGATGTCAAAAACGATACCAGCTAAAAAGACGATCACCATTAGGGAGTTAAGAATAGAGAACCAGTGAATGTAATATCCGCAATTTCGAATTTCGGTAATTTTCTTTTTTTTTCCGCGGAAGTCCGTTTTGACGACTCGCTCATGACCATTTCGTCATTTCGAGAATGATTAATTCTTCACTTTTTGTCATCCGAGTTCGTTTCGGTGTTGTTTTGTTGAGTTCCGTGCTTTTAGCGACTTTTCGCACTTGAGCTCGATTCTTGCGATCTCGTCCGAAATCGCTGCTTCGAGTTTCTCGTAAGTTCATTTAATGTTATTATTCATGTTGCGAGCTTTGGTTTGGTGTTTCGATCGCGTATCGTGATTTTCGGACGTTTTGGGCCATTTTCGTAATTTCCCAAAGTTTTGGGTAATTACTTCCGTTGTTGAATTCCGAGCCTTCGGGTGGTCGGAATCGTGTGTCCTACTAGCTCTTAGATTCGTCTTTGTGAGTACTTCGTAACCGTATCTTCGGTTCGTATTCGTGTTCGGGTTTCGTGTCGCTTTGTTGAATTGGGATTACTAAACGACTTTTCTAAGTATGAGTTTGTCTTTGTTAGATCACCATTAATTTTTGATGACTCCAAAAATTATAAATCTTTGCAATATTATAGAACATCGAGTTAGCTTTCCAATGGTTCAAACGGTGAGTCAATCGAGTCCTGACGAGAGTTATGGTCGCTTTAGTGCAAGATCACTGTCGGCACTGGCCCAGAGCCTTTCGGCCGATAGGAGGGCCGATAGACTCTACCGCCGGCATTTGTATAGGGTATCGGTTGGGCCTATCGGCCGATAGCCGGCCGATAGGTCCCTTGTGTTACACTATAAATGTGTTGTTTTGAGCGTGAATGACTCATTTCCTCCTTCCTTTTCCTTAGACGAGAGAGTGAGAGAGGAGGAGAGCTTCTCATCATTATCATTTGGAGGGTCGATTCTCATCATTCTTCTTCGGTTGTGAAGCCCGGACAATCAATCCAACGCGTGTTCTACGAATCTAAATACTTGAATCACTCAAGGTAATCTCTTGAAACCCTACCTTTTTGGATAATTGGGGATTTTGGGGTTTTGTCCGATTCTTTCCGCTTTTGTTGATGGATTAATGATTATTTAGATGTAAAATATCATAACCCTTGTTATACCATGGTTGCAACGTATCGATTCGTTGTATGAGATGAGATCTTGACCGACGCCTAGAAGATGTCCTGTAGAATGTCATAGAGCGGTTATCGAGCGATCTACGAATATCCTTCCTCGTATGATTGTTGATTTATGGATTATATGTTGTTAGGGTCGAGTTTCTTGCGAAGAAACCAAATTGAACCCTTCCGTCATTGCCGTTTTCCTTTTCAAAACATCGGGCGTTTCAAGCTTTCCGGTTGAGCCGTGTTCGTCGGAATACTTGCGTGCGATTTCGAGGCAAGTACCTTGTCCATACATTTCTTGTTTCGCGGATATGATGATTGGTGATCGTCTTGGTTTGTTTGTTTGTTTGAAATGAGTTTTCAAAAGATTTGGTTAGCCTCGTTAAAGGCCCCTTTCAAAACCGTGTGTGTTTTGTGATTGGTGTGGTTCGTGAATAACTATGTGAATTCTATGTATATGCTTGGTGTTCATGTTGCACTTGGTATTGTGTGTGGCGTATATTATTTCATTTCGGTGCGTTGTGAATTGACGTGGTGTTTTGCTAAGTGTTTGATGCCTGCGGGCGAATTGTTTGAATATCCTTGATATGATATGTTATTTGTGTGAATGTGTGGATATGGTTGAAGGTCTACGGTGGCACATGGCATGTGATCATGTGGCGAGGATGCAACAAGTGATTGATCCAACCGTGAGAGCTCGAGATAATCTACGGTGGCACATGGCATGTGATCATGTGGCGAGGATGCAACAAGCGATTGATCCAACCGTGAGATGTGTGTGATTTGTTTCGCTAGCCACCGGGAGGGTCCTTCGAGGCCTCGAGTGGGATGTCGGTGGTAGCGTCCGGTCCTAGGCGATGCGCGTGCGTGATTATGTTTCGTTGATTTTACGTCCGTTGAGGACACGTGATGTTGGGCTTTGACCGTAAATTGTTGGTGGTTTCTATTTGCGAAAACAAAACATTTGGGCCGTGACCCTATTGATTTTTGGAAAAAGAAGGATTTTATAATCCTAAATTGTTTTCTATTAAAACTCTCGATGGCATTTTAAATCGCTTTTGTAAATTGTTTCCCTTATTTGCGATCTTTCGGTTTTGGAAATGTTTACCCAAACTCTTGCCTGGGAAGTACTTTTCTTTACGTTTGGATCTTTGAGGATTCCCGATTATTATTGTTCTTGGAACTTGTATTGTATGGCTCGTATTTTTGCACTTGTACTCGCACTAGCAAAACAAAGGAGTTTGCTAACCCCGAGTATTCGGGGTGGATGTCTATTTTTGCATTCGGGTTTTGGAGCATAGCACGTGGTCGGCACGAAGGATGATGAAAGATGAACGATACTAATCACACGAGGTTCCGTTGATGTCGTATTGGTCCAGCTTGTATTTTCTTTTCCGCTGCGGTATCTTTTCCCCGTTGTACGGGAGTTTATTTTATTTTGACCCCTGCGTGGGTATGTGTTGGGAATGAGTTGTATGTATTTGTTGAAAGACCAAATCGGTCATCGAGTCATTTTAGCCTTAAAGGCGAGGTTTAGATGTTTGATTTTAGTTATCACTGGTAGATCCTCGAGGAGAGGGTCTACTGCGTGTAATATCCATGAGCGGATTTGGGGTGTAACATAAAATGTATAGGAGCATAGGTTGTGGAAACCTAGGCTGTCGGGTCGATGGTGTCTATCGAGTTTTTGTCTCGTCGGATTTTATCCGATCGAGTCGTGTCGCGACGCTGCCGTCCGAGTTTGTTGGTCGTGATTAGTATCGTGGGCGATCATCATCTTCGTGCGACTGTATCGTAAGTCTCCTTCTTTGTGTTGTGCCTCGTGTGACACGAGCTATTTTTATGATTTATTTGCTAAGTGACGGAATCCTCTTATGGATTTTGATTTCTTGATACGCGACTATTTGACTCTCATACTTCGTTCATATGAGGAGTAGTGTTGATGGATTGTGCATGTTTGACTTTATTCCTTTTATCCATTGCGTGAGTTCCTTTGTAATGATTTTCGGTATTTTACCGATCGAGTTTTATTTCGAAAATCGATTCCTTTAACCGAGTTGTTGGCCTTGACCGTTTTGACGGTAGTTGGGTGTTTTCAAATGATTTTGTGAGTTTTGATAAGTACTACCGTCATCGACCTTTTTGGGCATTCTAACCCATTGAATTATTTTTGAAAACCTTGAGTATCTTAGAAAATTGAAATTCGAGACGTACTTTTAAAGCGAATTATTTTCTCGCGGTATTGTGTTTTCTAATGCCGCAATACATTTCAAAAATTTTCCGGTTGAGGACCAAAAATATTTTTGAGATATTTTCAAATGCAGTTGCTTAGACCCAAGGGTCGAATATTTTTGAAAGTTTTTCACTAAAGGAAAGGTGTCCTCATTTTTGTTCAAACGCAAGATGATTTTCAAAGTCTCGATAATGGTGTTTGTGCTACTTTTTGTAAAATGATACTCAAGATCAACCGTTGTTTCCAAACTGTTTTCAAAAGGTGGTTTTCATTTTTAAAACCTATCATTCTGCTTATGGACCGGAAATGCGTGTATGGTTTTCGAACTTTCGTTATGTGTCAACCCCGAATTGTGATTGAATTGGTGGCGTGAGCGTCGAGTCATTCGCCACGCATATGTTTTGTTGACCCTCCGTGAGAGGTGTGAACCGGTGTTTACCGTTTATCGCCTCGTGGTGATTGCGTATTGTCGCACTAGTGTGGGTTGTTAAAGCCTCGGATTTTTATGCGTTATACACATGGGTGATTGTTTCATGATGTTTGTGATTGTGTGATGGCCGCTGCTCGATGTTGTAATCTTGAATGATGCCGTTGTTGTTGTGATTTTTGTATGCGTTGATATGTTATGCCGAGTTGGCATCTCCAGATGTTGTTTTGCGGTGTTTTGATCCATTGTATCGAGCATTTATATTTTCGGTATGCCGAGCCGAGGCGTTTCAATCGTGATGTGCCGGGGCATGCACGTGTAAATTGTCTTTCTCGCCGATGACACATTTCAAGTGTGGACTCGAGGACACCGAATTCCGTTTTGCGAATTAGCTACCGAGACTTTGAAGTTCGCGCTTCAAAGACATACCATCGGAATCGGCTTTGAGAGGCCTTTGAAGGATGTTTCGCGCTTGCTTGTTGTGCCGTCACCTTGATTTCATTGCTATGAGTTATGGGGCGACCTTCTTTATAAGAGGTCGAATGTAGTACCCGTGTTGTTTTTAGACTCTGCATTTTCTCTTTCTCGAGTCTATCGACTCGCTCGTGTTCGTTGATACTTTCCGAACTTGTTCTCAGATTTCGGTTTCGCTGCTCGAACGAGCCGTGATCTTGTTTTGGGTCAACTGCTATCGCGTGATTTTTTTGAGTTGATTCGATTCTTGTGAACCTTGTTTGGGAGTGACATCATCTGGTTCTACAAGTTCTTTTATTCGAAGTGGATCGGCTTTGGAACTCTTGTGTTTTCGACTCTGTCGACTCATTTATGTTCGTTGACATTTCTGAGCTTGTCCTGCTCCTTGCTTTTGTTGATCGAACGAGTGTGATGTTATTTCGGAATAACTCGTTGTCGTTGTGACTTTTCAATCGCTATTCCCTTTCCTGTGGATCTTCGGCAATGCATGTCTTGTAGTTCTCATCAGATCGTCCTGGGAGTTGTTGTTTGAACTTTATTGTTCTTTGTGATTCGAACATGATCGTTCGATTTTTGTTGTCTCGATCTTTGTGGTTCGATCGTTTGATTGTTCAGTTTTTGTTGATCTCGTTTCGTGATTGTTGAACATTCAGACTCCTTCGAAATTCCCTTAAGTTCGGGAAGTTAGTCTCGTTTTCAATCTTCCAACCCTTGGGCGGTGGAATTCTGTATTTGTTCAGCGGTTGGCCACGTTTTGATTGATGTACCGTTGGGTGGGTCAATCCTGTTGATTTTCGTTCGTTGTGTTTTGTGATTGTCTGGATAATCGACTGGATTATACTATCTGTCTGTTGACGCTTGTCACTTGTTGACTTTAGTATGTTCCTAACGGCGACGTGGTATTGGTCGTCGTGGAGCGTGTTTTCACGCCGTATGTCTCTTTGCGTTTCTTGCAGCGTTTGCCGTCGGGCGCGAGTTTTCGGTTTTGCGTATCTCGTCGAGTTTTCCAACAGGGTATATTGCTTCCCCTACTTGTTTTAAGTTTCGGACGAAACTTCTTTTAAGGAGGGTAGAATGTAATATCCGATTTAATTCGGTAATTTTCTTTTTTTTCGCGGAAGTCCGTTTTGACGACTCGCTCATGACCATTTCGTCATTTCGAGAATGATTAATTCTTCACTTTTTGTCATCCGAGTTCGTTTCGGTGTTGTTTTGTTGAGTTCCGTGCTTTTAGCGACTTTTCCGCACTTGAGCTCGATTCTTGCGAATCTCGTCCGAAAGCTGTCGTTTGAGTTTCTCGTAAGTTCATTTAATGTTATTATTCATGTTGCGAGCTTTGGTTTGGTGTTTCGATCGCGTATCGTGATTTTCGGACGTTTTGGGCCATTTTCGTAATTTCCCAAAGTTTTGGGTAATTACTTCCGTTGTTGAATTCCGAGCCTTCGGGTGGTGAATCGTGTGTCCTACTAGCTCTTAGATTCGTCTTTGTGAGTACTTCGTAACCGTATCTTGGTTCGTATTCGGAGTTCGGGTTTCGGTGTCGTTTTGTTGAATTCAGGATTACTAAACGACTTTTCTAAGTATGAGTTCGTCTTTGTTAGATCACCATTAATTTTTGATGACTCCAAAATTATAAATCTTTGCAATATTATAGAACATCGAGTTAGCTTTCCAATGGTTCAAACGGTGAGTCAATCGGAGTCGGACGAGAGAGTTATGGTCGTTTTAGTGCAAGATCACACTGTCGGGCACCGTCCAGAGCCTTTCGGCCGATAGGGAGGGCCGATAGACTCTCGCCGGCATTTGTATAGGGTATCGGTTGGGCCTATCGGCCGATAGGTGGCCGATAGGTCTCTTGTGTTACACTATAAATGTGTTGTTTTGAGCGTGAACGGCTCATTTCCTCCTTCCTTTTCCTTAGACGCGAGAGAGAGTGAGAGAGGAGGAGAGCTTCTCATCATTATCATTTGGAGGGTCGATTCTCATCATTCTTCTTCGGTTGTGAAGCCCGGACAATCAATCCAACGCGTGTTCTACGAATCTAAATACTTGAATCACTCAAGGTAATCTCTTGAAACCCTACCTTTTTGGATAATTGGGGATTTTGGGGTTTTGTCCGATTCTTTCCGTTTTGTTGATGGATTGATGATTATTTAGATGTATTATATCATTTCCCTTGTTATTCCATGGTTGGATCGTATCGATTCGTTGTTTGAGATGAGTTCTTGACCGACGCCTTGAAGGTGTCCTAGAATGTCATAGAGGGGTTTTCGGGCGTTCTACGATTATCCTTCCTCGTATGATTGTTGATTTATGGATTATATGTTGTTAGGGTCGAGTTTCTTGCGAAGAAACCAAATTGAACCCTTCCGTTATTGTCGTTTTCCTTTTCGAAAACATCGGGCGTTTCAAGCTTCCGGTTGAGCCGTGTTCGTCGGAATACTTGCGTGCCGATTTGAGGCAAGTACCTTGTCCATACATTTCTTGTTTCGCGGATATGATGATTGGTGATCGTCTTGGTTTGTTTGTTTGTTTGAAATGAGTTTTCAAAAGATTTGGTTAGCCTCGTTAAAGGCCCCTTTCAAAACCGTGTGTGTTTTGTGATTGGTGTGGTTCGTGAATAACTATGTGAATTCTATGTATATGCTTGGTGTTCATGTTGCACTTGGTATTGTGTGTGGGCGTATATTATTTCATTTCGGTGCGTTGTGAATTGACGTGGTGTTTTGCTAAGTGTTTGATGCCTGCAGGCGAATTGTTTGAATATCCTTGATATGATATGTTATTTGTGTGAATGTTTGGATAAGGATCAAGGTCTACGGTGCCACATGGCATGTGAACCTGAGGCCACGATGCACCAAGTGATTGATCCAACCGGGAGAGCCTGAGATAATCAACGGTGGCACATGGCATGTGATCGGGTGGCCAGGATGCAACAAGCGATTGATCCAACCGTGAGATGTGTGTGATTTGTTTCGCTAGCCAGCTCGGGAGGGTCCTTCGAGGCCTCGAGTGGGATGTCGGTGGTAGCGTCCCGGTCCTAGGCGATGCGCGTGCGTGATTATGTTTCGTTGATTTTACGTCCGTTGAGGACACGTGATGTTGGGCTTTGACCCTGTAAATTGTTGGTGGTTTCCTATTTGCGAAAACAAAACATTTGGGCCGTGACCCTATTGATTTTTGGAAAAAGAAGGATTTTATAATCCTAAATTGTTTTCTATTAAAACTCTCGATGGCATTTTAAACTGTTTTGTAAATTGTTTCCCTTATTTGCGATCTTTCGGTTTTGGAAATGTTTACCCAAACTCTTGCCTCGGGAAGTACTTTTCTTTACGTTTGGATCTTTGAGGATTCCTGATTATTATTGTTCTTGGAACTTGTATTGTATGGCTCGTATTTTTGCACTTGTACCTGCACTAGCAAAACAGTGGAGTTTTGCTAACCCCCGAGTATTCGGGGGGTGGATGTCTATTTTGCATTCGAGTTTTGGAGCATAGCACAGGGTCGGCACGAAGGATGATGAAAGATGAACGATACTAATCACACGAGGTTCCGTTGATGTCGTATTGGTCCAGTTGTATTTTCTTTTTCCGCTGCGGTATCTTTTCCCCGTTGTACGGGAGTTTATTTTATTTTGACCCCTGCGTGGGTATGTGTTGGGAATGAGTTGTATGTATTTGTTGAAAGACCAAATCGGTCTACTGAGTCATTTTAGCCTTAAAGGCGAGGTTTAGATGTTTGATTTTAGTTATCAGCCTGGTAGATCCTCGAGGAGAGGGTCTACGGCGTGTAATATCCCTGAGCGGATTTGGGGGTGTTACAGTGAACACGTGAACCATCCATTTTGAGATAAGCATCCCAACGAGATGGCCATTTGATATCACTTTTCACAAATTCAACCTCATAGCCAATGGCAGCAAAACAAACTAAATTAAACACCACACATACTACTAAATTAAACACCACACATTTTTAATCTTCATAGTTTTGGAGAATCTTTTCGGCATACATGTAAAAACATCCTCAAAAATACATATATGAGACAGACATCATAAGACCATGCGGTATTATGCAGACATGGATAATGTCAACAAAATGAGTATATCAAGATCTCAAGGCATTATGATTCTTCAAGAACATCACATGTAAAATACTTAATGCTGGGGGTCAACTCCTAGAGTACACTAATTCCAACACTATGTAATACTGAAATCCTAATTCCAACCAGCCGCAGGTAGTGTAAAAGGTATATGCACTTAATAACCTTTTCCTACCATGTAATATATAACATCTGAATGAGAATCAGCAGGACCTTCATATACAGGTGAGGTTAAAACTTGGATTCTATGAGAGAATATATGTACAGTGTTTTTGTGCAACCAAGAATCGAAAAGACAAAAGAAATGATGATACTAGCGAAGCGAAGTATAGTTAAAGGAAATGTGCAGAACAGACAAATAGTATTCTGTTGACAGAAAATACTTGTTCAAAAAAAAAAAGGTAAAAGGACTCAAATGTGCCGTGTTTCAAAATCCAGCCAACCAATTTTCCAAAAGTATGCAAAACAAATAGGAAGCAAAGCCATCAACCTGATGGTTTCCAGAGGGGCAAGAATGGCAAGAATTGTAAAGTCGTATCATCATATCATCTCCAACAAAAAAAAAGTACATACTCATCTGTTATATTCCAAAAAATGTCTGGCCCACTGAGTACGGATCTCTTCAATGCTCGTTTGAGGAAGTGCACTAGTGTCATTAAATATCTAGAACATAGAATAAAAAAAATAATGAAGAATAGTACAATAACCAAATAAGGATTATAAAAGTTGTGGCTATTTTAAAAAAAAATACCTCTTGCCAACTGTTCTTGACACTCGCTCGAATAATAGTTAACATCCAATACATAACGTAATATCCGCATTCCCAAGATCCGACTTGTTTATTACACTACAAAATTAAATTTAAAGTTGAATTTAAAAAAAATTACAGCATCATGTAAAACTATTTAAATTGAATCTAAAATGACTTACTTTTGGATAAAGCCAAATAAGGTTATGCTTCGATTTGTTGTTGTGTATACCACCAAGCATTTTAAAAGGGCTCACGACACTGGTTTTGATGACAATTCTCATTAAAGTAATTTACAAATACAAACAAATTAAACTAAAAATACTAAAATTACATATTAAACTTACCTATGTACTATGGCTTTCATAGCGGCGTCTGGCCTAGCATGTAGTGAACAAAGCCACACAGCCAACGCTTCGTTAGGAATAATTATTAAGAGTTGCCAATGATTCCTACATTACAGTAAAATATTTTTACAAATGAAATATAAACTTTTTACTATAATTAAATTGATTATGTGGTGACCGTACTTACCCATGATGATAAGCTCCTAAGTAAATCTTTTTGTTTGATTCCCGCATATGTTTCAGAATATACTTGGAGACTTCATTTTCTTTGTTCCCCATATATTGTATAGATTGGGGCTCAAGAAATCCGTACACATCATCATTCCCCATATCCATACTTAACTTATGTAGCAACCTAATGTGTTCAAATAAATTTTACTTAAATAATATTGCTATCATAAATTGTAAAAGCAATGAATTACCTAATAAAACTTAAAAGTTTAGAACTTACAAGATCCAGAACTGTATAATCGATATGCTCAGCCACACATTGCCGTGTAATATCCCCAAAACGTCGCTGTGGGAAAGGTATAATGGAACATCATGCTCAACACCAAAGAGACTCGAATCCCACACCACCTGCATAGGGTTACCATAAATGGATGCAGTAACCTTAAGCAATTCAACACCATCTCTGGGGGCAGGTATGTTCGCTTACCTACTGATTCAGGATATAACTCTGGTCGTATTCCCATCTCAACTAGATCTTTACGAGCGTTCACACCATCTTTAGTCTTACCTCTAATGTTGAGAAGCGTGCCGACTAAACTATCACACACATTTTTTTCCACGTGCATAACATCTATACAGTGTCGCACATCTAGATCACGCCAGTATGGAAGATCAAAGAATATCGACTTTTTTTCCATATGTTTTTCTCAGTATCCTTCTTTTGGGTCTTTCCGAATATTGTATTCATGTTCTTGACTCGCTCATAAACTTGGGCACCAGTTAAGGGTGTCGACGCCATGCCGTGCTCTTGACATCCATCAAAAGCTTTTTTCAATCTACGGTACGGGTGATTACATGTGAGAAAAACTTCCGATGTCGAGTGTAGACAGTCTTTTTTCCATGTTTCAGCTGTATGTAGCTTGTGTCTTCCTCACATATAGGACATGCTAGATGCCCCTTAACACTATAACCACTCAAGTTCCCATATGCTGGAAAGTCATTAATGGTACAGTATAATATTGCACGTAATCTAAAATTGTCCTGGCGGTATCCATCAAACACATCAACCCCTTTCTCCCACAACATTCGTAAGTCTTCAACCAATGGGCTTAGATAAACATCAATATCATTTCCCGGTTGTCGCGGGCCTGAAATCATCATAGATAACATGATATATCTTCGCTTCATACACAACCAATGGGGGAGATTGTAAATTATGAGCATAACGGGCCACGAACTGTGTTTAGTGCTTAAGTTAGCAAAGGGATTCATTCCATCTGCAGCGAGTCCAAGCCTAAGATTTCTTGGCTCACTCCCGAAATCAGGAAAGAGCTGATCAATCTTTTTCCATTGTGGAGAATCAGCTGGATGGCGAAGCTGTCCATCAGATATCCTTTTATCTGCATGCCACGAAAGGTTCATTGCATCATTTGCATTGGCAAATAATCGCTTAAACCTTGGAATTATTGGAAGATACCATAACACCTTCACTGGAGGACCCCGATTCGTTTCTTCATCACTATCACAATCAGTGGACTTCGATTTGTATCGTGAAACTCCACACCTCGGGCACTTGTGCAGTGCTTCAAACTCTTTTCTATATAATATACAATCATTGGGGCATGCATGTATTTTCTTATACTCCATACCCATCGGACATAATATTTTCTTCGCATCATAGTTACGGTTTGGCAATGTGTTGTTTTCTGGAAGCATCTCCTTCAATAACTCAAGTAATTCAGTGAAGCTCTTATCACTCCAGCCATTTCTTGCCTTCACATTGACCAATTTTAAAATCACGACAGACGAGTGAAATTTTGGCACTGATACAATGGTGTCTCCGAGTCACTTTGTAGAGTGTCGTACACATGTGGTTGTTGAAAATATTCATGTCCGACGTCCCGAATCATGTCTTCAAATCGATCTTCCATATCTACATCAGCGTGCTTAGTTGGAATATCTCGCCACTTCACCATGCCATATCCATGTTGTATAATTTTTATTAATTCCATCGCAAAGAAGATGTTCCCGAATAAGGTCAACTTCATGTCTCCTCCCATTCAAACAGCTTGATACAAGGACAAAAATATTTTCCATCCTTGGGCTCGATTGATTGCGTTGAGCAAATTCTAGAAAATGTTCAACTCCATTCTCGTACTCATCGCTTATGCGACTTGCTTTCATCCAACTATGATTCATTTTTTTCTATTCTGTGGAACACCATTTTCAAAATATAATATTAGAAAATTTGCATCAATAAAACTACATGAGTTGTTAAAACATAAGAAAAACTAAAAGACCTACTAGACTGTAAATTATTTGCAATTCTCTTCATTTAAAAATAAAATCCTTGTAGGATTATAATCAAATCTGAATATAACAAACGAAACACACATCCAAAAATCCAATTCGACGTTTGGATTAAATGAACATCTTGGTGCATCTTGTGGTGATGTGATGGACATGAGTCAATCATAATATGTTTGGTTGAGTGGTTAATTTTGGTTTTGGGAAAAAACAAGGCTAATAAAATGATATAAACTTGAGTTAAAGAGGTGCATATCGTAAAACAACAGGCCTAATGGTTTGATTCAACCGGACTTGTTATGAAACTAGACTGTGAACTACCCAACAAACTACGTAGTAGCCTAGTTTTACAATTTAATACAAACTACAATACTTAATACAAACCAAAACTTCAACAACCTAAACCATCGACTCAAGAAGAAAAAAAGTTTTGCCACCCAAAAAAATTTCAGCTAGTAGAAAAACTCCGACCAAGAAAAAAAGTCCATCCAGCAGAAAGGGCAAGATCGACTTGAAAAAAAAAAATCCGGCTAGCAAAAAGTCCGACCAGCTTGAGAGTTATGCTTAAGAGAAGATGGATTACCGCACAATACAACTTCTTAAGGGTCTAACTTTGGTCGATTTAAAACCATATCAAATAATCTGATATTAGCCGAAACTTTACACTAGCATAGAAGGCACATCATACTTACTATCACCAAATTTTGCGTTGATCAAATTATATTAAGGCCTAACGAGTCATCGTAAATCGACTGCAAAGACTCTTCTAAAAGTTTACTTGGCAATTTTGTAGAAGGAATGTTCTCGCACAAAGGCTACATTTAGATTCAAACTGTCTTTTCTCGACGTCATGAAAATAAATGATTCACACTTTCAGAATCTTACGGATGTCTAGTTTATGTTAGGAAAAGGCGGTTTCTGTATACGATCCCAACGAGCAAGAAATGTCGGTTCGAACAAAACTGTGCAAGCTGACAGAAAAACTACTTGTGCTACCATTTTGTAAACTGTCATAAATTCTATACTCAATATATTGCTATCAAATTTTATAGGTTTACAGAAAACATATCAGGCTAAAACATATCAATAATTCAGATCAATCCAACAACATTTGGCCTCTGTAATAGGGGCTCAAAAATCGAGTTTCAGAGCAAACATCATCAAGTACAATTTTCACACATTTCGCCCTACAATGACTAATTTTAACGATTTTCTTAAAAATATCAATTCAACTTCAATGAATCTGATTTTTTATACCACATCTATATCTAACCTAACAAGGTCTTCCCAGAAATGTCGAGTTTGCAAATTTCAAGTCATTAGCACGTGAATTTAGGCCAGTACAGTAGCCAAAAATTAACAACATTTATCACCGAAAAAAAAAGAGAAATAAACAAGTAACAAAAATCAAGAAATCTCACCTTGTATTAACGGACTGCCGAGCTAGACTTCTGGGCCGGAATCGATCCTAATAATAGGTGGTTCTTCTTCTGCGTGACTGCACAATGATTGAGTCAGAGCCTCCCCATCCTTCGGCAGTTCATGTTATGGGACGGGGGTCAAGTTACAAAAATGAGAGAGGCTATCCGGCGATCCAGGGCGGAGGTAAAGCGCAATGTAAGCTTTAGCTTTTGTTTCCGGTTTGATGTTTGTGGCGGGTTTACCGATTTCTTTTCTAACCGGACCTGAGAGAAAGCAAACTGAAATTTATTTCATCAATAGAATCATTAGGGTAGAGTTAAGGTCGTCACATCTATCGGAGAAAAGAAAGAAAACAGAAGTGAGAGGAAAAACCAAGAGTCCACCTCCGTGAATGAGTTCGCAAGGAAGAAGACGCTCGGGGGAGGTTGGTGACGATAGGGGGTGGGAGGAAAAACTTTGGTTTGTTTTACGGGGGGTGAGTAAAATTTTAGGAAAAAACTCATTTGTTTTAAGGTTGGTGACGAATCTGGTTTGTCTTAGGTTTTTTTTTAATTAGGTTGTTTACATCGGTTGCTTTTCAACCGATGTAAATAAGTAAATACTACATCGGTTCTGTTGGAAAACCGATGTAAATATATTAAACATTTTACATCGGGTACTTTTAACCGATGTAAATAAGGATAATATTACATCGGTTTTCCTACAACCGATGTAAATTCATCAACATTTTATATCGGTTATTATGAACCGATGTAAAGCTAATTTATACTCAACTTTTACATCGGTTATTTTTAACCGATGTAAATAAGGGTAATAGTACATCGGTTTTCCTGAACAACCGATGTAAATTCATCAACATTTTACATCGTTTTTTAGAAACCGATGTAAAAGTTCCGAAATTTTTTATTTACATCGGTTTTCTCTCATAACCGATGTAAAATCGATGCATTTTTTATTTTTACATCGGTTTACATTAAACCGATGTAAATTGAGTGTCGTAAAATGCATATTTTGTAGTAGTGAATAGCTCAAGCTATTGGCCGACTGGCGGGGCCAGGCACTGGCCAAGAAGCTAAAGTATCCACAGAGAAGCGCTGTGCAAAAACCAACTGAGATTCCCTTGCCCATAGACAGACAACCGACAATAGACGAGGTAAAGGCATAGATGATAAGCAAGATAAACAGATATGTCTGCTTACTCATCAGGAAATCAATCATGTTTAACCATTGCAAAATGCTGGAGGCTGCTAATAATGAACTCTCAAAGCTTCTGTCGAAAGGAGAACTTCCCTAACAAATCCAAATCAAGGGAAGATACATGAAGGTTGAGCAACTAACCCATCCGGAAGACTGGATCCTTGGCTATGATAAAAATATGAAAGGAAAAACTACCAGAGGAACAGAGGCCATGATGAGATGTT
The DNA here is from genome assembly GCA_033398695.1 of Orobanche coerulescens. Lineage (NCBI taxonomy): Eukaryota > Viridiplantae > Streptophyta > Magnoliopsida > Lamiales > Orobanchaceae > Orobanche > Orobanche coerulescens. The sequence continues at coordinate 69,325,991 of CM065809.1, forward strand.
GACGTCTGACTCTTGATAGGCGGCTGCTGAAAGTTTGAATTAAAGCAGATCGCATTTAATGCTTCAGACATGCTTTCCGTCTTCGCATTAAATGCTCTTCAGAGCGTTCAGACTTGTCTCTCTCCAGCTACATTAAATTATGTCCTATCAGCAATAAATGCTGCTTTAACCGTGAATACTTTATGAATAAACAATGTTTATCTCACAACGGTTTAAAGCATAATAATATACAGTCATGTTGGATATGTTCTACATTCCCTAAGTAAAACACCTTCAGCCTGCATGCTGTATCCAACGTATTTCGTCTTTTGCTGTATGAGGGTGGCTCTGTAGGATAGATTGTCGGATGATCTCTTTGCTATATGCTAGGACTGTATGACGAGTTCTAACAGCTTCCACGAGGAATGTTTATCCCAACAACTATAATCTTCTTTGAGACTACTTGCTGTATATTTTGCAATTATCAAAACAGGAATGTTTATCTCAACAATTTCCCCCTTTTTGATAATGCCAAAATCCTTCTCTAGATGATTTCATATGGATACAGAAAGGCAGTATTATGATCTTCAATACTTAGTTTAGAAAGTGAACTGCTCGCAAGCAAGTTCTAAAATGAAGAATCTTACATGTCTTTGTATTACAACTTAAACTTATGATTGACACGTAGGCACAATCTTACAATGTGATCTAGATTGAATACAACTTAACCTATGAACTATTCGCAGACAAGTTCTTACAGCTTAATACTTAACAAGGTATGTACTTGTTCGAATATTGTAACAACTTCGTAAATAAGCAGTAAAACAGTAAGCTTAGATTACGAGCTGTAATATTTCAAGAGAAATTAATCTTACTAATAATAATTAGGGAAATTTCAATGCCTGAAAGAAACACAAAATACATACTGCAAAGATAAGGTTACGTATGATCACATTTACTGAATGTAATAAACCGTAATCATTTACCAAGGATTACGTGTTGTTATGTGTGCTTGTTCGATGAATATGTGATGGGTGATATTGGTTGTTACTCCTTTAAAAGGAGGTTGTGATGTTTAGTGTTGCTTGGCTTGATGTTTTGCTTATTGTTATGTGATTGTTGAAAGTGACGTGCCTCCGGGTAAGATTGATGAATCTCGGGGATCCATACTTGCTAGTATGGGTCGGGCGTGACTGTAGGATTATCCAAGCCGGATATGTATTACGGGAACTCCGAAGTTCGGGGCTTGATAGCCTTATGTCGGGATAACTTTTGGGGTTACCCAATCCGGGTATGTCTTGCGGGGACTCCGAGGTTCATGGCTTGTTAGCGCGATGCCGGGATAACTTATGGTTGTGGTTTGGTAATGGTTCTTTGACTGTTGTCACGAGGACATGTGATTTGGTATGGTTTCCTATTGGGTTATTCACTCGGTCAATTTCTGGAAATGGATGGAACATGACCCCCACAGAAGATCAACCTGACAACATCACGAGGCTGAATATCTTTCTGCTGAATCGTTTGTATTTTAATTTCGTTCATAACTTTAATTTGATCCCGTATTTTAATTTCATTGAAGCACTGTAATCATCTTTCTATGATATAATGATTACTTTCTCAACGATTACAACTTGTAATATAAGTTAGTGTGTGTACTTCTTTCATTTGACCAAACAAATTGAAATTATTTTTCTCAGTATAAGACTTGCTGTAAGAACTTGCCTACGAGCAATTCATAAACTAAGTTGTAAAACCATTAAGTTACTTACTGTACAATTATGCATGCGAGATAATTATAGTTGTAAAACCATTAAGTTAACCATTAAGACTTAACAACTTCATAACAACTTGTACAATTAAGGTCTGTACTTGTTCGAATATTGTAACAACTTCGTAAATAAACAGTAAAACAGTAAGCTTAGATTACGAGCTGTAATATTTCAAGAGAAATTAATTTTACTGATAATAATTCGGGAAATTACAATGCTTTAAAGAAACACAAAATACATACTGCAAATATAAGGTTACGTATGATCACATCTACTGAATGTAATAAACCGTAATCATTTACCGAGGATTACGTGTTGTTATGTGTGCTTGTTCGATGAATACGTGATGGGTGATATTGGTTGTTACTCCTTTGAAAGGAGGTTGTGATGTTTAGTGTTGCTTGGCTTGATGTTTTGCTTATTGTTATGTGATCGTTGAAAGTGACGTGCCTCCGGGTAAGATTGATGAATCTCCGGATCTATAATTGCTAGTATGGGTCGGGCGTGACCGTAGGGTTATACAATCCGGATATGTCTTGCGGGGACTCCGAGGTTCGGGGCTTGCTAGCCTTATGTCGGGATAACTTGTAGGGTTACCCAATCCGGGTATGTCTTGCGGGGACTCCAAGGTTCGTGGCTTGTTAGCGCGATGCCGGGATAACTTATGGTTGTGGTTTGGTAATGGTTCTGTGAATGTTGTCACGAGGACATTTGATTTGATATGGTTTCTTATTGGGTTATTCACTCGGTCAATTTCTGGAAATGAATGGAACATGACCCCCAAAGAAGATCAACCTGACAACATCATTCACGAGGCTTAATATCTTTCTGCTGAATCGTTTGTATTTTAATTTCCTTCATAAATTTAATTTGATCCCGTATTTTAATTTCATTGAAGCACTGTAATCATCTTTCTATCAATAAAATGATTACTTTCTCAACGATTACAACTTGTAATCTAAGTTAGTGTGTGTACTTCTTTCACTCGACCAAACAAATTGAAATTATTTTTCTCAGTATAGGACTTGCTGTAAGAACTTGCCTACGAGCAATTCATAAACTAAGTTGTAAAACCATTAAGTTACTTACTGTACAATTGTGCATGCAAGATAATTATAGTTTAAGTTGTGAAACACTTAGGTTAGTTAAAAAATAATTTTTAAACATGCTTGCGAGCTGTTCGGTTTTTTGTCTAAGTTATTTGAAGATCAGATCACCCAAAATAAGACTTAGAAGATGAACTAAGTATAGTTTTGGCATTACCAAAAAGGGGGAAACTGTTGAGCTAAATCCTCCTTAAGTTTTGATAAATGCAGCAAACTACAACATCCTTCCTACGACAGACTTCATCCAAATTTGATCTAATGGAGCAAAGAACAACACCCTTCCTACAACTGACTTCATACATATTTGACCATACAACATTATGTCTACAGCGCGTAATCGAGATTTGTACAACATAACCTCCTAGTTGGCTACATTGTTAATGTTGGGACTTTACTTGGAAAAAGTAAAGAGTAAAACCAATAGAAAATCACTTACACTTCAAACCATTGCGAATCAGTTATACCATATTCACAAAGTATTTGGGAGTTTAAAGAACATTTAATGCTGATGAAGACAATATTTAATGCTGATGAAGACAACATTTAATGCGGCCGAAAGACTATGGATACAGAGCATTTAATGAAAGCCAAAAGAATCTGTGTAGCATTTAATGCTGATAAGATGAATTACTTTAATTCAAATATTCGCCAAGCCGCCAATATAAAGTGTCCAGATCTCGCCAACCGGTTAACGGCTACATTTGTAATGGATCTAATTCCCAGGTTATAAATAGCCCAATTAGAGGACTTGTTCGAACACAGAAACTATTTGTCATACTGATAACACTGTGAAAAACTAGAAGAGCAAATACTCTCTTCGAGCCCACAGTCATATTCAATATCAAAGAGATTACCAGACCTCAAAGAAAGAGAACAGCACACTACAGCCAATAAGCTAAAAGCCAACGGTGGTTGTTCAGAGACTTAAATAACCTTCATTAACATTGAGAGTTAGCCCTATATGGACTAATGAATAGAGATTATTCTAACATGTGTGGAACAAAGACAGTTCAGGAGAATGAAGCTTCAATCTGTGTGAGAAAAAATTTAAGTTCAAGAAGCATAGAACTAATATATATGAACAACCCAAGCTACAACCAACTGTATCAATATATGTGAAAGATACAACTTAGAGGTTTAGTTAAAATCATACAATTGTGTACGCCTTGACTTTAACAAACTTTACTCCTCTGTAGAGAACTTGTGTACATAAAGAATGTTGCCCCGAACCACATTACATATTGTATCTTTACTTGCTTACTTACTTCTGCATTACTGCCTTTGATTATTTATAATTATCTTGTACAAGCCTGTAAGCACCAAGCATACAAGATAATTTACAGTTGTTGTACTTACAGCAACTTGCTTACAAACTTCCACTACTTAAAATCTTCAAAAAAAGAATAATGCACCCCCTCTAAGATGTAAAGTAACTATACCATGACCAACATTCTTCCATACACGGAACTGAGTTATATCTTCTTCGGACTCTGTATCTTCCTAAGTGCATCGTGCATTCACTTGTATACTACTCTGTCCTCTTCTCCTGGTTACCAGTCACCTTGTGGATGATCTCTTAACCATCCCTTACCGTGTTCCATCTCTGCCTTTCTTATTGTTTCATGTTAGGCTGTAGTTTCAATCTTCGGATCTACATCTAAATCTTTGATTATTATAGCTGCATGATTTATTTCTAATAAGGTGTCTTATTTCTCCTAGGTCTGTGGGATCTCTTCCAGGGTGAGGGATTGGAAGACTTGAGTTACTCTATCTATTCTCGTGGATCACAATATGGATCGTCGAACACTACATGGACTAACTCCTCAATGGTCAGTTTTATATTATTAAAGACACCGGAGACCTTAATTACATTCAAATATCCTATGAACACTCCTTCATCAGATTTCTCATCGAAAGTCTTGAGTTGATACTTCCGATTGTTGAGCGCGTAACACCTGCAACCAAAAAATTAAAAATATGCAATATTTGGTGATGAGACAATGATTTTATGTGAAGCACGGCATATTTTTTCTTCACCCCATAATCAATGTGGTAACTTGGTCTCGGCAATCATCATCCTGATGGCTTCTTTCAGCATCCTGTTAAAATACTCATGCTGTATTCCATTGTTCACAAGTCGAATACTCGTGTTGTATTCCATTGTTCACATAATATTGATCTATACAGAAATTTGTGAATTTTGTGCCTCTGTCAGAGCTTATGGATACAATGCGTAGCCCTTTTTCATTCTATATCTTTTTTAGGTGTTCCATTAGCTCTATCACATTCTCCTTATTTTTCTTCAAGAAATTATCCAAATGTACTTATAGAAATCATCAACAATAACCAAGCAATAGTTCATCCCAAGCTAATAGGGCCCACAGTGTAACACCCGCAAGTTATTCAGTGTATATTACAGCGCCGTGAACCCCACTGTGGGACCCACAAGGCTAATCAGACGCGGAACTATAAAACTTGACCGAGAAGGTCCAAATATAATGAAATGAAAGACGATACAAAGGGTATTCAAACCATGTCCAATGTATCCAAATACATCACAGTACAGAATCAAAACATCGGCAACACAGGCTGGAACATCAAGGAAGACTGAAAACAAATAATACTCGAGTATTCAATAACCATTCCAGTACAACAACACTGAATGGAGGAACACAAAACATAACCGGAGATAAGACGCAGTATCACGCTTGCCCATCATCTTCATGCCAACCAGATACCTGCCTATCCGCTCTCCTGGAACCTGAAATACATAAAAAGTATTTTCCCCATAAAGGGGTTAGCCGTCGAATAGCTAGTGCAAGTATATCAAGTATGAAACACAATACTCCTCGACAATAAAGTAAAGGTAACCGTCAATTCATCAATTCAAGAATAGTATTCCGGAATAACTAAATCTCATAGCATCACATCAATACATACATGATCAACCGTGGAACCGCACCAGAGGCTACGGAACCCTCAGGGGACCCGTCGGCCCGCCCTCGAGTGGTTAACCCAAATTATCTGTGGAATCGCACCAAAGGCTACGAAACCCTCAGGGGACCTGTCGGCCCGCGCTAGAGTGGATATAAACAATCATGCCATTCATATATCTTACTTTCAAAGTTGAGAATGTATAATCATAAATATATACTTGCCTTTGAGACATCGAGAAATTGAACGGAAAAGAGTATGAGTTCGGTAGGTCCAAGAATGCACTTCCGGCACCTAAACGATTCGTAAGGGATATGATCAATAATCCATACTCATAATTAACGAAGAAGCTCCCGAAACCCCTCGACAAACCGACGGTAATACCCAGCAAGGCCCAAAAAGCTACGAACTTCCTTAACATTTTTAGGCGGTGCCCAATCTAGCACTGCCTCAATCTTCTGTGGGTCTACATGAACCCCTTCGGCTGAAATTACATGGCCGAGAAACATAACTTCTTCCAACCAGAACTCACATTTTGAGAATTTTGCATAGAGCTGCTCGATTCTCAAAATATCTAGTACCAAACGCAAGTGTTGGGCATGTTCTTCTTTATCTCAAGAATAGATCAAAATATCGTCAATAAAGACGACCACACACCTATCGAGATACTCGATGAAAATCTTATTCATTAACTGCATGAATACTACTGGTGCATTAGTAAACCCAAAAGGCATAACTATAAATTCATAATGCCCATATCTCGTCCAAAATGCCGTCTTCGGAACGTCGGACTCTCTCACCCTGAGTTGATAATACCCTGATCTTAAATCAATTTTCGAGAAAACTGTAGCCCCCTGCAACTGATCAAAAAAATCGTCTATACGAGGCAAAGGGTATTTTTTCTTGATGGTTACTTTGTTCAGCTCACGGTAGTCGATGCACAAATGTAGTGAACCATCCTTCTTCCTCACAAAAAGAACAGGCGCGCCCCAAGGCGAAGCGCTCGGTCTGATGTACCCTCTTTCCAGAAGTTCTCCCAACTGATTCTTTAATTATTGCATCTCAAAAGGTGCCGTACGATAAGGTGCCTTAGAAATCGGAGCCGCATCTGGCTCTAAGTCCACAGAAAATTCTATCTCACGATCTGGCGGTAATCCGGGGAGATCGTCCGGAAAAATATCAGGATACTCATTAACAACTGGGATCGAAGAGAAATCGACTTCGTTCCCTTCCGTTTTCAAGGAATAACACTAATAGCCCGTACAACCTTTATTCAAAAGTTTTACGGCCTTCATGGTGCTGATAAGTATCTTGGATTGGCCCGACTTACGTCCCAAAAATGAGTACTTAGATCCGTCTTTAGTCATCATGGTGATAACCTTAATACGGTAATTCATAATCTCTTGGTGACTATCAAGCCAATCCTCGCCGAGGATCATGTCCTCGCCTACCATATCAACTACAATCAGATTCGAAAACAATTCCATACTGGATATAATCACCGGAAAATCTTTAATCTCCCGGTTCCCCATAATTCTATCCCCGCTAGGTAGTTTCACAATGAAGGGATCGCAAGCATTCATACAAGTTATATTCAAACGGCGTACACACTCCAAGGAAATAAAAGAATGTGTAGCACCCGTATAAAAAACACACGGACTGGATGAGATAAATTATGAATGGTACCTGAAGCCACTGTCGCATCGGCTTCGTCTGTTCGACGCATCTCATAGACCCGTGGTTGTATCGAACCAATGCTAGAGTTTCCCCCTCCAGCATTCTGACCCCGGCCCCGGCCCCTGCCGTAATTCTGCTGAGATAGACCAAAAGATTGTCGCTGATTAACGCCTTGATCAAGTCGTGCTGGGGCAGAAGCCCGAGTGTCCAAAGTCTGATTTGGTTCGGAAGAATAAGCCGCTCTATGTCCCATCTGTCCGCAAGTGTGACACTTCAACGGCGGAAAATTGCATTCCAAATTAACGTGGCCTGGACGACCACAATTATAGCAAGTTACCGTGCGATTTGTGGTGCGTGGAGAAGAACGGAAACCCCTCTTTCCTTTAGCAGAACATGACGACTGTCCGGTAGAACGGTTAGTCGTCTGTGACCTCTGGAAGTTGCCACTCTTAGAGCCAGAAAAATTTCCCACGATCTTCTGCTTCTTCGATTCTTCAGTGGTATCGTTGTCGGGTCTTAACATATCATGGGATAAAACTCTGTCCTGATATTCCTTCTGTGTGGTGCAAGCAAATCCGGCCATGTACCGCCGTAAGTCCATATCCATCCGCATATCAAAATAACGGATCTTATCACGCTCGTTTCGCACTTGATCCTTCACGTGGATCAATTGTTGGTTGTACTCTACAATTGCTTGCGAAACAGGAATATTCTGTGGTTTAGCCTCGAAAAAGGCTCGAATTCGGCTCTCTCATACCGGCCAAGGACAAAACTCGGCCTTCAAAAACTCTTTAAATTCATCCCACGTGGCAACACGATCCTGTGGCTCGATGACTTTCCACCATGTAGCGGCCTCCTTGGTGAGGAAATACTGAGCAATTGGTACTTTCCTCACTTCGGGGCAATCAACCGCTTTAAAAATTTTCTCCAGCTCCGCTAGCCAATCTTCCCAACCTAACGGGTCTGTGGCACCGCCAAACTGTGGAGGGTGCATACGGATTACATTTTGAAGCAAGGCATTCGCGTTCGGGTTCGGATTATTCAGCTGAACGGTTTGTGCTAAAATGGTCATCTGGTTAGCCAATTGTTGAAGTACATTTGCAACTCCAACGTCTCCACTGTTCCCCTGGCCAGTCGACTGGTCGTGCTGAATTTCGGTGTCCGGATGCACCGAGTTCGATAAACTGGGGTTGGTTGACCCCGCAACAGAACTGAGGGAAAGGGCCGCGCCACGTCCTCGCCCACGGCCACGACCACGGCCACGGCCCCTACCAGCTGACATACTGAAAAACACACAAGGCATGTAAGTACAATTCAATAGCATGTCACTGGTTCTCAAGAATACCAAAATAGAAGCAAAACGAATAAGGAAACACCACAAGAGTAAGAGGTCTTACAAGTACCGGTCGCACTGTGATGATGGCAAAGTAGTGATACTGTGGACAAATGACGACTCAATCGATCCAAAAGACCGACAGCCTAGGTATCCATGGACCTAAGCTCTGATACCATATTCTGTAACACCCCCAAGTTATTCAGGGTATATTACAGCGCCGTGAACCCCACCGTGGGACCCACAAGGCTAATCATACGCGGAACTATAAAACTTGACCGAGAAGGTCCAAATACAATGAAATGAAAGATGATACAAATGGTATTCAAACCATGTCCAATGTATCCAAATACATCACTGTACGGAATCAAACCTCGGCAACACAAGCCAGAACATCAAGGAAGACTGAAAACAAACAATACTCTAGTATTCAATAACCATTCCAGTACAACAACACTGAATGGAGGAACACAAAACATAATCGGAGATAAGACGCAGTATCACACTTGCCCATCATCTTCATGCCGACCCGATACCTGCCTATCCGCTCTCCTGGAACCTGAAATACATAAAAAGTATTTCCCCCATAAAGGGGTTAGCCGTCGAATAGCTAGTGCAACTATATCAAGTATGAAACACAATACTCCTCGACAATAAAGTAAAGGTAACCGTCAATTCATCAATTCAAGACTAGTATTCCGGAATAACTAAATCTCATAGCATCACATCAATACATACATGATCAACCGTGGAACCGCACCAGAGGCTACGGAACCCTCAGGGGACCCGTCGGCCCGCCCCAGAGTGGTTAACCCAAATTATCCGTGGAATCCCACCAAAGGCTACGGAACCCTCAGGGGACCTGTCGGCCCGCCCCAGAGTGGATATAAACAATCATGCCATTCATATATCTTACTTTCAAAGTCGAGAACGTATAATCATAAATATATAGTTGCCTTTGAGACATCGAGAAATTGAAAGGAAAAGAGTATGAGTTCGGTAGGTCCAAGAACGTGCTTCCGGCACCTACAATATTCGTAAGGGATATGATAATCAATAATCCATACTCAATTCACGAAGAAACTCCTAAACCCGTTTAAGAAAATACAAGGGTAAACAACTAGAGTTGGGAAAATCACCCAAACCCTCACAAGTCCAAACACGGTACAAACCAATCTGTAAAATAGTAGGAAAAGCATGTATATGGGATAGATACATCATATTCTCAAGGTTCGCAAGCTTCAAAACGGATAAATCGGACGAATCTAGGAAAAACCCCAAAATTACCAAAAAATAGGGTTCTAAGGATTTTTACCTTCATTTGGACGATAGAATGGATTAGATGTTATGTAATCCTTGTTCTCTAACCAAAGATGTTGATGTTTGAAGATGGATCGCTTCCAATCGCCCAAAATCGCCTCTCCCGAGCTTCTCCTGTCGAAAATGAGTGAAGAGAATGAAAAATGACGAAATGGAAGTCAACTGTCCAATATATACTCGCCCAGTCTAGCGCACGCTACGCCTTGATTATTAGCGTACGCTAGCGAGGTCACCGGGTAGTCCAGTGGCTTATGCCGGCCCCATTAGCGTGCGCTAATCGCCTTATCTTAGCGTGCACTAGCAAAAAATAGTGTCCAGAAACTGGAGTCCAGAACCTACTGTCCTCTGTCCTGCTCGAGTCTTAGCGTGCGCTATCCAAAGACTAGCGTACGTTACTTGATAGTCCAGAAAACCTGACAACCTCACTGCCTCAGCCAACCAGCCCGTTAGCGTGCGCTACGGACGGATGTTAGCGCGCGCTACTAACCACGAATAGCGTGCATTAACGAACTCCTAACGCGCGTTAACTGCCAGTCCAGAAAGCAGTATGAGCTACTGGTTCTGACCTGACTGGTCCCTTAGCATGCGTTACGGCTCAAAGCTAGCATGCGCTACTCAACCAGAATTAGCGTGCATTAGCCTAGGCCTAGCGTGCACTATTTCTCTGACCCAGAACACTTCCGCAAGGTCTAAACAACACGATTGTGATCCAAACAAGATAAGAAACTCTATAACAATATCGAAAACATCACCAAGACTTTACAGAGCGACGAAATAAGATAAACGGCAAGGTCAAACAGTCAATAAAAGTACGGGTATTACACACAGGGTCATACAGGGTCAATGTGTAATAAATCTAGGACCATGTGGAATGAAAGAAATGACTTGCTTTTTTAGGGTAGATTTGACTTGTTTGCCCTTTTGATAGAGTCTGCAAATGTTGTTTTTTTTATAGGTGATATCTGGAAAATCTCTAACCATTCGCTTCCTTGCATTCTTGTTGATGGTCTTGAAGTTAGATACGACACCCTCTTGTGGCACAACTACCTTTGATTTTCTATGTCCTTGGAAACAAAATAGGGTATGACTGCTCCTGCAGGGATCCAATCTGCAATATATATTACCCGGCGAGGTTCCAATTAGGACAGCCAGTGTGGTCTTGATGTCATTCTCCCTAGAGTTGCCTTGGAAGAACTTGACTGAAAATTGTTTGTCACATAATTTATTAATACTTAAGAGAATAATATTTAGTCCTTCCATAAAGGCTACATCAGTGACTTTGAAGTTTCCAAAAAGAAGGGTTTCCTTTCCTCTTATTCTTCCTTTGGGCCTACCACTGAATCTTACATTTGGCCCTCGCCCATCTATATAATATGATATCTTGTTGATATCTCATATCATGTGCCTAGGATATCTGATGTCGGAGTACCATATGTCCTCCTCCTTGATATCCTATAGATAAATTAAGTAGATTTGGTACCTATTATTTAGTGGGTCAATGGTTAGTTATGTCTTTAGCTACCCAGATATGGCTTACAGTAATTGGTTTACTGTAGTTCTTCTTAGGTCCTTTCTTGCTGTGCGGATGATAGTTATACATATAAAACTGAGAGTTATGGTTCATGTATGGTTGTTTTCTCAAGGGTGGGACCATATTTCTTTTTTGCATTTGATTATGAGCTGGCCTCCTGTCTTTCCATTTGGATTCCCAGAGTTGTTGCTGATATTGAGCTGCAACCTTTTTGCGTGAGGATCGTCTGGGTTCATGTACCCATTGTTGAGGTGTTATAAGCCTTAATTGATTCTGCCAATGGTATCGAGGCGCAATATTCATCTGTAGGTTCAACTATTTGAAGATACCATACTGTATTTGTAATATCCGTGTATTTCATCCTTATTTCACTTTGGTATTTTAAGAATTTCCACATTTATTACTGAGAGATATCGTTGTGAATTTCTATTATGATATTAACGAGCGTACTTTCCTTATGATGAGTAGCGTACGTTAATAAATGTCCAGTTTATAAAAGTAGGTGGAGTGTTTCATTTCCTCATGATACATCTCTCACTCACACACTTAGAAATCATTATTGGATTGTATCGATCACATCCTTGAGCTTATTAAGAGCTAGGGGTGAATAAGAGTTGGTTGTTCCCGATTATTTGGAGTATTTAAGAGTTCTAGAAAGTGTTCGGAATCCATCCTGCAGGTAACACAACCGATCCTTCCTCCTTATGATGATATTATGGACATTATTTTTTTTATACCAGTAGTAATAGATGATTATGTTGAAGTTAGACTCATGATAGTTTGATAATACAAGGTGTTCTTTATGGAAAATGATCTATATTGTTAAATACGTCATTTAGAAGGATTAGATGATAAGGAGGATATATTTTGATTAAGAACATGAACTTGATGATAATGTTAGAAGGTTCCTACAGTCCAATTCATATTAGGAAAATAGGTACTTGTGGCTATTATACAATTAGGGAATTGATAAACGCTTCTTGTATAACAACATGGAATTATATATCTTATGACTTGTACAAATGGATTGTTGCTTAAAGAAACCATGTTGTTGGTGATTATACATTAGATATAAGTATTAATTTTGATGGAAACCTTGACAACTTAATCTTGAGTAGGTGATATTATCGGATAATGATTCATAGTAGAACTCGAATAGGAATCTCAAATGTGAAGTAGTGAGAGATTGTTGAACATAGAGGATAAAGACTTAGATGAGATGGTGAATTGCAAACGATGGTTAATCAAATTAATGCTATTACGGTAGTAACAATTAAGTTGAGATGAGGAGTTTGTTTTATCCTTATTTCAGAAAATTATAAATTAAGAGATATGTTACCTTATTTGATTAAGGTGGAATACTATCGTGAGACAGTTGGAGAAAAGAGGAACATCGAGATAATCATCATTGTCGGTCGAGGCAATGTTGGAATATTTTGTTCTACACAAATATATAAAAGTATTTTGATGGTGTGTTAATGATCAAGAAAAACAACAATTAGACAGCAACAGTCGAAGACTCAAGAGTCGGGCAGAAATTCAAAAGAAAAGGAAAAGGAAAGAAAATTAAAAAGAAAAGGAAAATGGTAGTCATGAATATAGTGAAATGATGAAAGCAAAAGAGGAAGAAAATCGGCAAATCAAAAGCAAATGGAATCAATATTTCAAACGAACACTTTTGGGTGTTTGATTCACTTGTTCATACACGAGAGAAACGAAAGGATAATAGATTTGATTCGGTGTTATTAGGATCGCGGATCTGGCATTGTTAGAATCATAATCTAAATCCAGTGAGGTTTTTATAGTATCGATAGAAAGCTAGAAATGTTTTATCCTGGACTAATCGAAGACGAGATTGTAATGGTTTATATTAGACTGATAGAAGACAAGATTGTACCGGTTTACCTCGGGCCAATAGAAGACTAGGGCGGAAAGGTTTATCTTGAAGCTATAGAAAAAGATATAAAAATACAGAGGACTTAATCTACTTAGGGCTGAAACTCTATAAATCTCTGTCATTTAGTTTCCGCACTTATCTATCGATTTCGCACAAGAAAAGAGTTTATTAATCTTCTTGCACTATTCAACTCCCATTCTAGTGGCTGTATCTGTTACGAGTATGCCCTGGAATGCCACTGAGAGGATGTTAGAGTGAGGGCATTGTATTTTTTATTATATAAATCATTATCAGAAGGCAATTGTATGTTTCTTTATTCACTGATAGTCACTGGCATTTCTGACTCGTAAATATATATATAGAAACTAGTCCGTGTATTTGAGAGCAAAACATTCCACTCCTTATTATATAAGGGGATCAGCACTGTAAAGGTTTATGGCTCAAATACTTAATCGTTCCCAAGTTGATGAAACTTGACTGGGCGTTGAGTTTATGTGAAGACTTGTATGACGTCTTCTTTGACTTGGAGAGTGCCTGTCGATTACTAATGGTTAGTTGGAGCACACGTTATAGGTATGCTAATGAGATTAGTATACTGGAACCGACTCACCCTCGATTCGTCACACGGATTTCACTCCGGGACACTCAATGACGGAATCGAAAGGTTGTGATAGGTATTCGTGAACCGTCGACTTGAGGATTTAGTCGGGATGTGATTGACGTTAAGATTTTCATTAGAGTAGTTCGACCCAAAAAACCGGAAGGTGGGGGTCAACCTGGACGTGCATCTTGACGGGCAAGTAGTAGGTTCTATACCAAGATAGGATTCTTTCTCTTGTTAGTGAACGGGTATATGTCATATGCGGTTATTGGCGGATGAGATCATAAGTCTTTAGCCAAAGAATTGGAGCTAGTTGTATTGGATATACGAGAGCTCAGTGATCTCGATTTGCATTAAATCATGCATAGCGTCAAGTACAGATAGGGTTTGACTGATCGTGACCCTATAACTTGATCGGGATATTTTAAAGAAGGGTTTATACGTATACTGGTATTCACGACAAAAGGTTTAGGAATGATCCAAATTATCGATTAGGTTACAGTGTAGGCCATGGGACTGGCTAGGTGGTGCTACCACTCTTTGGTTCCTCCCCTTGATAACTGAGATGAACCTACCGAGTCGCGCATTGGGATAGACGACAGAATAAATCGAGCTTATTCGCTCTTTATAAATATTAGATATTGGATATCTAATTTATTGGACATTGGATGTCTAATTAATTTTGGGACATTGGATGTCTAAATTAATTTATTAGATAAATTAATTTACGGTCTAATGAATTGAATCAGTTACTCGGTGATTAATTTAATTCATAAATATAATTATTTCTTGTAAAAATTAATTATATTATTTTGTATTTCTTATAATTAATTAATTGGATTAATTAATTAATATAAATACATCAGAACGGAATGGAGTTTATCTGTTTGGACACACGAGAGTCCAAAACGAACCGAACTCTCCCGTATGCTTCTAGATGGCCGCCCCCTTATTTTATCATATGATTATTGTCTTCCACATTTACTGGTGGAAGACTTATTGTTTTGTTTTCTTAAGACAAACTCATGTGATGATTATTATATGAGAAGGTGACTTTCAATATGAGGTGAGAGATGAAGACTAAATAAATATCCTTTACTCTCTCATTATGGATCTCACGGCCAAAACAATTAACAAAGAGAGAGAGAGAGAGAGAGAGAGAGAGAGAGAGAGAGAGAGAGAAAGTTTTGTTGTCTTCTTCATCTTTCTTCTTCATTTCCTTGGAGAAAATCAGTTGAGAGAAAAAGAAAATTAATTTATACACTTAAAGTGTGATAAATAAAATTTATTAAGCTCCAACCATCTTATTCTATCCGTATCCTTGGAGGATAATAAGGTGGGAGTTATTCCGATCGACTTCTGCCGTGTGGAAAGTAGAGGCACGGGTGCTTTCGGTGATCGGGATATCAAAATCCTTGACGAATCGGATTCGTGGCAAACATCACCATCTTCACAACCATTTAATCAAAGGACTACAAAGGTATGATTTAGAATCTAACACTTTTTTAGTTTTATATTTCTATATACGTAGCTTGATCAATCCTCTTAAGGGATTCAGATCATATTTATTTTCGTATATAGCTTCCGCTGTGCCTTCATTTTAGGCACCGAATCCCAATAGTATCAACTCAACAATTGGTATCAGAGGGGTCTCTAAATAGTCGGCTTAACAAGCAAGGAGAAAAGATCCGATGGCGTAAACTTTTGCTCCGCTAGAAGGTCTTGCCTTAAACCGACCACTATTTCTCGACGGATCAAATTTCATGACATGGAAGAAAAAGATCTCAATCTTTATCCGACCGTATGGCATCAAAATTTGGAAGATTATTTGCCATGTCCAAAAGTTCCTACGAAATCCCATGTCTCTCTCAAAAGTTTTGAAGAGTATAATGAGGAGGATAAAAAAAACGACCATTACAATTGTAAAGCAATGCAATTGCTATATTTTGCTCTAAATCCGGAAGAATATAATAGATTTTTTCGTGTAAAAGTTCCAAAGAAATTTTGAAAATACTCAAGATCACTCACGAAGGAACAACTCAAGTCAAGGAGACAAAAATAAATATGCTTCTCCACGATACGAGTTATTTAGGATGAAAGATGACGAGTCCATATCAAATATGCTCGACCGATTTTCGGCCATCACAAATGGACTAGCTTGCTTTGGTAAACCATTATCGGGTAGTGAAAATGTGAAGAAAATATTATGATCACTACCTCGTGAATGGGATGGGAAGGTCACGGCTATTATGGAGTCTAAAGATGTCAACACTTTAGATTTTAACGCCATTGTTGGTTCGATAATAAATTACGAGATCGTGCGAAAATCACGAAATGCCAAACCCAAGCCTAAATAGAAATAGATAGCTCTCAAAGCTAAAAAGTGTCCGATAAGGATGAAGAAGTCTCGGTTGATGATAATAATGAAGAATCGGCAGTTTATGCCAAAAACTGCAATAAATATCAACATATTAAACCAGGGAAGAAAATACATCAAATCGCAATCCCAGAATGAGTCAAAAAGGTTCGACCATAATTATCAAAATTCAGGGAAACCCGACCACTTTGCGAAAAGTTGTCGTAGCTCAGCTTCCAGAAAGGAAGCGTATATAGCAACCTGGAGTGACGATGACGAATAATATGAAAAAGTTCATAATAATCTAGCATTCATGGCAAGGAGCACATACGACGATAGCAACAACGAAAGCCAGTAAGCATTTCATCTCAAGAAGAACTTTTCAATGCTTTCGAGTTATTACATATGGATTTTCAAAATTCGCTAAAGAAATTTAATCCATTAAAATAAAAAATATAATATTGGAAGATGAAATTTCTAAAATACGAGAAAAGCAAAATTAAATAAGAATGGTCATTCTTTTTGCCTAGAAAAATAAAATAAATTGAAAGATGATTTGCACCAAAAAATTTAACTAATAAATTTTCTTTTGGAAATAAAAAATTTGAAAAACTTCTTTCAATTCAAAAATTTTCTTTAAACAAACAAGGAATTGGATTCAAACAAATTGATTAAAATGAATCCAATAAAAAAAGTTTTGAAATTTTGAAATACCCAATTGTAATAAATGTTTGAAAATCAGACACCAATTTTCAAATTGCAAAAGCGCAAGACAAACAGTTAAAATTAAGAAAATATTGATTTGAAAAGGAACTATAGTTCCAAATGCCGGCTATCTGCCAAATCAAAAACAACCAAGAGTTGTTTGGATCCTCAAAACCACAAATTAATAATCTATTTTTAGTTTGCTTTTTATACTTTCAACAATCTGGTATTAAACTCTGGGGAGCTATTATTTCAATAGAGATTTTTAATTATAAAATTAAGGGGAAGTATACTCATTTTTTTGTCAAATGAATTTTATTGATAAATATTTTTTTTATACTTTTTGCTAATGACAAAATGGCGGGGAAGAGATGTAGATTTATACAACAAGATTTGGAATACGGGGAGAGAGTATCTTCCTATAGGAAAACTAAAAATAAATGGACAAAGGCAAAAACTTTGATCTCTATTTTTTACGTGTATTTTTACTGGTACAAAACTCAGAAATTGTTGTTTTGTCATCTTCAAAAAGGGAGAGATTGTTGGAATATTTTGTTCCACACAAATATATAAAAGTATTTTGTTTATGTGTTGATGATCAAGAAAGATAATAATTAGATAGCAATAGTCAAAGATTCAAGAGTCGGACATAAATTCAAACGAAAATGAAAAGGAACGGAAAGCAAAAGGAAAGAAAATAAAAAGGAAAAGACAAGGGGTAATAATGAACATAGTGAAATGATTAAAGCAAAAGAGGAAGAAAACTGATATAGTAAAAGCCGTTGGAATGATTATTTCAAACGGACATTTTTTAACGTGATAACAAACTCTACAGAGGATACACAATGAACAAATGAAATCAGAAGGACAATAATCAGGCATGTTCACGTACGAAACTATGGATGAAGAACATACATAACTATACTTTGTTAACGTATGCTACGGGGAACAGTTAATGGCCACTATGCAGTTTGAAATACAAACTCAAATATCAGGCCATTGGAGAATTTTATAAGATAAACTGATACAACGGACATACACGCTAAACATACGCTAACTGATGAAGCTAACACAAGCAACATTTAAAAGATTAACGTACACTACAATAAGAGATAAAGGCCTAAATGATGTTCAAATCCAAATAATCAATCTGTTGGATTGATTCTAGAAGGTAAACTGATACAACGGACACATGACATTAACGTATGCAACTAGAAGGGCTAGATACATAATTCAAAGATGTAGTCACTGGACTACACTGAACTGATGATAACATATGCAATAGAAGAAGGTTAACGTACGTAAATAGTTTAACACGCATAACATATTGGAAATAACGTACGCTATGAAGTTGCAGATAGCAATGGCTAGTTAGGCCATGTAGCCTATAAATACCACTTCATTTGGTACACAACCTACAACAACTTCAAGCATAATTCATATATATATATGAGATACGTATATACATCTTTTGTCATTGTAATCGAGCTTAATTGATAAGAGTTTAGGTGTTTGATTCACTCATTCATACACGAGAACAGAAAGGATTATAGATTTGATTAAGTCTTATTAGGATCGTGGACCCGACATTGCTAGAATCATAATCTAAATCCAATGGGGTTTTTATAGTACCGCTAGAAATACTTTATCTTAGACCGATCGAAGACAAGATTGCAACAGTTTATCTTGGACCGATAGAAGACAAGATTGTAATAGTTTACCTTGGACCGGTAGAAGACAAGGCATAAAGGTTTATCTTGAACCTATAGAAGAAGATAACACAAGAGAGAGGACGTAAGCCAGTTAGGGCCGACTATATAAATCTCTAAGTCATTTAATTTCTGCACTTATGTATCCTTTCCGCACACAAAAACAGTTTATTACTCTTCACAGCACTATTCGACCCCACATTTAGTGGCGATACGAACTCAACATGCAAGTATTTTGAATACTTGAAATTTTGATTCATGTATGCATTTAATTTGTGATGTTGGAATGTTCAAGTGAATTATTGTGATTGAGATTTTGTTGATTGTTGTGCTGTAAATGTGCTTGAAAATTAAATGCAACTAGGGAAGACCCCTCAAGCTCTATAATGCTCTGTAGAGGCTAGAGTGCAGCAGACGATTAATTTAATGAGATATAATATATGAGATATGAGACTCGAGAATTGAGATATGATTGACAATTATGATCCAACTATGGAGGACCCTTCGAGGTCTCTAGTGTTCGGTAGAGGCTTTAGTGCACCGGACAACGGATTATTGATGTGTTATGTGATTATATCTTTATTTAAGATTGTGTTTCGAGGTATGTTATGACTTGAGGTTAGTATTTATATTCTTGTACTTGCACTAGATGGTCCTAGCAAACCCCATTGGGGTGTAGGTTTCTCTTACATGCATATACAGGTACTGTAGGGGAGCCCTCTCATGACTGTACGGAAGCGGCTGTAGTCGATCATGATACTAGTCTGCAAGGTTGTGCCTAAGTCTTCATGCATGAAGCGTCTGTCGTACTTATGCATTTGGCACTTGAATATTTGGTTGTGTAATAAATGAAACTGATATATTTTTACTTTCCGTTGTTGTTTGAGTTGCTTTGACAAAATTGGTAGTGGTGAACGTCTCTGTATTTGGTTGAACATCCCATTTAGAGTTATGTATCATTTGGTATTTATCATTTCGGTTAAGAGTATGTTGTGGATTTAGCCTGGTAGATCCTAGGCAGGATTTACGGCACTATATCCGTAAGTGCTTTGGGGTGTTACACAATATGGTATCAGAAAAAAAGGTTATGAAAACTTGACCTCTTTCATTATGTCGAGTCGAGTCGAGAAGAATAAATTGTTTAAAGACCAGTATTGCCACGACTGTCCATGCTAATGTACGACATGAGAATGTAAGTCTTCCATAAAACTATGTTTTATGAGAATTGCAATTTTGAGAAAATTATTATGAGAATGTGGATAGATTTATAATGTGTTGTGATGATAACTCGATGAATTTTGACGATAGATAGCTTTTAGAAAATTTAGAATTCGCTAATTTGATACAATTTAAAAATATTTCATAAGTTTTATACACTTCAGAATGGCGAGAGGTAACTGAGAATGCAGTGGGTTTGAGATGGAATGCTGATCGTGCTGCTGATGAACAGAATTCGGTTGGCACCGAGGCTAGTACTTAAGTAGACAAACCCGAGAACAATAAGCCGAGCCTGTGGTGGAAACAATTCTACAACAGGTGGTGTAACGCCCCATTACTTATTTAAATGCTATTTATTCTGCTAACGATCATGGATTTTGATTTTTTAATATTTACAGGTTGTCCGATATTTGGACCGATATGTTCCTAGCATAAAATAACGGATTTAAAAAGAAAAGATTTCAAAATAAATTATAAGGATCATTTTTAGAATTTATGAAACTGATTTTGAAAAGTTCCGACGATTTGATACGTTAAAATTTTCATCACAGAATACTTATATTGCAAAAATAATATTAAATTATTTTATTATTATTATTGAAAATCCGTTCCGAGCATATCGAAGATTTAACTCCGATGAGTCTGGAACAGGTCGGAAAATCGAATTTGGACACCGGGAAGGGGTCGAACCGGTCGAGACAAGTTGACGGACATCTGCCCGTCACCGCCGAACACGCCTACCGACAGCTGCCGGTCACGACCGACAGAAGCTTCTCGACCAGCTGTCCCAATAAGGTCGGTCACGACCGACAGAAGCTTCTCGGCCAGCTGTCCGGATAAGGCTGCTGAGCTGTCCGGATAAGTATTGATTTTCAACCGACTTTGAGCCCCTATTTATACATGTTCCCGGACGTATTTTTGTACATATTTTATATCATATGAAATCTCTGGACATCTACTGTAAAATGCCCGTAACATATTTCCCTTTCAAAAACTTAAATGCCCTCAAAAAGCCCGATCAAATAGATAGCTCAAATCTGACGATTTTTCAAAGGTGTTTGATAAAAGTCCTCAAAGAGATTTCAGATTTTACATCAAGAATTTATGGCCGGAAATATGAAAAAGTATTTTCAAGTGCTAGGGGCAGCGTATCCGGGATCAAAGAAGGACAACCGAGTCAAATTCAAAGGAAGATATTTCAAGATTTCAGCAAACGAGGTGAGGTTATACTGTTTTAATATGTTACGGTCATCGTTGTGTCGTGTAACATGACGACCCGCGAGGGGTCGAAAGAATGAAAGAAATTCGAGATGAGTCTCACACAGATAAGAATGTTTTATGTGCATTACACAACATGATTTTGACAATTTATAAGGGTTTAATCTCACTGAGTATGCTCGCGTACTCACACCTCGTCGTTTATGTTTTTCAGGCTAAGGAAGCGACGAACGGGACAAGCAGAAGATGAATACATACTCCCAACACGATGAAATTCTAAATAATAAAAGATATTGTCGCCGTAATTGTTATTATTTTTACGAAACACTTGGTGTTCTTCAACGAATGTAATTTCAACGGACTATGTCCGAATATTTGAGTTCCCATGTTTTGTAAAACTGTACTGATGTTTGAATAAACGAGTTTTATTGAAGATTTACTGACTAAAATGCTTCCGCAAATACTCCGAATTTATATAAAAAAATTTAAGGAAAAAGATGTGCTGTGTAATGTGCTTTTTAATTTAGAAAGCCAGGGCGTTACAGAATGGTATCGGAGCAAGACCTCTCTCAGTACGGTGAGATTTGGGGATGAACCAAGCGGAAGCTGGTGAACATGTGACACCCGGTGCCGATGAGGGCGGGGAGTGATCGCCGGTGCAATAGAAAAGGGCACGGACAATGAGCGGCTCCGAGAAAGGGGAGTGATCGCCGGTGCAATAAGAAAAAGGGCACGGACAATGAGCGGCTCCTGACAAGGCTTCTAGGCGGTGGGGACATGACTGAACCGAATTCTCACCAGAACGAGAGGTATTCCAAGACTGTATAGGTATGGGACTATACAGTTAAGGAGGTTTAAAAAAAAAGATTTACTTATACAAAACAAGATATTTCAAAACTTTCTTATTTTTAAAAGTATAACGAATAATTACGGCATGATTATATTTTCGGGAGAATATGTGGTTCATCGCTGCTGCCCAACATCGACTCCGAGGTAATATTTTCAAGTATTCACTCTTTTATGAAAACTTAAAATTTTTGGTATGAGTGCAGAATGATTGTGTCGGCAAAAGATTTAAAAGGATATGTGAAAGTTTAAATGTTATCCGAAAGGGACAAAATATGATTTCAATGAAAGGTTTCAAAGTGATGTTTTTGCTGGCACAATATTTTTAAAGTTATTGATTAAAATACTCATACAAGGGCTGATACAGATTTTCAAAGTTCTTTACGAAGCTCAATTTCGAGGACGAAATTTTTTAAAGGGGGGAGGATTGTAACGCCCCATTACTTATTTAAATGCTATTTATTCTGCTAACAATCATGGATTTTAATTTTTTAATATTTACAGGTTGTCCGATATTTGGACCGATATGTTCCTAGCATAAAATAACGGATTTAAAAAGAAAAGATTTCAAAATAAATTATAAGGATCATTTTTAGAATTTATGAAACTGATTTTGAAAAGTTCCGACGATTTGATACGTTAAAATTTTCATCACAGAATACTTATATTGCAAAAATAATATTAAATTATTTTATTATTATTATTGAAAATCCGTTCCGAGCATATCGAAGATTTAACTCCGATAAGTCCGGAACAGGTCGGAGAATCGAATTTGGACACCGGGAAGGGGTCGAACCAGTCGAGCCAAGTTGACGGACATCTGCCCGTCACCGCCGAACACGCCTACCGACAGCTGCCGGTCACGACCGACAGAAGCTTCTCGACCAGCTGTCCCGATAAGGTCGGTCACGACCGACAGAAGCTTCTCGGCCAGCTGTCCGGATGTGTCGTCATTTGATTGTTGCATTAGGTCGTGATAATTAAGTGTTGATTATGGTCGTTGTGTTGCGGTCAAAGTTGGAGAGTTCGTAGGTTTCTTTTGGTCGGGGCTGAGGAGCTCGGAGACGAAGGCAATGGATTCTGGTAACAGCTTCATGGTATCGGTATCGAGGCAAGTTTATACTTGTTCAGTTTATAATACTTGATGAATGGTTTCGTTTCATTTCATTTATAATTCGTATAGCAATGTTGTTAGAAATGTAAGTTTTCGGATAATGAGTTGTATATCGTGCTCTGGTTTGTATTAAATCATAAGGTATATGATTTAATTGTGTTCAAGGAAAGACGTGAGTTGTCTTTGGTCCAGGATATAGAATATCGGATATCGAGGATAATTATCGTGATGACGTAAGTATCGGGATAAAGGTTTATTGGTATTGAATGGATGGTACCTTATTTGAGATTATTCGTATAACTGTGTATTCGTTCAGGGATGTTGTTCGTGGAAAGGATATTGTCTTCAGCTTTGAGGTAATTTATGTTCAGTTATGAGATAATTATTATGTTGAGTTGTTATGTTGTACGTTGAGGCTTCGTGTATTGAGATTCATATTTGTTGTTCGTTGAGGGGTGTTGATCCCAGGACTATTGTTGGTATTAATGGTCGTGTTGATCGCCTCATTGAGGGATGTTGATCCCAGAACTGTTGTCTAAGATTGTTGATCGTATGGATTATCCTTTGGGGTTTGTGATCCCAAGATTGTTGTTTTGATTATTGATTAGTCGTGTCGACTTTTCATTGTCAGATTGTCGTTGTTCACTTCGGTGAGTCTTTTGATCCTTATTGGATATGTGATTCTTTGAGTTTCGTTGTCATGTTGCATCGTGACATATCTGGAATCATATCTGCGTTCTGATTGGTTATTATGTAGGATTTTTAGCTGGGCACACTATAGTTATGTATTGATATTATTCCGCATTGAACCGTGCACACGAGACGTACTTTCGTGAGGCTAATTAGGTACAAGACCACACGTGTATTTGATCGATACCCGGGGTGGCTTGTGTACGGACACATTCCCGGATCGGGCGTACTGTGATGTCCATCTTTGAGACATACCGTTTGGTCGTTCATAGTTCCATATATGATTGGATATGTTCGACGGTTTGCGACTGGTTGTTCATACGCCCGAGGGGTATGTTCGACAGTCAGAGTTATTTCTTGAGATCCATTATTGTTGATCATTTGGAGTCTACCTTGTTGAGGGTATTCTCGGTTATTGTTGGTCCTTTGTTGATCATTTGGAGTCTACCTTGTTGAGGGTATTCTCGGTTATTTTTGGTTCTTTGTTGATCGTTTCGAGTCTCCCTTGTTGAGGGTATTCTCGATTATAGTTGATCCTTCGTTGATCGTGTTTGGAGTTTACCTTGTTGAGGGTACTCTCGGTTATCGTTGATCCTTTGTTGGTCATATTGGAGCTATCATGTCGATGATATTCTCAGTGATGTATTGGTTGATCGTTGTTATTGACCGTATGAGCATTCGGACTGTACGTCGATGTTTCAGGACTTGTGTATTCATTGTTTTTTGGTAGTTGATCTACAGATATGTTGTGTATTATTGGTTTATACATGTTGATATTTGATTGCGTAATCCGACGGACAAGACTTGGCACAGATTGGATTACTCCGTACTTGTGAGTTATGATAATGTTTTGAGGATACTTGGTATTGTTTGAGTACAGTACAGATAATTGTTATTAAGTTCATTTCGTCATTTGAGAATGCGAAATACGGATTATGGTAAGGATTGAATTGTTATGAATTGCCATGGATTGGTAAGGTTATGTCGGTGAGATTACGTTGGTAGTATTCTTACAGTATTACTACATTGGTATGTAATTATTTATGATGATGTGATCAATATCATCGTTGAGTATTGTGGCTGACCCCGTCGTGGGCTTTATTTTTAGGTACTCGGAGATCGAGCTAGTAGCGGTCGTGAAGGGGTGAGTTTCCCGGGTTATACTGGCTGTGACATTTATTTCAGTATCGAGTATTCTTTTCTGGTTGTATTTCCGCTGCAAATGTGTATTTTGAACTGTGTTTTATCCGCTGCGTGTGTGTATTTTAAAATGGCTTTTCGGTATCTTTACCAACTCGTGTGCATTTTCAAATGGTCTTTTGGCATTTTGCGAACTTGGGTTATTTCGTTAAACCCTTTTTCCTAGCTGTGTTATCGGTACGTTTAAGGGGTGGCTTAACGTACATTTTAAACTGTCGAGATTTGGCATTCCGCCTTGTATTTTCAAATGGTATTTTATGACGGTATTTGAGAACTATGTTTTTGAAAATATTTGAGTATTTAAAATATTACCGTCATTGATCTTTTGGCATCTTTGAACGTTTTTGAATTGGTTTTTAGCCTGGTGGGTTCCGGCGCGGGACCCATGGCGCTGTAATATCCCTGATGGTTTTGGGGGTGTTACACCGCATCCTTCCCGAGGCGGAAAGAAGTTCCGGACAGCATCAACAGTTTCAGACGCAGCGAAGAAACGTTATAACTGTGGTAAATCAGGGCATGTCCGGCGTGATTGCTACGTACCATCTGTGACCTGTTTCGATGCGGACAGGAAGGCCATCGTGCGACTTATGTGACTAGATCTATGGGTACTCGCACTCCTGCACTGGTTCCGAAAGAGGCAAGTGTGAACCAGACACAACAAAGTGGATTCCAGGAGCTTAATGTTGGGAAAAGAGAGGCGTCCAGTGCTGGGTCCGTTCCTCCGCGCCTTTACGAGATGAGGAGGTCAGACGATCAAAACACCGCTATTGCATCAGATACAATTCAGATCCTTTTGCAACCAGTTAGTGTCTTATTCGATTCAGGATCTATGCATTCTTTCACATCATTGAACTGTGTTAATCGTTTGAAAATCTCGTGTTTGTATAATTGTGAGCCTTATGTTGTGGGATTACCGAGCGGAGATAGAATTGTGAAAACCCTAGAAACTAGAGATTTTCCAGTGTCTATAGGATGGAAAGATTGGCCATCAAATCTTATTGTAGTCGACATCCATGGTGACGATCTAATTCTCGGAGACGATTGGCTCAACCGTTATGGGGCTATTTTAAATTACCGAAAGAGAGTCATTTCTATCATTGCTGATGACGGATCTGAATATTTATTCAAAAGATAGAGACTGGGAAGCTTAGGAAAATTGATCAAAGCCATGAAAGCAGTGAAATTACTGAAGCAGGGTTGTCACGGATTGTGGTGTTATGCCATGAAGAAAGAAGAAGGAGTAGAAATCTCATCTATTCCAGTTGTGAACGATTTCTCAGATGTATTCCCTAACGAACTACCTGGGTTACCTCCGTGGAGAGAAGTAGAGTTCAATATCGAATTAGAGCCTGGGGCCGCTCCAATTTCCAGAGCACCATACCGTATGGCGCCAACCGAGATGTATGAACTAAAGAAGCAGCTGGAGGAATTATTGCAGAAAGGTTACATTCAACCTAGAGTTTCTCCTTGGGGAGCACCCGTTCTCTTTGTCCGGAAGAAAGATGGATCCCTCCGATTATGTATTGATTACAGAGAGATAAACAAGGTGACGATCAAGAGCAAGTATCCTATATCGTGGATCGACGACTTGTTTGACCAACTGCAGGGGGCCAGAATATTCTCGAAGATTGACTTGCGATCAGGATACCATCAGTTGAGAATTAAGGAATCGGATATACCAAAATATGCTTTCAGATCCCGGTACGGGCACTATGAGTTCATGGTGATGCCATCCGGACTTACCAATGCTCCTGCGGTATTCATGCAATTGATGAATCGAGTATTCTTAGAATACTTGGATAAATTTGTGGTCGTTTTCATCGATGACATCTTGATCTATTCTAAAGACACAGAGGAACATGCAGAGCATTTGCGTATCGTTTTGAGCACTTTGAGGAATGAACAGCTTTATGCGAAACTTTCTAAATGCGAGTTCTGGCTTAAGGAAGTAACCTTCCTTGGGCATGTGATATCAGCTGACAGAATTCAGGTAGATCCGAAGAAATTGGAAGCAATCTTGGAATGGGAATATCCTAGTAATGTGAAAGTAGTCCGAAGTTTCTTAGGAATTACTGGATGTTATCGCCGTTTTGTTGAAGGATTTTCCAAAATTGCTCGTCCGCTTACTCAGTTGTTGCAGAAGACTCAGAAATTCCTGTGGAATGAGAAGTGCCACGCTAGTTTTGATGAACTTAAGAGAAGACTGACGACAACACCTATATTAGCATTACCAGATGGAACTGAGGGATTCATGGTATACAGCGACGCTTCAAATCAGGGTCTGGGATGTGTGTTGATGCAAAAGGATAGGGTGATTGCCTATGCCTCTCGATAGTTGAAACCATATGAAGTTAATTACCCGACTCATGATCTGGAGTTAGCAGCTGTGGTCTTTGCTTTGAAAATTTGGTGACATTATTTGTACGACACTTATTGTCAAATCTTCAAAGACCATAAGAGCCTTAAGTATATTTTCAGTCAGAAGGAATTAAATATGAGGCAGAGAAGGTGGCTGGAATTAATCAAGGATTACGACCTGGAGATTCTTTATCATCCAGGCAAAGCAAATGTGGTAGCTGATGCACTGTGTCGCAAACCTGTTTCTCTTCGAGTGTTGGAAGCGCTTACGTCCCAAACCAGCATTCAACGAGAACTGATCCGCGAAGGGATTGAAGTATGGTCACAAGGAGTCCAAGGGTAACTATACGTGATGGAACTAACTTCATCACTAGTCGAGGAAATCAAATCTAAGCAGTTGAATGATTCTATGATTCTTCGGTTATGGGACGAAGCAAAGAAAGGGAAGGCCCTAGGATTCATGGTACAAGATGATGGAGTTCTGAGATTTCGAAATTGACTGTGCGTTCCCAATGATGATGTTTTGAGGCAGACAATTCTGAAGGAAGCTCACAGCGCGCCTTATTCTATTCACCCGGGCACCAGTAAGATGTATAAGGATCTAAAACAAATTTCCCCTTGGGAAATATGAAGAAGGACGTAGCTGAATATGTTTCGAAATGTTTAACCTGTCAGCAGGTTAAGATTGAACATCAGCAGCCTGCTGGGATGTTAAAGCCACTTCTGATCCCTGAGTGGAAGTGGGAGTATATATCGATGGACTTCATCACCAATATGCCAAGGACCAAGATGGGAATGAATATGATTTGGGTTGTAGTTGATCGCCTAACCAAGTCGGCTCATTTTCTAGGAATTAAAGACACTTGGGGACCCGAGAAATTAGCACAAGTGTTTATTGTGTAAATAGTTCGATAGCATGGTACTCCAAAGACCATTATTTCGGATCGAGATGGTCGCTTCGTGTCGTATTTTTGGAAGGCATTTCATAAGGCCTTGGGAACCGAGCTGAACTTTAGCACGGCCTATCATCCTCAGACGGACGGTCAGTCCGAGAGGACCATACAGACAGTAGAGGATATGCTTAGAGCATGTGCCTTAGATTGGTCAACCGATTGGGAGGTTCATTTGCCATTGATTGAATTCACCTATAACAATAGTTGGCATGCTTCCATTAAGATGGCACCGTTTGAAGCGTTATATGGGAGAAGATGCCGATTGCCCCTGTGTTGGGATGATTCTTCCGACTTAATCGGGACAGAACCAGAATTGATAGTTCAGACGCAAGAGAAGGTAGCCCTGATTCGCGAAAGGCTGTTGACTGCCCAGAGTCGACATAAGTCTTATGCAGATGTGCGCCGTCGCCCGTTGGAGTTTGAAATTGGGGACCATGTATTATTGAAGGTTTCTCATACTCGGGGAATTTTCCGATTTGGGAGGAAAGGAAAGCTGAGTCCGAGATATATCGGGCCAATCGAGATCCTTGAAAGAGTTGGGGAATTGGCATACAGGTTGGCTTTACCGCCATCACTTAGTCACGTTCATAATGTATTCCACGTACCCCAATTGCGGAAATATGTACCGGGTCCCAGTCATATCATTGATTTTGGCGAGATTGAAGTGGCTAATGATGGCTCGTTCGAAGAAAAGCCAATCAAGATACTTGAGAGTCGAGTCAAGCAATTGAGGAATAAACCAATCTCCTTGGTAAAAGTTCAGTGGTCTCGACATGGAGTCGAAGAATCTACTTGGGAGACTGAAGATAGTATGAAGTCGAGATACCCGGAATTGTTTACGTTTTAAGTTTCGGGCCGAAACTTCTTTTTAGAGGGGTAGTATGTAAAGCCCGGATAATTAAGGTGTATTTATCCTGTATTCGATCTTGTAAGATTCAACTTTGTGACATATTAATCGATGATTAGTTTCCCGTATTCGTATCCCTATGTTTTTGTATTCCTTTCCCATGCATGCATCCATAATCCTGCACGTCTTAACGTATGCTAAAGGATGACCATAATGTACGCTACGACTGTAGCATAACGTATGGTACAGGTGTAGCTTAACGTAGGTAAATATAGTCAACTCGGAATCAGACAAGGATTGACGTGTGGGGCCTGACGAAGATGCGAGGAGATCACTCGCATGAACCTGGACGGCTTTCCAGCCATGCAAGTCAACGGACTTAACGTATGCTAAGGGGTAGTTTTAACTTACACTAAAGTGTTGGTTTAACGTGCGTAAAACCTTTAAGCTAACGTACGTAAGTCAATACCAGAAACAGTCCAGTGAGCTCTGGCCAGACGTTAATGTACGCTAATGTTCGAGTATAGCGTACGCTAATAAGGTTACGTACGTAATAGGCTTCTGGTAACATACGTAATGCCTCATAATTCTATTTATAGGACTCGACCCCCACTTCATTTATAACTCCTACCTTGGCCGATTTTCATGCTCTGAAGATTATCCCTCACCGTATACCTCTCATATCGTCATCCTAGATCGAGTTTGAAGATCATAGACCATTGGGGATTGGTGTTCAAGCTTTCGGTGTTGAGTTTCTTCAAGTTTCTCCTTGTTCTTCACCATTTTGAGGTAGGTGATTCTTCACCTACTGGACTACGTATTCTTAGGGATGTTTTGAGCATGTTTTGAGATTATCAATTCAGTTATATTCATGCATAGTCGAACATCATGTTGTTAGAAGTATAATTTCAGTTATGTTTCGGCTCTTCTTCGTTGTTTAGAATATTAATCGAACCATGTAGTGTTTGGACTCCTAAACATGGTATCATGAGACTACGAACCTGATTATGGCAAGTTTATGGATATTATCAAGTTCTTACATGATGGAATAATGCGTATTGGGACATTAATGGATTGAACTTGGGATTTATTTCCTTGAAGAAGAAGATGATAAACAAGTGAACCTAGTAAATAAGTTCTTACGGTGTTCTTTGGGGTAATTCCGATATCTTGCTGCTTTGGATTAATGAAGAGTATGATTAGAATCATTGTAAGAAGAATTATCTTGTGGTATATTGAAGAATCCAACCGTAGGATGCATTTGATCTTAGATGGGATACTATGAACTTTTGTCGGGTTAGTATCATAATGTTGATTCAACTCCGAAATGGTTTAGGGCGGACTCGTAAGCTTGTATGATTGGGGATATTACGCCCTTTTGATGTTCTTATGATTATTAAAACGATTATCTGGAAACGTTAGTTATACCAGTGTTATTGTTCGTTAAAGGTTCGGGTTTTGGTGGATTGATCGAGTTAGAGTTCCTCGAGATGGTTGAAGATTTCTTTTTCGTAGTAGCAACTCTTATCGCCATTTCTAAGGCAAGTATCATATTTTGAATATTGTTTTAATATTGAGGATTTTGATAATACATATTGTTATTCATGTTGTTGGACATGAGGTCATTCCAGTTGAATTGTCATTATATCGTTATTGATTGATTTTATGTTCATGTGGATGGACATATCGATTTTTGCATATGTGTATGCATAGTTGTGTTCGTGTATGTTGTGTTGATCCTGTGAGATCACGTGATCTATGCCGAGGGCGCTGGATCGGATGTCCACTATGCGTTGGTCCGACGGGATCATCGTGGGGATCTATGCTGAGGGCGCTGGATCGTTGGATGGGTTTTCCACCATGCGTTGGTCTGACGGGATCATCATGGGGATCTATACTGAGGGCGCTGGATCGTTGGATTACCCTTTGTTATGTTGATGGGATCATGTGGATTTGCATTGTTGGATTCCGGTAGCGGAAGTCCATAATTTGTGTTTTATTATGCATTGTTGTTGCATATTTGATTTGTGTATTATGATACTTGTACTAGCATCGTTTTGCTAACCCCTTCGGGGGTGGACATTTGTTTTTATGTTCAGGTAGCCGAGGAGCGGGGAAACAGCCACAGTACCGACATAACGACAAAGGGGCTCAGTGATGTTAATTGTCGTTACCTTGTCTTTCTGGTTTACTTTCAGTACTCGAGTACGCGTGTCTTATTGATCTTTTGAGACGGTTGTAATAATGGACTCATTTGAACTGTTCGAACTGGTTTTGTATTTTGAATTTTTATGGTACTGTTATATTATTTCTACATTTTCTTAAAACAGCCTTGTAAACCCTTATAAAAAGGGTTTACGGCGCTGTAATTATTCCGAATATCTCGGGGTGTTACAGTACATTTGGTAGAGGTTGATAAATTCTTGAGTGCATTAGATGCCTTCGGTTGGTGATAAATTTGGACCCTAGAAACTTGATTGGTTGCCGGTTGAGATTCAATAGTCAGACTGATAAACGTTGATGGTCAACAACTTAGATAGTCCAGATTGCCAAGAAACCTCATAGGTTGAGGGCATGAAGACTAGGGGTAAAAGAAGATCGAATCATTCGTTGGACGGGTTGGTGTTGGACACCACTTTACAAAAATTAATAGGCAAGAAACCTGACAGGTTGCGTCTGTTAAATTTTGTAAAGAACTCGATCACCACTAAGAAGTCTATCTAACCATTACTTTCAGTTTATAACATGGGAGTGTGTAATTCCGATAAAATTAGTGGGATCCGAGACAAGAGTTATATAAGCCCTTAAATTCTATACCCGTTCATAATGAAACAAGTCACTAATTCAATCTTATCTAACTCAATGTAGAGAAGCGAAACTGTATCTCTCTAAAATGGCAAAGAACCCACTTGCAGTACTACTCGAAAAGAATCTCCTTACTGGCCCCAACTTTGTTGACTGGTTGCGGAATCTGATGATTGTACTCATCATGGAGTCTCTGGGATACGTCTTAGAGGCGGACATTCCACCGACTCCAGTCCGGATTAGGGGTAATCAGGAAGAAATTGACGTCTATGAAAAATGGGTCAAGAATGATGTGCTGGCCCGTGGCTTTATGATGGGCTCAATGACTAATGAGCTGCAGAGAGCGTACGAGAAAACGACTTCTACTAGGCAGATTCTCGCACACTTGACCGAGCTTTATGGAGAGCATAGTAGGACTGCTGGATATGAGATATCGAAGCAGTTATTCAATTCTAGGATGAAGGAAGGGGAGAAAGTGGGAGACCACATCCTCAAGATGATCTCTATGATTGAGAGGCTCGAGGTGCTCAACTTTCACATGGATTTATCCCTCCAAATTGATCTCATCCTTCAATCTCTACCTGACTCCTTCATGCAGTTTGTAATGAATTTCAACTGTAATGAAATTCTGTGTACATTAGC
Organism: Orobanche coerulescens; assembly: GCA_033398695.1. Classification (NCBI taxonomy): domain Eukaryota; kingdom Viridiplantae; phylum Streptophyta; class Magnoliopsida; order Lamiales; family Orobanchaceae; genus Orobanche; species Orobanche coerulescens. Next base: position 69,358,799 of record CM065809.1, read on the forward strand.
TGGGCTAATGAACAAACTGGTGAGGGCACAGTCTAACATGAAGACTAAGCCGAGGGAGGCTGCTCTTGTGAATTCTTCTGGGCCTCGGAGGTCCAAGAACAAGAAGAAAAAGACCCACGAGCAGCATAAACCCAAGAAAGGGGTGCAGAAAGGCAAGGGCAATGCCCCAAAGGTAGGCGGTCCCAAACTTATGGACAAATGTCTTGAATGCAATGAGTTGGGCCACTGGCGTATGACTTGTCCCAAGATCAATGGTGCAACAGGTACAGAACTTTTTGTAATACCACGGGTATTTCATGCTTTAATTACCGTCTACTTCATAAATTATAATGCAATTTCTATCATTTGCGATGTTGTCTTCTTATATTATGTGGTTTCATTAAAGTGCTTTTGCGATAAAATTGTGTGATTTAAATGGAACGGAGGTTACGTACCTTGACGCCGTTGGACGATTATCGGTGCGAATATGACGGTGGCCACAATCATGTTCCCTGCAAAATTGTTGACGAGTGAAAAGGTAGTCACCCCGATATGGTTTATATGCGATAAGATGACTAAGGGACTGAGTGACAAACGTACGCTAGATGACATGCATAGCATACGTTAGATTCGCAGCATTATGTACGTTTACACGACTAGGTTACGTACGTAAGGCGAGAATTGGTCTTCCGACCAGAATCTTTCTTTTTTACATGGATTGGGTACTTTCGGTGGGCTATAGGACAAATGAGTCAACTGCTAATAACGTACGTTAATTGTCGATCTTAACGTACGCTATTCTAAGGTTGCTTACATACATTATGATCCCCTACGTACATTGTAGATGGGGACAGTACAGGCAGTAGCTTCTGATCGACCATTACGTACGTTAACTAGAAGACATTACGTACGTAATGCTGTTTACGTACGTAAGCCCTTGAGTGTTAGCGTATGTTAAATGCAATCGTGTGTTATAAATTAACACCTCCTCTTTATTTTCCCTCGGCCTAAACACTTGAGCAACCTCCTAAAACCTTCCCCAGCCCCCCTTGGACGATTCTTAGCCTTTCAAACACTTGTATTGACATAGAGGAGAGGATTACTCAAGCTCCGGAGAAGGTTATCAAGGTCGACCGATCCATTCTTCATTCCTCCTCGTTGTTCTTCGTTGGTTCGTCATCGCTCTTCTTGTTCTTCGTCTATTAAGGTAAGTCTAGAAAATCCTCGAAGTTATTTTTGGGTATTTTTGTTATGTCAATTGAATTACTGGCATTTGGGTAGTTTTGTTGCTTAACTTTCATAGACAATCTAACCGGATGAACTTGTAGTAACCAAAACTATCGTTGTAAGTATATTTCGTTCTCGAACCATTAATTCTTGTATCTTGTTGTAATAATCATCGAATTTCACATTTCGAATCGACCTTGGAAACATCAACTTTAACCAATCAATTGTAGGAGAAATTGTATTAGAAATCCAATCACCGTATACGAAACTCGTTGACACCCACCTTGCTATTATAATTATCAAACGTAAATTCAACTAGGTGGAATCGAGCTTGATAGTATTACCATCATTAAGAATCGGCCGTTGAAATCGTTGTGTAAAATGGTAACCCACCTAATTGAGAACAAGGGTAGAGAATTGAATTAGTAGATAATGGAATTCGATTTTACTATAGTCGATTGTTGAAAACCGAAGCAATGTTGAGGACAATCTCGTTAAGTAAATTACTATAACATGAATCGATAATGATTAAAATAATGTAATAATGCATGTTGCTATTGAGCCTAGAATCATGATATTAGATTTGCAAAATCGAACTAAGTTAAGAATTCGGTTAGGAAAGGGGATGGGAAACTAGTTTTATTCGCCGTTATCCTTACGAAATGTTAATCAAGGAATATGTGATTAGGTTGAACTCGATCGGTCGTGGAAGTTCAAATTGTCGTGAGGCACTTACCGTCGGATCTAAGGCAAGTGAAACCTTGCTCGGATTATGTTAATTTTATTTACAATATTCAGAAAACATGAATGTGTCGTTGCGTGATGAATGCCGAACGATTATCTTTCTCTAGAAAATGTGCTATGAATGGGCCCATGTGTTGGGGGTAAAACCTAAATGGTACCCGTGTGGAATGTTGAGGGATAAGACCTAAAATGGCACCCACGTTCCGGAGTATTTCCGTGTAGATACTGTTAGGGTTGTATACTGCAAGGCATACTTTATGCTTGTATTGCCTTATTTTCCGGTAACTACCTATGAGAATATTAATTATATTTAATCATATATTTTGCATATTTATTCACCTTATGGTTATGCAAATTAAATGTCTAATTATTTTATATTGTAGATAATGTGGTGTGTTGGTGTCACACGAAAGATCGCATTATCGGTGCCTTATAAAATAATATAATAGTTCACAATCTATATAATTATTAGAAAATTATATAAAAGGTTGTAGTGTATGCTTGAGATTAGTTGGTCTTGTTTATTAGCACACATTAGCGTATTTGCATACGTTGAACTGGATCGAGGTGAGATAGTGTCTTCTGTACTGACTATAAGAAGAGCGTAAATCTCGGATAATTATTATTTCTTAATTCTAAGTATATAATATTTAATTGTGTATTTATAATACTTATTGCTTTGATTTTCCATGTGTGAGAGTCAAAATGATCGACTCAATAAGCCTCGTATCGTGAACAATAATATTATTTAGAGGAAATTGCAAAAATCGTCCCTAAAGTTTGGCTAAATTGCATGTTTCATCCCAAACATTTAGAAAATGCAAGGATCGTCCCTGTGGAAAACTTTTGGGGCAAATATCGTCCCTGACCATCATCAAATGACTAAAATACCGTTGCCTTCTTCTTTTTCTATATTTTGTTTCAGTTTCTTACAGAAATGGTCCTTGTGTTTCACCAGGTTTTACAAATTTAGTCCTGATTTTTTTTAATTATTTATTCAACTATTATTATTAGAATTATTTTTAAACGTTTTCGACCATTTTTCTTACGTTTTTTTTTTCGTTTTTCTTATGTATTTATCCGTTTTCATACGCTTTTGTCTGTTTTTTCTTACGTTTTTGCCCGTTTTTCTTACGTTTTTTCCGTTTACATACGTTTTTATACGTTTTCGTCCGTTTTTATACGTATTCGCCCGTTTTCTTATGTTTTCATCTGTTTTCTTACGTTTTCGTCTGTTTTTCTTACGTTTTTTCCATTTTCATACGTTTTTGTCCGTTTTCTTACGTTTTCATCTGTTTTTATACGTTTACGTCCGCTTTTCGTAAGTTTTTGTCCATTTTTATCGGTTTTTGTCAGTTTTTGTTCATTTTTCTGACGTTTTCGCCTGTTTTCTTACGCTTTCATCCGTTTTTATACGTTTTCGCCTGTGTTTCTTACGTTTTTATCCGTTTTTGTCCATTTTTCTTACATTTTTGTCCATTTTTATTCGTTTTTATATCTGTTTCTCTTAAGTTGTTGTCCGTTTTATCGGTTTTTGTCAGTTTTTGTCCGTTTTTGTCCGTTTTTCTTGAGTTTTTGTCCGTTTTTATTCGTTTTTGTCCAATTTTCTTACGTTTTTGTCCGTTTTTATTCGTTTTTATCCGTTTTAACCCATTTTCTGACGCTTTCATCCATTATTATACGTTTTCGTCCGTTTTGGTCAGTTTTTGTTCTTTTTTATACTTGTTGTCCACTTTACCCATTTTGGTATGTATAAACATGTAAGAAAAACGGACGAAAACGTATAAAAATGGAAAAAACGTAAGAGAAACGGACAAAAACGTAAGAAAAATGAATAAAAATAGATAAAAACGGACAAAAATGTAAGAAAAACGATCGAAACGATAAAAACAGATGAAAGAGTAAGAAAACGGGTGAAAATGTATAAAAACGGAAAAAAACGTATGAAAACGGAAAAAACGTAAGAAAACGGACAAAAACGCAAGAAAATTGAACAAAAACTGACAAAAACCGATAAAACGGACAAAAACTTAAGAAAAATGGACGAATACGTATAAAGATGAATGAAAACGTAACAAAACGGGCAAAAACTATAAAAAAACAAACAAAAACGTATGAAAACAGAAAAAACGTAAGAAAAACGGACGAAAACGGATGAAAATGTAAGAAAACGGGCGAAAATGTATAAAAAGGGACGAAAACGTATAAAAACGGACAAAAACGTATGTAAACTGAAAAAACGTTAGAAAAACGGGCAAAAAGGTAAGAAAAACAAACAAAAACGTATGAAAATGGAAAAACGTAAGAAAAACAGACAAAAACGTAAGAAAAATGGACGAAAACGTATAAAAATATAATATTAATATTAATAGTTAAATAAATAATTTAAAAAAATCAGGATTAAATTTGTAAAACCTGGTGAAACACAAGGACCATTTGTGTAAGAAACTGAAACGAAATATAGAAAAAGAAGAAGACAAGGGTATTTTAGTCATTTGATGGTGGTCAGGGACGATATTTTCCCCAAAAGTTTCCCACGGGGACGATCCTTGCACTTTCTAAACGTTTGGGACGAAACATGCAATTTGGCCAAACTTTAGGGACGATTTTTGCAATTTACTCCTTATTACTAGAAATCGTGTCCCGACTCATGTAGGTTGATGATGTCCCCTTGAGCAGCTCGATAATGATTATTTTATTAAACCCTGCAGGTGGATTTAATTCTGATATAATAATAAGGTTCGAGTGGTACTACTCTTGGATAAGATATTAATTAATTAAAGCTGTCAGTAGCCTATAATTAATTAATAGACATTCGATATCTTATACACGGGAAATAATATATTTAATAAGTAGCCCAATTTCGTAATTTGGGATTTTGGTGGGAAGTGCAATATCAACCTTTTAGTGGACTAAGTTGATATTAATAGATTCATTACATTAGGAAGAGTCCTAATATGGTAAGATGAAATCTATTAGGAGTCCTTCCATAATCCTCCTTCAGATCCCTAGTAGTAGTCCAAGAGCCTATAAATAGGACTTATGGGGTTGGCCGATTTTGAGCATTATTCATACACAAGAAATATCGATTTTTTCTTCCAAGTGTTTAATTGTGGATCTTGACTTGTGTCTTTGATTGCACAATTGAGAGAATACTTTAATTCTTGCTACATATCAGAATTACTTGAAGAAAAAAAAATCGAGAATTGTGAGGGATAAAATTTCGGCCGATCCATATTGTATCCAAACAAAATTCGGTAGTTCGTTGCCCACACAACGTCCGGGTTAAGGCGGATCATACTCTAGAAGGTCTAAAGGTAGAAATACAAGGTGATCAAGACGAAAGCAACTTCTTTGCTTCAAAGGTAATATCATATGATCTTTTAGATCTAAATTAGGATATTTCAATTACCAACATATTTATTTAATAAATAATTAATAATATTTAAATTACTTATTAGTCTTAGTAATTAATTAATTAGCTTGCCTAAATAGATCTTATACTCGTGGATGCGTAAAACGCGTTTAGCGAACTTTTCTAAACTTCGCTTCCGCTGCGTTTTATTTCAAACAATTGGTATCGGATCCAGATTTTTTAGGCTTTTTGCTATTTTAATTGATTTTAGTGATTAATTTGTAGCAATTTAAATATTCATGTAATTTGATGTTGGAATATTTTGCTAGATGTGTTCTTGCAGGTGATATGATCCAATTGTCATGGTTATGTGAATAGTCTATTTATTTATTTAATTTTATTATTTATGCAATTGTTGGTTTGGACCGGTTTGAGGCATGTAATGATTTTTCGCGTGAGAAAATCCGCGGGTAGTTCTAGGTGCTTTATTTTTCATGTAATCTTGCTGTAATTTCGATGTATTTTATTTTGTGTAAAATTGTAATCGAATTCGGAAAAGACGGAATCACAAAGAAATAGAGCAGAACCGGGACTGCCGGGACTGCTGGGTAGCCGCGACCGACAACAGCAAGTGTGCCGAAAGCAAGACCGAGCATGCTTCTAGGAGCATGGGCGGCTGGTCCGTCGATTCGCGGTTGTCGGCTCGTCGATTTTGGTCGGTCCGTTTGCCGCGTTTCGTTGCGTCTATTGAGAGTCGGGATTTAAAATTAATTTTTTTATGTAATTAATTTTGCATAAAAGTGAAATTTTAATTTTGGAAAACCACGGCGCGGCCGGGGAGGAGCGACGAGATGCTTGATTCAGTGGGAGAGATCGAGTTGAAGATTTTCTCGGGTTCAACTCAAGGAAGAAGACCATGATAATTGGATAATTTAATTATCCGTGCTTTATTTTTGGTTTTTATTGTTTTGATGTATGGCATGTATGAATGTATGCGTGATATGTTTTCTGCATGTTAGGACGAGAAAATCAAAAACCTTGAGGCTAAAATAATTAAGTGATTAAATTGATTTATTTTTTAAAATAAGATCAAATTGGCATCCATAATTAATTTAAATTGTGAAGTAATTAGCATGCACGTTGACATTAGGGTCTTCCTCCATATCGGATGTGCTAATTATAGGTTCACTAGTTTTAAATTTCAAAATGATAACATAAGGTAAATATTATTTGTATGATAGAACCTCTCCATCTGTAGGACTTTTATTTAAAAGATAATATTCTAAGGATGTTAAATTATGGTACTAACTTAGGTGTATTAATTAATAATCTCCCCATCGGAATCTATGTTAATTAATACATGGCCAAGAGGAACCAACTATTAATTTTACTTGTCATAACGTAATTTGACTAGATAGTAAAATTAAAGACGTAAAACTCTACTTGAAAAATGTGTGTGTAAACATCCACACGATCGTGGCTTGCATATGCGGGTTTTTCAAGGTGTTTGTTGCTAGTATATATATTGTGTTTTGGGGTTTTTCGATATATTTTGCTATGCATTATGTGATGGATTTTTTTAATTTTTATCTCAGATGTCTTTCAATCCACTAGCTGTTATTTTCAAAGAAAATAAACTTGATGGCACTAACTTTGCCAATTGGAAAAGAAATCTTGACATTGTCCTAACTGCTGAGGGGCATAAATTTGTGTTAACAAAGGAGAGCCCTATAGATCCAGAACCGGATGCCACTCCTGGAGAGTTGGACGAATTCCGAAAATGGAAGAAGTCTGATGAGATGGCGCTGTTACATTTTGGCTTTACTGACAAATGTATTGCAGCATCAGCATCAGACGATGGGCTCAACCACGGGGATGATGAAAAATCTCACCGAGATGTTTGGTCATCAGAACCGGGCGGCTAGGCAAAATGCAATGAGGGTACAGATGACAACCCAAATGTCTGAAAGGACCCCAGTAAGGGATCATATTCTGAAAATGATGTCTCATTTGAACGAACTAAGCATACTATGGGCTACTATCGATGCGGAGTCGCATGTTGATATTATCTTGGGCAGCTTACCAAGAAGCTTTGAGCAGTTCCGCCTTAACTACAATATGAACCGTAGGACATATACTTTGGCGGAACTTCTGACAAAGCTTCAATCTGCTGAAGGTCTATTCAAACAAGGTTATCATCAGATTCTTGCGGCAACCGGTGCTACTTTTTCCAAACCCAAATGGGGAAAGAAGAAAAACAAGTTGTCCAGAATCAAGTGGCAACTCCCAAGGTGAAAAGCAAGGCTCCTCACCCCGAGGCGAACAAAAGCCAAAGGGAAAGTGCTACAAGTGCGGTCATAAAGGACATTTTAAAGCGGACTGCCCTACTCTTATGAAAGATATGTCTCGTGCACTAGTAGTCAAAACATGTTTCCGCAGCTTGTTCTTCCACTTCGTGGATAGTTGATTCAGGCTCCACTGATCATGTTTGCTTTGACTCGCATGGTTTTCAGATAACCAAGCAGCTTAGTGAGGGCGAGATTACCATCAAATGGGGCGATTATTCCAAGCTTATGGCTGTTGCAGTGGGAGTCGTGCAGTTGAAGATAAATGATAAATTATTAGTCCTCAATAATGCATTATTAGTACCGGATTTTAGAATGAATTTAATTTCGGTTTCTAATTATGATACGATGGTTATTCAGTTTCTTTTGATGATGGTGCTATTATTAGGAAAAGAAACGGTGAATATGTTTGTAAAGGTACTTTTAATGACGAACTGTATGTTGTTAATACTACACAAATCCTATGCACAAATCACTTAACTCTTTGTCTAAACTTAAAAAGTGAAAAGAACCTTCAAGCATAAACCAAACATATCTGTGGCATTTACGGTTAGTGCATGTAAACCTTGGGGGGATTCAAAGATTGGTAGATGATAGCCCATTAAATGATCTCCAAGTTCAGTCATTTCCAATTTGCGAATCCTGTCTGGAAGGTAAGATGACCAAAAGAGTTTCTAAACCCAAAGGAAACCGTGCTCAGAATGTGTTAGAAATGGTTCATACGGATGTATGTGGTCCAATGAATATCCAGGTTAAGGGTGGTTTCGAATACTTTATCACGTTTATAGATGATTATTCGATATATGGATACATCTATTTGATGCGACGTAAGTCTGAAGCCTTTGACAAGTTCAGAGACTTCAAGGCTGAAACGGAGAAGCGTCATGGGAAGAGTATCAAGTCACTAGGATATGATCGTGGTGGCGAATACCTTAGTGGAGAGGTTTTGGATTTCTTGGCGAATGAGGGGATTTCATCCCAGCTCACCGCGCCAGGAACACCACAACAAAATGGTGTGGCTGAACGAAGGAATAGAACTCTTTTAGAAATGGTTAGGTCAATGATGAGTTATTCAGATTAACCTATTTCGTTTTGGCGATACGCCTTAGAAATAGTGGCATATATTCTAAACCTGGTGTCTTCCAAATCAGTTCCAAAAACACCCATAGAGCTGTGGAGTAGGCGACAGCCCAGTCTAGGACATGTTCTCCAGCACATGTACTGAATAAGGAAGCTGATAAGTTGGCATCTCATACAGAAGTGCCGGTGTTTTTAGGATATCCTAAGGGAACGAAGGGTGGCTTGTTCTATAGTCCCAGGATCAGAAGGTCATTGTTAGCACCAATGCCCGATTCTTTGAAGAGGATTATATGATTAGTCACAAGCCCATGAGTGAGATAATTCTGGAAGAGCTGAGGGGCGAGACTCTGTCTATACCAATCGTACAAGCGCCAACTAACACTGCACCACGTATTGATTCTGAGACTTTTACACCAACTCAGGATTTGCCTCGTCGTAGTGGGAGGGTTGTTCGTAAACCGGAATGATTCATAGGAGTGGGAAAGTCTTCGGACTCAATCCCAGGCGAAGATGAATCAGATCCCTGGACCTACAAGGAGGCAATCCAAGATAAAGATGCTGACTCCTGGCAAGTAGCAATGGAATCAGAAATGGGATCTATGGATTCCAATCAAGTGTGGGAGCTAGTAGAGTTACCTGATGGTGTACAAGCCATTGGGAGTAAATGGGTCTACAAGCGAAAGAAAGGAGGTGACGGGAAGGTTGAAACCTTCAAAGCGAGGCTTATTGCAAAAGGTTACACTCAAAAAGAGGGTATCGACTATAATGAAACATTTTCGCCGGTAGCCATGCTTAAGTCAATCCGGATTCTTTTAGATATAGCTGCGCATTTGGATCTGGAGATTTGGCAAATGGATGTCAAGACTGCATTCTTGAATGGGAGTCAAGACAAGGAAATCTATATGCGCCAACCAGAGGGATTCATTGCTGAAGGAGAAGAGCACTTGATATGCAAGCTTAAGAGATCCATTTATGGACTTAAGCAAGCATCTATATCTTGGAACACTCGTTTTGACGAGGTTGTTGTAACACCCCAAACTAGGCGAATATTACAGTGCCGTGGACCCCCGACTGGGACCTACTAGGCGAATGAAAATTAATGAATTAAGTAATATAAATGTAGTACCGAACGACATTATATCATTAATTACTCCGATGAGGAGTTTCAAGTACAACACACCCAGGAAAATACAGAATACAAGTATATTTTATATGAAGATAAAATATACAACACCGAATGAAAATAAACATCCAAACGGAAATCTGCAGCGGAAATAAAATGAAGAAAACATGAATGACTGAAAGGACTGGGCCCCCCTACTAGTATCACTGGGACTCCTCGCCATCAACGTTCTCTTCCCGTGCCTTAGCCTTGCCATGACCTGAAAACAACATCCCCCAACGGGCCGGCCATACGTAACAACAATCCTCAAGAGTTGAATAAACACAATCATGATATATCTTAATTATGAAATTAAGCTGAAGATGAGCATCATAGTACGCCCGTAATGGTATGTGCAAGTGCACAAGACGAGAGTACGGACACACCCGTCCTTGTACCTAATTAGTCTCACGGATGTACGTTACCGTGTGCACAGTCCATTGTGTCGGTGAACCCGAACACATGACCATCATGTGCCTGACTAAAAATTCCACACATCCCCACCCAGCCATGCAATATGAACCCAGAAGGTCATATGAACAAGAATGACCATGAAGAATATTAATGAATAACAATCCGACAAAGTCAAGAATGACTCACCGAGATGAAATAATAGTGAAGCGAATGACCGCTCAATGAAAAGATTTGAACCGTCATTCCTCGTGAATAAAGTGATTATTCGACAATTACAAGTCTCAATACGGTTAATACATTATGAATGAGTTATGATTATGAATGAACAACAACGAAAGGAATGAATATCCTTTTAACCGAGTAAGAATTAACTTACTCAACACCGCTGAAGAATGTCCTTCCTCGAACAACGTCCTAAAATGAGATGTCGGTCGCTTGAACAACCTTGAATAACACAATTACCAATAATCCGCTCAATATACGTATCAAGCATGAATTACGACTAACTCAAAGGTCGATACAACAATATCCAAACTCATTGAGGCATTCAAACAACCACTTAGCGAACATCAACTCTTGATTATAACCAAAACCCAAATATATCGAAACCAACTCCAAAATGAGTAGTTCAATGATATCAATATTCCAATAGGAAACCACAACTCGAAGTTACGACAACTATAATCGAAAACCCCCAAAAATAACCAAGGTCAACATGAAGGGTTCTTGATTAATTCTCCAAATGTTCATCAAATCCGAAAAACATATCAATAAATCCGTAGAAAATACATTTATCCAAGGTAGATAATCCATATCTAACATGTTCCAACATAAATCCAAGCTTACACGAAGAGATCGGAAGGAAAATGCTCAAAATCCGAAATTCTAGATCCAAGAAATAATTACCTTGATTTGATGTGTTGGAGAGGATGAAATGATGATTAATCCGAATAATAAGCTTGAAGATGATGATAGATGGATTCAGCTCGAAGAGATTTTTCCAACTCGCCCGAAAACGCCCAGAATCGCCCAAAAACGAAGTGAGAAGTGAGAAATGATGAAACCTGGGCTGACTGTCCTATTTATACTGTTCCAGCTTAGCGCACGCTAAGCCCTCATATTAGCGTGCGCTAGAGAGTTAACTGGACAGTCCAGTGAGCTCTGACTGCCTCGTTAGCGTGCGCTAACTCCTCCCGATAGCGTGCGCTAACTCCTCCCGATAGCGTGCGCTAACTCCTCCTGATAGCGTGCGTTAACCCAAAAAGTTAGCGTGCGCTAACTGATATCTGATGCTTAGTGACTGGAGTCCAGAACCTCCTGTTCTCTGATCTGCTCGCGATAGCGTACGCTACACCCAAAATTCAGCGTGCGCTACTACACCATTAGTGTACGCTAATATCCATTCATAGCATACGCTATGAATTATTCCAAATCAGTCCAGTACCCACTGGACTCTGCCTGATCGACCTTAGCGCGCGCTATACTGCTAGCATAGTGTGCGCTATCCGAACTCACTAGCACGCGCTACTTACCATTCGTAGCGTGTGCTACTACAACTCACTGCAGTCCAGTACCTTCTGGACTGTCTGCCTGAACCACGCTAGCGTGCGCTAATGATGAGAGGTAGCGTGCGCTACACATACTCAATTAGCGCGCGCTAAAGAGAGTACGTAGCATGCGCTACACCTCACACACAGCCCATAACGATGAAGATAATGATGATAACCACGGTTCGATCCTCCAACCAGGTAGAAAGACGAATAATAACTGATGTACGATACAAATACTCCGATCGGTGAATACAATGAATGAATATGAACGATGAGTGATCATTAATGACTGAATAATTACTGAGTGACAATTACTGAATGATAATTACTGAATGATAATGACTGAATTACAGCCAGGTATTACATACACCCCCCTTAAAAGAGTTTCGTCTCCGAAACTAAGGGTCAAACAACTCGGGATAACTCTCCCGCATACTATCCTTGATTTCCCAAGTAGCCTCTTTGACTCCGTGTCTAGACCACTGAATTTTAACCAAAGGAATCGTCTTGTTCCTCAACTGTTTGATTCGCCGCTCTAAGACTCGTACAGGATGCTCCTCATACGAATGATCGTCCGCGACCTCGATCTCATCGAACTGAAGTATGTGACTCGGGTCGGCAACATACTTCCACAACTGAGAGACGTGAAACACATTATGAATTCGGCTCCATGCCGGAGGTAAGGCCAATCGATAAGCTAGCTCTCCTACTCTACCCTAAATCTCAAATGGTCCAATGAATCTCGGACTCAACTTTCTCTTCTTCCCAAAACGGAAGATACCTCGACTCGGGGATACCTTGAAAAAACATGGTCACCCGCCTCGAACTCTAATGGCTGACGACAGTTATCTGCATAAGATTTCTGTCGACTCTGAGCGGTTAACAAACGACTCCTGATCAAAGCTACCTTCTCACGGGCGGCTATAAGCATATCGGGCTCGGTGCCGATTGATTCTAATAAGTCATCCCAACACAAAGGAGATCGACAACGATGACCGTACAAGGCCTCGCAAGGTGCCATCTTAATCGAAGCATGCCAACTATTGTTGTACGTGAACTCGATCAATGGTAGTTGGGCTTCCCAATCATCTTTCCAATCGAGAACACATGCCTTCGACATGTCCTCCAAAGTCTGAATAGTCCACTCTGATTATCCGTCGGACTAAGGATGAAAAGCTGTGCTGAGATTAAGATGAGTTCCCATGGCACGATGAACTGATTTCCAAAAATGTGACACGAATTGCCCGTCACGATCAGAGACAATACTCTTAGGAGTACCGTGCAATCTCACTATCTCTTTAATGAACAACTGGACAAGTCTCTCGGGACCCCACATATCCTTAATCTCAAGGAAATGGGCTGACTTAGTTAGACGATCCACAATTACCCAAATTGTATTCATGCCACGACGACTCGCCGGCAACCTCGTGATGAAGTCCATTGAAATATCTTCCCACTTCCACTCTGGAATAGGGAGAGGTTTCAGCATACCCGCCGGTCACTGATTTTCTATCTTGACTTGCTGACAGGTTAAACATCTCGAAACAAATTCCGCGACTTCTCGCTTCATATTACTCCACCAGTAATTTTGTTTCAAGTCTTTGTACATCTTGCTAGACCCCGGATGAATGGAATAAGGGGTAGCATGAGCTTCTCTCAAAATCGAGTTTTTCAACTCGCTGTTCACGATACGCATAACCGATTCTTAAATCGCAAAAGTCCATCCTCGTGGACCACAAATCCAGGGGCTTTCCCCTGAGTCACATCATCTCGAATGCGTAACAAAAATGGGTCTGAACCCTGATTTTCCCTGATCGCCTCCTCAAGTGGCGATGAAATTTCTAACGTACAAAGTTGCCCTTGTACTCACTATAACCAGACCTCGATCTCGGGTCTCATAAATTCCTGCTGAAGTTCCTTCTGAACTGTTAATCGAGCAAGCATCTGATCCTGAATGGACTTACGACTCAATGAGTCAGCGACAACGTTCGCCTTGCCTGGGTGGTAAAGTATCTCAATATCATAATCTTTGATTAGTTCCAACCACCGCCTCTGTCGCATATTTAACTCCTTCCGAGTAAATATATACTTCAAACTCTTATAATCGGTGAATATCTGACAGGTAACGCCATAAACATAATGATGCGAAATCTTCAATGCGAACACCACGACTGCTAGCTCCAGGTCATGGGTTGGATAATTAACCTTGTAAGGTCTCAATTGCCGTGAAGCATAAGCAATAACTTTCCCGTTCTGCATTAGTACACATCCGAGACCCTGTCCCGACGCATCACTATAAACCACAAATACTTTCGTCCCTGGCGGTAAAGAATGGATAGGTGCTGAAATTAACCGGCTCTTGAGTTTCTCAAAACTCTGTTGACACGCGTCGGACCACGTGTATTTCTTATCCTTCCGTAAAAGGTTCGACATGGGTTGAGCAATTTTAGAAAATCCTTCCACTAATCGCCGATAATAACCAGCTAATCCGATAAAACTTCGGATTTCCTTAACATTCTTAGGAGGTTGCCAATCTCGGATTGCCTCCGTTTTCTGAGGGTCGACACGAACTCCGTCTGATGAAATTACATGTCCGAGAAATGTCACATCGGACATCCAGCATATTTGGAAAACTTTCCATAAAGTTGCTTGCGTCAACACGTCGAGCACCTGATGAAGGTGAAACTCGTGCTCCTCCCGGTCACGAGAATAAATTAAAATGTCATCAATGAAGACAACCACGAACTGATCCAAATAGTCGATGAAAACTCGATTCATTAACTCCATGAATACCGCAGGTGCATTAATTAACCCAAACGGCATTACCACAAACTCATAATGACCATAGCGTGTTCAGAACGCCGTCCTTGCGATATCCGACTCTCGAATTCATAACTGATGAAATCCAGATCTTAAGTCGATCTTGGAGAATACTGAAGCTCCTTGAAGTCGATCCAAAAGATCATCGATACGGGGTAGAGGATATTCCAATGATATCAATATCATAATCTTTGATTAGTTCCAACCACCGCCTCTGTCGCATATTTAACTTCTTCCGAGTAAATATATACTTCAAACTCTTATAATCGGTGAATATCTGACAGGTAACGCCATAAAGATAATGATGCCAAATCTTCAATGCGAACACCACGGCTGCTAGCTCCAGGTCGTGGGTTGGATAATTAACCTCGTAAGGTCTCAATTGCTGTGAAGCATAAGCAATAACTTTCCCGTTCTGCATTAGTACACATCCGAGACCCTATCCGGACGCATCACTATAAACCACAAATCCTTCCGTCCCTGGCGGTAAAGAATGGACAGGTGATGAAATTAACCGGCTCTTGAGTTTCTAGAAACTCTGTTGACACTCGTCGGACCACGTGTATTTCTTATCCTTCCGTAAAAGGTTCGTCATGGGTTGAGCAATTTTAGAAAATCCTTCCACTAATCGCCGATAATAACCAGCTAATCCGATGAAACTTCGGATTTCCTTAACATTCTTAGGAGGTTGCCAATCTCGGATTGCCTCCGTCTTCTGAGGGTCGACACGAACTCCGTCTGATGAAATTACATGTCCGAGAAATGTCACATCGGACATCCAGCACATTTGGAAAACTTTCCATAAAGTTGCTCGCGTCAACACATCGAGCACCTAATGAAGGTGAAACTCGTGCTCCTCCCGGTCACGAGAATAAATTAAAATGTCATCAATGAAGACAACACGAACTGATCCAAATAGTAGATGAAAACTCGATTCATTAACCCCATGAATACCTCAGGTGCATTAGTTAACCCAAACGGCATTACCACAAACTCATAATGACCATAGCGTGTTCAGAACGCCGTCCTTGCAATATCCGACTCTCGAATTCGTAACTGATGATATCCAGATCGTAAGTCGATCTTGGAAAATACTGAAGCTCCTTGAAGTCGATCCAAAAGATCATCGATACGGGGTATAGGATATTCCAATGATATCAATATTCCAATAGGAAACCACAACTCGAAGTTACGACAACTATAATCGGAAACCCCCAAAAATAACCAAGGTCAACATCAAGGGTTCTTGATTAATTCTCCAAATGTGCATAAAATCCGAAAAACATATCAATAAATCTGTAGGAATACATTTATCCAAGGTAGATAATCCATATCTAACATGTTCCAACATAAATCCAAGCTTACACGAAGAGATCGGAAGGAAAATGCTCAAAATCCGAAATTCTATATCCAAGAAATAATTACCTTGATTTGATGTGTTGGAGAGGATGAAATGATGATTAATCCGAATGATAAGCTTGAATATGATGATAGATGGATTCAGCTCAAAGAGATTCTTCCAAATCGCCCGAAAACGCCCGGAATCGCCCAAAAACAAAGTGAGAAGTGAGAAATGACGAAACCTGGGCTAACTGTCCTATTTATACTGTTCCAGCTTAGCACACGCTAAGCCCTCATATTTAGCGTGCGCTAGCGAGTTAACCGGACAGTCCAGTAAGCTCTGACTGCCTCGTTAGCGTGCGCTAACTCCTCCCGATAGCGTGTGCTAACTCCTCCCGATAGCGTGCGTTAACCCAAAAAGTTAGCGTGCGCTAACTGATATCTGATGCCTAGTGACTGGAGTCCAGAACCTCCTGTTCTCTTATCTGCTAGCGATAGGGTACGCTACACCCAAAATCCAGCGTACGCTACTACACCATTAGCGTACGCTAATATCCATTCATAGCGTACGCTATGAATTATTCTAAATTAGTCCAGTACCCACTGGACTCTGCCTGATCGGCCTTAGCGCGTGCTATACTGCTAGCATAGCGTGCGCTATCCGAACTCACTAGCGCGCGCTACTTACCATTCTTAGCGTGCGCTACTACAACTCACTGCAGTCCAGTACCTTCTGGACTGTCTGCCTGAACCACGCTAGCGTGCGCTAATGATGAGAGGTAGCGTGCGCTACCCGTACTCAATTAGCGCGCGCTAAAGAGAGTACATAGCGTGCGTTATTCCTCACACACAGCCCATAACGGCGAAGATAATGATGATAACCACGGTTCGATCCTCCAACCAGGTAGAAAGACGAATAATAACTGATGTACGATACAAATATTCCGATCGGTGAATACAATGAATGAATATGAACGATGAATGATCATTAATGAGTTAATAATTACTGAGTGACAATTACTGAATGATAATGACTGAATTACAACCAGGTATTACAGTTGTCCAGTCATATGGATTCATCCAATTTCTGAGTGAGAGTTGTGTGTATATGAAATGCGATGGAAATGTGTTGGTGTTTCTTGTAATGTATGTAGACGATATCCTTCTGATTGGAAACAACGTGAAGGAATTTGCGGACGTACGGGTATGGCTATCTGAGAAGTTCGATATGAAGGATCTGGGAGAAGCATGACACATCCTTGGAATCAGGATCTGTTGTGATCGGAAGAAAAGGATGTGTTTATCCCAGGCATCCTATATTGATACAGTGCTAAAGCGGTTGAGCATGGAGAATTACAAGAAAGGTTTTCTACCTTACAGACATGGAATTCAACTATGTAAGGATATGTGTCCCAAGACACAAAAGGAGATAGATGACATTAGGATGGTCCCTTATGCGTCATCTGTGGGAAGCCTCATGTATGCAATGCTTTGCACTAGACCAGATATTTGTCATGCCCAGGACCAGGACACTGGATTGCTATCAAGCACATACTCAAGTACCTGATAAGGACTAGGGAGTACATGCTTGTATATCAATCAGACGACCTGTTTCCGCTGGGTTACTCTGACTCGGATTTTTCATCAGACTAAGAAAAGTCCAAGTCTACTTCGGGTTATGTGTTTAGCCTGGGAGGTTGAGCCATTAGTGTAATATCTGGGGGTAAACTTTTTTCGTTTCACTGTTGAGTTGTACGTATTCATTTGGAATTATACAAGTGTGGTTGTTTTGGACTGATATAATGTATATTGTATTGGGATATTTCGGGATTGAAATATTTATACTTGTCGTCGGTATTGTTTCGTCATTTGGATGTTGCTTGGAGAGTTTGGATTTTTGGCTAAGTATACTAGCCATAATGTACGCTACATGTGTAACATTACGTATGCTATGGGATGAGTATTACGTACGTTAAACCAATAGGGTTACGTACGTAATAAGTAGTTGGTTGTAGGAACCTTCCTCGTGCCCAACTTTCGGCTGGTAGGGCCGGGTATCTTTCGATCAGATCTCACTATTGCAGTCAACGGGTTCATTACGTACGTTAGAATTTAAGCCTTACGTATGTTATTCTTGCAGTTTATTAACCTACGTAAATCTTTGTTGTTCACGTACGTTAGGGTCTTCGTATTTTTGGTCAGTCAGTTCTGGAATAGCATTACGTACGTTAAGTTGTTGGCGTAGCGTACGTAATGGTCCTTACGTACGTTATGCTTTGTGTATAGCGTACGCAATGTGATTGTCAGGTTATATATCTTGGTTTTGTTTTTTATTTCTTCACGAACCATAATCGATTTCCTCTCTCTGGAATCATCCCCCTGGACTTGTTCTTGATATTTAGCCTCTTCCAACATGTTTTTGATCATCATAGCTTGATTTGAAGCTTGTAGGTTGGAAGTTTTTCTTACTCCTTTGGTGTTTGGAGGGTTTATCTTGTTCTTCTTGTGTAATTTTTCTTAATCTCTTGTTCTTCAAGTGATTTCTGAGTATGTTGTTGTTGTTGTTGCCGTCTACTTCGTGTATTGATTCTTTGTTGGAGTATATCATGATTTTTGATGAGTTTTTATAACTTGTGATGAAGAACATGATGATTGTGTCTTGAGGAGGAGTTGTTCTTGATGTTTTAGGATGTTTGGAGGTTTTAATCATGTCTAGGAAGGATTATGTTAGGATTGTTATATGATTAACATAGTCTTCATATGATTGATGTTGTTGTTTGTGTTTCTTGGGGAGATTTTAACCATTTTAGTAAGGAATTATGATGAAGTATGTAATGATTATCATAATTTTAAAATTGTTGAGTTAATCTTGTTGATTAATCCGAATTCAGGATGAATTGGTGATTGATTATTGTTTAGACATCATGTTTGTTGTGTTGCTGATGTTCTTGAGGTGATAGTGATAATATTGGTGATATTATCATTGTAGGAGGATCAATTTGATGTTGTCCTTAAGTGATTCTTGTTGAATTGTTTTCACAAGTGTTAAGAACATTTGATCATATCGATTATTGGGGTGTTGGAAGATGTTGGAATTCATAGTTGGGGACTATGATATTTGTTTGTGGAGTTTAACCGATTCGTGATTGACTCGGGATCGTCTTTGGTGTTGTTTTCTATTGATTTTATGTTATTGAATGAATTGTATTTCATTCAAGGTTGGTCGAGCGCTTGTAACTATCGGAAGACACCGTTCGTCGTTTCGTGGGAGGACGTTGATCGTGGAAGGACTTTCTCGCCTTCGGTTCGAGGCAAGTTTTATACTTGTACTAGTCAATGAGATTAATGTTATCATGTATGTGTATGAATGTGTTGTATCATTTCGAGACTTGGTCTCTCTGTGATTTTGTTGATATGAGGGGATTGTTTGATACGATACCCTTCGGAAAATTATGCCAAATGTTGTTGTTGCCCGATAAAAGCCATTCAGGGCTTTGAGGTACTCGTTGTTGATGTTATTGTCAATAGCCGGTTCGCGGTATCGATGTATCGATTGTCGTTGTTGATATTGATGTCGGTTTAAGAACTTGTTGCAATCATTGTATTGATATTGGTATTTTTCTATTGATGCTGTAATTGGCTGAGTGAAGGCATTGACGTGTTTGATTATCATCTCCATCGTCGGCAATCGATTAAAGGCATCGGGACATCTGTTCTAATCGTTTTGTGTGATCGATTGGCCATTTTAAGGCAATCGAGTTATTGAATTGGGATTATTGAAGGTAATTCCCATCCGTTGTGTTGTTGTTTATCGATTGACCGTTCTAAGGTAATCGACGTATTGAATTGGGATATCCAAGATGATTCCCATCCGTTGTGTCGTTGTTATCGATTGGCCATTCTAAGGCAATCGAGGTATTGAATTGGGATAATCGAGGATAATTCCCATCTGTTGTATCGTTGTTGTTGACTGACCACTCTAAGGTAATCTATATATTGAATTGGGACCGTCGAAGACATTTCCCATCCTTTGTATCGTTGTTATCGATTGGCCGTTATAAGACAATTGAGGTATTGAATTGGGACTGTCGAGGATAGATCCCATCCATTGATGTCGTTCTGATCGATTGGCCATTCCTAAGGCAGTCGAGGTATTTGAATTGGGACCTCCGAGGACGGTGCTCATCCGTGAGTTATTGTTATCGTGTTGGCCGACTTAAGGCAGCACACTTTTATTCTTGTGAATTCGGTAATCTTGGGATTGTTTCCGTTTGTGATTAATTGTGTTTTGGAGGCTAGTCTCTGCTAGTGCTCGATGGGTAAGTTTGGGGTTTGACCCATCGCGGTTGGTTTCCCAACACCTACAATTCAGTAGGTCACGGTCACTGGGTGATCTCATTATGGGTAAGTCTGGGGCTTGAACTGTTGCGGTTGGTTTCCCAGCACCTGTAATTCAGCAGGTCACGGTCATTGGTTGACCTCAATGCGATACGGCTTCGTGCTGTGGCTTCGGCCCTGATTGTGATACGGCTTCGTGCCGTGGCTTCGGCCCTTATTGTGATATGGCTCCGTGCCGTGGCTTCGGCCCTCATTGTGATACGGATTTGTGCCGTGGCTTCAGCCCTCAGATGATACAACTTCGGGCTATTTGGCTTTAGGCCATTGCGATGATTGGCAGTTTCGGCTAAGTGACTTTCAGGTGATTGTGATATTTGGAAACTTCGGCTGAGGGGATTTCAGGCCATTTTGATGTTTTGGTATTTCCGTTGTATCCTTCGGGCATTATGATTCGTATCTATTTCAGCGTTGGCTTGGTTTACTTTCGGGTAATGTATTATTGTGTTCTATATTGATGATTCGTCATTGGGCACTTGCATTCTAACCTATTGAACAGGTACTGATCGTATGCCGTGGGCATAGTGTTTCACAAATGCTCGATTCTTACATTAATTTGTGAGCATCTCGTATTACCATTGTTGTACCATTTTATTCTGCCTTTGGATGCATATCATGTTGTATATTTATTTGATATTCATTATCTGGACGACTGACCCCGTGGGGGCAGAACATGTTTACATGTTTTAGGTTCTTGCGAGGAGAGAGTTGAGACACAGGGGAATGACGATGGCGAGGATGCATTCGAGCGATACTAGTCCGAGATGTTTTGGTGTTCATGTCGATCAGACAGTTTGAAGTACTCCAGTTTCGTCAGTTGTTGTCGTTATTGAATTATCCGAGCGAGGCTCGTGGATGTTGTTGTATTTTTATTTTGGCCATGTAGACTTATTCTTGTCATTGAAATTCCATATCGGAATATTATGTCGGATTTCATTGTAGGGACTGTGATTCCCCTTTTGGTTAGTTTGTTGTATTTTGGTCGTGTTCGCTGGTGGATCTCCTGGTGTGGGGTCCACGACACTGTAAAGACCCAATGGGATTTGGGGGTGTTACAATTAGTTGGAGGAGTGGGAAGCAGAAATGCATCTCAGACTCTACCATGGAAGCCGAGAACGTGGTAGCCTCTGAGGCAGCCAAGGAGGCGGTATGGCTCAAGTACTTCCAGCATGACTTAGATGTGATTCCCGATTTGCCAAAGGGTATTACACTTTATTGTGATAATACTAGTGCAGTCGCAAATTCGAGGGAACCACAAGCCCACAAGGCAAGTAAACATATCAACTGCAAGAACCACATCATATGACACTTCGTAAAGGAAGGAGACGTAGTTGTAGCCAGAGTTACATTGGAAGATAATCTTGCTGACCCTTTCACGAAAGGCCTACCCTCAAAGTTTGAAAAATAACTACTAACACATTTTCATATTTCCAACATCAAAAAAATATCAAACATCATCAACATCAACCATCATCAACAACAAACATCATCAGCAAAAAACATCATCAAATATCTAGCAACACATTTAATCCATACTCACATCGGTCATAACATGAGAATGACCTAACATGATTTAAAAATCCTCAATACATAGCATGCTCTTTAACTATATCAACTTCAATATATAACACATATTCCACTTGATAAATCTAACATCATGTCTTTGTTTTCAAACAAATTTCTAAAATATTTTACAAAAATCTAATAAGAACATATCATGTACTCCTCCCATACATCATCACAAACATCAAGTCACTTTGAATATACATCAACATATCAAGAACTAAGCATGATTTTTCCTTTCTTTATAATATCAAATATTTTATTAAAATCCCATAAATTCATCATAGCATATCTCATCAAGTAAAAACATATTGTGTAAGAAAATCATAAGAAAAACAACACATGCTTGAGCTATGAACCCTAATATTTTCGGCCCAAATGACAAAAATAGAAGCATGAATAAAACTTGTTTTAAACACAACCAAGCACCTTAGAATCAACTTAGAAACAACATATAAAATATTAGAAAATCAAACCTAAGTTCCTTCATCAACATTTAGTTTCAAATTTAGCTAGAATCTATTTATACTTGGATATAAATGAAGAGGAGAAGCTAACTTTCTTGAATATGAACTTTGATTCAATTTTGGAACACCAATAGAAGAACAATGGGGAAATCTCACTTGAATGGGGGCGGCGGCCAAAAGGTGAAATGAAGAGGGGATGAAGATGAAGTCAAGAGGAGAAAGGTAATGTCCCCAATTATACTAGGTTAACCCTAGGCATTTAATAAAAATGTCGAAGAATATTTTACATTTCGCTCTTCCGCAGATAAAATTACTCGGGTATTGTATGTATGTCATATACTCAAATTATCGTGTTGAACTTACAACTTAAAGTCGGAGAAAAGTTTTGCGATTTATGGAACCCGAATTATTCGAGAAAATGACTCGACATATAACATACCCGAAAACTCAAAAAGTAAACTTTCGGACATCATACCCGCAACGTAAAAATAGTGTATGTAGAAGGCGACGGAATCACGATTCTATCTATAGAGACAAAAATCAGATTTGGAAGAGAATCCAAATCAGATAAACGAACATCCAATTTTGGAATTAAAAATGTGTAAATAGGTCTAAACTTATCTAATTAATCAAAATTTTATTACTTAGGAATGCAAAAGCCCTAATGTCGCACTTGCTGTTATAATAAATCATGCATATAAAAGACCAGGGCATTACATCCTACCCCTCTGACAAGAAATTTCGTCCCGAAATTTACATACCTTATGAAAGAGTTTTGGGTATTTCTCCCTCATCTTGCTTTCGAGTTCCCACGTGGCTTCTTCCTGATCGTGGTGACTCCATAATACTTTTACCAAAGGAAGCGACTTATTACTCAGTTCTTGAACCTTTTGGTCTAAAATAGCTTCAGGCCTCTCTTCATAACTCATATTGTGACTAAGAATTATGTAACTCTGATGAATCACATGCTTGGGATCAAATACATACTTCCTCAGCTGAAAAACATTGACAACATTGTGAACATTCCCAAGACTAGGTGGCAGAGCCAACCTACAAGCAACTTGGCTGATCCTCTCTAGAATTTCATATGACCCTATAAGACGTGGCCTAAGCTTGCCTTTCAAGCCAAACCTGATTATTCCCTTAGAAGGAGAAACCTTGAGAAAAACCTTATCCCCACTTTGAAAATGAAATTCAGTTTGGCATGTATCAGCATATGACTTCTGTTGAGGCTGGGCCACTTGTATTCTCTGTCGTATCTTGCGGATAATCACGATCATGTCACTGACTATGTATAGCCCTAAAATATTTCTCTCATCCACTTCATCCCAATGAAGTGGTGATCTATTTCCTACCGTATGAGGCTTCATAAGGCGTCATACCTATCGTTGCCGGATGACTGTTGTTGTAAGCAAATTCGACGGCAAAACATGCTCCCAATTTCCACCTTGATCCAACACTACAGTTCTCAACATGTCTTCTAGTGTCTGAATCGTCATTTCCTATTGTCCATCGGTCTGCGAGTGGAAAGCGGTACTAAAGTTCAAGTGTGTACCTAATTCAGTTTGTAGGCTCGTCCAAAATCTAGAGGTAAATTTTGGATATCAATCTGATGTGATTGATATCAGCACTCCGTGTAAATGCACAATTTCACGGACATATAACTATGCTAACTTCTCAGATCCATAAGTGATCGGAATAGGCAAAAAGTGAGCTGATTTTATGAGTCTATCTACTATAACTTATATAGGAGTGTTTCCTCATTTGGTCCCCGGCAAACTAGTCACAAAATCCATCGTTATTCCTTCCCACTTCCATTCTGGAACGTCAATGACTGTAACTTCCATAAGGTCGTTGATGTAGTGCTTTCACTTGCTGACAAGCCAAACATCGTTCGACAAATGAAGCTACATCCTGTTTCATACCACCCCACTAGAAATTTCTCTTCAGGTCTTGGTACATCTTGGTACTTATTGGGTGAGCGGTGTAGGCAGTATCATGAGCTCCACTCATAATGTCATTATGTAACTCCTCATCATGTGGAACACATATTCTCTCTTCGAACATAACTGTGTTATCAGCCGCTTCGCGATAACTTCCTGGGTTATCAGATCTAATTCTCATATACAGTTTCTCAAATGCTTTATCTCTCCTTTGCGCATTCACTATTCGTCCTCTCAGATCTGGTGATATCACTAACGTCGCGACATGACCCACTATTGTTTCCGGTAAATGAACCACCTCTAAACTTATTTCTTCAAAATCTTGGATTAGTTCCCCTTCTGCGGTAAGTAGGTATCCCAATTGTGATTGAGTCTTATGACTAAAGACATCTGCTAACACATTAGCCTTGTCGGGGTGATAACTAATACCACAATCATAATCCTTTAACAATTCGAGCCATCTCCTCTGTCTCATGTTCAAGTCCTTTTGCTCTAAAAAATACTTTAAGATCTTGTCATCAGTAAAAATTTCACACCTCACTCCACAAAGGTGATGTCTCCATATCTTTAATGAGTGCACAACTACGGCGAGTTCCAAATCATGAATGGGATAATTCACCTCATGTGGCCTAAGTTGTCTTGACGCGTAAGCTATCACTTTCCCATCTTGCATCAATACACAACCTAGCCCATTCTTATAAGCATCTATGTAGACCACATACTCCTTGTTCGCTTCTGGTACTGCTAAAACTGGAGCAGTAGTCAATCTTCTCTTGAGTTCCTAAAAACTCTCATCCATTCATCCATCCATAAATACTTAATTCCTTTCCACAACAGTTGTGTCATTGGTCTAGCAATCTTGGAAAATCCTTCGATGAACCTTCGATCGTACCCAGCTAGACCCAAGAAACTCCTAATATCATTAGGGTTGGTTGGTGACTTCCAGTCACGTATTGCTTCCACTTTAGCTGGGTCCACCTTAATACCATCTGCTGACATAATGTGCCCAAAAAACATTACCTCTTTCAACCAAAATTCGCACTTACTGAATTTGTCAAAGAGTTTCTCAGTTCTCAGTGTTTCCAACACTGTCCTGAGATGTTCTTCATGCTCTTTCTGGCTTCTAGAGTAAATGAGAATGTTGTCTATAAACACCAAGATTAACTTATCCAAGTACGGTGGAACACTCTATTCATAAGATCCATGAATATTGCAGGAGCATTAGTTAATCTGATGGCATGACTATAAACTCATAGTGTCCATAACTTGTTCGGAATGCTGTCTTGGGTATATCTTTCGATCAAATCTTTAACTGGTGATACCCAGACCTAAGGTATATCTTAGAAAACACAGTTTGTCCCTTGAGTTGGTCAAAAAAGTCATCTATCCTTGGAAGAGGATACTTGTTCTTGAGCGTGAGCTTGTACAGCTCCATATAACCTATACACATTCTCAGCGTACCATCCTTCTTCTTCACAAAAAGGACAGGTGCTCCCTATGGAGAAAGACTCAGTATGATGAAACCTAAATCTAATAGCTCTTGAAGTTAGATCTTGAGTTCATGCATTTCCTTCGGTTCCATCCTGTATGGTGCTTCCGACACTGAGGCTGACCCTAGTTCCAGGCTGATGTTGAAATCCACTTGTCTATCTGGCGGTAAACCTGGTAACACTTCTGAGAATACATCCTCTAATTCCCGCACAATTGGTACCTCTCTTATCGTCTTCTCTTTTACAGCTTCCCCATGCAAGTAAACAAGGAAAGCTTGACAATTTTTCTTTCTCATCATCTTCTTGGCTTGAAGGGTAGTGATAACGGGTGCTCCTCTACCCATTCTCATAACGTGAAAGTCTGTGGGCTCCTTTCCCAATGGCTGGAAATAAATTTTCCTCTCATGACAAAGAATTCTGGCATAATTCTCGGCTAACCAATCTATTCCTAGGATTATATCGACATCCCACATCGTCATAACATTCAGATTATTAGTTACCATTTTAAGGTTTTCTAGTTCTAATTCCAGATTAGAACAAACATGCGTGGTAGTTGAAATTCCTCCTGGTGGTGTAGCTACTCTCATGACATTACTAGCACATTCTGGTATAATGTTAAGATTATCAACACATGCTCTAGCAATAAATGAATGCAGCGCTCCAGTATCAAACGAAACAATTATAGATAGGTTAAGAAGTTTGCCCATACCTGCCAAGTTACCCTTATCATTCTAGTATTGCTTCTGATTGTTGGCATATGACCTAGCATTATGATTCTACTATTTAGGGGGTGGCGGTAGTTGCGGTTGTCCTTGTAGTGCCCTCAGTGGCTGGGGTTGACCCTGGTGGTTTGGTCTCTCTCCTTTTGCTGCTTAGGACAATTCCTCATAATATGGCCTTTCTGACCACACATGTAACAACTTCCGGTGCCCAAAAGACACGCACCATGATGCTGCTTGTTACACTTGGGACATACGGGGTTTCTATCTCGTCCCTGATTATTGCCTCCCTGAGCAGGAACCATCTGTCGTCCCTGATTGTTGCCTCCTTGAGCCTGAGGCTGTCCATGAGGTATATTTCCGTGTCGTGGCTTTCTGTTATCCTGGTTGTTCCCATTGTGGTTGTTATTGCCACCATTGTTCCGTCCTTCCCACTTACGACTCCCTTTATATTCATGGGAATTTGTCTGAGTGGGTGGGGGTGTAACTATGGCGCCCATTTCTCTTATGGCATTGCTGCCTCGATATCAGAGCTTTGTTCAGTGATTCAGTGTATCCCAGCCTTCCATGGCTAGCTAAGGACATGCCTATCTCATGCCTCAGTCCTGATCTAAATTTCCCTGCCATCTTCTCATCAATATCAACTTGGAACAGAGCATACCTTGCTAACTCACAGAACATTATGTCCTACTGGGTCACTGATATTCTCCCTTGCTTCAGATTATAGAACTCAGATTCCTTCTTGACCTTGAAGGTTTTTGGAACATACTTGTCATACAGTGCTTCCTTGCATTCCTCCCAAGAGTAGTTTTCATGTTGCTGAGCCATCAGGATCTTCCTGCGTGCTTCCCACCATAAGTCTGCAGATCCAGTGGGTTGGACGAGCACACAAGAAAGATGCTCTTGGTTGGTACACCTTAGGAAGTTAAAAATTCATTCCATAGCTCTAACCCAAAGCTCAGCATCACTCGGGTTTCCTGACCCATTGCAAGTAGGAGGATTATGCTTGAGAAAAAGCTCTTCAATAGCGCGTTGGGGTGGAGGAGGTGGTGGTGTTGTAGGGTCGCGTTCATGCCCTCCTCTCCTTCTTTCCCTTCTGGGTGGCATTATATGGTTCACATAATCATCTTTAGTTCATTCTCATTGGTCCATATTTATTGTCATACTTGATCATAGAAAGGAGTTCTCGAATACATAATCATAACGCATCAACACATACTCATAGATAACTCTCGTGGCAAGGTCGAGAGAGCTATCGGAAAATAACAACATCATACTCATGAGAAGGAAATCCCATCGAGGGTCAAAAGATATATCAATATAACATATGCATCATAATAGAACAATTGCCTTCAACGAGGTCTTACTTACTATCAAGCTATACAAGCTGATATAGGCTACCTGCCTACACATATACCAAAATACGGGATGCTCTAACAAATAGCATTAACATCTATAAAATAAGAAAGCGCTACAGATTGGAACGACAAATATAATCAAAAGAAGTGATGTTCTGTATACAAAATACAAAATAAATGGCTAGCACCATCTTAAACTATCTCAAGTCACCCTCGACTTGACGGTCGAGCTGTCTCCATGGAAAAACTCCTATGGATACTCATCCAGATCTTCTTTTAACTCGTCTAAAACTAAAGAGACTGCAACAGGGTCTTCAATGAATCTACGCTTCTTTAGGAGAAGTAGCTGATCATCGTTTGTGATCGGTCGTCGGTGGACTTGATTGAGGACTATCATAGGTTGAAGTGGCAGAGATGTCCTCGTGATAATAAAAAGCTCGATCCTCATGTCCCTGCGGCGAGTTGCTGAGGTCCCTACCTCCAGGTCTAACCCACCCTGAGTATGAGGCGGTGCAGCAAGAAGCACCTGGCTAGGTAGAGGTGTAGATGGCCTCTCTAGAAAAGCTCCCCTAGCATATGTTCAATACACGTGAGCTCCAGGGGGAGGTGCATGATGCTGGAGGTACTGAGTGATGATCGGGATTGCAAAGGCCACAAAATCTTTGGACGGTACTAAAGTGGGCTCACGCAAAAAGATATAGTACCATGAGACTGTAGCAGCCCAATCCCTCCACTCGATCGGAAGGAGGTTAATAAGGTGCTGAATGCCCTCGTAGTAGGAGACACCATGAGGAGCAGCTAGATGCTAGGTCGCCTCGAGGTCTGCCATGCACTGCGATACAGTGGCACCCGTACCTCGATACGTGCTGCGGAAAGCCTCCACAAGGTTGCACAGTGTCCTCTTTCTCCTTGCTAAATTCTGCGGTGTTGTCTTTGTGGTCGCCATCCTATGAAGAAGGTATACGTATAATATATCAACATCCCAAGATAATAGAACAACTAAAGGGTTCTCAGAAGAAGAATATAAATCTCATCCTAAGTTCTCGACTCGAACTCTGGACATTAAGAAACACCTAACATAAAAAATAATATACTCTCTAACGGGGTATGTTATGAAAGTTATTCGGGTTCCGCCATAAAGGACATCCCGATAGAAAATAACCATACTCGCATTACTCGTACGCAAGTGATATTCGTTGGAGACGTCACTGCATCATTGATCCTCGTTATTACATCGTCATTGTTCGCCCTTCACATTCGTGTATATGCTGAAATACTTAAGGCGTATGAATTCTCATTCGTGTAGTAGAAGACCCTAAGGAAGTTTCTAGGTTCTCGTCTTTCATGCTTCTTCATCAGCAATAATTCATGCGTAATCGTAAAATAAAAAATAATATATTACATGCTTCGTCATACATATCATTCAATACATGTTCATAATTAACATCTCATAAAATCTCGTAAAGAGATACATTTTTCATGGCAAAATAAGTTTGAATCATAAAGACTAGTAAATCATTTACCTTACTCTTCAGTTGAGCATGACGTGACAGGATGCTGAGTTGACAATTGATTCTTAGAACGAATGTCTCCAATATCATTCTATCATGGCCCTTTATCTCTTAGGACGGCACAGCCAGGGCGTGACCCGGGGTAGAAATTAAGAAGCGCAGAAGAAAAGGGGAAACATACGTTTCATAAGGAATATGGGTGGATTTCACGAATAACGTATCAAGGCATCACGATGGGGAATCAATCCCATATGAATGACTTAGAATCCAAGGAAAGAATACATAGTTGTTAGCCTTGAAGTTTAGAAAAGGCTTCATAGTACATTACAAACGATGTGACCTAGAAAGCAAAATCATAAAGAGTGTTTGAAGCCAAAAAACATATGGTTGGCTACATATATGAAGATATGTAACCAGGGCTTAACATCATTTTTAGCTAAAAGACTTCCAATCAACACCCTCCGCCACATCCCCTGCTCAACCTGCACATTTTAAAAGGTATACAGGGCTGAGTACAACATACTCCGTGAACATATTGCCAAAAGATAAAAACATGCTTTCATATTTGTCATCATGCATATAAGCAGTAACACGTGGGTTTTAAAAAAAAGCCCATGTTTACTAAATCATTTCATTGCAATGCATATGTCATCAGATTCACCATATCCATAATTTACGTCGGGGAAGGTGGCTACCTCCCACGAATGTTACTCATCGAGATCGGCCAATCCGAAGAGAGATAACAATCCCGAGTACTGTGTCACTAACCCTAGCCAGCGACCTTTATCTAGCTCAGGATATAATCATTTTATAGGTTGTAGGTTCATTAGAATCCACATAAAAGTTTTTATGCATCATAATCATTAAAATCATAATTTTCTTGTAAAACATTTCATCAAAATAGAGCAAAACTAGAGCTATGTTTGTATAGAAAGCCCACCATAATCATTTTCGTATAGAAAGCCCACCATAATCATTTTTGTATTGAAAGCCCACCTTGACAAGTAATAAATGCAAGCAAAATGATTCTCGGCTTTTCCTTACGCTTCAATTTGTGCTCCACCTTTCATCGGAAACAACTAAGTTTACCGGTCGATTAAGATTAATGAAGTCTAACGGACAACTGACTCGATCCACATGTTTGGACTTTGGAGTTTTGCATTTGACTTAAGTTTGTTGGTCACTAAGTATACAATAAACAGCTTAGAAAGTAAGAACACAATAAGATGTACGATTTTCGATGTTAATTGCGTAGCGGAAGTCTGTTGGGTGAGTTGTTTTAAATACATCAACTAGGTGTTCTCCTGTTTGCTTGATGCGTACAGGGTTTTACAATGTATACTTATGACTCACAATAGAATAAAAATAGTAAAGACAGAAGGTAAATAACATATAGTTTAAAGTGGTTTGAGGTAAACCCATCTACATCCACTGGTCCTCCACACAAAAGTAAAGAGTTTATTAAAATCACTATGTACACAACTACGTGACTTAAACTAAACCTGTCTCTGTATCGTTCACACAGATTGATATAGGGACTGTAGCTTTTGCCGTTCACACAGATTGGCTTCAAGCTTTTTCTCACTCGCTTTTTCTCACACAGATTGAAGCTTCATCTTCAATGTTATTCTTTCCACATAGGATGGAATACACAAGGATCATTAGTCCACACAGGGCTAATGATAATCTCAATGGAAAAGTTTGAACAAATCTCAAACAGTAGCTTTATCTTTGATGAACAATTGTTGTATGCTGTGCTGTTTGCTTTGAGGACTTAGTATATTTCTTTGCTTGGATACTGTTGTATGCTCACGAAATATACTTCTCTTGAATAGCTAGATTGTCAGAGTAATCTTTTTAGAATATGCACGATAATGAATAGCTTTTCGTGTCTATTAAAGTCCTCTTGCTTGAGGCTATTTGTAACCTTAGAAATATATCCGTTATAAATGTAGCCGTTGGTGGTTGGTGAGATGTTGACGTTTGTCTCTTGATTGGGGGCTGCTGATTGTTTGAACTAAAGCAGATCACATCTAGTGCTTCAGACATCCTTTCTATATTTGCATGAAATGATCTTCAGAGCGTTTAGACTTGTCTCTCTCCGGCTGCATTAAAGGTTGTCCTATCAGCAATAAATGCTGCTTTAACCGTGAATTCTTTATGAATAAATAATGTTTATATCACAACCGTTTAAAGCTCTTTATGTTCAGTCCTATTGGATGTGTTTTACTTTTACAAATTAAAACACCTTTAGACTGTATGCCGTATCCAACACGTTAAGTTTCTTTGCTTTCTGAAGTAGGCTCTGTAGGATAGACTGTAGAAGATCTCTTTGCTGTATGGATGGGTTGTATGGAGAGTCCTAACAGCTTCCATACTTAATAAGATTCTGACTCCTTTAAGACTTCTTGCTGTATGTTTGGCAATTTATCAAAAGAGGAATGTTTATCCCAACAATTTCCCCCTTTTTGATAATGCCAAAACTTTCTTTAGATGTCTTCATCTGGATACAGAGAGGCTGTCTTCGAGTCTTATGTTCGATTGACCTGATCTTCAATACTTAGTCTAGAAATGTGAACTGCTCGCAGGCAAGTTCCAAAATGAAAGATCCTACATGTTTAAGTGTTTACAACTGAACTTATGATTGGCGCGTAGGCACAATCTTACAAAGTGTAGTCTACTTTGAGTACAACTTAATCTATGAACTATTCGCAGAAAAGTTCTTACAGCTTTGTTACTTAACAAGTTTTATCTTGTTCAAATATATCAAAAGTTTGTAATCAAACAGTAAAAGGAAGCGCATATTACGAGCTGTAATATGGATGGGAAAATTACAAGTTCTTGAGAAGATAAAAACACAAAATAAACACATACTGCATTGGTAAGCCAACAGCAGAATCAAATACAGGAAAAAGGCAAACAGGCTAGATCCTATACTAAGAATGCCTCTAAGGTCTCCGGTCAGGATCATTTGCGGTCCCTTTCCACCAATTGACAAGGGAGTCATCGCCTCGATCCCTATAGACACTTATACCTTTAGGGCATTTATCTAAGGCAAGTATCCAGTCTTTCGGGTGGGTGAGCTGTTCATCTTTCTGGTGTCTGGACTTCATCAGCATTTGCAGAGGGAGCCTTCCTTCCGCAAACTACCTCAAGAACTCATTTGCGGATCCTGCAGAATCTTGAATCGGTTGAAGATGGCAGACTCCCTGATGAGTGTACAGAAGTATCTCATCAGTTCATTTTTACTCCAATTCTTCAGATCATCGGATGAAGGCTAACGGTCGGTGGGCAGCAAAATCTCGGTGGGCTTTCACACATTGTTCTTCCAGGGAAAGCTGGGATCCTAGAACTGAGGTCGAGAGCCAGATACCCTGTATCCTCTTGAATCTTGACTTAACCCAGGTGAGGCAATTCTACCAATAGCAGCTGCAACACTTTCTTCCAGCACTGCTTCTATCTCTCTCCATCTCTCCAATCTCCATCTTCGGCCAGCCTCTCTGGCTTCTTCCCCCTTTTTGGCATCATCAATATCTGATACCTTGGTATGAATATCCTATTGGAGCTTCATGGACTCGTCCTGTTTGGTCGTCAGATTATTCACTTTCTCAACCAGAGTACCGAGCACCATAGATATATCATCTATCTTGTGGTCGTGATCAGTGTGCTAGGTACTGGTATGGTGAAGGGCAGCAACTGTTTTAGCCTCGGCAATCCTGAGCTTTTCTTGTTCTTGCCTTAAGATTTTCTCCAGATGCGGCTTGAGTTGATTTAGCGCTTGCTACAATGCGTTAGGCATTAGGCGGAACGCGTATTCAACGTCGTTGATCTCAGATTTCAGTTTGGGCAGCTCATCCTGAGCAGTCTCTCGCATCCAGTCGAGTTCTTATATGACGTCTTACATTGCCTTTACTGTGTATTGCAGGAACAATATCTATCGACCAATGGCTTGGAGTTGATCGATACGGGCTTCACTGCGCAGGGAGCCAGGGTGCAGAATTTTGGAATCTTCAGGCTCTTCAAGTTGGTGGAGAACCACATAATGACGAGGACGTTGTGTCTGTCTTCTGGTAAGAAACCATCATCGGAATATTATTTGGAGTTAACAGAGGTGGGAGATGCAGGAGCATCTGGAGTAGGATCTTCAGAAACAGGGGCTTAGGAAGCGGGAGCTTCGGAAGTCGGTGCTGTAAATTCAGTCTCGGAGACAGGAGGGACTGATTCCTCCTGTTTTGATTATTCATCGGTAGTCAAAAGTACAGGAGGGACTGAATCCTCCTCCCGACTCTCGGCTTCCACCTGATCCGGAAGAGGGACTGAATCCTCTTGGCGGATGACACGGGTGGCTTCTTCAGGTTGCGGGACAATCTGGGTGTACTGTTGGGGAGCAGCTTGCTCTTCAGTGGTGACAGAAGGGACTGATTCTTCCTGTTGTTGGTCGTGAGTATCTTCCTATTGGGGGAGGGGACTGTTGTCTGTCAGATGTCCCCTGACCCTGTTGGTTCATGAATTTGGCTATTTCACCTTCCATGGCCTCTTCACGGCTGATCCTCAGACCGGACTATAGGGCATCGTCGACATCGTCATCCGAGTCAGGTTCAGAGTGGTGGATGTTTGATGGGGCTTTGTCACTGGCCTGTGACTTCCCTTTCAGTCTGGCATTCTCTTTGGCCTTGAAATAGTCAGAGATTATCTCCTGGAAAAATTATCCTCCCAGTAGATCAAGACCTCGACGTTCTGGGTGTTCGTGACCTCCAGAGCATATGATTCCCCGTCCTTCAAGTCATCCCAGTGGTACAGGGTGTCGCATGGGGTGATCCTGTAGGACTTCCAGATTTTTAAGCATTCATACGCTTGGTCTATTTGTACCTAGAGGAGAGTATTATTTATTATTTCAGAGGGGGAGGGACTCTGTACAGTAGTTGGGTCTACTGTCCGGATGGGATCCGCAACAGGTATGGGAGCCTGTTTCAAAGAGGGATCTCGAACAGGGGATGGTACCCTGTGGGGAAAGGGACGCCGTACAAGGGTGGGTACCCTGTTAGGAGTAACAACTTTTTGCTCCGAAGGGGCAGCCGACTCGCCAGAACCCTCCAACTTGGCAAACAGTTGATTATCTATCATAGCCTCCACAGGCTTGGGATCTGCTATTTTTGCAGCAACTATTTCTTCCATAGGGTTTGCGCCCTGTGGAATTGATTCAGCTATTGGAACAGAAGGAACATATACAATGACCATTGTGGTCACTGTAGCCTCGACCTTAGAAGACTTCTTTGTCTTCTTCTTCTTCTTCTTCTTCTTCTTCTTCTCTACAGCATGAGATGACCGAGTGTCCGAGACACTCCTCTTCCTTTCCTTTTCCTCGGTCGAGATTCTCATAGTGACATCCCTAGGGTCATTTCAGATCGGCATGCTTTGAGGTTGGGGTCTTTCAGCAATCAAGGGCGATTTGTTGAACGCGGTGGCCTTCATTCCACCAATGAATTTTCTGGGGCCAATCTTCTTGGCATCGGCATATTGTTTTACTCGTAGTGAGTGAGGATTTCAGGATGAGGTCAGATGATTTGTTTGCAGTTTCAGGTTTGGCAGCCTCCTCCTGTATCCTTTTCAGCAGTATTTGACATCAGTTAACCTTTTCTCCGGACATGATGGCGACCATCATTCTGAATCATAGATTGGTGCACATTTCGAAAGCTCCTATCCGTTTCTCAACTACCCGGAAACAGAATTTGTGAAGGTAAACCTAGGGCAGACAGGAATTTTTCTTGTGGCATGAGGGGTGAACCTTCTCCGCATTCTCGTCGCCAGTGAACAACTTCCAGTAGGCAGATAGAAGACTCTCCGACCTAAAGGTCTCAAGCTCTTCCATTTTCAGGCCATCATATGGCAGCTTGTTTAGTTTCTCCAACAGATCTATGTTCACAGAGACCTCAATCCCTTGAATAGTTGAAGTGATTTCAGAAACTTCTCCTCTTCTTCTCTGAGAAGAGTATTTTAACGAGGCGTATATATAAAATTCTTCTACTATATGTTCATCGTACAATTCGGCGTGGTGGCTCACAAGGCGGTACACCCCTTGCTGTTTCACTCGTGAAACGACCACCTCCATTCTGATGAAGTTATCTCCTTCGAGATTGATTCTATCCATAACCACGGACCTGGCGAAGATGCGTCCATCGATGATTGATTCTCTCCTCTCCATGGAAAGGCAAGAAGTCCGGGAAGTCAAAATTCTTGCAGAAAAAGAGTTTGAAGAAACTGGGAAATATGTAAACTGGGAAAAATGGCAGAAGATATGTAAACTGTTTGCTGAAGACTCGTTTAATTTACTGAAAGCATAAAGAGTCTAAGAGAGCAAAATATAGTCCTATTATAGGGTGCAGGGAAGATTAGGGTTTCATACAGTGAGCGGTCAGATTTAAGGGATGGGTACCATTTTATTAAAGAACATCCAGGATAGATTCAGAGTAACTCATACGTCTTATCCATCTGTTTATGAAATGATGATTGGTCCCACTTCTGATAGTTCGGTTCTCTTATTACACGAAACGGCGATTTTGAAATTATTAAAAATCGCGGTATTTGAGGCATTAAATTCCAGGTGTCTTTAAAACATTAAAGGATAAAAAGTTTGAAATGTAAACAGGGCACGTGGACTAAAAACATTTTCTATATGAATAGAGTTGTAATATAGTATTAATTGACATCCTACAGTGTATGTGCTATATCCGCGAATCAGTACAGCGTTCCCCCTTAAAGGTACATATAGGATTCAATTCTTACAACAATATTTGGATTAATAATGTAGTCAAGGGTCGTACTTTATTCCCCCTTAATAATGCACACGTTAGCTGTAGGAAGATTTCATGCCTTTTTTATCCTACAGTACTATCTGACTCCTTCTGAGTGTACAGTCAATTAAACTGGATACTGTATTCTTGGGTCTTACAGCATTCCCCTAAATCGATGAGTAAAAGCATAAAAACTTAGAGGGAGTCAGGCTTTAGCATTCCCAATTCTTGACGAAGAATACAAAATCTGGTTGTGCTGAGAGGTTTGGTAAAGATGTCGGCCAACTAAATGTCTGTATGAATTTTCTCGATCCGAACATCCTTATTCTCAACATGATTCCTGATAAAGTGATGCTTCATATCAATATGCTTAGTTTGTGAGTGCAATACAGGATTGTGCGTTGTTTCAATTGCACTCATGCTATCGCACATGATTGGCGTCTCTCTGGCACTGATTCCATAATCTTGTAACTGTTGTTGCACCCAGAGAATCTATATACAGCAACTTCTAGAGGCATAGTATACCGACTCAGCTGTAGAAAGCGAGTTGGCCAATTGCTTCTTACTGAACCATAACACAAGTCTAGGTCCAACAAAGTTACAAGTACCGCTTGTGCTCTTCCTATCAAACTTACAGCCAACGAGATCCTCGCCGTATCCAACCAAATCGAATCCTACTTCCTTAGGATGCCACATTCCTACATCGACTGTTCCTTTCACGTATTTAAGGATTCACTTGGATGCGTGAGGTGTGACTCCTTAGGTGCGACTTGATAACGAGCACACACTTCTATAGCAAACTAGATATCGGGCCTGCTAGCTGTTAGGTACAGGAGTGAGCCAATAAGCTTCCTGTAGAGTGATTGATCAACAGGCTTTCCAGCTTCGTCAGCACTACTTTGCGTGGAAATGCTCATGGGGGTTGATGAGGATTTCGAGTTATTCATCTCAAACTTGTTGAGCAGCTCCTTGCTGTACTTCTCGTGGTTGATGAAGATTCCTGTAGGCAATTGCTTCACCTGCAATCCTAGGAAATAACTAAGTTCTTCCATAATACTCATTTCAAATTTACTTTGCATGAGATGAGAGAACCTTTGACATAAAGCAAGGTTAGTAGAACCAAATATAATATCATCGACATATATTTGCACCATTAACAGATCATCCCCTTCCTGTATTTTAAATAGGGTTCTGTCCACAGCACCTTTCTCAAATCTATTGTTTATAAGGTACAGGGACAGGGTTTTATACCAAGCTCTAGGTGCTTGCTTAAGTCCATAGAGTGCTTTCCGTAGCGTATATACTAGGTGTCCGCCTTCAGTGTTGACAAACCCTGGTGGTTGTTCAACATAGACTTCTTCAGCGAGATCTCCATTTAGGAATGCACTCTTAACGTCCATTTGATATACTATAAATCTCTTATGGGCGGCAAAAGCTAGGAATATCCCGATGGCTTCTAGTTTGGCCACAGGGGCAAATGTCTCATCGTAATCTATGCCTTCTTCCTGTCTGTATCCTTGTGAGACTAGACAGGATTTGATCCTAATAACCAATCCATTCTCATCCTTCTTGTTTCTAAATACCCATTTGGTTTTAATTACAGCTTGATGTTCTGGCCTGAGTACTAGATACCATACATTGTTTCTTTCGAAACCATTAAGCTCTTCTTCCATAGAAGTTATCCAATGAGAATTATCCAAAGCTTCATTGGTTGAAACAAGTTAGGATTGAGCTAATAATACAGCTAGGGCGCACATAGCTAATGTCCTAAGTTCAGGTTGAGATTTTCATACAAGAAATGGAGATTTCTCATAATCGGTCTCTTTTTATGCACACAGTACAATTCCTTGTGTACTTCGTATTCTTCTTAGGGTAGATACACTAGCATCAATATCTACTATGATTAACTCCTGTGGGTGATCTCTCAACCATCTCCTGTCATGTTCTAGTTCGGCATCCCGTACTGTATTTTGTAGTGCTGTAGTTTCAGCTTCAGCTTGTACAGCATCAGCTTCGACTATTTCTAATCTTATAGCTGCCGGATTAATCTCTAAGTCTATGAGAAGATCTATTGGAGTTAGAGGGTCATCAATAGAGAGTGTTCGGATATTATGGGTTAAGTCTTATACTCCTGTAGGATCAAAGTGAGGTTCATCGAACACTACATGAACAGATTCCTCTATTGTGAGCTTCCTTTTGTTAAAGATTCTGAAGGCTTTGCTGACAGAGGAGTATCCTACAAATATCCCTTCATCTGAATTTTTGTCGAAGGTCTTGAGTTGATCTTTCCCATTATTCAGAACGTAACACATGCATCCAAAGATATGAAAGTACGCAACTAATGGAGTTTTATTATTCCATACCTCATAGGCTGTTTTGTTGTGAAGCTTGTTGATGATACATCGGTTTTGTGTATAACACGCTGTATTGGTTGCTTCGCCCCAGAACCACTGTGGCAACTTGCTTGCGGCAATCATCGCTCTTGTTGCTTCTTTGAGCGTCCTATTCTTTCACTGGGAAACACCATTTTGTCGAGCCATTCAGACTGTTGAGTATTCATGTTGTATTCCATTGTACGAACAGTATTGCTCTATAAAGCTATTTGTGAATTCAGTACCTCTGTCGGAATGAGTGGACACGATACTCAACCATTTCTCATTTTCTAGCTTTCTAAGGTGCTCAGGCAGCTTCGTTGTTGTTTCTTTCTTATGGATTAGAAAGATTGTCCAAGCATACCTGGAAAAATCATCAACAATAACGAGACAGTATTCTTATAACCTCCCAAGATTATGGGGTCTACAGGACCGTAGAGGTCCATATGTAGCATATCTCTAACCTCTGATTTTCAGGGTAGTTTTGACTTGATTGCCTTTCTGACAGGGTCCGCAGATGCTGTCTTTATGGAATGACACATCGTGCAAACCTCTAACCATTCCATGTATGGTGAGTTTGTTGATCGTCTTGAAATTGATGCGAGACATCCTCTTGTCCCATATCCAACTTTGATCTACAGTGCCGTTGGCAACAAAACAAGGAACAATGGAGCTCGTTGGCTTCCAGTCAGAATTATACATATTACCTGACCTGCTTCCTGTGAGGACGATTTCTTTGGTCTTGATGTCCTTCACTTTACAGTGGTCTATATATAATTTCACCGAGAAGTTGTTGTCACAGAATGGGCCAATACTAAATAGATTGTACTGTAGTCTTTTAACAAAGGCTACGTCGGTGACTTTGAACTTTCCTACAAGCAGGGTTCCCTTCCCTCTTGTTCTTCCGTTGGATTTGTCACCGAAGCGCACCTTTGGACCGCGACCTTCTACATAATC
Source organism: Orobanche coerulescens (assembly GCA_033398695.1). NCBI lineage: Eukaryota > Viridiplantae > Streptophyta > Magnoliopsida > Lamiales > Orobanchaceae > Orobanche > Orobanche coerulescens. The sequence continues at coordinate 69,398,382 of CM065809.1, forward strand.
TGGCAGTTTGCTTATATCTCCTGTCATGTGCCGAGAACATCCGCTGTCAAAGTACCAGATGTCCTTTTCTTTTATATCATGTAATAAAAGAGATTAAGTAGATTTAGGTCCCATTTGATTGTTGGGTCTATGTATGTTAGTGCCTTCTGGCTCCCAAATTTGCCTGACAGCAATATGTTTGAAGTAGGTTACTTTTGGTATAATTTTGCGGTGTACATGTGGGGCAGGCACGTAGTCGTTTTAACCTTGATTATCATGCATGTAAAATTTAGGGTTATTATTCCAATATGATTGCCGTCTAGGAGGTGGAGCCATTTTCTTAGGTCTTACAGCTTGTCTTTTGGTTCTCCGGTTGGGTTCCCAGAGCTGTTGTTGATGCTGCGCGGTGACCTGCTTTCTGGATGGATAACGGGGCTCTTGTATCCAATATCTAGGCCCACTATACTGTTGATAGTACTGCGGTGTTTGCCTTTGATATCTGGATACAACCTTCTGTCTAGATGGCTGCTGGCGCTTTCGATATGCTCGGGGATCATGCTGTTGATTTCGCCTTATAGGTCTGGGAGGCTGAGGTTTCCGCTGTTTGTGATATGAACTTGGTGGCGGAATCGTAGCCTTTTCTGTACGAAGTGCAGCTATAGCTTTTTTGGAACTTGGAGTCTCTTCGGGAACAGGAATGGATTCCACACCCCTGACGAATACCGTACTAGTTTTTTCCCTTATTGGAAAATGAGTTATACCCTAAGCCACTTTTATCATGGGCATGTTGCCCAGTGCTAAGAATTTCTTCCATCCGTTTAGATGATTTCTCAAATAATTTCAAGATGGTCTCTAATTCTCCTTCTCGCATCTCGAGAGTTTTTACTTTGGCTTCGAGTAAAAAAAATCATTTGTCTTGATCTCATTATGAGACTTAGCCTCATTTAGATCGTGGGCAAGTTGATGATTGCTTTCCATGAGTTTTTCAAATGTGACCTTCCTGTTTTCGCAGTCAATAGACATATTTTCATAGTTATTTTTCAGCAAGTCATTTTCATCTTTTAGCTCTAAGTTTGAAATTTCGAGTTGTATGTTTTCTCGTTTTAAAGTCTCATGGGCCTTTTAAATGTTTTTGAATTCATTCAACATGTTTTCAAAGGTGTGTGATGTATTTACAGGAATAGATGAATTTGAACTTGTTGGGATTTCGAAAACAATATCGAATACGCAGTAGAATAATAATAAAGAATCCCAAACAGGATCGATCAAGTAATGTATATACGAAAAGAATTAACGAAGATAAAAGGATTAAGGTCTCATACCCTTGAAGCCTTTGATAATATCTTCGTAAGTTGATGATGATCACGAACCCGAGCACGAAAACGAATTCCCTTCGTTCCAAACACCAGAAATATGATGCCTCTATGTCACCACGCGATGGAACTTGACCAAAAAAATCACCGAAACTCCATTCTTGAAAGAACACGGCTAGGAAGTTTCAAAGGAATTTTTTTTCTCGCTAATTTTTTCTTGATTTTGTTCCACCTCAAAGATGAAGAACAAGATGAAAATTTTTTCTCTCTCTCTCTCCCGATTATGGTTCGGCCAAAAATGAAGGTGAGGTGAAGTGGTGGTGGTGTTGTCTTATTTATTTTAAGTCACCATGACAAAAATTAAGATATTAAAATGATAAGAATCAAATCAAATCATTTTGAAAAACATGTGAAGGAATCACATGACTAATCAACAACACTCCAAGTCAACTAAGAGGTGAGAGGGGAGGCCTTAAGGAAATTTCCAAGAAACGGGTCGAGTCATTCGGCTCGTGTACCGGATGTTCGTCAAATGAATTCATTAATTACACTCCTTTTTATTTCCAATGTATTTATACTTAATTAATTAATCCAATTAATTAATTATATCAAATACAAATATATTTCTTTGAAGAAATATTATTTATGAATTAAATTAATTACCGAGTAACTTAATTTCAATTCATAAGACCGCTATTTGATTTATCCAATAAATCATAATTAGATATCCACTATCTAATATTAATAGAGAGATGATAATTCATATTTATCCGTCAACGATCCTGATGCGCGACTCTGTAGGTCCGTCTCTGTCGGCATTGGGAGGAACCAATGAGTGCAGGCAGTACTTAGCTAGCCTAGCGGGAAGCACTGTAAACCCCGACTGAAAACGAATGAGCAGATCATTCCAGAACCATTATGTCATGAATACCATATATGTATAGACCCTTCATCAGATGTCCCGGTCAAGTCTTCGGGTCACGGTAAAGTCAAACCCTGCTGTTGTCTAGACTCTATACATGTGTTAATGCAAATCAAGAGCGACTGATTACTAGTGTATATAATATGACTAGATCAGAATACTTTGGCCAAAGATTTATGATCTTATTTTCCATTAACCGTATAGGACATTAGCCTGCTCACTAATAGGAGATAGAATCCTTTCTTGGTAAACAGTAGAGACTGCTACCTACCCGTATAGTCCGCACTTAGAGGTTAACTCAGCAATTAAGCAAATGAGTCTAACTACTCTAATGACAAACTAAACGTCACAGACACATCTCATACTGAACCCTAAAGTCAAAGGTCCACGTACACTATCACAACCTTTCGATTCGTCATCGACTCTCCAAGAGTGAATACCATGTGAATTAATCGAGTATTAGTCGTGTTCGAGTATACTGGTCCCACCAATATACTTATAACTATGCTATCAAGACATGCACACTTCCTAGCATCGGTTATACAAGTCTAACTCAATACTTAATGCCCAATTAAGTTTATCGACTTGCGAACGGTTTACGTAATTAAACTTTAAACACTTCCAGTGCATTTTCTCTTATCCGATAACGAGAATGGAATGTTTGCTCTTATTTACATAGAATTCACTTTAATGTTTACCAAATCAAGAATACATTTGAAATACAATAAACATTGAATGAATCATATTGCCTTTTATTGATAATTCCATAATTACAAGTACAATGCCCCTTCTCTCTCATCCACTGGGTGGCATTCGAGGGCATATTACTAACAATCTCCAACTTGCACTCAATGCCACACATCATTGTATCCAATACCCATGTTCTTCAGATGTCTTTCCAAGACATCCTGAGATAACGACTTAGTCAGCGGGTCAGACACATTGTCTTCTGAGTCTACTCTTTGCAACAAAACATATCCATTTTCAACCATCTCTAGAATGATGTGATACTTCATCTCTATATGCTTGGTGTTGTGGTGAGCCCTCGGCTCATTGGCTTGCACGACATCTCCATCATTATCACAGAATAGTGATATAGGAAGCTCCGCATTAGATACCACTTCTGCATCCAAAATGCTTCCTTGCTAGCCTCTGAGGCAGCTTGGTACTCTGCTTGGCAGGTGGAATCTGTAGTAGCGCTTTGCTTGGAGCTTCTCCAAGATACTGCTCCTCCATTGAGAGTAAACAAATACCCAGGTATCGACTTAGAGTCGTCCTTGTCTCCTTGAAAATCAGAACCGGTGAATCCAATCACCTTCAGTTTTCCACCTCCGTAGGTAAGAACCATATCTCTAGTTCTTCTTAATTACTTAAGAATGTTCTTGACGGCAGTCCAGTGTTCCCTTTCGGGGTTTACTTGAAATTGACTTACCATACTCACAGCGTAGGCTAAGTCCGGTCTCGTACACAACATAGCGTACATGAGGCTACCCACTGCCAAGGCATAAGGTACCTTACTCGTCTCTCTCTCTCTTCTCTTCCTCACTTTGAGGAAACATTTTTGTGGTGAGATGAATTCCATGTCGCATGGGAAGGAACCCTATTTTAGATTCATCCATCTCGAATCTTCTCAGGATTTTATCTATATAGAGGGCTTTGGAAAGTTCTATCATTCTTCGCGGTCTATCTCTGTAAGGACGGATCCCTAGAATATAGGAAGCTTCTCCCAAGTCTTTCATGGAGAATGTTTTAGAAAGCCAAGCTTTCACAGTGCTGAGCATTGCTACGTTATTTCCTACAAGTAGAATATCATCTACATATAGTACTAAGAATGCAATGTTGCTCCCACTGACCTTTTTGTAAACACATGTTTCCTCCTCATTTCGCACGAAGTCAAAGTCCTTGACTGCTTCGTCAAATCGAAGGTTCCAACTCCAGAAGCTTGTTTCAGCCCATAAATGGCTCGTTCAGCTTACACACCTTATGAATATTAGCTTTGGACACAAAACCCTTTGCCTATTCCATATCTATTTCTTCCTCGAGGTATCCATTTATAAAAGCCGTTTTGTCATCCATTTGCCATATTTCATAATCGTAATGGGCAGCAATGACAAGCATCGTGCGTATCGACTTGATCATAGCTATGGGCGAGAAGGTATCATGATAATCGATCCCTTCCCTTTAGGTATAACCCTTTGCCACAAGCCTGACCTTATAGGCGTAAACCTTCAATCCCCATCAGTTTTTTTCTTATAGATCCATTTACTTCCAATAGGCTTCATGCCAGTTGGTAGATCTACTAGAGTCCAGACCTGATTGGCATGCATCGAGTCTATCTCAGCTTCCATTGCTTCTTGCCATTTATTGGAGTCCACATCTCATGCGGAGTGATAGGAACGGATTTGGAAGGACATCAATTAAGGATATAGGCAGCGATAAGTAAGGCGTACCCCGATAGGTAAATTGATAAATCAGTGTAATTCAATATGGAGCGGACCATGTCCAACAAAGTCCAATTTCTCCTTTCTAAAACACCATTTGACTTTGGGGTTCCTGGCGGTGTGAATTGTGAAACTATTCCATGTTCCTTAAGGAACTCACCAAACTCTGTGCTCATATATTCGCCACCTCGGTCCGATAGAAGTGCTTTGATATGACATCCGGTCTATTTTTCAACTAGGGCCTTAAATTCTTTGAATTTAGTAAAGGTTTCGGATTTATGTTTCATCAAGTACACAATCCCATACCTAGTATGATCATCTGTGAATGTTATGAAATATTGATATCCATCTCGGGATGCTTCAAAGCACCACAAACGTCGGTATGTACCAACCCAAGTTTTTCGGCAGCCCTTTCAAATGTCCCTGTGAAGGGGGACTTAGTCATCTTGCCTCTAAGGCAGAATTCACAAGTTGGATAGGGTTCTACACCCAATGGACTTAAAAATCCATCTTTCTCCATTTTGTGAACATTGGTCTGACCAACGTGACCAAGTCTAAGGTGCCACTTAAGTGCTTGATTAGTTTCTTGTCCTGCCACGTTTCCTAGTTATAGTGTTCACTGATGATTTGTTTTGTAAGTTCAGATGATATAAACCATTCAACAACGTAGCTGTGCCAACCAATTTATTTCAAAAATAAATTTTACAACTACCATTAGCAATGAAGAAAGAAAATCCTTTCCGATCTAAGACTGGAATGGATATAATGTTTTTATGCCCCTAAGGCAAAACAAGTACGTCAAAATAAAACCAGATTCTAAACCCAATAGGAATGATACAATATCGGTTGCCTCTACACTTTGTCCGCTTCCGACAGTGATCATCGCTTCCTCAGCCTCAAGCTGCCTACTTCGTTCCAGATCATGATTCATAGTACAAATAAGAGAAGTAGCACCTGAATCCAGAATCCATGAAGCATACTATACAGTAGCGGAACAATTGGTTCAAAAACAAAAAGTTCCGTACCTGATGCTCCATTGATCTTGGGACAAGTCCTACGCCAGTGTCCCAGCTCACCGCATTCAAGACATTTGTTCGTAGGTTTTGGACCGCATACCTTCTGAACCTTTAGGGCCTTGCCCTTTTCTTTATGCAGCCCTTTCTTGGGTTTATAATGCTCGTAGGTCTTTTTCTTCTTGTTCTTGGACCTCCAAGGCCCAGAAGAAATCACAAGAGCAGCCTCCCTCGGTTTAGTCTTCATGTTAGACTGTGCCGTCACTAGTTTATTCATTAGCCTAGCTAATGTGCATGAAATCTCATTACAATTGAAATTCATTACAAACTGCATGAAGGAGTCAGGCAGAGATTGAAGGATATGAAGGGATAAATCCATATGGAAGTTGAGCACCTCGAGCCTCTCAATCATAGAAATCATCTTTATGACGTGGTCTCCCACTTTCTCCCCCTCCTTCATCTTAGCACTGAATAACTGCTTCGATATCTCTTATCTAGCAGTCCTACTATGGCCTCCATAAAGCTCGGTCAAGTGTGCTAGAATCTACCTAGCAAAAGTCATTTTCTCGTGCACTCTCTGAAACTCATTAGTCATTGATCCCATCATAAAGCCACAGACCAGTACGTTATCCTTGACCCATTTTTCATGGACATCAATCTCTTCCTGATTACCCCTAGTCCGGACTGCAGTCGATGGAATGTTCACCTCCAAGACGTATCCCAGAGACTCCATGTTGAGTACAATCATCAGATTCCGCAACTATTGAACAAAGTTGGGGCAGTTACGAGATTCTTTTCAAGTAGTATTGCAAGTGGGTTCTTTACCATTTTTAGAGAGATATAGTTTCGTTTCTCTGCATTGATTTAGACAAGATTGAATTAGTGACTTGCTTTATTATGACCGAGTATAGAATTTAAGGGCTTGTATAATTCGTGTCTCGACTCCCACCAATTTTATCGGAATTACACTCTCATGTTATAACCCGGAAGTCATGGTAAGATCGACTTCTTAGTGGTGATTGAGTTCTTTACAAAATTTAACAGACGCAACCTGTCAGTTTTCTTGCCTATTAATTTCTGTAAAGTGGTGTCCAACACGAACCCGTCTAACAGACGATTCGATCTTATTTTACCCCTAGTTTTCATGCCCTCAACCTATCAGGTTTCTTGGCAATCCAGACTATCTAAGTTGTTGAGCATCAACGTCCATCAGTCTGACTATTGAATCTCGCCCGTCAACCTATTAGGTTTCTAGGGGCGAAATTTATCACCAACTGAAGGCATCTAATGCACTCAAGAATATTTCAACCTCTACCAAATGTACTACCCCGATAACTTGGAAGCATAGCACACCAGCTCGGGTATCAATTTTCTACAAGTTTGATGGAGGGTAGAAAACCTCGTAACCTTTTTCAAACTTAGTCTGTTTGTTGTCGGGAGAATTTTGCGATTAATGTTACACTTTGCACATCAATTCATTTATAAGCATGTTTGTTTGTCAATAATTCAAAATGAAAAACAATAAATAGCAACTTAGTTACTACCAACATATAGCTCATAGACTTTTTCCTAAGCACTGGGGCAAGAGAATGACCCAATAAAGAAAGTAAAAACAGTCTTCGATTCTTCGTCTTCTCGATCGGTTGTCTTCGGTCTTCGTCATAGCCAAATAAATAATTACATCATTGAAAAAAATGCATCTTGTTATACAAATTTTCTAGTAAAAATAAATAGGCTCAAAACAGCCTTTATAACCCAATCGAATCGAACAAATCAAAATTAAGTCCACGAGCTATATCACCATCACATAAGGATTCCACACAACATGTAACGGCAATGAAATTAAACAATTAATTTTAATATATATTAATCCAATTAATCTATAAAATTAATCTATTCAATTTCTACAATATTAATCCAATTAATATGAAGTGACATTAAAATTAAATAATCAATTAATATATTAATCTAATCAATATAAAAACTAATATATTCAAATTTCATGGTATTAATCCAATTAATAGTAATAATCATCATTTCAATTCGTTCAAAGTAATCCGGCCAAAAATAATATTCTCGTTTAATTTATTTCTCTTAACATAAAAAAATATTCCAAATGTTAATTTAGTCAAATTAAAATCTAATTTAAATTTCGGGAAATAATTACAACGAAATATAAACTTAAAACGGAGTCCCGGACTGTCCGGTATTAGGCCTAGCCCGCGGCCATATTAAAAATCAGGCCAAAACCCGAGAGGTGGCATGGCCGAGCCATGCTCGACAGTCAAGCCGAGACACTCTCGGCAGCTTGGGCAGCCGGCCCAGGCAGTGTTGTCGGCACCACTGCCGGTATCCCCGTTTTCTTGTTTTTCGACTCGTTTCCAAAAACGTGATGTTACAACGAACAATTTAAATATCTACGATTATACCAAAAATGATTCTAATCATAAACATCAACCAAAAGCATTCAAAATGCACATATAATCGTATCTACGGTATCATTGACCTCGCTCCGATACCACTGTTGGGATTCCGAAAACAATATCGAATACGCAGCGGAATAATAATAAAGAATCCCATATAGGATCGATCAAGTAACGTATATATGAAAAGAAATAACGAAGATAAAAGGACTAAGGTCCCATACCCTTGAAGCTTTTGATAATATCTTCGTAAGTTGATGATGATCACGAACCCGTGCATGAGTGCGAAATCCCTTCATTCCAAACACCAAACGTATGATGCCTCTACGTCACCACGCGATGGAACTTGACCGGAAAAATCACTGAAACTCCGTTCTTGAAAGAACACGGCTAGGAAGTTTCAAAGGAATTTTTTTCTCTCTAATTTTTCTTGATTTTCTTCCACCTCAAAGATGAAGAACAAGATGAAAAATATTTCTCTCTCTCCCCCAATTATGGTTCGACCGAAAATGAAGGTGAGGTGAAGTGGTGGTGATGTTGTCTTATTTATTTTAAGTCACCAGGACAAAAATTAAGATATTAAAATGATAAGAATCAAATCAAATCATTTTGAAAAATATGTGAAGGAATCACATGCCTAATCAACAACACTCCAACTCAAATATTTTGAAAAATCGTGTACCGGACGTTCGTCAAACGAATCCGTTAAATACACTCCATTTTATTTTCAATTTATTTATACTTAATTAATTAATCCAATTAATTAATTATATCAAATAGAAATATGTTTCTTTGAAGAAATATTATTTATGGATTAAATTAATTACCCAGTAACTTAATTTCAATTCATAAGACCGCTATTTGATTTATATAATAAATCATAATTAGATATCTAATATCTAATATTAATAAAGAGATGATAAATTCATATTTCTCTGTCAACGATCCTGATGTGCGACTCTGTAGATCCGTCTCAGCCGGCATTGGGAGGAACCAATGAGTGCGGGCAACACTAAGCTAGCCTAGCGGGCCACACTGTAAACCCCGACTGAAAATGAATGAATGAATCATTCTAGAACCATTATGTCGTGAATACCATATACGTATAGACCCTTCATCCAATGTCCCGGTCAATTCTTCGGGTCACGGTAAAGTCAAACCCTGCTGTTGACTAGACCCTCACATGTGTTAATGCAAATCAAGATCGACTGATTACTAGTGTATATAATACGACTAGATCAGAATGCTTTGGCCAAATACTTATGATCTTATTTGCCATTAACCGTATAGGACATTCGCCTGCTCACTAAAAGGAGATAGAATCCTTTCTTGGCGTAAAGTAAAGACTGCTACCTGCCTGTATAGTTCGCACTTCGAGGTTGACTCAACAATTAAGCAAATGCATCTAACTACTCTAATGACAAACTAAACGTCACATGCACATTTCCTACTGAACCCTCAAGTCAAAGGTCCACGTATACTATCACAACCTTTCGATTCGTCATCGACTCTCCGAGAGTGAATACCGTGTGACTGAATTAAGTATGAGTCGTGTTCGAGTATATTGGTCCCACCAATATACTTATAACTATGCTATAACGACATCCACACGTCCTAGCATCAGTTATACAAGTCTTACTCAAAACTTAATTCCCAATTAAGTTTATCGACTTGTGAACGGTTTACATAAGTAAACTTTAAACACTTCCAGTGCATTTGCTCTTATCCGATAACGAAAATGGAATGTTAGTTCTTATTTACATGGACTTCACTTCAATATTTACCAAATCAAGAATGCATTTGAAATACAATAAACAGTGAATGAATCATATTGCCTTTTATTGATAATTACATAATTACAAGTACAATGCCCCTTCTCTCCCATCCCGTGAGTGGCATTCGAGGGCATATTCCTAACAATCTCCCACTTGTACTCAATGCCACACATCATGGTATCCAATACCAATGTTCTTCACATGTCTTTCAAAGACAGCTTGAGATAACGGCTTAGTCAGTGGGTCAGAGACATTGTCTTCTGAGTCTACTCTTTGCAACGAAACATATCTTATTTCAACCATCTCTCGAACGATGTGATACTTTCTCTCTATATGCTTGGTGTTGTGGTGAGCCCTCGGCTCCTTGGCTTGGGCGACAGCTCCATCATTATCACAGAATAATGATATAGGCAGCTCCGCATTAGGCACCACTTTAAGTTCTTGTACAAACTTCTGCATCCAAAATGCTTCCTTGGCAGCCTCTTAGGCAGCTTGGTACTCTGCTTGGCAGGTAGAATCTGCAGTAGCGCTTTGTTTGAAGCTTCTCCAAGATACTGCTCCTCCATTGAGAGTAAACAAATACCTAGATGTCGACTTAGAGTCATCCTTGTCTCCTTGAAAATCAGAATCGTTGAATCCAATCACCTTCTGTTCTCCACCACCGTAAGTAAGAACCATATCTCTAGTTCTTCTTAATTACTTAAGAATGTTTTTGACGACAGTCTAGTGTTCCCTTCCCGGGTTTGCTTGAAATCGACTTACCGTATTCACAGCATAGGCTAAGTCCGGTCTCGTACACAACATAGTGTACATGAGGCTACCCACTGCCGAGACATATGGTACCTTACTCATCTCTCTCTTATATTCCTCATTTTGAGGACACATTTTCGTGGTGAGATGAATTCCATGTCACATGGGAAGGAACCCTCTTTTAGATTCATCCATCTTTAATCTTCTTAGGATTTTATCTATATATATTGCTTGGTAAAGTTTTATCATTCTTTGCGGTCTATCTCTGTAAAGACGTATCCCTAGAATATAGGAAGCTTCTCCTAAATCTTTCATGGAGAACTTTTTAGAAATCCAAGCTTTCATAGTGCTGAGCATTGCTACGTTATTTCCTATAAGTAAAATATCATCTACATATATGTAATATCCACACTTTCTATTTTTAGTAATTTCTATTTTTAGTGTATTTTCATTTCGGACGACTCGCTTGTTATTGTTTTGGAATTTTGAATCTATTTTTTTTGTATCCATGACCATCCGGACGAGTTCTGGAGTTGTTTTTATGAGATTTTACTTATTGTATAACTTTTCCGCATTGAGGCTTGATTCTCGTAAATCTCGTTCTATACTGGCGTTTCATTACTTCTTCAAGTTCTTTTAATGATTCTGGATATGTTACAACTTTATGAGTTGTCGTTCAGGTCTCGAGTTTAGATTTTCGAATGTTTGGGTCATTTTAGTAAATTCTTATTATCTTGGGCGTTGGTGCTAATATTAGTTTATTCCGGACTTTGGATAATCGGAGGCTTGTGATGGTTTTTAAGTTTATCTCGTCTATAAAAGATCTTCGTATATCTGTAGTTTCATTCCTCGTACTTCCATTCCGGTTGTTGGAAAACTGTTGTTTTCAGCCCAGTCTGGCCTGCTGCCATGTATGCATTACGGCCATAAGGTGGTATGCATTACGACCCTAAGGCTTCATACATTACTTCCATAATGTCCCTTTCGTAGCGGCCGTAATGGGATTGAGCATATTGGGCAGTAAGGTTATGAACACCATTACATCCGTAATGGTATAGGTGTTACGGCCGTAATGACTGCCAGTATTTAAAACTGACAGCGGACGACTTCAGCCATTTTTCACCCTTTCTTCTTCCTTCTGCAACGAAAACACTCCCTTGAGTTAGGGCTCGGACAATCTTCATCCAAACATCAGTTGAGAAGCATTTTGGGGCATCATATCATCACTCTAACCCCAAATCATCCGTGGTTCGCCTTCAAATTGAGGTATATCCTTAGAACCCTCACTTTTGAGGATTTTGGGGTTTTGTTCTGATTTTAATCCTTCTAGTCCGATTTGGCTTATATGATTGTTAGATTACGATAGCGTAATCATAATCCCTTACTTCTCTTATATTTTTGCGGATTAGAATTCGAGGTTTTCTCTGTTAATAGGTTCGGATCATTTATGACCTCGTATTGTCCGATGAAATGTCCCAATGGGTAGAACTAGGATGAATTCTTACGTTTCCGTAATATTGAGATTGTTTGTATATCGTTATTGTGATAGGATTGAATTTGTGAAGATTATTCGGACCGAAACCTTGTCCTTTTGCCATTTCCTTCACGTCATATTATTCAAGGCAAGTACATGTATTACATTTCGTTATGCGTGTTACGGTTGTGATACGAATGATGAATTATGATATTGTGTGTGTGAGTTGTTGCTCTTCCACCCGGAGCGTTCGACGGGTCGTCTGGGGTATGATACTAAGGGGTACGGCCGTGGGAGTGGTTTTCCATCCGGAGGATTCGACGGGGCGTCTGGGGGTCGATACTAAGGGGTACGGCCACGGGTTACCAAGTTTGGATGGTTGTGATATTGATATGAGATGATTTACTGCTTTGATGTCAATAGAATATTCCAGAATATGATTTCCAAATGTTTTCTAAATGAGATGACTGTGTTGAATCGTATCTATATATAATGTAGTGTGATTGTGTACTTGCACTATCTTTTCGAATGTTAACCCCTTAAATGGGGAAATGCATTTTATGCATTTCAGGTATCGGTCGTGCTGAGGAGCTGGCACGAGATATGCATGCAAATGATGGCCCAGCATGATGACGAGGCTCAAGTCTATATTAGACGTTTGTTACTGTGTTCACTCAGGTGTCGGTGTTAGTCTTGTTGCTTTACAAATGCTGTTAAAGTCCCCTGCGTGGGCAATTGGATACATGTCACTTTCTGTTTTGTTGGCGTTTAATTAAACTGTTTTGACCTAGGCCGCGGCCCTACTTATTATTATTAAGGTGTCTTATGGGATTTATTTTGTGGATTATGTGTCATGTGTTAGCCTGGTAGACCATGTGAAGGTTCTACGGCGCGTAATGTTCCTTTTGAGATTTGGGGTGTTACAATATAGTACTAAGAACGCAATGTTGCTCCCACTGACCTTTTTGTAAACACATGGTTCCTCCTCGTTTCGCATGAAGTCAAAGTCCTTGACTGCTTCATCAAATCGAAGGTTCCAACTCCGAGAAGCTTGTTTCAGCCCTAAGTGGCTCGTTGCAGCTTACGCCTTATGAATATTAGCTTTGGATACAAAACCCTTAGGCTATTCCATACAGATTTCCTCCTCGAGGTATCCATTTAGAGAAGCCGTTTTGACGTCCATTCGCCATATTTCATAATCGTAATGGGCAGCAATGGCAAGCATCATGCGAATCGACTTGATCATAGCTACGGTCGAGAATGTATCATGATAATCGATCCCTTCCCTTTGGGTATAACCCTTTGCCACAATCCTAGCCTTATAGGCGTCAACCTTGCCATCCCCACCAGTCTTTCTCTTATAGATCCATTTAATTCCAATAGGCTTCATTCCAATTGGTAGACCTACTAGAGTCTTGACTTGAATGGCATGCATCGAGTATATCTCAGCTTCCATTACTTCTTGCCATTTATCGGAGTCCACATCCACTGTTGCTTGGTCATTGGTGACAGGGTCGTCCTCACGGCTATCAGGTGCATCGTGGAAACCCAGTTCCTCGACATGTGTATAGCCATACCTCTCAGGTAAGTGAGACACCCTATCAGACCTTCAAAGTGGAGGTTGTGTTACAATAGGTTCGGTTCGTGATCCCTGATCAGATGTCTCCTTAGGACTTTCATTATGATCTTCCAAATAGATATTTATACCCGAGCCACCTTCTTGAATGAACTCATCCTCAAGGAAGTGGGCTTGTAAAGCCACAACGACCCTATGGTCTTCTGGCTTGTAGAATAAATAACCCATCGAGTCCTCTGGGTTTCAGTTTGTCCACCTTATCCTTCCTGACTGTAATATGCGCCATTTTTATAGAATAATAGTATTATTTAAAATAATATTAATAATGCATTTTATTTCATTTAATCTAATTTCATTAACGAATGAGTAATTGTTGTACAATTACTTTCACTACACTTACAAGTCAAATTCATGTAATATCATTTAATAAGATCACACATTTTCATGATATCTCATATGTTCTAAGCCCGAGTCAATTTCTCAATTTAACTTCAAAAACATTTAATATTAGTAATTTTTATTAATATTATAATTAGAAATAATAATATTTATAATAGGAACCATAATAATATTAACGGTATTAATATTTTTATCTTTATCATTTCTACATCATCATTTATATTACTCTCGATATTATTATTATTATTATTAGTAGTATCGGTATTATTAATATTATTACTACCATTACTAATTATTATTTTTATTATTATTGTTATTATTATTATTATTGTTATCTTTGGCCCAAATATATTGTAATGACCCAAACTAATAATTAAAGCCCATAAATTACCCTAACCCTAATTTTTACACAGTATAAATACAACTCTGCAGTGCAAAATACCACACAAAAATACTTCTACTTCTCTGCCAGCAATCCATCGGCAGAAAAAAAAAAAAAAAAAACAAAGCTGCCCAGAACAGTTTTTCACGGCAGCTCATCCTTGATACAAAATCTACAATACTACAATCAAATTCTACTGCTCACAAAGGAGTAAAGAAAATTCCGTTCAAGATCAAATTCCAGTTCGAGTTCAAGATCATATTCCAGTTCGAGTTTCACCCATATCCCGTTCAGCATAGCCAAGGTAAACTTATAGTTCGAATCCTTCACTGTTGGTTTTAAGTTTCGTACAAAACTAGAACAAACTAGAACGATTCAAAACACAATAACTGTACACTCACTGCTAATCGAGTCGAACAACACGAACTAATTCAAAAAACTTAACCAAAAATCAACAAAAAAAGGAACGAATCTGCCTCAAATCTAATCCGACCACTACCAATTCCGGTGTACACAAATCAACAAACTAACACCGAATTCTAGATTGAAAACTCCACATAATCAGAAACCCAATTCATCAGCCCAAGTCGAACCCGAAACCCTTCGGCCATACACGAACCAGTTCGAATCTAGTTCAACGAACCCAGCCGAAAGCACAGTTTCTGAACAAACCCAAAGTCTTTTTCCGCAGCCGACCTGAACCCGAATCTGGAGATCTCCTTTCAAACCCGTCACCTGAAATCAAAAAAAAAAACACATCAGCCCGAATTCTAATTCGCGGCCCGAACCTTACCTGCAATTGCCGCTGCCGCCATGGACCCCCTTCCACCACCAAACTCCACCAGCCGAATCGGCCAAACAAACCGCCATCGCGCCGCTGGATTCGGACCCGAATTTGTAAACCCAACTCAAATCGGGAAGTGGTTCAACCGCCGACATGCCGCTCGTCGGAGTACCAGAAGCCGAAACTTCCGTCTCGTCGCCGCTGCAACGCCGCCGCGACCGTGAACAGTCCGATTCGGATTCACTTGTATTTGTGTGACGTGCTCGTGTGCGGGTGCCTCTCATCGGGAGTGTGTGAGTTTTTATATGTGGTGTGTGTGTTTCTGCAAGTCTCGATTCTCGCCGAGAGAATGAATTCAGAGAGAGAGAGAGAGAGGGGATAGAGGGAGCGACGAGAAGGAGAAGGAGAAATGGGGATTTGTCGGCTGAAGGTCAGATAGGGGTTTATATACCCGCGATTTTTCGTAGGTTATTCAATTTAGTCCTCACAGTTCCCAGTGACATTCAATTTAACCCCAAATACTTTAATTGTTTCGATTTTAATCCAGTCAACTTTTCAATTCTTACAATCTGACCCCAGTCAACTTTAAAACTTCAATTCAATCCTAATTTTGACCAAAACATTAAAACGTCGACTTTCAATTTATATTAATTATTAATCCCAATTATTGCCTAAATATTTTAATTTCAGTCATTAATAATGTCAACTCTTCGGTTAATATTAATGAGGAACTGTAATTTACTTTTAGTTATTATATAGTGATATTTATATCTTTTCATTTATGATATAAATAATAGATTGTAAGGATATCGTATATTTGCGCCGTTTTGTGCGGAAGCGTAAATAAATTGCGGAAAATAAATCACACAAGGATTTATAGAGGTTCGGCTATTAACGAAGCCTACGTTCTCTCTCGATGTATCTTTTTCTTTAGGCTTAAGATCAAAACCTCTACGCCTCTCTTCTATCGGTCGAGGGATTACCGTTACAAGCTCGTCTTCTATCGGTCCGAGTAAAACCGTTTTTCCTTTTCTATTGGATAAGGAATCAACCACTCTAGCTTTCTATCGGTACTAGATAAACCTCACTAAGATAGCGATTGTGATTCTAACAATGCCGGATCCTTGATCCTAATAACACCGAATCAAATCATATCTTTTCTTTTTTTCGCTCGTGTATAATGTTGAATGTATAAACACTCAAACTAACAATATAAGCTCAATATTACAACAACAATGTAAGAATATGATTCTCAGATGAATATCTCGTTTGCTTGTAGTTGTTGTACTCAAACAATACCATAGGGATGGTATTTATAGGCATTTTCCATAAACTAGCCATTGCTGCCAGTTGACTAGCTAGCGTGCGCTAGCCTTCCTTCTTAGCGTGCGCTATCGCACATTTTTGCTCTAGCGTGCGTAAAGGCTTTCATGTAGCGTGCGTTAATCACTTTATGTTTCAGTCCAGTAGCTACTGTCCTTGACAGTTAGCGTGCGCTACCACTTCCTTTGTAGCATGCGCTAATCCAATATATCCATTGCATGACTTGTCAAAGTGACCGTTTGGTATGCTGACTTTGACCTGCTTTTCCCAACGTTCTGATTGACTTGATTCAAACTGCTTAGCGTGCGCTATTTCTTCTTTGTAGCGTGCGCTAATTCTGACTTCATTGCATACGTCATTCTGTGTTTGAATATCTTCCCAACGGTAACAAGGCTCGATAGCGTGCGTTAATGCTAACGTGTGGCGTGCGCTATCTCATCAGCTGACTTCACTGCAGCTTTCTTCGAAACTTGGCTGGAATGCAGATTACTCCTCGTTAGCGTGCGCTAACATATATGCCTTAGCATGTGCTAATGCAGTCCAGATTGCAACTTTTTGCGTCTTCGTCTGCTTCGTTGTTTTGCTTCGCCTCGATGTTGTTTTGTAGTTTAGCAACTTTAATCATCAAAACATAAATTAAATAATGTGTGGAATAAATATTCCAACAATCTCCCCCTTTTTGATGATTACAAAACAACTCTTGAATTGGATAATCTGTAAAAAAATAATATATGTATATTTCTACGAATCAAAGTTTTCGGCTTTGATCGTTTCGTTAGTTTCTCCAATCCTTTTCTTTTCGACATCTCCTTTATTTTTCAACTCCGTCGTTTTTCATTTTTCAATTTTTCAACTCCCCCTATTCATCTCCTTCTCATTTTTATCTCAATTCATCTCCTTATCTCCCCCTTTTTGTCTTCATCAAAAAGTATAAAAATATAAAGGATACCAAATGAAATATAAATATGCATGATACCAATTTATGCATTAATAAGGGTATAAACTCCCCCTGAAAATATTATTTCCCTCAAAAATATTCCTTCTCCCCCTTTGCAAAATATCACTTGTCAAAATTTATTTTTGGGGATCCAACCTATAGTTGGTTTTTCTTTTGAAACGTAGATGATATTTGGAGTAATTGTTCCTTTAGGAACCCAAATCTTTTTAATTTTTATCGTCCGTCTTGGGCTTTTGCAATTTGAATTGTGATGCCCGATTTTCAAACGTTTTTCACATCGGGGTATTTTGAAATTGACGGATTCGTTTTTCGAACATGGTTTGAATCCTAACCCCTCTTTATTTAGAGTATATTTTTGAACACATAACATTTGTTCAAATTTATCGTTGCCGCACGAGAATTTCTTTGTCAAAATTTTTAGTTCATCTTGAACTTTTAAAAGATCATTTTTTAAAATATTTTCATTTTCAAGGCATTTCGAATGATCAATTTCGACAAATTTCCCTTTTCGAGTATTTTGGAATTTTCAATTTCCAAAGTTTTATATTTAGACTTGAGGGATTTAATTTCAATTAAAGCATTTTGATAGTCCGTATGTAATAACTCGAATGCTTCAAAAAGTTCATCGTAAGAATTACTTACTTAGCTTTCGACGTGGCTATCGTCGAATGAACTCCGGGCCATGAGCGCGAGATTATTTTGTTCAAGAAAATCTTCATCGGGATCTTCGTCGCTCCATGTTGCAATTAGAACCTCCTTTTGCTTTACTCGACAGTTCTTAGCAAAGTGGCCTGGTTTGCCACATAATCGACAGGTGTTGTCGAATTTCTTAGGTTCGCCCGCTTGAATGTCCTTCTTCCTCCGGTTTAATAAGTGTTGGAACTTATTAATATTTTTGGCATAATATGCCATTTCTTCGTCGCTTTCGTCCACCGGAGTTTCTTCTTTCTTCTTTGACATTTTAGCCTTGAAGGCTATTGACCTCTCCTTCGGTTTTGGTTTGGCATTCCGAGATTTTAGAACAATCTCGTAGTTGATAAGAGAACCAACGAGAGCACTAAAATCGAGAGTATTTAAATCTTTGGATTCCATTATTGCCGTAACCGTACCGTCCCATTCTCGAGGTAGTGATCGGAGAATTTTCTTTACTTTATCACTACTCGAAAGTGGTTTTCCGAAACATGCTAATCCATTGGTGATGACCGAGAATCGGTCGAGCATAATCGAGATGGATTCGTCGTCCTTCATTTGGAATAGTTCATAATCATGAAGGAGCAAGTTTATCTTCGTCTCTTTGACTTGAGACGTACCTTCGTGTGTTACTTCAAGCATTTTCCAAATTTCTTTGGCACTATCACACGATGATATCCGGTTGTGTTCTTCCGGCTTTAAAGCACAATAGAGAAGTTGAGTTGCCTTACAATTGTAGTGGTCGTTTTTCCAATCGGAATCGTCATATTCTTCGAAGGTTTTGAGTGTACCGTTGGAGTTTGTCGGAATTTTCGGACCAAGACAAATCACCTTCCAAAGCTCGATGTCATATGCTCGGATGAATATAGACATCTTCTTCTTCCAAGTCATGAAGTTTTAGCCATCAAAAAATGGTGGTCGGTTGAGAGCAAAGCCTTCGACGGGAGCCATTTGAAACGCCATTGGATCTTTTCTCCTCGGATGTTAAGCCGCGTATAGGAGTACCGCTCTGATACCAATTGTTGGGTACCAAATCGGATATTTGCGCCGTTTTGTGCGGAAGCGTAAATAAATTGCGGAAAATAAATCACACAAGGATTTATAGTGGTTCGGCTATTAACGAAGCCTACGTCCTCTCTCGATGTATCTTTTTCTTTAGGCTTAAGATCAAAACCTCTACGCCTCTCTTCTATCGGTCGAGGGATTACCGTTACAAGCTCGTCTTCTATCGGTCCGAGTAAAACCGTTTTTCCTTTTCTATTGGATAAGGAATCAACCACTCTAGCTTTCTATCGGTACTAGATAAACCTCACTAAGATAGCGATTGTGATTCTAACAATGCCGGATCCTTGATCCTAATAACACCGAATCAAATCGTATCTTTTCTTTTTTTCGCTCGTGTATAATGTTGAATGTATAAACACTCAAACTAACAATATAAGCTCAATATTACAACAACAATGTAAGAATATGATTCTCAGATGAATATCTCGTTTGCTTGAAGTTGTTGTACTCAAACAATACCATAGGGATGGTATTTATAGGCATTTTCCATAAACTAGCCGTTGCTGCCAGTTGACTAGCTAGCGTGCGCTAGCCTTCCTTCTTAGCGTGCACTATCGCACATTTTTGTTCTAGCGTGCGTAAAGGCTTTCATGTAGCGTGCGTTAATCACTTTATGTTTTAGTCCAGTAGCTACTGTCCTTGACAGTTAGCGTGCGCTACCACTTCCTTTGTAGCGTGCGCTAATCCAATATATCCGTTGCATGACTTGTCAAAGTGACCGTTTGGTATGCTGACTTTGACCTGCTTTTCCCAACGTTCTGATTGACTTAATTCAAACTGCTTAGCGTGCGCTATTCCTTCTTTGTAGCATGCGCTAATTCTGACTTCATTGCATACGTCATTCTGTGTTTGAATATCTTCCCAACGGTA
This sequence comes from Orobanche coerulescens, assembly GCA_033398695.1. NCBI lineage: Eukaryota > Viridiplantae > Streptophyta > Magnoliopsida > Lamiales > Orobanchaceae > Orobanche > Orobanche coerulescens. The sequence continues at coordinate 69,418,519 of CM065809.1, forward strand.
ACAAGGCTCGATAGCGTGCGTTAATGCTAACGTGTAGCGTGCGCTATCTCATCAGCTGACTTCACTGCAGCTTTCTTCGAAACTTGGTTGGAATGCAGATTACTCCTCGTTAGCGTGCGCTAACATATATGCCTTAGCGTGCGCTAATGCAGTCCAGATTGCAACTTTTTGCATCTTCGTCTGCTTCGTTGTTTTGCTTCGCCTCGATGTTGTTTTGTAGTTTAGCAACTTTAATCATCAAAACATAAATTAAATAATGTGTGGAATAAATATTCCAACAATTATTATTATATGTAGACTTTATCGAGGATTTACGGGCCTAGGACTGTGAGTCGGCATCTTCATTTCAAGTCAGACATCATCATTTATTCAGGTGGGAAGTTTCACTATCACTTTAATTGCTTTAATTGGATTGTATATATGATATTCTATTCATGTTTAAAATTTATGATGCACGTTGTAAATCAGGCTCACCTGTATTCGTGTAAGCGGTTATCTTAAGATTCATGTTGTGTGGGGACACCTGCACAACCCAATATTCACATACGTGCTCGATTCATGTTATATGTGGTATTGCGTGTATGTTTCATGTTGTTGTGGGGGCACCTGCGCAACCTCAATATTCGTGTTATGCGTGCTCGATTCATGTTGTACGTAATGTTGTGAGTATGCTTTCATGTTGAGGAAAAGTATGGTAGATTATTCATGTTAGGCTTTCCATGAGATTGTATATTAATGTGATCAGTGAGATTTCCACGAGCTGAAGGAAGCTCACCCCCACCTTTATTGATCCCGCAGGTTGAACTGAGCCGAAAGGACGAAGGAGCGAGCGGAGAGGGCATATGAAAGAGGAATTATTATATGATGTTTTCTTTATGTCAAGTGTTTTGGAACTTATTTGGGGAAGTCGATTTGAAAATTTATAAATTATGAATTATTCTTCCGCAGCAAAATTTTACCTCGTATTTATAATGAAATGTTATCTTATTTAAAGGTATTTAATTTTATGTCATTGTAGCGACTCGACTTTGTAGGCAAAAATTTTTATATTCTCAAGAAAATTATTTTTTCGTCAAATTTACCTTTTACTTATTTTCCCCAACAATTACCCTAGAAAGTCGGGGCGTTACACTGACATAGGCTGGACATCCCCAAATCCTTATGTGATTAAGACTTGGTTTCTTATCCTTTCACATTACATGCGGAGTGATAGGAACGGATTTGGAAGGACATCTATTAAGGATATAGGCAGCGGTAAGTAAGGCGTACCCCCATAGGTAAATTGGTAAATCAGTGTAATTCAACATGGAGCGTACCATGTACAACAAAGTCCGATTTCTCCTTTCTGAAACACCATTTAACTGTGGGGTTCCTGGTAGCGTGAATTGTGAAACTATTTCATGTTCCTTAAGGAACTCATCAAACTCTGTGCTCATATATTCGCCACCTCGGTCCGACCGAAGTGCTTTTATATGACATCCAGTCTTTTTTCAACTAGGGCCTTAAATTCTTTGAATTTAGTAAAGGCTTCGGATTTATGTTTCATCAAGTACACAATCCCATACCTAGTATGATCATCTGTGAATGTTATGAAATATTAATATTCGTCTTGGGCTGCTTCCAAAGCACCACAAACTTCGGTATGTACCAACCCAAGTTTTTCAGCAGCCATTTCAAATGTCCCTGTGAAGGGGGACTTAGTCCTCTTGCCTCTAAGGCAGGATTCACAAGTTGGATATGGTTCTACACCCAATGGACTTAAAAGTCCATTTTTCTCCATTTTGTGAACCTTGATTTGACCAACGTGACCAAGTCTAAGGTGCCACTTAAGAGCTTGATTAGTATCTTGCCTGCCACGTTTCCTAGTTATAGTGTTCACTGCTGATTTATATTGTAAGTTCAGACGATATAAACCATTCAACAACGTAGCTGTGCCAACCAATTTATTTCGAAAATAAATTTTACAACTACTATTGCGAATGAAGAAAGAAAATCCTTTCCGGTTCAAGACTGAAATGGATACAATGTTTTTATGCCCCTTGGGCAAAACAAGTACTTCATCTAACATCAAAATAAAACCAGAACACTTGTATCCTAGCACTGAATAACTGCTTCGAATCTGGTTTTATTTCAGCAGCACTTGAATCCAAAATCCATGAAGCAGAATATACAGTAGCAGAACAATTGGTTTCAAAAACAAAAAGTTCCGTACCTGATGCGCCATTGATCTTGGGACAAGACCTATGCTAGTGGCCCAGCTCACCGCATTCAAGATATTTGTTCGTAGGTTTTGGACCGCCTACCTTCTGAACCTTTAGGGCCTTGCCCTTTCCTTTCTGCACTCCTTTCTTAGGTTTATACTGCTCGTAGGTCTTTTTCTTCTTGTTCTTAGACCTCCGAGGCCCAGAAGAAATCACAAGAGCAGCCTCCCTCGGTTTCGTCTTTTAGACTGTGACATCACCAGTTTATTCGTTAGCCCAGCTAATGTGCATGAAATCTCATTACAGTTGAAATTCATTGCATACTGCATGAAGGAGTCAGGCAGAGATTGAAGGATGAGATCAATCTGAAGGGATAAATCCATATGAAAGTTGAGCACCTTGAGCCTCTCAATCATAGAGATCATCTTGAGGACGTGGTCTCCCACTTTCTCCCCCTCCTTCATCCTAGCACTGAATAACTGCTTCGATATCTCATAACTAGCAGTCCTACTGTGCTCTCCATAAAGCTCGGTCAAGTTCGCTAGAATCTGCCTAGCAGAAGTCATTTTCTCGTGCGCTCTCTGCAGCTCATTAGTCATTGAGCCCATCATAAAGCCATGGACCATCACGTCATTCTTGACCCATTTTTCATGGATGTTAATCTCTTCCTGATTACCCCTAGTCCGGACTGGAGTCGGTGGAATGTCCACCTCCAAGACGTATCCCAGATACTCCATGCTGAGTACAATCATCAGATTCCGCAACCAGTCAACAAAGTTGGGGCCAGTTAGGAGATTCTTTTCAAGTAGTATTGCAAGTGGGTTATTTGTCATTTTTAGAGTGATATAGTTTCGTTTCTCTGCATTGGTTTAGACAAGATGGAATTAGTGACTTGTTTTATTATGACTGAGTATATAATTTAAGAGCTTGTATAATTCTTGTCTCAGCTCCGACTAATTTTATCGGAATTACACACTCCCATGTTATAACCCGGAAGTCATGGTAAGATCGACTTCTTAGTGGTGATCGAGTTCTTTACAAATTTTATTAGACGCAACCTATCAGGTTTCTTGCCTATTAATTTCTGTAAAGTGGTGTCCAACACCAACCCGTTCAACGGGTGATTCGATCTTCATTTACCCCTAGTCTTCATGCCCTCAACCTATCAGGTTTCTTGGCAATCCAGACTATCTAAGTTGTTGACCATCAACGTCTATTAGTCTGACTATTGAATCTCGCCCGGCAACCTCTCAGGTTTCTAGGAGCGAAATTTATCACCAACCGAAGGCATCTAATGCACTCAAGAATTTTTCAACCTCGACCAAATGTAGTACCCCGATAACTCGAAAGCATATCACACCAGCTCAGGTATCAATTTTCTAAGAGTTTGATGGAGGGTAGAAAACCTCGTAACCTTTTTCAAACTTAGTCTGTTTGTTGTTGGAGAATTTCGCGATTAATGTTACACTTTGCACATTAATTCATTTATAAGCGCGTTTGTTTGTCAATCATTCAAAATGAAAAACAGTAAATAGCAACCTAGTTACTACCAATATATAGCTCATGGACTTTTTCCTAAGTACTGGGCCAAGTGAATGACCCAATAAAGAAAATAAAAACAGTCTTCGATTCTTCGTATTCTCGGTCGGTTGTCTTCGGTGTTCGTCATAGCCACATAAATAATTACATAATTGAAAAAAATGCATCCTAGTATACAATTTTTTTTAGTAAAAATAAATAGACTCAAAACGGACTTTACAACCCAATGGAATCACATAAGGATTCCACACAACATGTAACGGCAATGAAATTAAAATAATCTATTAATCCAATCAATATAAAAATTAATCTATTCAAATTTAATGGTATTAATCCAATTAATACTAATAATCGTCATTTCAATTCGTTCGAAGTAATCCGGCCAAAAATAATATTCTCGTTTAATTAATTTCCCTTAACACAAAAAAAATATTCTAAATATTAATTTAGTCAAATTAAAATCCAATTTAAATTTCGGGAAATAGTTACAAAGAAATATAAACTTAAAATGGAGTCCCGGACTCTCCGGTATTAGGCCCAGCCCGCAGCCCGATTCAAAATCGGGCCAAAACCTGAGAGGTGGCATGGCCGAGCCATGCTCGGCAGTCAGGCCGAGACACTCTCGGCAGTCTGGGCAGCCGACCCAGGCAGTGCTGCCGGCACCACTACCGGCAGCCCCATTTTCTTGTTTTTCGGCTCGTTTCCAAAAACGTGATGTTAATACGAACAATTTAAATATCTACGATTATACCAAAAATAATTCTAAATCATAAACATCAACCAAAAGCATTCAAAATGCACATATAATCATATATACGGTATCATTGGCCTCGCTCTGATACCACTATTGGAATTCCGAAAATAATATCGAATATGTAGCGGAATAATAATAAAGAATCCCAAAGAGGATCGATCAAGTAACGTATATACGAAAAGAAATAACGAAGATAAAAGGATGAAGGTCCCATACCCTTGAAGCCTTTGATAATATCTTCGTAAGTTGATGATGATCATGAACCCGAGCATGAGCACGAAATCCCTTCATTCCAAACACCGAAAATACGATACCTCTATGTCACCACGTGATGGAACTTGACCGGAAAAATCACCGAAACTCCATTCTTGAAAGAACACGGCTAGGAAGTTTCAAAGGAATTTTTTTCTTTCTAATTTTTTCTTGATTTTCTTCCACCTCAAAGATGAAGAACAAGATGAAAAAATTCTCTCTCTCTCTCTCTCTCTCTCTCTCTCTCTCTCTCTCTCTCTCTCTCTCTCTCTCTCTCTCTCTCTCTCTCTCTCTCTCTCTCTCTCTCTCCCTCCCAATTATGGTTCGGCCTAAAATGAAGGTGAGCTGAAGTGGTGGTGATGTTATCTTATTTATTTTAAGTCACCATGACAAAAATTAAGATATTAAAATGATAAGAATCAAATCAAATCATTTTGAAAAACACGTGAAGGAATCACATGCCTAATCAACAACACTCCAAGTCAACTAAGAGGAGAGAGGGGGGTTTCCAAGAAACGGGCCGAGTCACTCGACTCGTGTACCGGACGTTCGTCAAACGAATCTGTTAAATACACTCCGTTTTATTTCCAATGTATTTATACTTAATTAAGTAATCCAATTAATTAACTAAATCAAATATAAATATATTTCTTTGAAGAAATATTAATTATGAATTAAATTAATTATCTAGTAACTTAATTTCAATTCATAAGACCGCTATTTGATTTATCCAATAAATAATAATTAGATATCCAATATCTAATATTAATAGAGAGATGATAAATTCATATTTATCTGCCAACGATCCTGATGCGCGACTCTGTAGGTCCATCTAAGTCGGCATTGGGAGGAACCAATGAGTGCGGGCAGCACTGTACACCCCGACTGAAAACTAATGAAGGGATCATTCCAGAACCATTATGTCGTGAATACCATATACGTATAGACCCTTCATCAGATGTCTCGGTCAAGTCTTAGGGTCACGGTAAAGTCAAATCCTACTGTTGACTAGACTTTATACATGTGTTGATGAAAATCAAGACCGACTGATTACTAGTGTATCTAATACGACTAGATCATAATGCTTTGGACAAAGACTTATGATCTTATTTGTCATTAACCGCATAGGACATTCGCCTGCTCACTAATAGGAGATAGAATCCTTTCTTGGCGTACAGTAAAGACTGCTACCTGCCCGTATAGTCCGCACTTTGAGGTTGACTCAGCAATTAAGCAAATGAGTCTAACTACTCTAATGACAAACTAAATATCACAGGCACATCTCCTACTGAACCCTCAAGTCAAAGGTCCACGTATACTATCACAACCTTTCGATTCATCATCGAATCTCCAAGAGTGAATACCGTGTGACTGAATCAAGTTTGAGTCGTGTTCGAGTATACTGGTCCCACCAATATACTTATAACTATGCTATCAATGTAATATCCGCAATTTCGATTTTCGGTAATTTTCATTTTCCGGCGCAGGTCCGTTTCGATGACTCGCTTAGGACCGTTTAGTCATTATGGGAATATTTTATTCTGCACTTTTTGTCATCCGAGTTCGTTTCGGTGTCGTTCTGTCGAATTCCGTGTTCTTTAGCGACTTTTCCACGTATGAGTTCGACTTTGTTAGATCACCATTAATTTTTGGAAATTCCAAAAATTGTGAATCTTTGCAATATTATAAAGCATCGAGTTAGCTTTCAATGGTTCAAAAGGCGAGTCAATCGGAGTCCGGACGAGAGAGTTATGGTTGAAATAGCTCAGACACTCATTTTCCTGTTTTGGCCGAGCAACCTGTACTGTGAGCCGCGGCACAGGCCGGCAGGGCCGCGGCACACCCGTCCGGGCCGCGGCACACTCGTGTTGCAATTGTCCTGGCTGAACTGTCTGTACTGTGAGCCGCGGCACATGCCGGCAGGGTCGCGACACACTGCCGAGTCACTGGGCGCAATTTTGGCCCTGTGCCGCGGCACACTGCGGCTGGGCCGCGGCATACAGAGCTGTCTGCCGATCACTGGGCGCGATTTTTGGCCCTGTTCCGCAGCACACTTCGGCTGGGCCGCAGCACACATAACAATCAACCTATAACTGCGATTTTTTCCAGCGAAATTCACTCATTTTCTCATTCCTCTTCTCTTCTTCACGTCGGGGCGATTTTCCAAGGCGAGGGTTCATCAGATTTTCATCTAAACACCGTTTGGGAAGTATAACTTAGCATCATATCATCACCACAACACGAAATCATCTATTGTTCGGCTTTGAATCAAGGTAAGATCTCCTATAACCCTAGTATGAATTTGGGGAGGGTTTGGTGGTGATCTTGTCTTTTAATCCGATTTAACCGATGTTGTTGTTAGATTTCGATAGTATACTCGTGACCCTTGGTTCCCTTGTTATTGTATGGGATGAAATCTTTTTAGTTCATCGTTGACCGATTTCAATTCCCTATGCACTCTTGATGTTCGATGAATTGTCCCAACGGGTAGAACTAGGAGGAATTTCTTCGTATTCATGATCTTGAGATTGATTGTATATCATTATTGTGTTAGGGTCGGATTTGAGAGGATTGTTCGGACCGAAACCTATTCCTTCATTGTATCCTTCGCGTCGTATTACCAAGGCAAGTACCTCGATATACGAATTGTATCTACGTGAAATCATTGTTGTCGAAGTGTATGAGTTTATACGGATGTATATATGTGTATATATATATATATGTATGTGTATATATATATATATATATATAATTATATGTTAAATATATGTATGTATATACATATATTGATTTATATGCTTCTATCGGTGATCGACGAGTGATGAATGCTAACGCTAGTTGACGTACTCAACCTGGATTGATGGACGAACTATAGTTATTCATATAATATAGTAAGGCTATATATATCTGTATATCTATATATGTAAATATATATATTTTCGATTGAGTTGCAATATAGAGACATAGGTGCGGCGTCGGTTAGCTATGCCTGAAGACTTATGGTGATTGGGTTTTGATTTATAACATGTGTGTTATTGTTTATTGTGTGGTTGTGGACCGATGGATAAATTGTGTGAATTAGTGCACTGAGTGAATAATTGTTGTAACGTTTGTCTGTGTGCTTGATGTTTGAAACAATGTGGATACTTGTTGTGAGATAAGTCATATCCGGGAACCTCTGAGGGCGGGGCGTGCACTCCGGCCTGGTGTACGCTGCAATGTGCGGCTCCATATGGGTGGTGAACGCCGGTGTTACATAATGCGTGTGTCAAGGGGTGGCTCTTGCGGGAGTGATCGCTGGCGCAGTGACATGTTCAATGAGCGGCCGACATAGTGGAGTGAACGCCGGTGCACAGGTGCGCAAGGGAGGCGCCTGGCAGGCTTATTGGTTACGGGTATTTGAGTGATAGCTAAGACCCCGTTACCGAACGATGTACGTATCTCAAATTCTTTCAACTCACTTTTAAATGTTTGTCTTGATATAGACCGCGATCCGTGTTTTTGAAAGCTTGTTTCAACTTGTTTTTTTAAGTGTTGGTATCAGGGTTAATTAACCAAGGAGGTTTGACGAAATCTCTGAGGGTTAATTAATCGGGGGTCTTGAGCAGGATATGTCGAATGAGAGTTTGTGCCTTTGATTGAATTGTGGTGCTATTCTGTGTTTTGGGTCGAGGACCCTGTGGAATGTTGAGATGATTGATTTCATGATGATGTTATTTGGATTGGGTTGAGAACCCTATGAGTTGTTGTAATGATTTCGTTTGTGACAGTGTTCTATAAATTGGGTCGAGGACCCTGAATAAGTTGACTTGGTTTTCGTGTAATTGTTTTCCATATGTTGGGTCAAGGACCCGAGAGCTTTTGAGATTATTTCCAAAAGTATTCCCATTCGATTTTAAAAACCCCAAGACGGCCCGAGTCAATAATAACGTTTGCAAACTACCTTATCAAAATATTTTTCCTTTTACAAAAGGGATTTTCCTGACTCCTTGGCCTCGTTTAAAGTTTCATTAATGTAATGTTCCGTAAAGAGAATATGACTATGTTATTATCTTTCACCTTGTGTATGCGAGTGTTATTCTGTGTTGACTGTGGGAATATATGGTTTGGGTTAAGGCTTCACGACGGTTGAATTTTGTGTTGTTACTGTTCGTATATCTTGTATATTATGTACTTGCACTAGCAAAATTCCAGTTTGCTAACCCCCGAGTTTTCGGGGGGTGGGTGCCTGTTATGCGCTCAGGTTTTGGCAGCTCAGAAGCAATCACGAGATTGACTTGGAAGGAGATGGAAGACGACGATGCTAATCACACCAGAGTCAGAGTCTTTTCTTTTGTTTCATTTTGGTCGGTATTTCTCTGTCGTTCGAGTATTCACCCTTGCATGAGTGTAGTTATCATTTATTAAATTGAGTTGTCATTCTTTTCTGTGTTCAAGTTTATTGTTGTCAATGTAATATGAATGTCGTTAGTTTCTGAATTGGTTTATGACCTTGTCGGTCTGCTTTGTATTTAATTTTGGCCCCGGTCGGTCAATCATTGAGTAGTCTTTTGGAGTTTAGCCTGGTAGATCCTTGTGATAAGGGTCTACGGCATGTGACATTCCCAGTCATATTCTGGGGGTGTTACATTTATGGTATCGGAGCTTAGGTTTGCGAAAAACCTAGGCCGTTGGGTCAAGTCCATGTCTTGTGTAAGTCGCGCGCATCAGAGTTGTGATTAGTATCGTGGTTCCGACATCATCTTCCGGCAATCCGTGATGGTAAGCCTCCCGATCGTATGTCCCCTTATATACGTATTTGATTATATTGTGCTAATATGTTTAATGTGAACTAGGAATTGGAACTTGTTTGTGATATTATCGTTTTAGGATATAACATGCGTATGCGGTCCGAGTGAAAATGGTTATGTAGTATGCTTTGGAAGTCGAGCATGTTTATCTGTTTCGGCACTTTATTAGAATAAATTTATGAATGATAATTTTATCCACCGCATGAGTATTTTAAGATGGCTTTTGATATCTTGCAAACCGAGTTTTGATATTTTGGTCTTGCACGTTTTGATAGTATTCTTATGACGGTATTTGATATTTTATAAATGACTTTTGTGAGTATTTGAGAATATTACCGACTTCGGCCTTTTTGGCATTTTGAACATTTTTTTTAAAATGATTTTTAGCCTGGTGGGTTCCGGCACGGGGCCCACGGCGCTGTAGTATCACGAATATTTTAAAGTGATGCTTTGAAATTTTCTAACATTGTGTGAGCCATGATTTAATATCGTCATGTTAAATGGTCACGTATCTCGGTGGAAAATTCCTTCGAATAAACATTTTGGAAGAAGAGGAAAGATTTTCAAAATTGTGGTATTTGGGACTCAACATTTTTGAAATATTTCAAATTAGTTACGAATCAATTTTCGATTTCTTTTTTTCTTTTATACATCACTCGAAAATAATTTTTAGAGTCGTTATATAAACTTCCTCTTCCGAAATAAAAGATAGTATTTACATGTCTTGGGCGCAACGTGACTAGCCCTCTTTTTCAAAAATTTGTTTTCAATAAGTGCATACATATAATGATCGTCCTCGTCGAGGAACTCGAAATTGACTTCATAAAACTTTGTGCTTTACGATAGTACCGTTATTCTAAGGATGCTCACTAAAACTCGGGTTGATAATTGTGGTATATTGTACGACTGATAAACTAATACTGTTGATCGGTGTTATACGTATTAGTATGTCGAGCCTCAGCGGACGTAGACGTGATGATGGAAATGGAAGCGGCGAGGTGGTTCGTACGACCACGATTCATGCTACGGTGAAGGAGTATCAAGATCAAACGATATCCTATGAAATCTCCTCAGTGGTCGAGCCCTCGAGCGAAGCCAAGAAACGGAGGACATCTGGGAAATTTTTGGTCGGCGAAGAGTCTAAGGCTCCCAAACCCCCACGTCGTTCGAACGCGTTGTCTTCACGATCAGGAGTGAGCGCTGGGAATCCCAAGCCAGCATCGGTGACTCTCGGTAAGAAGGGAGGGTGCTTCAACTGCAATCGTCAGGGACATGTTCGTGCAAATTGTCCCTTTCCACTCTTGACTTGTTACCGGTGCGGGTGTGATGGTCATCGGGAGAAGCATTGTGAGATAATTTCCGAATTGGCAAAGAATGCTACCCTATTGGCGAACAGAGCAAGTGACCGGAGAGTGTCCCAAAACCCTATGTCTCCTTCTGAAGAGCCTAACATGGGAGGATGAATGTTTTGTAATATGTCCTAATCGTTGCTGTTTTGAACAATCGTGACTTTGATCGTTCTTCATTTCATTGCTCTATGTTTCCAACTCTTGTTGTTCTAAGTTTCGGGATCGAAATGTCTTTTAGTATGGGGGAGTGTATCACCCGTACTTTTCTTAGTATTTCCGGTATTGTGTGACTTTTAATTATTGGTAATTCAATTATGATCCTCTCGACGATTTTAAACTATCTTGTTCTACTTAGTCTGCCGTCCTCCGAATGAATTTCGGGGCTGTTTTGTTAAATCCCGTGGATTATTGTGGTCTTTCCATATCTGAACATAATCCTTGCAAATTTGTTCGAAACTATTATTCCCACGCGTGCAATTAACACTTCCGAATGTGTTATGAACTTGGATGCGGTTGGTCGAGCTCGAAACATGGTTTCAGGACGTCTGAGCCGTCTTATGATTTTCTTAACTCTGGGAGTTATTGTCTCGAAATTCATACTCCTCCACCTCGACTTATCGTGTTCACTTATATTTTTAGAACCTCGCATTCGCGCATTGCTCGTGATGATGTGGGGCTGAGCAAGTACTTATTTTCTTGATTGTTCCACCGCTTTCTATTTTAAGTTTCGGGACGAAACTTCTTTTAAGGAGGGTAGAATGTAATATCCGCAATTTTGATTTCCGCTAATTTTCATTTTCCGGTGGAGGTCCGTTTCGACGACTCGCTTAGGACCGTTTCGTCATTCTGCGAATATTTTATTCTGCACTTTTTGTCATCCGAGTTCGTTTCGGTGTCGTTCTCTCGAATTCCGTGTTCTTTAGCGACTTTTCCACGTATGATTTCGACATTGTTAGATCACCATTAATTTTTGGAAACTCCAAAAAATTCTGAATCTTTGCAATATTATAAAGCATCGAGTTAGATTTCCAATGATTCAAACGGCGAGTCAATCGGAGTCCGGACGAGAGAGTTATGGTCGAAATAGCTCAGACACTCATTTTCCAGTTTTGGCCGAGCAGCCTGTACTGTGAGCCGCGGCACAGGCACGCAGGTGTAACACCCTCAGATTTAACCGGGAACATTATAGCTCCGTGGGCCCCGAGATGGAACCCACAAGGCTGAAGGAAATTTTCGCTAACACTAACAAATGCCCAAGAGGCCAACGACGGTACTATCTTTAAAAATTCACAAAGACTTATAAAATCCATTTATCAAAACCGTTGTAAAAACTCATTTGAAATCGCAAGGGCAAACTGCCGACACTCAAAAGTTTAGAAAACAATTTCCAAAGTAACCTCAGTTACCAGATACCAAAAGAGCATTTCAAAATACTCACGCAGCGGAAAAAGACCAACCATAAAGATACTCTATCAGCGGAATACAAGAACCAATCAAGAAACTCAATGCACAAAACATGTCCTAACCAGTATCCTCCGGGAAGCTCATCTCTTCACGACCGCTACAAGCTCGATACTCCAAGAACCTAAAAAGAAATCCCACGACGGGGTCAGCCATAATATCCAACAATGATAACCGTCACATCACATTAATAATTACATACCAATGAGAATACAACATAAGAATACGACCAACGTAATCTTACCGCCATAACTTTACTTACTCAAGTAATTCTCATCAGAATAACCATTATCACAGTTTCACATCTCGTACTCGATTAACCAATAAACTCGAATATAATATCTGTATTGTACCTCAAACAATACTCAAGATTCTCAAACTATCATCACCAACTCACGATACGGAAATATACCATTTCTGACCAATACAATCCATCGAATAACATCATCAAATCCCAAAACAATAACCGATTGTCCATCAAAGACAAATACCAAAGGAAATACGGAACATACCTCGAGATATGAAGTGCCACGACAATCATATCAGTCTAATCCGAGATCAGATCAATGCAATACGGACATGGTCCTAACACAAGACCTACAAATGCATACTCATATGACAACGTCAATATGATCACAACAATAACAATGATGTATACTCAATGGAAATCCGACGATCCAGCACCCTCACCATAGATCCCCTTGATGATCCTATCAAATCATCATAAGGTGGATAACCAACAATACACATATGAACAACAACACATGATAAAATCAAAGATGCGAATTCACAAGATTCCATTAACACAATACTGGTAATCCAACGATCCAGCGCCCTCAGCATAGATCCCCATGATGATCCCGTCGAACCAACGCATGGTGGAAAACCTGTCCAACGATCCAGCGCCCTCAACATAGATCCCTATGATGATCCCGTCGAACCAACGCATGGTGGACATCCGATCCAGCGCCCTCAGCATAGATCCTCATGATCCCTTCAGATCATTTACAACATAACAATGCAATTATGCATACAACATGAACAACATATAAATCAAAACATGAACGACACTATGATGACACAACTATGACGGCCTCATGTTCAGCAACATGAATGACAACCTGCATGATCAAATCAGTAACACTAACTGAATCGATATAAGATACTTGCCCGAGTCCTTCGGGAGAAATCTCTATATCAAACCATCACCGACGATTATCCGCAATACTCGGCGATCCAAACGTACCATGGACTACAGATACTCATATCCTCGTCTTTACCATAATGTAACCTCAATACCCGAATATGCAAATAACCGAAATGAGTCATAACCTTACAGTTTAACTCCCAGAATCGAAAAGACAACACATAATCCAAATCTCCAGAATTTGCAGTAATAATCATTGCTATATGCATTATAAACGAAATGAAACTGAAACCATTCATTAAAAATTATAACTGAGCAAGTAATAACTTGCCTCGATACCGATACCACGAAGCTGCTACCGAACACATTGCCTTTTTCTACGAGCTCCTCAGCCCCGATCAAAAGCAATACAATGAACCTACTCGAACACGGCCGCAACATCCGGTTATAATCACCGAACAATAATCTCAACCTATCGAAGTAATCAAATAACACATATCCGATAACATTCAACAACTGACAAAACTAACCAATCGAACTCAACGGTTCAACACAACCTCGAATAAACGCAGTCAGAACAAACCAAATCAAACCATCACGAATTCATAATCAAAACACAAAAATACTGCACCGTCTGCCTACTTAGCGCACGTTAAACGCATAACGTAGCATGCGCTAAGTTGCTCCTGTTAGCGTGCACTAGCCAGTAAGCTTAGCGTGCGCTAATGCTGTGCATTCCAAGCATCGACTAACATCTTGCGACTACGAATCCGAATGAAGGGAGAAATAAATCTCCATATCTCTTGAAGATAAATGACACCATAACTATCACAAGGATCATATTAATGTCCATATATCAATGACAACATCAACAATCAAACCGACTCGATAACAAGGATCATATCATACTCAATCTGGAATTCAACCTTGTATCATGATTCATCTCATCTAAATCGACCAATATAATTACCAAGATTCAGAAATCCATCTTAGATCGGGTTAAATGAATCAACATCCTTATAATATGAAGAATATTAACTAACATCCGAAACTCTTATCAAAATTCCATTGAATCTCATATAACATCATCATCTGATTATCCAACATGCTCCTCACATGTAATCATCCAAGAAAAACGAACCACCATCAAAGGGATACGAAAATTACCTGGATTGGATTCACCTAGAATAAGAACACTTGACTCCATTCCAAGAATCATGAATAACTTCAAGAACAAGGCTTGAATCCATGCTCTCCATCTTAATCTTGTTAAAGATCATCATCTCACCGTGTTTGGGAACCTCAAGAACCTCCCAAAGCTCTCTCTATCGACTGAAGGAGAAAGAATGGACTAAATGCATCTTAAAACCCGTCTGTCCCCTTATATAAAGTATATTACTAGCGTGCGCTAAACCTTATGTTTAGCGTGCGCAACGGCCTTAGCGTGCGCTAACTGACTTTGTTAGCGTGCGCTATCGCAGTCCAGAGGCTACTGTCTGGCTTCGTACATGAGCTTACGTACGTAATGCCCATGCATTAGTGTACGTAACTTACACTGTCTAGCATACGCAAGTCCTTACATTTAGCGTGCGCTAATACCAGTTGACTTACTACAGTATTCACATATCACTCCTGCCCTCACATGCCGAAAGCATCCGCGATTTCCAGGATTCCTCTGACCGATCTGGAAATAGCATGCGCTAATCATACGGTTTAGCGTGCGCTAGCCCTACATGACAAACACCCGCTGACCTTATCTGGACACGCGTCATAAGTGACCGGGTCCACTCGCCGAAAGCCAAGATTCCCTATCGGACGATCTGATATTAGCGTACGCTAACCTTCCTCGGTAGCGTGCGCTACTCATACCTCATAGCGTGCGCTAAGCATATCTCATAGCGTGCGCTAACGTGGCTGTACTTAGCCATTTTCAGCTATCCTCGTCCAACATCTCGACATACCAAATATGAACATACGGCATACTGAATACATTACTCAACATATTATATCCTCAAATACAATTGTCGACCAAATACGACAATTATACCAATACTGACATCTCAGTCCTTCATTTATTTTATCCATACTGTACAGATTCCACGCTGTACAACATAACTCGGATAAAATAACATTAAACAATAGTAGTAGAAATTTTGGATATTACATACTACACCACTTAAAATAAGTTTCGTCCTCGAAACTTGCAATCCGTCATAGAAAACAAACAAACCGTTCACCCAAAATATTCTGAAACCATCACGACAACGATCAATCATCATTATTACCGAATAACTAAAATAGCATACTTACATACGCGCCAAGTCGACGATCTCCTGAGATACTAGCAAGTGGCTTCACTGTAAAGCCTCAACACGCTTACAATAACAATTCCATAAGTCCCAACCAAATATATCATCTTCGGATGAAACAATCTGCCCGAATCAAATCCTGTCTGCCTGATTACATAATCAAGTCCCAATTCCGATAAGACGAATAATACACAATACAACTGTGAAACAACTGTCCAAAACAATGACAACAGACCCCGAAATATCGACACAACGTCCGAACGCTCATACGATCGTTAACAATGATCAATCAACAAATTAGCCGAGAATATCATCGACATGATAAACTCTAATACGAGCATCCAAAGGTCAACACAATTCGATAATACCTTCACACGGTAAGCTCCAACACGGTCAACACAGAACCACAGAAACAGATACAAATGAATAACATTCTCAAAATGACACACCAATCACATACAATGTATCTCAATAAATATACCCGACTGGTGAGCATACCCCTCGGCGTACGAACAACCAATCACAACCCGTCGAACATATCCAAATTATACATGGAGTGGGAATGACCAATCGATACTCAAAACAACCAGCATGAGGTCAACAACCCCAAATCTGCACTTACAAAGAAATCATTCGAAGATCATTATGGTAAAGTCGAGATACTACCATACCAAAGTTCGGATCTCTATTCATCGTACCATAGGAATGTCATAACCAGTTCGTGAGTCACACTCACAACTTCACCATGTTATGCACTATGCACCAAATGCGCATGTACATCAATCATACTTTCAAAACCAGTTTGAAATCATACAGTCTCATCAAGAAGACAAATTTTCAAAAGTTCTTTCAAAATTTTCAAAACTCAAAACATAAATTTTTGGAAGGACTGCAAAATCAATTTTCGAACCAACCAACTCGCTCGTGTCAAGTTCTCGATAAAAATTCTTTTCAAATACACACGATTAAATAAAATGGGATTTATGCAAATGTTTCACCATATCCATACTCCTGTATATCAGTTCACCTTGTCACCAATATCCACCGATATTCCATCGGGAAAACCACACGACAGAGTTCCAAAATCTCAATATATAGACTCTGATAAAAACTCCTCCTCCACATACTACTCGCAACGTAAATCTTTAATCCATCCTAGATCACCTCAAATATGATATGACAAAACATTGAAACAATTCAACGAATCAAACACAGCGAAAGACTTCCAAAGATGTTCCATTTGAACAAGTAAACCAAAAACCTCAAAAGGCAGGAACAAAATAAATAAACGATTTATAAAGAGTTTTACAAATCTCGGGAGTTTTAGAAAACAGAAAAGCTTTCTTTTGAAACATTAGGGTCTCAGCCCGTATCTTGTTCCGCATTTCAAAAAGTTTAAAAGTAGAAAACTCTTTTCGGACTCCAAGTCCTGAGTTACAAAACTATTTCAAAATCGATTGGGTCTCGGCCCAAAAATCATTTTCCGTAAAACATCCGTAAAACATTCATTTTGAAAGGTATCATTTTTAAATGATCAAAAGCAGTTCATATATCTCAAAATGAATTAACATGCTACATGTTCTTCTCAACCATGCACAATATTTCTCCCAAATGCACAATTCTGTTCCAAAATCTAACCAACATACTGATTTCCAAAATCATAGTTTCTCAAGATCATCAATCCTGTCCCACTCTGACATCTCATACTGTAACGCATGATATCTGCTGAATCTCAAAATATATCAACTTAGAACGGCAATAAATCTCAATGAAATTCAAAAATCCAAATACTTACAGATCGTGAAGCCGACGATTCCCCGTGATACTGGCACATGTCTCGACTCAAGGAAATACTCGATACATATATTTTCAAAACACACGTTTTGCCAAATCAGTTCGACTCGAGAACACGACACATTTCTATCCGAAGAAACACATTAATACCATTTGGAAAAGTTTATAACAAGCCCAGTACTACAATGGCAAATCGCATAACGCATAAGCCCGAGTGAACAACAAAAACTCACGGCTCCAATATTTGTCAATCGACAACTCGAATGACGCGACAAAAACACGACCCAACTCGACCCGAATGCCTATGTTTTCTCAACCTAAGCTCCGATACCATATTCTGTAACACCCCCAGATTTAACCGGGAATATTACAGCGCCGTGGGCCCCGAGATGGAACCCACAAGGCTGAAGGAAATTTTCGCAAACACTAACAAATGCCCAAGAGGCCAACGACGGTACTATCTTTAAAAATTCACAAAGACTTATAAAATCCATTTATCAAAACCGTCGTAAAAACTCATTTGAAATCGCAAGGCCAAACTGCCGACACTCAGAAGTTTAGAAAACGATTTCCAAAGTAACCTCAGTTACCAGATACCAAAAGAGCATTTCAAAATACTCACGCAGCGGAAAAAGACCAACCATAAAGATACTCTATCAGCGGAATACAAAAACCAATCAAGAAACTCAATGCACAAAACATGTCCTAACCAGTATCCTCCGGGAAGCTCATCTCTTCACGACCGCTACAAGCTCGATACTCCAAGAACCTAAAAAGAAATCCCACGACGGGGTCAGCCATAATATCCAACAATGATAACCGTCACATCACATTAATAATTACATACCAATGAGAATACAACATAAGAATACGACCAACATAATCTTACCGCCATAACTTTACTTACTCAAGTAATTATCATCAGAATAACCATTATCCCAGTTTCACATCTCGTACTCGATTAACCAATAAACTCGAATATAATATATGTATTGTACCTCAAACAATACTCAAGATTCTCAAACTATCATCACCAACTCACGATACGGAAATATAACATTTCTGACCAATACGATCTATCGAATAACATCATCAAATCCCAAAACGATAACCGATTGTCCATCAAAGACAAATACCAAATGAAATACGGAACATACCTCGAGATATGAAGTGCCACGACAATCATATCAGTATAATCCGAGATCAGATCAATGCAATACGGACATGGTCCTAACACAAGACCTACATATGCATACTCATATGACAACGTCAATATGATCACAACAATAACAATGATGTATACTCAATGGAAATCCGACGATCCAGAACCCTCAGCATAGATCCCCTTGATGATCCTATCAGATCATCATAAGGTGGATAACCAACAATACACATATGAACAACAACACATGATAAAATCAATGATGCGAATTCACAAGATTCCATCAACACAATACTGGTAATCCAACGATCCAGCGTCCTCAGCATAGATCCCCATGATGACCCTGTCAAACCAACGCATGGTGGAAAACCTGTCCAACGATCCAGCGCCCTCAGCATAGATCCCCATGATGATCCCGTCGAACCAACGCATGGTGGACATCCGATCCAGCGCCCTCAGCATAGATCCTCATGATCCCTTCGGATCATTTACAACATAACAATGCAATTATGCATACAACATGAACAACATATGAATGAAAACATGAACGACACTATGATGACACAACTAGGACGACCTCATGTTCAGCAACATGAATGACAACCTGCATGATCAAATCACTAACACTAACTGAATCGATATAAGATACTTGCCCGAGTCCTTCGGGAGAAATCTCGATATCAAACCATCACCGACGATTATCTGCAATACTCGGCGATCCAAACGTACCATGGACTACAGATACTCATATCCTCATCTTTACCATAATATAACCTCGATACCTGAATATGCAAATAACCAAAATGAGTCATAACCTTACAATTTAACTCCCAGAATCGGAAAGACAACAATCCAAATCTCCAGAATTTGCAGTAATAATCATTGCTATATGCATTATAAACGAAATGAAACTGAAACCATTCATTAAACATTATAACTGAGCAAGTAATAACTTGCCTTGATACCGATACCATGAAGCTGCTACCGAACACATTGCCTTTTTGTACGAGCTCCTCAGCCCCGATCAAAAGCAATACAATGGACCTACTCGAACACAGCCGCAACATACGGTTATAATCACCGAACAATAATCTCAACCTATCGAAGTAATCAAATAATACATATCCGATAACATTCAACAACCGACAAAACTAACCAATCGAACTCAATGGTTCAACATAACCTCGAATAAACGCAGTCAGAACAAACCAAATCAAACCATCATGAATTCATAATCAAAACACAAAAATACTGCACTGTCTGCCTACTTAGCGCACGTTAAACGCATAACGTAGCGTGCGCTAAGTTGCTCCCGTTAGCGTGCGCTAGCCAGTAAGCTTAGCGTGCGCTAATGCTGTGCATTCCAAGCATCGACTAACATCTTGCGACTACGAATCCGAATGAAGGTAGACATAAATCTCCATATCTTTTGAAGATAAATGACACCATAACTATCACAAGGATCATATTAATGTCCATATATCAATGACAACATCAACAATCAAACCGACTCGATAACAAGGATCATATCATACTCAATCTGGAATTCAACCTTGTATCATGATTCATCTCATCTAAATCGACCAATATAATTACCAAGATTCAGAAATCCATCTTAGATCGGGTTAAATGAATCAACATCCTTATAGTATGAAGAATCTTAAATAACATCCGAAACTCTTATCAAAATTCCATTGAATCTCATATAACATCATCATGTGATTATCCAACATGCTCCTCACATGTAATCATCCAAGAAAAACGAACCACCATCAAAGGGATACGAAAATTACCTGGATTGGATTAACCAAGAATAAGAACACTTGACTCCATTCCAAGAATCATGTATAACTTGAAGAACAAGGCTTGAATCCATGCTCTCCATCTTAATCTTGTTAAAGATCATCATCTCACCGTGTTTGGGAACCTCAAGAACCTCCCAAACCTCTCTCTATCGATTGAAGGAGAAAGAATGGACTAAATGCATCTCAAAACCCGTCTGTCCCCTTATATAAAGTATATTACTAGCGTGCGCTAAACCTTATGTTTAGCGTGCGCAGCGGCCTTAGCGTGCGCTAACTGACTTTGTTAGCGTGCGCTATTGCAGTCCAGAGGCTACTGTTTGGCTTCGTACATGAGCTTACGTACGTAATGCCCATGCATTAGCATACGTAACTTACATTATCTAGCGTACGCAAGTCCTTACATTTAACGTGCGCTAATACCAGTTGACTTACTATAGTATTCACCTATCACTCGTGCCCTCACATGCCGAAAGCATCCGCGATTTCCGGGATTCCTCTGACCGTTGTGGAATTAGCGTACGCTAATCATACGGTTTAGCTCGCGCTAGCCCTACATGACAAACACACGCTGACCTTATCTGGACACGCGTCACAAGTGACCGGGTCCACTCGCCGAAAGCCAAGATTCCCTGTCGGACGATCTGATATTAGCGTACGCTAACCTTCCTCGGTAGCGTGCGCTACTCATACCTCATAGCGTGCGCTAAGCATATCTCATAGCGTGCGCTAACGTGGCTGTACTTAGCCATTTTCAGCTATCCTCGTCCAACATCTCGACATACCAAATATGAACATACGGCATACTGAATACATTACTCAACATATTATATCCTCAAATACAATTGTCGACCAAATACGACAATTATACCAATACTGACATCTCAGTCCTTCATTTATTTTATCCATACTGTACAGATTCCACACTGTACAACATAACTCGGATAAAATGACATTAAACAATAGTAGTAGAAATTTCGGATATTACAGCAGGGCCGCGGCACACTGCCGAGTCACTGCCGCGGCACACCCGTCCGGGCCGCGGCACACTCGTGTTGCAATTTTCCTGGCCGACCCATCTGTACTGTGAGCCGCGGCACATGCCGGCAGGGCCGCGGCACACTGCCGAGTCACTGGGCGCAATTTTGGCCCGGTGCCGCGGCACACTGCGGCTGGGCCGCGGCACATAGAGCGGTATGCCGATCACCGGGCGCGATTTTTGGCCCTGTGCCGCGACACACTTCGGCTGGGCCACGGCACACATAGCAGTCAACCTATAACTGCGTTTTTTTCCAGCGAAATTCACTCATTTTCTATTCCTCTTCTCTTCTTCACGTCGGGGCGATTTTCCAAGGCGAGGGTTCATCAGATTTTCATCCAAACACCGTTTGGAAAGTATAACTTAGCATCATATCATCACCACAACACCAAATCATCTATTGTTCGGCTTTAAATCAAGGTAAGATCTCCTATAACCCTAGTATGAATTTAGGGAGGGTTTGGTGGTGATCTTGTCTTTTAATCCAATTTAACTGATGTTGTTGTTAGATTTCGATAGTATACTCGTGACCCTTGGTTCCCTTGTTATTGGATGGGATGAAATCCCGTTAATTCACCGTTGACCGATTTCAATTCCCTATGCACTCTTGATGTTCGATGAATTGTCCCAACGGGTAGAACTAGGAGGAATTTCTTCGTATTCATGATCTTGAGATTGATTGTATATCATTATTGTGTTAGGGTCGGATTTGAGAGGATTGTTCGGACCGAAACCTATTCCTTCGTCGTCTCCTTCGCGTCGTATTACCAAGGCAAGTACCTCGATATACGAATTGTATCTGCGTGAAATCATTGTTTTCGAAGTGTATGAGTTTATACGGATGTATATATGTGTGTATATATATATGTATGTATATATATATATATATATATATATATATATATTTATATGTATTTAATTTTGGCCCCGGTCGGTCAATCTTGAGTAGTCTTTTGGAGTTTAGCCTGGTAGATCCTTGTGATAAGGGTCTACAGCGTGTGACATTCCCGGTCATATTCTGGGGGTGTTACAATCAAGACATGCGCACCTAGCATCAGTTATACAAGTCTTACTCAAAACTTAATGCCCAATTAAGTTTATCAACTTGCGAACGGTTTACATAAATAAACTTTAAACACTTCTAGTGCATTTTCTCTTATCTGATAACGAGAATGGAATGTTCGCTCTTATTTACATGGATTTTACTTCAATGTTTACCAAATTAAGAATGCAATTGAAATACAATAAACATGAAATGAATCATATTGCCTTTTATTGATAATTCCATAATTACAAGTAAAATGGCCCTTTTCTCTCATCCCCTGAGTGGCATTCGAGGGCATATTCCTAACAGAACTTACTTCATCATCGCTATCCTCATCATCTTGTATTTCTTTGGCCATAAAGCACACATATGCTTTATCTTCGATCTTATCGTCGGAGGAGTCACTGTCAGTGATTGCCTGAAGGCACTCCTCGGTCTTGTTCGATGCTGGCGAGGCTTCTGATTCACCAATCAGGGCCTTGATTTTGTTTTTTCAGACACGTCTTTTTTTTTCCTTTTCTTGTTGCTCAGCTTCTGGAAATTTTTGTACTTTTAGGTGTGGACATTTATTTGCATAATGTCCAGGTTTTCTACAGTTATAACATAAGTTAGAATCATCAGAGGAAAGAGATTCATGGCTTATCTTGTGAAAAGGCTTAGGCTTGTAGGAGGTCTTTCCAGACTGTTTGATGAACTTTTTAAATTTGTACATTATCAGGGCCATTTCATCTCGTGACAGGATATCATCGTCGCTGTCTACAGTCTTGTGTGCGGATTTGGATGTGTTGGGTGCAGAGCAGTGGCTCCTGTTAGATACAGCAGCTAGTGCTGTAGTCTTGGCAGGTGTCTCTTCGACCTTTTCTCTCCTGTCAATATCATACTCAAAGGCTTTGAGGTCAGAGAAGAGGTCAAAGGTAGAAATATCATTAAGATTACAGGATACATGCATAGATGTAGTCTTAATGTTCCATTGGGCAGTGAGTGATCTAAAGATTTTTAATTTTTCTCCTTTTGGGTATACACTTTACCCAATGCTTCAAGTCCAACAACAATGCCAGTGAATCTGAGATCAAGTTCATCAAGCATTTCAGAAGATTTCATTTCAAAGGATCCAAATTGCTGAGTAAGTTTGGAAATTTTATTTTCTTTCGAGAGCTCAGTACCCTCGCAGATCAGCTTGAGTTTTTCCTAGATTTTCGTATCTATCCTACAACTCTTTACCTTTGAGAATGTGCTTTTGTCGAGAGTGACAAATAGCGCATTCTTGGCTATGTTGTCCATATTGGCTCGCTTGCGCTCATCAGTCGTCCACTGATCGCGCTCCTTCTTGAGCATCTCGGCGTAAGGTTGCCCTTCCATCCTTGGAGCTGTGTTGACCTTCAAAATTTTGAAATGTCATTCCTGGATGACATAAATCATTTCCTTGTGCATGGCCGCAAGATGGGCTTCCATCCCAATTCTCCAGTCATCAAACTCATTGATTGAAAACATAGGAACCTTGTTTATCATAGATGAGTTCATTTTATACATGGAATGATGAAAGTATAAAATGAAGTTTTCAAAAACTAGTGATTATGGGATCTGATTCAGTTAAAAATCGACTGATTCTTTTAAGAATCAACCTCTCCGATACCACTTGTTGGTCACTAATTATACAATAAACAGCTTAGAAAGTTAGAGCACAATAAGCTATACGATTTTCGAAGTTAATTGCGTAGCGAAAGACTGCTGGGTGAGTTGCTGTAAATACAGCAACTAGGTATTCTCCTGTTTGCTTGATGCGTACATGGTTTTACAATGTATACATATAAATCACAATAGAATGAAAACACTAAAGACATAAGGTAAATGACACACAGTTTAAAGTGGTTCGAGGTAAACCCCTCCACATCCACGGGTCCTCCACATAGGAGTAAATAGTCTATTAAATTCACTATGTATAAAACTACGTGACTTTAAAAAACCTGTCTTTGTATCGTTCACACAGATTGATATAGGGACTTTAGCTTTTGCCGTTCAGACAGATTGGCTTCAACTCTTTCTGACTCACTTCTTATCACACAGATTGAGGCTTCATCTTTAATGCTATTCTTCCCACACAGGGTGGAATACGCAAGGATCCTTAGTCCATACACGACTAATGATAATCTCAACAATAAGGATTGAACAAATCTCAAACAGCAGCTTTATATTTGATGAACAATCGCTGTATGCTGTACTGTTTGCGTTGGGGACTTAGTATATTTCTTCACTTGGATAATACTGTATGTTCACAAAATATACTACTCTTGAATAGCTAGATTGTCAGAGTAATCTTTTCAGAATATGCGCGATAATGAATAGCTTTCCGTGCCTATTAAAGTCCTCTTGCTTGGGGCTATGTATAACCTTGGAAATATATCCGTTATAAATGTAGCCGTTGTTGGTTGGTGATATGTTGATGTCTATCTCTTGATTGGCGGCAGCTGAATGTTTGAATTAAAGCAGATCGCATTTAATGCTTCAAACATTCGTTCAGTCATTGCATTAAATGCTCTTCAGAGCGTTCAGCCTTGTCTCTCTCCGGCTGCATTAAATGATGTCCTATCAGAAATAAATATTGCTTTAATAATGAATACTTTATGAATAAATAATGTTTATGTTACAACGGTTTAAAGCTCTTTATGTTCAGTCCTGTTGGATGTGTTTTACTTTTCCAATGTAAAACACCTTCAGTCTGTATGCTGTATCCAACACATTAAGTTTCTTTGCTGTATGAAGTAGGCTCTGCAGGATGGATTGTAGAAGATCTCTTTGCTGTATGGACGGGCTGTATGGAGAGTCCTAACAGCTTCCATACTTAATAACATTCTGACTGCTTTAAGACTTCTTGCTGTATGTTTGGCAATTTATCAAAACGGGAATGTTTATCCCAACAAAGTTTAATAATAAAAGCTTTGATTCTTTTAGAGAACCCAACTGACCATATAACATATAGATCTAATAACAAAGGTAACCGACACTAGATTCTGTTACACATTCCTTGGTTAAAAATGTAACACCCCCAGAATACGTCCGGAAATGTTACACGCCGTAGGCCCTTCTCACAAGGATCTACCTGGCTAAACTCCACTAGACTACACAATGGTTGACCGACCGGGGTTAATCTAAATACAATTCAGACCGACAAGGTCATTAAACAATTCCGGAACTAATGAATTTTACATCTCAATGACAAAAATAAACTTTCACACAAAAAGGGGTGACAACTCCATTCAATAAATGAAAACTACACCCGTGCAAGGGTGAATACTCAACCAAATGGGAAAATACCGACCAAGATGGAATAAAAGAAAAAGACTGACTCTTGTGTGATTAGCACCGTCGTCTTCCAACTCCTTCCAAGCCAATCCCGAGCTGCCAAAACCTGAGCGCATAATAGGCACCCACCCCTCGAAAACTCGGGGGTTAGCAAACTGGAATTTTTGCTAGTGCAAGTACATAATATACAAGATATACGAACAATAACAACACAAAACTCAACAGTCGTGAAGCCTTAACACAAACCACACATTCCCATAGTCAACATAGAATAACATCACATATACAAGGTGAAAGATAATCACATTGTCATATTCTCTTTACGGAACATAACACCAATAAAACTTTAAACGAGCCCAAGGAGTCAGAAAAATCCCTTTTTGTAAAAGGAAAAAGTATTTTGGTAAGATAGTTTGCAAACGTTATTATTGACTCAGGGCGTCTTGGGGTTTTGAAAATCGAATGGGAACACTTTTGGAAAATAATTTTCAAAGCTCTCGGGTCCTTGACCCAACATATGGAAAACAATTACACGAAAACCATGTCAACGTTATTCGGGGTCCTCGACCCAATTTATAGAACACTATCACAAACGAAATAATTACAACATCTCACAGGGTTCTCAACCTAATCCAAATAACACCATCACGAGATCAATCATCTCAACATTTCACAGGGTTCTCGACCCAATACACAGAATATCACCACAATACAATCAAAGGTACAATCTCTCATTCGACATATCCTGCTCAAGACGCCCGATTAATTAACCCTCGGAGATTTCGTCAAACCTCCTTGGTTAATTAACCCTGATACCAACGCTTTAAAAACAAGTTGAAACGAACTTTCAAAAACATGAATCGCGGTCTATATCAAGACAAACATTTAAAAGTGAGTTGAAAGAATCTGAAATACGAACATCATTTGGTAACGGGGTCTTAGCTATCACTCAAATACCCGTAACCAATAAGCCTGCCAGGCACCTCCCTTGCACACCTGTGCACCGGCGTTCACTCCACTATGTTGACCGCTCCTTGAACATGTCACCGCGTCGGCGATCACTCCCGCAAGAGCCGCCCCTTGCGCGCGCATTAGATAACACCAGCGTTCACCACCCATATGGAGCCGCACATTGCAGCATACACCAGGCCGGAGTGCACGCCCCGCCCTCAGAGGTTCTCCGATATGACGTTTCTCACAACAAGTATCCACATTGTTCCAAACATCAAGCACACAGACAAACGTTATAACAATTATCCACTCA
Organism: Orobanche coerulescens; assembly: GCA_033398695.1. Taxonomy (NCBI): domain Eukaryota; kingdom Viridiplantae; phylum Streptophyta; class Magnoliopsida; order Lamiales; family Orobanchaceae; genus Orobanche; species Orobanche coerulescens. Next base: position 69,445,727 of record CM065809.1, read on the forward strand.
GTGCACCAATTCACACAAATTATCCATCAGTCCATAATCGCACAGATAAACAATATTACGCACGTTATCAATCAAAACTCAATCACAATAAGCCTTCAGGCATAACCAACCAATGCCGCACATATGTCTCTATATTGCCACTCAACCGAGTACATATATATATATATATATATGAACTTACTATATTATATCTATAAGTATAGTTCATCCTTCAATCCAAGTTGAGTACGTCAACTAGTGTTAGTATTCGTCCCCCGACATTCACCGACATAAGCATATATATCAATATATGGATACACATACTCATATTTAACATATAAATATATATAAATCTATATATATATATATATATATATCCCTCTCTCTTTATATATATATATACACACACACACACACACACATATATATATATATACATCCATATAAATTCATACACTTCGACAACAATGATTTCACGTAGCTACAATTCGTATATCAAGGTACTTGCCTTGGTAATCTCTCACGAATACTTCCGAAAATACGGTTGATTGGAGAAATCCGGAACACCAATGAAAACGGCGATCGGAAAGGCTCAACACCAGATTTTTTGTTAGGAATTCATCCCTAATATCCTATCATCAAATAAACAATAAATCACATGAGGAAAAACATCGCAAAACGACCAAATTTCTCTCTGCGGCATTTTCCCAAACACCTTGAAGGCGTCAAACGAAAGTTCATATAGACGACGAATCGGAAATGATAAAACCGTGGAAAGATGATGAAAATGATAGAACACAACTCAATCTTCGATTACCCATCAGAAATATGACTTGAAACGATCAAATCGGACAAAGTCAACTAAAATCCCCAAAACTAGATTTTAGGAAATCATACCTTGATTCGATGGATCGAAGAAGGTTATAGGTTGATTAATCGATTCTATGAACTCAAAAACGACTTGGATTGGAAGATATACACCATGCCTTCGTCTTCTCCATGCCTTGGTTGCGGAAGAGGTGAGTTGGGGGAAGAAAATGGGTGAGAAACACGTCTACCCGGTTATTTATACTGTCGAGCGTCTGTCTGGTCTCGTATGGCCGTATCCGGTACCCTTACGGCCGTAACCGGCCTTCATCGAAAGTCCTGCCCAGCACCCTACCGACCACGTACGACCGTAGCCGATCACGCCTTACGGCCGTAACCGGCCTTCGTCCGGATGATGCCCAGCAACCTTACGGCCGTACCCGATCATGACTTACGGCCAGAATCGCTTTTGTCCTAAGCCGCCTGCACTCGCTAAGCTCGCACGGCCAGATTCCGCACCTTACGGCCAGACTCGGCCAGGCGGGTCTCTGGCCAAAAACGTGCGGCCTTGACTCGGCCGTGACCAATTCCGACACTCCGGTTAGGCATTCGACGACGTCTCTACCACTTTAACGCACCGGTTATGATCCACAATGATAACGAGCAAATTACGAAGTATAAAATACTCCTAGCATGGAACGATCACGACGAAAAGCTCGTGGTCAACGTCCACGATCCGAAATGAAAATAATGACATACAACAATTCACCACATATGGCCCTAAATACAAAATCGATCGTCGAGAGGGAGAAATAAATAAATGCTGACGCTCGACAGTTGAGAAATTTGCGGTCTACAAAGAAAAATTCAAATTAAACCGGAAATGAAAAATCACGGGTATTACATTCTACCCCCCTTAAAATAAGTTTCGTCCCGAAACTTAAAGTAAGCAGCGGTGGAACAATCAAGGAAAAGTAATTACGTACTCAGCCCCAAAACATCACGAGCAAAGCGCGAATGCAAGGTTCCAGAAGTAGGATGAACTGACCTAGCAAGTAAAAGGCAGTTTAAAATGGTCGAAATGTTCACAGATGAATTACCAACAATGAAAGTCATCCCATACCGAAAATACTAAGAAGAGTACGGGTAATACATTCCCCCATACTAAGAGGACATTTCGATCTCGAAACTTAGAACTATAAGAGATGGAAATATAAAGCAATGAAATAAAAGCGATCAAGTCACGATTGTTGAAAAAGACATAGCGTAAAATCTTCATCCTGCTGTGCTAGGCTCTCCAGAAGGATACATAGGGTTTTGGGGTACTCCCCGGTCGTTCGCTCTGCTTTCCGAAAGGGCAGCATTCCTTGCCAATTCGGAAACTCTCTCGCAGTGTTTCTCCCGATGACCTTCACACCCGCACCGGTAACAAGTCAAGAGTGGAGAGGGACAATTTGCACGTACGTGTCCCTGACAGTTACAATTGAAATATCTTCTCTTCTTACCGCGAGTCACCGATGCTGGTTTGGGATTTCCAGCGTCCACTCCCGACCGCAAAGATGACGCTTTCGAACGACGTAGGGGTTTGGGGGTCTTATTCTCTTCACCGCCCAACATTTTTCCAGATATCCTCGGTCTCTTCGCTTCGCTCGTGGGCTCAATCACTGAGAAGATCTTATAAGATATCGTTTGGTCTTGATACTCCTTTATTGTTGCACAAATCGTTGTCGTATGAACCACCTCGCCACTTCCACTTCCATCATCACGTCTACGTCCGCCAAGGCTCGACATGCTAATGCAGACAGTATCATTCAGCATTATCAAGTAATCAGTCGTACAGTATACCACAATTATCAACACAAGGTTTAGTTAACATCTATAGAATAACGTAAAGCGTAAAGTTTCTGAAGTCAATCCCGAGTCCTTCGACGAGGACGATCATTATATGCATGCACTTAATGAAAACAAATTTTTGAAAAAGAGAGCGAGTCACGTTATGCCCAATACATGTAAATACTATCCTTTATTTTGTAAGAGGATGTTAATACAACGACTTTCAAAATTATTTCAAGTAATGCATCAAAGAAAGTTGAAAATTGAATCGTAAGAAATCTGAAATATTTCCAAAAGTGCTGAGTTCCAAATATCATAAATTGAAAATCTTTCCTCTTCCACCAAGAATGTTTAATCGAAAGGTTTTTCACCGAAATACGTAACTATTTGACATGACGACATTAAATCATGGGTTTTCACAATGTTAAAAAATTTCAAAGCACCACTTTAAATGTTCGGGATATTACAGCACCGTGGGCCCCGCTCCGGAACCCACTAGGCTAAAAAGCATTTTCAAAAACATTCGAAAAGGCCGATGATGGTAATATTTCAAAAATTCACAAGTCATTAATAAAATACCAAATTCCGTCATAAGAATATCGCCAAAACGATCAAGGCCAAAATGCCAAAAACTCGGTTTAGGGAATTGGTTTACGAAATAAAAATTCAGTTTGCAAGATGCCAAAAGCCATTTCAAAATACTCACGCAGTGGATAAAATTAACACTCAAAGATTTATTCTACTGAAATGCAGAAACCGATAAGTATGCTCGACTTCCGAAACATACTATATAACCATTTCACTCGGACCGTATACGCATGTTACATCCTAAAACAATAACATCACAAACAAGTTCCAACCCCTTGTTCACATTAAACACCTTAGCACAATATAATCAAATACCTATATAAGGGAACTTATGATCGGGAGGCTTGCCATCACGGATTGTCGGAAGATGATGTCGGAACCACGATACTAATCACAACTCTGATGCGCGCGACTTACACAAGACAAGGACTTGACCCAACGGCCTAGGTTTTTCGCAAACCTAAGCTCCGATACCATATTTGTAACACCCCCAGAATACGTCCGGAAATGTTACACGCCGTAGCCCCGTCTCACAAGGATCTACCAGGCTAAACTGCACACGACTACACAATGGTTGACTGACCGGGGTCAATCTAAATACAATGCAGACCGACAAAGTCATTAAACAATTCCGGAACTAATGAATTTTACATCTCAATGACAAAAATAAACTTTCACACAAAAAAGGGGTGCAACTCCATTCAATAAATGAAAACTACACCCGTGCAAGGGTGAATACTCAACCAAATGGGAAAATACCGACCAAGATGGAATAAAAGAAAAAGACTCTAACTCTTGTGTGATTAGCATCGTCGTCTTCCATCTCCTTCCAAGCCAATCCCGTGAGCGCATAACAGGCACCCACCCCTCGAAAACTTGGGGGTTAGCAAACTGGAATTTTGCTAGTGCAAGTACATAATATACAAGATATACGAACAATAACAACACAAAACTCAACAGTTGTGAAGCCTTAACACAAACCACACATTCCCATAGTCAACATAGAATAGCATCACATATACAAGGTGAAATATAATCACATTGTCATATTCTCTTTACGGACCATAACACCATAGAATAGTTTGCAAACGTTATTATTGACTCGGGCCATCTTGGGGTTTTGAAAATCGAATGGGAACACTTTTGGAAAATAATTTCCAAAGCTCTCGTGTCCTTGACCCAACATTTGGAAAACAATTACACGAAAACCATGTCAACGTTATTCGGGGTCCTCGACCCAATTTATAGAACACTATCACAAACGAAATCATTACAACATCTCACAGGGTTCTCAACCCAATCCAAATAACACCATCACGAGATCAATCATCTCAACATTTCACAGGGTCCTCGATCCAATACACAGAATAGCACCACAATACAATCAAAGGTACAATCTCTCATTCGACATATCCTGCTCAAGACCCCCGATTAATTAACCCTCGGAGATTTCATCAAACCTCCTTGGTTAATTAACCCTGATACCAATGCTTTAAAAACAAGTTGAAACGAACTTTCAAAAACACTAATTGCGGTCTATATCAAGACAAACATTTAAAAGTGAGTTGAAAGAATTTGAGATACGAACATCATTCGGTAACGGGGTCTTAGCTATCACTCAAATACCCGTAACCAATAAGCCTGCGAGGCGCCTCCCTTGCACACATGTGCACCGGCGTTCACTCCACTATGTTGACCGCTCCTTGAACATGTCACCGCACCGGCGATCACTCCCGCAAGAGCCGCCCCTTACGCGCGCATTAGGTAACACCGGCGTTCACCACCCATATGGAGCCGCACATTGCAGCATACACCAGGCCGGAGTACACTCCCCGCCCTCAGAGGTTTCCGGATACGACGTCTCTCACAACAAGTATCCACATTATTCCAAACATCAAGCACACAAACAAACGTTACAACAATTATCCACTCAGTGCACCAATTCTGTAACACCCCCAATCCACTCAGGGATATTACACGCCGTAGACCCTCTCCTCGAGGATCTACCAGGCTGGTAACAACATTTAACATCTCGACAATGCCTTTAAGGCAAAAATGACTCAGTAGACCGATTTGGTCTTTCAATAAATACATACAACTCGAATACAACTCATGCCCACACAGGGGTCAAAATACAACCACACCCGTACAACAGGAAAAAATATAGCAGCGGAAAATAAAGTACAACTATACCAATACGACATCAACGGGTCCTCGTGTGATTAGTATCGTTCATCTTTCATCATCTTTCATGCCGACCCTGTGCTCTGCTCCAAAACCTGAATGCAATACAGACATCCACCCCCCGAATACTCGGGGGTTAGCAAAACTCCACTGTTTTGCTAGTGCAAGTATAAAATACGAAAACGAGCCATACATATCATACTCCACGGAAACAGAATAATCGCGAATATACTTCCCGAGAAAATTCACTTGACCAAACCATTCAAAACGTGAAAGGTAGGAAATAACCCAATGTCCATATTACAAAACATTTGACGATCTCGGGAGTTTAGAAAACATTTGGGATATAAGAATTCTAAAACCTTTCGAAAACATTTAGGGACACAGCCCAAAAGTCATTTTCCAAAATTCAAGTTCTGGTAACAATATGCAGGGTCCACAACCCATTTCACAAAACACGGGGTCCGTGACCCAAATCACAAATCACATGTTCCTAAGGATTATTCGTGTCCCGTGCTAACAAGCCACGAACCTCAGATGCTCCCGAAGAACAAACCCGAGTGAATAACCCAATAGGAAAAACATATCAAATCACATGTTTCCACGACACGAATATCACAACCAAACCACAACCATAAGTTATCCCGGCATCGCGCTAACAAGCCACGAACCTCGGAGTCCCCGCAAGACATACCCGATGATAACCCCACAAGTTATCCCGGCATCGGGCTAGCAAGCCCCGAACCTCGGAGTCCCCGCAAGACATACCCGTATTGGATAACCCTACGGTTTCGCCCGACCCATACTAGCAAGTATGGATCCTGAGATTCAACAATCCTACCGGAGGCACATCACATACATCAAGCACACAACAATAATCACTTATCAATCCAAACAACATTAAGCATCACAAACTCCTTTCAAGGAGTAACAACTAATATCACACACATTACGTTCTTACCGAACAAGTACATAATAACAATACGTAATCCCCGACAAAGGATTACGGTCTATCAAACTCACTCGAAATGATCATATTATCTTTCAACATACAAAACCAACACACATATTCCGAGAATACATATTCACGAAGTATACGAATTATCGTTGAAAGACAACATTTATCGAGAACATACCGATCCCTTTTACGTTCATTAAACATTCGATTTCGTATAAAAATCATTTATCAACAATTATGCCTATGAAACATGAAATGTATGGGCAAGATACTTGCCTCGATACCACGAGCACGGAACCACGAACGGATACGGCTCAACCGGGAAGCTTCGGAACGTCCGATGCTAACGAAAAAGAAGACGACAACGAACGGAAGGGTTCAACACGGTTTCTTCACAAGAAACTCGACCCTAACAACAATATAATCAATAAATCATCGATCATACGAGGAAGGATAATCGTAGAACGCCCGAAAACCCCTCTAAGACATTTTACCGGACACCTTCAAGGCGTCGGTCAAGAACTCGACTCAAACAACGAATCGATACGATCCAACCGTGGAATAACAAGGGAAATGATATAAAACATCTAAATAATCATCAATCCATCACAATCCTAAGTTAAATCGGATTAAAACGGATGAAAATAACCAAAACACCCAAATTCCCCAAAACTAGATTTCTAGGAAATCTGACCTGATTCGGTAGATCGGAGGATGTTATAGGACGGATGATTGATGATATGAACCTCCAAACTTCATGGATATGTTGTTAAACAACATGGCTTCAAGCTTAGAACACGCCCAGCTGCGTAAGAGGAGAAGAAGAAGGTGAAAAATGGCAAGAAATACGTCTGCAGGGCCTTTTATAGGGGTTGACTACCTGCCGGACACGGCTCGTGCCGATCGGCACGGTCGTGTTGCACAGCTGGCCGACAGGGACTCGACCGTGTCCTGCTTGACACGGTCGCGGCGCGTAGGGCCTTCCGATAGTGACCCGTCCGACAGCGACTCGGCACGACTCGACCGTGTCCTGGAACACGGTCGGGCGTGTCGGCAGTCGGTTCCGGCATTTCCGGACGAGTACGGCACGGGCCGTGTCGGACGACACGGTCGGGTCCTGAGACAGAAACTTCCGGCATTTCCGGACGAGTACGGCACGGGCCGTGTCGGACGACACGGCCGAGTTCGGCCGGCAGTGATCGGCCAATAACGAGTGGGTGAGCTAAAACGACCATAACTCTCTCGTCCGGACTCCGATTGACTCACCGTTTGAACCATTGGAAAGCTAACTCGATGCTCTATAATATTGCAAAGATTTAGAATTTTTGGAGTTACCAAAAATTAATGGTGACTTTACAAAGTCGAACTCCCACGTGAAAAAGTCGATTAAGGACACGGAACTCAATAAAACGACACCGAAACGAACTCGGATGACAAAAAGTGCAGAATCAATCATTCTCGAAATGACGAAAGGTCATGAGCGAGTCGTCAAAACGGACTTCCGCCGAAAAAAGAAAATTACCGAAATTCGAAATTGCGGATATTACATTCTACCCTCCTTAAAAGAAGTTTCGTCCCGAAACTTAAAACAAGTAGGGGGAGCAATATACCCGCCAGGAAAACTCGACGAGATACACCAAAAACATAAAACTCGCGCCCAACGGCGAAATGCTGCAAGAAACGCAAAGAGACATACGGCGTGAAAACACGCTCCACGACGACCAACACAATGTCGCCGTTAGGGATACAATAAAACCAACAAATGACAAGCGTCATCAAACGGGTAATATAGCCAAGTCAATTATCCGACAATCACAAAACACAACGAACGAAAGTCAGTATGATTGACCAACCCAACGGTACATCAATCGAAACGCGAGCCAATCGCTGAACAAATACGGAATTCCACCGCTCAAGGGTTGGAAGATCGAAAACGAGACTAATTTCCCGAACTTAAGGGAATTAGGAAGGAGCCTGAATGCTCAACGATCACGAAACGAGGACAAAAACCGAACAAACAAACGACCGAACCACAACGGTCGAGACAACAAAAGCGAACAATCATGTTCGAATCACGAAGAACAATAAAATTCAAACAACAACTCCAAGGTTCACATCTCGACTCGAGACATTATATGATCCGGTGAAAACAACAACGTATGCATTCACATAAGATCCACATGAAAGGGAATAGAAATTGAAAAGTCACAATGACAAACGAGTTATTCCGAAATGATGCCACACTCGTTCGATAAACAAAAACAAGGGGCAGGACAAGCTCAGAAATGTCAACGAACAAAAACGAGTCGACAGAGTCGAAAATACAAAAGTTCAAGATCCAGTCCACTTCGAATAAAAGATCTAGTAGAATCAAAAGATGTTACTTCCGAACAAGGTTCACAAGAATCGAACCGGACTCGGAAAAGTCACAGCGATAAACAGAAAAACAAGATCACAGCTCGTTCGAACGATGAAACCGAAATACAGAACAAGTTCAGAAAGTGTCAACGAACACGAGCGAGTCGATAGACCTGAGAAAGAGGAAATGCAGGAGTCCAAAAATAATACGGGTATTATATTCGACCCCTTCTAAAAGAAGTGTCGTTACCGAAACTGACAACACGAAATCAAGGTGACAACACAACAAGCAACTGACAGAAACATCTTTCAAAGGCCTCTCAAGGTCGATTCCGATGTGTCTTTGAGCGCGAACTCCAAAGTCTCGGTAGCCAATTCGCAAAACTGAATTCGGTGTCCCTCGAGTCCACACTTGAAATGTGTTACCGACGAGAAGGACAAATTTACACGTGCATGCCCCGGCACATTACGGTTGAAACGTCTCGGCTCGGCATACCGAAAATACAAATGCTCGATACAATGGGGCATAACGTCGCAAAACAACATAGCGTAGATGCCAACTCAGCGCAACAAAGAATCATAACATATACCATATACGACGATTACCATCATAAAGTAATACACACACAAACACTACAGCAACGACGGTATCGTTCGGCGACCTCAACGGCCCGAACGATAACCAGCACATAATTACAACCATCATGAAACAATCACACGTGTACACAAACGTACAAACTCAAGCTTCAACAGCTCACACCCGTGCGACAACACGCAAATCACCACGAGGCGACAAACAGTAAATACCAGTTCACACCTCTCACAGAGGGCTAGTACAACAAATGCGTGGCAACGCCTCGACGTTCATACCACCAATTCGATCACAATTCGGGGTTAACATCGTAACGAAAGTTCGAAAACCATACACGCATTTCCGGTCCGCAAACAGGAATGATAGGTTTTAAAAACAAAAACCACCTTTTGAAAACAGTTTGGAAACAACAGTTGATCTTGAGTATCATTTTACAAAAAGTAGTACAAACACCATTATCGAGACTTTGAAAATCATCTTGCGTTTGAACAAAAATGAGGACACCTTTCCTTTAGTGAAAAACTTTCAAAAATATTCGACCCTTGGGTCTAAGCAACTGCATTTGAAAATATCTCAAAATATTTTTGGTCCTCAACCGGAAAATTTTTGAAATGTATTGCGGCATTAGAAAACACCTTGAAAACACCGCAAGAAAATAATTCGTTTTAAAAGTACGTCTCGAATTTTAATTTTCTAAGATACTCAAGGTTTTCAAAAATAATTCAATGGGCTAGAATGCCCAAAAATTTTCAGGTAATTACAAGGAACAATATAGCGCCGTGGGTCCCGCTAGGAACTCATCAGGCTAAAAACCATTTACAAAAACGCCAAAAAGGCCGATGACGGTAATATTTCAAAAACTCACGAAAGCCATTTACAAAATACTAAATACCGTCATAAGAATTTCGCCAAAGTGATCAAGGCCATAACGCCAAAAACTCGGTTAAGGGAATCGGTTTTCGAAATAAAACTCAGTCGGTAAAATACCGAAAGTCATTGCAAAAGAACTCACGCAGCGGATAAAAGAAATACGGTTCAACATACACAATCGAGCAACACTACTCCTCATATGAACGAAATATGAGAGTCAAATAACCACATATCACAAAATCAAAATCCATAAGAGGATTCCGTCACTTAACAAATAATCATAAAAATAGCTCGTGTCACACGAGGCACAACACAAAGAAGGGAGACTTACATTCACAGGTCGCACGAAGATGATGATCGCCCACGATACTAATCAAGACCAACAAACTCAGACGACGCGTCGCGACACGACTTAGTCAGACAAAATCCGACGAGACAAAAACTCAATAGACACCACTAACCCGACAATCCACTCAGGGATATTACACGTCGTAGACCCTCTCCTCGAGGATCTACCAGGCTGGTAACAACATTTAACATCTCGACAATGCCTTTAAGGCAAAAATGACTCAGTAGACCGATTTGGTCTTTCAATAAATACATACAACTCGAATACAACTCATGCCCACACAGGGGTCAAAATACAACCACACCCGTACAACGGGAAAAAATATAGCAGCGGAAAATAAAGTACAACTATACCAATACGACATCAACGGGTCCTCGTGTGATTAGTATCGTTCATCTTTCATCATCCTTCATGCCGACCCTGTGCTCTGCTCCAAAACCTGAATGCAATACAGACATCCACCCCCCGAATACTCGGGGGTTAGCAAAACTCCACTGTTTTGCTAGTGCAAGTATAAAATACGAAAACGAGCCATACATATCATACTCCACGGAAACAGAATAATCGCGAATATACTTCCCGAGAAAATTCACTTGATCAAACCATTCAAAACGTGAAAGGTAGGAAATAACCCAATGTCCATATTACAAAACATTTGACGATCTCGGGAGTTTAGAAAACATTTGGGATATAAGAATTCTAAAACCTTTCGAAAACATTTAGGGACACAGCCCAAAAGTCATTTTCCAAAATTCAAGTTCCGGTAACAATACGCAGGGTCCACAACCCATTTCACAAAACACGGGGTCCGTGACCTAAATCACAAATCACATGTTCCTAAGGATTATTCGTGTCCCGTGCTAACAAGCCACGAACCTCAGATGCTCCCGAAGAACAAACCCGAGTGAATAACCCAATAGGAAAAACATATCAAATCACATGTCTCCACGACACGAATATCACAACCAAACCACAACCATAAGTTATCCCGGCATCGCGCTAACAAGCCACGAACCTCGGAGTCCCCGCAAGACATACCCGATGATAACCCCACAAGTTATCCCGGCATCGGGCTAGCAAGCCCCGAACCTCGGAGTCCCCGCAAGACATACCCGTATTGGATAACCCTACGGTTTCGCCCGACCCATACTAGCAAGTATGGATCCCGGAGATTCAACAATCCTACCCGGAGGCACATCACATACATCAAGCACACAACAATAATCACTTATCAATCCAAACAACATTAAGCATCACAAACTTATTTCAAGGAGTAACAACTAATATCACACACATTACGTTCTTACCGAACAAGTACATAATAACAATACGTAATCCCCGACAAAGGATTACGGTCTATCAAACTCACTCACAAAACCAACACACATATTCCGAGAATACATATTCACGAAGTATACGAATTATCGTTGAAAGACAACATTTATCGAGAACATACCGATCCCTTTTTACGTTCATTAAACATTTGGATTTCGTATAAAAATCATTTATCAACAATTATGCCTATGAAACATGAAACGTATGGGCAAGATACTTGCCTCGATACCACGAGCACGGAACCACGAACGGATACGGCTCAACCGGGAAGCTTCGGAACGTCCGATGCTAACGAAAAGGAAGACGACAACGAACGGAAGGGTTCAACACGGTTTCTTCACAAGAAACTCGACCCTAACAACAATATAATCAATAAATCATCGATCATACGAGGAAGGATAATCGTAGAACGCCCGAAAACCCCTCTAAGACATTTTACCGGACACCTTCAAGGCGTCGGTCAAGAACTCGACTCAAACAACGAATCGATACAATCCAACCGTGGAATAACAAGGGAAATGATATAAAACATCTAAATAATCATCAATCATCACAATCCTAAGTTAAATCGGATTAAAACGGATGAAAATAACCAAAACACCCAAATTCCCCAAAACTAGATTTCTAGGAAATCTGACCTGATTCGGTAGATCGGAGGATGTTATAGGATGGATGATTGATGATATGAACCTCCAAACTTCATGGATATGTTGTTAAACAACATGGCTTCAAGCTTAGAACACGCCCAACTGCGGAAGAGGAGAAGAAGAAGGTGAAAAATGGCAAGAAATACGTCTGCAGGGCCTTTTATAGGGGTTGACTGCCTGCCGGACACGGCCCGTGCCGATCGGCACGGTCGTGTTGCACAGATGGCCGACAGGGACTCGACCGTGTCCTTCTTGACACGGTCGCGGCGCGTAGGGCCTTCCGATAGTGACCCGTCCGACAGCGACTCGGCACGACTCGACCGTGTCCTGGAACACGGTCGGGCGTGTCGGCAGTCGGTTCCGGCATTTCCGGACGAGTACGGCACGGGCCGTGTCGGACGACACGGTCGGGTCCTGAGACAGAAACTTCCGGCATTTCCGGACGAGTACGGCACGGGCCGTGTCGGACGACACGGCCGAGTTCGGCCGGCAGTGATCGGCCAATAACGAGCGGGTGAGCTAAAACGACCATAACTCTCTCGTCCGGACTCCGATTGACTCACCGTTTGAACCATTGGAAAGCTAACTCGATGCTCTATAATATTGCAAAGATTTAGAATTTTTGGAGTTACCAAAAATTAATGGTGACTTTACAAAGTCGAACTCCCACGTGAAAAAGTCGATTAAGGACACGGAACTCAATAAAACGACACCGAAACGAACTCGGATGACAAAAAGTGCAGAATTAATCATTCTTGAAATGACGAAAGGTCATGAGCGAGTCGTCAAAACGGACTTCCGCCGAAAAAAGAAAATTACCGAAATTCGAAATTGCGGATATTACATATTCACACAAATTATCCATCAGTCCATAATCACACAGATAAATAATATCATGCACGTTATCAATCAAAACTCAATCACAATAAGCCTTCAGGCATAACCAACCAACGCCGCACATATGTTTCTATATTGCCACTCAACCGAGTACATATATATATATATATATGAACTTACTATATTATATCTATAAGTATAGTTCATCCTTCAATACAAGTTGAGTACGTCAACTAGTGCTAGTATCGTCCCCCGGCATTCACCGACATAAGCATATATATCAATATACGTATACACATACACATATTTAACATATAAATATATATATATATATATATATATCCATATAAATTCATACACTTCGACAACAATGATTTCACGTAGCTACAATTCGTATATCAAGGTACTTGCCTTGGTAATCTCTCACGAATACTTCCGAAAATACGGTTGATTGGAGAAATCCGGAACTCCAATGAAAACGGCGATCGGAAAGGCTCAACACCAGATTTTTTGTAGGGAATTCATCCCTAATATCCTATCATCAAATAAACAACAAATCACACGAGGAAAAACATCGCAAAACAACAAAATTTCTCTCTGCGGCATTTTCCGGACACCTTGAAGGCGTCAAACGAAAGTTCATATAAACGACGAATCAGAAATGATAAAACCGTGGAAAGATAATGAAAATGATAGAACACAACTCAATCTTTAATTACCCATCAGAAATATGAGTTAAAACGATCAAATCGGACAAAGTCAACTAAAATCCCCAAAACTAGATTTTAGGAAATCATACCTTGATTCGATGGATCGAAGAAGGTTATAGGTTGATTAATCGATTCTATGAACTCAAAAACGATGTGGATTGGAAGATATACACCATGCCTTCATCTTCTCCATGCCTTGGCTGCGGAAGAGGTGAGTTGGGGGAAGAAAATGGGTGAGAAACACGTCTACCCGGTTATTTATACTGTCCAGCGTCTGCCTGGTCTCGTACGGCCGTATCCGGTACCCTTACGGCTGTAACCAGACTTCGTCGAAAGTCCTGCCCAGCACCCTGCCGACCACGTACGTCCGTAGCCGATCACGCCTTACGGCCGTAACCGGCCTTCGTCCGGATGATGCCCAGCAGCCTTACGGCCGTACCCGATCACGACTTACGGTCGAAACTGACCTTCGTCCGGAAGCTGCCCAGACCCTGCCGAGCATGTACGGCCGTATTCCGGCACCTTACGGCCGTGACTCGGCCAGGCGGGTCTCTGGCCCAAAACGTGCGGCCGTGACTCGGCCGTGGCCAATTCCGACAGTCCGGTCAGGCGTTCGACGACGTCTCGACCACTTTAACGCACCGGTTATGATCCACAACGATAACGAGCAAATTACGAAGCATAAAATACCCCAAGCATGGAACGAACACGACGAAAAGCTCATGGTCAACATCCACGATCCGAAATGAAAATAATGATATACTACAATTCACCACATATGGCCCTAAATACAAAATCGATCGTCGAGAGGTAGAAATAAATAACTGCTTATGCTCGACAGTTGAGAAATTTTTGGTCTACAAAGAAAAATTTAAATTAAACCGGAAATGAAAAATCTCGGGTATTACAAAAAAACCATCATGAAACACTTAACATAAGTAAAAATATAATGTGCACAAAGGCTGGAAAAAATTAGACTTTTGTAATTGCAAATTAAGAACTAGACAGTGTATCTTATACCACTGGAAAGCCATTGAAGTCTAGTTTCATGTACATTTTACGGATCTCAATAATATTAACCGTGGAGAAGGTTATGGGCATTTATATGAAGTATAGCTAAACTGCGAATTTCCGCCGAAATTGGAAAACGTCATATTAATCTAGAACTCGTTTCTAGCAACGAAAACCCTAAATATGCAAAATCTAATCATGAATATCATACTTATAACACATATAGGAGTCGATATACAAGCATGCTTCTCGACACTGCGAACTACATTTCATAATCTTTTTTGAAAAATAACTACTAACACATTTTCATATTTCCAACATCAACAAATATCAAATATCATCAACATCAAGCATCATCAACATCAAACATCATCAACATCAAACATAATCAAATATCTAGTAACACATTAAATCCATACTCATATTGGTCCTAACATGAAAATGACCTAACATGATTTAAAAATCCTCAATACATAGCATGCTCTTAATTATATCAACTTCAATATTTAACACATATTCCATTTCATAAATCTAACATCATGTCTTTGTTTTCAAATAAATTTCTAAAATATTTTACAAAAATCTAATAAAAACTTATCATGTACTCCTCTCATACATCATCACAAACATCAAGTCACTTTGAATATATATCAACGTATCAAGAACTAAGCATGATTTTTCCTTTCTTTCTTATATCAAATATTTTATTAAAATTCCATAAATTCATCATAGCATATCTCATCAAATAGAAACATACTGTGTAAGAAAATCATAAGAAAAACAACACATGCTTGAGTGAACCCTAATATTTTCAGCCCAAATGACAAAAATCGAAGCATGAAAAAAATTTGTTTTAAACACTCCCAAGCACCATAGAATCAACTTAGAAACAACATATAAAAGATTAGAAAATCAAATCTAAGTTCCTTCATCAACTTTTAATTTTTAAAGTAAGCTAGAATCTATTTCTACTTGGATAGAAATGAAGAGGAGAAGCTAACTTACTTGAATATGAACTTTGATTCAAGTTTGGAACACCAATGGAGCTTGGTTGTGGAGCTTCAATGGAAGAACAATGGGGAAAGCTCACTTGAAGGGGGGGAGGTGAAATGAAGAGGGAAAGAAGATGAAGTGAAGAGGAGAAAGGTATTGTCCCCTTTTATACTAGGTCAACCCTAGGCATTTAATAAAGCAATCGAGTAATATTTTGTGTTTCGCTCTTCCATAGATAAAATTACTCGGGTATTGTATGTATGTCGTATGCTTAAATTATCATGTCGAACTTAAAGCTAAAAGTCGGAGAAAAGTTTTGCGATTTACGAAACGCGAATCATCTAAGAAAATGACTCGACATATAATATACCCAAAAACTCAAAAAGTAAATTTTTGAAAATCATACTCGCAATGTAAAAATAGTGTATGTAGAAGGGGACGGAATCACGATTATGTCTATGGAAATTAAAATCAAATTTAGAAGAGAATCCCAACTAGATAACCGAACATTCAATTTCTGAATTAAAAATGTGTAAATATATCTACACTTATCCAATTAGTCAAAATTTTATTATTTAGGAATGCAAAAGCCCTAATATCGCACTTGAGGTTATAATAAATCATTCATATAAAAAAACCGGGGCATTACACTTTACCAACCCCGTAAAACAAACATAGGGGCAGGTGCTTTGAGTCATAGGCCAGCATCTGTTCAAATGTTGGAAATGCTGACGGTGCAACCAGGAGCATGACTTGATGAGAAGTGAGATCGAAGTTTGGCTTCAACGAATTCAAGGACAAATGTGTATCTTGAGATAACTCCATCCATGAACAAGATTGTCCAGAGTAAACAGAACGAGGATTGGATATTGATCCAATTACGAGAAGAATTGCTTAAAGGGAAAGCCCTGGAATTTCTAATCCATGAGGATCGAATCTTACGATTTCGGAATAGGCTATGTATAGCCAATAATGATGACTTAAGGCATATGATTTTTAAAGAGACACATTTCACACCTTACTCTATCCACCCAAGAATGAGTAAAATGTATAAAGATTTAAAACAGAATTTCCGGTGGAATAACTTGAAGAGAGATGTGACCGAATTTGTGGCTAAGTGTTTGACTTGTCAGCAAGTCAAAATCAAGCATCAGAAACCAGATGCATTGTTACAACGGTTGGGATATGGTGATTAAAAATGAGTTACATAGCGGAAAATATACAGGTCTAACCGGATAAAAACCAAACCCCAAAAAACGAATCGATCAAGCATCAAATGAATATATAAAATGGACGAAGATAAAACCAAAGGAGTCATACCCTCGTCGACCTTTGATAATTTCTTATTCAAGAAAAACCCGAGCCAAGTTTTTCCCGGACACTAACACATACACGAATTCAATTCGTTCAAACTTGATGAATAATCAAACACCGAATATGCCGAGTGTCTCTACGTTATCACGCTTCGGATATTGATCGAAAAAAATTATATATCAACTCATTCTCGAAGAACACGGCTACGAATTGATATAGTATTTTTATTCTCTTCTCTTCTTCTGTTTTATTTCTCTCTAAGATGAAATAATATCAAGAAAAAAAAAATTCTCCTTCCTCACAAGAAGCTCATGGCCTAAAATGTAATGGTGTGTGTTTGTATTTTTCAACCATGTTGTGGTGTGTAAGACTTACTCATATATAATACAAATGAGATCAATGATGAGATTCCAAATCTCATCATTTGCCCTCAACCATATATTATAAGTCTAACACCCCCCCCCCCCCACACACACCACATGACATCTTCCAAGAAAGATAGGGGGTGGCCTACTTGAGGTTGGTTAGAAAATGAGTTGAGCCACTCGGTTCGTGTATCGGATGTTCGCGCGTCTAGTCCATTAAGTACACCTTATTTTATCTCAATGTATATATATTTAATTAATTAATCAAATTAATTATTTTTTATCAAATACAAAATTATAATAACATATTTCCAAGAAATAATTATTTATGAATTAAATTAATCACCCGGTAATTAATTTCAATTCACAAGACCGCTGTGATTTATTAAATATATCAAACTAGATATCTAATATCCAATATTAATGAAGAGATAATAAATATATATTTTATCCATCCAAGATCTTTGTGCGTGAGTCCATAGGTCCGTCTTAGTCGACAATAGGAGGCACCAATGAGTACGGATAACACTTAGACAGTCTAGTGCTCCGTACCATAACCCAACTAATAACGAATGATCAGATCATTACAAAACCATTATGTCGTGAATACTATATTAGTATAAACCCTTCATTAATATGTACTGATTAAGTATTAGGGTCACGGTAAAGTCAAACCCTATTGTAACTTGACTCATGCATTTGTTAATGCAAACCGAGATCACTGAGCACTCGTGTATCAAATACAACTAACTCTGACTGCTTTGGCTAAAGACTTATGATCTCATTTGCCATTAACCGCATAGGGCATTTACGTGCTCACCAACAGGAGAAAGAATCATATATTGGTATTCAGTAGAGACTGGTACTTATCTACTAAGTTACATTTCGAGGTTGACCCCACCAACCGTCGATTGGATCGAACTACTCTAATGACTAACACATCTCCTACTAAAACCTCAAGTTAATGGTCCACATATAACTATCACAACCTTTCGATTAAGTCATTGACAATCCCTGAGTGATATCCATGTGACTGAATCGAAGTGAATCGTGTTCGAGTATACTAATCCCATTAGCATACCTATAACGTGTGGTCACATTAATCCTTAGTGAAGATAGGCACTCTACATGTTAGAGTACACATTATACAAGCCTTGCCTAAATTTACTGTCTAGTTAAGTTTTATCGACTTGCGAACCAATTAAGCATTCGAGCCCTAAACACTTATAGTGCTATTTCCTTATCTCCATAAGGAGTGGAATATTTGCTCTCGAGTGCAAGGACTATTATTCTATATACCAAATCATGATGCCAGTGACATACAATAATATAGTAATAATAAATGCCTTATTTAATAAATGTTCACAATTACAATACAATGCTCTCACTCTCTCATCCTCTGAGTGGCATTCGATAGTATATTCCTAACAAGCTCCCACTTGCACTCAATGCCACAAACTATTGTATCTAATACTCATACTCTCCAGATGTCGCTCTAAGACCATCTGAGATAGTGTCTTGGTCATTAGATCAGCAACGTTATTTGCTGTGTCTACTCTCTACAGTATAACATGCCATTTCTGAACCATTTCTCTAACAATATGATATTTTCTCTCATATGTTTGCTGTTGTGGTGAGCCCTAGGCTCCTTAGCTTGTGCAACAGCTCTTTCGTTGTCGCAAAACAGCGTCATAGGATTTTTTGCGTTAAGAACCACTTGAAGTTCCGCGGTGAACTTCTTACTAAAAAGCTTCTTTAGCAGCATCCGTGGCTACCTGATATTCGGCTTGACATGTAGAGATTGCACTCGTGCTTTGCTTGGCACTTCTCCAAGATACTGCTCCACCATTCAGAGTAAAGATATACCCTGACGTGGACATCTTCACATCCATGTCTCCCGAAAAATCTGAATCTATATAACGCTCCGCTTTTAGTTCCCCACCACCATACGTAAGAACCAAGTATTTAGTCGTTTTCACGTACTTAAGAATGTTCTTTACATCAGTCTAATGTTCTTGCCCTAGATTTGATAAAAACCGACTTACTACACTCACAGCATAGGCTATGTCCGGTCAAGTGCAAATCATAGCGTACATGAGGCTACCCACTGCCGAAGTATAGGGCACCTTACTTATTTCCTTTCTGTCTTCCTCACTTTGAGGACACATTGCTAAGGAAAGTTTTATGCCATGTCGCATAGGTAGGAACTCTCTTTTATAATCTTCCATCCTAAACTGCTTCAGGATCTTTTCTATATAGAGGGCTTGAGAAAGACCTAACATTCTTTTCGCTCTATCCCAGTAGAGTTGAATACCCATAATATAGGTAGCTTCTCGAAAGTCTTTCATTGAGAACTCTTTAGAAAGCCAAGCTTTCACAGAATTGCGCATTCCTACGTTGTTTCCTATAAGTATAATATCATCCACATATAGTATTAAGAATACAATTTTGCTTCCACTAACCTTCTTGTAAATACAGGTCTCCTCTTTGTTTTTGACAAAATCAAACTCTTTGACTGTCTCGTTAAAATGAAGATTCCAACTTCATGAAGCTTGCTTCAGTCCATAAATGGCACGCTAAATTTGCATAATTTATAAACATTAATTTCAGATATGAATCCCTTAGGTTGTTCCATGTAAATGTCCTCCTTGAGGAATCCATTTAGGAATGGCATTTTCACATCCATTTACCATATTTCATAATCTAAGTGGGCTGTTATGGCAAGCATCATGCGAATAGACTTAGTAATGGCTACAGGCGAGAAGGTCTCGAAGTAATCGATTCCCTCTCTTTGGGAATAACCCTTTGCCACAAGCCTGGCCTTATAGGTACCAACCTTGCCATCTCCATCTATCTCAGCTTCCATAGCTTCTTACCACTTTGCGGAGTCAATATCTACCATCGCTTGGTCGTATGTAGAAGGATTATTCTCTTGAAACTTTTTGTCATCTCATGGACACCCAGTTTCTCTTAATGCAGATAGCCATACCTCTCAAGTAATTGAGAAATTCTATTAGTCTTGCGAGGTTGTGTTTGTATTTCAGAAGGTTCGGTTCTAATATCTTGCACAGGTGTCTCATTTGGTGTTTCTTTTATTTCTTCCAAGGAAATATTTCTACCTGTGCCTCCTTCCCGAATGAACTCATCTTCCAGAAAGTGTGCTTGTAAAGAAACAATGATCCTATGATCTTCGTGTATGTAGAATAGATATCCCATGGAATCCCCTGGATATCCTATGTAATGACCTTTCACGGACCTAGCTTCCAGATTCTCTACTTTAGTCTTCTTGACATAAGCGGGGCATCGCCAAATCCTAATGTATTTAAGACTTGGTTTCCTACCTCTCCACATCTCATGTGGAGTCTTATGAATGTATTTGGAAGGACATCTGTTCAAGATATGTGCAGCAGTAAGGAGCGCATGACCCCACAGATAAATCGGTAGATCTGTATAGTTAAGCATGGAGCGAACCATGTCCAACAAGGTTCGGTTCCTTCATTCTGATACCCCATTTAATTGTGGAGTAGTTAGAGGAATGAATTGTGACACTATTCCTAGTTCTTTTACGAACTCATCAAACTCGGTACTCATGTACTCACCACCTTGGTCTAACCAAAGAGTCTTAACACGGTAACCTGTTTGGTTTTCAATTAGGGCTTTAAATTCCTTGAATTTATCAAGAGCTTCATATTTATGTTTCATTAAGTACACGAACCCATGTCTACTATGGTCATCGGTGAATGTAATGAAATACTTAAAACCATCTCGTGCCACTTCAAAAGGGCCACAGACATCGGTATGATGTAGTATATCGGTATTTGCGCCGTTTGTGCGGAAGCGTAAATTAAATGTGGAAATTAAATGACACGAGGATTTATAGAGGTTCGGCCAAACGTGCCTACGTCCTCTCTCGATGTATCTCCCCCTTTTTGATGATTACAAAACAACTCTTTGAATTGGATAAAACCTGTAATATATATATATATATATATATATATATGTACGTTTCAAAGTTTTCGACTTTGATCGTTTGGTTAGTTTCACCCATCCTTTTTCTTTTACTGTCATTTTCGACTTCTTCGTTTTTCATTTTTCAACTCCTTCATTTCTACCCCTTTTTGTATGCTTTCTTCTCCTTTTCGACTTCTTTGATTTTTATTATTTTTATTTTTCTAACTTCTTCTCCCCCTTTTTTGTATTCAGCAAAAAGTGTAAAAAAATATAAAGGATACCAATATGAATATATAAAGAATATGCATGAATAAAAAATATGTAATAATATGGTATAAAATTCCCTTTGAAAATAAAATCTCCCCTTTAAAGGTATTACTCCCCCTAAGTATAATACCAATTGTTAAAACTTAGTTTTTGGGGATCCAACCAAAAGTCGGTTTTTCTTTTGAGGTGTAGATGATATTTGAAACAATTGTTCCTTTAGGAACCCAAATTTTCTTAACTTTAATCGTCCGTCTTGGGCTCTTACAGTTTGAAATATGGTGCCCAATTTTCAAACATTTTTCACACCGGGGTATTTTGAAATTTACGGATTCGTTTTTAGAACGCGGTTTGAATCCTAATCCCTCTTTATTTAATGTGTATTTTTGAACCGAGAGCATATTTTCAAATTTCTCGTTTCCGAGAGAAAATTTCTTCGTTAAATTTTTGAGCTCGGTTTGAATTTTAACAAGATCATTCTTTAAAATATTCTCGTTTTCAACGCATTTAGAATGATCGATTTCGACAAATTTTCCCTTTTCAAGAATTTTGGAATTTTCAATTTCCAAAGATTTATATTTAGTTTGAAGGGATTTAATTTCTTTTAAAGCATTTTGATAATCGATATGTAATAACTCGAATGCTTCAAAAAGTTCGTCGTAAGAGTTACTTACTTGGCTTTCGACGTCGCTGTCGTCGAATGAACTCCGGGACATAAGCGCGAGATTATTTTGATCGATGAAACCATCATCAGGATCTTCATCACTCCATGTTGCAACTAAGACCTCATTGGGTTTAACCCGATAATTCTTAGCAAAGTGGCCTGGTTTACCACATAATCGACAAATGTTGTTGAATTTCTTAGATTCGCGCTTTTGGATGTCCTGCTTCCTCCGGTTTAATAAATGTTGAAACTTATTAATATTCTTGGCATAGTATGCCGATTCTTCATCGCTTTCGTCCACCGGGATTTCTTCTTTCTTTCTTGACATCTTAGCCTTCATGGCTGTCGACCTTTCCTTCGGTTTCGGTTTGGCATTCCGAGATTTTAGAACAATCTCGTAGTTGATAAGAGAACCAACGAGAGCACTAAAATCGAGAGTATTTAAATCTTTTGATTCCATTATTGCTGTAACCGTACCGTCCCATTCTCGAGGTAGTGATCGGAGAATTTTCTTTACTTTCTCACTACTCAAGTGGTTTCCCAAAACATGCTAATCCATTTGTGATGACCAAAAATCGGTCGAGCATTATAGTGATGGATTCTTCGTCCTTCATTTGGAATAATTCGTACTCGTGAAGGAGCATGTTAATTTTCGTCTCCTTGACTTGAGACGTACCTTCCTGTGTTACCTCAAGCATTTTCCAAATTTCTTTGGCACTATCACACGATGATTATCCGGTTGTGTTCTTACGGATTTAAGGCACAATAAAGAAGTTGAGTTGCCTTACAATTGTAGTGGTCATCTTTCCAATCGGAATCGTCATATTCTTCGAAAGTTTTAAGCGTACCGTTGGAATTTGTCGGAATTTTCGGACCAAGACAAATCACCTTCCAAAGCTCGATGTCATATGATCGGATGAATATAGACATCTTCTTCTTCCACGTCATGAAGTTTGTGCCATCAAAAAATGTTGGTCGGTTGAGAGAAAGGCCTTCGACGGGAGCAAGTTGAAACGCCATCGGATCTTTTCTCCTCGGATGTAAAGCCGCTTATAGGAGTACCGCTCCGATACCAACTGATGTAGTATATCGGTATTTGCACCATTTGTGCGGAAGCGTAAATTAAATGCGGAAATTAAATGACACGCGGATTTATAGAGGTTCGGCCAAACGTGCCTACGTCCTCTCTCGATGTATCTTTTTCACTAGGCTAAAGATCAAAACATTTGCACCTCTCTTCTATCGGTCGAGGGATTACCGTTATAAGATTGTCTTCTATCGGTCCGAGTAAAACTGTTTTTCCTTTTCTATTGGATAAGGAATCAATCACTCTAGATTTCTATTGGTACTAGATAAACCTCAGTAAGATAGCGATTGTGATTCTAACAATGTCGGATCCTTGATCCTAATAACATCGAATCTAATCGTATCTTTTCTTTTTCTCACTCGTGTATGATTTTGTGTATAACACTCAATCAATCTAATTTATGCTCAAGAACAACAACTATAATGTTTACAATGATATCTCAAGCGTATATGAATTGCTCAATATTGTTGTGTGGAATGATACCAACTCATTTGGTATTTATAGCCTTCTTCCACAAACTAGTCGTTATTGCCAGTTGTTTATTAGTGTGCGCTAGGCTGACTTCCTTAGCATGCGCTATCACATGTTTTTGCCTTACCGTACGTTATGTACTGTTACATACGTTAGCGTCTTTCTGGTTTCAGTCAAGTGTCTTCTGTCCTTCACAGTTAGCGTGCGCTAACACTTATTTGTAGCGTGCGCTAATCATGCATCATTGCATGCGTCATATATCCGTTTATAGTTTTTGACTTGTAGCAGATTCTTCCCAACGGATTGATTAACTTGATTCAAACTGATATTTAGCTTGCGCTGTTGTTACCCAAAATATTATCCGGAGATGATATTGCTGGAATGGTCGAGTAACAAACAAATGCGAGAACACTTCCGTGGGAAAGTAAATAACACAAGATTTGTCGGGGTTGTTAGTCCCGGGCATGAATGCTCTCGCGAGATGTTATTAATACAAATACTTTGGAGTACAAATGTTAATGTTAGATTGCAATTACAATGGGTGTAAAGACTCTAGTTATCTTAGCTATAGAGCGTGAAGATTGCCGGAAGAACCAGATATGATGCTCTGTGAGTTCTTGCTTTTTATGTTCTGTATACGTGAATGAGTTTCACTGTGTTGTCTCTGTCCTATTTTTCACTCTCTATCAGTATGTGTGACTGAATTTCCGTCAAGTAATTCCACTGTTCTTTGGCCACTGTTGGAGGCTTTCTATTTATAGGAGAAGAGGTTGCTAGGTCCTCCCCGGCGATCGCGGGCGACCGCCGTTTTCTATATTAGAATAAGGTGGGCGATCATCCCATCACGTGGGACTGTTTCCTTAAAGTCCGAGGCTGTTGCTGGCAGCCAGATGTGCGAGCCAATGAGAAGTCCGCACGCGTCCTGAGTCGCTGTCTGGGGAGGACCCACTTTGTACCTTTCGGCGGGCTTGTCGGTAGGTGTGAAGGTGGTGACAGGATGGGGTCAAAAGGCCTTATCTTGTGGCGCCTTTTGCGGATCTGCACGTGGGTCTTCGTCCGAGATAAGGTCTTCGAAGACTCTGATGGGTGTCGGATTCATACGTGGTACGGGACGGTCGTCTACAGTTGGACATTATAGGCGATCGCCAGATGCCAATGGACGATCGCCTTGGACGTCGACCGCTAGACGCTTGCCCAGCATCTGTCTTCTTTGGCTGGCTCCTGACCATTATGCCGATCGCCATCGAGGCGTATTAATCGCCGCACAACAATTGCCCCCCCAGCTCGCTCCGATGTTGAAAACGTGGGGTGAGGTGGCACTGTTGGCGATTGCCTGTTTTAGACGATTGACTCATCTGTTTATGACAAGGACGATCATCGGCTGGACGATCTGATTTCGAATCCGGACGATCTCCTTTGGCGCTGGAAATAGCGGGAAATGGAGGCGGGCTCTCGAAACGTTGCAGGGACATGCGTCGCGCTCCCGTTGGGGGAGTTCGACGGTTTTGTCAGACTTTTCGCCTGGTGTGCCCTCGAAACGACGCGTACGCGGGTTTCTAGGGCTGGATTTAATGTGTCCCCCTGCCGACGGTTGCACTTCGGCCCCCGGGATTCCGCCTATTTGCATAGAGGTCCCTGCTCTCGCCCTTAAAAGGGCTAGGGCCACTTTAGTTCAACTCTTTATGCGCCCTTGCCTTTAGACGAAGACTCTGCCGAATTTCTTTGAAGCTTCTTGTGCTGACCGACTTCCTTTCTAGGTAAGAACAAAAATTCTCTTACCCCTTTTCTCTTCGGAACATGTCTGGAGGAGGATCCAAAGCATATGAGGCTCGTAGCTCTTCTGCCGCCGCGACTTCGCCGGCCCGGGAAGAAACCTCCGCGGTTCTTTACATGGTGACGGCCGTCGAGGCCATCCGTGCGTGAATCGCACCCGCGGAGGTTGAAGAGCTCTTCAACGAGGCCGACGTGGCGAGATCGGCGGCGGCGGCGGGGCAGAGGGGCTCGCCGGTGGATGAGGATGAAGCGGTGAGGCTGTACTGGGAGCTGAACAGCATGTTTGGCCCGGCCTTTTTGGAGTTTGCTGGTCTTATGGAGGGGATCGCTGGACCACGTCCTCAGTTTGACTTCGGAGCATACTCGGTCGCCCACCCCTATGAGCCCGTGAAGCGGACGTCATTCCGGGCTGCAGACCGCTCCCCGTGGACCCTCGGTCAGATCCGGAGTTCGGCGACCAGGAAAGACTTGAGTCGCTGGAGGGCGAAATTCCATATTCCTTCTGACGTCTCGTTGTACGTGCCCTTGGAGAACGAACACGCCGACCAGCCTCCCGAGGGTTTGGTCGCTGTTAATGAAATGATCCTGGAGGCCGGTCTGCGGTTCCCATTGCCGTTCTCCATGTCATATTTACTGTCCGCCTGGAATGTGGCGCCGCTCCAGTTGACGCCGAACGCCTGGCTGCAGATTATTAGCACCTTGACACTTTTTGGCGGTCATCGGTTGTTCCGTCTACCTTCTGTGCTGGAAATGAATTATCTCTTCAAGTTGACTGCGCATAAGGGATCGATCAGCGGCTACCACATTCATGGTCGCATGGGTAGGGTGGTCCTTGGGGTGCCGAACAAAGTTCGGGGTGACCTGGCGAAATGGTTCTGGGTCGGCGGAGCGTGGAGGTCGGCGTCGAGCGATAAGCCAGAGGAAGAGTTGGAAATCCCCACCAGTTTTCGGGAGACGAATCCGAGTAAGGTTTTTAACTCTCCCTTTAATCGGATACACCTTGGACTGATCTAATTTGGTTTCCTTTTTGCAGGCTTACTTGTTCCAGCGATCGGCGATCTCCCTTTTGATTTCTTGATCATATGGGAGCAAATTCGCGGTCTGCCGGACTCCTACCTCGATGTTCGCACAGTCAACAACGAACCTCATTAGTTGGGATCTCGATTGTTTCACTTCCCTCGCCACCTGAAGGTTCCAGGTATAAATTTCTATTTCCTCTTTCCTTCTTGACGATCGTCTGATCCAAAGAGATGTCTAACTTGGCTGAATTTCTTCTTTGACAGAGATACATTTTCGCCGCTACTCCGAGACCCCAAGAGAGATCTTAATGTCGAACCCCGGTCTTTTGGGTCGTCTCCACCAGGGAAAGAGGGCGGGTCGTGCCCCTGCAACGACGTCCTGTCCTGTCCCCGAGGAGAGACCTACTATTTTGCCGGTCGTCGAGCCGGAAGCTCGGGAGGAGGAGGAGCTCCAGCGCAACCATAAGAGGCGGAGGCCAGAGGATCCCCTGCCGACTGCTGCTGCGGAGGCATCCATTGTGGTGCCGCCGGTTGCCGCGCCACCTATCTCTGCTGTTCCAATGGCGGAGGGGTCTAGGCCCTCAGCGGCCTTCCTGAAGCTGCGGCGATCACTGAAGCCGAAACTCCGAGGGGCAAGCCCTATTTCGGCCGCGACCCCGAGTTGGTCGCAAGGTAAGACTGGTTTGATCTTTCTGAGTTAGGCTACTTGTGTGGGATGTATACTAACTCTTTCGTTTTTTTGTTTGTGTTGCAGGGTCCGCCTTGCCGATCCGAACGTCTCGCCGATGGTGCTGAATTTCCTGGCGAGCAAGCCCCCGCGCGAGCCTATCAACGTCCCTTCCTACGTCGCCCAGGCCATCTCCTCTCTTCCTAAGGCTTGGACGACCGACCTGGACGCGATTGCGCGTCGGCGGTCTAGTGATGCCATGCAGGCGACACTCGCCCTGACTCTCCAGGCGGCGACGATGGCCACCCAAGCTGTCAAAGATTATGAGGGGCGACCCTCTACTGCTCGCCTCCACCAAGATCTTGAGGCTGCTCGGAATCAGAATGCCGAGTTCGCTAATAGGATAGTGGCCATGGAGAAGGAGTATACGGAGACGTCCAAGTGAGCCAAACAAGACCTTGACCGGATGAAGCAGGAGGTTGACCGGTCTCGAGGGGTGGCAGATTGGTTCCGTGACGACATGACGGATGCTCGCCGGTTGCACGCGGTCTCGCAGGAGGAGGTGACTGGGCTGAAGGCGACAGTGGACCGGCTCAACGGAGAGCTGGAGAAAACAAAGGGGGAACTAGCTGCCAAGGTAGCCGAGCTTGCGGATGCGGACAAGATGGCCGCGGGGCTGAAGGAGCAGTTAAAGGCGATCGAGACTGATCCCTACCTTAATGTGGAGTACGTCGGTGAGTTCGCATACTATATGGCTTACGCCGATGCTATCCGTGCTGCCAAGAAGGTAGGGCTCGAGGTCGGCCCTATGATGGAAACCTTCAAAGCCTATGTACTCGAGCATCTTCTATAGCCAGACTTCTCCCTGCCGATCCTAGACCTCACCGACTTAGGGATCGATCTGAGCTGGTATCCGTTTCAGGATAAACTTGTTTATCCTGAAGCCGGTGAGGAAGCGCGCGCCGATCCGCCTGCTGGAGGCGAAGGCCAATCGGGGGTGGCCTGAGTGATGCTGGAGTTGTTTTGTTTTCCTTTGCTCGTAATTTCCAGTTTTTCCTTGTATTGCCTTCGGGCTTGTATGTACGATCATTTTGAATGGAATGAAATACTTCTTTTTGCCACTGATTCTTTACATGTACGATCGCCTCTTCTGAATGTTTGCATATGAATTTATACAAGTGTTCACATAATTGCACCTGATGCCTTGTTTGTATGATTGACAGTCTGAATGTTCCGAATGTATTGTTACACTTGAAAATTCTTACTTGTGAATTTCTTGAACAAAACCGATCGTCATGTGTGTGTTTGAACAAAGCCAATCGTATATGGTTCCTTCCTCCCGATCGCATGTAGGAATAGTTCCACTTTGCCCCTTGTTTTTGTTTACTTAGTGTAGGTAAGGGAACGAAAATAGTATGTTTGGTGAGCTATCTTTAGTTTTACCGATTCTTCGAGGGAGGACGACTGTTTCGACTTTGAGGAACCGTGCACGGTCGCGGAGTTCGATGGACCGACCTCCATAACCGCGTCTTTGTCTGAGAGGGACATTCCATCTGTAGGTCTGTCTCGCGACTCACTTTATTGTTAGGGTCCTCTGTTAGACTGCGCCCGCCTTGTATTTAAACGAAAGGCGAGCGGTCTTGGTCTGGAGGAGTCCTTGCACGGGGCGTCGTCGGTTTATTCGACTCCACGTCTGTGGCTTGTTAGCACTTTTCTACCTCGGATCGCCATGTTAGATGGCGACCCTCGACGGTATACGTTGTGACGGGATAGGGACGCATCGCCTTGTCCGGGTCCATCATGTTAGATGATGTACCTTTGAGGGTGAGCGAGCGTGTCCACAGATTTTTTTGGAGGGTCCTTCGGCTACACTCGCCTCGTATTTAAATGAAGGGCGAGCGATCGCAACCCAAAGGAACCTGGCATGGACGAAGCTGTCGGTTCCATCGATCTCCAGGACCATGGCTGTACTTTTCTACCTCGGATAGCCATGTTAGATGGCGACCCTCGATGGTATATGTTGTGCTTGGAGGGGCGATCGCTTGCATAGGTCTGTCAGGTTAGATGACGACCTCTTGTAGGGCGAGCGAGTCGTCCTCTTCTTATTTTTTTGTTTTCATCGAGGCGAATCATATATATGGGATCGAAGAATCTCATTAAAATCTGCGTACATTGGGTAACTGAATACAAAGTTTTTTCTGGTAGTATTTCTTCAAATGCACGGCGTTCTAGGGATATTGGTCCGGAGTGCCGTCTGGGTGTTCGAGTTCGTAGGCTCCCCTAGTTATCCACTTAGATATCCTTAAGGGGCCTTCCCAATTCGGGCCAAAGACTCCTGTGTGAGTCTGGACCTTTTTTAGGACTAGGTCGCCCACTTGGAACCGTCTTTCCTTGACCTTCGAGTTGAAGAATTTATCGGATCTCCTTTTGTGGATTGTGTTCTTCATTTCCGAGGTCAGTCGCCATTCTTCGAGCATGTCCAAGTCGATCCGTCGGGCCACATCGTTGTCCGTCGTCATTTCCTGTTCAGTTCGGTGGCTGAGGACGGTGATCTCCGAAGGGATCACTGCTTCTGTTCCGAAGGCAAGGGCGAACGGGGTTTCGCCAGTTGAGTTTAGGGTCGTCGTTTGGTAGGACCACAAAACATCCGGGAGCTCGCTCGCCCATCGTCCTTGTTTGGATTCGAGTCGTGCTTTGATCGTGTGTTTGAGGATCTTGTTTACAGCCTCTACCTGCCCGTTCGTCTGAGGGTGGTAGGGGGCCGAGAACAACTTTTTGATTCCCCACTTCTCGCAAAATTGCATGACTTCTAAGCCGTCGAACTGCTTTCCGTTGTTGGAGATGATAGCGTGGGGTAGACCGAACCGGCATATGATGTTCTTCCAAATGAACTTGATTACTTGTTCTTGGCCGATCTTATTGAGTGGATCGGCCTCAGCCCATTTCGTGAAATAATCGACCCCCACGATGGCAAATTTACATCCCCCTGGCGCCGTCGGCAAGGGACCGATGAGGTCGATGCCCCATTGGGCGAACGGCCATGGGCTGTACATTGAAGTGAGCTGCTCGGGGGAGAGCTTGATGTTCGGGCCCATCACTTGACACCTGTGACACGATCTGGCGTAGGCGATTGCATCTTTTTGTAGTGTAGGCCAGAAAAAATCTTGCCTGGTCGTTTTGTGGATGAGAGCTCGCCCTCTAGCATGGTTTCCACAGATCCCGTCATGGATCTCAGCTAAAACGAGTTGGCCTTCCTCCGGCGTAATGCACTTGAGGAGAGGAAGGCTGAAAGCTCGCTTGTAAAGCCGGTCATCCAATAGGGTGTATCTAGTCGCACGGAGATGAAGTTGGCGAGTTTTGATACGGTCAGCGGGGACCGTTCTGTCCTTCAAGTATTTAATGAATGGAGTCATCCAGTTCTCTTCGGCGATGGCTACTGTGGTAACCAGGCTTCTGTCGATCGCCGGCTTTGTTGATTTCGTGATTTGGATGTTAGAGAAATCGGCCGCCCCATCTGACGACGCTAGTTTGGATAGGGCATCGGCCTGGGAGTTGTGCTCTCACGGGACTTGTTCGATCAGCACTTCTTCAAACTTCGTGCACATTTCGGCGACCACTTCTTGGTATTTGATCATTTGTTCGCCGCACGCCTCATATTCTCCCTTGACTTGGTTGACGACCAAGAGGGAGTCCATGAAAATGTGGAGGCGACGAACGTCCAAGGCGAGTGCTAGGTCGAGCCCGCCTACCAAGGCTTCGTACTCGGCTTTATTGTTGGTCGCACGGAACCTGAAACGCACAACATTTGTGAAACTTTGGCCGTCGGGGCTGATGAGGACAATCCCTGCCCCTGCTCGCGAGTTGGTTGCCGAGCCATCCACGTACAGCTTCCAAGCAGGGCGGCCGACCTGGGTCGGACTGGGAGGGAACGTTAATTCCACCACGAAGTCCGCCTGAGCTTGGCCTTTGATCGCTCTGCGAGGAGCGTACGTGATACCGTATTGGGCGATCTCCAGTGACCACTTGAGGAGTCGCCCGTTGGTGTCTGGCCGGTGCAGAACTTGCCTTAAAGGGAGAGTCGTCAGAACCTCCACTTGATGTTCGAAGAAGTATGCCCTTAGCTTGCGAACACTCATGACTAGAGCGTAGGCGATCTTCTCCAGAGGCGTGTATCGCATTTCCGCGTCATGGAGCGCTTGGATAACGAAGTAGATCGGTAAGTGTGCTTGCCCCTCTGCTCGCACTAAAACAGCACTCAGCGCGACCTCCGAGGCCGCCAGGTAAAGGAATAGCTTCTCGCCGTGGATCGGCTTTTCCAAGATTTGGGGGTTATACAGATACTCCTTGATTTTGGCGAATGCTATTTGACTCTCCTTTGTCCATGCGAACTTCTTGTTCTTTATGGTCGCGAAGAATGGCATGCTTTTATCTCCGAGCCGGGAAATAAAATGGTTAAGGGCAGCCAGACAACCCGTGAGGCGTTGCACTTGCTTGATATTCCGTGGCTCCTGCATGTCGAGGATCGCCTGGATCTTGGTGGGGTTTGCCTCGATCCCTCTTTAGCTCACGATGTGCCCCAGGAACTTCCCGGAGCTTACCCCGAAGTTGCATTTCTTGGGGTTTAGCTTCATATTGAACTTCTTGAGGATGGCGAGCGTCTCGGCGAGGTCATTGAGGTGATCTTCCTTTTTGAGGCTTTTGACCACGATGTCGTCAATGTAGACCTCCATGGTCTTGCCGATCTGACTGGCGAACATCCCGTTGACTAGTTGCTGGTAGGTCGCCCCTGTATTCTTCAGACCGAACGGCATTCGGACCCAAAAGTATACGTCTTTTTCCGTGTGGAATGATGTGTGTTTAATGTCTTTCTCCGCCTTGGGGATCTGATGGTACCCGGCGAAGGCATCCATGAACGACATCATTTCGCAGCCTGCTGTGCTATAGACCAAGTGGTCAATATGAGGCATCGGAAAGTGGTCTTTTGGACATGCCGCGTTGAGGTCGGTGAAGTCGATGCATAACCTCCAGGAGTTGCTTGGATTTTTTACGAGCACCGCGTTGCCTACCCACTGTGGCTCGTCTGTAGCTACTCCGATTAGTTTGTTATCGAGTAGCTTTTTGACTTCTATGTCGAGCGCTGGGTACTTCTCCGGACCGAATTTCCTACGTTTCTGGTGAACAGGCTTCCTTGCCGGGTCGATCTTTAGATAGTGGCAAGCATGTTCATGATTTATGCCGACCATATCTTGATGCAACCAGGCAAAGACTCCGATGTTCTTACGTAGTAAACTGATCAGATCAATCTTTAACTCGAGGTCGACGCTTGTGCCGATCTGTACTTCCCATTCCGGGCGAGCCGGATCTATCGTTATACTTTCCAACTCCTCAATGGGGACAGTCGCTTCTCGTTTGGAATGATTTACGGACTCGATCCTTGGATCGATGTCGAGACTTGGCTCGAAACCGATCCTTGGCTCGATGTCGTCCGTTAATCGATGTGAGATGACGTCCTCTGAGTCAGGTTGGTACGAGGTGCTTGGCTCGTCGATCTCCCTCGGTTGATTGTCGATCGGCTCAATGTCATAAATAGTATGGGAAGTGTTGAAAGAAGTTACGACACAGGAGTAATTCAAACATTTCTTAGCCATTAGTTGGTCTGCTTTTACAGTACCGACCGTCCCATCGGCAGTGGGGAATTTGATACAGTAAAAGAAAGAAGAGGCGACCGCCTCGAAGGTTTCTAGAAATGGGCGACCTAGGAACCCATTATAGATGCTGGGCCTATCTATGATTACAAAATTTAGGTTCCTAGTAATCTTAACCTTGGGATCGTAATAGCATATTAGCTCGACAGAGAGCTTGATCCTTCCGTAGGCTTGGACTGTGCTGTCGCCGAACCCTTGAAGCACGGTGTCAAATAGCTTGATGAACTTGGTTAGGTTGCTGAGCTAGTAAAGAGCGGATTTGAATATGATATTGCAAAAGCTCCCATTGTCAACCAGCACGCTGTTGTGTCAAGAATTAACACTTTCCGACCGGCGATCGCCTCGGAGGTCGGGCGACCGAGTCACTGCCGAGCGACCGAGCCACTGCCGAGCAGCCTAGGCAGAACTGCCGACCTCGACCAGGCGACCTAAGCCTCAGCCCAGCGGACGAGCTAAATCGGCCAACCGAAGGTCCCAGGACAAGTCCCGGTGCCGAGCGATCGACCTCAGATACGATCGCCTCTCGGCACTCGGCGACCGACTCCTGGCGACCGTCTAGCGAACGATTCTCCCTCGGCACATGCCGACCGACCCTTGGAGACCGACCGTCTCTCGGCACTTGCCGACCGACCCTTGGTGACCGACCAAATGCCGACTCTCAGCAACTGGCCGATGGCGATCTCTGATGACCAGCTAGAGACGACCGCCTCATGTTGATCAGCACCGATGGCCATCCAGTTGGCAAAGGCCGAACCTTAAGACTGGCACCACGTGCATAGGCCGAGACAAGATCCGCGAATCTCGGGCCATTGACCACAGCCTGGCAGAATCTCTCCACCAGCCGACAAGCCGCCGAAAGCTGTCAGTAGGGCCGCATGTGACCATTGATTCCGCCGAAAGCTGTCAGTAGGGCCGCATGTTGACTGACTCCGGACACGTGATGGCTCCTTATTGGACCGCCCAGCTAGCGCCAGCCTCTTCCTTGGACTTTTGTCCGACAGCCCGGGTGATCGCCCCATTATAATATTGGCCGGCGGACGATCGCCCCATTATTATGGCCGGAAGGCGATCGCCCGCTAGAGGACAGGACCCGGTTGCCCCTATATATACAAGGCTCCCAGCACTTGTCCAAGGACCGAAATTCTTCTGCACTCTCGGGCATTCTCGCATTTCAGCATACATCACAAGCAAAACACATTGCACTTGTCTATCTCCAACTCTTGGCAACAGCTATCATTCGGTCTTACTTCTCCCGGCCTATCTCATCCACCAGATTATCGGCGGGGACGAAGAACACCGAGCTTCGCTCAAGAGCCGGATTAACAGAGTCTTTTTACACTCATTGTATTTAGATTTCTCTCATTAATACTTGTATCCACGAATATTTGTATTAATAACATCTCGCGAGAGCATTCAAGCCCGGGCCTAACAAACCCGGCAAATCTTGTATTATTTATCTTCTCTCGGAAGTGCTCCCGCAAATTGTTGTTTGTTGTCCGTCTTCCAGCAGTATTAATCTTCGGATAAATATTTTGGGCAACAACAATTGGCGCTAGAGGAAGGGGCTCGAACCTTCGAATTTTTATACCTACCGTCCCGAAGAACACTCACTGTTCTCGGGGCAGATACTTGAAGTGACACTCACTGCACTTCAAAGAAATCCTTCAGAAATCATGTCTTCCGCCTCCGCGTCGAAGAAAGCCGCTGACCAACCGGCCAGACCCCCTGTTCCGTCCCAGTCCGAGCCGCAGCCGATGGTGGAAGGCAGCCGCCGCGGTCATAGACGCTCGATCCCGTCCCGGGACGGCGGCCCGAGCCTCTCGCTCGATCAGTTCCGGAACAATGAACAGATCCAAGAGGCCATAGCCGCCCTTCAGGAGCGACGGAGTGCTCTCGACGCACCTCCTGCTATCACCCCCTCGGCCGCCCGCCGGAAGTCCAAGCGGCAGCACAAGGCATTACTGGCCGAGCGACGCTGAGAGGCTCTCGCCCGCAAGAAGAGGCGCTCGCTGGCCAGGCACATCTCTTCGATCGCTGGCGGTGACCCGACTCGCGACGGGGCCGGCCCCAGCTACGAGACGACGGAGTTTGAGTCCGTCACCAGGAGCTCGGCCTACCCGGCTCCCAGAAGGCAACCCAGCCGTCTGGCTCCCGCTCGCCATATTCCCGAGGTCGGCAGCAGCGGAGTCCGGAGATCGGTACACGATCGCCTCGGCCCCCGCTCCCAAAGCCGATCAGCAAGCAGCCGAGCCACGGCGATTGCCGCATTGCAACGTCAGCTCGACGACGTGAAGGCGCTCCTGCAATCCGGGGCAGGCGCCATGAAGACGATCGCCGAGCCGAGCGAGCCGCTCGCGATCGACATCGAGCTCGCCCCCGTGCAGCACAGGATCGCTCCCCCGCAAACACCCATGTACGAGGGGCGATCGGACCCCCAGACGCACCTAAGGAAGTTCAACATCTACATGACCGGGTGTGGGGCATCGGACGCGACCCGGTGCCGAATGTTCCCTCTGACACTAGACGACCTCGCCCACCGGTGGTACACCTCATTGCCACCTCGGTCCATTGGCTCCTTTAACGAGCTGGCGCACGTCTTCACGGAACACTTCGCCACCAGAGTCGTCCGACCTGAAGGTCGCCTTCGCATGATGCGAATCAAGCAGGGAGAAGAAGAGTCCGACTCGGACTACATCGACCGGGTAGACGGGATCATCCTCAACGGCGAGCCCGTAAGCGATGAGACCGCCCTCTACGCGGTCCTAGGAGGATTTCAGGGTTTTTCGCCTATGTTCAGGCATCTCACGAAGAACCAACCTACAACCTACGCAGCCTTCCGGGCTAGAGCCGCAGATTTTCTGGCCAGGCAAAGGTTCCTTCTTAGCCTGTGAGCAGCGCGATCGGCGCCCGGATGACGATCTCCCGCCCGATCGCCGATATCGACCTACGAATAAAGCGATCGGCAGCCGAGCGACGATCGACAAGTCTTCCGGCCCGATCGCCGATCATCACGCTACATCATCAGCAACCCGGAGGGCACGATCGCCGTCTACAGTCCAGCATTTAACATGAGGAACTAAGGCTCGCGATCGCCTCCACCGCACATCATAAAGCCATGGCCCTGGCAGTCGATGGAACCGGCTGCTTCGGCCATGCAAGGTCCCTTTCGGCCGAGATCGCCCGCCCTTCGTTTAAATTCGAGGCCGGCATAGTCGGAGGGCTCTCCAACATTAATCAGTGGACCCATGCCACAACCTCGTCTCAACGTACACCGTCGAGGTCGGCCATCTCCATGGCTGGCCGAGGTGGAAGCAGAGCTAACAAGCCGCGGGCGTGGAGTTGATTCATCCGACGCTGCCCCGCGCAAGGACTCCTCTAGACCGAGACCGCACGCCCTTCGTTTAAATACGAGGCGAGGCGCAGCCTAACAGAGGACCCTCATAATAAAGTGAGTCACGAGACACTCAATGTCTTCGCGCACCAAGACACGGTCATGGAGTCGGTCCATCGATCTCCGCGACTGTGCACGATTCCTCAAACAAGCGAAACCACCAAGTTTCCGAAGGGGATCGGCCAATGTTGTTTTTTGCAGGTACAAGACCGAAAGATAGCTAGCCAATCGACCATGATAGCCCAAGTCTGAATCCTAAGTCAGCTCAGCAAGATCGCCCGTCCTCTTCCTTACACGATCGCCAGCAAGAACCACCTCGCCCCATGTCTTCAACATAGGAGCAAGCTGGGGGGCAATTGTTGTGTCAAGAATTAACACTTTCCGACCGGCGATCGCCTCGAAGGTCGGGCGACCGAGTCACTGCCGAGCGACCGAGCCACTGCCGAGCAGCCTAGGCAGAACTGCCGACCTCGACCAGGCGACCTAAGCCTTAGCCCAGCGGACGAGCTAAATCGGCCAACCGAAGGTCCCAAGACAAGTCCCGGTGCCGAGCGATCGACCTCAGATACGATCGCCTCTCGGCACTCGACGACCGACTCCTGGCGACCATCTAGCGAACGATTCTCCCTCGGCACCTGCCGAACGACCCTTGGAGACTGACCGTCTCTCGGCACTTGCCGACCGACCCTTGGTGACCGACCAAATGCCGACCCTCAGCAACTGGCCTATGGCGATCTCTGATGACCAGCTAGAGACGACCGCCTCATGTCGATCAGCACCGATGGCCATCCAGTCGGCAAAGGCCGAACCTTAAGACTGGCACCACGTGCATAGGCTGAGACAAGATCCGCGAATCTCGGGCCATTGACCACAGCCTGGCAGAATCTCTCCACCAGCCGACAAGCCGCGAAAGCTGTCAGTAGGGCCGCATGTGACCATTGATTCCGCCGAAAGCTGTCAGTAGGGCCGCATGTTGACTGACTCCGGACACGTGATAGCTCCTTATTGGACCGCCCAGCTGGCGCCAGCCTCTTCCTTGGACTTTTGTCTGACAGCCCGGGTGATCGCCCAATTATAATATTGGCCGGCGGACAATCGCCCCATTATTATGGCCGGAAGGCGATCGCCCGCTAGAGGACAGGACCCGGCTGCCCCTATATATACAAGGCTCCCAGCACTTGTCCAAGGACCGAAATTCTTCTGCATTCTCGGGCATTCTCGCATTTCAGCATACATCACAAGCAAAACACATTGCACTTGGCTATCTCCA
Source organism: Orobanche coerulescens (assembly GCA_033398695.1). Lineage (NCBI taxonomy): Eukaryota > Viridiplantae > Streptophyta > Magnoliopsida > Lamiales > Orobanchaceae > Orobanche > Orobanche coerulescens. Next base: position 69,483,719 of record CM065809.1, read on the forward strand.
ACTCTTGGCAACAGCTATCATTCGGTCTTACTTCTCCCGGCCTATCTCATCCAGCAGATTATCGGCGGGGACGAAGAACACCGAGCTTCGCTCAAGAGCCGGATTAACAAAGTCTTTTTACACTCATTGTATTTAGATTTCTCTCATTAATACTTTTATCCACGAATATTTGTATTAATAACATCTCGCGAGAGCATTCAAGCCCTGGCCTAACAAACCCGGCAAATCTTGTATTATTTATCTTCTCTCGGAAGTGCTCCCGCAAATTGTTGTTTGTTGTCCGTCTTCCAGCAGTATTAATCTTCGGATAAATATTTTGGGCAACAACACACGCGATCGACCATTTTCCCAAGGATACATGCAGAGATTACCAATGCATCCTCTTTAGGGCATTGCACTCCCTCCCTATCCTTCTTGGAGAAAGTGAAGAGTGCGTCTTTGGAGATGGTCGGCTCTGGGGGTACCACTACATGGACCCCGGCGAACGCCCTCAATTCGGCCTTCCGCTTTCTGTTCGACATGGTGGAAACCGGGGAAAGACCGCCGAGGTTTCCACCTCCTGCTTGAAGCATATTGATCCGGCCGCTAGGGTTGATCGGAGGGATTGATTCATCAGAGTACTCCGGCTCATTCTGCTCGATCCTGGCGACTGGATTGGGAGGGATTCCGTCGTTCTGTCGGCGCTCGCGCCCTCCGGTCCTCTCTGCTCGAGGGTCTGGCTTGGTAACCAAGTTATCCAATTTGCCTTCCTCAAACAGTCTCCAGAGTTGTCTGAGGAGGTCGTGGCACTGGCTGGTGTTGTGGTTGGGACTCTTGTGGTAGGCACAAAATTTGCTGCGGTCTAGATGACCATGGTCCCTCACCGGCTTCGGTTTGCTAAGCCATTCGCACCCCTTGATGGCGTTGAAAATGTGGGCCGGAGATAGGTTGAGGTTGCGGAGGAGGTGAACCTTTCTGGGATCGCCTTTCTGGGCTTGGAATTCTCGAAAGCTTTGAATTCTCCGGGCGGCTTCGCGATCGCCTTTCTGGGCTTGGCGACCGCCTTTCTCGGGATGGAAGATGGCACCTTCCCTTCCCCGGTAGATCCCTCACCTAAGCGGAGGGTGAGCATCCTCTGCCTAGCCAGAAAATCAGCAGCCCTGACGCGGAAGATCGCGTAGGTCGGGGGGATGCCCTTCGTAAGGTGCATGAACATGGGCGAATAGCCATAGAATCCCCCTAGGACCGAATAGAAAGCGAGCTCGCCGCTAATGGGCTCGCCGGTGAGGAATATTTCATCCACCCAGTCGATGTAATCTTCATCGAGCTCGTTTTTCCCCTGCCTAATTTTCATCATGCGGTGGGGGCCTTCTGGCCGAGCAACTTTGGCGGCGAAATACGATGTGAAGTTGTTCGCCAGCTTCTCAAAACAATTGATCTAGCGCGGTGGCAGTGAGATGTACCACCTATGGGCGAGATCGCCCAATGTCAATGGGAACATTCGGCACTTCGTCGCGTCCGATGCCCCACATCCGGTCATGTAAATCCGGAACTTGCTCAAATGGGTCTCAGGATCCGATCTCCCCTCATATAGAGGTGTTTGAGGGGGAGCGATCTTCGGTTGAACTGGGGCGAGCTCGATCTGGGCCGCAAGTGGCTCACTCGGTCCAGCGATCGATCTCTTGGCGCCTGCCCCAGTTTCTTGGAGCGCCTTCATTTCGTCGAGCTGGCGCTGCATGGCGGCCATCGCCGTAGCCTGACTTCTCGCTGATTGGCTCTCGGAGCGTGAGCCAAGGCGATCATGTACTGATCTCCTGGTCCCATGGTAGGTGACGAGTTCTCCGCCACCAGGCTAAATTCTTGGGCGAGTGGGGGCCCGTTGGCCGGCCTGTCTTCGGGGAGTCAGGTATGCCGAACTCCTGGTGACGGATTCAGACTCCGACGTCTCCCGGATGGGGCCCAAATATCTGGGTCGCCATGAGGGGTCACCCCCTAGGCGGCTGAAGACGGAATCATCCCGCCTTATGAGCGCCTTTTCCTGCGGCTCGGGGCTTTCTATCGATTTTCCAATATATAGCCCCTTGAGCTTCCGCTTGCCTGCTCGGCGGATGGCTGATGGAGTAATGGTGGGCGAGTCGCATGCCCTCTGTCGCTCCTTGAGGATGGCCATAGCATCCTCGATCTGTTCCGCGGTTTGAAACTAATCGAGTGAGAGGCTGGGACCGTCCCTCGAAGGCGGGAGTGAGAGTCTAGCGTAACCGCGGTCGCCTTCCGCTGTAGGTTGGGATTCGGTCTGGGCCGGAATGAGTTGTCCGGCAGATCGCAGGGTGGCTCTTTTAGAGGTCGTAGCAGACGTCATGTTTCTGAAAGTTTTTCTTTGAAGAACAGTGAGTGTTTCTTCAAGTATATGCCATGGAGAACAGTGAGTGTTCTTCGAGACGGTCGGAATAAAAATGAAGGTTTAGATCCCCTCCTTCTAGCGCCAATTGTTGTTACCCAAAATATTATCCGGAGATGATATTGCTGGAATGGTCGAGTAACAAACAAATGCGAGAACACTTCCGTGGGAAAGTAAATAACACAAGATTTGTCGGGGTTGTTAGTCCCGGGCTTGAATGCTCTTGAGAGATGTTATTAATACAAATACTTTGGATTACAAATATTAATGTTAGAGTGCAATTACAATGGGTGTAAAGACTCTAGTTATCTTAGCTATAGAGCGTGAAGATTGCCGGAAGAACCAGATATGATGCTCTGTGAGTTCTTGCTTTTTATGTTCTGTATACATGAATGAGTTTCACTGTGTTGTCTCTGTCCTATTTTTCACTCTCTATCAGTATGTGTGACTGAATTTCCGTCAAGTAATTCCACTGTTCTTTGGCCACTATTGGAGGCTTTCTATTTATAGGAGAAGAGGTTGCTAGGTCCTCCCCGGCGATCGCGGGCGACCGCCATTTTCTATATTAGAATAAGGTGGGCGATCGTCCCATCACGTGGGACTGTTTCCTTAAAGTCCGAGGCTGCTGCTGGCAGCCATATGTGCGAGCCAATGATAAGTCCGCACGTGTCCTGAGTCACTGTCTAGGGAGGACCCACTTTGTACCTTTCGGCGGGCTTGTCGATAGGTGTGAAGGTGGTGACAGGCTGGGGTCAAAAAGCCTTATCTTGTGGCACCTTTTGCGGATCTGCACGTGGGTATTCGTCCGAGATTCGGTCTTCGAAAACTCTGACAGGTGTTGGATTCATACGTGGTACAGGACGGTCATCTACAGTTGGACATTATAGGCGATCGCCAGATTCCAATGGACGATCGCCTTGGACGTCGACCGCTAGACGCTTGCTCAGCATCTGTCTTCTTTGGCTGGCTCCTGACCATTATGCCGATCGCCATCGAGGTGTATTAATCGCCGCACAACATGCGATAAATATCACCTCTTGCGTGCGCTAAGATTACTTCAGTGCATACATCATTATGTGTTTGAATCTCTTCACAACGGTAATATTGGCTCAATAGCGTGCGTTAATCATCACGTGTAGCGTGTGCTATCCTCATCAGGTGACTTCACTTCAGGTTACTTCGAATTCGTCTGATCTGCAGCCGGGACCCGTTAGCGTGCGCTAACTTATATTTCTAGCATGCGCTAGCTTTGTATTTTTTCCAGCTTTTTGCGTCTTCGATTCCTTCGTCGTTTTGCTTCGCCTCTAAGTTGTTTTGCTTTGTTTAGCAACTTAATCATCAATACACTATTTATTAATATGTGGAATAAGTATTCCAACACGGTATGGATCAATCCAAGTTTTTCAGCAGCTCTTTCAAAATTCCCTGTGAAGGGTAACTTAGTCATTTTACCTTGAAGGCAAGATTCACAAGTTCTATAGGGATCTGATCCCAATGGACCCGTAAGTCCATATTTCTCCATTTTATGAACCTTGGTATGACCAACATGACCAAGTCTAACATGCGACTTAAGTGCTTGGTTTGATTCATCCCTACCACACTTCCTAGTTATAATGTTTACAATTGTTTTATTCTTCAAATTCTAATCGTATAAACCATTTGATAATATAATAGTACCAACCAATTTATTTCTAAAATAAATTTGATAGGACCCATCCCAAATAAAAAGGTGAAATTCCTTTCAGTCCATGACTGGAATTGATATAATTTTTTTTTGCCATCATCTTAAGTAAGAATAAACCAGATTCTAAATCCAATATTACGGATCCAATATCAGAATCCTCGACACTGTGTCCACTTCTGATGGTGACCATCACCTCCCCTGAATCCAGCTTCCTACTTCATTCTAGATCCTGATTCATTATACAAATGTGAGAACTCGCACCAGAATCAAGTATCCAAGAAGTAGAATATACATTTACAGAACAATTTGCTTCCATAACTAGTAGTTCCGTACGTGAAGGCACATTTCGGTCAAGTTTTGTAAAGTACCTCCTCCAATGGCCTAGCTCACCGCAGTTTAGGCATACATCCAATTTCTCGACCCTCTTGCTCTTTTGAACCATTGGGGCTTTACCCTCTACCTTATCGACCTTGGCTATTGGACCTAACTTGTTTATGTTCTTTTCTTCTTATTCTTAGACTTCCAAGTCCCAGAAGAAATCACAAGTGTGGTTTCTTTTCCCTTTGTCTTCATCTGAGACTGTACAGTTATCAATTTGTTCATTAGCCCAGCTAAGTTACATGCAATCTCATTGCAGTTAAATTTCATGATAAATTGCGAAAAGGAGTGAGGAAGTAACTGCAAGATAAGGTCAGTTTGAAGAGATGTATGCATCTGAAAATCAAGAGCTTCTAATATCTCAATCATCGAAATCATTTTAAGGACATGATCCCCAACTCTCTCTTCTTCCTTCATCCTGGTGCCGAATAATTGCTTCGATATGTCATATATAGAAGTTCGACTATGCTCTCCATAAAACACAATCAGATGCGCTAAGATGGCTCTCGAAGACATCATCTTTTCATGGGCATGTTGAATCTCATTACTCATGGAGCCTAACATGTACCTGCGCACTCTTACGTCATCTTATACCCATTTCTCATGGGCATCGACTTCTTCCTGATTGGCTCGGGTTCTTGCAGGAGCCGCTGGGATGTCTGCCTCCATGACGTATTCCAGCATTTCCATAGTGAGGACAATCCTGAAGTTCCGAATCCAGTCCACATAGTTCAAACCAGTCAGGGTGTTCTTTTCAAGCAGTATTGCGAGTGGGTTCATTGTCATTTTGAGAGATGTTTGTTAACTGCAGAGAACAATTTAAGATTCGTTTATGATTGTTTAATTATAATCTGATTAAAGAATTTAAGGACTTTCTTTATTCATAACTCGGCTGTCACTATTTTATCGGCATTTACATACTCCCATGTGAAATCTGGAAGTTACGGTTGAGTTTATAGTGGTGATCGATTTTTTTACAAAGTTTAATAGAGGGCAACCTATTCGGTTTCTATTCTATCATTCTTTATAAGGTGGTGTCTTACACCAACCCATCTAATGCATGATTCGATCTTCTTTTACCCCTAGTTCACTTGCCCTCAGCCCATACGGTTTCTATGGCTCGCTGAACCATCCAAGTTTAAACCGTCAATTCCTATCCGTCTGACAATTGAATCTCACCAGGAAACCCATACGGTTTCTAGGGGTTTGATTTGTTACAACCAAAGGCATCTAATTCAATCTAGGAATTTATCAACCTTCCCCAAAAATATTACCCCGATATGCTCGGAAGAATAATATTTCGGTTTAGATTTCAATTTTCCATGAGTTCGCATAGGGTAGGAAACCTCAGAACCTTTATAACTTGGTGTTTGTAAGTGGGAGTTTAACGCCATTATATGTTACATTTTGTACATTAATCCGTTTATAAGCGCTGTTTGATGGTTTGTTTGTTTGTCATACAATATGAAAACATACACAACCGAAATCTAACAACATGCAGTTCATGGACCGTTCCTAAGTAACGAGTCATCATCGACTTGATAAAAATACAAGTAATACAATTACAAGTCTCGAATCTTCATCTTCATGGTGGTTCATCCTCCACTCTTCGTCATAGCTAATTTATTATATTAATAAAATTTGCATCTCATACAAATTTACAAAAAAAATAATTGGCTCAAAACGGCCATTACAACCCCCATCGAATAAAGATTCAATAAACTAAGTCCATGAACTACATCACCATTCAAATAATAATGCAACCATTACATTAAAATAAATGGCAAAAATAATTAATCTAAATATTGATCCAATCAATATAACATTAATACATCTATTAAAATTAATCCAATTAATTCACACACCCATTAATATAAATTTGTTCCAGACAAAATAAATATTTCATTAAATTAATTCTCTTAAAATCAAATTACCAAAATTATATTTTAGTCAACTTAAATACAATTTAATTTGCGGAATGTAAAACCCCCGAAAATTCGATAGTTACTACATGTATAATTGTTAAATCATGATGTACTCCAATAACAATTATTTTAATCTACATCTAGTTTCATTTGTTTTACTCATTTATTCTTAAATTATTTTATGAACCAAATAATCAAATTAATTAAAATTTGAAGTGGGCACATAAAATTCCTAATGGGCCATGTGTATCAACACATATACACATAAACACACCATAAGACTCAAGCCGAAACTAAATAAAATCCCTAAGGCTTGGAATCACAATTTAAAGCCCAATTTAATCACTAGCCACTTCATTTAACACATACTTAAAACATATATCTATATACACCTAAACTACAAAAAAAAAAATATAATAACACACACACACACATAAGCACGGCCAAGAAACACTTGGGGGGAGGGGAATCCTTGTCCCCCATGCAAGACTCAATGTCTTACATTTTCTCTTCCCAAGTATTCCACCTCCCAACCCCATTAAACCCTTTTAAAAATCAAACACCCTCATTCCTTTCACCCTTACAAAAACAAAAATCTGAAAATTTGAGAGAGTAAGAGAGAGGACGCCAAAATCAAGAAGAGAAGGAGAAGAGAAGAAGAAGAAAAGAAGAGAAGAAGAAAGGTTCAACTTAAGGAGGTAATTTCACTATCTATATGTAACTTCAATATATATATATATATATAAACCTAGATATATCTTACATACACTAACTTAAACCACATATTCATCATCCATGGTGTGGCATACATTGGTCAAAATAAAAAGAGGAGAGGCAAAGAAGAGGTTGGTGCAACTAGTTCAAAGACTTAGATCTCTTCACCACTTCAAGAACTAAAGTGGGTAAAACTATTCTTCTCACTTTAATATTCAATTTATCCTAAACAAAGATGCATGTCCCTTCTGTGAAGTCCATATAGTCCACTTTTCTCATACTAATAGCATGCATAATGGTTTATATCTTGTTGCATGCGAAATTAGCCAATTTTGATGATTTAAGTGAAATGTCCCTAAACTTCTTATCAATTAAGTATGATTTTGTCTTCCTTTATATTCTGAAAATTATGTTTGGAGAGGTATATTTGTGTTATATTATCATGCATGTGAAGTTGGATGTTTAATTTGTGGCCTAGTAAAATTGGGATGATCAAAACGGACACAAAACAAGAATTAAGTGAAGATAAAGAAAATTATAAAAATTATTACAAAAAAAAGATGTAATCTGACTTAATGTCAGAAAATATAATATATTCACTTGTTAATCACCTACCCTTAAAATTTTATAAGAAACGTAAATAATTTTCTAAGTCAACGGGTTAAAATCGGCAAAACACGAAGATTATGTAAATCCATCAAAATGGTGAAACTACTAAATAAAATCCGTATATTTCAGTTTGGAACATCAAAGTGGACATAATAACACATTTATCCTCTGTCCTAAATATTTCGTAGTAATCGGAGTCCATTTCCGGCGTCTACGGATCAAAACTGTAAATTAAGACAAAATAAGGGGTTCAAATGATAAATTCCTCAAAAATTTGGAACCAAAGTAAAATGTTCATCTTCTGGACTGAAGACATAACTTATATAGAAATAAATATTCTGACCTTAAAATTTCGTAGAGAACGGGAGTCGATTCAAGATTTGAGGCTAAAATTCAATAATTGGTAAAATTGGGGTCAATTAGTAAATTTCAATAAAAATGGAATTATAAAATAAATTTTCAGGTCTATGGACCAGAATGTTAATTATCAAAAGATAAATATTATATCCGAAAAACCCTATAACAATAGGAGCAAATTTTGGGTTTTGGGGTCAAAACGACATTTTAAATAGTTTTGGGGCAAAACTGAAAAATTTAGAAAATCAGTCAGAAACTGAAAATTCTGGAAAGTTCAATCAAACACCGAAGTTCCAAGTTCAACATGAACTCTCCCATAAGTTTTGTCACTGTAACACCCCCGATATATTCGGGAATATTACAGCGCTGTAAATCCTTTACATAAGGATTTACAAGGCTGTAGAATTGAACAGGCATAAAAAGATACTAACGAACGGAAATAACGAAATTACAATACAACAGTTCTGACCAAATACAGAAATAATACAATTGTTCAACAGAACTCAATAATACATCCCCAAATTCAAATCCATCACAAAAGACTTCGTACTCGAGTACTTATTGAAATAACGAATAAACAACAGATAAATAAACCTTGGCCAGACATCACTCGCACCCTCGCCGTCATACGGCCCAGTGGTTGTTTCCCGCTCTCACGGATCCCGAACACAAACAAAATGTTCACCCCGAAGGGGTTAGCACAACGATGCTAGTACAAGTACCACAACATATTATTCATATCTCACGAAGAATAATAACGTAAACGACAAAGTACCAACGAGTCTTCTCCTACGAGAAACTCAAACATAACATACACAACTGATAATCACAACATGATATCAATACATACACATGGTAATTCCATCGATCCAGCGTTCATCGCCTAGAACCCACGATGATCCCGTCAGACCAACCCGTGGTGGAAAAACCCGTCCGATGATCCAATGACGCTAGCATAGATCCCCCGATGATCCCGTCGGACCAACACGAGGTGGACATACAATAACGACATACATGCACGACAATATGTATAACAACAATACATAAAACAATTAAGGTACTTGCCTCGATTTGAAGACAATAACAACACTTCCACGAAAATGAACACTCGAAGATCGTCCTCCTTAATCAATCACGTAACCAGACCAAACCTTAACAAAAGAAATGACATAGGATTTATCTCACATCGTACGAATGTTTAACAATTCGATTCACGGCCAAAAGTTCATAAAATGCAATCTGCCTGAACTGCTTAGCGCACGCTAAGTACTCTGTGTAGCTTGCATTAAGTCTGCCCGATAGCGCACGCAAACAACAAAGACTAGCGTACGCTAACTATGCATGGTCAGTACTTCACTGACTACCAACCGACTTCGTCTCGATGGTCTAGCGTACGTTATGTACCAAACGTAGCGCACGCTAACTCGTGCTCGATAGCGTACGTTAAACTCCAAAGCATAGCGTGCGCTATCTCTGCATGGCGCCATCTTTGCCGAGCAAGAATCGTTCTTGCCATGATTGAAACAATGAAATCTTGCGTGATAATTCATGTTACTTCCATGAATACCATGTTTATATCCTTATGAATGATTTTACGGATAAAGACAACTTCGGATTCAAGGATATGCATACCAATATAAAACCATATTCCATTCCGACTACAATTCTTCATATGACGATCCGAAAAGTTTAACGGTTGATATCAACACCTTATATCAATCAATATTATCATGCTGAAGTTGTTAAACGTTCTATCTATACTAGATAAATCCTTCCATGATCAAACCTTTAGATTTATCCAACAATAATGATGTTTCTTCCTTTAAGTTCTTATAACATCTCTTTCAAATCATGATCACAAAGATAACATAAATCATACGGATTGTTAACTTCAGAATATTTCTCTCATCAATTGAAGTACTAGGATTCCAACTTCAAGGTTCCAACAATAATATCGTTGGTTATGTGCCACTCCAAGGTGTTACTTCTCTTCAATGATCACTCACAAGTGATACTCAATATTCAATGATCACTAATATATGTTCTAAGTGTATAGAAGTATTACTACAGCTCTCTGAACTCTCAAGGATGAGGAAAGGGCGAGAGAAATGAAAGCCAAAACGGTTCTTGTTCCATTTATAATATTCTGCATTATTGACAAGTTAGCGCACGCTACTAAGCATTCCTTAGCGTGCGCTAATAATGGTTGACTTCAGAATTGTTCGGGTGCGTCTGCGGGAATCTTATCCGGGCCCATGGCCCGGCTGGCGCATGTTCTATCCGTCCCGCTCAATAATTGAGTTCTTAGCGCACGCAACTCCTATCTTCATAGCGTGCGTTAATAATGGCCCGATAGCGCGCGTTAAGATACATTCTTAGCGTGCGCTATCACGAGGTTGCTTGAGCAATTTTGCATGTTTCAATACTCATGTACAATGATATCATTGCACGAAATATCATACTCCAATAATCAAAATCACTAATCCGAAAAATACATGGTTTGAATATAGATGAAATACACTGTAATAAATCCGGATATTACATACTCTCCTACTAAAAAGGAGTTTCGTCCCGAAACTCAAGACAAAAATAACTCGGGATATCTAGACTTCATATCAGTTTCCGTTTCCCAGGTGGCTTCTTCCATTCCGTGACGTGACCACTGAACTTTGACCAAAACAATCGGTTTGTTTCTCAGTTGCTTAACTCGACTCTCGAGTATCTTGACTGGTCTTTCTTCAAACGTCCCATCCTGTGCGACTTCGATCTCGCCGAAATCAATGATATGACTGGGATCTGGTATATACCTCCGTAACTGGGATACGTGGAACACGTTATGAACATGGCACAATGACGGCGGCAATGCCAATCTGTATGCCAACTCTCCAACTCTCTCGAGGATCTCAAATGGTCCGATATATCTCGGACTCAGCTTTCCTTTCCTTCCGAAACGAAAGATCCCCCGAGTAGGAGAAACCTTCAAAAGTACGTGATCTCCAGTGCTGAACTCCAATGGGCGGCGGCGTACGTCCGCGTAAGATTTCTGGCGACTCTGGGCGGTCAACAGCCTTTCACGGATCAAGGCTATCTTCTCTCGAGTCTGCTCGATCAACTCTGGTTCTGTTCCGATCAAGTCTGACGAATCGTCCCAGCACAAGGGCGATCTGCATCTCCTTCCGTATAATGCCTCAAACGGTGCCATCTTAATGGAAGCATGCCAACTATTGTTGTAGGTAAATTCAATCAATGGTAGATGAACTTCCCAAACGTTTGACCAATCTAAGGCACAGGCCCTTAGCATGTCTTCCACCGTTTGTATAGTTCTCTCAGATTGTCCGTCAGTCTGCGGGTGATAAGCTGTACTGAAGTTCAATTCCGTCCCCAAGGATTTATGAATTGCTTCCCAAAAGTGAGACACAAAACGGCCATCTCAATCAGAAACAATGGTCTTTGGCGTACCATGCAATCGAACTATCTCCGAAATAAATACTCGTGCTAATCTCTCTGGTCCCCACGTATCCTTAATGCCTAGAAAATGAGCCGATTTGGTTAAACGATCAACTATCACCCAAATCATGTTCATTCCTGTCCTGGTTTTCGGCATATTAGTGATAAAGTCGATCGATATGTCCTCCCACTTCCATTCAGGAATCGGGAGCGGCTTCAACATTCCAGCAGGCCGTTGATGCTCGATCTTAACCTGCTGACAAGTCAAGCATTTCGAAACATAGTCCGCTACGTCTTTCTTCATGTTGCCCCACCAGAAATTCTGCTTTAAGTCCTTATACATCTTACTGGTGCCCGGGTAGATAGAATAGGGCGAACTATGAGCTTCCTTCATAATCGTCTGTTTTAGAACATCAACATCGGGAACGCAGAGTCGGTTCCGAAATCTCAAAACTCCATCGTCGTGAATTATGAATCCGGGGGCCTTTCCTTTGATCACTTCATCATGTAACCGAATCATCAGAGGATCATCTGCCTGTTTAGATTTGATTTCTTCGGTTAAAGATGAAGTCATCTCCATCACGCATGCTTGTCCTTGACTCTTTGCAACCATACTTCAATCCCTTCACGAATCATCTCTCGTTGAAGGCTAAGTTGGGATGTCGGCGTCAAGATCTCGAATAGAGACAGGCTTGCGGCTAAGTGCATCGGCCACTACATTCGCTTTTCCTGGATGATATAAAATCTCCAAGTCATAGTCCTTAATCAGTTCTAACCATCTTCTTTGCCGCATGTTCAACTCTTTCTGACTAAATATGTACTTGAGACTCTTATGATCCGTAAAGATCTCGGTGAGTCCTGCATGAGATAATGCCTCCAGATCTTCAAGGCAAAAACCACTGCCGCTAGCTCCAAATCATGTGTCGGGTAATTCACTTCATAAGGTTTCAGCTGTCGTGACGCATAAGCGATCACCTTATCATTCTGCATCAACACGCACCCAAGTCCTTGGTTTGAAGCATCACTGTAAACTATGAATCCTCCAGTTCCCTGCGGAAGTGATAGAATCGGTGCCGTTGTCAATCTCTTCTTCAATTCATCAAAGCTAATCTGACAAGACTCGTTCCACTCAAACTTTTGAGTTTTCTGCAGAAGTCGAGTAAGTGGGCGGGAAATTTTAGAAAACCCTTCCACTGATCGACGATAATATCCAGCAAGTCCTAAGAAGCTTCGGACTTCTTTCACGTTCTTTGGAGGCTCCCAATTCATAATTGCTTCGATCTTCTGAGGATCTACTCGGACTCCTTCAGCTGACACCACATGGCCGAGGAACATTACTTCCTTTAGCCAGAATTCACACTTAGAAAGTTTGGCGTACAATTGTTCGTTTCTCAAAAGTTCCAATACAATCCGCAAATCCGCGCATGTTCTTAGGACTCTTAGAATATACGAATGTCATCAATAAACACGACCACAAACTTATCCAAAATTCAATGAACACACGGTTCATCAATTGCATAAATACAAGAAAGTTAGTGAGACCAAACGGCATCACTACAAAATCATAATGCCCGTAGCGAGTTCTGAACGCTGATTTCGGAACATCAGATTCCTTAATCCTCAGTTGATGATATCCTGATCTCAGATCGATCTTAGAAAATACTGTTGCCCCTTGCAGCTGGTCAAACAGGTCATCAATCCGTGGTAACGGATATTTGTTCTTAATCGTCATCTTGTTCAGCTCTCGATAGTCAATACACAAATGAGCGACCCATCCTTCTTTCGACGAAAAGAACAGCGCTCCCGTGGTGAAACGCTTGGTGAATATAGCCCTTATCCAAGAACTCCTCTAGCCGCTTCTTGATTCGTACATCTCAAGAGGTGCCATACGATACGGCGCCTTGAAATTGGTGTAGCTCCGGTTCCGGCTCAATGGTAAATTCCACATCCCTTCGTGGAGGTAGTCCTTAATTCGTCAGAAATACATCTGGAAATTCGTCACAACAGAATGGATGAAAGTTCCACAATTTCATCTTCTTTCTTCATTGCGTAACACCAGCATCTTGCATGACCCGTTTCAACAATATGACAGCTTTCATCGCCTTGATCAATTTTCCTGAGCTTCCCGGTTTCCATCCCTCAAACAGAATCTCGGAACCATCGTCAGCGATCAGCGAGATATTCCTCCTTCAGTAGTTTACAATTGCTCCATATCGATTAAGCCAATCGTCTCCGAGTATCAGGTCATCTCCTTGCATTTCTATCACGATCAGATTTGAGAGCCACTCTCTGCCTCCAAATGATACAGGGAAATTTCTAGTTTCTAAATTTCCGACAATCCTCTCTCCACTCGGTAAACCAACAACATAAGGTTCACAAGCATGAAAACCATAAATATTCAAACGATTTACACAAGACAAAGATATGAAAGAATGCGTAGCTCCTGTATCGAATAAAACGCTAACTGGCTGGGAAAGGATCTGGACAGTACCTGATGCGACAGCAGCATCTTGATCGTCTGTCCTACTCATCTCATACAGACGTGGGGGAGCAGATCCGGCACTCGATGTCCCCTTTCGGTCCCATTGTCCTCTGCCTCATCCGCGGCCAAAATTCTGAGGCATCTGAACACTTTGCTGCGTCTGTGGAATACTGGCCTCCTTCTGGATTGGCTGTGGCGTACGGGCTCTAAAAGACTTTGCATCCTCTTCACAAAACACCGCCCGATGTCCCTCTCGTCCACAATCGAAACAAGTCACGGCAGGAAAGGGGCAATTCCGTCGATAGTGCCCCGTTTGGGCGCAGTTAAAGCATTTCCTGGTAACATCAGTAATAGTCGATGTCGTTCCGAAGTTCTTTCCGCTCCTAGCTGGGTGCGGAGGTTTCTTGAAAGAGTGAAAGGATGACTGGGCCTTACGTCCCCGCTGTTCTTGTGCTCTGTAAAAGTACCAGAGACTTTCTGCTTCTTGGATTCTGAAATTTTGTCTATGGCTGCTTCCTTGATCTCATACGCCAACGCCTTATCCTGGTATTGACGGAGTGTGGTACATTCAAATCCGGACATGTACCTCTGGATTTCTGGTTTCATCCTCATATCGAAATGAATCATCATTTCTGCATCTGTTCTGACCAGATGTCGAACAAATGCCAGCTGTTGGTTAAACGTCTTGATCGCCTGGGATACTGGCACATCAGAAGGCTGGGCGGAGAAAAACTCCCGAACTTTGGCTTCCCTCACAGGACGAGGGCAATACTGAGCTTCCATCATCAACCTAAACTCTGTCCAATCGGCATCATGGTCTACAGGCCGGATGGCTTCCCACCATTCGGACGCTTCCCCTATCAGAAAATATTGAGCGATAGAGGCTCTCCGATCGTCTGGGCAGTTGATTCCGGCAAAGATTTTCTCCAGTTCTTTCAACCAATGATCCCAGATGGGAGTCTCAGAAATACCGTCGAATTTGGGTGGTTGCATCTTCGCCACCTCTTGCAGCCACCGGTCACCTCGATTTCCCATATCTGGGATCCCTTGCTGTCTCTCTCCCTGCTGTAGTCCCACCGCCACTTGCATTCGGTCCATGACCTGGGCGAATTGAGTCATCTCGTTCACCACTTGACGAAGGATCTCTGGTATAGCAGGATCTGGTTCGTTATTAATAGATTGTTGCGGCTCGCCTGAGCTATGACTGGCCTGGTTAGAAGGCGACGCTTCCCTTTCGGCATTTCTCCGTCCGCGTCCACGACCGCGACCACGTCCACGTCCGCCTCTCAACATACTGTAAGCATAAATACTCAATATACAGGAAACAACATCGTTCTAATATTCGAGTATAAAGAGACACAACATGTAAAGAACAAGATAGAGTTTAGGAACTTACAACCACTGTTCGCATGTAGACGTAGGCAGTGCAGTGATGTCATTTACGACCGGTTACCTCAAAAGACATAAATGACCCCTATTTTAACCCAACGGCCAAGATATCCATAATCTTAGCTTCGATACCATATTCTGTAACACCCCCGATATATTCGGGAATATTACAGCGCCGTAAATCCTTTACATAAGGATTTACAAGGCTGTAGAATTGAACAGGCATAAAAAGATACTAACGAACGGAAATAACGAAATTACAATGCAACAGTTCTGACCAAATACAGAAATAATACAATTGTTCAACAGAACTCAATAATACATCCCCAAATTCAAATCCATCACAAAAGACTTCGTACTCGAGTACTTATTGAAATAACGAATAAACAACAGATAAATAAACCCGGTCAGGACATCACTCTGCACCCTCGTCGTCATACAGTTCCAGTGGTTGTTTCCCCGCTCTCCTGGATCCTGAACACAAACAAAATGTTCACCCCCGAAGGGGTTAGCACAACGATGCTAGTACAAGTACCACAACATATTATTCATATCTCACGAAGAATAATAACGTAAACGACAAAGTACCAACGAGTCTTCTCCTACGAGAAACTCAAACATAACATACACAACTGATAATCACAACATGATATCAATACATACACATGGTAATTCCATCGATCCAGCGTTCACTGCCTAGAACCCACGATGATCCCGTCAGACCAACCCGTGGTGGAAAAACCCGTCTGATGATCCAGCGCACGCTAGCATAGATCCCCCGATGATCCCGTCGGACCAACACGAGGTGTACATACAATAACGACATACATGCACGACAATATGTATAACAACAATACATAAAACAATTAAGGTACTTGCCTCGATTTGAAGACAATAACAACACTTCCACGAAAATGAACACTCGAAGATCGTCCTCCTTAATCAATCACGTAACAGGACCAAACCTTAACAAAAGAAATGACATAGGATTTATCTCACATCGTACGAATGTTTAACAATTCGATTCACGGCCAAAAGTTCATAAAATGCAATCTGCCTGAACTGCTTAGCGCACGCTAAGTACTCTGTGTAGCGTGCGTTAAGTCTGCCCGATAGCGCACGCAAACAACAAAGACTAGCGTACGCTAACTATGCATGGTCAGTACTTCACTGACCAGCCAAATGACTCGTCTGATGGTCTAGCGTACGTTATGTACCAAACGTAGCGCACGCTAACTCGTGCTCGATAGCGTACGTTAAACTCCAAAGCATAGCGTGCGCTATCTCTGCATGGCGCTTCATCACCGAAAGCAAGAATTCTTGCCATGATTGAAACAATGAAATCTTGCGTGTTAATTCATGTTACTTCCATGAATACCATGTTTATATCCTTATGAATGATTTTACGGATAAAGACAACTTCGGATTCAAGGATATGCATACCAATATAAAACCATATTCCATTCCGACTACAATTCTTCATATGACGATCCGAAAAGTTTAACGGTTGATATGAACACCTTATATCAATCAATATTATCATGCTGAAGTTGTTAAACGTTCTATCTATACTAGATAAATCCTTCCATGATCAAACCTTTAGATTTATCCAACAATAATGATGTTTCTTCCTTTAAGTTCTTATAACATCTCTTCCAAATCATGATCACAAAGATAACATAAATCATACGGATTGTTAACTTCAGAATATTTCTCTCATCAATTGAAGTACTAGGATTCCAACTTCAAGGTTCCAACAATAATATCGTAATTGTAGACATTCCAATCTTCTAAACATGATGTTGTTGAATAATTCACTAATGAAATTCAATATCTTGTTAACATGATCATCATATCCTTTGGAAATCCAAATCTAAGACTGGTGATAGGTTGAACATACCTTAATATTCCGAAATCACTAAACCACAAGGTATAATCCGACTCCGGTTGGTTATGTGCCACTCCAAGGTGTTACTTCTCTTCAATGATCACTCACAAGTGATACTCAATATTCAATGATCACTAATATATGTTCTAAGTGTATAGAAGTATTACTACAGCTCTCTGAACTCTCAAGGATGAGTAAAGGGCGAGAGAAATGAAAGCCAAAACGATTGTTGTTCCATTTATAATATTCTGCATTATTGACAAGTTAGCGCACGCTACTAAGCATTCCTTAGCGTGCGCTAATAATGGTTGACTTCAGAATTATCCGGGTGCATCTGCGGGAATCTTATCCGGGCCCATGTCCCGGCTGGCGCATGTTCTAGCCGTCCCGCTCAATAATTGAGTTCTTAGCGCACGCAACTCCTATCTTCATAGCGTGCGTTAATAATGGCCCGATAGCGCGCGTTAAGATACATTCTTAGCGTGCGCTATCACGAGCTTTCTTGAGCAATTTTGCATGTTTCAATACTCATGTACAATGATATCAATGCACGAAATATCATACTCCAATAATCAAAATCACTAATCCGAAAAATACATGGTTTGAATATAGATGAAATACACTGTAATAAATCCGGATATTACAGTCACCGTCCGTGACGAAAACCAAACCTCATGGGTATAATAATCTGTTTCGCAAGAATTATGGGCGTAACCGTAAATTAGGAAAATTTAAACCAAAAATCAAAGATTGGAATTTATCAAGTCTGGAATCAATAATCACAATTATATTCCAAAGATATGTCAATAACAGAACCATCATTCATAAAAACTCGTGCCACAAATAAACTCCAAATCGCAATCGTATAATCAATTTATGCCAAGTATTGGATATATGACTCTGATCATATCATGTGCATTCACCGCAATGTGACTAACGTATAATCACATCTAACCAGGAACTAAGTGTCATACAAACAAAGTGCCACAGATAGATCCGCCTTTAATCCTATCGGGGCAAAGTGCCACGTCGGCAGACGGGGGCCACCTCTTGAGCCCATACGAAACCGAGAGCCGACCTGAAATCTGGGGGCCACCTCTTGAGTTGTAGGGGCCACCTCTAGAGTCCCAAACTTGTGTCAGGGATGGTTAGACCATGTCTTGGATCGAGCAGCACGGCTGCGGTTCATGAACAAGGCTACCGTCGTTTCCTATTCCCTTGAAGCCAATGGACGGAGTGTTCCGGAGGTGACTGGGTCGTAGACTTAGGGTATAATCGCGATTATGGTATGATCCGGGCACTGACCCACAATTAAGGACATGCCGAGCCCAGATAAGAGATAAGGAAGCACGTCACCAAGCGTGAGAGCGATAAGCTCAAAGGCCAAAGTTATAGTGACGGTCCGACAAACGCCTAAGGCTACGGTCATTAAACCAAAGGTCGTGGCGATAGTCAAAGGCCAACCACTGATAACGGTCTAAGACGTTATAAGGAGGCCGAGGGACTTAGTCATATAGAAGACCTCCCGAAGCTAAATACTCACTAGACGCTCGACGCCACATATTGTCATACTTAACAGCAATCTACGGAGATTGACTGTTCACTCATAACCTAATTCATTGCATTATATTTTGAAACTTATACCATCCATAAATGATAAATTTTCAAAGGTGGGAGTAAAATTAGTATATATTTCAAATTAATTATATACGTATAATTTCAGAAAATATACTCAACCCAACTCACTGAGAATCCATTATTCTCACCCCAATTTGTATTGTTTTTCTAAAACCCCACTAGATGAGGATGTTGGAAAGTAAAACGCAGTGGAAGCGAAGTTTGGGAAAGTTGATAATAGCGTTTTACGCATCGACGAGCATTAGATCTATTTAGGGATGCTAATTAATTAATTACTAAGACTAATAAGCAATTTAAATATTATTTATTATTTATTAATTAAATATGTCGATAATTAAAATATCCTAATCTAGATCCAAAGATCATAGGATATTACCTTTTGAAGAGTATTGGTTACTTCCGTCTTGATCGCCTTGTATTTCTACCTTTAGATCTTCTAGAGTATGATCCGCCTTGAACCGGACGTTGTGTGGGCAACGAGCTACCGGATCTTGTTTGGACAACCTTGGGATCGGCCGATTTCACCTTTGTATGTGATCACTTTATTTTTCTTTGCTCTCTAGTATTTCATGAACACTCTTAGTAAATAAATTGTGTTATCTAAATCGTAGAATCAAAGACACAAGTCTAGATCTACAATTAAACACAAGAGGAAAAATTTGATCACACAACCTCACAAAACATGTACCAAATCGGCCAACCTCCCCATATGTCCTATTTATAGGCTCTTGGACTACTACTAGGGATCTAAAGGAGGATTATGGAAGGACTCCCAATAAATTCATCTTACCTTATTAGGACTCTTCTAATATATGATGAATCTATTAATATCAACTTAGTCCACTAAAAAGTTGATATTGCACTTCCTACCAAAATCCCAAATTAAGAAATTGGGCTCCTTCTTAAATATATTATTTCCCGTGTTTAAGATATCGAATGTCCATTAATTAATTATAAGCTACTGACAGCTTTAATTAATTAATATCTTATCCAAGAGTAGTACCATTCGAACCTTATTATTATATCAGAATTAAATCCACCTGTAGGGTTTAATATAATAATCATTATAGAGCTCCTCAAGGGGACATCATCAACTCGCACGAGTCAGGACACGATTTCTAGTAATAATAATAATTGTCATATAAATAATATTATTGCCCAAGATACGAGGCTTATTGAGTCGATCATTTTGACTCTCACCTATGATAAATCAAAGCAATAATTATTATAAATACACAATTAAATATTATATACTTAGAATTAAGAAATAATAATTATCCGAGATTTACGTTCTTCTTACAGTCAGTCATAAGACACTATCTCACCTCGATCTAGTTCAACGTATGCAAATACGCTAATGTACGCTAATAGTCAAGACCAACTATTCTCAAGCATACACTACAACCCTTTATATAATTTGCCTAATAATTATATAGGTTGTGAACTATTATATTATTTTATAAGGCACCGATAATGTGATCTTCTGTGTGACACCAACACACCACATTATCTACAATATAAAATAATTAGACATTTCATTTGCATAACCATAACGTGAATTAATATGCAAAACATGTGAATAAATGTAATTAATATTCTCATAGGTAGTAACAGGGAAATTAGGTAATACAAGCATAAAGTATGCTTTGCAGTATACAATCCTAACAATCTCCCACTTATACTCAAAGCATGCTTTTAAGTATACTACTCTATTACATAGTCTCTCATTTCTCCCACTTATACTCAAAGCAATGCTGCCATACACCGTAATCCCATTCCTTCCACATGCCTTTAAAAAACTTTTGAAGGTAGGCCTTTCGTGAAAGGGTCAGCAATATTATCTTCCGATGCAACCCTAGCTACAACTACGTCTCCTTCCTTTACGAAGTTTCGTATGATGTGGTACTTGCGGTTGATATGTTTACTTTCCTGATGGTCTCGTGGTTCCCTTGAATTTGCGACTGCACCAGTATTATCACAATAAAGTGTAATACCCTCTGGCAAATCGGGAATCACATCTAAGTCTGCAGAAGTACTTGAGCCACACCGCTCCTTGGGCCGCCTCGAGCACGCCACGTACTCGGCTTCCATGGTAGAGTCCGAGATGCATTTCTGCTTCACACTCCTCCAAGTAATGGCTCCAACTCCCAGGCTAAACACATAACCCGAAGTAGACTTGGACTTTTCTTTGTCCGATGAAAAATCTGAGTCAGTGTAACCCACCTAAAGCAGTGTCGTCTGATTGATATACAAGCATGTACTCCTAGTCCTTCTCGGGTACTTGAGTATGTGCTTGACAAAGAATCCGGTCCACAGTCCCGGTTTGACTGATTTCTAGCAGCCATGCCCACGGCATGACACATATCTGGTCTAGTGCAAAGCATAGCATACATGAGACTTCCCACAGCAGATGCATAAGGGACCATCTTCATGTCATCTATCTCCTTTTGTGTCTTAGGACACATGTTCTTAGATAGTTGAATTCCATGTCTGTAAGGTAGAAAACCTTTCTTGGAATTCTCCATGTTAAACCGCTTCAGCACTGTATCGATATAGGATGCATGGGATAAGCACAACATCCTCTTCTTCCGATCACGAAAGATCCTGATTCCAAGGATGTGTCCTGCTTCTCCTAGATCCTTCATATCGAACTGCTCAGATAGCCATACCCGTACATCCGACAATTACTTCACGTTGTTTCCAATCAGAAGAATATCGTCTACATAAAGTACAAGAAACATCAACACGTTTCCATCGCATTTTTTATACACACAACTCTCACTCGGACATTGGACGAATCCATATGACTGGACAACTTCCTCAAAACGAGTGTTCCAAGATCTAGATGCTTGCTTAAGTCCATAAATGGATTTCTTAAGTTTGCACACCAAGTGCTCTTCTCCTTCAGCAATGAATCCCTCTGCTTGGCGCATATAGATTTCCTTGTCTAGACTCCCATTCAAGAATGCAGTCTTGACATCCATCTGCCAAATCTCCAGATCCAAATGCGCAGCTATAGCTAAAAGAATCCGGATTGACTTAAGCATGGATACCGGCGAAAAGGTTTCATCATAATCGATACCCTCTTTCTGAGTGTAACCTTTTGCAACAAACCTCGCTTTGAAGGTTTCAACCTTCCCATCACGTCCTTTCTTTCGCTTGTAGACCCATTTACTCCGAATGGCTTGTACACCATCAGGTAGCTCTACTAGCTCCCACACTTGATTGGAATCCATAGATCCCATTTCTGATTCCGTTGCTACTTGCCAGGAGTCAGCATCTTTATCTTGGATTGCCTCCTTATAGGTCCAAGGATCTGATTCATCTTCGCCTGGTATTGAGTCCGAAGACTTTCCCACGCCTATGAATCGTTCGGGCTGACGAACAACACTCCCACTACGATGAGGCAAATCCTGAGTTGGTGTAAAAGTATCAGAATCGATACGTGGTGCAGTGGCAGTTGGCGCTTGTACGATTGGTATAGACGGAGTCTCGCCCCTCAGCTCTTCCAGAATTATCTCGCTCATGGGCTTGTGACTAATCACATAATCCTCTTCCAGAAATCGGGCATTGGTGCTAACAATGACCTTCTGATCCTGGGGACTATAGAATAAGCCACCCTTCGTTCCCTTAGGGTATCCTACAAACACTCGTACTTATGTACGAGATGCCAACTTATCAGCTTCCTTATTCAGCACATGTGCTGGAGTACCCCAAATCCGATCATGTCCTAGACTGGGCTTACCCCCACTCCACAGTTCTGTGGGTGTTTTTGGAACTAATTTCGAAGGCACCCGGTTTAGAATGTATGCCGCTGTTTCTAAGGCGTATCCCCAAAACGAAATAGGTAAATCTGAATAACTCATCATTGATCTAACCATTTCTAAAAGAGTCCTATTCCTTCTTTCAGCCACACCATTTTGTTGTGGAGTTGCCGGCGCGGTGAGCTGGGACGAAATCCCCTCATTCGCCAAGAAATCCAAAAACTCTCCACTAAGGTATTCGCCACCATGATCAGATCGTAGTGACTAGATACTCTTCCGATGACGCTTCTCCGTTTCAGCATTGAAGTCTCTGAACTTGTCAAAGGCTTCAGACTTACGTCGCATCAAATAGATGTATCCATATCTCGAATAATCATCTATGAATGTGATCAAGTATTCAAAACCACCCCTAGCCTGGATATTCATTGGACCACATACATCCGTATGAACCAAGTCTAACACATTCTGAGCACGGTTTCCCTTGGTTTTAAAAACCCTTTTGGTCATCTTACCTTCCAGACAGGATTCACAAATTGGAAATGACTCAACTTGGAGATCATCCAATGGGCCATCATCTACCAATCTTTGATTCCTTCCAAGGTTTACATGTCCTAATGGTAAATGCCACAAATATGTTTGGTTTATGCTTGAAGGTTCTTTTCTCTTTTTAGGTTTAGACAAAGAGTTAAGTGATTTATGCATAGGAGTTTGTGCAGTATTAACGACATATAGTCCATCATTAAAAGTACCTTTGCAAATATATTCACCGCTTCTTTTCTTAATAATGGCATCATCATCAAAAGAAACTGAATAACCATCGCTTTTTAATTTAGAAACCGAAAATAAATTCATTCTAAAATCTGGAACTAATAATACATTATTGAGAACTAATAATTTATCATTAATCTTCAACTGCACGACTCCCACTGCAACAGCCATAAGCCTGAAATAATCGCCCCAGTTGATGGTAATCTCGCCCGCACTAAGCTGCTTGGTTACCTGAAAACCATGCGAGTCAAAGAAAACATGATCAGTGGAGCCTGAATCAACTATCCACGAAGTGGAAGAACAAGCTGCCAAACAAGTTTTGACTACTAGTGCACGAGACATACCTTTCTTAAGAGCAGAACAGTCCGCTTTAAAATGTCCTTTCTGACCGCACTTGTAGCACTTTCCCTTTGTCTTTTTGTTCGCCTCGGGGTGAGGAGCCTTGATTTTCACCTTAAGGGTTGCCACTTGCTTCTGGCCAACCTGCTTCTTCTTCTTTCCCCATTTTGGTTTGGAAGAAGTAGCACCGGTTGCCGCAAGAATCTGATGATAACCTTGTTTGAAGAGACCTTCAGCAGAATGAAGCTCTGTCAGAAGTTCCGCCAAACTATATGTCCTACGGTTCATATTGTAGTTAAGGCGGAACTGCTCAAAGCTTCTAGGTAAGCTGCCTAAGATAATATCGACCTGCGTTTCCGCATCGATAGTAGCCCCCAGTATGCTCAGTTCGTTCAAATGAGACATCATTTTTAGAACATGATCCCTCACTGGAGTCCCTTCAGA
Source organism: Orobanche coerulescens (assembly GCA_033398695.1). Taxonomy (NCBI): domain Eukaryota; kingdom Viridiplantae; phylum Streptophyta; class Magnoliopsida; order Lamiales; family Orobanchaceae; genus Orobanche; species Orobanche coerulescens. The sequence goes on from CM065809.1 coordinate 69,507,922, forward strand.
CATTTGGGTTGTCATCAATACCCTCATTACATTTTGTCTAGCTGCCCGGTTCTGATGACCAAACATATCGGTGAGACTTTTCATCATTTCCGCGGCCGAGCCTATCGTCTGATGCTGATGCTGCAATACATTTGTCAGTGAAGCCAAAATGTAACAGCGAGCCATCTCATCAGACTTTTTCCATTTTCGGAATTCAGCCAACTCTTCGGAAGTGGCATCCGGTTCTGGTTCTAGAGGGCTCTCCTCGATTAAGACAAATTTATGCCCCTCGGCAGTCAGGACAATGTCAATATTTCTTTTCCAATCAGCAAAGTTAGTGCCATCTAGTTTATTTTCTTTGAGAATAACAACTAGTGGATTTAAAGACATCTGAGATAAAAATTAAAAACATCCATCACATAATGCATAGCAAAATATATCGAAAAACCTCAAAAAAACAATATATATGCTAGCAACCAACACCTCGAAAAATACGCACATGCAAGCCACGATCGTGTGGATGTTTACACACACATTTCTCAAGTAGAGTTTTACGTCTTTAATTTTACTATCTAGTCAAATTACGTTATGACAAGTAAAATTAATAGTTGGTTCCTCTTGGCCATGTATTAATTAACATAGACTCCGATGGGGAGCTTATTAATTAATACACCTAAGTGAATACCATAATTTAACATCCTTAAAATATTATGTTTTAAATAATAGTCCTACAGATGGAGAGGTCCTATCATAAAAAGTAATATTTAACTTATGTTATCATTTTGAAATTTAAAACTAGTGAACCTATAATTAGCACATCCGATATGGAGGAAGACTCTAATGTCAACACGCATGCTAATTACTTCACAATTTCAATTAATTATGGAGGCCAATTTGATTTTATTTAAAAATAAATCAATTTAATCACTTAATTATTTTAGCCTCAAGATTTTTTATTTTCTCGTCCTAACATGCAGAAAACATATCACGCATACATCCATACATGCCATACATCAAAACAATAAAAACCAAAAATGAAGCATGGATAATTAATTATCCAATTATCATGGTCTTCTTCCTTGAGTTGAATCCGAGAAAATCTTCGACTCGATCTCTCCCACTGAATCAAGCATCTCGTCGCTCCTCCCCGGCCGGGCCGTGGATTTCAAAATTAAAATTTCACTTTTATGCAAAATTAATTACATAAAAAAAATTTAATTTTAAATCCCTACTTCTAGCGACGGCTAACGAGCAGCCAAAACGGACCGACCAAAATCGACGACCGGCCCGAACCAGCTAATTGCCCTGCAGCCGCTTGCGGCATCGGCAGCCACTCGCGCTGACGGCAGTACTGTCTTGCTGCGGCAATGCCGCTGCTGTCATTGGCATGGCCGCCAGTTAGCCCTTAGCCGGTTACGCTCTATTTCTTCGTGATCCCGTCTTTTCCGAATTCGATTACAATTTTACACAAGATAAAATACATCGAAATTACATCAAGATTTACACGAAAAAATAAAACCACCTAGAACTACCCGCAGATTTCTCACGGGAAAAACCATTACATGCCTCAAAAACGGGCCAAACCAACAATTGCATAATTAATAAAAAAAATAAATAAATACACCATTCATATAAACCATGATAATTGGATCATATCACCTGCAAGAACACATCTAGCAAAATATTCCAACATCAAAATATATGAATATTTAAATTGCTATCAATTAATCACTAAAATTAATTAAAATCGCAAAAGCCTAAAAATCCGGCTCCGATACCAATTGTTGGAAAGTAAAACGCAGCGGAAGCGCATTTTGGGGAAGTTGATAATAGCGTTTTACGCATCTACGAGCATTAGATCTATTTAGGCATGCTAATTACTTAATTACTAAGACTAATAAGCAATTTAAACATTATTTATTATTTATTAATTAAATATGTCGATAATTAAAATTTCCTAATCTAGATCCAAAGATCATAGGATATTACCTTTTGAAGAGTATTGGTTACTTCCGTCTTGATCGCCTTGTATTTCTATCTTTAGATCTTCTAGAGTATGATCCGCCTTGAACCGGACGTTGTGTGGGCAACGAGCTACCACATCTTGTTTGGACAACCTTGGGATCGGCCGATTTCACCTTTGTATGTGATCACTTTATTTTTCATTGCTCTCTAGTATTTTATGAACACTCTTAGCAAATTAATTGTGTTATCTAAATTGTAGAATCAAAGACACAAGTCTAGATCTACAATTAAACACAAGAGGAAAATTTTGATCACACAACCTCACAAAACACGTACCAAATCGGCCAACCTTCCCATATGTCCTATTTATAGGCTCTTGGACTACTACTAGGGATCTAAAGGAGGATTATGGAAGGACTCCAAATAAATTCATCTTACCTTATTAGGACTCTTCCTAATATATGATGAATCTATTAATATCAACTTAGTCCACTAAAAAGTTGATATTGCACTTCCTACCAAAATCCCAAATTACGAAATTGGGCTCCTTATTAAATATATTATTTCCCATGTTTAAGATATCAAATGTCCATTAATTAATTATAAGCTACTAACAGCTTTAATTAATTAATATCTTATCCAAGAGTAGTACCACTCGAACCTTATTATTATATCAGAATTAAATCCACCTGCAAGGTTTAATATAATAATCATTATCGAGCTCCTCAAGGGGACATCATCAACCCACACGAGTCGGGACACGATATCTTGTAATAATAATAATTGTCGTATAAACAATATTATTGCCCAAGATACGAGGCTTATTGAGTCGATCATTTTGACTCTCACCTATGATAAATCAAAGCAATAATTATTATAAATACACAATTAAATATTATATACTTAGAATTAAGAAATAATAATTATCCGAGATTTACATTCTTCTTACAGTCAGTACAGAAGACACTATCTCACCTCGATCCAGTTCAACGTATGCAAATACGCTAATGTATGCTAATAGTCAAGACCAACTATTCTCAAGCATACACTACAACCCTTTATATAATTTGTCTAATAATTATATAGGTTGTGAACTATTATATTATTTTATAAGGCACCGATAATGTGATCTTCCGTGTGACACCAACACACCACATTATCTACAATATAAAATAATTAGACATTTCATTTGCATAACCATAACGTGAATTAATATGCAAAACATGTGATTAAAGTAATTAATATTCTCATAGGTAGTAACAGGGAAATTAGGTAATACAAGCATAAAGTATGCTTTGCAGTATACAATCCTAACAGAGGAGACCCAAGAAGATGACGAGACGAATGCTGATGACCAGTGAAGATCGTCGTTGAAGAACTGTCGAGACATAAGTATTAGAATGTTGAAATAAATGCTCCTTTTTATTCTTGTATCAATAAAGTATTCTGATCCGCTGTACTCTTTGAACTTTATGTAACTATTCCGCTGTACTCTTTGAACTTTATGTAACTATTCCGCTGTACTCATGAATGTTTATTCCATCGAATAACCAGACTTAGTTCACCGGGCTAAGATCTGGCATTTGAATGCTCTACTGTAATTCTATTATCACAAACGTTATTTAATTACGTTAGCTATCGCGTTCTCGTCCAACCCCGGTGTAGGGGCGTGACAGATGTGGTATCGGAGCTCGGTTTGTAAGAAGGACACTTACATCGAGCTTTTCCAGGATAATATTCTTCGGACTTAGATGGGAATTCCACCTAGGACGAAGTGAACCATAAGATTGAGACCTAAAGTAGATTTCTCGAGTCAACTTCCATTAAAAACCTCTTTCGGCTTGTCGCAATTCACTTGGAATATGTATAGTCAAAATTCAAAATTCCTAAGTCATTGGCCAAGGTACTTGATTAAGTATTCACGGCATTTCCCCAACTGAATCAATCCTTCTGTTGAACTCTTGAAACGAATATAGTTTATTTCACTTATCCATTTCTCAAAGTTATATCACTATTCATTTGAAATTAATGAAGTTCCTTTAAACTCCACTAAACTTTATTGTCTTCTTAAAAATGGAGTATTATTATTCTTGGTCACTAGTATCGTATAAGCATATTTGTTGGATCATTAAGTTCATTGCCTTAATGATTATTCATGCTTACTAGAGCCTTACATTGGATATTAGATTTTGCGAGATATTGACTTAGTTTCATTTTATTAATTAGATGGACCCCTCAGACAAGAAGATTGTGACCCAGGGAAACGAAGATACGCCTACCCCGCCGACGACAATTACTGAAGATCAGCTTCGACAGGCCCTTAGTCAAATTGAGGGTGTCTCTAGACCCATTCTAAATGCAGCTGTTTTGGGCGATTCAAGGGAGAGGGAGACCCAGAACTTGAGTTCCGTGATTGCGCACATTTTCCAAGATGTAACGGCGTATCGTAATCTGAGGGACGCGCTGTTTAGGTTATTGGAGAAGAAAACGCAAGAGTACACGGAGCTGGATGAGAGAGCGCATCAACTGGAAACCCAATCATTAGTAGACATCCGAACAATCGCCATGCTCCGCCGCCAGAAGTTTCTTCAATCCCACAGGATACAAATGCTGGAAGAACAAATCCTATATGAAAGGCACGAGCATGAAAAGTTCCAAGCTTTGGTGAAATCCATGTTAGGAGGCGTGATCAACCTTATTCCTAACTCCAACATTGAGATCGGAACCTCATCACGAGCACCACCGACTGCCGATGCTCAGTTCCGCGAATACGAAGAAGATCTGGAGGAAGATCCGGAGGAGGACCCGGAAGAAGAGCCATAGGAAGACGCAAGTATGGATTTAGGAGATAATTAAAGGGTTCTATAATTGAGAGTGTTAATTACACTTGTTTGGTGTTATGTACTTTTAAGGTTATGGCCTCAGTGCTATGAAACTTGAAATGTATGTTTTGGTAGATAAACCAAGCGTGACTGAAATAAACTATGTTTTCTATCCTTATATCAATTTCATTATTCGCGAATAATTAGCACTCAATCATACGCTTAAATCTACATGACAACATAAATTACTGATAACTCCACATAAAATTGCTAATCGTCACACATTCCCCTAACTTATAATAGATGGCTGACCGAAAATACGGGCGTCCACATGTGAACCGTGATGAACTCTTAAAACCATTAGCATTTCATAGGTTACTAATTCCTCAAAAACATCTTCATAAAATCACGCCATCGCATGAATCGCGAAGAGAAGCATCAACGCGATGATCGCTCACGCTCTCCTCTACGGGGAAGACTTGGAAATAATGCCATAGCACAAGCACTAACCCAACTGACAAACTTCCTGCAACAACAAGCTGACAACAATCGGACTACGGGAGGCACACAAGACCTCATGTTGGAGAGATTCTTATGTTTCAGTCCGCCAACGTTTGACGGAGAACCAGATGACATCAAGGCAGAATTATGGGTAGAAAGGATGGAGAGCATATTCAATGCATCCCAGTACACCGATGATCAATGTATAACGTTGGCTACGAATCGAGGCTGCCGCGCATGATTGGTGGAAGATCATTAATGCCCACTGGATAATAGAGGATCGTGCCAGAACTTGGGTCAATTTCTTAACTGATTTTCGGACCCAGTACGTCTCAGCAGCAGCTAGAGAGGCTCGTCGAGATGAATTTTATCATCTGAAGCAAGGATCTTTGACTGTAGCTCAGTATGAGTCGCAGTTCAACCGATTCCCCAAGTTCGCACCTGGACTAGTAAGCACATAGGAGGATAAGCTGTACAAGTTTACCCGAGGATTGAGGTTTTCTCTGCAATAGAGTCTGCTGCCAGTGAGAGTAACGACTATGGCGGAAGCAGTCGAAGCTGCTACCCGAATCGAAAGTGGGATGACACGCCTAGGACAGGCGAAGGAGCGCACCGCTGGGAAGTTTAAGAGATCCGCACCAAACCTATAATCCAGACCACCCCAAAAATTCCAACGCAAGACTTCTAGTTAGAACACCGAAAAGAGGCCTGTGAACAATCTACCGCCCTGTCCGCACTGTAATAAGATAGGGCATAAACCCGAGGACTGCTGGAAGAAACAAGGGAGGTGTATGCGCTGTGGATATAATCAGCATCAAACTAGAGAATGCCCGAAGTGGGAGACACCAGACAACAATCAGCAGAGAAATGTGGCCAAGAAGGATGATCGCAAGGGCAAAGGGAAAGCACCAGTGAGAGTTTTTGCCTTAGCTGGACAAGAAGCTCCTAATGCGACAGACGTGGTGGAAGGTACATTTCTTGTGTCAAACCACTCTGCGCATGCATTATTAGATCCAGGATCATCACATTCTTTTGTTTCACCCCATTACGCACAAAAACTTTTCGAAAGTTCTTTCAAAATTTTCAAAACTCAAAACATAAATTTCGTAAGACCACGAAATCAATTTTCCAAAAATTAAATCGGTTTGCTTACGTCAAGTTCTCGATGACAATTCTTTTCGAATACACATGATTAAATAAAAATATGCAAATGATTGACCACATCCATACTCCTGTATACCAGTCCGGCTCGGCACAAATTCCACTGACATTCGGTCGGAAAACTACACGATAGAATCCAAAATCTCAATGTATAGACTCTGATAAAAACTCCTTCCACATATGGCTCGCAACATCGACCATTATCCCATTATGGATCACCTCAACTATGTTATGACAAAAGATTGAAACAAATCAACACAGGAAAAGACTTCCCGAGAAGTTTCATTTGAAGAAGTAAACCAAACCTCCGAAAGGCATAAACGAAATAGATAAACGATTGATAAAGTGTTTTACAAATCTCGGGAGTTTTAAGAAAACCTAAAAGCCTATTGAAGCATTAGGGTCTCAGCCTATATCCCGTTCCACATTGCAAGAAGTTTATAAAGTAGAAAACCCTTATGGACCTCAAGTCCTGAGTTATAAAACTATTTCAAAATCGATTGGGTCTCGGCCCAAAAATCATTTTCCGTAAAACATCCGTGAAACATTTATTTTGAAAAGTATCATTTTCAAATGCTCAAAAACAGTTCATATATCTCAAAATGTACTAACATGACTACATGTTCTTCTCAACCATCCAAAACATCTCTCCCAAGTGCACAATTCCGTTCCAAAATCTAACCAACATATTGATTTCCAAAATCATAGTTTCTCAATATCATCAATCCTGTCTCAACTGTGTTACCTCATACCGTGACGCATAATGTCTTTCTGAATCTCAAAGCATATCAACTTAGAACGGCAATAAATCTCAATGCAATTCAAAAATCCAAATACTTACAGATCGTGAAGTCGAAGATTCCCCATGATACTAGCACATGTCTCAACTCTAGAAAATACTCGACACAGATATTTTCAAAACACACGTCTTGCAAAATCAATTCAACTAGAGAACACAACACATCTCTGTCCGAAGAAACATGTTAACATCATTTGGGAAAGTTTACAACACCCCCAGTATCATACTGATAAATCACATAACGCACAAGCCCGAGTGAACAACAAAAACCAGAGCTCAAACACTTGTCAACCGACAAATCAAATGACATGATAAAAGCACGACCCAACTCGACCCGACTGCCTAGGTTTTCTCAACCTAAGCTCTGATACCATATTCTGTAACACCCCAGGTCCGACCGGGAATATTACAGTGCCATGGGCCCCGATATGGAACCCACAAGTCTAAAAGATATTTGCGCAAACATTTACAAACGCCCAAGAGGCTAACGACGGTAATATCTAATAAAAACATTCGAAGACTTTCTAAAACTCGTTTATCAAACTGTCGTAAAATCTCATTTGAAAGGACAAGGCCACACAGCAGAAACTCAATAGTTTAGAAAACGATTTTCCAAAGTAACCTGAGTTACCAGATAACGAAAGGTCATTTAAAAATACTCACGTAGCGTATAGACAACAGTTAAAAGTACTCTAGTAGCATAATACAACAACTGATTAGGAAACTCAATTCGCAAATACATGCCCTAGCCAGTATCCTACGGGAATCTCATCTCTCCACGACCGCTACAAGCTCGATATCCCAAGAACCTAAAAAGAAAGCCCACGACGGGGTCAGCCATAATATTCAACAATGATAACAATCACATCACATCAATAATTACATACCAATGAGATACTAAGTAAGAATACTATCAAAGTAATCCTACTGCCATACTCTAGCAAATTCACGTCTCGTACTGATTCTCACACAATACCCAAAGTTCTCAAAACATCATCATAACTCATTGTTATGAAATCTACTAACTATGTCCAATTCGATCCATCGGATATCATCATCAAATCTCAACACGAAAACCGATTGTCCATCAAAGACCTACAAACAAGACCTACAAATGCATACTTATATGACAACTTCAATATGCTCAAAACAATAACAACAATGCATACTCAATTGAAATCCCATGATCCAGGGCCCTCAGCATAGATCCCAAGATGATCCTACTGGATCAACACGAGGTGGATAACCAACAATATACATATGCACAACAACACATGTAAAACCAATGATGCGAATCCACATGATTCCATCAACACAGCACTGGGTAATCCAACGATCTAAAGCCCTCAACATAGATCCCAAGATGATCCCGTCGGAACAAAATGAGGTGGAAAACCCGTCCAATGATCCAGCGCCCTCAGCATAGATCCCAAGATGATCCCGTCGGATCAACACGAGGTGGACATATGATCCAGCGCCCTCAGCATAGATCACACGATCCCATCGGATCAACACAACATAAACAATACACTTGTTGGGATAACAACCCTTATCGGAAATTGTTGGGATAACAAATACCCGGTATCGAAACAGTTAGGATAAACAATCCCTGTATCGAATAATGGTGATAAGATGTTTTGACAATATGCCAATCCTGCATACAGTAAGCAAACTGTATCGAAAAGCTGATCAATAGTGTCAACCTGTATCGAAGACCTGTCATAGATCCAGCATACAGTGGAACTTTTTAGTACAACAAAGAAGTCTCATAAAGACGAAGTATGGAAGCTGTCTCGAATCGTCAATACAGTGATCCTTCCATACAGCTCTCAACAGGACAAGAAGGAATCTTCAGTATTCGCTAAAAGTCAAGTCCCGTTGATAAAGAAGTATTTAAATACTAAAGGATAAAGTATTTAAATACTGTAAGTCAGAAGATCTTCACAATCCCGCAATATCCGGATCTCAGTCAAATGTCTGTTGTCACAGAATCTTACCCAACGGATAGATTTCAAACGGATATATTTCAGAGACTATATATATCTCCAGAGTTTGAAGATCATCCACTACGAAACAACTGAACGACTGAACATCTGAACGACTTACAAACGATCAAGCTTACAAGAAATATTCAGAGCAAAACATATCTCCCCAAGCTTTCTGCTATTCACATATAAGAGATATACAGTGCTCAAACCTTGAACAACACATCATCAGCTTATAGCCCATAAAGTCATAGCTGTTGTTCAACCCTATTCTATCTTGAACAAACCCAGATCAGCCCTGTGTGGACTGAGTAATCTTTGCTTCTACCGAACTGTGTGTGAAGGATTTGCATCGAAGAAGACGAAGCTTCAGAACTGTGTGTGAAGAATCCAGTCAAAGTGTTAGCTCAAACCAATCTGTGTGAACGGTTGAAAGCAAAGATCTTTATATGAATCTGTGTGAACGATATATTGATTGAGTGTGGTTATAATTACGTAGTTGTGTACGCAGTAATTATAATAAACTTTTTACTCCTGTGTGGAGGACCAGTGGACGTAGAGGGGTTTACCTCGAACCACTTTAAATATTGTGTTATTTACCTTCTGCTTTTATTGTTTTACTTAACTGTGATTATTTAAGTATACTCTGCATATCAAGTTGCTGTATCCTCAGCAACTTACTGTATTTAAGACTTCCGCTACGCACTCAGATTTAAAACCGTACAGCTTGTATTTTAAAACTCTTTCCAAGCTGTATCCAGTATACTTAGTGGCCAACAAGTGGTATCAGAGAGGTTGATTCTAAAAAAATCAGTCGTATTTTTAACCGAATCAGATCCAAATCACTTAATTTTTAAAACAGTCTTTTTCATTCCTTTATTCTCTCATGGATACATCTATGATCAACAAAGTACCCATGTTCTCTATTAATGGATTTGATGATTGGAGAATCAGGATAGAGGCTCATCTTACAGCAATGCACGAAGAAATGATTTTTGTTATATAGGATGGCCCCATTAAGATCATGAAGGTAAACACGGCCGCAAGAATTGAAGGCCAAGCCCATGCTGAGATGCCCGAGAAGGAGCTCGAATAATGGACCACAGATGAAAGAAAGTGCGCCAATCTCGACAATGTGGCTAAGAACGCGTTGTTTGTCACTCTTGACAAAGGCACATTCTCGAAGGTAAAGAGCTGTAAAACAGCCAAGGAAATCTGGGATAAACTCAAGTTGATTTGTGAGGGAACTGAGGTCTCAAAAGAAAACAAAATTTCAAAACTGACTCAGCAATTTGAATCTTTTGAAATGAAACCAACTGAGACACTTGAGGAACTTGACCTAAGATTCACTGGTATTGTTGGTGAACTTGAAGCTTTGGGCAAAATTTATACCCAAAAGGAGAAGAATTTAAAAAATTTCAGATCTCTCCCTGCCCGATGGGACATTAAGACCACAGCTATGCGTGTGTCGTGTAATCTAAATGAAATATCTACTTTTGATCTCTTCTCTGACTTCAAAGCTTTTGAGTATGATATTGACAGAAGAGAGAAAGCTGAAGAATCTCCTTCAAAGGTTACAACACTAGCCAGACGAACCGTCGACACAAAGATGCCCAAATTCGTCAAGCCTAGTCACAAGAATGCTGACAGTGACGATGACATCTTGTCTCAAGATGAAATGGCGCTTCTCATGCATAAGTTCAAGAAGTTCATCAAGCAATCGGGAAAGACTCCCTACAGGCCCAAACCTGTCCACAAGGTAAGTACCGAAACTTCATCCGGTGATGCTAACCTGTGCTATAATTGCAGGAAACCAGGGCATTATGCAAACAATGTCCTCATACCAAAGTTCAAAGGTTGCCGGAAGCCGAGCAACAAGAGAGGGATGAACGAAGACGTGCTTGGAAAAACAAGCTCAATGCCCTGATTGGAGAATCAGAAGCCTCCCTCACACCATCCAAATTCGAAGAATGTCTTCAGGTGGTCACTGAAAGTGATTCATCTAACGATGGATTCGATGATAAGGCATATATGTGCTTTATGGGCAAGGACATTCCGGAAGATGAAGATAGCGACGATGAGGTAAGCTCAACCTCAATCATCCCTTCCAATGCATCTCATACTTTTGAAAACATGATGAATGAGTTTAAAAACATTCAAAAGGCCCATGAGACACTGAAAAATGAGAATATACAGTTCCAACTGTCTAACCTAGAGCTGAAAGATGAAAATGACTTGTTGAAAATAAATTATGAAAATATGTCTATTGATTGTGAAACCAGCAAAGTCGAACATGAAAAACTCATGGAGAGCAATCATCAACTTGCTCATGAACTAAGTGATATTAAAACTCACAATGAGAGAAAGACAAATGATTTGGTTCTACTTCAAGCCAAAGTCAATACTCTCGAGAAACAAGAAAGCGAACTTGAGACCATTCTGAAATCTTTCGAGAAATCATCTAAAAGAATGGAAGAAATTCTAAGCACTAGGCAACATGCTCATGATAAAAGTGGCTTAGGATACAACTCATTTTCCAATAAAGGGAAAACTAGTACTGTGTTCGTCAAAAGTGTGGAACACATTCCTTTATCGGAAGATACCCCTAGTCCTGTGAAGGAACCTGCTGCACCGCGAAAAGCGAAGGCTGCCATTCCGCGCCCGCAATCCTATTCCAGAAAGTAGAATCATAATCCGTTGCAACCTATAAGGCACACGTAATAGCATGCTCTCCGAGCATATCAACAGCGCCAACAGCCGTTCAGAAAGAAGGCTGTATCCAAATACCAAAGGCCCGCACAACAGTACTATCAGTACAGCATGCCTAGGTATTGGATACAGGAGCCGCATTATCCATCAAGACAGCAAGTTTCCGCACAGTATCAACAACAGCGTTGGGAATCCAACTGGAGACCCAGAAGACATGCTGTAAGGCCAAAGAAAATGGCTCCACCTCCAAGACGGCACTCGTACTGGACTAATATTAATAACCCTGAATTTTACATGCACAATAATTATCATAGTTATAGCGACTACATTTATGCCCCACGTAGATACCACAACACTATGCCGAATGTGACCTACAGTAAATCAATTGCTATCAGGAAAATTTGGGTACCTAAAGGCACTAACATTCATGGACCCAAAAATCAAAGGGGACCTAAATCTACCTAATCTCTTTGCATACAGGACATCCTAGAGGAGGACACCTGGTACTTGAATAGTGGATGCTCTCGACACACATGACCGGAGATAGAAGCAAGCTATCATATTTCGTAGAAGGTCGCGGTCCAAAAGTTCGCTTCGGTGATAAATCTAAAGGAAGAACAAGAGGGAAAGGAAACCTTCTTGTCGGAAAATTCAAAGTCACCGATGTTGCATATGTTGAAGGCTTACAGTACAATCTACTTAGTATTAGCCAGTTCTGTGATAAACAGTTCTCGGTGAAATTCTATATAGATCGTTGTAGAGTCAAAAACATCCAGACCAAAGAAGTTGTGCTTACAGGAGGCAGATCAAGTAACATGTATATTGCTGAGTGGAAGCCTATGAGCTCCTCAATTCCATGCTTTTTTGCCAAAGGCACTGCAGATATAAGCTGGTTGTGGCACAAGAGGATGTCTCACGTCAACTTCAAGACGATCAACAAGCTCTCAAGACAGGGAATGGTAAGAGGATTGCCAAACGTGTCATTAAAAAAGGACAGCGTGTGTGGACCATGTCAGAAAGGCAAGCAAATCAAGTCCACCCTGAAGAGCTAAACCTACCTTCCAACCCAAAGAGTGTTGGAAATGCTACACATGGATCTCTATGGTCATGTAGACCCGGTAAGTTTGGGAGGTAAGAAATACTTCCTTGTTGTTGTTGATGATTACTCCAGGTATGCTTGGACAATTTTCCTAAGAAAGAAGAAGGAAACAACATCAAAGCTTCCCGAGCTCCTGAGAAAGCTTCAAAATGAAAAGAGTTTGAGTATCGTGTCCATTCGTTCCGATAGAGGTACAGAATTTACTAACTGCATTATAGAGCAGTACTGTTCGGAAAATGGGATACATTACGAATACTCAGCTGTCCGTACACCTCAACAAATTGGTGTTGCCGAGCGAAAGAACAGGACGCTGAAAGAAGCAACAAGGACAATGATTGCCGCAAGCAAGTTGCCATAGCGTTTCTGGGGTGAAGCAAACAATACAGCATGCTACACTCAAAACCACTGTATCGTCAACAAACACCACAACAAAACAGCATACGAGGTATGGAAAAACAAAACTCCATTAGTTTCATATTTTCACATTTTTGGATGCAGGTGCTATGTGTTGAATAATGGGAAGGATCAACTTAGAACCTGTGATGAGAAGTCGGATGAAGGAATATTTGTAAGCTACTCCTCTGTCAGCAAAGCTTACAGGATCTTTAATAAAAGGAAGCTGAAGATCGAGGAATCAGTTCATGTAGTGTTCGACGAACCTCACCATGACCCTACAGGAGTAGATGATATTACTCAGAACATCCAACAACTCTCCATCTTAGATCCACCAACCCCCATAGAACCTGTTCTTGACCTAGAAATCAACCCCACAGCTGTAAGAATCGACGTAGATGAAGCCGATGTCTGCATAAGTCAAGTGAAACTACAAAGAACTCTCGATACAGTACGGGACCCTGAATTAGAACCCGACCGAAGATGGTTGAGAGATCACCCGCAAGAGCTGATCATTGGAAACATTGATGCTGGTGTTTCTACCCGAAGGATAATACAGAGTACACAAGGAAATGTACTGTGTGCACAAGAAGAACTAGATACTGAGAAATCACCATTTCCTGAATGGAAATCTCAATCCGAGCTTACAAGACTCAACATGTGCACTATTGTTGTATTCTTAGCCCAGTCCGAACCTGATTTTACCATAGACGCTCTTAATAATTCTCATTGGATAACATCTATGGAAGAAGAGCTTAACGGTTTCGAAAGAAACAATGTATGGTATCTTGTACCCAGACCTACGCATCAATGGGTTATAGGAACCAAATGGGTATTTAGAAACAAAAAGGATCGAAATGGACTTATTATAAGAAATAAATCAAGACTAGTCGCACAAGGCTATAGACAGGAAGAAGGCATAGACTATGATGAAACGTTTGCCCCTGTAGCCAGACTAGAAGCCATTAGGATATTCTTAGCCTTTGCGACCCATAAGAACTTAGCCGAAGAAGTTTATGTTGAACAACCACCAGGGTTTGCCAACACAGACGGCATCGATCTTGTATACAGGCTTAGGAAAGCACTGTATGGACTTAATCAAGCCCCTAGAGCATGGTATGAGACCCTGTCCCAGTTGTTGTTACCCAAAATATTATCCGGAGATAGTATTTCTGGAATGATCGAGTAACAAACAAATGCGAGAACACTTCTGTGAGAAAATAGATAACACAAGATTTGTCGGGGTTGTTAATCCCGGGCTTGAATGCTCTCGCGAGATGTTATTAATAAATATACTGTCGAGTACAAATATTAATGTTAGAATCTAATACAAGGAGTGTAAAGACTTCTAGTTATCTAGGCTTTAGAGCGCGTAGATTGCCGGAAGAACCAGATAGATGAATCTGTGAGTTCTTGCTTGGGATATATGATGAATGTGTATGAATATCACTATGAATGTGTTAGTGGTTGCCAAAAGAGCCTTTGATTCTCTCTTTGGTGTGTATTTTGCACTTAATTCGTAGTAGAATTCGCCCTTTTTTGGCCGCAGCAGTGAGTCCTCTATTTATAGGGGACAAGGTAGTTGGGATCCCTCAGGCGATCGCGGGCGATCGCCGTTTTCTATATTAAAATAAACGGCCGATCGTCCCGTCATGTGGGCCTGTTCCCTTGAGGTCCGAGGTTGCAGTTGGAGGCCAGCTGGGTGAACCAATGGGAAGCCAGCATGTGTTGCGAGTCGCTGTCCGAGGAGGGCCCACTTCGTACCTTTCGGCGGCCTTGTCGGTAGGTGTGGTAGGTGACAGGCTGGGGTCAATGATCCTATTTGTCGGTATCCTTTGAAGATCCGCGGGTGGGCCACAGTCTAAGATTCGGTCTTCGACGACTTTGACGGATGCTGGATCCATACGTGGCATGAGATGATCGCCTCTGGTCCGCTCATGAAAGACGATCGTCAGATAACAAAAGACGATCGCTGGGTACCAAAAGACGATCGCCGCATCGTGCCGAACTCTAGGCGTTTGTCCTGAGTATGTCTTCCATGGTTGGCTTCTCTGGAAGGTCGCCGATCGCCTATCGTGGCGAATTAATTGCCGCACAACAGTTGCCCCCCAGCTCGACTCGATGTTGAAAACACGGGGTGAGGTGGCTCTGTTGGCGATCGCCAATGTTTTAAACGACCAACCGATCTGAATTCAAATATGGACGACCTTCTTTCGCGTCGGGAGCAGCGGGAAAGGAAGGCGGGCTTTCCAGAAATGGCGGGGACACGCGTCGTGCCGCTGTTGGGGGAATCCGACGGTTTGTCAGACCTGTCGGCTGGCATGCCCTAGAAAAGACGCGTATGCGGGATTCGAGGGCCGCATTTAATGCGTCCCCACGTGACGGTTGCGATTCAGCCCCCGAGGTTTCTCCTATTTGCATTTAGGCCCTCGTCTCCATCTATAAAAAGGGTAGGTCTTCTTCTCCTTCTCTTTTTTACGCGTCCTTCGTATCCATAGCCGAATTTCTGCAGAAATTTCTGGAGCTTTTTGTGCCGATCTCCTTCTTTTTCTTAGGTAAGAAAAAATTAACCTTCTCCCTCTCTTTACTTTCTAATATGTCGGGAGGATCAAAAGCTTTCGAGACCGGAAGTTCTTCCGCTGCCGCCGCGTTGCCTGAACGGGAGGAGGTTCCCGTTAGAGTGGATATGGAGACGGCCGCGGAAGCTATTCGAGCGGGGATTGCACCCGAAGAACTCGAAAAACTTTTCAACGAGGCCGAGGTGGCGAGGACGGCGGCGTCGGCGGAGCAGGGGGGCTCGCCGGTGGATGAGGACGATTTGGTGCGGGAGGCCTGGGAACGAGAGAGTAGATTCGGCCCCGCCTACGTGGCTTTTGCTCAGATGATGGAAACGATCGTTGGACCCTGTCCGAAATTCGATTTCGAGGCCTACACCGCCGCTCACCCTTACGAACATGTGAATCGGACGGTCTTTTAGGCCGCCGTCCCGTCTCTGTGGACTCTCGGACAGATCCGGAGTACGGCGACCAAGAAAGACCTGAGCCGTTGGAGGGCCAAATATCACATCCCCTCTGACGTTTCCCTTCACGTGCCTTTGGAGAATGAGCGCGCCGACCAACCGCCCAAGGATATGGTCGCCGTCAACGAGATGATTATGGAGGCGGGTCTGCGATTCCCGTTGCCATTCGCCGTCTCCTACTTGCTGATCGCCTAGAATTTGGCGCCTCTTCAACTGACGCCGAACGCTTGGCTGCAGATCATCTGCACGTTGACCCTGTTTGGCGGTCACCGTTTGTTTCGCCTCCTTACAGCGCTGGAGATGAATTATTTGTTTAAATTGGCCGCACAGAAAGGGTCAATCGGCGGCCATCATATCCAGGGCCGACTCGGGAGAGTGGTCCTCGGCGTGCCGAATAAGACCAGGGGCGACCTGGCTAAATGGTGTTGGGTCGGCGGGGCATGGCGATCGGCGTCGAGTGACATGCCGAATGAGGAGTTGGAGATTCCCACCACTTTCCGGGAGAGGAATCCGAGTAAGGATTTAAACTCTCCCCTTGATTGAGCTTGTCTTGGACTGATCTGATTTTGTTTTCTTTTTGCAGGACCTCTCGTTCCAGCGATCGGCGACCTTCCATTCGATTTCTTGATCGTTTGGGAGCGGATCCGTGCCTTGCCGAACTCCTTTATTGACGTTCGATCGCTTGGTACTGAAGCTCATCGGTTGGGGGCTCGATTGTTTTGCTACCCCCGTCACTTGAAAGTTCAAGGTATGAGTTTAAGTGGTGCTTCCTTTTTTTTGACGATCGTCTCCAAGAGGTCGTTTCGTTTTGTCTAACTTGTTTGTATCTTTTCTTTGCAAGAGGCTTATTTTCCCCGAATTGCCGAACCTCCGCCAGAGATAGCCATGACGAACCCGGGAGTTCTTGGTCGCCTTAAGTTGGGCAAGCAGACTGGTCGCGTTCCTGCGACGACGTCTCGCCCTGCTCCGGTGACGAGACCCGCTGAGGCGGCAGTCGCCGAGCCGGCGGTCCAGGGAGAGGAACAGCTCCAACCCCGCAAGAGGCGGAGGTCGGAGGAATCCCCGTCGATCTCTGAGGCGGACGTATCGATTCTTGAGCCTCCGGTCGCTGCCGCTCCTATCTTTGCCATCCCGATGATGGAGCGATCTGGCCCCAAGCCCACGGTCTCCGGCCCCCGGTCATCTGGCAGCTCGGCGAAGAGGATGGCGATCGCCGATGTGGAAACATCCCGGGGCAAGCCTTATTTCGGACGTGATCCCGAGCTGGTCAATAGGTAAGAAAGGGGCAAAAATTTTCTGAGTTAGGCATTCCGAGCATGGTATGGGCTAACTCCTTGATTTCCTTGGTTTGCGCTGCAGGGTTCGTCTCGCTGACCCGGACGTTGCCCCCATGGTGCTGGACTTTCTGTCGAGCAAGGCTCCGCAACAGTCTCTCGAAGTCCCTGCTTACGTTCGCCAGGCTATCACTTCTCTACCCAAGGCTTGGACGACCGATCTTGATGCGATCGCTCGTCGGCGATCTGGAGACGCCATGCAGGCGACCGTTGCCCTGGCTCTTCAGACGGCGACGATGGCCATCCAAGCTGCTCGGGATTTTGAGGGGCGACCCTCCACTGCTCATCTCCATCGCGAACTCGAGACCGCCCGGAACAGAAATATCGAGGATGCCAACCGGATCCGGTCTATGGAGAAGGAGTATGAGGAGACGGCCAAAAGGGCTAAGCAGGACGTGGATCGATTGAAGCAGGAGCTGAGCCGCTCCAAGGAGGCTGCCGATCGGTCCCGTGATAAGGAGAAGGAAACTCGCCAGAAGCTCGAGGCTTCGCAGGAGGAGGCGGCCGGGCTGAAGGCGGCGGTGGATCGGCTCAGCGGTGAGCTGGAGGCGGCGAAGAGAGAGCTGGAGAAGGCCAGGGGCGAGAATGTTGCCAAGGCGGCCGAGCTGGCGGAGGTCGAGAAGACGGTGGCGGATTTGAAGGGGCAGCTGAAGGCGATCGAGGTCGATCCCTACCTTAACGTCGCGCACGTCAGTGAGTTCGCTTACTACTTGGCCTATGCTGACGCTGTTCGAGCCGCTAAAAAGGCAGGGGTCAAGATCGGTCCCCTGATGGAGAGCTTCAAATCCTATGTCCTCGAGCATCCTCTGCATCCAGAATTCTCCTTGCCGATCCTTGACTTTGTCGACTTCGGGATCGACTTGAGTTGGTATACCGGCAAACTCATTCATCCCGAGGCCGATGGGGGAGCCCAAGCCGATCCGCAACCCGAGGGCGAAGACCAGCAGGCGGGGCCTTGAGAGGCATTTTTGTTTTTCCTCCGTAACTTGTATTTTTTGTAATGCCTTCGGGCCTCGTAATGTATGAAGCTTGTGTTATGAATAAAATGTTCCTTTTTTCATACTATCTCTTTATATACGATCGCCCTTTGAATGTTTTTGCGTGCAATTTTTACGAGTATGTGTATGATTGCTCTCGTCGTT
Source organism: Orobanche coerulescens (assembly GCA_033398695.1). NCBI lineage: Eukaryota > Viridiplantae > Streptophyta > Magnoliopsida > Lamiales > Orobanchaceae > Orobanche > Orobanche coerulescens. The sequence goes on from CM065809.1 coordinate 69,526,830, forward strand.
TTGCTCATCCGACCGATTGTCTGAGTGTTGAAAGCATTGACATGTTTTGAATCGGAATTCTTACTTGTAATTTTCGTCGGACGACCCCGATCGCCCTGCATGTTTTTGAGCGAAGCCGATCGAGTGTGGTTCCTCTTTGTTCGATCGTTGTATGAGATTAGCTCTACCTGCCCCGATCGCCCTGCATGTTTTTGAGCGAAGCCGATCGAGTGTGGTTCCTCTTTGTTCGATCGTTGTATGAGATTAGCTCGACCTATCCCTGCCCCCTTGTTTTTGTTCACTTATTGTAAGTAAGGAAACAAAGACTAGTCTGTCTGGCGAGCTATCTTCATTTTGCCGATTCTGATTGGGGTGTTCGATGGACCGATCTCCCCAATCGTGTCTTCGTGTGCGAGGGATATTGTGTATCCCGCGACTCACTTTTTGTGAGGGTCCTCCGTTAGGCTACGCCTGCCTTGTGTTAAAACGAAAGGCGGGCGATCTCGGTCTGGAGGAGTCCTTGCGCGGAGCGTTGTCGGCTTATTCAACACCACGTACGCGGCTTGTCAGCTCTGCTTCCACCTCGGCCTGCCATGAAGATGGCGACCCTCGACGGTGTACGTTGAGACGGGGGTAACGGCACGCCGCATTGTTCGGGTTCACCATGTTAGATGATGTACCTTGAGGACGTGCGATCGAGCCTATTGATTATTTTGGAGGGTCCTTCGGCTACGCCGACCTCGTATTTAAACGAAGGGCGGGCGATCTCAGCCCAAAGGAACCTTGCATGGGCGAAGCTGTCGGTTCCATCGACCTCCAGGACCATGGCTGCATTAACTTTGCCTAGGATCGTTGTGATCAGCGATCGTCGGCGGTATGCGATATGCCTGGTGGGGCGATCGCCATAATAGATGGGATAGGAAAAAATCTCATTATATTCCTTGTACATCATTGAAATTGACTACAAATTTATCACTGATAGTATTTTTTCAGATGCACGGCGTTCCAGGGGTATTGGTCCGGAGTACCGTCAGGATGTTCCAGTTCGTAGGCTCCTTTAGTTAGCCATCTGGATACTTTGAAAGGTCTCTCCCAGTTCGGACCAAAAACGCCTGTGTGGGTTTGGATCTTCTTAAGGACGAGATCGCCCACTTGAAATCTTCTTTCTCTGACCTTTGAATTGAAGAACTTCTCGGCTTTCCTTCTGTGGATTGTGTTCTTCATTTCTGAGGTCAGCCGTCTTTCTTCGAGCATGTCTAGGTCGATTCGTCGGGCTACATCGTTGTCGGTCGTCATCTCCTGCTCGGCTCGATGGCTGAGGACGGCGATCTCCGAAGGAATCACCGCTTCTGTTCCGAAGGTAAGGGCGAACGGGGTTTCGCCGGTTGAATTGCGGGTCGTCGTTCGGTAGGACCACAAAACGTCTGGGAGCTCGCTCGCCCATCGTCCTTGCCTGGACTCGAGTCGTGCTTTGATCGTGTGTTTGAGGATCTTATTCACTGCCTCTACCTGACCGTTCGTCTGAGGGTGATAGGGCGCTGAGAATAACCTTTTGATCCCCCACTCTTCACTGCATTGCATGACTTCTAAGCCGTCAAGCTTCCGTTGTCGGAGATGATGGCACAGGGCGGAGAATCGGCATACGATGTTTTTCCATATAAACTTGATCACTTGCTCTTGGCCGATCTTGTTGAGCGGTTCGGCCTCAGCCCATTTGGTGAAATAATCGACCCCAACGATGGCGAACTTACAGCCCCCTGGAGCCGTCGGCAAGGGACCTATAAGGTCGATGCCCAATTGCGCAAATAGCAAGGGGATATACATGGAGGTGAGCTGTTCGGGTGATAGTTTAATGTTGGGGCCCATTATCTGACATCTATGACACGATCTGGCATAAGCGATCGCATCTTTCCGTAGTGATGGCCAGAAAAATCCTTGTCTGGTTGTCTTATGGATGAGGGCTCGCCCGCCCGCGTGGTTTCCACAAATCCCGTCATGGATCTCAGCTAAAACGAGCCGACCTTCCTCCGGTGTAATACACTTGAGGAGGGGAAGGCTGAAGGCTCGCTTGTAAAGCCGATCGTCCAATAGGGTATTGATCGCTTGTTTTCGCGTAGTATGGTTTTCAAATCCGATCAATTTTAAAATTTGTAAAACCTCGGAGTATTTCCAAGGTGTCGAACCCAAGGGAATTGATGTGTCGAAAATAAAGGAATTAACTCTACTCAAAATTTGACTGCTATTTAGGAGTCCGAAAAATTGTTTTGATTCTAATTATCTAACTAAAAAAAATCGAAGAACAAAAATTGAATAAAAGATGAATAATCTAAATTAAGCAAATAAAGCAAATTAACAAGATAAAATCACAAGTCGAAAGGTAATTGATCCTAGGGTAGTATCATCTAATTGAGTTCACACAATCCATTCACTTGATTCCTTCTCCCCAAAATTTAATTCAATCCTAGAAATAATCACTCGGTCGATCTAGAATTCCTGTCAAGGCAACCTAGAAAGATAGTTAATTAAAACCCTTTTCCCCGCCAGGGCTCAAAGAATTGAAATCACTTAAAAAGCACCAACTTATTTATCTATGATTTATCCTTCTCCGCTAGGTCTCAAGATAAAATCATATTGTGCATCAAGTATTTCCACTAATCAATTACTCCTTCCGGACAAAATCAATTAGCTAGCATGCATCGATTAAGGGCCCCTTTAATCTAACATGAGATTTAACACAACTCGAACACAAGCCTAGGATGAAAGGTCAAAAGGTAATCAAAGGAATATCATGTGATCATCAATTAAATTTACTAACCCTAGAATCAATCAAAGGAATTAGCCAGACATACTTGAAATTAAACAAGAAATTGATGAAGAATGCATATTATTAATATGAAAAGAGAGATTACAACCCTTATGGATGAACTCCGAGTCTTCAATCTCCCAAAAACAATAATAATTCTCCTCCAAAAAGTCCTTGCATCAAAGAAATTAATCTTGCTAAGAAGATCTAAAAATTGTAAAAGATGAAAAAGAATGATAAAGAATGATCCAATATGATAAAAGCTGATGAAACTAGGTCTAGAAGGGTGTTTTTATAGCCTAAGGGGGTTACATTCCCGATTAGCCCTAATCTAGGAAATAAAATCTATCTAAAAGAGTCAAAATCCGTCCAAAAACGAGAGTCCGCTGGGAAGCCTTTCGGCCTGGCCTATCGGCCGATAGGCTGGCCGATAGATTGTTCGTCGATCTCTTCACTTGGCAGGGCAGAATCTCCTTTCGGGCGCCCTATCGGCCGAAAGGCTGGGCCGATAGGTTCGACTGTTTCTCGCAAAAATCCATTTCTTCGTCCGCTTGATTCGACTCTCGGTCCTTTGTCTCGTTTTGGGTCCTTTTGGCTCTAAAAACCTGCAAACACACTAAAACCAACCCAAACGCGTAATACGGCTCGACTAATCATAAATAAGCCAAATACGAGCACATTAATCACGAAACGAGATAAAAACCCAGTATAAAATCCTAGAAATAAGTGGTAAAATTACCACTTATCAAACCCCCCCAAACTTAAGCCTTGTTCGTCCCGAACAACAAAAAGAAAAGAAAAAGAAAAGAAAAAGAAAGTCGTGAATCATCGTGCAACTCATAGTGTTCAACTTAATCAATACTATCCTGTAATTCTCTCTAAATAATCCGAGTGTCGTAAAAGCGAGCTGCACTCAGAATAATGATTCCGCAAAGTAGTCAAGTTCAGTCCTAATCATTCGTTCATGAAGAAAATCCAGCTCAAAGATTAACAAAACGTGAGTCAAATCGACCGTCAATATGAAAGGCTAAAATAAACAAGGTAGTTCGTCCCGTTACACAGTCTAGTGGCACAATTTTAACGAGTTTCATAACAAATAAACCTCGGTCAGTATTCCCTTATATATATGCTCAAAAATTTGATTCGAGTTGACCACTAGGTTAGGATCTCGGGATGTTTCATCGGGGTAATCCTAGGGTAGAACTTCCATTCTCATGTATTAGGAAACCGTTTGACGTAAAAGACACTCATGGGGCACATGGATGCTTCTAGTTACTAAGTTCCCGTCTACAGCGGAGAAACAACTCGAATATATAATTTCCGCATGTCCGAATCAAGGTCGCCGTTTTACGCGAGAGTAAACAGTGGGTCACGCGAATACCCCCGGTTACTAAGTTACCTATCATTGGCACATGTGAAATATCTAAATCACTAGTCTAATCAGAGTCGTCGTTTTACGCGAGGGTAAACAACGGGTCACGCGAATGCCCCCGGTTACTAGACTTCCCTTCATAGAACAACTTATCTCAATTTTTGGGAAAAACTGACCGACTCTAAACTCTATCTAAGTGCCAACACGACTGACGAAACAGTACGACTCACTATCCGGAAGATGTAACCAAACGTATTGACGGTGATTTTAAAACAAGTATGTATCGTCTCTTATCTGCCAAGACCTCTACAATCACGAAAAATTTTGGACCTAAATGAATACTATGCAAAACAGAAATTACTAACTACAACTCGACTAAAACTCGACCGTTTCTTCAGAGAGAAAAACAGTGTTGTAACATCGGTATCACACAATTAGAAGCACGAAAAATTCACTAAAAAGGAAAAACTAAAGACAAGCAAGGCTATCTAAAAACAAACAACGAAAAGCAAATAAAAGCAAACACGAAATCTAAAAAAAAAAAAAAACTACTACGACCAAAAAAATAGAAAATAGAAACTAGCAAACACACCGAACGAAAATGAACAAAAAAAATCTAAAAACTAAGCAACCAAAAGCCAAAACCATGCAACACCAAAATGATTAGCACAAATAAACACAACGGGCACCAACACAAGCAAATAAAGATACAAGGCAAACACGGTACTCACACGTAAAGAAATTAACAAAGCCGCACTTCTTCCCCCCCCAAACTTATTTCGCATCCCAAAGGAGGAATAAGTTTGAAAAGAGAAAGGAGTGGCTTTGTTAATGGAGTACCTGATCACTGTGGCGGAAATGGCGGGTTTGTCGGCGAGCTCGTAGTGTATACTGGGCCGGGTATGTCCTATCGGCCAGGCATATCGGCCGATAGGCTGGGCCGATAGGAACTTCTGTCTCTTACCATGCTCATATCGGGCGGGATATCGGTCGATGTGGAATTCCTGTCGACCACTGCTTGCAACAATAAATTTTTTTTTAATTTTCCTCAGCCTATCGGCCGGGCCTATCGCCCGATATGCTCGCCCGATAGGATCTTCTGTCTCAAAAAAATTTCCAGCTTTTTCTCTTTCGCATAATTGGTTCCGTTCTTTCTAGGATATGGCGATTAAAGACCTGCAAGTATTCAAAACTCGGCGTGCATGGATTAGAACTTAACAAAAACTAGCAAAGCTACTACGAAACTAGAAACTACAAAAATCACGCAAACGAAAAATCGAAAATAAACGAATAAAACGAACTAATATACATACGTTGGGTTACCTCCCAACAAGTGCTACGTTTAACGTCTTTAGCTAGACGATACCTCATTCAACCCGGATCTTCAGTGACAACTCCCCCTTGAACGGGTTTGTTGATATCAAGATAGCACACGCTCCTCTCATTAGGTCGAGACTCGTTCACCTCCAACATTCGAACATACTCCGGCAAATCCTCGGAAATTTCATCAACCTCAGAATGTGAGTAAATGGAGTGTGAAATACAATGCTCCAACAAGTCGGTCGGGGGCGGCATAATAGACTCAATTTCAAAACATTCCTCGGGCGCATCGTCGGGCTTCTTCATCGCGTCATAGATGGAAATTTTCAGATTTTGATCGTTAACCCGGAAAGTAAGATCACCCTCCTGGACGTCGATAAGTGCTCTCCCCGTCGCTAGAAACGGTCTCCCAAATATCAGTGGTTGATTCTCGTCCTCGGGCATATCAAGAACTACGAAATCGGCCGGGAAGACCAAGTGTTGGACTCTAACGAGCACATCCTCCACAATTCCCCTCGGATAAGTGATCGACCGGTCCGCCATGAGTAGAGAAATGGTAGTCGGCTTCATCTCCCCAATCTTCAACCTCTTAAAGATGGATAGAGGCATAAGATTGATGCTTGCCCCGAGATCACACAACCCATTACGGAACGTTTGGTCGCCAATCATGCATGTCAAAGTAAAACGTCCCGGATCCTTCTGCTTGAGCGGGAGCTTGTTTTGAATGATAGCGCTACACTCCTCTGTCATATTTATTGTTTCAAACTTCCTCAACTTCCTCTTGCTTGCCACAGCGTCTTTCAAGAATTTCACGTACCCCGGCATGTCTCTCAAAGCGTCTAGAAGTGGAATGTTGATATTCACCTTTTGAAACATGTCGATAAATTGTTGAAGCTTTTCATCATATCTCGACTTGGCCAAACGCTGTGGAAATGGAGCTTTTTCCTCAAAATCTTTCATATTCGAACTTCCAGGAGCCTTTCGGCCGATAGGTGGGTCGATAGGCTTCACTGCCGGCATGCTGTATGGGTATCGGTTGGGCTATCGGCCGATAGGCTGGCCGATAGGTTCTACTGTATTCCATCTTCTTTCTCGTTCTCGGCTCCCGTTTCTAATACATCCTCGTTTCCAGATTCCTTAACTCCAGCCCCATGATTACTGTACCTTGTCCCACTCAGAAGCTCGATTGCGTTGCATTGTTGCGTCTTCGGGTTGGTCTCGGTGCTGCTCGGAAAATGCCCCGGCTTGTGAAATCCGGCTTGGGCGTTCGCCATTTGACTCATTTGGGTCTCCACCATCGACATCTGCTTAGTCAAGGCTATCACCGAGTTTCCAATAGATGTCACACTATGCTCGAGAGCTCCGAACCTCTTGTCTACTTTATAAATAAAATCTTTTTGGCTCGCCTCCAACCGTTCCAGCATCTCTTCCATAGGTGTCTTAGCAATCGGCTCTTGAATAACCCCATTTTTCACGTTAAATCCCGGTGGTGGCTGGAGAGCATTGTTCGGATTGGCATAGGAGAAATTAGGGTGGTTTCGATTGTTCGGATAAGAGTTCCCCCAATTTCCCCCTTGCCGGAAGTTTCCTCCTTGCATGTAGTTCACATCCTCCTTAACTGCAATAGGCTCGTTTAACTCTTCAAAAACTGAATTGACTCCCAGAGTATTCTTTCTTAGCATCTCGAGCTCTTTTTGTTGTTTTTCAAATTTTGCCTTTAAATCACCGTAGGCGTCCTCGTCACCGGCTGGAACCTTTCTTCTTGTCATCTTCCGATCGGTCACCTCCTCGTAATCATTGTTGACCGCTAGCTCAATGAGATTCTTGGCCTCTTCATAATCGTTAGCAAGAAATCCCCCTTTCGATGAATAGTCCAACTCTCTTCTAGCCTTCCTCGTCAAACCCCGATAAAACCGAATGTAGATCTCCTCTTTGTCAATTCCATGCTGTGGGCATTTGCGAAGTAGCTTCTTAAATCGGATCCATGCCTCGTATAAGTATTCATCCTCATATTGCTCGAATTGCAGGATATCGTTGATTTGTTTTTGCACCTTCGAGGGAGGATAGAACTGTGCTAAGAACAACCGAGTCATCTCTCTCCAAGTACCAATTTCCTTCCGATCTAGGCTCTTGTACCAATCTAGCGCATCGTCTTCTAAGGAGAATCGGAATAGGCGGAGCTTAATGACATCCGGAGGCACTCCGTTTTGCTTGATGGTGGCACATATATCCAAAAACGACTCAAGATGAGCGTTTGGATCTTCATTCACTCCCCGTCCGTATGTTTGAGACTTCACTGTAGCAATGAGGGACGGCTTAAGCTCGAAGTTGTTGGCATCAATCTTTCCCCAACCTCCTTCTTGATAATCGTCCAGCTTAGGTCGAAAGCGGGCATTCAGAGGGATCTTCTCGGGACGAGCGAGTTCTCGTGGTTGGTCAACAATGCCGGCCATGGTATCAACGAAAGGTATAGTAATAGTCTCGGTTCTCGCTTCTTGCTTCTTCCTCCTCAAAGACTTCTCGATTTCCGGGTCCAAAGGAAATAAGTCCTTTCCTTGGGATCTCGTGATCATGCACCGCCTACAAGGAAAAGAAAACAAGATGTGAGGAAACGAGATCGAATATTAATAATAAAAGTAAACTACCTAAAGTAACAATCTCTTCTTTTTCGAATTATTCCCTTAAATTTTCTATCAATTCCCCGGCAACGGCGCCAAAAATTGATCGCTTGTTTTCGCGTAGTATGGTTTTCAAATCCGATCAATTTTAAAATTTGTAAAACCTCGGAGTATTTCCAAGGTGTCGAACCCAAGGGAATTGATGTGTCGAAAATAAAGGAATTAACTCTACTCAAAATTTGACTGCTATTTAGGAGTCCGAAAAATTGTTTTGATTCTAATTATCTAACTAAAAAAAATCGAAGAACAAAAATTGAATAAAAGATGAATAATCTAAATTAAGCAAATAAAGCAAATTAACAAGATAAAATCACAAGTCGAAAGGTAATTGATCCTAGGGTAGTATCATCTAATTGAGTTCACACAATCCATTCACTTGATTCCTTCTCCCCAAAATTTAATTCAATCCTAGAAATAATCACTCGGTCGATCTAGAATTCCTGTCAAGGCAACCTAGAAAGATAGTTAATTAAAACCCTTTTCCCCGCCAGGGCTCAAAGAATTGAAATCACTTAAAAAGCACCAACTTATTTATCTATGATTTATCCTTCTCCGCTAGGTCTCAAGATAAAATCATATTGTGCATCAAGTATTTCCACTAATCAATTACTCCTTCCGGACAAAATCAATTAGCTAACATGCATCGATTAAGGGCCCCTTTAATCTAACATGAGATTTAACACAACTCGAACACAAGCCTAGGATGAAAGGTCAAAAGGTAATCAAAGGAATATCATGTGATCATCAATTAAATTTACTAACCCTAGAATCAATCAAAGGAATTAGCCAGACATACTTGAAATTAAACAAGAAATTGATGAAGAATGCATATTATTAATATGAAAAGAGAGATTACAACCCTTATGGATGAACTCTGAGTCTTCAATCTCCCAAAAACAATAATAATTCTCCTCCAAAAAGTCCTTGCATCAAAGAAATTAATCTTGCTAAGAAGATCTAAAAATTGTAAAAGATGAAAAAGAATGATAAAGAATGATCCAATATGATAAAAGCTGATGAAACTAGGTCTAGAAGGGTGTTTTTATAGCCTAAGGGGGTTACATTCCCGATTAGCCCTAATCTAGGAAATAAAATCTATCTAAAAGAGTCAAAATCCGTCCAAAACGAGAGTCATTGGGAAGCCTTTCGGCCTGGCCTATCGGCCGATAGGCTGGCCGATAGATTGTTCGTCGATCTCTTCACTTGGCAGGGCAGAATCTCCTTTCGGGCGCCCTATCGGCCGAAAGGCTGGGCCGATAGGTTCGACTGTTTCTCGCAAAAATCCATTTCTTCGTCCGCTTGATTCGACTCTCAGTCCTTTGTCTCGTTTTGGGTCCTTTTGGCTCTAAAAACCTGCAAACACACTAAAACCAACCCAAACGCGTAATACGGCTCGACTAATCATAAATAAGCCAAATACGAGCACATTAATCACGAAACGAGATAAAAACCCAGTATAAAATCCTAGAAATAAGTGGTAAAATTACCACTTATCAGGTATACCTGGTCGCACGAAGCTGGAGTTGGCGAGCTTTAACACGGTCGTCAGGGACCGTTCCGTCCTTTAAGTATTTGATGAACGGAGTCATCCAATTCTCTTCGGCGATGGCGACCGTGGTAACCAAATTCCTGTCGATCGCCGGCCTTGCTGACTTTGTGATTTGGATATTGGAGAAGTCGGCTGCCCCATCCGATGATGCTAGCTTGGAAAGAGCATCGGCCTGGGAGTTGTGCTCTCTCGGGACTTGTTCGATTAGTACTTCTTCAAATTTTGTGCACATTTCGGCGACCGGCTCTTGGTATTTCACCATCTGTTCGCCGCGTGCCTCATATTCTCCCTTGACTTGGTTTACGACCAAAAGGGAGTCCATGAAGATATGGAGGCGACGAACATCCAGGGCGAGGGCTAGATCAAGCCCGCCTACCAGAGCTTCGTATTCAGCTTCATTGTTGGTCGCACGAAAACCGAAACGCACAGCATTTGTGAAACTCTGACCGTCGGGGCTAATGAGGACAATCCACCTTTGCTCTCGCATTGGTCGCCGAGCCATCCACGTATAATTTCAGGGCGGGTCGGCCGACTGGGTGGTTGTGAGGGAACGTCAATTCCACCACGAAGTCCGCCAGAGCTTGGCCTTTGATCGCCGTGCGAGGAGCGTAAGTGATACCGTATTGGGCGATCTCCAGCGACCACTTGAGGAGTCGCCCGTTGGTGTCCGGTAGGTGCAGGATTTTTCTTAGAGGTAGAGTTGTTAGGACCTCCACTTGGTGATCGAAGAAGTAAGCCCTCAGCTTACGTACACTCATGACGAGGGCATAGGCGATCTTCTCCAATGGTGTATACCGTGTCTCAGCGTCGTGGAGCGCCTGGCTAACATAGTAGATCGGCAAATGGGCTTGCCCCTCTGCTCGCACCAGAACGGCAATCAGTGCGACCTCCGAGGCCGCTAAGTAAAGGAATAATTTTTCACCGGGGATCGGCTTTGCCAGGATCTGGGGGTTAGATAGATATTCCTTTATCTTGGCGAATGATATCTGGCTTTCTTTCGTCCATGCGAACTTCTTGTTCTTGATGGTAGCGAAGAAAGGCTTGCTTTTATCGCCGAGCCGTGATATGAAACGGTTGAGGGCGGCTAGACAACCTGTGAGGCGTTGCACCTGCTTGATGTTTCGCGGCTCCTGCATGTCAAGGATCGCCTGTATCTTGGTGGGGTTTGCCTCGATCCCCCTTTGGCTCACTATGTGCCCCAGGAACTTCCCGGAGCCCACCCCGAAGTTGCATTTCTTGGGGTTCAACTTCATGTTAAACTTCTCAAGGATGGCGAACGTCTCGGCGAGATCGTTGAGGTGATCTTCCTTCTTGAGGCTTTTGACTACGATATCGTCAATGTAGACCTCCATGGTCTTGCCGATCTGATCGGCGAACATCCTGTTGACTAATCGCTGGTAGGTCGCCCCTGCGTTTTTCAAGCCGAACGGCATTCTGACCCAAAAGTATATGTCTTTTTCTGTGTGGAAAGATATGTGTTTTATGTCGTCCTCCGCCATTGGGATTTGATGATATCCGGCGAAGGCATCCATAAACGACATCATTTCGCAACCTGCCGTGCTATCGACCAGGTGATCAATATGAGGCATCGGGAAGTGGTCTTTTGGACATGCCGCATTGAGGTCGGTGAAGTCAATGCATAATCTCCAGGAGCCAGTTGGCTTTTTGACGAGCACCGCGTTGGCGACCCACTGTGGTTCGTCTGTGGCTACTCCGATCAGTTTGTTGTTGAGTAACTTCTGGACTTCTATGTCGAGCGCCGCGTATTTCTCGGGACCGAACTTCCATCGCTTCTGGTGAACAGGCTTCATCGCCCGGTCGATCTTCAGATAATGGCAGGCGTGTTCGGGACTTATGCCAACCATATCTTGATGCGACCGGGCAAAGACTCCGATGTTCTTACGTAGCAAGTTGATCAGATCCCCTTTTAATTCGTGGTCGATGCTTGCGCCGATCTGTACTTCCCGTTCTGGATGATTTGGATCCATCGTAATACTTTCCAACTCTTCGACAGGAACGGTCGCCTCTCGTTTGATACGATCTCCGGACTCGGTCCTTGGATCGATGTCGAGACTTGGCTGGAAACCGATCCTTGGCTCGATGTCGTCCATCAATTGATGAGAGATGGCGTCCCCTGAGTCGGGTTGGTATGAAGTGTTAGGCTCGTCGATCTCCATGGGTTGATCGTCGGTTGCTTCAATGTTACATATAGTATGGGAAGTATCGAAAGAAGTAACAACATAGGAGTAATTCAAACATCTCTTTGCCATTAGCTGATCTCCTTTTACAGTACCGACCGTCCCATCGGCAGTGGGGAATTTGATACAGTAAAAGAAAGATGAGGCGACCGCCTCAAAGGTTTCTAAAAAGGGGCGACCTAGGAACCCATTATAGATGCTTGGCCTATCTATGATTACAAAGCTTAGGTTCCTAGTAATCCTAACCTTGGGATCATAAAAGCATACTAGCTCAACGGAGAGCTTGATCCTCCCGTAGGCTTGGACTGTGTTGTCGCCGAACCCTTGGAGCACGGTGTCGAAAGGCTTGATGAATTTGATTAGGTTGCCGAGTTGGTCTAGGGCGGATTTGAATATGATGTTGCAGAAACTCCCATTGTCGACCTGCACGCGATCGACCGTCTTCCCAAGGATGCAAGCGGGGATCACTAGTGCATCCTCTTTGGGACATTGCACTCCCTCCCTGTCCTTGTTGGAAAAGGTGATGAGCGCGTCTCTAGAGATGGTCGGCTCCGGAGGTACTACAACATGGACTTCGGCGAAAGAACTCAGCTCGGCTTTTCGCTTTCTGTTTGACAGGGTGGAAACCGGGGAAAGGCCCCCGAGGCTCCCACCTCCTGCTTGGAGCATGTTGATCCGACCGCCATGGTTGATCGGAGGGATCGACTCATCAGAGTACTCCGGCTCATGCTCGGTCCTGGCGATCGGATTGGGAGGAATTCTTTCGCTTGGTCGGCGCTCGCGCCCTCCGGCTCTTTCCGTCCTGGGTTCTGGCTTGGTGATCAAATTGTCCAGTTTGCCTTCCTCAAACAGTCGCGGAGTATGCGAGGAGGTCGCGGCATTGGCTAGTGTTGTGGCCGGGACTCTTATGATAGGCACAGAATTTGCTACGGTCTAGGGGACCGTGGTCCCTTATTGGCTTTGGATTGGAAAGCCACTCGCGACCCTTGATCGCGTTGAAGATGTGGGCCGGAGATAAGTTGAGGTTGTGAAGAAGGTGGACCTCTACATCCTCGAAGGCTTTGAACTCGCCAGGCGGCTTGGCGACCGCCTTTCTGGGCTTGGCGGCCGCCTTCTTCTGGACATGGGAAGGTGCTTTTCCTTCTTCGGACCGTCCCTCGTCTAAGCGGAGTGAGAGCATTTTCTGGCTGGCCAGAAAATCGGCGGCTCTGACGCGGAACGCTGTATAGGTCAGTGGAAAATCCTTTGTGAGGTGCCTGAACATGGGCGAGCGTCCGTGGAATCCGTTCAGGACTGCGTGGTGAGCGATCTCGTCGCTGACGGGCTCACCGGTGAGGACTATCTCGTCCACTCGGTCGATATAATCCTCATCCGATTCGTCCTTCCCCTACCTGATCTTCATCATGCGGTGGGGACCTTCTGGGCGAGTGACTTTGGCGGCGAAGTACGACGTGAAGTCGTTCGCCAGCTTCTCAAAGCAATTGATTGAGCGAGATGGTAGCGAGATGTACCATCTGTGGGCGAGATCGCCCAGAGTTAACGGTAACATACGACATTTCGTCGCATCTGAAGCTCCGCATCCAGTCATGTAGATCCGAAATTTGCTTAAGTGGGTTCCTGGATCCGTTCTCCCCTCATATAGAGGTGTTTGTGGGGCATTGATCGTTGATTGGACTGGGGCGATCTCGATCTGGACCGCGAGTGGTTCATTTATCTCAGTGATCGGTCTCCTGGCGCCTGCCCCATTTTCCAGGAGCGCCTTCACTTCGTGCAGCTGGCGTTGCATGGCGGCGATCGCCGTCGCCTGACTGCTTGCCGACTGGCTCTTAGAGCGTGAACCAAGGCGATCGTGTACCGATCCCCTAGCCCCGTGGTGAATGACGAGCTCCCTGCCAGTGGGTTCCTTCCTTGGGCGAGCAGGGGCTCGCTGACCGACCTGTCTCTTGGGAGTCGGATATGCCGAACTCCTCGTAAAGGATTCATATACCGATGTCTCCCGGCTGCGGCCTGAGTGCCCAGGTCGCCATGAGGGATCGCTCCCTAGGCGGCTGAAGACGGAATCGTCCCGCCTTACGAGAGCCTTCCCCTACGGCTCGGGGCTTTCTGTCAATTTCTCAACATAGATCCCCTTGAGCTTCCGTTTGCTTGCCCGGCGGTTAGCTGACGGGGTGATGGTGGGCGTATCGCGGGCCCTCTGCCGTTCCCTGAGGATGGCTATAGCCACCTCAACTGCATTAGATGTCTGGGCGATCGAGTGAGAGGCTAGAACCGTCCCTCGGGGGCGGGAGTGAGAGCCTAGCGTCACCACGGTCGCCTTCCGCCGTGGGCTGGGATTCGGTCCTCGTCGGAATAAGATTTCCGGCAGATCTCAGGGTGGCCCTCTTGGAGGTTGTTGCTGATGTCATTTTCTGAAGGTTTTTTCTATTGAAGAACAGTGAGTGTTTCTTCAAGTATATGTCCGGAGAACAGTGAGTGTTCTTAGATACGGTGGGAATAAAAATGAAGGTTTAATTGCCCTCCCTCTAGCGCCAATTGTTGTTACCCAAAATATTATCCGGAGATAGTATTGCTGGAATGATCGAGTAACAAACAAATGCGAGAACACTTCCGTGAGAAAATAGATAACACAAGATTTGCCGGGGTTGTTAATCCCGGGCTTGAATGCTCTCGCGAGATGTTATTAATAAATATACTGTCGAGTACAAATATTAATGTTAGAATCTAATACAAGGAGTGTAAAGACTTCTAGTTATCTAGGCTTTAGAGCACGTAGATTGCCGGAAGAACCAGATAGATGAATCTGTGAGTTCTTGCTTGGGATATATGATGAATGTGTATGAATATCACTACGAATGTATTAGTGGTTGCCAAAAGAGCCTTTGATTCTCTCTTTGGTGTGTATTTTGCACTTAATTCGTAGTAGAATTTGCCCTTTTTTGGCCGCAGCAGTGAGTCCTCTATTTATAGGGGACAAGGTAGTTGGGATCCCTCAGGCGATCGCGGGCGATCGCCGTTTTCTATATTAAAATAAACGGCCGATCGTCCCGTCACGTGGGCCTGTTCCCTTGAGGTCCGAGGTTGCAGTTGGAGGCCAGCTGGGTGAACCAATGGGAATCCAGCACGTGTTGCGAGTCGCTGTCCGAGGAGGGCCCACTTCGTACCTTTTGGCGGCCTTGTCGGTAGGTGTGGTAGGTGACAGGCTGGGGTCAATGATCCTATTTGTCGGTATCCTTTGAAGATCCGCGGGTGGGCCACAGTCTAAGATTCGGTCTTCGACGACTTTGACGGATGCTGGATCCATACGTGGCATGAGATGATCGCCTCTGGTCCGCTCATGAAAGACGATCGTCAGATAACAAAAGACGATCGCTGGGTACCAAAAGACGATCGCCGCATCGTGCCGAACTCTAGGCATTTGTCCTGAGTATGTCTTCCATGGTTGGCTTCTCTGGAAGGTCGCCGATCGCCTATCGTGGCGAATTAATCGCCGCACAACACCAGTATCTAACCGATAATGGATTTGAGAAAGGTGCTGTGGGCAAAACCTTGTTCAAAATACAAGTAGGCGATAACCTTCTAATGGTTCAAATCTATGTAGATGATATAATTTTTGGTTCAACTAACCTTGCTTTGTGTCAAGGTTCTCTCATCTCATGCAAAGTAAATTTGAAATGAGTATGATGGGAGAACTTAGTTATTTCCTAGATTTTCAGGTAAAGCAGTTGCCTACAGGGATCTTCATCAACCAGGAAAAATACAGCAAGGAGCTTTTCAACAAATTTGGAATGAACACTTCCAAATCATCGCCAACTCCCATGAGCACTTCCGTGCAAATTAGTGCTGATGAAGACAGAAAGTCGTTTGCCCAATCACTCTACAGGAAGCTTATTGGCTCGCTCCTGTACCTAACGGCTAGCAGGCCCGATATCCAGTTTGCTGTAGGAGTGTGTGCGAGATATCAAGTAGCACCCAAGGAATCACACTTCAATACAGCTAAACGAATCCTGAAGTATATTAAAGGAACAGTCGATGTAGGACTGTGGTATCCTAAAGAAGGCGGATTCGATTTAGTTGGATACAGTGACTCGGATCTCGGAGGCTGCAAGCTAGATAAGAATAGTACAAGTGGAACTTGTCACTTTCTTGGACCTAGACTTGTTTCTTGGTTCAGTAAGAAGCAATTGGCTAACTAACTTTCCACGGCTGAGTCAGAGTACTATGCTGCTGGTAGCTGCTGTATGCAGATCCTTTGGATGCAGCAACCATTGTCAGATTATGGGATTGAAGCCAAGGAAATGCCAATCATGTGTGATAGCACGAGTGCAATTGCAATCACGCACAACCCGTATTGCACTTGCGCACTAAGCATATCAACATGAAGCATCATTTCATGAGGAATCATGTCGAGAATAAGGATGTTCGGCTAGAAAAAGTTCACACAGATATTCAATTGGCCGACATATTCACCAAACCTCTCGACATAGCAAGATTCAACATGCTTCGACAAGAATTGGGATTACTACAGCCTGACTCCCTGTAAGTATTTACTGTTTTTTTTACTCAACAGTTGAGGGGGAATGCTGTAAGACCCAAGAATACAGTATCGACCATTAATTATCTGTACAATCAGAACCTTCAATACAGCACTGTAGTGAACAAAGTGATATGAATCATCCTACAGCGGAATACAGTATGACCCATGAATACAACATTAATCCAAAAGTTGTTGTATGGAATTGAAACCTATATGTACCTTTTAAGGGGGAACGTTGTATCGTCTCGGATACAGCACATACTATGGAATTTCGATTCATTATATATATTATAATATTTCATTTTAAAAATAATTTTTGTCCACGTGCCCTGTTTTCATGTCAAACATCATTTACATTAAATGCCTTACACGACATCTGGACAATCGAATCTCAAAAGTCGCGATGTTTTCAAATTGTTTAATATTTTAAAACCGTCGTTTCAGGCATTAAGGGTAACAACAAATGTCAGAAGTGGGACCCGCTCCTATTTTAATATTCCATGGATAAGTGTACCAGTTACACTCAGTTCATCGTGACCGCTCATTTCAAACGCCGGTTCCCATCCCTTAAATCTGACCATTCGTTCTCTGTAAAACCCTTCTTCACCGCCCACTATAGAAGGACTGAAATTGCCATTTGAGACTCTTTACGCTTTCTGCATATTTTAAGAGCACTCAAGCAAATACAGCCTACAAATTTTTCTGCGTTTTACTGCAACTTTCTCTTAATCTTTTTCATCTTTTCTTAAGAATCATCAATGGCTACTCAGACATCTTATCCCGCTCTCAAGAAGTCTCTGAACTTCATCAATGGACGGATCTTCTCCAGATCTGTCGTCATCCAGCGCATCCATGCTGAAACTGATGACATCGATACGATGAAGGTCGTCATCACCAGAATCCGTCAACAAGGCCTCTACCGCCTTGGGAGTCACACCGCATAGAAATACGACGTTCATCTTGTTGAGGAGTTCTACCTCAACGCAGTGGTTCGTTTTATGCCTCTAGCCCTAGGAGGACATGTTGCTGATATCTCAACAGTCATTCACGGAGTGGAGATCTGCATCGACCGAGATCTTCTCAAAAACATTTACAGGCTACCCTCTGAAGGCCTGACCATAGAGGAACTTGAGACATTTGGGTCTCAAGAGTTGCTGACTCAATATTATGGCTTGTTCACCGGTTTGACAACGGTTGAAGTGGTTCACACCACATGCCATAAGAAAAATTTTTGCTTACTGTTTGTTTAATTGCATGATTTTTGCTGTCGCATCATTGAAAATCGCACTGGTGCATTTGAGATGTGCACTAATCTTAGGTTTAGATTGTAGCTATTATGACCGGTGAAAAGGTCAATTGGTGTCAAATTATTCTGAAACGCTTGCAGGAGGAAGTGTCCAAACCTATTACTCAGAAGAAATCATTTGGTTTATTTATAAACCACATTTTGGCGAAGTGCGTACTTCCACAATCCGCAGATGCAAAGAAGATAAGTACCCGGATATACTTGGGCGGAGTCAAACCCACTGCCTACAAACAAAGTATTCTGATCGCAGACAGGCCTTTTATCCGGAACCTACCGCTTTCTGAAGATCCAAGGGACGTTTCTCCTAAGTCCCAGAGTGTGGAATCTTCAAGTAAAAGAAAGAGATCTCACAGCAAGACACCAGTTGCTGCTGAGAAGCCGAAAAAGAAGCTAAGGAGGCTTTCTAAAGTTAAAACTACAAAAACCTCCGAGGATGCTCCTACCGTGGCGCAACCCACTGATGAACTACCCCAGGGCCCAACCCCTGCGGAAGAGATGCCCGTTACTGTATCGACAGTAAATCCTGAGCCTTTGGCGGAAACGACGGATACGAGGACATCTGCCAACTTGGAAGACTCTAGTGAGTCAGCTACCCCTTTGGAGCCAACAACTAACTCTCCTATGTGGGATTCCACATCCGCACAGGATCCACCTTCCTTCGGGGTGCCATCCCCTATAAGGAATCCCTCTTCCATTTAGGATCCCACACCTGTAGAGGAACTAATCGCTACAGCGGACTCAGACGTTGTACGAAGTCCCTCCCCGGATACTATTATCAATAAAACCCTTCTCTCTGTGCAAATTGAACAGGCCTATGAAAAATTTATTCAATGGAAGAGTTATAGGCTAGCTCCGTACGATACCCTATACAATTGGAGCGAATGGAGCAATGAAGAAAGATTCGTGTTAGAAGTGACGGACTCCACAGAAGTTGAAGCCCTGATCCAATGGGATAATCTTTGCTGCAAATCGTTAATTGAAGGCCATCTTTTGCACAAATCAGATGCCAGAAGGAAAGGAAAAGATAAGTCCGAGGAATCTCCCAAAGATCCAAAAGAAGACCAAGACTCAGACGACGACGATGATGCCTTTCAGGCAGGTCTTAGAATGAGCCGTGAGGAGGCTCACGAAAGAGAAGTCCCCCAAGTTCAACAAAATGATGAAGGGACATCAAGCCGCAATGAGCCCCCCTCGCAACAGACAGATATTGTTCCCAACCAGGAGGAATCAGTCCCTCTTGTCGTGGAGGATCAACCATCCATTTCGGAACAGGCACCCGAGCTTGCTGTCGCCGAAGAAGAAGAGGAATCACGTGCCTTCCAGCAAAAGGAATCAGTCCCTCTGCCGGAACAGGCAGATGCTGAGAGACACTAGGAGGAAACAGTCCCTCCTGTACCCACGTATACAGACACCTCTTCGAAACAGGAGGATACCGCATCTCCTGTTGCCGAACCCACAACAGTTGTTGCCGCCCCACCAACCGTCTTGGAATCCGACGACGGTACTACACCTGAGGATGTCCAACTCACTTCACGTCCTAACGTGAATTTGAGAAGGTTGAATGGAGTAGAAGACTTTGCCAAGCCGGATTCTCCCAGCACTGCAGCTAGGAAAGAGCGATTGCGTGCTCTTGGCCTTCAAACCGTCTTTCTCCAGGATGCAGTTAATGCCTTGTATTCAGTAGAAAAAGCTCTAAATTGGATGCACACATCTGCTGTTGAAGAGATGACTGGATTACAGCATGAAGTCTCTCCAGTAGTCAAAGCCTTCACTGTCTTTCCAGAAGTCTTCAAGCAAGCCCTGAGCAATCTGCAAGAGAAGCAAGAAAAGATCCTGAGAGAAGAGGAATCTAAAACTCGGATATCCGAGGCCAACACAGCAGCAACCATGATCGAATCCAGTTCTCAACTGCGAGCACATGACAAGAATATCAAAGATATGTCGCAAGTACTCTCCTCCCTTGTCGAGAGAATGACAAATATTGAGACGAAACAGGATGCCGCTCTGGAGATCCTAGGACTTCTTGATGAAGCCAAAAAGGGGGAAGAAGCGAGAGAAGTCGCGAGGAGAATAAGGCTTCAGCACGAAAGGGAATTTAATGATGCTCAAGACAGCATCACTACAGAGCTAAACAAATTAGCTGCACCCGCTCAAAGTTTCAGGATTTCAGGTTCTCAACCTGAGTTCCATGATCCCACCGTCCCATGGCAAAGCATTATCCAAAGACCTTCTGAAATTCGTCTGCCAACCAACAGCCATCCCACGACTGAAGAAGTGAAGCAATGGAGGAGAAATGAACTGATGAGATATTTTGTTAAACTCGTCAGGGAATCCGCCATCTTCAAAGGTTATAAAACATTAGCGGAGGCTGCATATAAATTCACGAAGATGTTAGAAGAAGGAAAGCTTCCTCTCCAAGTCGAAATGAAGTCCATGCATAGAAGAGGAGATCGGATCACCCACCCAGAGTACTGGATTCTCGCCTTCGACAAATCATACGATGGTAGAGCAATCTATTTAGATCGAGGCAATGATTCCTTACAGCATTGGAGGCGTGGAACTGAGAACGATCCCGACAAGAGACCATGGAGACACTCGGATTATAGGAGCTGAAATCCTTAGTTTATTATTTTTGTTTGTAATTTACTTTCAGTATCAATAAAAATATTTGCCTGTCTTGAAATATTACAACTCGTAATCTACTGTGTTATTGTATGATTACGTAATTTAATTTAATTGCTGAAATTAATCACAAGTATAGAAACTTGTTCAAAAATTAAGCTGTATGAACTTGTCTGCGAACAATTCATAGATTCAGTTGTATGCACCTATAATACATTGTAAGATTGTGCCTGCGCGCCAATCATAAGCTTAAGCTGTAAAAACTCTTAGCTGTATCGAACTTGCCTGCGAGCAGTTCATAAATTAGACTAAGTTGCTGAAAGCCAGATCATTCGACAGAAGACCAAGATATCTGCCCGAAGTCATCAAGAAGGTTATTAGCTTCATGAAGAAGGTTTTGGCATCATCAAGATGGATTGAAAGATTTAAGTATTAGCAAATTGTCAAAAAGAGGGAAATTGTTGGGATAACAACCCTTATCGGAAATTGTTGGGATAACAAATACCCGGTATCGAAACAGTTAGGATAAACAATCCCTGTATCGAATAATGGTGATAAGATGTTTTGACAATATACCAATCCTGCATACAGTAAGCAAACTGTATCGAAAAGCTGATCAATAGTGTCAACCTGTATTGAAGACCTGTCATAGATCCAGCATACAGTGGAACTTTTCAGTACAGCAAAGAAGTCTCATAAAGACTAAGTATGGAAGCTGTCTCGAATCGTCAATACAGTGATCCTTCCATACAGCTCTCAACAGGAAAAGAAGGAATCTTCAGTATTCGCTAAAAGTCATGTCCCGTTGATAAAGAAGTATTTAAATACTAAAGGATAAAGTATTTAAATACTGTAAGTCAGAAGATCTTCACAATCCCGCAATATCCGGATCTCAGTCAAATGTCTGTTGTCACAGAATCTTGCCCAACGGATCGATTTCAAACGAATATATTTCAGAGACTATATATATCTCCAGAGTTTGAAGATCATCCACTACGAAACAACTGAACGACTGAACATCTGAACGACTTACAAACGATCAAGCTTACAAGAAATATTCAGAGCAAAACATATCTCCCCAAGCTTTCTGCTATTCACATATAAGAGATATACAATGCTCAAACCTTGAACAACACATCATCAGCTTATAGCCCAGAAAGTCATAGCTGTTGTTCAACCCTGTTCTATCTTGAACAAACCCAGATCAGCCCTGTGTGGACTGAGTAATCTTTGATTCTACCGAACTGTGTGTGAAGGATTTACATCGAAGAAGACGAAGCTTCAGAACTGTGTGTAAAGAATCCAGTCAAAGTGTTAGCTCAAACCAATCTGTGAGAACGGTTGAAAGCTAAGATCTTTATATGAATCTGTGTGAACGATATATTGATTGAGTGTTGTTATAATTACGTAGTTGTGTACGCAGTAATTATAATAAACTTTTTACTCCTGTGTGGAGGACCAGTGGACGTAGATGGGTTTACCTCGAACCACTTTAAATATTGTGTTATTTACCTTCTGCTTTTATTGTTTTATTTAACTGTGATTATTTAAGTATACTCTGCATATCGAGTTGTTGTATCCACAGCAACTTACTGTATTTAAGACTTCCGCTACGCACTCAGATTTAAAACCGTACAGCTTGTAGTTTAAAACTCTTTCCTAGCTGTATCCAGTATACTTAGTGGCCAACAACACTTATGCATACACATATGCAAATCAACATGTTCATCAACATGCACAACATAACATGCACGACATTATGACAACGCACTAGGACGACCCCATGTTCAACAACATGAATGACAATATGCATGACCAAAATCAATAACACTAAACCACAATCAATATAGAATACTTTCCGCGAGTCCTTCGGGAGCAATCTCGATGTCATATCATCACCGACGATTATCCGCAATTCTCGGTGATCCAAACGTATCATGGACTATAGATACTCATATCTTCATCTTTATCATAATGTATCCTCGATACCCAAATATGCCAATAACCAAAATAAATCATATACATTATGATTTAACTCCCAAGATCGGAAAACAACATAAAATCTAAATCTCGAGGGTTCACAATAATAATCATTGCTATACGAATTATAAATGAATAAAACAGAAATCTTTCATCAAATATTATAACTGTGCAAGTAGTAACTTGCCACGATACCGATACAACGATGAGGAAGCCGTTATCAATCCCATTGCCTTCATCTACAAGTTCCTCGATCCCGACCAAAGCAATTTACGAACATCCTCGAACTTGACCGCAACACACGGTTATAATCACCGATCAATATTCTCAACCTATTACAATAATTCGATAAACAACAAGTTCGATAACAATCAACAATCCAATCAACAAACCCAACGGTTCTACAATGTCTCGGTTAACCACAATTCTGATCAATCCAACTTAAACGATCACAAATTCATAACTGAAACAGGATATACTACACTGCCTGTCAACTTAGCGCACGTTAATCACTTAACGTAGTGTGCGCTAAGTCGCTTCAATTTGCGTGCGCTAGCCAGTAAGATTAGCGTGCGCTAATGATGTACAGATACATGCCTTACAAGTATCGATCAACATATGGCGATTATCAAGAACACTAAGTGATTCAAAACCATGTTCATAGCTATCAAAACAACAAAATCCGATATCCTTTAACATATAAATAATCATCCAACTCATAATCCAAGTCATATATTCATAGATCATATTCTTCCTCAATATCAACATATGAATACCAAGAACCAGAACAACACTTCCATAATCTATCATTACATAGAGTAATCATCAACAATAACATCCACATCCGAAAAGGAGGAGAAGGATTAACCAATTTATCTCAAGAAAACGAACTACACAATTCAAACCACAAGAATCATATTAATATCATCATACTCCGGTAATCCATCTCATAATCATACTTTCAACTTGTTTATCTAATAATCATCAACTCAAAAACATCAACATTCGATCCAAAATGAAATCCAAAGGTGAAGAGTAATTACCTTTTTGAAGAAATGGATTCAATCCCAAGTTTGAATCCGTTTCCAATCGATTCCAAGCTAAATATTGTTATGGATGACTAACTCCACCATAATCCAATGTTTGGAACTTCAAACATCTCTCTAAGAACTCTCTCTATCGGTTGCAAGGAAGGAATGAATGAAAATGAAGAAAATGGGTGAAATGCATCTTAACACCCGTCTGCCCATATATAAACTGTACATTACTAGCATGCGCTACCTTCACAAAATAGCGTGCGTTAACATGCTTAGCGTGCGCTAACTGTCTTTGTTAGCATGCACTATCGCAGTCCAGAGGCTACTGCCTTACTTCATATAATGATTTACGTACGCAATGCCCATGCAATAGCGTAAATAAATGCCTCTATTTAGCATACGCAAACTTTCAACCATAGTATGCGCTACTCATAGTTGACTTGCTACAGTCTGCACCTACCCCCGTGTCTCCACATGCTGAAAGCACCCGACAAAGAAATATTCCTTTGGACCGATCTGATATTAGCGTGCGCTAACCATATATATTACCGTGCACTAGTCTTTCGTAGCACACATCTGTTGACCTTGTCGGAACATGCGCCGAAAGTGGCTGGGTCCACATGTAGATTCCTTCTCATCTATTCTGAACTAGCGTGCGCTATCTTCTGCATTTAGGGTGCGCTAAACTTGCACGATAGCTTGCGCTAAGCTTGAATATTAGTGTGCGGTAATCAGGCTATACTTAGCCATTTTCAACTATGCTTGTCCAACATCTCAACATACTAGATACGTATACACGACATACTGAATATACATACTCCTTCCAATAATATTCCCATATGATACACAATATCCTCAAATGCAATTGTCGACCAAGTATGACAATTATACTAATACATATGTCTCAGTCCTTCAATTGTTTTATCCATACTATATAGATTCCACGCTGTATAACATAACTCGAATAAAATAACATTAAATAATAGTAGTAGAAATTCCGGATATTACATATCATCCCTACCACGCTTTCTAGTCATAGTATTCATAACGACTTTGTTACTTATGTTTAGATGATACAGTCCATTTAACAATATGGCAGTACCTAATAATTTATTATGAAAATGAATTTTACAAAAACCATCACCAATGAAAAATGAAAAGCCTTTCCGATCCATGACCGGAATGGATACAATGTTCTTATGCCCCTTGGGAAATAAATGTACATCATCTAATGTTAAAACAAAGCCAGATTCCAAACCCAAAAGAAGAGATCCTATATCGGTTGCTTCGACACTATGTACGCTTTCGACAGTAATCATCACTTACACAACTCCAAGTTTCCTACTTTGTTCCAGATCCTAATTCATGGTACAAATGTGAGAACTAGCACCTGAATCCAGTATCCAAGAAGTAGAAAATATAGTAGCAAAATAATTCGTTTCCAAAACTAAAATATCTAATATCTAGCAGTTCGACTGTGCTCACCATAAAACTCGGTTAAGTGAGATAAAATCTGTCTAGTAGAAGTCAAGAGCTCTGTGAAGCTCATTAGACATAGAGGCCATCATATAGCCATGGACTCTAATGTCATCCTTAACCCACTTTTCGTGGTTTTCAACATCTTCCTGACTGGCTCTGGTCTGCACCGGAGCTATCGAAATGTCTGCCTCCAAGACGTTTCCCAGCGTCTCCATACTGAGGACTATCATCAGGTTACGGAGCCACTCCACAAAGTTAAGCCCATTTAAGGCGTTCTTTTCGAGTAGAATTGTAAACGGGTTCATAGTAATTTTGAGAGTTGATATTTTTTTCTGCATTAAGTACGACAGATTGATTAGTGACTTGTTCAATTATGATCTGAGTTTAGAATTAAGGTCTTTTCTATTCTTTTAGCCCATCTCCCACTACTTTTATATGAATAACACACTCCCTTGTGAAATCCGGAAGTATTTGTTTGTATTACTTCATAGTGGTGATCGAGTTCTTTATAAATTTTAATAGAGGGCAACCGAACATGTTTCTAGTATATTAATCTTCATAAAGTGGTGTCCAACACCAACCCATCTAATGGATGATTCGATCTTCTTTTTCCCCTTGTTCACTCTCTTCAACCTATACGGTTTCTATAGATCATGAACAAGTTAAGTTTACACCATCGACGCTTATCAGTTTTGCAATTGAATCTTATTAGGCAACCTAACAGGTTAGTAGGGATTAAATTTGCTCCAACCTCCAATGCACTCTCGGAACGACTACCCCGATAACTCGGAAGCATTGCACATCCAGTTTGGGTTTCAATTTTCCAAGAGATCGATGGAGGGAAGGAAAAACCTTGAAACCTTTTGAACTTAATATTTTATGTGGGAGAATTTTCGCGATTAATGTTACACTTTGCACATTAGTTCATTGAAGCGCGTTTGTAGAATTCCTACCTTATGAATAAAACATACACAGCCTAGTTACTACCAACATGTAGTTCATGGACCGTTCCTAGAACCAAAAACATCGTAATCTAATCGCATGTCTTGAGTCTTAAATCTTCGTCCTCTCGAATGGATATTCCTCCGGTCTTCGTCATTACATATAAATTTTACATTGAAATTGTATTCTAAATGCACATTTCTCTAGTAAAACAAATAAGCGCAAAACGGCCTTTACAAGCCAATCGAAAACAATCGATTCAAAACTAAGTCTATGAACTACATCACCATTCACAAGTATTCATCTAGTAAACACTAATAAAATGGAAAAATGTTCAACCATAATTCGGTCAATCAAAACCATTCCAACAAATCAAGTTTCCCACTTTAAAATGAAGTATCACATTCCATTTTAATCAAATTATATCCAATATAAGATGCGGGAGATTAATTTTTTCTGAAACGAACGGAAAAACGATCCCAGACAGTGCTGGAACAGTGCCCGGACCTCAGTCCGGGCATACTGGATCGCGGACCCAATCCCAGATCGCGGTCCTAATGGGCAGGCCGCACGGCAGCAGCTGTTTTGGCCTAGCCAAAATCAGCAATGTTCTCGGTTCGGTCCAACGGCAATATGGGGCTTAATGATCGACCTGATATCCAATATCAATATTTTTCGACTTTCATATCTTAAATATGAATCATATTTCCAAGAAATACAAGATTTATATTTTGATATGAATTTACGAAAAACACAACTACAACAAACAAACAAACAAATACAACGATTAAACATTTATGATTCTAAATCAAAAATCATTCAACCAAGCATTCCAAATGCTAATATAGTATATACGATCGCAAGATCTCTCTCCGATATAATTGTTGGGATTCGCATACAAAAACGAAGGGCGCAGCAGAAGCGAAAACACCCAGCGCAATACGAATCCCTCAAGAGGATCGATTCAAGCTACATATATACGAATATAAAACGAACAAAGAGGAAGATATGATATCCTACCCTTGTAGTCCGTTAATTTAATTGTTGAGAAGATGATGTCCTTTACGAACCCAATCCCCAACAAGCTCTTGGATTATCCAATGCCTAAAACACCGCGTCTCTACTTTCCATGCGCTGGAGAAATAATCGGAACAACTTCACCTTGTTATCCTCCAAGGATACTGTTGGCCACTAAGTATACAGGATACGGCTTGGAAAGTGTTTTAAACAACAAGTTGTACGGTTTTAAAGTCTGAGTGCGTAGCGGAAGTATTGTTAAAGTAGGTTGCTATAAATACAACAACTAGATATGAAGTGTATACTTAAAAATTAATCACAGATATTAAAACAGTAAATGCAAAAGGTAACTGACACGGTAATTAAAGTGGTTCGAGGTAAACCCCTCTACGTCCACTGGTACTCCACACAGGAGTGAAAATATTTATTATAAATACTACGTACACAACTACATATTTATAATCAAACCTAATCAATATATCGTTCACAAAGATTGATATAATTATCTTAGCCTTCAACCGTTCACACAGATTGGTTTAAGCTTTCACTTGACTGGCTTCTTCACACACAGTTCCGAAGCTTCATCTCTTCAATGCAAGTCCATCACATACAGTTCAGGAATAGCAAGGTTTCTCAGTCCACACAGTGCTGATGGGTTTTGTTCAAGGGCAGAACAATGATTGAACAACAGCTTTAACTTTCTGAGCTTTTAGCTGATGATGTGTTGTTCATAGTTTGAGCACTAGTATATCTCTTCTTTCAAAATAGCAGTATGCTTCGCAAGATATGTTTGCTCAGATGTATATGATGATAACTTCGTTGTATAAAATTTCGTCAGTATGTTGATTTTCAATGACTGGGGATATATATATCCTTCTGAGTGTTGGGATTCGGTGCCTAAAATAAAGGCCCAGCGGAAGCGGTAAAACAAAAATTAATTCGATCCGAATCCCTACGAGGATCGATCGAGCTACGTATATACGAATATGCAAACGAAAACACAAGAGATATAGAAACTCACCCTTGTTGTCCGTTGATTAAATGGTTTCCTTCTCTTGAGCTATTCCCCAAGCTTTAGTTGTATACTCTACGATCCGAAGCACTCCAAGCACTTGAACGATCCAACGCCGAAAGCACCGCGTCTCTACTTTCCATGCGCCGGAAAAATGATCGGAACAATACTCACCTTGTTATCCTCCAAGGATGCGGCTAGATCAAGGTGAGTAAGCTTGTTATAGATGTTAATATCAATCTAAGTGTATGAATATCTATCTTTCTCAATATTTTCTCACAAAATTTCTCTAAGAAATTATGAAGAAGATGAATAAAGAACAAGATGGTGAATAAGACTTCTCTCTCTCTCTCCTCTTGAAACTTCACGTATGGATTGTAAGTGTTGGGTGGAAAGTGAAGTCTTCACACATATATTCATCTTACAAATCCCATAAAATCCCTTTATTCCTTATTTTAAGAGATATGATATCTCACAAGTCAAAAGTATTCCACCAACAAAATCAAGACTATGACCAAGGTAAGGAATCAAGGTGGGGCCGACCTCTAGAAGGAATCAGACGAGTTATGTTCGATTCGGACTCCCGAGAGTGTAAACAGATAAACTCCAATTCCGTTCCGATGTATTTTTATTGATTAATTAATCCAATTAATTAATCATATCAATTACATAATGACATAATTAATTTCTCCAAGAAATAATTATATTCATGAATTAAATTAATCACCCGGTAATTTATTTAATTCATTAGGCCGTAAATTAATTTATCCAATAAATTAATTTAGACATCCAATGTCCCAAATTTAATTAGACATCAAATGTCCAATAGATTAGATATCCAATATCTAATATTCATAATGAGAGAATAAGCTAGATTCATTCCGTCGTCAATCCTATTGCGCGACTCGGTAGGTCCGTCTCAGTCAACAATGGGAGGAACCAAAGAGTAGTAGCACCACTAGCTAGCCTGGCGGCCTACACTGTACCCCAACTGAGAACGAATGATTGGGATCATTCAAGAACCATTCTGTCGTGAATACCAGTATACTTATAAACCCTTCTTTCAAATGTCCCGATCAAGATATAGGGTCACGGTCAGTCAAACCCTATCTGTACTTGATGCTATGCATGCGTTAATGCAAATCGAGATCATCGAGCTCTCGTGTATCTAATACAACTAGCTCCAATGCTTTGGCCAAAGACTTATGATCTCATCTGCCAATAACCGCATAGGAAATATAACCCGCTCACTAACGGGAGAAAGAATTCTATCTTGGTATTCAGTAGGACCTGCTACTTGCCCGTCAAGATGCACATCGAGGTTGACCCCCACCTCCCGATTTATAGGGTCGAACTACTCTAATGAAAATCTTGACGTGAAAAGCACATCCCTACTAAACCCTCAAGTCGAAGGTTCACGAATACCTATCACAACCTTTTGATTCCGTCATTGACTGTCCCGGAGTGAAATCCGTGTGACGAATCGATGGTGAGAGGCGCTACGGCCTCCCACCAATCTACAGCTTCCTTGTCGAGGAGGTACTGAATCCGGACAATCTACCACATAAAATGTTATTCCTAATTGGATGAGCCAATTCTCCCAACCTAACATATCACAGGAACCTGTAAAACAAGGCGGATGCATCTTCATCACGTCTCGTAGCCACTTACTAGCTTCGTTATCCCTATCGGGAGGCTCACTCCGATGCACACTCTGATTCATCTACACCAATTGGGTTGCCACCTGCTGGAGAATGGTGGCGGCGCCCACATTAACATTACCTCCAGTCGTTTGCCTCAGATCACGTGACTGATCATCCCGACTGTAGCGACCACTTTTCTAAATGTCTTTTAAAATAATTCTTCTAATTTTTAAGAAGAGTAAGTAAAAATTTTGCAGCGGAAATACATTTTTAAGAAAAATAGACTTAATGATTGCAAGTAATAATCCCAAGTCACCATTAAATAAAAACATAATTTGACTTTAAAATAAAACAAATGGAACAATTGTTCATAAAGCGTAGCTTGAGAAAAATAATAGCAAATAAATAAGTAACAACTCATGAGGCTTGATCATCCCACACCCCAACGCATGCCACATCGAGCTCCTCAACCTGAAAGGGGGTAAAATAGTGGGGTGAACTTCCAACTCGCTCAGTGTGGAGAGTACGCAATATGTCTACGTTAATTACTAAATATATTAGCAAGTATAAACAACATGGCTGATAAATTCTGAAGCCCGTCGGCTAGCCCGAAGGCTTTATGCACAATTAAGTGCTTCTGACTGATTTGCACATTTAAGTGATTCTGACTGGTTGCACATTTAAGTGCTTCTGACTGGTTGCACATTTAAGTGCTTCTGACTGATTTCACGTGCACATACGAGACAATATATAAAGCAATTAATATAAACAAAAGCGTAATAAATCCCCACACCTGGATAAAATTGCAGTTCTGAACTTGAATAAGATGAAATGCTTGACTCGACAATTCTGGGCCCGTATGTCGTGATTATTATCTACAATTAATAATAATGATAATCACTATTATTATAATTTATAAATACATAATAACTGGGAATAAAATACGAGGCATAGATTAAAATTGAATTATTAATATTAATGAATACAATCAATATTTTAATGGTTTGTGCCAAAAATAGGGCTGAGTTGATTACTGAAAAGCTAATTAGGGTAACACTAAAAGAATTAAACATTTGAGGACTAAAATTGAACAGGCTATAAAGCTGATTGGGGTTAATCTGTAAGAATTAATTATCTGGGGATTGAAACTGAATAAACTGAAGAATTGATTTGTGGTCAAATCGAAAAGCCAAGAATTCTGAGGACTCAATTGAATTTACCCTAGAAAATTTTGGGTATATAAACCCTTCCAACAAAGAAGTCGGCCGAATTCACTCTCCCTCTTCTCACTTCATCTCCCTCGGCCGACACACACACACTCTCTCTCAAACACACACACACACACACACACACACACACACACACACACACACACACACACACATCGGCTACAAGGCGACCTGCGGCGGACCAAGATGGAAATGGACGAAAGTCAGGGCAAGAAATAGAGGTGAGAGACGGGTCGGATTTTCTGGCTGAAGTAAAGTTCTGCCATGATTTTCAGGTTTGATTTCTCTGATCTGGGTAGACTAAGGATTTGGATTTCGGCGTCGGCCCAGATTGTGTTCCTGGTTCGCAAATTTTTGGTGAATTCAGGTCAGGATTTATGGCTCGAATCCGCTGAAGGGTTGTCATTTTGCCGTGGGTTCGGTCGTGGGCTTGGGATGGCGGGTTTTGTTCGGACAGATTGGTAGGGAAGGCTGAGGTTGTCGGTTTTAGTGTTTTTTTTTCTTTTGTCGATCTGGGCTGGGGTTTTAAGGTCACTGTAAAACATGGTGGTGGACGGTGGTTGTGAAAATTTGGTGTTATGTGGTTGTTGTGAATCGGGGTTGATCATGTGGTGTTCCAGAATTGTAATTTTGCCGACAAATAGTAAAGAACTAAATTATGGGTTTTTACCTTTACTGTAGAATTTTAATACTCATGAGTACTGGGATGATGATTACCAGAAGTAAACAGATGAGTCGGTCTCATATGTGGTTTGAGAATCATATGAGGCTTCTCCTTTCTTGGGTAGTTGCCGAATCTTCTTCCCCACCCCTTCCTCTTGATTTGTAGATGAGTACTATGTTGTAAAGAAAATTGATCGATGTTTTTTTTTTCAGATTGTGAAAAGTGTTTCTGCCGTGAGATATTTTGCACAGAGTATTGTGCAGATTTTGGTGTTGTAATTTGATTATATATGTAGGATTTTTGGGAAGTGTTTGTATATGATAAGGACTCTAAATCGATTGGGAGAGTAGGAGAGGATTGAGTACAAAGAGATTTGTAGTTTTGAAAAAAAAACTGGGGAGGAAGAACCGTGAGTTAAAATACTAATTAGTCAAATTAATTATGCTTAAACTATTCTAGGTGATAATTATAATATTAATAGTAATGATAGAAATAATGGTTAGATTTATAATAATAATAATAATAATAATAATAAATATTATTATTATTTAACTTGTCAAATCTTTTGGTAACATTTAATATCGCTTAAAATTGACTCGAGCCTAGAAATGACGATATGAAATGATGAATTTAAAATGTGAAATGGAACGACGAATCACACGACGTGACATGAATTTTAATTACGTAAATGGATTTGCATGATCAAGAAAATGAGATGAATTAAATGATAAAATTATTCGGGCATTGATAAAATTGAACGTGTTTTCTATAATTCACAATAAATGTATATGCGAAATCGGGGTGTTACAACCCACCCCCCTTTAACGAATTTTCGTCCTCGAAAATTAAGTTACGTACCTTGAGAAATGAATGTTGGATACTTAGAACGGATCTCCTCTTCACGTTCCCAAGTTGCCTCATTTGGTCCATGACGACTCCATTGAACTTTCACCAATTTCACCTCTTTGTTCCGTAACTGATGTACCTTACGCTCCAAAATCGCTGTAGGTACCTCCTCATAAGTCAGGTTCTTGGCTACATGTAACTCTTTGAAATTGCATACGTGACTAGGATCATGTATGTACTTTCTCAGCATGGAGACGTGAAAGACATTGTGCACTCCTGATAACTCTAACGGCAGTGCCAAACGATAAGCAAGGTCACCAACACGACCCAAAATCTCAAAAGGTCCGATATAACGAGGCTGTAGCTTTCCCTTTTTACCGAATCGTATCACTCCTTTCATAGGCGCTACCTTCAAGAACACTTTATCTCCAATCTCAAATTCGATATCTTTCCTTCGTTTATCAGCATAAGCCTTCGGCCGATCCTGGGCAGTCTTAATTTTGCTTCTGATCTCGGCTATCTTCTCTACCGTCTGTTCGATCAATTCTGGACCCAAAATCTTTCCTTCTCCAACTTCACTCCAATAAAGAGGCGATCGACATTTCCTTCCGTAGAGAGCCTCATACGGGGCCATTTGTATAGTTGCTTGGTAACTATTGTTATAAGCGAACTCTACTAACGGCAAAATATTCTCCTTATTATCACCAGTATCAAGAACATACGCCCTCAACAAATCATCAAGTGTCTTGATAGTTCGTTCAGATTGACCATCGGTTTGCGGATGATATGCAGTACTGAAATTTAACTTAGTGCCCAATGCACTCTGAAGACTCTTCCAAAATTTCGACTTAAATCGCGGTTCTCTATCCGAGATGATCGACACTGGAACACCATGTAGCCTCAAAATCTCCCGAATATAAATCCTTGCATACTGTTCCATAGTATAAGTCATCCTCACAGGTAGAAAGTGAGATGATTTCGTCAAGCGATCTACTATCACCCAGATAGCATCGTTCTTCCTCACTGTTCGTGGCAGACCAACCACGAAATCCATTGTGATATGCTCCCATTTCCATTCTGGGATTTCCAACGGTTGGAGTAAACCTCCTGGTCGTTGGTGTTCTGCCTTCACCTGCTGACATATCATACACCTCTCCACAAATACACCAATTTCCCGTTTCATTCCTCTCCACCAAAAGAACTTCTTCAGGTCGTGGTACATCTTTGTACCTCCCGGGTGAGCGGAGTATGGTGCACTGTGAGCTTCTTCAAGAATTTGCTTCCTAAGGGATGGATCCTTAGGAACACATAACCTCCCATCATAAGTCAAAACGTCGTCTGCGGCAACGACAAATTTCTCAATACTCCTATTTTGTGCTCGATCCTTTATCTTACACAAGAACTTATCACGTGGTTGAGCCTCCTTAATCTTATCCCTCAAGTTTGGTTGCAAGACCAAAGATGATAGGATTGCCTTCGAACCCTTTAAAGACTCAACTACCTCAATCCTCAACTCGGAGAACTCCTTTATCAAACTCTCCTGATCGGTCAACCAAGCTAACTCACCTCTAATCTTCCGACTCAAGGCATCAGCTACCACATTAGCCTTACCGGGATGGTAATGGATGGTACAATCATAGTCCTTTACCAGTTCTAACCATCGCCTTCGCCTCATGTGAAGATCCTTCTGTATGAAAAGATATTTCAAACTTTTATGATCCGTGTATATCTCACACTTCCCTCCGTACAGATAGTGGCGCCAAATCTTCAGCGCATGTACTACAGCAGCCAACTCCAGATCATGTGTTGGGTAGTTCAACTCATGCGGTTTAAGCTGTCTCGATGCATAGGCTACTACTTTACCATGTTGCATCAAAACACAACCCAAACCCTGCTTTGAGGCATCACTATAAATAACAAAGTCATCCGTCGGATCAGGAATCGTTAATACTGGTGCCGAAGTTAGTCTCCTTTTCAATTCTTAAAAACTTTCCTCGCACCTATCACTCCATTCAAACCTCACACCCTTGTTAATTGGGTCATAGGAGTGGCGATTTTAGAAAATCCTTCGATAAATCTTCTATAATAGCCCGCTAAGCCCAGAAAGCTACGAACTTCGCTCGCATTCTTGGGTAGTCCCCAACTACTCACTGCTACAACCTTATCGGGATCTACCTCAATTCCTTTTGAGGTCACCACATGTCCAAGGAATCCAACTCTGTTTAACCAAAACTCACATTTCTTGAACTTGGCATACAACTTTTCCTTGCGAAGCGTCTCCAATGTAATCCTCAAATGCTCTTGGTGTTGTTCCTTGTCCTTAGAATACACCAAGATGTCATCTATGAAGACGATCACGAACTTATCTAAGTAAGGTTGGAACACCCTGTTCATCAAATCCATAAAGACTGCTGGTGCATTAATCAAACCAAATGGCATCACTACAAATTCAAAATGTCTATAACGGGTCCTGAAAGCCGTATTGGGAATGTCACACTCTCTAATCTTTAATTGGTGGTACCCCGACCGCAAATCGATCTTCGAAAAGGTTCCGGCTCCCCTCAACGGATCGAATAGATCCTCGATTCTCGGCAGCGGGTATTTATTTTTCACCGTGAGTCGATTCAAATCTCGGTAATCTATACACATCCGAAGTGACCCATCCTTCTTTCTTACAAACAGCACTGTTGCACCCCATGGTGACACACTAGGACGAACAAATCCGAGCTCCAGCAACTCTTGAATTTGGAACTTCAATTCCTGAAGTTCCCTCGGAGCCATTCTATATGGCGCTTTGGATGTTGGGGCCGCCCCAGGGACCAAATAAATACTAAAATCCACTTGTCGGTCGGGTGGGACTCCCGACAACTTTTCTGGAAACACATCCAAAAACTCCCGTACTATAGGTACGTATGTAGGGTACACGTCATTTATACGAGTGTCGACCAAACTCACCAAGTAACCCTGACATTGCTCCTTCCTTAGACTTCTTAGTGCTTTCATGGCAGTGATTACTCTAGGTATTGTCCTACTCTTAGTACCATAAAAGGTAATCGACTCGCCTTTCGAACACTTCAATGTTACCTTCTTCTCATGGCAGCTTATATCGGCATCATGTCTATCGAGCCAGTCCATACCAAGGATCACGTCAAAATCCATCGAGTTAATTAAATATAGGCTAGCGTCAAATTCTCTACCTCCTATCTCAATATTCTCATCAATCATTGTATTAGTGATGATCGTATTTCCTGACGGTAAGCTAACCTCCAGAGACTCAACAGTTCTAACGCTTCTATGACCAATAGCATGATAAAACTTTGCAGACATAAAAGTATGTGTGGCACCAGTGTCAAATAAAGCAAAAGCAGGCACATTAGATATCATAAGCATACCTGACACCGTGTCGGGATTCTCATCTGCGTCCTTTTGGGTCAAAGAATAAATACGAGCCTTTCCTCCAGAACCTTGACCTTTGGCCCTTTGGAGATGACAATTCGAAGATGTATGCCCTGGCTCCTTGCATCTGTAGCAGACACCTTTTCCATACAAACACTCTCCGCCATGATTCTTACCACACTTCGAGCACTCTGGCTTACTGGTTTGGGGCTTAGGTCCCGACCTTTGATCAACCTTTGCTTGCTTATTAGAAACCACGGCCTTATTTTGATTCCCATTCCAATGCCTCTTACCGGTACTAGGCTTAGTTGATTGTTGCTGATCCAGATTGTGACTAGCCTCAACCTCTTGAGCTCGAAACACTATCTCGGTATACGGTAGCACCCCATGACCAGCCATGATGTGACGAATACTCGGGCGTAAACCACTCCGAAATTTAAGGGTCCTCTTCCGATCTGTATCCACCATGTGCTCCACAAAGAAGCTGATTTGGTTGAATTTCCTCTCATATTCTTCAACCGTCATCCCTCCTTGTTCGAGATTCCAAAACTCTCTCTCCATCTTCTCTTGATAATGTTGTGGGTAGTACCGTTCCATCACTATTTCCTTGAATCGATCCCAAGTCAATGTAGCACGCTCGGCCGCCGGCCTCAAACGCCAATAGCTTATCCACCAGCGTCCGGCATCCTCCACCATTTGGTATTGGCCGCAAAGAATTCTCTGCGCATCAGTGCACCCAATGAGCTCAAAGGTGCGCTCGAGTGACATGAACCATTCATCAACGAAAGCTGGTCCTTCTCGACCGTTGAATGTTGGTGGGGTGAATCGTCGGAACTGTTACACGACTTGTGCCTGAGTAGGAGCTGGCACGTTATAGTTGTGGTTATCCTGGCCTCTGTCACCACCACCAAAGTTGTCATTCTGACCATCGAGATTATCTGCACCTCGGTTAGCTGGGCGTCCACGTCCACGAGTTGCCATTATCCTAAGGCACACGACACGCAACGATCCTTCAGCACTTACCCAACGAGAGGGAGAAATAAAATGGGGAGTTACATTGCATCTATAGGTTGAGAACCAGAGATTTCTATCAATGATAATTTACGCATGTCACATATATACTTATGAATTTATAAGAAAGCAATTTCATGCCCAAATACTTTATCATAAAATTCTTATGCACAAAATAGACTGAAAATGCATTTGTAATACATGAATCATGGTTGATCTCAGAAACTGCATTTATCGCATAATGAATAATCATAACTTAATGTACCTTGGAGTCGACGTGGTGCGGCAGAGGTGGATGATCATAATTGCTAAAAATATTTGATTACTTGCAGAAATGAAATTTCAGTTTTGAAAAAGAAACCATTTTAACGAGTCTACAGAATCATAGACCCGCTCCGATACCACTTATGTAGCGACCACTTTTCGAAATGTCTTTTAAAATAATTCTTCAAATTTTAAAGAGGAGTAAGTAAAAATTTTGCAGCGGAAATACATTTTTAAGAAAAATAAACTTAATGATCGCAAGTAATAATCCCAAGTCACCATTAAATAAAAACATAATTTGACTTTAAAATAAAACAAATGGAACAATTGTTCATAAAGCGTAGCTTGAGAAAAATAATAGCAAATAAATAAATAACAACTCATGAGGCTTGATCATCCCACACCCCAACGCATGCCACATCGAGCTCCTCAACCTGAAAGGGGGTAAAATAGTGGGGTGAGCTTCCAACACGCTCAGTGTGGAGAGTACGCAATATGTCTACGTTAATTACTAAAAATATTAGCAAGTATAAACAACATGACTGATAAATTCTGAAGCCCGTCGGCTAGCTCGAAGGCTTTATGCATAATTAAGTGCTTCAGACTGATTTGCACATTTAAGTGCTTCTGACTGGTTGCACATTTAAGTGCTTCTGACTGGTTGCACATTTAAGTGCTTTTGACTGATTTCACGTGCACATACGAGACAATATATAAAGCAATTAAAATAAACAAAAGCGTAATAAATCCCCACACCTAGATAAAATTGCAGTTCTGAACTTGAATATGATGAAATGCTTGACTCGACAATTCTAGGCCCGTATGTCGTGATTATTATCTACAATTAATAATAATGATAATCACTATTATTATAATTTATAAATACATAATAACTGGGAATAAAATATGAGGCATAGATTAAAACTGAATTATTAATATTAATGAATACAATCAATATTTTAATGGTTTGTGCCAAAAATAGGGCTGAGTTGATTACTGAAAGCTAATTAGGGTAACACTAAAAGAATTAAACATTTGAGGACTGAAATTGAACAGGCTATAAAGCTGATTGGGGTTAATCTGTAAGAATTAATTATCTGGGGATTGAAACTGAATAAACTGAAGAATTGATTTGTGGTCAAATCGAAAAGCCAAGAATTCTGAGGACTCAATTGAATTTACCCTAGAAAATTTTGGGTATATAAACCCTTACAACAAATAAGTCGGCTGAATTCACTCGCCCTCTTCTCACTTCA
This sequence comes from Orobanche coerulescens, assembly GCA_033398695.1. Lineage (NCBI taxonomy): Eukaryota > Viridiplantae > Streptophyta > Magnoliopsida > Lamiales > Orobanchaceae > Orobanche > Orobanche coerulescens. The sequence goes on from CM065809.1 coordinate 69,564,967, forward strand.
TCTCCATCGGCCGACACACGCACACACACACATCGGCTACAAGGCGACCTACTGCGGACCAAGATGGAAATGGACGGAAGTCAGGGCAAGAAATAGAGGTGAGAGACGGGTTATTTTCAGGCTGAAGTAAAGTTCTGCCCTGAGTTTCAGGTTTGATTTCTCTGATCTGGGTCGACTAAGGATTTGGATTTCGGCGTCGGCCCAGATTGTGTTCCTGGTTCGCAAATTTTGGGTGAATTCAGGTCAGGATTTCTGGCTCGAATCCGCTGAAGGGTTGTCATTTTGCCGTGGGTTCGGTCGTGGGCTTGGGATGGCCGGTTTTGTTCGGACAGATTGGTAGGGAAGGCTGAGGTTGTCGGTTTTAGTGTTTTTTTTTCTTTTGTCGATCTGGGCTGGGGTTTTAAGGTCACTGTAAAACATGGTGGTGGACGGTGGTTGTGAAAATTTGGTGTTATGTGGTTGTTGTGAATCGGGGTTGATCATGTGGTGTTCCAGAATTGTAATTTTGCCGACAAATAGTAAAGAACTAAATTATGGGTTTTTACCTTTACTGTAGAATTTTAATACTCATGAGTACTAGGATGATGATTACCAGAAGTAAACAGATGAGTCGGTCTCAGATGTGGTTTGAGAATCAGATGAGGCTTCTCCTTTCTTGGGTAGTTGCCGAATCTTCTTCCCCACCCCTTCCTCTTGATTTGTAGACGAGTACTATGTTGTAAAGAAAATTGATCGATGTTTTTTTTTTTCAGATTGTGAAAAGTGTTTCTGCCGTGAGATATTTTGCACAGAGTATTGTGCAGATTTTGGTGTTGTAATTTGATTATATATGTAGGATTTTTGGGAAGTGTTTGTATATGATAAGGACTCTAAATCGATTGGGAGAGTAGGAGAGGATTGAGTACAAAGAGATTTGTAGTTTTGAAAAAAAACTGGGGAGGAAGAACCGTGAGTTAAAATACTAATTAGTCATATTAATTATGCTTAAACTATTCTAGGTGATAATTATAATATTAATAGTAATGATAGAAATAATGGTTAGATTTATAATAATAATAATAATAAATAATATTATTATTATTTAAGTTGTAAAATCTTTTGGTAACATTTAATATCGCTTAAAATTGACTCGAGCCTAGAAATGACGAGATGAAATGATGAATTTAAAATGTGAATTGGAACGAACGAATCACATGACTTGACATGAATTTTAATTACGTAAATGGATTTGCATGATCAAGAAAATGAGATGAATTAAATGATAAAATTATTCGGGCATTGATAAATTGAACATGTTTTCTATAATTCACAATAAATGTATATGCGAAATCGGGGTGTTACACTGACCATCTGTACTGGGCTAATCGGAGCTCGACAAAGAACGAGTCACCTCATCACACTCATGCTTGTGTCCACGACCATGACCACTGCCTCGGCCTCGACCTCTTGGCATGCTAAACAGACAACCGCTCAGTGCAATTAAACACAACATCATAGAGCAACAAACCAAGATACCAATTCAGCACAACAAAACGCCAAATAATATTCCAAAATGTTAACTCAACACATCTCAACATAAGGCAACAAATATCGACACGATGAAAATATACATTCTGAATAATCACACGAATACAAGAATTACTAATGCAATGAATGGAACATTCGGTCGTAACTGACAGATCACATGATTGAATCAACTGAAGACTTACAACTAATATCGGCACAAACATAGCCGTAACAGACTACACATTGTTGTAGCCCACTATTGATAACATTATCTTTAAAACTCCATGAGGTATTCATTTAAATAATAATAGTTTAAGATCCTTGAGTTCGTACAATTTTCCAAAATAAGATTTGAAAATATTTTCGATACCTCGGGCTGTTTTACCAAAACTATAAACAATAGATCTTAACCATTTCTTTTCGAAATCGCTTGCAAAATAATATTCCGGAGTATCAAATTTTCTCGAAAATAACATCATCAAGATAATCACGCATATCCTCATCACAAATAACAACACACTTGGTAAACACATGTTACCACGCATCACCATCACAATTAACAACACATAAGGTAATCTGTGGACATGCCCCTTTGCATCGACCCCCAGAGGTTCCACTGAGCCATCCCCGTGTGGAAAACCATTCATACTCGCACTAAATATTTCCACAGATCAACAATGACATAGAAATAAAATCATACGAATTACGAAGCAAACTCAAACCACGCAACACAACATATGGGCACATAACCAAATTTCTCCAACGAGAATGGCAACACGACAAATATATCAAAGCAAATCATTCTCACACGCAATCATGTTAGTTCCAACTCTAGTGTCTTTCTTTAAGCGATAAATCCACATTGCACACACTGAAACTTAACGCGCGCTAGCCATACTGATTAGCGTGCTTCAATCAAACTGTAACCAATCAATCTATCTGATCAGTCTCATTAGCGTGCGCTAATGAGGATGTTAGCATGCGCTAACTGACTCAGTTCTTCCCAACTCCAAAATCCAAGTGTTTAGGTTCGTTAGCGTGCGCTAATTGACTCAGCTAATAGAATTTTCCAAGTCAAAATTTAGAGCTTAAATCAAGCAAGATTTTTTTCATCTTTCACTATTTATTTTTCAAAAATAAAAAGCACATTTTTATTTTAGAAATATCAAAATTTTATGGTGTGAAAGATTTTTAAAATCATGTAATCAAGTTATTTGAAAATAAAACCGATAAGAAAAATAATCATCATTTTTTTAAAATCCTTTTCAAACACGATAAAAGATCAGCAACGGTAACATTTTACAAAATGTCCATAATACTTGAAAACACATCTTTCGATTACCATCGCAAGATTTCATTTGAAATTACAAAGCCGACTCGCCAAGAGTTTAAACAACTTTTTAAAATCCACGCTAGGTCGTCTTTTGACTGCACCGTCAAAATATTTTTGGAAAACTAATTTTCCACAAACATACTCAAGTTTAGGAACTTTTCAGTAAACCGTTTTTGAACACACATGCAGCGGATATAATTACGACAATTATCAAAAACAATTAATTTTTAAACACATGCCCATTCGGTAAACAAAATCGTCAATTCAACGAACACAACTCATGAACACCAAATTCAAACATACGTCAAAACCATCTATATGAGTTTCTCAACAAACTCTACCTTCAATACACTTTCTGAAACATATCAACGTTCAAAGTTTCGTAACACAATACACCACTCGGTGTCCGATCTATCAATATATTTTTTGCTCATTACACACGTAATATACCACAAGTATTAAATACGAATTCCATCTCATAACACGCATATAAACAAGGTTACTAAACACGATGTATAAGAGAGGATACTTACACCCACAGTTCGCACGAAGATGATGGTCACCCACGATACTAATCTCAGCAAACAACATAAACAACAAGATGTGACAACGCACAACTCAACTTGTCAGTCGTCAACTCGAATGACGTGACAAAAATGCAACTCGACTTGACCCAATGATAAGTGTCAGTTTTATACACTTATCTGTGATTAGAATTGATATATTTCACCCATAATTATGAGCTAGTCTACTCGTTTTTATTTAAATTAATTATTTTTTAATAATTTTATTTTTATAGGATGAAGATGTAAATTTAGTCTTAATCGGATTTAACTACTGATTTACTCAAGAAATAACATGTGTATAAAATATTCTCTTTGTTGCATTTTAATGTATTCATGTTGTAGGGCTTTCCGATACGAGTTCGGCAGTCTTTCCGGATTCAAAATCAGAGTTATATATCAAAAGTTATCATCCGAAGAAGATTTGGGGCAAAAACGCAAAGTCTAGGAAATTTTGGGCTGAAAACGTAACTCACAAAGCAACCAGTGTACAAAAAGCCAAAGCAATGTTACGTCCGTAACATCTTAGAGTTACGGCCATAAGACCTCAATGTTACGGCCGTAACATCTGCAGTTACGGCCGTAACTCTTGACAGATTATTGATCATTGTCTAATTTTTTATACTTTTGGTCTACTATTGAGGGGATGGCCGGTATTGGTCCGATCTAATTTAATAATGCTGGAGTTTTGGAGCTATTAGATGACTTTAGGTGTATAAATAGACCCCTTAGATCCATCATTAAGAGAATTCATCTTATATTTTCTCACTTTGTAATACTTTTTCTTTTTGTGAGAAGAACACACTTGTGTTCTTGAGTGATTTGTGTAAGTGTGGTTTAGCTTATGTTGTTTGTAATACCCGAGATCTTTATTCCGGATTCGATGGGTTTTCTGGGTTTTATTGGATTGTCATTGTCCTCATCGTTGGAATTTTGTGCCATATTTTGGTCGTGCATTATTGGGGCATGTGTTTGGAGGCATTTCGGATCACTATGTGAGTTTTTGAGTTTTGGTGGTGTAACGCACGCTAATGCTTGAGGCATAGCGCACGCTACTGCGTGGTGGTTAGCGCACGCTACTGAATGTGTAGCGCACGCTAACTGGCAGTCCAGAGGCAGTCCAGTAGCTACTGGACTGGGACTGGAGCTTTGTTAGCGTACGCTAAGGCCGATAGCTAGCACACGCTATCGACTGATTAGCGCACGCTCTCTCTTCTTTCTAGCGCATGCTACCGGCGAATGCGGTTACGTCGAGGCTCTTGGATGGTTTTGTGACCCGTTAAGCGCACGCTACGGCTTTTAGCTAGCGCACGCTAAGCGTGTTATAGGCGGTTTCTGGAGCGTTGACCCGTTAGCGCACGCTAATGCGAGTGTTTAGCACGCGCTAATAAGCATCGATATAAATCTTGGACGCAGCGTTAAGTCGTCATTTTCCACTTTTCTTCATCCCTTCCGACGGGAGTGAGATCCAGAGGCGATTAGGACCGATCTTCTTCTTCTAGCTTCATCTCTCGAGCGGATTTGTAGATGTTTAACAACATCTAATCGTCTTCTTGGTCCGAGATCAAGGTAATCTCTTCTTAGAACCCTAGTTTCTTAAATTTGGGGTTTTTCCTTGGATTTGTGATTCTTAACCGATCTCATCCGATCGGTTGTGTATTTTGGTTGTCTTCACCGTAATCTTGATTTTGTTAACCGTTCATCGATTTTTATCGCCGGATCAACGATTCTTGATTTCTTTGCGAATACTTAGATTCTTGTCGTTTTTAGGATCGTTTGATTTCGATTAGTGTTATTGATTCGTGGTGATGCTATTTTCGTAGTATTCGTGGGTCGAAGTCTTGATCGTTTTGGAGGTTGAAGGTTGCCCGATCGTGCCCGTTAAATCGTTTCGTTGCTCGTGATATCGAGGCAAGTATCTTGTCCATACGTTTCATGTTTCGTAGGCGTAATTATTGATAAATGATTATATACGAAACCCAATGTTTAATGAACGTAAAAGGGATTGGTATGTTCTCGATAAATGTTGTCTTTCAACGATAATTCGTGTACTTCGTGAATATATGTGTTCTCGGGATATGTGTGTTGGTTTTGTATGTTGAAAGATGCTATGACCACTTTGAGTGAGTTTAATAGATTGTAATCCTTTGCCGGGATTACGTATTGTTATGTGTATTTGTTCGGTAAGAACGTATTGGGTGTGATATTAGTTGATACTCCTTTGAAAGGAGGTTGTGATGTTTAAGTGTTGCTTGGATTGATATTCGCTCATTGTTATGTGATCGTTGATAGTGATGTGCCTCCGGGTAGGATTGTTGAATCTCAGGATCCATACTTGCTAGTATGGGTCGGGCGTGACCGTAGGGTTATCCAATCCGGGTATGACGGGGACTCCGAGGTTCGGGGCTTGCTAGCCCGATGCCGAGATAACATGTGGTGTTATCATCGGGTATGTCTTTGGGGACTCGAGGTTCGTGGCTTGTTAGCCCGATGCCCGGATAACTTATGGTTGTGGTATGGAATGGTTCGTATTTGTTGTCAAGAGGACTTGTGATTTGGTATGGTTTCCTATTGGGTTATTCTCTCGGGTATGTTCTACGGGAGCATCTGAGGTTCATGGCTTGTTAGCACGGGACGTGAATAATCCTTAGGAACATGTGTTATGTGATTCGGGTCGTGGACCTGTGGCTTATGATTTGGGTCTTGGACCCCGTGTGTTGTGAATTGGGTTGTGAAACCGCGTTTTATTATTGGAATCGTATTTTGGAAAGACGATTTTGGGCCGTGCCCCAAGTGTTTTCGAAAGACTTGAGAATTCATTATTTCCAAATGTTTTCAAACTCCCGAGATTATAAAATGTTTTGTAAGAGATACATGGTATTATTTCCTACCCTTTTTATAAATCAAACTGTTTTGATTAAGTGAATTATCTCGGAAAATATATTCAAGATTATTATATTCTTGAAGCACGTTGTGTATGGCTTGTACTTGTTTTATACTTGCACTAGCAAAACGGTGGAGTTTGCTAACCCCGAGTATTCGGGGGTGGATGTCTGTATTGCGTCCGGTACTTGCGGTAGCTGGGGAGCGAATCACAGGATCGATACGAAGGATGATGGGAGACGAAGATACTAATCACGTGAAGACAAATTGTAGAGTATTTGGTAGAGTCATGTTGGTTATCCCTCCGATGTGTTGTTACCCCGATTTATGGGAGTGATATTATATTCTAGCCCCTGCGTGGGTATGTGTTCTGGGCAAGTATCATGTATGTAATGTTGTGTGTGTTGTGATATAAGACCTAATCGGTCTAACGGTCCTTTACGTAGCCATGTCGGCATGTGAAGTGATGCATTGTTTTGTATTTAGCCTGGTAGATCCTCGCGGAGAGGGTTTGCGGCGATGTAATATTCCCGAATGGTTTGGGGGTGTTACAGAATATGGTATCGGAGCTTAGGTTGAGGAAACCTAGGCTGTCTGGTTGATTTGTGTGTTGTCGGGTCTTGTCTTGTCAGATTTGGTCTGACTGAGTGGTGTCGCGACGCGTCGTCTGAGTTGTCGGTCGTGATTAGTATCGAGGTGCAACCATCATCTTCGTGCGATCTGTGGATGTAAGTCTCCCTATTTTATTGTATCTCGTGTTATATGGGTTTATGTGATTCTGTGTTATTATGTGGAGTTTAATTGTGCCTCGTGAATACTTACTCCATACTTGTTTGATTCTCGTATTGTGTTGGAATAAAGAGTAGTACCGGTGTGCATGTATATATGTATACATCTTTGTGTGAAATCGTTTTTACAGGGATGATGTTTTGGACTAGTTACTCAATAAAAGTTTATCAATGTGGTATTTTAAACTTCAAATGTTTTGGGGAAGTCACGTAAATTCTATTTAAAAACATCATTCGAGGAGGAAAAATGATTTGATTTTCGTATGATGACCTCGAGAACGAAGATTTTGAGGATTCAACTACATATATTTTATTTTCATCTTGCATTGAAAATTTTCAAAGTTCGATTTTTAAATGCTTAAACGAGGTCTACCAAAAGTTTACTTGAGATGTGACTTTTGCCTTCAACTTTTCGGTTAAAAGATATGTAGTGAGGATGTAAATTGTTGGCGTTTGGATTAGTATGTTGTTGATTACTTGTAACCTTCGACTTTTGATATTACTTGGTATATGTTTATGGATGTGTGCTGGATTGGAATAGCTAACGCGTGCTAACGTAATATGGCTAGCGCACGCTAAGTCTCTGTTAAATCATATACTAAATGGTCTGATCGAAGCCGGAAATTGCATTACGGCCGTAAGTCTAACTTTTGCGATTGTTAGATCGACCGTTTGAGACCGTACTCTATGTGTGTTGTCCATGAATAACAATTATTGTGTATGGTTATGTGTAATTTGAACTGTGTTCTTGTCCATTGCGTGTGTAAAGTCCAAAATGACTTTTTGGGTACTTTTACCAAATAGTGTGTGTTTCAAAATGACCTTTCGGGTTTGTAAATTTGAATTATTTCGTTGACCCTTTTTCCTAACTCTTTTGTCGGGTGACTTAACATATATTTTGAAACTATTGAATTTTCGCCTCTACGCCTTGTAATTCCAAATGGTATTTGATGATGGTATTTGGTATTTGGAAAATGAGTTTTTTGGAGTATTTGGAAAGTTTTACGGTGTTCTGTCTTTTTGGCATTTTGGAGCGTTTTTGAAAATGGTTTTCAACTTGGTAGGATCCGTGCGAAAACGTATAGAAAATGATTTTGATATAATGGATGATTTCAATTTCATTGCATTTATAAATCGCATAACAACGGCATTATAAATGAAGATTTTTGGTATAATAGTTTGTATATTGTGCTCTAGCTGGGATTAAATGGTAATATGTATATGATTTAATGATGTTGGATTAAAGACAGAGATGTGAATATCTTGCTATGTGTTATGATCTTTCGTTACCATAGGTTGTTGTTTGTTAGTATGCCGAGGGGCAGAGGTCGTGGTCGTAACCGTGGTGTTGATGGCCACGGGGATCAGATGCAGAATCGAGGGAATGTCGTTGAGAATGATTTTAGTTTGGGTGTTGCTACTATATTGCAACAAGTAGCGACTCAGATGACTCAGTTGACCCAGGTGGTTCAACGTAGCATTGACGCGAGTCGAGCGTTGGTGTAAATCAATGGCTTCGCGAGGTAGTTCGTATGAATCCCCTCGATTCGCGGTGTTGCGGATGCGTTGGGCCAGGATGGTTGGATTTTCCAGTTGGGAAAGATTTTCGAGGAGTGTCGGATGTCTGAAGAGCGGAAGGTACCTATCGCTCAGTACCTTCTCGACAAAGATGCCGCTAATTGGTGGGAAGTTGTTAAACCTCGTGATCGTCATGTCACGTGGGCGGAGTTCCAAGCATTTATGGAAGCTGAGTTCTGTCCGAAACCGATTAGAGAGCGAGAGGATTCGCGAATTCTACTTGGCGAGAACCGCAAGATATATCGGTGTCGCAAGCTATCATCGATTATAGCAAACAACTCGATTATGTGCGAGACCGGTGAGAACCGAGGAAGAGAGAATCCTTCACTTTGTGACGGATGAAGCCGGATATTCGTGTATATGTCGGGATTCAATTGCACCTCGTTGAGGGACTATCAAGATCGAGCATTAGCCCGTGAACTAGCTTCGTTATCGTCGGAGCGTGTGCCCGAGTCGAAGAAGCGAGAGAAAGTCCGATGGCCGTGTGGACGGTGCGGGAGTTGGTATTTCTAGTTTTCAATGCCGTAGCCTTTCATTGTGAAGCTCCATCGCTCGATGCGTGGGCCCGAGAGTTCCAAGTCTTACATTACGACTCTGGTAAAGCCAGGAGATGTTTTAACTGTAATGTGGCGGGACATGTTCGTGCACATTGTCCTTCTCCGCCAGTAACGTGTTATAGGTGTGGACTCGAGGGACACCGAGTTCAGTTTTGCGAGATGGTTACCGAGCCTTCCGGGGCACGGGCTTGAGCACCGACATCTGGATCGACTCCGAGAAGCCCCTGAGTGGCTTATCCTATCAGTTGTTTGTTATGTTATTTCCCTCGTTTTGTTGTTTTGATATTACGGAGATTAAAATATTATATTTTAAGTGAATCGGATTTTGAACTCTGTACTTTCGACTCTTTCGAATCGTTTATTTTCGTTGATATTTTATGAAATTGTCATGTCTTGTGCTTTTGGTTGATCAAACGAGTTGTAGTATTGTTTCAGAATAAACCGTTTGTCGCTATGACTTTCCAATTGCTATTCCCTTTCCTGTGGATCTTATGTGAATACACATCTTGTTGTCTTCACCGGATCGTATATTGTCTCGAGTCGAGATGTGAACTTTGGGGTTGTTGTTTGAGTATTATTGTTCGTCGTGATTCGAACATGATTGATCGATTGTTGTTGTCTCGATCGTTGTAACTCAATCGTTTGATGGTTCGATTTTGTTGATCTCGTTTCGTAATTGTTGAGCGTTCGGACTCCTTCGTGATTTCCTTAAGTTCGGGAAATTTGCTTCATTTCGACCTCCCAATCCTCGTGTTGTGGAATTTCGTATTTGTTCGCCGATTAGATCGCATTGTGATTGGCGTCTTATTCGACCTGGTAAACTATATTGATTTTGTTCGTCGCGTTACATTATATTTCGCGTAGCGACATGCATGGTAGCGAACCGCGTCGCATGTGATTCGTTTCACCTTGTCGATAACGGATATCTTGTGCCATCCGGAATTGTTTTGCGTTATTCGTTTTATGTTTCAAGTTTCGGGACGAAACTTCTTTTAAGAGGGTAGAATGTAATACGAGATCTTTATTCGGATTCGATGGGTTTTCCGGGTTTTATCGGATTGTCATTGTCCTCATCGTTGGAATTTTGTGCCATATTTTGGTCGTGCATTATTGGGGCATGTGTTTGGAGGCATTTCGGATCACTATGTGAGTTTTGAGTTTTGGTGGTGTAACGCACGCTAATGCTTGAGGCATAGCGCACGCTCTTGCGTGGTGGTTAGCGCACGCTCTTGAATGTGTAGCGCACGCTAGCGGCGATCGATAGCTACCGGATGGGATCGAGCTTTGTTAGCGTACGCTAAGGCCGATAGCTAGCACACGCTATCGGCCTTAGCGCACGCTCTCTCTTCTTTCTAGCGCACGCTACCGTGAATGCGGTTACATCCAGGCTCTGGATGGTTTTGTGACCCGTTAGCGCACGCTACGGCTTTTAGCTAGCGCACGCTAAGCGTGTTATAGGCGGTTTCTGGGCGTTGACCGTTAGCGCACGCTAATGCAGGTGTTTAGCGCGCGCTAATAAGCATCGATATAAATCTGACAGCGGCGTTAAGTCGTAATTTTCCACTTTTCTTCATCCCTTCCGGGAGTGAGATCCAGAGGCGATTAGGACCGATCTTCTTCTTCTAGCTTCATCTACGGCGGATTTGTAGATGTTTAACAACATCTAATCGTCTTCTTGGTCCGAGATCAAGGTAATCTCTTCTTAGAACCCTAGTTTCTTAAATTTGGGGTTTTTCCTTGGATTTGTGATTCTTAACCGATCTCATCCGATCGGTTGTGTATTTTTGGTTGTCTTCACCGTAATCTTCAGATTTTGTTAACCGTTCATCGATTTTTATCGCCCGGATCAACGATTCTTGATTTCTTTGCGAATACTTAGATTCTTGTCGTTTTTAGGATCGTTTCGGATTTCGATTAGTGTTATTGATTCGTGGTGATGCTATTTTCGTAGTATTCGTGGGCTGTCGAAGTCTTGATCGTTTTTGGAGGTTCGAAGGTTGCCCGATCGTGCTCGTTCGTCGTTTCGTTGCTCGTGATATCGAGGCAAGTATCTTGTCCATACGTTTCATGTTTCGTAGGCGCAATTATTGATAAATGATTATATACGAAACCCAATGTTTAATGAACGTAAAAAGGGATTGGTATGTTCTCGATAAATGTTGTCTTTCAACGATAATTCGTGTACTTCGTGAATATATGTGTTCTCGGGATATGTGTGTTGGTTTTGTATGTTGAAAAGATGCTATGACCACTTTGAGTGAGTTTAATAGACTGTAATCCTTTGCCGGGGATTACGTATTGTTATGTGTATTTGTTCGGTAAGAACGTATTGGGTGTGATATTAGTTGATACTCCTTTGAAAGGAGGTTGTGATGTTTAAGTGTTGCTTGGATTGATATTCTTCTCATTGTTATGTGATCGTTGATAGTGATGTGCCTCCGGGTAGGATTGTTGAATCTCCGGGATCCATACTTGCTAGTATGGGTCGGGCGTGACCGTAAAGTTATCCAATCCGGGTATGTCTTGCGGGGACTCCGAGGTTCGGGGCTTGCTAGCCCGATGCCGAGATAACTTGTGGGGTTATCATCGGGTATGTCTTGCGGGGACTCCGAGGTTCGTGGCTTGTTAGCCCGATGCCGGGATAACTTATGGTTGTGGTATGGAATGGTTCCGTGACTGTTGTCACGAGGACATGTGATTTGGTATGGTTTCCTATTGGGTTATTCACTCGGGTATGTTCTACGGGAGCATCTGAGGTTCGTGGCTTGTTAGCACGGGACGCGAATAATCCTTAGGAACATGTGTTATGTGATTCGGGTCGTGGACCCTGTGGCTTATGATTTGGGTCTTGGACCCCGTGTGTTGTGAATTGGGTTGTGAAACCGCGTTTTAGTATTGGAATCGTATTTTGGAAAGACGATTTTGGGCCGTGCCCCCAAGTGTTTTCGAAAGACTTGAGAATTCATTATTTCCAAATGTTTTCAAACTCCCGAGATTATAAAATGTTTTGTAAGAGATACATGGTATTATTTCCTACCCTTTTTATAAATCAAACTGTTTTGATTAAGTGAATTATCTCGGAAAATATATTCAAGATTATTATATTCTTGAAGCACGTTGTGTATGGCTTGTACTTCTATTTTATACTTGCACTAGCAAAACAGTGGAGTTTTGCTAACCCCCGAGTATTCGGGGGGTGGATGTCTCAGACAAGGCCCGTGTACTTGCGAGTAGCCGGGAGCGAATCACAGGATCAATACGAAGGATGATGGGAGACGAAGATACTAATCACGTGAAGACAAATTGTAGAGTATTTGGTAGAGTCATGTTGGTTATCCCTCCGATGTGTTGTTACCCCGATTTATGGGAGTGTTATTGTATTCTAGCCCCTGCGTGGGTATGTGTTCTGGGAAAGTATCATGTATGTAATGTTGTGTGTGTTGTGATATAAGACCTAATCGGTCTAACGGTCCTTTACGTAGCCATGTCGGCATGTGAAGTGATGCATTGTTTTGTATTTAGCCTGGTAGATCCTCGCGGAGAGGGTCTGCGGCGCTGTAATATTCCCAAATGGTTTGGGGGTGTTACATTGTTGAGGGAGTTTATTGCTTCTTTCTCCTTTATCTACTAAGGGAGTTAAGATCAATTCTTTCCCTTTTTCAACTATTAATGACTACTCAAGCTTGTAATATGTTGAATAAACCCTTCATGGTCTAAGTTATCCTTAGTTGGGATTATAAACAAGGTTTATCATGTTATTTAAGTTTGTATAAAGATCTATTATGGATTACTTATTATTATGTGTGATTTTCATTGTTTTACCAATCTTTATTTATTTGGCCAATAAATGATGATATTTATGGTCTTCATATGTTTCGAAAGAAAATATGTTTGATTAGATCAAATGATCTTCACTCTAAGTTGTTCTAGGGGATAGAAATATACCTCTAGACCTTAGATGATTCTTTAAGTTATTTTCATAAAACCTAATGCTATATATTGAATCCAATCAATATAGAAATATAGTGGATTGATTCAATATATAAGGGGCGTTTTGACATTCGAAAGAGGAACCGTCTTTTTAAGGAAAATCGAATCTACACAACATAATAAATAAATGCATCTTATGATCTCTTATATATCTTCTATAACTAATGATGAACTAAGTTTGTAATCCCAACTATTTCATTTTACTTTTTATTAATCAATTATTAGTGCAATCTTTTATTTCCTTAAATTTTAAATCTATTATTGCATTTTCCTTGCAATTGTCAAACCAAAATCTTAAATTGTGTGTTTCACACATCTAAATATCTATAACTGATAGATAAATAGTGTATAATTCAATATATAACCTAACTTCCTCGTGGGATCGATAAACCGGACTCAAAAAGTCCACTTACTACTTAATACTATATCGTGCACTTGCGATAGTTACACTAAAGACGTGTCAAGTTTTTGGCGCCGTTGCCGGGGAAGTATAAGTGTTATTTTTGAAATCTTACATTGTAAACTATTGTTATAGGATACAATTTCTCGACGTTGTGACTTAGTACTCAATTGTGTTTGTCCAGTCAAGTGGCGGATAACGGTACTCCGTGACTATTAAAGTCGGATTCTTCAGTTTCCCACAAAAACTGATATTTTTTATTTTTATTTTATTTTTTTTATCATGGAAGAAACTTTGAATAATATTGAAAAGAGATTTCCCTTTCTTAGCAAAAAAGTCATTTTAAAAGTTTATAACACAAGACTTGAAAGGATGAGGTTGCTTATGAATAAAAGCATACCTTTTGACACTAGATTCATTATTTAAGCCAAAGTGAGAATAGCAGGTGAATTCACAGAGATACCTACTAGATTTTTACCAGGGCTTGGAAAAAGTTCATATGCCAAGAAACGACGAGCAAATATAATAGCCGTTTGCTATAAATGTGCTAGATGGAACTGTAATTTAAAATATCGATCTTTAGGAATTCCATCTACAAACAGAGAATATAAAATTCAGTTCATTAAGGATGGTCTGAATAAAGAGAATTTAGATAATATCGAAATTTCTCTTGACACGCATCCTAGTGGACTCGTACATTAAGAAATTCGATGTTTGTGGAATAAATTCAAACCATAATATGAACAACGTCTTGGGAATCTGACGTTAAAAGACCATGTTTGCCAATTTGTAAGAAAATTGGATGGGAAGCTTCTCCCCGACTCATAGAAGGCATTAAGCCGTTTCTGAACGTAAAATCAGAGGAAGATTTGAGCCACAATCACAACTACTGTACATTCACGTGAGTATCTTTTATTTTTGTCGTATGGTGAGATTTTCTGAATAAAAAATGTGATACGCGATAAATTCATTTATTATTCTATTGAGTAGTTGAAGCACAATTAACGCAATCACATATTTGTTAAATATTTTTACCTTATTTTTCTTCTATAAATAAACATTGTGCTTGTTTCTTTTATTCATCACTCAAACTTGTACTTTTCTCTTTTTCTCTCAAAATTAGTTTCTTTTCAAAAATAGAATCGTCATCTTCCACAAAAAGATTTAACTCAGTCTGCATTTTTGGTGGAGCTAGTTATGGAACAGAGGAATGCTTTACTGAAGCAGCCCACAACTTGGGTCGTACCTTAGGAGAAAAATGCATTCATGTAGTTTACAGAGGAGGAAGTCTAGGATTAATGGGACGCGCTGCTGCTTCTACCTATATGGAAGGAGTAAGAGTGTTGGGAGTAATTCCAAAACCTCTGTCTGAAAGTAAAATCACCGGAGCAACTATTGGAGATGAGTTTAGAGCTGTAAATATGCAAGACCGCATAACTCATATGATGAATAATTCTGGCGCCTTTATCACCCTTCCCGGTGGTTTTGGTACTCTTGTGGAACTTTTTCATGTGGTTACCAGAGCCCAGCTAAATGTTCATAAAAAACCAATAGGACTGCTTAATGTCAATGGTTTCTTTGATGGTTTACTATCTTTCATTGACTACTCTGCTGATAAAGGTTTTATTTCCGAGCGTGCTAAACGAATTATAGTCGTTGCAACAACACTAGAAGAACTAATCAATAAACTCATTGAATTTGTTCCTCAACCAGATCCAGCTCTAGCTAATATTGTCTGGATGGAGGATTTTACCATGAGAAAACGAAAAGTGGATTCATTCCTGTCCCTTTGATAACCCATGTCGGACCTCTTGTATTTTTACTTTCTGTCGTGTGTAAAAATCGTGCTAAATGGTGGCAGCTTAAGGAGTTTCTTCTTGATCTCTTGACGCGCATCTATTCGCGATTTATGTATTGTTATTTTATTGTTGTAACTTTCATTGTTTTTTTTATATAAAAGCATTGACGGCAGCGTAAGGCGACTCTTCGAACTTTCATGAAGCGAATCTTAAAAATTGTGTTATACTTCCGAGTATATTTTATTTTCTTTTGTTGTTTGCCTCGTATATTTATTCTCTTGCAGATTCTAAAAGGCGTTAGCCCAAGCATCAACGTTCATAACAGGGAGTATTCTGTTTTTCTCCCTTGCTTTTTTTTTTTTTTTAACTGAGGACAGTTTCTTTTACAAGTTTGGGGGTGATGTGTTTTGATTATTTTGGTGTGTTTATCTTTAATTATTGTGGTGTGTTTTGATTATTTTTGTTATTTGGCTTTGAATTTTTTTTTGTGTATATTTATATATATTTTTATTTTATTTTGTGAGATTTCTAGATCTGGCCATAACACCAATAATTTAGCTATATACAAGTTTCTAAAATCGTTTTAACCGGTTAAAAATTTGTACATTCCAAAATTTTTTGAGCCTTAATCTCTCTTTCCAAGCCTTGTAGTTATCATATAAAATCGAGTCATTCGTGTAACACCCTCAAGATATTCAAGGTACATTACAGCGCCGTGAATCCCTATATGGGACCCACCAGGCTGAACAGCATCATACTCATCGACTCACATAAACGACAAAACAACACCACGTCATAAAGACGCAAAACAGAATAATCCACCCGGTTCAACCGGTCACACATAACATCAGCAACCAACACAAACATAATAAGCAACAATACAATCCGGGCGAACAAGAATTCTTAAGTACTCGAGTACTACTATTAGTTCAAAGACCACAAAAGATGAAAAGATAAAAGACACTAAGACGTCACTCGTGCACAATCATCACGCACGGCCATCATCCATGTACTGGTCCAGTGCCCGCTCGTCTCGATGAACCTGACCTGAAATTCATAAAACGAATTTCCCCAAAATGGGTCCCCAGAGGGGTTAGCAATTATGCTAGTACAAGTAACCAGATGAACAACTTACATCTTACACATATAGTAAATGCGTGCAATAAAGAAAATCGTTCGAAAGCACTCATTTCCGGAAATGCCATAATCAAATCACGTTTGTAAAATTTCACCATAATTAACCGTCGATCCACGTCTCTATGGACCCCTACCGAGACCCCGTCGGATCTAACCCGTAGTGGTTAAAAGCAAGCTCGTCGATCCACGTCTCTGTGGACCCCTACCGAGACCCCGTCGGATCTAACCCGTAGTGAGCATACACACACACACCATTTCTCATACAATACTACTATGTCAAGATTGTAAGTTCATAAGGATACTTGCCTCGATTAAATAGACGATGACACGAACGGAACGGAAGAATCAAGCACAACCACGAGGAACCGACGAAAATGAACCTAACGATTCGAATAGCACAATCACAACCACTTCTAAACGATTATGGAAATGGAATACACCCGGAAACCCACCTACGATTCATGTATAATCGAATAAAAATAACAACGAGGGCGGACCACAACCAAACCCTCTCGATTTCGCAAAGCTATGAAAATATACCATGAATCCGTAGGAAAACTAATGATATCAACAAGATTAATCATATTCATCATGAATCCACCAACAAAACGGAACGAATCGAAAGAAAATCCCAAAACCCCCAAATTATCCAAAAGTAGAGTTCTAAGAGATTTACCGTGGATTAGGATGAAAGATTCGTGTTGATGTTGTTACAATACTCCAAGAACTCAAGAAAGATGTTGGATGAGATGATTGGAAGAAGAAATCGCCAAGAAGATCGCCCTGGAATCGCCTTCGCCGCGGAGAGAGGAAGAAATGAGGATTTATGATTATCTCGGTCAACTCCCTGGTTTATATAGCTAGGGAGTGTTAGCGCACGCTAAAATCTCAAGGTTAGCGTGCGCTAACGGGATAAGATTCTAAACCCTACCGTTAGCGTCCCAGTCCAGTAGCCAGGTAATTGGCCGTTAGCGTGCGCTACTCGAAACATAGCGTGCGCTAATAACCTCTCGGTAGCGCGCGCTATCGACCAATAGCGTGCGCTACTTGGACATCAGTCGAGTCCAGTGACAAACTGTCCAGAACCCACCTGATCCGTTAGCGTGCGCTACCATACAAGCATAGCGTGCGCTAACTAGCATCTGATTGAGTTCGTGAGTAAACTGGCCCGATCGACCATACACTAGCGCGCCATCGAACAACTTAACGTGCGCTAGTCTCCGACATTAGCGGCGCTAGACAAGATAGCGTGCGCTAATCCGATAGTCCGCAGGGCCGGGAGCTGAACCGCCACTCCTGTGGCTAAATCGCTAGCGCGCTTTAAGTAAACGTAGCGTGCGCTACAAAGGGACTTCTAGCGTGCGCTATGCAGAAAAATTAGCGTGCGCTAGGTACGGAATATAAATGGTCTACAACACCGGAATACGAACGAAACATCAAACGGAACACCTCACAACGCATCATAGCATAGAATGAATCCACGGCAACCCCGAAACGGCGGTTCCGCAGAACAATTACGAGAATCAGATCAATAGATGACGGAAAAGTTACACTGAAAGATACACGAGGGTCGCTACAATCGAGAAATACACCGAAAATAAAAATACAAGGGGAAGAAAAATGCGGATATTACATTCTACCCCTCTAAAAATAAGTTTCGTCCCGAAACTTAAGAAACAAACAATTCGGGGTACCTAGCACGCATGCTATCCTCGGTTTCCCAAGTTGCCTCCTCGATTCCGTGTCTCGACCACTGCACCTTGACCAAAGGTATGGTCTTATGCCTCAATCGTTTCTCACGATGCTCCAAAATCTTCAAAGGACGCTCTTTAAAAGTAACATCCTTGGCGACATCAATATCACCATAATCGATGACGTGACTAGGATCCGGGACATATTTCCTCAACTGGGAAACGTGAAAAATGCTATGAACATGACTCAAGGCTGGAGGTAACGCCAAACGGTATTCCAACTCACCGACTCGCTCGAGAATCTCAAAGGGTCCAATAAATCTCGAACTCAATTTCCCTTTCTTCCCGAAACGAAAAACTCCCTTCGTCGGCGACACCTTTAGCAAAACGTGGTCTCCCACCTCGAATTCTAAAGGTCGGCGACGGACGTCGGCATACGACTTCTGTCGACTCTGGGCAGTCAACATCCGTTCTCGAATTACTTCTATCTTCCGCCTCGTCTCTAAAACGACGTTCGGCTCGGTCACGACTAAATCGGACGTCTCATTCCAACAAATTGGTGATCGACATCGCCGCCCATAAAGTGCCTCATACGGTGCCATCCGAATCGACGCGTGCCAACTGTTGTTGTACGTGAATTCGATCAATGGCAAATGTTCCTCCCAATCGCTACTCCAATCGAGGGCACAAGCACGCAATATATCCTCGAATATCTATATAGTGCGTTCCGATTGTCCATCTGACTGGGGATGAAAAGAGGTACTCAAATGCAAACTGGTACCCAACGCCTTATGCACCGCCTGCCAGAAGTGCGATACGAAACGGCCATCACGATCCGAAACAATAGACTTCGGAGTACCGTGAAGTCTCACAATCTGCGCGATAAACACACGAGCCAACTTCTCCGGGCCCCAAGTGTCCTTGATGCCCAGAAAATGTGCCGACTTGGTCAGACGATCAACAATCACCCATACCATATTCGTGCCCGACCTCGATCTCGGCAAACTCGTAACGAAATCCATCGATATATCTTCCCATTTCCATTCCGGAACGGGAAGTGACTGTAATAACTCCGGTCAGGCCGATGCTCGATTTTGACTCACGACAAGTCAAACATCTCGCTACAAACTGTGCGACCTCCTCCTTCATATCATTCCACCAGAAATTTCTTCTCAGGTCCTTGTACATCTTACTCGAACCAGGATGAACGGAATAAGGTGTAGCATGGGCCTCCCGTAAAATACTCTGTCTCAACTCTGAGTCGTTCGGCACACAAAGCCGACTCTGGAATCTCAAAATACCATCCTCGTGAATCACAAACCCAGTAGACTTTCCCTTAAGAACGTTCTCTCGGATTTGAGTAATCATCGGATCCTCTGACTGCTTCAGCTTAATTTCATCGATCAAAGATGACGAAATCTCTAAAGCACAAAGTTGCCCGACGGCTCCAGGCAATAAGACTTCAACATCTGACTCGATCAAAGCCCTCCGAAGCTCAGACTGAGACGTAAGGATCTCAAGCATTCGCAACGCCACCGGTTTCCGACTCAAGGCGTCAGCCACGACGTTCGCCTTGCCCGGGTGATAAAGGATTTCAAGGTCATAATCCTTAATAAGCTCTAACCACCTCCTCTGCCTAATATTCAACTCTCGCTGAGTAAATATGTATTTCAGACTTTTATGATCGGTAAAAATCTGACATGCAGAGCCGAAAAGATAGTGACGCCAAATCTTGAGCGCAAAAACAACTGCCGCTAACTCTAAATCATGAGTAGGGTAGTTAAGCTAGTACGGCCTCAACTGTCTCGATGCATAAGCAATGGTCTTGTCGTGCTGCATCAATACGCACCCAAGACCCTGACCCGAAGCATCGCTATAAACGGCAAAACCCTCGTTGCCACATGGCAACGCCAAAACTGGGGGTGAAGTCAAACGCTTCTTCAGTTCCTCAAAACTCGACTGCCTCTCGTCATTCCGCATTTAACTTCTCGGATTGGAGCAATCGCGTAAGTGGCCGAGCCGCCGAGAAACCCTCGACGAACCTACGGTAGTAGCCAGCCAAACCCAAGAAACTACGGAGCTCCTTCACATTCTTGGGCGGTGCCCAATCCAACACTGCCTCGATCTTCTGCGGATCCACACGAACCCCCTCGGATGAAATCACGTGACTTAAAAACATCACTTCCTTCAGCGAGAACTCACATTTCGAGAACTTTGCATAGAGTTGCTCGGTCTTCAAAATGTCTAATACTACCCGCAAATGATGGGCATGCTCTTCCTCATTCCTCGAGTAAATAAGAATATCGTCTATGAAGACGACGACACACTTATCCAGATACTCGATAAAGACTTTGTTCATCAACTGCATGAACACCGCCGGCGCATTCGTTAACCCGAAAGGCATAACTACGAACTCATAATGTCCGTATCTCGTCCGAAAGGCTGTTTTCGGCACGTCGGATTCTCTCACCCGGAGCTGGTAGTACCCCGATTTCAAATCAGTCTTCGAGAATACCGTAGCTCCCTGCAACTGGTCGAACAAGTCATCAATTCTCGGCAAAGGATACTTGTTCTTGATGGTCACCTTGTTTAGTTCGCGATAGTCGATACACAAACGTAGTGAGCCATCCTTCTTCCGCACAAACAGGACCGGTGCGCCCCAAGGCGAGGCACTCGGTCGAACATACCCCGACTCAAGAAGCTCACTCAACTGCTTCTTCAACTCTGCCATCTCTGAAGGTGCCATGCGATACGGCGCCTTCGAAATCGGAGCCGCGCCCGGCTCTAACTCTATAGCAAACTCAACCTCACGATCCGGTGGCAATCCCGGTAACTCGTCAGGAAATACATCCAGAAACTCATTAACGACTGGAATCGACTAAAGCTCGACTCCACCATCCTCCGCCTTCAAGGCATAGCACCAATAACCAGTACACCCCTTTCGCAGGAGACTCATCGCCTTCAAGGCATTAATGACGAATTTCTGATTTTCCCTCCTTCGCCCCGCGAAGGAGTGCTCGGTGCCATCCTCGGATAACATGGTGATGATTCTCATGCGGTAGTTCATGATTGCGCCATGCCGCTCGAGCCAATCATCCCCGAGAATCAAATCCTCACCCTCAATATCCACAACAATAAGATTAGAGGGCCAAGTCCTCTCACAAATAAGTACAGAACAGTCTCGAACCTCCTGATCACCAACGATCCTATCGCCGCTAGGAAGCTTAACGATGAAGGGTTCACAAGGCATCAAACAGTCGAGACTCAAACGGCGCACACAATCCAAAGATATGAACGAATGCGTAGCACCGGAATCGAAAAGCACACTGACAGGATGAGAAAGAATATAAACGGTACTGCCGCCACTTAGCCGCTGGGTCATCGGCTTTCCGCATCTCATAGACACGCGGGTGGGCTGAGCCGACAATGGAAGCTCCCCCCTTAGAGGGCTGACCCCGACCTCTCCCCCGACTAGCACTCGGCGGAGATTGAGGAGCAAACGATCCCTGATTCACACTTGGTTCCCTAGGCGCTGGAATGGAAGCCCGAGCACCAAGAATTCTCTCCCTCTCAGCACAGAAAGCAGCCTTGTGGCTCGGCTGGCCACACTGATTACACGTCAGCAAAGGGCTAAAACAAGTACGACTGACGTGGCCTGTACGACCACAATTGAAACACTTCACATCACGGAAAGGAGCACTGGTAGTTCCACGAGGACCCCCAGCAGAACGAGCTGGACCACCGCCAAGTGGGAAGTTAGCGATTGGGATCTCTGCCGACCCCCACTCTTGTGGCCCGAAAAGTTCCCAATGGACTTCGCTTACTCTCGCGGCCGTCTCACTCGCCACAGACATATCGTAAGCAAGGGCCTTGCTCGTAATCTTTCAAGGTAGTGCATACGAGCCCGACATATAGTCCCGAATCGACAACTTCATCCGTCTGAGAAATGGAAAATTTTGTCGCTCTCGACAACTGGGTCATCACATAACCCAACTCCTTGTTAAAATCAGCAATAGCTTGAGATACGGGATATCCTGCGGTTGAGCATCATAAAAGCATGTACCCGAGCCTCGTCCGACGGCCACGGGCAATATTCAGTCTCCATCAATTCTCGAAACTCAGCACACGAAGCAGCATGATCTTTGGGCCCAACGGCCTCCCACCAGTCCGTAGCGTCCCCTGTGAGAAAGTATTGGGCAATAGGGACTTTACGTTCCTCGGGACAGTTAGTGGCAACGAAGACCTTAGATATCTCCTTGATCCACCCTTCCCAGCCAATCGGGTCTGAAGCTCCTGAAAACTGAGGAGGATGCATCTTGATAACATCTTGGAGCCAACGATGCGCTCCGCCCCGATTAGCGTGGGCCTGATCCGGGTTCTGAACCGCCTGAGCTATCGCCGCCATTTCGTTCACCATTTGCTGCATAACGGCCGCAATACCAAGATCGGCACGCTCCTGAGAAGAAGCATGACTGTGGCGGTCGCCGGTACTGCCGGCTCCCGAAGATTGCGAAGTGGCCGCCCCACCGGCTGCTCCACGTCCCCGGCCGCGTCCACGACCACGACCTCTTCCAGCATCCATACTAGAGTTAAATAAGTAGCAAACGCCATACGAGGGTAAGTACGAGAAACGAACAATCACAAGTCGAGAATCAAAGGTACGATACAAGGAAATAATGAACAGAGGAAGGAAAACTTACGGACACTGGTAGTACCGGAATCATGGCAGCGTGACGATGATGTGCAAAACAAAACACCACAAGACCCAATAAACCGACAAGCCTAGGTATCCATAAACCTAGTGCTCCGATACCATTTTCTGTAACACCCTCAAGATATTCGAGGTACATTACAGCGCCGTGAATCCCTATATGGGACCCACCAGGCTGAACAGCATCATACTCATCGACTCACATAAACGACAAAACAACACCACGTCATAAAGACGCAAAACAGAATAATCCACCCGGTTCAACCGGTCACACATAACATCATCAACCAACACAAACATAATAAGCAACAATACAATCCGGGCGAACAAGAATTCTTAAGTACTCGAGTACTACTATTAGTTCAAAGACCACAAAAGATGAAAAGATAAAAGACACTAAGACGTCACTCGTGCACAATCATCACGCACGGCCATCATCCATGTACTGGTCCAGTGCCCGCTCGTCTCGATGAACCTGACCTGAAATTCATAAAATGAATTTCCCCAAAATGGGTCCCCAGAGGGGTTAGCAATTACGCTAGTACAAGTAACCAGATGAACAACTTACATCTTACACATATAGTAAATGCATGCAATAAAGAAAATCGTTCGAAAGCACTCATTTCCGGAAATGCCATAATCAAATCACGTTTGTAAAATTTCACCACAATTAACCGTCGATCCACGTCTCTGTGGACCCCTACCGAGACCCCGTCGGATCTAACCCGTAGTGGTTAAAAGCAAGCTCGTCGATCCACGTCTCTGTGGACCCCTACCGAGACCCCGTCGGATCTAACCCGTAGTGAGCATACACACACACACCATTTCTCATACAATACTACTATGTCAAGATTGTAAGTTCATAAGGATACTTGCCTCGATTAAATAGACGATGACACGAACGGAACGGAAGAATCAAGCACAACCGCGAGGAACCGACGAAAATGAACCTAACGATTCGAATAGCACAATCACAACCACTTCTAAATGATTATGGAAATGGAATACACCCGGAAACCCACCTACGATTCATGTATAATCGAATAAAAATAACAACGAGGGCGGACCACAACCAAACCCTCTCGATTTCGCAAAGCTATGAAAATATACCATCAATCCGTAGGAAAACTAATGATATCACCAAGATTAATCATATTCATCATGAATCCACCAACAAAACGGAACGAATCGGAAGAAAATCCCAAAACCCCCAAATTATCCAAAAGTAGGGTTCTAAGAGATTTACCGTGGATTAGGAAGAAAGATTCGTGTTGATGTTGTTATAATACTCCAAGAACTCAAGAAAGATGTTGGATGAGATGATTGGAAGAAGAAATCGCCAAGAAGATCGCCCCGGAATCACCTTCGCCGCGGAGAGAGGAAGAAATGAGGATTTATGATTATCTCGGTCAACTCCCTGGTTTATATAGCCAGGGAGTGTTAGCGCACGCTAAAACCTCAAGGTTAGCGTGCGCTAACGGGATAAGATTCCAAACCCTACCGTTAGCGTCCCGACCAAGAGCTGCATTGGCCGTTAGCGTGCGCTACTCGAAATGTAGCATGCGCTAATAACCTCTGGTAGCGCCGCTATCGACCAATAGCGTGCGCTACGGACATCACGAGTCCGTGACAAACCTGCCCGTAACCCACTGATCCGTTAGCGTGCGCTACCATACAAGCGTAGCGTGCGCTAACTAGCATCTCGATTGAGTTCAAGAGTAAATCGCCCAAGATCGATACACTAGCGCGCCATCAACAACTTAACGTGCGCTAGTCTCCCGACATTAGCGTGCGCTAGACAAGATAGCGTGCGCTAATCCGATAGTCCAGAGGGCTGGGAGCTGAACTGCCACTCCCAGGGCTAAATCGCTAGCACGCGCTACGAAGTAAACGTAGCGTGCGCTATAAAGGGACTTCTAGCGTGCGCTATGCAGAAAAATTAGCGTGCGCTAGGTACGGAATATAAACGGTCTACAATACCGGAATACGAACGAAACATCAAACGGAACACCTCACAACGCATCATAGCATAGAATGAATCCACGGCAACCCCGAAACGGCGGTTCCGCACAACAATTACGAGAATCAGATCAATAGATGACGGAAAAGTTACACTGAAAGATACACGAGGGTCGCTACAATCGAGAAATACACCGAAAATAAAAATACAAGGGGAAGAAAAATGCGGATATTACAATTCGTTACCTTGAGAAAAGAAGAATCAGTCAGTTGATGAAAAATAGAACTGAAATTTACTTAATTTGTGGAGTTTTTGATTTTTCATGCTTAACTAATAAATGATTTTTCTGCAAAAATTCTATTCCCAAAAAAAATGTATTGGTGAAAAGAGCTACACGTTAGCAAATAACGGTGTGAAAGCTATAACCTAAAAAAACATGGAAAATGTGTTGGTGAAAAGAGCTACACGTTAGCAAATAACGGTGTGAAAGCTATCACCTAAAAAAGAGATGAAAAATGTATTGGTGAAAAGAGCTACACGTTAGCAAATAACGGTGTGAAAGTTATCACCTAAAAAAAAGATGGAAAATGTGTTGGTGAAAAGAGCTACAAGTTAGCAAATAACGTTGTGAAAGCTATCACTAAAAGGGATGTAGATTATGAGTAGATTTGAATTAATGACGCCGATGAAATTCTTTTTCATATTGAGTCGAAAAATAAACGAGTGATCGAGAGCAACCATTAAAGGGAGTCGTGTGTATCACGAGTAGGAAAGAAATAATCAACCTTTTGGGGGGAAACCTTGCATTTTGAAATTACAAAAAATAAAACCGTGTTTTAACTTCAAAATCATTAGTAGATTTAGTTTGAATCTTGGTTCATTTCTATCTACTATATAAAGCTGGTTGTTGTGTAAATGGCATTTCGATCTCTTTTTCTCTTTATATATATATATATATATATTAGTATTTTTCTTTATTTGTGTGTGGTTTATTAATTTATGTGCTATTTTTATTTTTTTGAGTGTGATTAATAAAGAGTCTTGCTCGGGACTAGCAAGAATTCAAGTTTGGGGGTGTGATAAGTGTCAGATTTATACACTTATCTGTGATTAGTATTGATATATTTCACCCATAATTATGAGCTATATTTTAATAATTTTATTTTTATAGGATGAAGATGTAAATTTAGTCTTAATCGGATTGAATTACTGATTTACTCAAGAAATAACATGTGTATAAAATATTCTCTTTTTTGAATTTTTATGTATTCATGTTGTAGGGCTTTCCGAGATGAGTTCGGCAGTCTTTCCGGATTCAAAATCAGAGTTATATATCAAAAGTTATCATCCGAAGAAGATTTGGGGCAAAAACGCAAAGTCTAGGAAATTCTGGGCTGAAAACGTAACTCACAAAGCAACCAGTGTACAAAAAGCCGAAGCAATGTTACGGCCGTAACATCTGAGAGTTACGGCCATAAGACCTCAATGTTACGGCCGTAACATCTGCAAGTTACGGCCGTAACTCTTGACAGATTATTGATCATTGTCTAATTTTTTATAATTTTGGTCTACTATTGAGGGGATAACCGGCATTGATCCGATCTAATGTAATAATGCTGGAGTTTTGGAGCTATTAGATGACTTTTGGTGTATAAATAGACCCCTTAGATCCATCATTAAGATAATTCATCTTATATTTTCTCACTTTGTAATACTTTTTCTTTTTGTGAGAAGAACACACTTGTATTCTTGAGTGATTTGTGTAAGTGTGGTTTAGCTTATGTTGTTGAGGGAGTTTATTGCTTCTTTCTCCTTTATCTACTAAGGGAGTTAGGATCAATTCTTTCCCTTTCTCAACTATTAATGACCACTCAAGCTTGTAATATGTTGAATAAACCCTTCATGGGCTAAGTTATCCTTAGTTGGGATTATTGTAATATCCGCATTTTCTTTTCCCGGTATTTTCATTTTTCGGTGCATTTCTCGTTTTTAGAGACCCTCTTGTAACCGTATTAATTTTTGGGAATAATTGTTTCGAGACTCTTTGTCATCCAGTTCTACCTTTATTGATTCTTCCGTCATCTATTGATTTGATTCTTGTAATTGTTGTTCGAAACCGCCGTACGGGGTTGCCGTAGATCCATTAGATGTTATCATACGTATTGTGTTGTTCCGTTTGATGCTTCTTTCGTGTTTCGGTGTTTCGGTGTTTCGGACCGTTGTTACCATGTGCCTAACGCGCGCTAATGTTATTGTATAGCGCACGCTAAACATCCTTCAGTAGCGCACGCTACGCTTGTTTTGTAGCGCGCGCTAGCGAGTCTGTCCAGTACTGGACAGTTTGCTACTGGACTCGGTCAGGTTCCCAGGTAGCGCATGCTATGGCCGATAGCGCACGCTACCAATATGCTTTTAGCGCATGCTACGTTTGGCCGGCAGCGCACGCTAATGGGGTCAGGTGAGTACTAGGCAGTTCACTTCTGGACTCGGCAGATGTCCAGGTAGCGCACGCTATGGCCGATAGCGCGCGCTACCGAGAGGCTATTAGCGCACGCTACGTTTCGGGTAGCGCACGCTAACGGCCTATTAATCTGGTTACTGGACTGAGACGTTAACTTTCTGGACTGGAGTTTTGTCCCGTTAGTGCACGCTAATTTTTGAGGATTAGCGCGCGCTAGCGCTCTCTAGCTATATAAACCAGGGAGTTGACCCAGATTTTTACCTTTTCTCATTTCTTCTCCTCCCCATGGCTTAGAGCTCCTTCAGGCGATTTTCAGGCGATCTCTTCCTCCCATCATTTCAGGCATCTTCCACCTTGAGTTTTTGAAGTAGATTAACAACACCTACTTGTGTTCTTCATCCTCAATCCAAGGTAAATCTATTAGAACCCTACTTTTGGGCGATTTGGGGGTTTTTGGATTTTCGTCCATTTTGTTCCATTATGTTGGTTAATTCATGATGAATATGAGTAATCTTGCTAGCATTCTTGTTTTCCCTACGTATTCATGGTATATTTCGTGGTTGTTGCGTATTCGAGAGGGTTTGGTTGTGGTCCGCCCTCGTTGTTATTTTTATACAAATATACATGAATCGTAGGCGGGTTTTCGGGTGTATTCCATTTCCGTATTCGTTTAGAGTTGGTTGTGATTATGTTCTTCGAATCGTTAGATTCGGTTCCGTTGGTTCCTAGCGTTCGTCGGTAATTTTCCTTTCCATTCGTTGCGTCATCAATTATTCAAGGCAAGTATTTTTGGAAACCTTTATGCTTAACGTGAAATGGTAATGTATATTGTGTGTGATTTGCTCCTCGGGAGGGTGCGACGGGATCACGGAGGGAGTCCAATGGTTTGAGCCCTAGATTCATGAGTTTGTTTAGCTAGCCATCTCGGGAGGGTCCTTAGAGGCCTCGAGTGGGATTTGTGGCTTCATCCCGGTCCTAGGCGATGCACGTGCGTGATTTGTTTTATGATATGGCCAGCTCGGGAGGGTCCTTAGAGGCCTCGAGTGGGATTTGTGGCTTCGTCCCGGTCCTAGGCAAATGTGATTGACTGTTTGTTTCCAGAAAAGACATGTCTGGTTTTGGTTTTGAAATGATTTGGTGCATTGTACTATGAACGTGTAAGCGAATGGTTTGCCTTGATTACTTGTACTAGCGTAATTGCTAACCCCTTTGGGGACCTGTTTTGGGGAAATTCTTGTTATGGATTTCAGGTTATGTTCTGCCGGACGAGCTGCTACTGACAAGACGAGGATGTTGGCCAGGGTCGTTGACATGTGCATTCGAGTCTTCTTATTTCTCTTGTCTATTTCGATATGGTTGTTTCTCACATTTATAAACTTATAGATTATACTCGCGAGTACTTAGGATTTTCAATCCGAACTTCGTTTTGTATTAACTCAGATTGCTATAATGTCGGTTGATGTTTATTACGCCGGCTGCTCCGGGCATATCCTTATATGTTGTAATATTTAAATGTGTGTCCTCGCTAACTGAGATGGTTAGTCGAGTGTGTTTTTCTTGTTTTAGCCTGGTGGGTCCCATGTAGGGGTCCACGACGCTGTAATATACTCCGAATATCCCGGGGGTGTTACAGAAAATGGTATCGGAGCACTAGGTTTATGGATACCTAGGCTTGTCGGTTATTTGGGTCTAGTTGTGTTTTGTTTTGCACATTGTCACACCGCTGCCAGCATCTCAGTACTTCCAGTGTTCGTAAGTTTTTCTTACTCGATTCTTTATTTTCTCATACCATATTTCCGTTTCTTGAACTGTGGTTATTCTCCCTCTTTTACTTATCATCGAGTTGCTTTTTGCCACCTCTTAACACCAGCATGGATGCTGGAAGGGGTCGTGGTCGTGGTTGTGGTCGTGGTCGTGGCCGTGGACGCTGCCGGGGACGTGGGGCAGCCGGTGGGGTGGCCACGTTGCATTCTTCGGGAGCTGGCAGTACCGGTGACCGTCACAGTCATGCCTCTTCTCAGGAGCGCGCCGACCTTGGTATTGCGGCCGTTATGCAGCAAATGGTAAACCAAATGGCGGCGATAGCTCAGGTGGTTCAGAACCCAGATCCGGACCATGATAATCGGGGCGGAGCAGACCGTTGGCTCCAAGATGTCATGAAGATGCATCCTCTTCAGTTTTCGGGGGCATTAGACCCGATCGGCTGGGAGGGGTGGATCAAGGAGATATCTAAAGTCTTCGTTGCCACCAACTGTCCCGAAGACCATAAGCTCCCTATTGCCCAGTACTTTCTCACTGGGGACGCTACGGATTGGTGGGAGGCCGTTGGGCCCAAATACCATGTTGCTTCGTGGGCCGAATTTCAGGAATTGATGGAGATCGACACGCCGTAGCTTGCCAGATGTGCTCGAGTCCATGCTTTCTATGATGCTCAACCACGGGATGTTCCCGTATCCCAAGCTATTGCTGATTTTAACAAGGAGTTGGGCTATGTGAAGACCCAAGTTGTCTAGGAGAGCGACAAAATTTTCCATTTTTCCAGGAGGATGAAACTGTCAATTCGGGACTATATGTCTGGGCTCGTCTGCACTACTTTGAAAGATTATCAGAGCAGGGCTCTTGGTTACGATATGTCGGTGATGGCTAGTGATGTGGCTCGTGAGAGCAAGAAGCAGAAGTCAATCGGAAATTTTTCGGGTCCCAAGGGTGGAGGCCAGCAGAAATCTCAGGCTGCGAATATTTCTACTGGCGGTTCGGCTCATTTCTCTGGGAGTTTTCGAGGTGCCGCCGGGACCTCCGTTAAAGATCCCACATGCTTTAACTGTGGTCAGTCGGGCCATAGGAACCGGCAGTGTCCTCGTCAGAAGTTGGCTTGTCATACTTGTGGTCAGTCGGGCCACAAGGCCCTCTTTTGTGAACAGGTCAGACAGTTTCGCGAGTCCCGTGATTCTTTTCCAGCAATTAGAGAGCCGAGTGTGAACCAGGGCTCGTTTGCTCTGCAGCCTCCACCGAGTGCCGGCTGAGGTAGAGCTCGGGGTCAGCCTGCTAGAGGAGGAGCTTCCAGTGTCGGCTCTGCCCAGCCGCGTATCTACGAGATGAAGAGGGTCGATGATCCAGCGGCCACTGTGGCGACAGGTACCGTTCATATCCATTCTCATCCTGTCAGTGTGCTTTTCGATTCTGGTGCTACACATTCGTTCATATCGCTGGAGTGTGTGCGCCGTTTGAGTCTCGACTGTTTGTCGCCTTGCAAGTCTTTCATCGTTAAACTTCCTAGCGGTGATAGGATCGTTGGCGATCGAGAGGTCCGAGACTCTGTGTTTATTTGTGAGAGAGTTTGGCTCTCTAATCTTATTGTCGTTAATATTGAGGGTGAGGATTTGATTCTTGGGGATAATTGGCTCGAGCGGTATGGCATAATCATGAACTACCGCACGAGAATCATCACTATGTTAGCTGAGGACGGCACCGAGCACTCTTTCGCTGGGCGAAGAGGGGAAACCAGAAGTTTGTTATTAACGCCATGAAGGCGATGAGGCTCCTGTGAAATGGGTGTACTGGTTATTGGTGCTATCCTTGAAGGCGGAGGATAGTGGAGTCGAGTTTTCGTCGATTCCAGTCGTTAGTGAGTTTCCTGATGTATTTCCTGACGAGTTACCGGGATTGCCACCGGATCGTGAGGTCGAGTTTGCTATAGAGTTAGAGCCAGGCGCGGCTCCGATTTCGAAGGCGCCATATCGCATGGCACCTTCAGATATGGCAGAGTTGAAGAAGTAGTTGAGTGAGCTTCTTGAGTTGGGGTATGTTCGACCGAGCGCCTCTCCTTGGGGCGCACCGGTCCTGTTTGTGCGGAAGAAGGATAGTTAACTGTGTTTGTGTATTGACTATCGCGAACTAAACAAGGTGACCATCAAGAACATGTGTCCTTTGCCAAGGATTGATGACTTGTTCGATCAGTTGCAGGGAGCTGCGGTATTCTCGAAGATTGATTTGAGATCGGGGTACTATCAGCTCCGGGTGAGGGAGTCCGATGTGCCGAAAACAGCTTTTCAGACGAGATACGGACATTATGAGTTTGTAGTTATGCCTTTCGGGTTAACTAATGCGCCGGCGGTGTTCATGCAGTTGATGAACAAAGTCTTTATCGAGTATTTAGATAAGTGTGTCATCATCTTCATTGACGATATTCTTATTTATTTGAGGAATGAGAAAGAGCATGCCCGTTATTTGTGAGTAGTGTTAGACATTTTGAGGACCGAGAAACTCTATGCGAAGTTCTCGAAATGTGAGTTTTGGCTGAAGGAAGTGATGTTTTTAGGTCACGTGATTTCAGCCGAGGGGTTCGCCTGGATCCGTAGAAGATTGAGGCAGTGTTGGATTGGGCACCGCCCAAGAATGTGAAGGAGATCCGTAGTTTCTTGGGTTTGGCCGGCTACTACCGTAGGTTCGTCGAGGGCTTCTCGAAACTGGATCGGACACTTACACAGTTGCTCCAGAAGTCCGAGAAGTTCGTCTGGAATGACGAGAGGCAGTCGAGTTTTGAGGAGCTGAAGAGGCGTTTAACTTCAGCCCCGATTTTAGTGTTGCCGTGTTTGACTAAAAGCGTTGCCGTGTGGTCGGGTCAGGGTCTTGGGTGCGTATTGATGCAGCAAGGAAAGACCATTGCATATGCGTCGAGACAGTTGAGGCCGTATGAGCTTAACTACCCTACTCATGATTTGGAGTTAGCGGCAGTTGTTTTTGCGCTCAAGATTTGGCGTCACTATCTTTTCAGCTCTGCATGTTAGATTTTTACCGATCATAAAAGTCTGAAATACATATTTACTCAGCGGGAGTTGAATATGAGGCAGAGGAGGTGGTTAGAGTTGATTAAGGATTATGACCTCGAAATCCTTTATCATCCGGGCAAGGCGAACGTCGTGGCCGACGCCTTGAGTCAGAAACCGGTTGCGTTGCGAACGCTTGAGATCCTTACGTCTCAGTCTGAGCTTCGGCGGGTTTTGATCGAGTTAGATGTTGAGGTTTTGTTGCCTGGAGCTGTCGGGCATCTTTGTGCTTTAGAGATTTCGTCGTCTTTGATCGACGAAATTAAGCTGAAGCAGTTGGAGGATCCGATGATTACTCAAATGCAAGAGAACGTTCTT
This sequence comes from Orobanche coerulescens, assembly GCA_033398695.1. Lineage (NCBI taxonomy): Eukaryota > Viridiplantae > Streptophyta > Magnoliopsida > Lamiales > Orobanchaceae > Orobanche > Orobanche coerulescens. The sequence continues at coordinate 69,597,468 of CM065809.1, forward strand.
AAGGGAAAGTCTCCTGGGTTTGTGATTCACGAGGATGGTGTTTTGAGATTCCAAAGTCGGCTTTGTGTACCGAATGACTCATAGTTGAGACAGAGTATTTTGCGTGAGGCCCATGCTACACCTTACTCCGTTCATCCTGGTTCGAGTAAGATGTACAAGGACCTGAGAAGGAATTTCTGGTGGAATGATATGAAGGAGGAGGTCGTACAGTTTGTAGCGAGATGTTTGACTTGTCAGTAGGTCAAAATCGAGCATCAGCGACCGGCCAGACTATTGCAGTCACTTCCCGTTCCGGAATGGAAATGGGAAGACATATCGATGGATTTTATTACTAGTTTGCCGAGATCGAGGTCGGGCATGAATATATTCTGGGGGATTGTCAATCGTCTGACCAAGTCGGCACATTTTCTGGGCATCAAGAACACTTGGGGCCTGGAGAAGTTGACTCGTGTGTTTATCATGCAGATTGTGAGGCTTCACGGTACTCCGAAATCTATTGTTTCGGATCGTGATGGCCGTTTTGTATCGCACTTTTGGCAGGCAGTGCATAAGGCGTTGGGTACTCGTTTTCATTTGAGTACCTCTTTTCATCCTTAGTCAGCTGGACAGTCGGAACGCACTATCCAGATGTTCGAGGATATGTTGCGTGCTTGTGCTCTCGATTGGAGCAGTAACTGGGAGGAGCATTTGCCATTGATCGAATTCACGTACAACAATAGTTGGTACACATCGATTCGGATGGCACCGTATGAGGCACTTTATGGGCGGCGTTGTAGATCACTGGTTTGTTGGAATGAGGCGTCCGATTTGGTCGGGACCGAGCCGAATATCGTTTTAGAGACCAGGCGGAAGATAGAATTAATTCGGGAATGGATGTTGACTGCCCAGAGTCGACATAAGTCATATGCCGATGTCCATCGTCGACCTTTGGAATTCAAGGTGGGAGACCACGTTTTGCTAAAGGTGTCGCCGACGAGAGGAGTTTTCCGTTTCGGGAAGAAGGGAAGTTGAGTCCGAGGTTTATTGGGACCTTCGAGATTCTCGAGCGAGTCGGTGGGTTGGCATAACGTTTGGCATTACCCCCGGCCCTGAGTCATGTTCATAGCGTTTTTCATGTTTCCCAGCTGAGGAAATATGTCCCGGATCCTAGTCACGTCATCGATTATGGTGAGATTGATGTCGCCGAGGATATTACTTTTGAGGAGCGTCCTTTGAAAATTTTGGAGCATCGTGAGAAGCGACTGAGGCATAAGACCATCCCTTTGGTCAAGGTGCTGTGGTCGAGACATGGTGTCGAGGAGGCAACTTGGGAAACCGAGGATAGCATGCGTGCTAGGTACCCCGAGTTGTTTGTTTCTAAAGTTTTGGGACGAAACTTATTTTTAGTGGGGTAGAATGTAATATCCGCATTTTCTTTTCCCGGTATTTTCATTTTTCGGTGTATTTCTCGTTTTTAGCGACCCTCGTGTAACCATTTTTTAGGAATAATTGCTTCGAGACTCTTTGTTATCCAATTCTACGTTGATTGATTCTTTCGTCATCTATTGATCTGATTCTCGTAATTGTAGTTCGGAACCGCCGTACGGGGTTGCCGTAGATCCATTGTATGTTATCATACGTATTGTGTTGTTCCATTTGATGCTACGTTCGTGTTTCGGTGTTTCGGACCGTTGTTACCCTGTGCCTAACGAGCGCTAATGTTATTGTATAGCGCACGCTAAACATCCTTCAGTAGCACACGCTACGCTTGGTTTGTAGCGCGCGCTAGCGAGTCTGTCCAATACCGGACAGTTTGCTACTTGACTCGGTCAGGTGCCCAGGTAGCGCACGCTATGGCCGATAGCGCGCGCTACCGATACGCTTTTAGCGCACGCTACGTTTGGCCGGCAGCGCACGCTAATGGGGTCAGGTGAGTACTAGGCAGTTCACTTCTAGACTCGGCTGATGTCCAGGTAGCGCACGCTATGGCCGATAGCGCGCATTACCGAGAGGCTATTAGTGCACGCTACGTTTCGGGTAGCGCACGCTAATGGCCCATTAATCTGGTTACTGGACTGAGACGTTAATGGACTGGAGTTTTGTCCCGTTAGCGTACGCTAACTTTTGAGAATTAGCGCGCGCTAACGATCCCTGGCTATATAAACTAGGGAGTTGACCCATATTTTTACCTTTTCTCATTTCTTCTCCTCCCCGCGGCTTAGAGCTCCTTCAGGCGATTTTCGGGCGATCTCTTCCTCCGATCATTTCAGGCATCTTCCACCTTGAGTTTTTGAAGTAGACTAACAACACCAACTTGTGTTCTTCATCCTCAATCCAAGGTAAATCTCTTAAAACCCTACTTTTGGGCGATTTGGGGGTTTTGGGTTATTCGTCTGTTTCGTTCCATTTTGTTGGTTAATTCATGATGAATATGAGTAATCTTGGTAGTATTCTAATTTTCCCTACGGATTCATGGTATATTTCGTGGTTGTTGCGTATTCGAGAGGGTTTGGTTGTGGTCCGCCCTCGTTGTTATTTTTATACAAATATACATGAATCGTAGGCAGGTTTTCGGGTGTATTCCATTTTTGTATTCATTTAGAGTTGGTTGTGATTATGTTCTTCGAATCATTAGGTTCGGTTCCGTTTGTTCCTAGCATTCGTCGGTGATTTTCCTTTCCATTCGTTGCGTCATCAATTATTCAAGGCAAGTATTTCTGGAAACCTTTATGCTTAACGTGAAATGGTAATGTATATTGTGTGTGATTTGCTCACCTCGAGAGGGCGCGACAGGATCACGGAGGCAGTCCAATGGTTTGAGCCCTGGATTCATGAGTTTGTTTAGCTAGCTAGCTCGGGAGGGTCCTTAGAGGCCTCGAGTGGGATTTGTGGCTTCGTCCCGGTCCTAGGCGATTCACGTGCGTGATTTGTTTTATGATACGGCCAGCTCGGGAGGGTCCTTAGAGGCCTCGAGTGGGATTTATGGCTTCGTCCCAATCCTAGGCAAATGTGATTGACTATCTGTTTCCGGAAAAGACATGTCTGGTTTTGGTTTTGAAATTATTTGGTGCATTGTACTATGAAACGTGTAAGCAAATGGTTTTCCTTGATTACTTGTACTAGCGTAATTGCTAACCCCTTTGGGGACCCGTTTTGGGGAAATTCTTGTTATGGATTTTAGGTTATGTTCTGCCGGATGAGCAGGCGCTGGGACAGTACGAGGATGTTGGCCAGGGTCGTTGACATGTGCATTCGAGTCTTCTTATTTCTCTTGTCTATTTCGATATGGTTGTTTCTCACATTTATAAACTTATAGATTGTACTCGCGAGTACTTAGGCTTTTCACTCCGAACTTCGTTTTGTATTAACTCAGATTGCTATATTGCCGGTTGATGTTTATTACGCCGGCTGCTCCGGGCGTATCCTTATATGTTGTATTATTTAAATGTGTGTCCTCGCTAACTGAGATGGTTAGTCGAGTGGTGTTTTTCTTGTTTTAGCCTGGTGGGTCCCATGTAGCAGTCTACGGCGCTATAATATACTCCGAATATCCCGGGGGTGTTACAGAAAATGATACCAGAGCACTAGGTTTATGGATACCTAGGCTTGTCGGTTATTTGGGTCTAGTTGTGTTTTGTTTTGCACATTGTCACACCGCTGCCAGCATCTCAGTACTTCCAGTGTTCGCAAGTTTTCTTACTCGATTCTTTATTTTCTCATACCGTATTTCCATTTCTTGAACTGTGGTTATTCTCCCTCTTTTACTTATCATCGAGTTGCTTTTTGCCACTTCTTAACACCAGCATGGATGCTGCCGTGGTCATGGTCGTGGCCGTGGACGCGGCTGGGGACGTGGGGCAGCCAGTGGGGCGGCCACGTCGCATTCTTCGGGAGCTGGCAGTACCGGTGATCGTCACAGTCATGCTTCTTCTCAGGAGCGTGCCGACCTTGGTATTGCGGCCGTTATGCAGCAAATGGTAAACTAAATGGCGGCGATAGCTCAGGTGGTTCAGAACCCGGATCCGGCCCATGCTAATCGGGCGAGCATCGCTGGCTCCAAGATGTCATCAAGATCCATCCTCCTCAGTTTTCGGGGGCATCAGACCCGATCGGCTGGGAGGGGTGGATCAAGGAGATATCTAAAGTCTTCGTTGCCACCAACTGTCCCGAGGACCATAAGGTCCCTACTGCCCAGTACTTTCTCACTGGGGACGCTACGGATTGGTGGGAGGCCGTTGGGCCCAAAGACCATGTTGCTTCGTCGGCCGAATTTTAGGAATTGATTGAGACTGAATACTACCCGTGGCCAGTTAGACAGGCTCGAGTCCATGCTTTCTATGATGCTCAACCACGGGATGTTCCCGTATCCCAAGCTATTGCCGATTTTAACAAGGAGTTGGGCTATGTGAAGACCCAAGTTGTCGAGGAGAGCGACAAAATTTTCCATTTTTCCAGGAGGATGAAACTGTCAATTCGGGACTATATGTCTAGGCTCGTCTGCACTACTTTGAAAGATTATCAGAGTAGGGCTCTTGCTTACGATATGTCGGTGATGGCTAGTGATGTGGCTCGTGAGAGCAAGAAGCAAAAGTCAGTCGGAAACTTTTCGGGTCCCAATGGTGGAGGCCAGCAGAAATCTCAGGCTGTGAATATTTCTATGGGCGGTTCGGCTCGTTTCTCTGGGACTTTTCGAGGTGCCGTCGGGACCTCCGTTCGTGATCCCACATGCTTTAACTGTGGTCAGCCAGGCCATAGGAATCGGCAGTGTCCTCGTCAGAAGTTGACTTGTCATACTTGTGGTCAGTCGGGCCACAAGGCCCTCTTTTGTGAACAGTCGATGGGCCATCGCGAGTCCCGTGATTCTTTTCCAAAGACTTAGAGAGCCGAGTGTGAACCAGTGGCTCGCTTGCTCCACGCCTCCGCCGAGTGCCACCGAGGTAGAGGTCGGGTCGCCCGCTAGAGGAGGAGCTTCGGTGTCGGCTCGCCACCGCGTATCTACGAGATGAGGAGGGCCGATGATCCAGCGGCCACTGTGGCAACAGGTACCGTTCATATCCATTCTCATCCTGTCAGTGTGCTTTTCGATTCTGGTGCTACACATTCGTTCATATCACTGGAGTGTGTGCGTCGTTTGAGTCTCGACTGTTTGTCGCCTTGCGAGTCGTTCATCGTTAAACTTCCTAGCGGTGATAGGATCGTTGGCGATCGAGAGGTACGAGACTGCTCTGTGTTGGCACACGTCGATTCGGATGGCACCGTATGAGGCACTTTATGGGCGGCGTTGTCGATCGCTGGTTTGTTGGAATGAGGTGTCCGATTTGGTCGGGACCGAGCCGAATATCATTTTAGAGACGAGGCGGAAGATAGAATTAATTCGGGAATGGATGTTGACTGCCCAGAGTCGATAGAAGTCATATGCCGATATCCGTCGTCGACCTTTGGAATTCGAGGTGGGAGACCACGTTTTGCTAAAGGTGTCGCCGACGAGAGGAGTTTTCCATTTCGGGAAGAAAGGGAAGTTGAGTCCGAGATTTATTGGGCCCTTCGAGATTCTAGAGTGAGTTAGTGGGTTGGCATACCGTTTGGCGTTACCCCCGGACCTGAGTCATGTTCATAGCGTTTTTCATGTTTCCCAGCTGAGGAAATATGTCCCGGATCCTAGTCACGTCATCGATTATGGTGAGATTGATGTCGCCGAGGATATTACTTTTGAGGAGCGTCCTTTGAAGATTTTGGAGCATCGTGAGAAGCGACTGAGGCATAAGACCATCTCTTTGGTCAAGGTGCAGTGGTCGAGACATGGTGTCGAGGAGGCAACTTGGGAAACCGAGGATAGCATAGGTACCCCGAGTTGTTTGTTTCTTATGTTTCGGGACGAAACTTATTTTTAGTGGGGTACAATGTAATATCTGGATTTTCTTTTCCCAGTATTTTCATTTTTCGGTATATTTCTCGTTGTTAGCGACCCTCGTGTAACCGTATTAATTTTTGGGAATAATTGTTTCGAGACTCTTTGTCATCTAGTTCTACGTTGATTGATTCTTCTGTTATCTATTGATCTGATTTTCGTAATTATTGTTCGGAACCGCCGTACGGGGTTGCCGTAGATCCATTGTATGTTATCATACGTATTGTGTTGTTCCGTTTGATGCTTCGTTCGTGTTTTGGTGTTTCGGAACGTTGTTACCCTATGCCTAATGCGCGCTAATGTTATTGTATAGCGCACGCTAAACATCCCTCATTAGCGCACGCTACGCTTGTTTGCTACTGGACTCGGTCAGGTGCCCACGTAGCGCACGCTATGGCCGATAGCATGCGCTACCGATACGCTTTTAGCGCACGCTACGTTTGGCGGGCAGCGCATGCTAATGGGGTCAGGTGAGTACTTGGCAGTTCACTTCTGGACTCGGCTGATGTCCAGGTAGCGCACGCTATGGCCGATTGCGCGCGCTACCGAGAGGCTATTAGCGGATGCTTCGTTTCGGGTAGCGCAAGCTAATGGCCCATTAATCTGGTTACTGGACTGAGATGTTAACTTTCTGGACTGGAGTTTTATCCCGTTAGCGCACGCTAACTTTTGAGGATTAGCGCGCGCTAACGCTCCCTGGCTATATAAACCAGGGAGTTGACCCAGATTTTTACCTTTTCTCATTTCTTCTCCTCCCCGCGGCTTAGTGCTCCTTCAGGCGATCTCTTCCTCCGATCATTTCAGGCGTCTTCCACCTTGAGTTTTTGAAGTAGATTAACAACACCTACTTGTGTTCTTCATCCTCAATCCAAGGTAAATCTCTTAGAACCCTACTTTTGGGCGATTTGGGGGTTTTTGGATTTTCGTCCATTTCGTTCCATTTTGTTGGTTAATTCATGATGAATATGAGTAATCTTGCTAGTATTCTTGTTTTCCCAACGGATTCATGGTATATTTCGTGGTTGTTGCGTATTCGAGAGGGTTTGGTTGTGGTCCGCCCTCGTGGTTATTTTTATACGAATATACATAAATCGTAGGCGGGTTTTCGGGTGTATTCCATTTCCGTATTCGTTTAGAGTTGGTTGTGATTATGTTCTTCGAATCGTTAGGTTCGGTTCCGTTGGTTCCTAGCGTTCGTTGGTGATTTTCCTTTCCGTTCATTGCGTCATCAATTATTCAAGGCAAGTATTTTTGGAAACCTGTAAGCTTAATGTTAAATGGTAATGTATATTGTGTGTGATTTGCTCACCTCGGGAGGGTCCGACAGGATCACGGAGGGAGTCCAATGGTTTGAGCCCTGGACTCATGAGTTTGTTTAGCTAGCCAGCTCGGGAGGGTCCTTAGAGGCCTCGAGTGGGATTTGTGGCTTCATCCCTGTCCTAGGCAATGTATGTGCGTGATTTGTTTTATGATATGGCCAGCTTGGGAGGGTCCTTAGAGGCCTCGAGTGGGATTTGTGGCTTCGTCCCGGTCCTAGGCAAATGTGATTGACTGTTTGTTTCCAGAAAAGACATGTCTGGTTTTGGTTTTGAAATGATTTGGTGCATTGTACTATGAAACGTGTAAGCGAATGGTTTGCCTTGATTACTTGTACTAGCGTAATTACTAACCCCTTTGGGGACCCGTTTTGGGGAAATTCTTGTTATGGATTTCAGGTTATGTTCTCGCTGCATTTAGCGGCGCTACTGACAAGACGAGGATGTTGGCCAGGGTCGTTGACATGTGCATTCGAGTCTTCTTATTTCTCTTGTCTATTTCAATATGGTTGTTTCTCACATTTATAAACTTATATATTGTCGGTTGATGTTTATTACGTCGGCTGCTCCGGGCGTATGCTTATATGTTGTATTATTTAAATGTGTGTCCTTGCTAACTGAGATGGTTAGTCGAGTGGTGTTTTTCTTGTTTTAGCCTGGTGGGTCCCATGTAGGGGTCCACGGCGCTGTAATATACTCCGAATATCCCGGGGGTGTTACAATTATAAACAAGGTTTGTCATGTTATTTAAGTTTGTATACTCCGAATATCCCGGGTGTGATTTTCATTGTTGTACCAATCTTTATTTATTTGGCCAATAAATGAGGATATTTATGGTCTTCATATGTTTCGAAAGAAAATATGTTTGATTAGATCAAATGATCTTCACTCTAAGTTGTTCTAGGGGATAGAAATATACCTCTAGACCTTAGATGATTCTTTGAGTTGTTTTTATAAAACCTAATGCTATATATTGAATCCAATCAATATAGAAATATAGTGGATTGATTCAATATATAAGGGGCGTTTTGACATTCGAAAGAGGAACCGTCTTTTTAAGGAAAATCGAATCTACACAACATAATAAGTAGATACATATTATGATTTCTTATACATCTGCTATAACTAATGATGAACTAAGTTTGTAATCCCAACTATTTCATTTTACTTTTTATTAATCAATTATTAGTGCAATCTTTTATTTCCTTAAATTTTAAATCTATTATTGCAATTTCCTTGCAATTGTCAAACCAAAATCTTAAATTGTGTGTTTCACCCATCTAAATATCTATAACAAATAGATAAATAGTGTATAATTCAATATATAACCTAACTTCCTCGTGGGATCGATAAACCGGACTCAAAAAGTCCACTTACTACTTGATACGATATCGTGCACTTGCGATAGTTACACTAAAGACGTGTCAAGTTTTTGGCGCCGTTGCCGGGGAAGTATAAGTGTTATTTTTGAAATCTTACATTGTAAACTATTGTTATAGGATACAATTTCTCGACGTTGTAACTTAGTACTCAATTGTGTTTGTCCAGTCAAGTGGCGGATAACGGTACTCCGTGACTATTAAAGTCGGATTCTTCAGTTTCCCACAACAACTGATATTTGTAGATATTTTTTCTTTTATTTTTATTTTATTTTTTTTATCATGGAAGAAACTTTGAATAATATTGAAAAGAGATTTCCCTTTCTTAGCAAAAAAGTCATTTTAAAAATTTATAAGACAAGACTTGAAGGGATGAGGTTGCTTATGAATAAAAGCATACCTTTTGACATTAGATTCATTATTGAATCCAAAGTGAGAATAGCAGGTGAATTCACAGAGATACCTACTAGATTTTTACCAGGGCTTGGAAAAAGTTCATATGCCAAAAAACGACGAGCAAAGATAATAGCCGTTTGCTATAAATGTGCTAGATGGAACTGTAATTTAAAATGTCGATCTTTAGGAATTCCATCTACAAACAGAGAAGATAAAATTCAGTTCATCAAGGATGGTCTGAATAAAGAGAATTTAGATAATATCGAAATTTCTCTTGACATGCATCCTAGTGGACTCGTACATTACGGAATTCGATGTTTGTGGAATAAATTCAAACCAGAATATGAACGTCTTGGGAATCTGACGATAAAAGTCCCTGTTTGCCAATTTGTAAGAAAATTGGATGGGAATCTTCTCCCCGACTCATAGAAGGCGTTTAAGCCGTTTCTGAACGTAAAATCAGAGGAAGATGTGAGCCACAATCAAAACTACTGTACATTCACGTGAGTATCTTTTATTTTTGTCGTATGGTGAGATTTTCTGAATAAAAAATGTGATACGCGATAAATGCATTCATTATTCTATTGAGTAGTTGAAAATTAACGCAATCGTAGATTTGTTAAATACCTTATTTTTCTTCTATAAATAAACATTGTACTTGTTTCTTTTATTCATCCCTCAAACTTGTACTTTTCTCTTTTTCTCTCAAAATTAGTTTCTTTTCAAAAATGGAATCGTCATCTTCCACAAAAAGATTTAACTCAATCTGCATTTTTAGTGGAGCTAGTTATGGAACAGAGGTTCTAACACCCCCAAACCACTCGGGAATATTACAGCGCCGCAGACCCTCTCCGCGAGGATCTACCAGGCTAAATACAAAATAATGCATCACTTCACATGCCGACATGGCTACATAAAGGACCATTAGACCGATTTGGTCTTATATCATAACACACACAACAATACATACAAGATCCTTGCGCAGAACACATACCCACGCAGGGGCTAGAATACAATAACACTTCCATAAGTTGAGAAAATAACACATCGGAGTAATAACCAACACGACTCTACCAAATAGTCTATAATTGGTCTTCACGTGAATAGTATCTTCGTCTCCCATCATCCTTCGTATCGATCATGTGATTCGCTCCCCAGTTACCTGCAAGTACCTGGACGCAATACAGACATCCACCCCCCGAATACTCGGGTGTTAGCAAAACTCCACTGTTTTGCTAGTGCAAGTATAAAACAAAAGTACAAGCCATACACAACGTGCTTTAAGAATATAAAATATTGAATATATTTCCCGAAATAAATCACTTAATCAAAACAATTTGATTTATAAAAGATAGGAATAGAACCATGTATCTCATACAAAATATTTTACGGTCTCGGGAGTTTGAAAACATTTGGAAATAAGGAATTCTCAAGTCTTTCGAAAACACTTGGGGACACGGCCCAAAATCATCTTTCCAAAATACGATTCCAATAATAAAACGCGGTTTCACAACCCAATTCACAACACACGGGGTCCAAGACCCGAATCATAAGCCACAGGTCCACGACCCGAATAACATAACACATGCTCCTAAGGATTATTCGCGTCCCGTGCTAACAAGCCACGAACCTCAGATGCTCCCGTAGAACATACCCAAGTGAATAATCCAATAGGAAACCATACAAAATCACATGTCCTCATGACAACAGTCACAGAACCATTCCAAACCACAACCATAAGTTTTCCCGGCATCGGGCTAACAAGCCACGAACCTCGGAGTCCCCGGAAGACATACCCGATGATAACCCCCACAAGTTATCTCGGCATCGGGCTAGCAAGCCCCGAACCTCGGAGTCCCCGCAAGACATACCCGGATTGGATAACCCTATGGTCACGCCCGACCCATACTAGCAAGTATGGATCCCGGAGATTCAACAATCCTACCCGGAGGCACATCACTTTCAGCAATCATATAACAATGAGCAGAACATCAAGCCAAGCAACACTATAACATCACAACCTCCTTTCAAAGGAGTAACAATTAATACCCCATGTAATACATTCTTAACGAACAAGTACACATAACATTACGTAATCCCCGGCAAAGGATTACGGTTTAATAAACTCACTCAAAGTGATCATGTCATCTTTTCAACATACAAAACCAACACACATATTCCGAGAACACATATATTCACGAAGTACATAAATTATCGTTGAAAGACAACATTTATCGAGAATATACCGATCCCTTTTTACGTTCATTAAACATTGGGTTTCGCACGAAATCCTTTACCATTAATTACGCCTACGAAACATGAAACGTATGGACAAGATACTTGCCTCGATATCACGAGCGACGAAACGACGAATGGGCACGATCGGGCAACCTTCGAACTTCCAAAAATGATCAAGACTTCGACAGCCGACGAATACTACGGAAATAGCATCACCACGAATCAATAACACTAATCGAAAACCAAAACGATCCTAAAAACGACAAGGATCTAAGTGTTCTCAAAGAAATCAAGAATCGTTGATCCGGGCTATAAAAATCGATGAACGGTTAACAAAATCTGAAGATTGGGGTCAAGACAAACAAGAACAAATAACCGATCAGATGAGATCGGTTAAGAATCACAAATCCAAGCAAAAACCCCAAATTTAAGAAAATAGGGTTTTAACAAGAGATTACCTTGATTTGGACTAAGAAGACGATTAGATGTTGTTAAACATCTACAAATCCGCTCAAAGATGAAGCTAGAAGAAAAAGATCGGTCATACTCGCCTCTAGATCTCACTCCCGTCGGAAGGGATGGAGAAAAGTGGGAAAATGACGACTTACGCTGTTGCCCAAAGATTTATATCGATAAGCTTAAATATCCGGACAAGCTTATTAGCACGCGCTAAACACCTGCATTAGCGTGCGCTAACGGGTCAACGCCCAGAAACCGCCATAAAAAGTTAGCGTGCGCTAGCTAAAAGCCGTAGCGTGCGCTAACGGGTCACAAAACTAGTCCAGTAGCCCCTGGACGGAACTGCACCTACCGGGTAGCGTGCGCTAGAAATAAGAGAGAGCGTGCGCTAACCAATCGATAGCGTGCGCTAGCTATCGGCCTTAGCGTGCGCTAAGCAGTCGATAGCGTGCGCTAGCTATCGGCCTTAGCGTGCGCTAACAAAGCTCCAGTCCCAGTCCAGTAGCTACTGGACTATCTCCGGACTGCCAGTTAGCGTGCGCTACGAATTCAGTAGTGTGCGCTAAACACCACACAGTAGCGTGCGCTATGCTTCAAGCATTAGCGTGCGCTACACCACAAAAACTCAAAAACTCACAAAGTGATCCGAAATGCCTCCAAAAACATGTCCCAACAAGTCACAACCAAACATGGCACGGAATTCCTACGATGAGGACAATGACAATCCGATAAATCCCAGAAAACCCAACGAATCCGGAATAAAGATCTCGAGTATTACATTCTACCCCTCTTAAAAGAAGTTTCATCCTTGAAACTTGAAACATGAAACGAACGACGCAAAACAAACTCAGATAACACACGATATCTGTTACCGAAATAACAAACACGACGAATAAAAATCAATATGGTTGAACAATTCAATAGTACATCAACCAAAACACGAGCTATACGCTGAACCAATACGAGACTCCACAGCCCAAGGATTGGAAGATCGAACACAAAACAAATCTCCTGAACTTAGAGAAATTACGAAGGAGTCCTAACGCTCAACAATCACGAAACGAGATCAGCAAAAACCGAACAATCAAACGATTGAATTACAATGATTGAGGCACAAAAGTCGATCAGTCATGTTCGATTCATGACGAACGATAATACTCAAAACAACAACCCCAAAGTTCACATCTCGACTCGAGACAAGATACGATCCGGTGAAGACAACAAGATGTGCATTCACATAAGATGCACATGAAAGGGAATAGCAATTTGGAGAGTCATAACGACAAACGGGTTATTCTGAAACAATACCAGAACTCATTCGATCAATAAAAGCACAAGACGGGACAAGATCAGAAAGCAGCAACGAATATAAACGATTCGACAGCGTCGAGAGTACAGAGTTCAAAATCCGATCCACATCAAATAAAAGAAGTCAATCTCTGAATTTCGAAACAACAAAGCAAGGGAATTAATTCAACATGCAACTGATAGACCACGCCCCTCCGGGACTACTCGGAGTCGACCCTGATATCAAAGCTCAAGTCCCTGCCTCGGAATGCTCGGTAACCATCTCGCAAAACTGAACCCGGTGTCCCTCGAGTCCGCACTCCGTAACACGCATCGGTGGGGAAGGACAATGTGCACGAACATGTCCCGCCACATTACAAGAAAACATCTCCGGCTTTACCAGAGTCGTAATGTAAGACTTGAACTCCTGGCCCACGCATCGAGCGATGGAGCTTTACAGCGGAGAGACTACTACGTTGTAAATTGGAAACACCGACTCCTGCACTGTCCGAACGATCATCGAACTCCCTCTGCTTCTTCGACTCGGGCACACGCTCCGACAATAATGAAGCTAGTTCACGAGCTAAGGCTCGATCTTGATAGTCTCTCAATGAAGTGCAATTGAATCCCGACATATACACACGAATATCCGGCTTCATCCGTCTGTCAAAGTGAAGGATCCTCTCTTCCTTGGTTCGAACCCGATCTCGCACATAACTGAGTTGTTTGCTATAATCGGTGATAGCGTGCGACACTGATATATCTTGCGGTTCCGACAAGTAGAATTCGCGAATCCTCTGCTCTCTAATCGCCTGACGTAACTCGCCTTCCATAAGTGCTTGGAACTCCGCCCACGTGACATCACGATCACGAGGTTTAACAGCTTCCCACCAATTAGCGGCATCTTTGTCGAGAAGGTACTGAGCGATAGGTATCTTCCGCTCTTCAGGACATCCGACAGCCTCGAAAATCTTTCCCAACTGGAAAATCCAACCATCCTAAATCAACACATCCGCAAAGACCGTGAATCGAGGGGGATTCATACGAACTACCTCGCAAAGCCATTGATTCACACCGACGTTCTGACTCGCGTCAATGCTACGTTGAACCACTTGGGTCAACTGAGTCATCTGAGTCGCTACTTGTTGCAATATAGTAGCAACACCCAAACTAAAATCATTCTCAATGACATTCTCTCGATTCCGCATCTGATCCCCATGGCCATTAGCACCACGGTTACGACCACGACCTCTGCCCCTCGGCATACTAACAAACAACAACCTATGGTAACGAAAGATCATAACACATAGCAAGATATTCACATCTCTGTCTTTAATCCAACATCATTAAATCATATACATATTACCATTTAATTCCACCTAGAGCACAATATACAAACTATTATACCAAAAATCTTCATTTATAATGTCGTTGTTATGCGATTTATAAATGCAATGAAATTGAAATCATCCATTACATCAAAATCATTTTCTGTACGGTTTCCGCGCCGGAACTTACCAAGTTGAAAACCATTTTCAAAAACGTTCCAAAATGCCAAAAAGGCCGATGACGGTAATACTTTCCAAATACTCCCCAAAAGTCATTTTTTCCAAATACCAAATACCATCATCAAAGACCATTTGAAATTATAAGGCGTAGACGCGGAAACTCAATAGTTTCAAAGTATATGTTAAGTCACCCGACAAAAGAGTTAGGAAAAAGGGTCAACGAAATAATTCAAATTTACAAACCCGAAAGGTAATTTTGAAACACACACTATTTGGTAAAAGTACCCGAAAAGTCATTTTGGACTTTACACACGCAGTGGACAAAACACAGTTCAAATTACACATAACCACACAACAATTGTTATTCCTGAACAACACATAGAGTACGGTCACAAATGGTCAGCCTAACAATCGCAAAAGTTAGACTTACGGCCAGAATGTAGTTTCCGAGCTTCTGCTCAGACCGATTAGGGTATGATTTAACAGAGACTTAGCGTGCGCTAGCCATGCCACGTTAGCGCGCGCTAGCTATTCTCATCCAGTAACACATTCATAAACATATACCAAATAATGCCAAAAGCCGAAGGTTACAAATAAACAACAACATACGAATCCCAACACCAACAATTTATATTCTCACTACATATCGTTTAGTCGAAAAGTTGAAGGCGAAAGTCACGTCTCAAGTAGTCTATTGATAGACCTCGTTTAAGCATTTAAAAATCAAATTTTTAAAATTTTCAATGCAAGATGAAAATATAATATATGTAGTTTGAATTCTCAAAATCTTTGGTCTCGAGGTCATCATACGAAAATCAAATCATTTTTCCTCCTCGGAGGATGTTTTTAAATAGAATTTACGTGACTTCCCCAAAACATTTGAAGTTTAAAATACCACATTGATAAACTTTTATTGAGTAACCAGTCCAAAACATCATCCCTGTAAAAATGATCTCACACAAAGATGTATACATATATACATGCATACCGGTACTACTCTTTATTCCAACACAATACGAGAATCAAACAAGTATGGAGTAAGTATTCACGAGGCACAATTAAACTCCACATAATAACACAGAATCACATAAACTCGTATAACACGAGATACAACAAAATAGGGAGACTTACATCCACAGACCGCACGAAGAGGATGGTTGCACCTCGATACTAATCACGACCGACAACTCAGACGACGCGTCGCGACACCACTCAGTCAGACCAAATCTGACAAGACAAGACCCGACAACACACAACTCAACCCGACAGCCTAGGTGTCCTCAACCTAAGCTCCGATACCATATTCTGTAACACCCCTAAACCACTCGGGAATATTACAGCGCCGCAGACCCTCTCCGCAAGGATATACCAGGCTAAATACAAAACAATGCATCACTTCACATGCCGACATGGCTACATAAAGGACCATTAGACCGATTTGGTCTTATATCATAAAACACACAACAATACATACAAGATCCTTGCCCAGAACACATACCCACGCAGGGGCTAGAATACAATAACACTTCTATAAGTCGAGAAAATAACATATCGGAGGAATAACCAACACGACTCTACCAAATACTCTATAATTGGTCTTCACGTGATTAGTATCTTCGTCTCCCATCATCCTTCGTATCGATCCTGTGATTTGCTCCCGCCACTGCAAGTACCGGACGCACACAGACATCCACCCCCCGAATACTCGGGGGTTAGCAAAACTCCACTGTTTTGCTAGTGCAAGTATAAAACAAAAGTACAAGCCATACACAACGTGCTTCAAGAATATAAAATCTTGAATATATTTCCCGAAATAAATCACTTAATCAAAACAGTTTGATTTATAAAAGGTAGGAATAGAACCATGTATCTCATACAAAATATTTTACGGTCTCGGGAGTTTGAAAACATTTGGAAATTATGAATTCTCAAGTCTTTCGAAAACACTTGGGTACACGACCCAAAATCATCTTTCCAAAATACGATTCCAATAATAAAACGCGGTTTCAAAACCCAATTCACAACACACGGGGAACCTCAGATGCAACTAAGGATTATTCGCGTCCCGTGCTAACAAGCCACGAACCTCAGATGCTCCCGTAGAACATACCCTAGTGAATAATCCAATAGGAAACCATACCAAATCACATATCCTCGTGACAACAGTCACAGAACCATTCCAAACCACAACCATAAGTTATCCCGGCATCGGGCTAACAAGCCACGAACCTCGGAGTCCCCGCAAGACATACCCGATGATAACCCCCACAAGTTATCTCGGCATCGGGCTAGCAAGCCCCGAACCTCGGAGTCCCCGCAATACATACCCGGATTGGATAACCCTACGGTCACGCCCGACCCATACTAGCAAGTATGGATCCCGGAGATTCAACAATCCTACCCGGAGGCACATCACTTTCAGCAATCACATAACAATGAGCAGAACATCAATCCAAGCAACACTTAAACATCACAACCTCCTTTCAAAGGAGTAACAATTAATATCCCATGTAATACGTTCTTAACGAACAAATACACATAACATTACGTAATCCCCGGCAAAGGATTACGGTCTAATAAACTCACTCAAAGTGATCATGTCATCTTTTCAACATACAAAACCAACACACATATTCCGAGAACACATATATTCACGAAGTACATAAATTATCGTTGAAAGACAACATTTATCGAGAATATACCGATCCCTTTTTACGTTCATTAAACATTGGGTTTCGCACGAAATCCTTTACCATTAATTACGCCTACGAAACATGAAACGTATGGAGAAGATACTTGCCTCGATATCATGAGCGACAAAACGACAAACGGGCACGATCGGGCAACCTTCGAACTTCCAAAAACGATCAAGACTTCGACAGCCCACGAATACTACGAAAATAGCATCACCACGAATCAATAACACTAATCGAAAACCGAAACGATCCTAAAAATGACAAGGATCTAAGTGTTCTCAAAGAAATCAAGAATCGTTGATCCGGGCTATAAAAATTGATGAACGGTTAACAAAATCTGAAGATTGCGGTCAAGACAAACAAGAACAAATAACCGATCGGATGAGATCGGTTAAGAATCACAAATCCAAGCAAAAACCCCAAATTTAAGAAAATAGGGTTTTAACAAGAGATTACCTTGATTTGGACCAAGAAGACGATTAGATGTTGTTAAACATCTACAAATCCGCTCAAAGATGAAGCTAGAAGAAAAAGATCGGTCCTACTCGCCTATGGATCTCACTCCCATCGGAAGGGATGGAGAAAAGTGGGAAAATGACGACTTAATGCTACTGTCCAGTATTTATACTGGACAGTTAAATAGTGGACAGTTATTAGCGCGCTAAACACCCTGCATTAGCGTGCGCTAACGGGGTCAACGCTCCAGAGAAACTGCCTATAACAAAGTTAGCGTGCGCTAGCTAAAAGCCGTAGCGTGCGCTAACGGGTCACAAAACCACCCAAGAGCTCCTCGACGTAACCGCACCTACCGGGTAGCATGCGCTAGAAATAAGAGAGAGCGTGCGCTAAGCAGTCGATAGCGTGCGCTAGCTATCGGCCTTAGCGTGCGCTAACAAAGCTGGGCCCCAGCCCAAGAGCTACCGGACTGCCTCTCGATCGCGCTAGCATGCGCTACGAATTCAGTAGCGTGCGCTAAACACCACGCAGTAGCGTGCGCTATGCTTCAAGCATTAGCGTGCGCTACACCACAAAAACTCAAAAACTCACAAAGTGATCCGAAATGCCTCCAAAAACATGTCCCAACAAGTCACAACCAAACATGGCACTAAATTCCTACGATGAGGACAATGACAATCCGATAAATCCCAGAAAGCCCAAAGAATCCGGAATAAAGATCTCGGGTATTACAGAGGCATGCTTTACTGAAGCAGCCTACAACTTGGGCCGTACCTTAGGAGAAAAATGCATTCATGTAGTTTACGGAGGAGGAATTCCAGGATTAATGGGACGCACTGCTGCTTCTGCCTATATGGAAGGAGTAAGAGTGTTGGGAGTAATTCCAAAACCTCTATCTGAAAGTAAAATCACCAGAGCAACTATTGGAGATGAGTTTAGAGCTGTAAATATGCAAGATCACATAACTCACATGATGAATAATTCTGGCGCCTTTATCACCCTTCCCGGTGGTTTTGGCACTCTTGAGGAACTTTTTCATGTGGTTACCAGAGCCCAGCTAAATGTTCATAAAAAACCAATAGGACTGCTTAATGTCAATGGTTTCTTTGATGGTTTACTATCTTTCATTGACTACTCTGCTGATAAAGGTTTTATTTCTGAGCGTGCTAAACGAATTATAGTCGTTGCAACAACACGAGAAGAACTAATCAATAAACTCATTGAATTTGTTCCTCAACCAGATCCAGCTCTAGCTAATATTGTCTGGATGGAGGATTTTACCATGAGAAAACGAAAAGTGGATTCATTCCTGTCCCTTTGATAACCCATGTCGGACCTCTTGTATTTTTACTTTCTGTCGTGTGTAAAAATCGTGCTAAATGATGGCATCTTAAGGAGTTTGTTCTTGATCTCTTGACGCGCATCTATCCGCGATTTATGTATTGTTATTTTATTGCTGTAACTTTTATTGTTTTTTTATATAAAAGCATTGATGGCAGCGTAAGGCGACTCTTCGGACTTTCTTGAAGCGCATCTTAAAAATTATGTTATCCTTCCGAGTATATTTTATTTTCTTTTGTTGTTTGCCTCGTATATTTATTCTCTTGCAGATTCTAAAAGGCGTTAGCCCAAGCATCAACTTTCATAATAGGGAGTATTCTGTTTTTCTCCCTTGCTTTTTTTTTTTAAACTAAGGACAGTTTCTTTTTCAAGTTTGGGGGTGATGTGTTTTGATTATTTTGGTGTGTTTAGCTTTAATTATTGTGGTGTGTTTTGATTATTTTTGTTATTTGGCTTTAATTTTTTTAGTGTATATTTATATATATATTTATTTTGTTTTGTGAGATTTCTAGATCTGGCCATAACACCAATAATTTAGCTATATACAAGTTTCTAAAATCATTTTAACCGGTTTAAAAATTGTACATTCCAAAATTTTTTGAGCCTTAATCTCTCTTTCCAAGCCTTGTAGTTATCATATAAAATCGAGTCATTCGTTACCTTGAGAAAAGAAGAATCAGTCGGTTGATGAAAAATAGAACTGAAATTTACTTAATTTGTGGAGTTTTTAATTTTTCATGCTTAACTAAGAAATGATTTTTCTGCAAAAATTCTATTCCCAAAAAAAATGTATTGGTGAAAAGAGCTACATGTTAGCAAATAACGGTGTGAAAGCTATCACCTAAAAAAAGATGAAAAATGTGTTGGTGAAAAGAGCTACACGTTAGCAAATAACGGTGTGAAAGCTATCACCTAAAAAAGAGATAAAAAATATATTGGTGAAAAGAGCTACACGTTTGCAAATAACGGTATGAAAGCTATCACCTAAAAAAAAGATGGAAAATGTGTTGGTGAAAAGAGCTACACGTTAGCAAATAACGGTGTGAAAGCTATCACTAAAAGGGATGTAGATTATGAGCAAATTTGGATTAATTGGTGGCTGAATTTCAATACACTCAATTTCGTGAACAATCACAATATTTGATGATGCCGATGAAATTCTTTTTCATATTGAGTCGAAAAATAAACGAGTGATCGAGAGCAACCATTAAAGGGAGTCGTGTGTATCACGAGTGGGAAATAAATAATCAACCTTTTGGGGGGAAACCTTGCATTTTGGAATTACAAAAATAAAACCGTGTTTTAACTTCAAAATCATTAGTAGATTTAGTTTGAATCTTGATTCATTTCTATCTACTATATAAAGCTGGTTGTTGTGTAAATGGCATTTCGATCTCTTTTTCTCTTTATATATTGTTGTTACGCAAAATATTATCTGAAGATGATATGCTGGAATGGACGAGTAACAAACAAAATGCGAGAGCACGTCCATGGGGTAGTAAATAACACAAGATTTGCCGGGGTTGTTAGTCCCGGGCTTGAATGCTCTCGCGAGATATTATTAATACAAATACTTGGGAGTACAAATATTAATGTTAGAGTATAATTACAATGAGTGTAAAGACCCTAGTTATCTTAGCTCTTGAGTGCTGAAGATTGCCGGTAGAACCAGAGTTGATGCTCTGTGAGTTCTTGTAACAACGATGGAGTGCTGTGCTGACTGTGAGAAATCGACGGTCTCTCACTGTGTGAATTAGCTGAACTCTCGTATGGAAGTAGTTTCTGAACTTGTGAACTTCTTAAAGTCTGAACTTCTCTGAACTGTAAGGAGTTCCCGTTTCTGCCGACCGTCTTTTGGTTTAGAGGTTCTGAGAGAGAAATCCTATATAGAGTCAAGAGAGAAGCCGATAGCTTTCCAAGTGCTGGAGGCTCTCTATTTATAGGACTGGGAGTCGCTGGGCAATGGCTTATGTTGTATTATAATAAGCGGGCGATCGTCTTTAGCATATGGGTTGGTCTCCTTAAAGTCCGCAGCAGCCGCTGGCAGCCGGATGTGCGATCCAATGAGAAGCCAACACGCGTCTATGTCGCTGTCTTTGGGAGGCCCCACCTGGGACCTTTCAGCGGGTCTGTCGGTAGGTAAGGCCATCCTTGTCACTGACAGCTGCTGATGGGCTGGAGTCAATGATCCGTATTCTGTGGCGCCATTCGTGGATCTTGCACGTGGGTTCTCGCTCTGTGATCCAGTCTTTGTAGACTTGACGGTTGATGGCCTTATACGTGGCATAGGACGGTCGCCTTTGGTCGGGCACCAGAGTCGGTCGCTAGGTACCAAGAGACGATCGCTCCGGGAGGTCGATCGCCTGATACCCAAAGATGGACTGTTACCTTCGATTGGCAAGTTTGTTGTAGCTTATTTGATCGTGAACTCGGTCGCTCGGCCTTATGCCGATCGCCGTCCAGGCGTATTAATCGCCGCACAACAATTGCCCCCCAGCTTGCTCTCATGTCGAAGACGTGGGGTGAGGTGGCTCCGCTGGCGATCGCTTGGATTTAGATGAGCGACTTTTTATGAGTTTAGATGATCGTTTTTCGAGCGGGCTGGTTTTGAATCTGCACGATCCACTCGGTCGCTAAAAAGAGCGGGAAATAACAGCGGGCTCGAAACTCCGCGGGGGTACGTGGCGCGATGCGATTGGGGGAGTCCGACGGTTAGTTAAGACTCCTCATCTGGCGTGTCCTTGAAACGACGCGTACGCGGGTTTCAAGGGAGGCATTGATTGCGACTTTATCCGACGGTTGCACTTCAGCCCTCGAGATTCTCCTTATTTGCATGGAAGCCCCCCGCATTCTCCTATAAAAAGGGTCAGGGTTACAGTGTAATCCCCTTACGCAATTTCATCGGAGAGGAAGATAGCCGAAATTTTTTTTGAAGCCTTGTTTGCCGATCGTCGATCGACTCAATCCTTCGGTAAGAAACAATCCTCTTTTTTCTTTTCTTTCTGAGAATGTCTGGAGTACCTACAATGTCTAAAATGGGCACCACCTCCGCCGCCGGGACTTCGATTGCCCGGGAAGGATCCTCTGCGGAATTCCACATGGGGACAGCTGCTGAGGCTATCCGCACCGGTATTAATCCCGTGGAAGTCGAGGAACTACTCAACGACGCCGATGCTGCCAGGGAGGCGGCGGCTGAGAAAAAACACTTGCTGGTGGAGAAGGAGTTTGCGGTGAGGGCGTACTGGGAGCAACATAGCACCTTCGGCCGAGCCTATTCAGCCTTTGTAGAAATTATGGAGAGAATGGCCGGTCTGCGTCCCAAGTTCGACTATCGGGAGTACTCGATCGCCCATCCCTATCAATCTGCGAAGCGGTCGCTGTTCCGGGCCGCGCAACGCTCCCCGTGGTCCCTTGGCCATATCAGGAGCTCGGCGACCAGGAAGGACTTGGCCATCTGGAGGGCGAGGTATCATATCCCTTCTGATGTGGACCTTTTCGCACCTGTCGAGAACGAGCGAGCCGACCAACCTCCGAAGGGCATGGTCGCCGTGAATGAGGCGATAATGGAGGCCGGGCTGCGGTTCCCACTGTTGTTTGCCATCTCCAATTTGCTGGTCGCCTGGAATGTGGCGCCGCTTCAGCTAACGCTGAACGCCTGGCTCCAGATTGTCTGCGCCCTCACTTTGTTCGGCGGTCACCGACTGCTCCAGATTGTCTGCGCCCTCACTTTGTTCGGCGGTCACCAACTGACGGTTCAGAAAGTGTCCGTCGGTGGCTACCACATCCAAGGCCTCTCTGGTCGGGTGATCCTTGGGGTCCCGAACAAGGTGCGGGGCAATCCGGCGAAATGGTTCTGGGTCGGCGGTGCATGGAAAGCATCCGCGAGCGACAATCCCACTGGCGAGCTGGACGTTCCCACCGGCTTTCGGGAGAGGAATCCGAGTAAGGGTTCTGACTCTCCCTTCGTTCGGATACATTCTGAACTGATCTAATTTGGTTTTCCTTTTGCAGGCTTCCATATTCCGGTGGCTGACGAGCTACCTTTTGAATTTTTGGTCATCTGGGAATGGATACATAGTCTTCCGGACGACGATATAGACGCTAGCCAGATTAACAAAGAGAGCTGTTGGTTGGAAGCTCGGTTGTTTCGTTTTCCATCCCACCTTTTGGTCTCAGGCATGAATTTCCACGATCTCCTTCTGCTTGGCGATCGTCCTGTTTGAGGAAGGTGCTCAACCATTGTTTGGTCGTTTCCTTTTGCATAGGTCCGTTTCCCTCTCTTCCTGGAGCCTCCGCTAGAGATCACCATGTCGAACCCTGGAGTCTTTAGTCACCTGCGCCAGAAGAAGTCGAGTCGGGTTCCCCCGGTGGCGCTACCTCTTATCCCGGAGGAGAGGCCTCATGTGGAGTCGATCGCTGCGGAGGAGGAGGTTCGGGAGGAGGGACTCCGGCTGAACCGCAAGCAACAGAGGTCGGGGGAAACCCCAGCCTTTGACCCTGCTGGTGATCAACCGAGTGTAACACCCCCAAGTTATTCAGGGATATTACAGCGCCGTAAGCCCCGCCGTGGGACCCACAAGGCTAAACATACGCGGATCCATAATTTTTGACCGATAAGGTCTACACACATTGGAATGAAAAACAATACAAAGGTATTCGAAATATAACCAATGTATTCATAAACATCACAACTCAATCCAATACTTCGGCAAACACAGTTTAACATCAAGGAAAAAGGAAAGACAATACTCGAGTATTCAATAGCCAATCCAAGACAACAACGTTGAACGGAAACTCCAAAGAAATAAACTGGAAGAAAGACACAAGATCACACTTGCCCACCATCTTTATGCCGACCCGATACCCGCCCGTCCGCTCTCCCGGAACTCGAAATACATGAAACGATTTCCCCATAAAGGGGTTAGCCGTCGAATAGCTAGTGCAAGTATAACAAGATGAAACATAATACTTCTCGACAATAAAGTAAATGTAATCCGTCAATTCATCAATATCCGTCAATTCATCAATTTAAGACTAGTATTCCGAATGACTAAAATCTCAAGACGTATGTGAATGCCGTAGAAACGGTTCGCTCATATCATACGCTGCGTTACATGTAGGAATGCCGTCAAAACGGTTCGCTCATTCATTACATGCCAACATTATTTCATATGAATGCCGTAGAAACGGTTCGCTCATATCAACCATGGAATCGCACTGAGGCTACGAAACCTCGAGAGGACCATAGTTCGCCCCGTGAGTGGCTAGAAATAATCATACCATCAATATTTCATACTTTCAAAGTCGAGAACGCATAATCATAAATGTATACTTGCCTTTGAGACATCGAGAAATCGAACGAGGAAAGGTATGAGTTCGGTAGGTCCGAGAACGCGCTTCCGCACCTAAACGATTCGCAAGGAATATTACAATTAATTATCCATACTCAAATTATACGAAGAGACTCCTAAACTCGTCTACGATTCCGTAAAATATACGGTGGATAACTAAAGGTTGGGAAATCGCCCAAACTCCCACAAGTCCGAAAACGGCACAATCCAACCCGTAAAATCGGAAGAAAACACTCATATGGTATAGATATATATCAAAATCTCAAGGTTCTCAAGCTTCAATCGGACAAAACGGACGAATCTACGAAAAGCCCCAAAATCCAACATAAAATTCAAAGTGTTCTTGAATAATCTTTCAATAATCCGATGAATACTCAAGCATGTCCATAATCACGCATATATCACATCATACACCATGATTTTATCATCCAAAACGTCAAAACCCACACGAAATCGAGAAGTCAAGATGTCGAAGGAATTACCTCTTGAATATCCAAGCTCTATGATCCAAGGAATACGCGAAAGATCGACTATCCGGCTTCCCAACCGATTGAAAGTGGTAAATCTTCAACACACAAGTGATAGCTATGAAAAGAATTCTTCCTCAACTCTCTCTCTCGATGGAAGAAGAAATGGGGAAAGAATGATCAAATCTCGCTTAAAAAGCCGAATTATGCAATTGACCGCATTGTGTGCCGCGGCTCAAGATATGTGTGCCGCGGCACAGTGCCTAAAAATTGTTCCTGTGTTTCGCAAAGGTGCCGCGGCTCACTGTGTGTGCCGCGGCACCGCACAGCGGGTTTTGGCCGGGATGCAACACCAGCAGTGCCGCGGCTCAAGATAGGTGTGCCGAGGCATTGGCTCAGCAGTGCCGCGGCTCACCATGTGTGCCGCGGCACCGGCATGCCGCTCGGCCAAAAATAGAATGTGTGTGCCGCGGCGCACACTCCTTGTGCCGCGGCTCACACCCCTTCCGGTCCTAAATGATGGAAAATGACCCGAAAGAGAATAAGAGTAATAGGATTCAATGTCCGGCAACAATAACATGAAAATAAAAGTACGGAACCCCAAAACGGTGGTTCCAAGCAATGATTACAAGAGTGCTCAATAAATCACGATCCGAAGAATATGAAAGGTTTGAAATGACATGACTTTCGACCGGTATTACATTCTCCTCTAAAAGAAGTTTCGCCCAAACTTAAGGAATAAATAGTTCGGGATATTCCACCCGCATCTTCTCTTCCGTCTCCCAAGTCGCCTCTTCGACTCCATGCCTCTACCATTGTACTTTGACCAATGGAATGGTCTTATGCCGAAGTTGTTTCTCACGGCGCTCAAGGATCTTCACGGGTTTCTCCGAAAAGGTAATATCCTCGCCACGCCAATCTCACCGTAGTCGATAATGTGGCTCGATCCAGACGTATTTCCTCAATCGGGACACATGAAAAACACTATGGACGTGACTCAAAGCCGAGGCAACGCCAAGCGATAAGCTAAGTCTCCAACTCCCAAAATCTCGAAAGGTCCGATATACCTGACCGAAGTTTTCCTTTTACCGGCGGAAAACTCCTCTGGTCAGCGATACTTTGAGCAAGACGTGATCCCCCACCTCAAACTCCAAGGGTCGACGACGAGTATCGGCGTAAGATTTCTGACGACTCTGGGCAGTCAGTAATCGATCTCGGATAATAGAAATCTTTTCCTTGGTTTCCAACAACATATTCGGTTCCGTCCCAACTAGCTCAGAAGCCTCGTCCCAACATAATGGCGACCTACATCGCCTACCATAGAGTGCCTCGAAGGGTGCCATTTTGATCGACGCATGCCAACTATTATTGTAAGCAAACTCGATCAACGGCAAGTGAAGTTCCCAATCGTTACTCCAGTCTAAGGCACAAGCCCGCAACATATCCTCCAACGTCAATCGCCCTCTCTCGTCTCGACCGTCCGACCGAGGATGAAAGGAGGTGCTCAATCTCAACTCGCACCCGTGAGCCCGATGAACGGCTCGCTAAAATGCGATACGAAACGGCCGTCTCGATCAAACAATGGTCTTGGGGGTACCGTGTAACCTCACGATCTCGGCGATAAAGGTTCGAGCCAATCTATCCGGTCCCCAAGTATCCTTAATACCCAAAAGTGTGCAGACTTGGTCAATCGATCGACAATTACCCAAATCATGTTCATTCCAGCCCGAGTTCTCGCATGCCGATGATAAAATCCATTGAGATATCTTCCCACTTCCACTGGGAATGGGGAGTGGTTTCAACAATCCCGCCGGGTCGTTGATGTTCGATCTTGACTTGTTGACACGTCAAGCACCGTAGTACAAACTCCGTAACATCCTTCTTCATGTTATTCCACCAAAATTGCGCTTCAAATCTTTGTACATCTTACTCGCTCCGGTGAATTGAGTAAGGCGTAGCATGAGCTTCTCGGAGAATCCTCTGTCTCAATTCTAAATCATTCGAACGCAAAGCCCGCCTCGAAATCTCAAAATGCTATCCTCGTGTACCATAAAACCTCGAGCTTTTCCTTTAATTACATCTTCCTTCGCTTGAGAAATCATCGGGTCACTCCACTGCTTCCCTTGATATCATCAACCAAGGACGAAGTAATTTCGAGAGTACACAATTGTCCCCGTACTCGAAGCCACACTTCGATCCCTTGTTCAATTAAATCTCGACCAATCTTCGTCTCGAGACGTAAGAACCTCAAGCATTTGAAGAGATGCCGATTTGCGGCTCAAAGCATCCGCAACGACATCGCTTTCCCGGGTGGTAAAGAATCTCCAAATCATAATCCTTTATCAATTCTAACCAACGCCTCTCGCTCATATTAAGCTCCTTCGATCCGAAAATATATTTCGTGCTCTTGTGATCGGTATAAATCCGACACGGTGAACCGCATAAATAATGCCGCCAAATCTTGAGTGCGAAGACAATTGCGCCAACTCTAAATCGTGAGTAGGATAATTCATCTCATAAGGTTTTAATTGTCGACGCAAAAGCTATCGTCTTATCATGCCGCATAAGCACATGGCCGTGCCTTGACCAAGCGTCACTATAAACCGCAAAGCCTCGTTACCATGCGGTAAAGTTAAAATCGGCGCCGACGCCAATCGTCTCTTCGGCCGTCAAGCTTTGCCTCTCTCATCCGTCTAAACAAACTTTTCGGTCTTCTGAGTAATTTCGTAAGCGGTCGAGCGAGTTTCGAGAACCCTCGACAAACCGATTGTAATACCCAAAGAAGGCCCAAAAAGCTACGAACCTCTTTAACATTTTTAGGCGGTGCCCAATTTAGCACCGCTCGATCTTCATGGGTCTACACGAACCCCTTCGGCCGAAATCACATGGCCGAGAAACATAACTTCTTCCAACCAAAACTCACATTTCGAGAATTTTGCATAGAGGTGCTCGGTTCTCAAAATGTCTAAGACCAAACGCAAGTGTCGGGCATGTTCCTCCTTATCCCGAGAATAGATCAAGATGTCGTCAATAAAGACGACTACACACCTGTCGAGGTACTCGATGAATATTTTATTCATTAACTGCATGAATACTGCCGGCGCATTTGTCAACCCAAAAGGCATAACTACAAATTCATAATGCCCATATCTCGTCCGGAACGCCGTCTTTGGAATGTCGGACTCCCTCACTCTGAGTTGATAATACCCGGATCTTAAGTCAATCTTCGAGAAAACCGCAGCTCCTTGCAATTGATCAAATAAATCGTCTATACGCGGTAGAGGGTACTTGTTCTTGATGGTTACTTTGTTCAGCTCGCGGTAGTCGATGCACAAACGTAGTGAACCATCTTTCTTCCTTACAAAAAGAACAGGTGCGCCCCAAGGCGAAGCGCTCGGTCTGATGTACCCTCTTTCCAGAAGTTCTCCCAACTGATTCTTCAATTCTTGCATTTCGGAAGGTGCCATCCGGTAAGGTGCTTTAGAAATCGGAGCCGCGTCTGGCTCTAAGTCTACGGTAAATTCTATCTCTCGATCTGGTGGTAATCCTAAGATCGTCCTAAAACATCAGGTTACTCATTAACAACCGGAATTGAAGAGAAATCGACTCCGCTTCCTTCCGTTTCCAATGCATAACACCAATAGCCCGTACAACCTTTATTCAAAAGTTTTACGGCCTTCATGGAACTGATAAGTAACTTGGATTGGCCCGACTTACATCCCAAAAATGAGTACTCAGATCCGTCTTCAGTCATCATGGTGATAACCTTGGTACGGTAGTTCATAATCGCTTGATGCCTATCAAGTTAATCCTCGCCGAGGATCACGTCCCGCCTTCCATATCAACTACAATTAAATTCGATAACCAATCCATACCGGATATAATCACCGAAATCTCTAATCTCCGGTTTCCCACGATTCTATCCCCGCCGCAGCCTCACGATGAAGGGATCGCAAACAAATGACAAGTTATATTCAAACGAGTACACACTCCAAAGAAATAAAAGAAATAGTAGAACCCGAATCAAAAAGCACACGGATTTGGATAAGATAAAATATGGATGGTACTCGGCCACCGCTGCGTCGGGCTCGCCTGCTCGACGCAGCCTCATAAACTCGTGGTTGTACCGAACCGACGCTAGAGTTCCCCTCCAGCCGCTCGACTCCCGCCCCGCCCGCCAAAATTCCGCCGAGGTTGACCACCGGGCGGAAGCCCGAGTGTCCAAAGTCCGATTCGCTCTAACAATAAGTCGCTCTATGTCCCATCTGTCCGCACGTGTGACACTTCAACGGTGGAAAGTGGCATTCCAATTAATGTGGCCCGAACGGCCACAATTATAGCAAGTCACCGCGCGATTTGAGGTACCCAAGTGGGACGGTAACCCTCTTCCCTTTATTAGAACATGACGATCGTCCGGCAAAACGGTTAGTCGTCCTGTGACTTCAAAGTTGCCACCCTTAGAGCCGTAAAAATTTCCCGACTTTCTCGCTTCTTCGGTTCTTCAACGGTATCTTTGTCGTGGCTCAACATATCATGGGCTAAAGCTCGTCCCGATACTCTTTCGGTGTGGTACAAGCAAATCCGCCATGTACCGTCGTAAGTCCAAATTCATCCGCATATCGAAATAACGGATCTTATCACGCTCGCATGTACTTGATCCTTCACATGGATTAATTGTTGGTTATACTCCACGATCGCTCGCGAAACGGGAATATCTTGTGGTTTAGCCTCGAAGAAGGCTCGGATTCGGCTCTCTGCATCGCCAAGGACAAAACTCGGCCTCCAAGAGCTCCTTAAATTCATCCCACGAGGCGATACGATCTTGTGGCTTGATGACCTTCCACCAAGTAGCGGCCTCCTTAGTGAGGAAATACTGAGCAATCGGTACTTTCCTCACCTCGGGGCAATCAACTGCCTCGAAAATCTTCTCTAATTCTGCTAGCCAATCCTCCCAGCCTAACGGGTCTGTGGCACCGCCAAACTGTGGAGGGTGCATACGGATTACATTCTGAAGCAGGGCATCCGTGTTTGGGTTCGAGTTATTCAGTTGAACAGTTTGGGCCAAAATAGTCATCTGAGTAGCCAATTGTTGAAGTGCATTCGCCACTCCAACGTCTACGTTGTTCCCCTGACCATCTGACTGGTCGTGGCCGACTTCGGATCGGGATGCACCGAGTTCGACAACCGGGGTTGGTCGACCCGCAATCGAATCGATGGAAACGGCCGCGCCACGACCTCTTCCTCGCCCACGGCCACGACCACGGCGACGGCCCCTACCAGCTGACATACTGAAGAACACACAAGTCATGTAAGCACAATTCAATCACGCATCAACAAAGTGTCCGATTATCAAGAATACCGATAAAAGGAAGTAAAACGAATAAGGAAACACCAGAAGAGTGAGAGGTCTTACAAGTACCGGTCACACTGTGATGATGGCAGAGTAGTGATACTGTGGACAATTAACGACTCGATCGACCCAAAAGACCGACAGCCTAGGTATCCATAGACCTAAGCTCTGATACCATATTCTGTAACACCCCCAAGTTATTCAGGGATATTACAGCGCCGTAAGCCCCGCCGTGGGACCCACAAGGCTAAACATACGCGGATCCATAATTTTTGACCGATAAGGTCTACACACATTGGAATGAAAAACAATACAAAGGTATTCGAAATATAACCAATGTATTCATAAACATCACAACTCAATCCAATACTTTGGCAAACACAGGCCGGAACATCAAGGAAAAAGGAAAGACAATACTCGAGTATTCAATAGCCAATCCAGAACAACAACGCCGAACGGAAACTCCAAAGAAATAAACTGGAAGAAAGACACAAGATCACACTTGCCCACCATCTTTATGCCGACCCGATACACCGCCCGTCCGCTCTCCCGGAACCCGAAATACATGAAACGTATTTCCCCATAAAGGGGTTAGCCGTCGAATAGCTAGTGCAAGTATAACAAGATGAAACATAATACTTCTCGACAATAAAGTAAATGTAATCCGTCAATTCATCAATATCCGTCAATTCATCAATTTAAGACTAGTATTCCTAATGACTAAAATCTCAAGACGTATGTGAATGCCGTAGAAACGGTTCGTTCATATCATACGCCGTTACATGTAGGAATGCCGTCAAAACGGTTCGTTCATTACATGCCAACATTATTTCATATGAATGCCGTAGAAACGGTTCGTTCATATCAACCATGGAATCGCATCAGAGGCTACGAAACCCTCAGAGGACCATAGGCCCGTCCCGGAGTGGCTAGAAATAATCATACCATCAATATTTCATGCTTTCAAAGTCGAGAACGTACAATCATAAATGTATACTTGCCTTTGAGACATCGAGAAATCGAACGGAGGAAAGGTATGAGTTCGGTAGGTCCGAGAACGCGCTTCTGGCACCTAAACGATTCGCAAGGAATATTACAATTAATTATCCATACTCAAATTATACGAAGAGACTCCTGAAACTCGTCTACGATTCCAGAAAATATACGGGTGGATAACTAAAGGTTGGGAAATCGCCCAAACTCCCACAAGTCCGAAAACGGCACAATCCAACCCGTAAAATCGGAAGAAAACACTCATATGGTATAGATATATATCAAAATCTCAAGGTTCTCAAGCTTCAATCGGACAAAACGGACGAATCTACGAAAAGCCCCAAAATCCAACATAAAATTCAAAGTGTTCTTGAATAATCTTTCAATAATCCGATGAATACTCAAGCATGTCCATAATCACGCATATATCACATCATACACCATGATTTTATCATCCAAAACGTCAAAACCCACACGAAATCGAGAAGTCAAGATGTCGAAGGAATTACCTCTTGAATATCCAAGCTCTATGATCCAAGGAATACGCGAAAGATCGACTATCCGGGCTTCCCAACCGATTGAAAGTGGTAAATCTTCAACACACAAGTGATAGCTATGAAAAGAATTCTTCCCTCAACTCTCTCGCGATGGAAGAAGAAATGGGGAAAGAATGGCTGAAATCTCGCTTAAAAAGCCGACTTATGCAGTTGACCGCATTGTGTGCCGCGGCTCCGCATATGTGTGCCGCGCATGTGCTAAAAATTGTTCCTGTGTTTCGGCGGTGTGCGCGGCTCGGCTCAGGTGTGCCGCGGCACCGGCACAGCGGAGTTTTTGGCTGGGGATGCAACACCAGTGTGCCGCGGCTCAGCATAGGTGTGCCGCGGCATTGGCTCGGCAGTGTGCCGCGGCTCAGCTCATGTGTGCCGCGGCACCGGGTACAGCCTGCTCGGCCAAAAAAATAGGAAATGTGTGTGCCGCGGCGCACACTCCTTGTGCCGCGGCTCACACCCCCTTCCGGTCCTAAAATGATGGAAAATGACCCGGAAAGAGAATAAGAGTAATAGGATTCAATGTCCGGGCAACAATAACACGAAAATAAAAGTATGGAACCCTAAAACGGTGGTTCCAAGCAATGATTACAAGAGTTCGTTCAATAAATCACGATCCGAAGAATATGAAAGGTTTGAAATGACATGACTTTCGACCGGGTATTACACCGAGCACCGCGCCTCCCCTTACCGCGGTCCCCTTGGCGGAGGAGCCTACGCCCTCGTCGGCTTTCCTGCAGGCCATGGCGACTGCCGAGGCCGAGACACCACGCAGGAAGCCGCTCTTCGGCTGCGACCCCGAGAAGGCCGAGAGGTAAGCTTCGGTTGTTTTGCCGAGTTTTGTCACTTGCGTAGGAGATGTGCTAAATCTTCTGTTCTTGATGCAAGATCCGCTGCACCAATCCGAATTGCTCGCCGCTGGTATTGGACTTTCTCGCGAACCGATCTCCTCGCGAGACCTGTGACGTCCCGCACTATGTCGCTCGGGCTGTCTCTGCTCTGCCGAAGGCCTGGACGACTGATTTGGATGCGATCGCCCGCCAGCGATCCGGGGACACGATGCATGCGGCATTTGCTCTATCCCTCCAGGCGGCGACGATGGCCGCCTAAGCTGTGAAGGACTTCGAAGGGCGCCCTTCTACTTCCCGTCTCGAGGCGGACCTCGAAGCTGCTCGAAAAAAGAACTTCGAGTTTGTCGATAGGATTGTTACTATGGAGAAGGATTCCTTGGAAGCGGATAAACGGGCAAGTCAAGATCTTGAGCTGGCGAGACAGGATTCTGAGTGGGCCCGGGCGACGGTCGACCGGATTCGGGATCAGATGACAGAGGCCCGTCGGTCGTACGCGGATGCTCAGAAGGAAGCCTATCAGGTGAAGGTGACCGTCGCCCAGCTGACTAGCAATTTGGCGTCATCAAGGGGAGAAACGACTGCTAAGGTGTCCGAGCTCCAGGGTGCACATCAGGTGGTTGCGGAGCTGAAAGGAAAGCTGGAGGCGACCGAGGCCGATCCTTTTCTCAATGTGGAGTTCGTCAACGAGTTTGTCTACTACATGGCGTTCGCTGACTCACTCCGCGCCGCTAAGAAGGGAGGGCTGGAGGTCGGCCCTCTGGCTGAAAACTTCAAGGCTTACGCGCTGGAGCATCCTCTGCATCCCGCCTTCTCCGTGTCGATCCTAGACCTCTCGGATCTCGGCGTAGACCTGAGATGGTACCCGATTCCCGGAAATCTCGTTCATCCAAATGCCCCGGAGGATGAGGGTTTAGAGACGGCAGCTGGCGATGGAACGGGCGCCTATCCTTGAGCTTTTCTGCTTTTTTACTTGTAATTTTTGTAGCTTTCGTTGTACTTTTGCTTGACTTTATACAAGTGTGTGAGGAAAGATTGTGCGTGTACAGCTCCAAGTGAATTGATAAACTCATATTGATAACTTTTAAAACAAAGTCGATCGCTGCACATAGAACAATGTCGATCGCCCTACATGTAATTGGGTAGAGACGATTGTGGTATACACAGCTCCGCCATTCCCCCTTGTTTTTGTTTACTTAGTCAAAGTAAGGGGATGAAAATAAATCATTGAGTGAGCGGTCTTCAATTTTGCAGATTCCTCGAGGAAGGCCGACCATACCGGCCTAGAGGAACCGTGCACGATCGCGGAGTTCGATGGAACCGACCTCCACGACCATGTCTTGTGCGCAAGCGACATTCCGTCTGATGGCCAATTTCTCGCGACTCACTTAATTGTGAGGGTCCTCCGTAGGCTACGCCCGCCTCGTATTTAAACGAAGGGCGTACGGTCTTGGTCTGGAAAAGTCCTTGCACGGGGCATCGTCGGATTAATCGACTCCACGACCGTGGCTTGTTAGCACTTTTCTACCACGGACCGTCATGTTAGATGGCGATCCTCGACGGTATATGTTGTGACGGGGGGAGGCACGCGTTGCATTGTCCGGATCCACCATGTTAGGTGATGGACCTTTGAGGGCGGGCGAACGTGTCCACAGATCTGTTTTGGAGGGCCCTTTGGCTACGCCCACCTCGTATTTAAATGAAGAGCGAGCGATCGCTGCCCAAAGGGACCTTGCACGGGCACAAAGAACGGTTCCATCGTGCTCCACAGCCATGTCGACACTCTTCTACCTCAGACCGTAAATTGTTGTGCGGCGATTAATACGCCTGGACGGCGATCGGCATAAGGCCGAGCGATCGAGTTCACGATCAAATAAGCTACGACAAACTTGCCAATCGAAGGTAACAGTCCATCTTCGAGTATCAGGCAATCGACCTCCCGGAGCGATCGTCTCTTGGTACCTAGCGACTGACTCTGGTGCCCGACCAAAGACGACCGTCCTATGCCACGTATAAGGCCATCAACCGTCAAGTCTACGAAGACTGGGTCACGGAGAGAGGACCCACGTGCAAGATCCACGAATGGCGCCGCAGAATACGGATTGTTGACTCCAGACCATCAGCAGCTGTCAGTGACAAAGACGGCCTTACCTACCGACAGACCCGCCGAAAGGTCCCAGGTGGGGCCTCCCAAAGACAGCGACATAGACGCGTGTTGGCTTCTCATTGTATCGCACATCCGGCTGCCAGCGGCTGCTGCGGACTTTAAGGAGACCAACCCATGTGCTTAAGACGATCGCCCGCTTATTATAATACAGCAAAGGCGATCGCCCAGCGACTCCCAGTCCTATAAATAGAGAGCCTCCAGCACTTGGAAAGCTCTCGGCTTCTCTCTTGACTCTATCTAGGATTTCTCTCTCAGAACCTCTTAACCAAAAGGCGGTCGGCAGAAACGGGAACTCCTTACGGTTCAGAGAAGTTCAGACTTTAAGAAGTTCACAAGTTCAGAAACTACTTACATACGAGAGTTCAGCTAATTCACATAGAGAGACCGTCGATTTCTCACAGTCAGCACAGCACTCCATCATTGTTACAAGAACTCACAGAGCATCAACTCTGGTTCTTCCGGCAATCTTCAGCACTCAAGAGCTAAGATAACTAGGGTCTTTACACTCATTGTAATT
Source organism: Orobanche coerulescens (assembly GCA_033398695.1). Classification (NCBI taxonomy): domain Eukaryota; kingdom Viridiplantae; phylum Streptophyta; class Magnoliopsida; order Lamiales; family Orobanchaceae; genus Orobanche; species Orobanche coerulescens. The sequence goes on from CM065809.1 coordinate 69,632,672, forward strand.
GTACTCTAACATTAATATTTATACTCCCAAGTATTCGTATTAATAATATCTCGCGAGAGTATTCAAACCCGGGATTAACAACCCCGGCAAATCTTGTGTTATTTACCGGGAATTGAACTGGGTGACGATCAAGAATAAGTATGCTCTACCCCGTATCGATGATCTTTTGGATCAACTTCAGGGAGCTTCAGTATTTTCCAAGATCGACTTAAGATCTGGATATCATCAGTTGCGAATTCGAGAGTCGGATATCGCAAGGACGGCGTTCCGAACACGCTATGGTCATTATGAGTTTGTGGTAATGCCGTTTGGGTTAACTAATGCACCTGCGGTATTCATGGAGTTAATGAATCGGGTTTTCATCGACTATTTGGATCAGTTCGTGGTTGTCTTCATTGATGACATTTTAATTTATTCCCGTGACCGGGAGGAGCACGAGTTTCACCTTCATCAGGTGCTCGACATGTTGAGACGAGAGCAACTTTATGGGAAGTTTTCCAAATGTGAGTTCTGGATGTCCGAAGTGACGTTTCTAGGACATGTAATTTCATTAGTCGGAGTTCGTGTCGACCTTCAGAAGACGGAGGCTATCCGAGATTGGCAACCTCCAGAGAATGTTAAGGAAATCCGAAGTTTCCTCGGATTAGCTGGTTATTATCGGCGATTTGTGGAAGAATTTTCTAAAATCGCTCAACCCATGACGAACCTTTTAAGGAAGGATAAGAAATACATGTGGTCCGACGCGTGTCAACAGAGTTTTGAGGAACTAAAGAGTCGGTTAATTTCATCACAAGTCCTTTCTTTACCGCAAGGGACGGAAGGATTTGTGGTTTATAGTGATGCGTCCGGACAGGGTCTCGGATGTGTACTAATGCAGAACGGGAAAGTTATTGCTTATACTTCACGGCAATTGAGACCTTACGAGGTTAATTATCCGACCCACGACCTGGAGCTAGCAGCCGTGGTATTCCCATTGAAGATTTGGCGTCATTATCTTTATGGCGTTACCTGTCAGATATTCACCGATCATAAGAGTTTAAAGTATATATTTACTCAGAAGGAGTTAAATATGCGGCCGAGACGGTGGTTGGAACTAATCAAAGATTATGATATTGAGATACTTTACAACCCGGGCAAGGCGAACGTTGTCGCTGACGCCTTGAGTCGTAAGTCCGTTCAGGAGCAGATGCTTGCTCGATTAACAGTTTAGAAGGAACTTCAGCAGAAATTTCTGAGAACCGAGATCGAAATCTGGTTACAGCGAGTACAAGGCCAACTTTGTACGTTAGAGATTTCATCGCCACTTTAGGAGGCGATCAGGGAGAATCAGGGTTCAGACCCATTTTTGTTACGCATTCGAGATGATGTGACTCAGGGGAAAGCCTCTGGGTTTGTGGTCCACGAGGATGGATTTTTACGATTTAAGAATCAGTTGTGCGTACCGGCGAATGACGAGTTGAAAAACTCGATTTTGAGAGAAGCTCATGCTACCCCTTATTCCGTTCATCCGGGGTCTAGCAAGATGTATAAAGACTTGAAACAAAATTACTGGTGGAGTAATATGAAGCGAGAAGTCACGGAATTTGTTTCGAGATGTTTGACCTGTCAGAAAGTCAAGATAGAGCATCAGCCACCGGCGGGTATGCTGAAACCTCTCCCTATTCTAGAGTGGAAGTGGGAGGATATTTCAATGAACTTCATCAAGAGTTTGCTGACGAGTCGTCGTGGCATTAATACAATCTGGGTAATTGTGGACCGCTTAACTAAATCAGCTCATTTCCTTGAGATTAAGGATACGTGGGGTCCCGAGAGACTTGCCCAGTTGTTTATCAAAGAGATAGTGAGACTGCACGGTACTCCTAAAAGCATCGTTTCCGATCGTAACGGACGGTTCGTGTCTCATTTTTGGAAATCAGTTCATCGTGCTATGGGAACTCAGCTTAATCTCAATACAACTTTCCACCCTCAGTCCGACGGACAATCAGAGAGGACTATTCAGCCTTTGGAAGACATGTTGAGGGCAAGTGTTCTCGATTGGAAAGATGATTGGGATGCCCAACTACCGTTGATCGAGTTCATGTACAACAATAGTTGGCATGCTTCGATTAAGATAGCACCTTACGAGGCCTTGTACGGTCGTCGTTGTCGATCTCCTTTGTGTTGGGATGACTTATCAGAATCAATAGGCACCGAGCCTGATATGCTTATAGCCGCCCGTGAGAAGGTAGCTTTGATCAGGAGTCGTTTGTTGACCGCTCAGAGTCGACGGAAATCTTATGCAGATAATCGTCGTCGGCCAGTAGAGTTCGAGACAAGTGACCATATTTTGGTCAAGGTATCCCCGAGTCGAGGTATCTTCCGTTTTTGGAAGAGGGGAAAGTTGAGTCCGAGATTCATTGGACCATTTGAGATTTTGGATCGAGTAGGCGAGTTAGCTTATCGATTGGCCTTACCTCCGGCGTTGAGCCGAATTCATAATGTGTTTCACGTATCTCAGTTACGGAAGTATGTTGTCGAACCGAGTCACATACTTCAGTTCGACGAAATCCAGATCGCCGATGATCATTTATACGAGGAGCGTCCTATACGAGTCTTAGAGCGGTGAATCAAACAGTTGAGGAACAAGACGATTCCTTTGGTAAAAATTCAGTGGTCTAGACACGGAGTCGAAGAGGCTACTTGGGAAACCGAGGATAGTATGTGGGAGAGTCATCCCGAGTTGTTTGACCCTTAGTTTCGGGGACGAAACTCTTTTAAGGGGGGGTGTATGTAATACCCGGTTGTAATTCAGTCATTATCATTCAGTAATTATCGTTCAGTAATTGTCACTTAGTAATTTTCACTCATTAATGATCATTTGTCACTCATATTCAATCATTGTATTCACCGTTCATAGTAATTGTATCGTGTATCAATCGTCATTCATCATCAATCTAGTTGGAGAATCGTGCCGTGTTTATCATCATTGTCATCTTCATAGTGGGCTGTGTGTGAGAAGTAGCGCACGTTATGCACTCTCTTTAGCGCGCACTAATTGAGTTCAGGTAGCGCACGCTACCTCCCAACACTAGCGCACGCTAATGCAGTTCAAGTAGGCAGTCCAGAAGGCACTAGACTGCAGTTGGGTTGTAAGTAGTGCACACTACGGATGGTAAGTAGCACGCGCTAGTAGGTCGGAGTAGCGCACGCTAGGCATTCGGTGTAGCGCGCGCTAAGGCCGGATTAGGCAGAGTCCAGTGGCTACTAGACTGATTAGGAATAATTCCTAGCGCACGCTACGAGTAGATTAGCGTACGCTAATCGGTGTCTGTAGCGCACGCTGATTTTTGTGAGTAGCACGCGCTATCCCGATCAGATCAGAGAACAGGAGGTTCTGGACTTCAGTACTGGGCACCAGATAAATTGTTAGCGCACGCTAACATTTTATGTTAATGCACGCTAAGTATATGGTTGTAGCGCACGCTACAAAAGGTATGTAGCGCACGCTACCATTGCGAACAGAGGGTACTGGACTACCCAGTACACCCGTTAGTGCATGCTACGCACAGGAGCTAGCGCACGCTAACTGGGATTTGCTATATATTGGACAGTGCAGTCCATTTCGTCATTTCATCATCCCACTTCATTCCTTCGCGGTTTTGGGCGATTCCGGGTGATTTGGAGAGTTTTTTTCGAGCTGAATCCACAAACCATCATGTTAGGAAAAACAAACACCCTGTATCGATTCAGCCTGGATACCCGATCCCTGTATCGATTGTTATTTGTTATTAAAGAAGGTTTTGACATATATGCCAAATACAGTGTGGAAAACTGTATCGAGGATTCAAGGATTTATCATGTATCGAAGATCAGCCTCGAATCAGCATAAGTGAAGCTCGTCAGTACAGCTTGAAGACTTGCAAAAGATCAAGTATGGAAACTGTCTCGACACCCTAAATACAGTCACCTTCCATACAGTTCACAAAAGGACAAGAAAGAACACAAGTCAAGAACCGTTGAACAAAGAAGTATTTAAATACTCAAGGATAAAGTATTTAAATACTGTCAGTCTTCAGATCTTCAGAATCCCGCGAAATCCGGATCATGTCATATTCCCGTTGAAGGAAATCTTATTCAAACGGACATCTCAACGGATACTTTCTTCAGAGGCTATATATACCCTTGAAGACATTGAAGATCATATACCACTTACGAAATCTATTGAAGTAACCCAACTCTCAAAGCTATCAAAGTTATCATCTGAGCAAACATATCTCCAGAACAAACTGCAAGTTAGAACAAAAGAGATATACAGTGCTCATACTTCAAGAACAACTATCATCGATCTTGATATTCAAAGTCATTGTTCTTACTTGGTTACCTAACATTTTACCTCTGTGTAAAAACCGAGCTCTGTGTGAACTCAACAAGTTATTCGACTGTGTGGGACGAATAAGGACGAAGCTTTGGGCGTGTGTGAAGAAGCTAGTCAAGAAGGAAGCTTTAACCAACTGTGTGAACGGTTGAAAGTGATATTCTTTGTATCAATGCATGTGAACGATACAAGGATAGGTTTGTTTATAATTACGTAGTTGTGTACGCAGTAATTATATAATAAACTTTTACTCTGTGTGGAGGACCGGTGGACGTAGAGGGTTTACCTCGAACCACTTAAATTATTGTGTCATTTACCTTCACTTTTCTTGTTTGAAATTACCGTGATATATTAAGTATACACCTAATACGTCGTTCTTGTATCCACGGCAACTAACTGTATCCAAGACTTCCGCTACGCACTCAGATTTAGATTCCATACAGTTTGTTGTTTAAACTACTTTTCCAAACTGTATCCAGTATACTTAGTGGCCAACAAGTGGTATCAGAGCGGTTGATTCTAAAAGGAATCAGTCGTATTTCTTTTAACCAAATCAGATTCAAATCACTTATTTTCAAAACAGTTTCTTTCATTCCTATATTATCAGTATGGATACTTCTATGATTAACAAAGTCCCTATGTTCTCTATTAACGAATTTGACATTTGGAGAATCGAGAATGGAAGCTCATCTTGCGGCAATGCACGAAGAGATGATCTTTGTTATACAGGATGGTCCGATCAAGATTATGAAGGTCAATCCGGCCCGCAAGGATTGAGGGCCAAGCCCATCCGAAATGCTCGAGAAGGAACGCGAGCAATGGACAACCGATGAAAGGAAGCGAGCCAATCTAGACAATGTGGCTAAGAACGCGTTATTTGTCACTCTTGACAAAGGCACGTTCTCAAAGGTAAAGAGTTGCAAAACAACAAAGAAATCAGGATAAACTCAAGTTAATTTGTGAGGGAACCGAGCTCTCAAAAGAAAACAAAATTTCAAAACTCACTCAAGAATTGAATCTTTGAAATGAAACCAACGGAAACACTTGAGGAACTTGACCTCGATTTCCGGTATTGTTGGTGAACTTGAAGCGTTGGGCAAGATTTACACCCAAAAGGAGAAGAACTTAAAAATTTTCAGATCTCTCGGCCCGATGGGACATTAAGACCACACTATGCGTGTGTCATGTAATCTTAATGAAATATCCACTTTTGATCTCTTCTCGACCTTAAAGCTTTTGAGTATGACATAGACAAGAGAGAAAGTCAAGAATCTCCCTCAAAGGTCACGGCTCTCATTCTTTGTATCGAACGTCGACACGGCATGCCTAGCTCGTCGAAGCCGGTCACAAGAGTCTTGTGGCAATGACAGCGACATCCTGTCACAAGATGAAATGGCGCTTCTAATGCATAAGTTCAAAAGTTCATCAAGCGATCTGGAAAGACTCCTACGAGCCCAAACACATCAACAAGGTAAATCGAAACATCATCCGATGCTAACTCGTGCTATAACTGCAGGAAACCAGGTCATTATGCAAACAAATGTCCTCATCCCAAAGTCCAAAGGTTGCCGGAGGCCGAGCAACAAGAGCGAGATGAAAGAAGACGTGCTTGGAAAGACAAGCTCAAGGCCACGATTGGAGAATCGAAGCCTCCCCACACCATCCAAATCTGCAGAATGTCTTGGTGGTCATCGAAAGTGATTCATCCGACGATGAGTTTGATGATAAAGCATACATGTGCTTTATGGCTAAAGATGTTCCGAAGGAGAAGACAATGACGATGAGGTAAGTTCAACCTCGGTCATTCCACCTAATGCATCTCATACTTTGAAAATATGATGAATGAATTCAAAAACATTCAAAAAGCCCATGAGAGTCTAAAATCGAGAATATACTGACTTCAATTAACAAATCTAGAGCTGAAAGATGAGAATGACTGCTGAAGATAAACTATGATAATATGTCTCTTGATTGTGAAACCAAAGAAGGTCGATTTCGAAAAACTCATGGAGAGCAATCATCAACTTGCTCATGAACTAAATGAGGTTAAAACCCATAATGAGAGCAAGACAAATGATTTGGTTCTACTACAAACCAAAATTACAACTCTCGAGAAGCGAAAGCGAACTTGAGACCATTCTCAAGTCTTTTGAAAAATCGTCCAAAAGAATGGAAGAAATTAAGCACCGGGCAACATGCTCATGATAAAAGTGGCTTAGGATACGGCTCATGTTCGAATAAAGGTAAAACTAGTAATGTGTTCGTCAAGAGTGTGGAACACATTCCGTAACCGAAAGATACTCCCATTCCTATAAAGGAACCTGCTGTGCCGAGAAAACCAAAAGCTGCAATTCCGCCCCGCAAACCTATATCAGACAGCGGAATCATAAGCCATTTCAACTTTGTGGCGCACTCAACGGATGCTCCCGAGCATATCAACGGCGTCAATGCCGTTCGAAGGAAGGTCAGATCCAACCACCAAAGGCCCGCACGGCGATTTATCGGTCTGACTCGAGGTATTGGATACGAGAGCCCGTTATCCCTCAAGACAGAGATGCAGATCCGGTATCAACAACGATTGGGAATCCAACCTGGAGACCCGAGAAGACAAGTCTGTTAGGCCCGGAAAATGGCTCCACCTCCCGGACGGCACTCATCTTGGAATAATAATAATAATCCCGAATTTTACATGCATAATAATTATCATGATTATAACAACTACGGATATGCCCCGTAGATACCGCAATCTTGTCACCGAGTACATCCTACATAAACCAATTCTGTCGGGAAAATCAGGTACCTAAAAAAACTAACATACATGGACCCAAAATCAAAGGGGACCTAAATCTACTTAATTTCTTTCTTACGGGACATTCTAGAGGAGGATACAGTACTTGATAGTGGATGCTCTCGTCACATGATCGAGACAGAGCAAGCTATCGATTTTGTAGAAGGTCGCGGTCAAAAGTTCGCTTCGGTGATAAATCTAAAGGAAGAACAAGAGGAAAGGAAACCTACTTGTCGGGAAATTCAAAGTCACCGATGTCGCATATGTTGAAGGCTTACGGTATAATCTACTTAGTATTAGCTTGATTACGTGATAAACAGCTTCTCGGTGAAGTTCTATATAGATCGTTGTAGAGTCAAGAACACCCAAACCAAGGAAGTTGTGCTTACGAAGCAGATCGGGTAATATGTACATTCTTGATTTGGAAGCCTATGAGCTCCTCAATTCCATGTTTTGTTGCCAAAGGCACTGCAGATCTTAGTCGGCTATGGCACAAGAGGATGTCTCACGTCAACTTCAAGACGATCAACAAGCTTTCAAGACAGGGTATGGTAAGAGGTTTGCACGATGTGTCATTCAATAAGGACGGCGTCTGCGGACCACGCCGAGAAAGGCAAGCAAATCAAGTCAACCCCGAAGAGCAAATCCTACCTTTCAACCCAAAGAGTATTGGAAATGCTACACATGGATCTCTACGGTCTGTAGACCCAGTAAGTTTGGGAGGTAAGAAATATTGTATGGTTGTTGTTGATGATTATTCCAGTATGCTTGGACGATCTTTCTTAGCAAGAAGAAGGAAACAACATCAAGGTGCCCGAGCTCTGAGAAAGTTGCGAGAATGAAAAAGCATCGAGTATCGTGTGCATTCGTTCCGACAGGTCTTGAATTCACAAACCGCTTTGTAGAGCAATCTTGTTCGGAGAATGGCATACAGCACGAGTACTCAGCTGCCCGTACACCTCAACAAAATGGTGTTGCCGAGCGAAAGAATAGGACGTTGAAAGATGCAACTAGGACAATGATTGCCGAAAGCAAATTGCCGCAGCGTTTCTGGGGTGAAGCAACCAATACAGCATGCTACACTCAAAACCGCTGTATCGTCAACAAGCATCACAACAAAACAGCTTACGAGGTATGGAACAACAAAACTCCATTAGTTTCGTATTTTCACATTTTTGGATGCAGGTGCTACGTATTGAACAATGGGAAGGACCAACTTAGAACATTTGATGAAAAATCAGATGAAGGAATATTCGTAGGATACTCCTCCGTCAGCAAAGCTTTCAGAATCTTTAATAAAAGGAGGCTGACGATCGAGGAATCAGTTCATGTAGTGTTCGACGAACCACACCATGACCCTACAGGAGTAGATAATATCACTCAGGACATTCACCATCTATCTATCTTGGATCCACCTACACCCATTGAACCTGTAGTTGATTTAGAAATCAACCCCGCAGCTGTAAGAATCGATGTGGATGAAGCTGAAGCTGTACAAACTGAAGCTGTTCCCACAGAAACTTTCGATTGAGTACGGGACCCTGAACTAGAACCCGACCGAAGATGGTTGAGAGATCACCCGCAAGAGCTGATCATTGGAAACATTAATGCAGGTGTTTCTACTCGTAGAAGAATACAGAGTACACAAGGAAATGTACTTTGTGCACAAGAAGAATCTAATGCTGAAGTCTCACAGTTTCCTGAATGGAAATCTCAATCCGAACTGAGGAGACTCAATATGTGCACTATTGCTGTATTCTTAGCCCGATCGAACTGTTTGACCATAGACGCTCTTAACAACTCTCATTGGATCACATCTATGGAAGAAGAGCTTAACGGTTTGAAAGAAACAATGTATGGTATCTTGTACCCAGACCGACACACCAATCGGTTATAGGAACCAAATGGGTATTTGAAACAAAAAGGATGGAAATGGACTTATCATAAGAAACAAATCCAGACTAGTAGCACAAGGCTATTGTCGGGAAGAAGGAATCGACTATGATGAAACCTTCGCCCTGTAGCGAGACTAGAAGCCATCAGATATTTTTAGCCTTTGCCGCCCATAAGAATTTTATCGTATACCAAATGGACGTCAAGAGTGCTTTCTGAATGGAGAGCTTTAAGAAGTTTATGTTGAACAACCACCGTGGTTTGCCAACACGGACGGTATCGATCTAGTTTACAAGGCTAAGGAAAGCATGCGGACTTAAACAAGCCCCTAGAGCACAGTACGAAACCTGTCCCACTATCTAACCAACAACGGATTTGAGAAAGGTGTCACGACAAAACATTGTTCAAAATACGTGAAGGAGATGACCTTCTAATGGTACAAATTTATGTCGATGATATTATTTTTGGTTCAACTAACCTTGCTCTATGTCAAAGGTTCTCACATCTCATGCAAAGCAAATTTGAAATGAGTATGATGGGGAACTTAGTTATTTCCTAGGTTTGCAGATAAAGCAGATGCCTACAGGTATATTCATCAACCAGAGAAATACAAAGGAGCTTCTCAACAAATTTGGAATGAACACTTCCAAATCCTCGCCAACCCCCATGAGCACTTCCGTGCAAATTAGTGCTGATGAAGCCGGAAAGCCGTTTGACCAATCACTCTACAGGAAGCTCATTGGTTCGCTCCTGTACCTAACGGCTAGCAGGCCCGATATCCATATCCGTTGGAGTGTGTGCGAGATACCACGTTGCACCTAAGGAATCACACTTCAATACAGCTAAACGAATCCTGAAATACGTTAAAGGAACAGTCGATGCAGGACTGTGGTACCCTAAGGAAGGCGGATTCGATTTAGTTGGAATCTGACTCGGATCTCGGAGGTCGCAAGCTAGATAGGAAGAGTACAAGTGGAACTTGTCACTTTCTTGGACCTAGGCTCGTTTCTTGGTTCGGTAAGAAGCAATTGGCAAATTCTCTTTCCACGGTGAATCGAGAATACTATCTTTGTAGTAGGCTGTATGCGAATCCTTTGGATGCAAAGAACAATCGCCGATTATGGAATCGATGCTAGAGAGACTCCAATCATGTGTGATAGCACGAGTGCAATTGCAATCACGCACAATCCTGTTTTGCACTCGCGCACTAAGCATATCAACATGAAGCATCATTTCATCAGGAATCATGTCGAGAACAAGGATGTTCGTCTGGAAAAGGTCCATACAGACATCCATCTGGCCGACATTTTCACCAAGCCTCTCGACACAGCAAGATTCAACATGCTAAGAAGGTGGGAATCTGCGGCCGGACTCCTGTAAGTAAATTTCTCGCTTTTACTCAACAATTGAGGGGAATCTGTAAGACCCGTGAATACAAGATTCAACATTAATTATCCGTACACTCGAAACATCTATACGATCAGTAGCGAACGAAGGCATATGAATCCTACGGTGATGTGTGCAATAATTAAGGGGAATCTTGTAGGACCCATGAATACGGATAAATCCAAATATTCTGTATGGAATTTAAAACCTATTAGTACCTTTTTAAGGGGAGGCACGACGACATGAGAACAAAGACATACTATAGGATTTCGATTCAAGATATAATATAATATTATTTCCTTTTTAAAATAATTTTTGTCCACGTGCCTGTTTTATGTCAAACGTCATGTTCATTAAATGCCTTACACGACATCCGGACAATTTGAATCTCAAAAGCCGCGATGTTTTTAAAATTGTTTATTATTTTTAAACCGCCGTTTTAGGCATTTAGGGTATTCAACCTATGTCAGAAGTGGGACCCGCTGTATTTTAAAACCTTTTAATGGATTAGCGTACCAGTTATACTAAATCCATCCTGACCGTCGATTTCAAAAACGGTTCCCATCCCTTAAAATCTGACCATTCGTACTCTGTAAACCCTATTTCGCCGCCCAAGTATAAAAGGACTGTATCTGCCATTGGAGACTCTTTACGCTTACTGCAATTACAAGAGATCTCAAGCAAACAGCCTACATATTCTCTGCATATCCACTGCGAATTTCTACTGTTTTCTTACACCTTCACTTTAAGAAAACATCCATGGCTACTCAATCTTCATCCCCTGCTCAAGAAAACCTCCGGCATCATTGATGGACGGATCTTCTCGAAATCCGTCATTATCGAGCGAATCATCTCGAAACCAACGACACTGAACCGATGGAGTATATCATTACTAAATGCGGAGCAACAAGGTCTTTATCGTTTTTGAAACCAAACCGCCGAAAAATACGACGCACATCTGGTTGAGGAATTCTACTCAACGCCGCCGCTCGTTTTCTCTCACTAGCCAGGGGAGGACATGTTGCGACATCATCACCGCAAGGAGTGCAAATGCATAGATACCGACTTACTTGAGAAAATCTACAGTCGCCCGCCGACGACCATGGATCGCCTTGAGACGCGTTTGGGTCTCAAGGGCTGATTACCAAGTTTTATGGACTATTTACGGGTCCAAAGTGGTTGACATGGTGACAACCACCTGCCACAAGAAAAATTTTCTTCTTCATTTCGTTTATCGCATGACTTGTTCCAGATTATTGAAAATCGAACGGTGCGTTGAAATGTGCACAAATCTTAGGTTCGAATGATGGTCGCCATCTTGACTGTGAGAAGGTAAGCGGTGCCAAATCATTTTGAAGCGACTTCAGAAGAGGTGTGCAAACCGCCACCCAAAAGAAATCATTCGGTTTAATGCTTAACTACATCCTCGACAAAGTGCGAGTCAAGCAATCCGCCGATGCCAAGAAAAACAGCTCTCGAATATATTTAGGAGGCGTCAAACCCTCCGCCTATAACCAGAGCACAATGCAAGCCAACCACCCGAGAACAAGTCACATGCCTATTTCTCAATCCCAGAGGCAAACGGTGAAGGTCCCCGCATTGGAATCCTCGAAGAAGAAGCGCAAGCGTTCTCACGGCAGAAGCACTCTGCGATGAGAAGTCGAAGAAGAGACTCGGAGGCTCTCAAAAATCAAAGCCAAACACTCCGAGGATGTCTTGCCCGTGGCGCAACCCATCGATATAGCACCCTGTGGCCCAACCCCTGCGGAAGAGGTGTCTCCTGCGCATCGACGGTAGATCCCGAGCCCTTGGCGGCTACGGCGGATGTAGAGACATCGCCAACATTCAAGACGTTAGCACGTCGGCGCCCATTCGAGCCAAAAGCTACTTCTCCTCTACGGGATTCCACACCGTGCAGGATCCAATTTCCTTGGGGCACCATCCCTGCAAGGAGTCCATCTTCCGTGCGGGATCCCATACTGTCTGGAATCCTCAAACAGCGTCCCCGGACGTGATTCAAGTCCCTCCCAGACTCAATTATAAATCAAACACTTCTTTCGGTACAAATTGAACAGGGCATTTAACGATTTCGCAATGGAAAAGCTTTAGGCTAGCTCCGTCGACACCTTTGCATAAGGAGCGAATGGAGCCACGAGGAGCGATTTGTCTCCGAAGTAACTGACTCAACTGAAATTGAGGCACTGCTTCGATGGGACAACGCTTCTTGCAAAGATCTCATTGAAAGCCACCTGTTGCACAAATCCGACGCCAGAAGAAAAGGAAAGAAGAAGTCGGAGGACTCTCCCATCAATCCAACAGACGACGACGACCACGACTCAGACGACGACGACGATGCTCTTCAAGCAGGTCTGAGAATGAGCCGTGAAGAGGCTGAAGCCCAAGCCACCTCCCCACCCAGAACCGACGAAGGGCCATCTAGATCGTGCCAATCCACCTTCGCCACAGGCAGAGGAATCGGTCCCTCCCGTCAAGGAAGATCAAGAAATTTTAGAGCAGGCACCGAGCACATTGCGACCAAAGAAGCTAGTCCGCCAACCCAACAGGAGGATTCGGTCCCTTTGCATCCTCATCTGCCGAAGAACCTTCGCCACAGGACGCTTCCGAACCAGTGCCGCCATTCCCCAAGAAGCTACTCCCGCCCCGCAACCTTGGAATCAGGGACGGTACGAACCCGAGGATGTCCAACTTACTTCACGACCATCCGTGAACGTAAGAAGGTTAAATGGTGTCAAGACTTCGCCACTGACTCTCCTATCTCTCGCACGCAAAGAGCGCTGCAAGCTCTTGGCCTTGATCGTATTTATCAAGATGCGCTTAACGCTCTCTCTTAGAAAAGGCTCAATCTGGATGCACACCTCTGCGGTTGAAGAAATGACAACTCGCAACACGAAGTATCTCGAGTTGTTGATGCATTCATTCTTCTGCCAGAAGTGTTCAAGCAAGCCTTGAAAATTATTGAAGATAAACAATCGCAACTGTTGAAGTAAGAAGCCTCGAAGACAAGAATTGCTGAAGCGAAGACCGCCTGTGCTATGATAGAGAATAGCTCTCAGTGCGTGCGCATGACAAATCCATTCAAGAGATGTCGCAGACTCTTTCCTCCCTCGTTGAAAGAATAACCAAGACGAGACCAAACAGACGCCGCTCTTGAAATCCTGCAAAGTCTTGATGAGGCCAAAAGGGGAAGAAGCTCGAGAAGCCGCAAGGAGAATAAGACTTCAACAGAAAGGGAATTTGAGGCTGCTCAAAGCTGTATAGCTGCCGATTTGAACAAGCTAGCACCTCAACCCAAAAGCTTTAGAATTTCAGGCTCCTGACGAGAATTCCATGACCCAAATGTCCCTTGGCTAAATCTTTTTCAAAGACATTCGTAAATACGTCGCCAACCAACCGCAATCCACCGCCGAAGAAGTGAAGCACTGGAGGAAGAATGAACTGATGAGATATTTTGTTAAACTCATCAGGGAATCCGCCATCTTCAAGAATTATAAGACATTGGCGGAAGCAGCAGATAAATTTTCGAAGATGCTAGAAGAAGGTAAGCTCCCTCTCCAAATCGAGATGAAATCTAGACATAGAAGAGGAGATCGGATCACCCATCCAGAGGATTGGATACTTGCCTTTGATCGTTCTTATGAAGGAAGAGCAATTTACCAAGAACGAGGCAATGATTCACTTCAAAACTGGTGGCGCGGCACCGAGAATGAGCCAGGAAGAAGACCTTGGAGGCATGCGGATCAAAGATGAAGAGCTGAAATTTTATGTACATTATTTTTAATTATTCAACACAGCAAACCTTGTACTCAATCTTTTTGAATATCAATAAAATAGTTTGTTTGTCTTGAAAGATTACAACTCGTAATCTACTGTGTTTATGTATGATTACTTAAAATTGTTTGATAGAAATCTCAAGTTAGATAAACTTGATTGAAAGATAAAGGCATTTAACTAGTCTACGACAGTTCATAGTTTGATTGTAAAACTTAGAATACAGTGTAAGATTGTGCTGCGCCAATCATAGGCTTAAGTTGTAATAAAACTCAAATCAGATCGAACTTGCTGCGAGCGATTCATTATTGTAGACTAAGTCACTAAGTCGGACCTATTGACAAGAGACCAAGAAATGCGAAGTCATCGAAGAAGAATGCTTCATGAAGAAGGTTTTGGCATCATCAAGAAGACTCAAGAGTTTAAGTTAAGACTTGGCAAATTGTCAAAAAGGGGGAAATTGTTAGGAAAAACAAACACCTGTATCGATTCGGCTGGATACCCGATCTGTATCGATTGTTATTTGTTATTAAAGAATGTTTTGACATATATGCCAAATACAGTGTGGAAAACTGTATCGAGGATTCAAGGATTTATCATGTATCGAAGATCAGCCTCGAATCAGCATAAGTGAAGCTCGTCAGTACAGCTTGAAGACTTGCAAAAGATCAAGTATGGAAACTGTCTCGACACCCTAAATACAGTCACCTTCCATACAGTTCACAAAAGGACAAGAAAGAACACAAGTCAAGAACCGTTGAACAAAGAAGTATTTAAATACTCAAGGATAAAGTATTTAAATACGCCGGTCTTCGAATCTTGAGAATCGCGAAATCCGGATCATGTCATATTCCGTTGAAGGAAATCTTATTCAAACGGACATCTCAACGGATACTTTCTTGAGGCTATATATACCCTTGAAGACATTGAAGATCATATACCACTTACGAAATCTATTGAAGTAACCCAACTCTCAAAGCTATCAAAGTTATCATCTGAGCAAACATATCTCCAGAACAAACTGCAAGTTAGAACAAAAGAGATATACAGTGCTCATACTTCAAGAACAGCTATCATCAGATCTTGATATTCAAAGCTGCTGTTCTTACTTGGTTACCTAACATTTTACCTCTGTAAAACCGAGCTCAGGTGAACTCAACAAGTTATTCGACTGTGTGGGACGAATAAGGACGAAGCTTTGAACCGTGTGTGAAGAAGCTAGTCAAGAAGGAAGCTTTAACCAATCTGTGTGAACGGTTGAAAGTGATATTCTTTGTATCAATCTGTGTGAACGATACAAGGATAGGTTTGTTTATAATTACGTAGTTGTGTACGCAGTAATTATATAATAAACTTTTTACTCCTGTGTGGAGGACCAGTGGACGTAGAGGGGTTTACCTCGAACCACTTAAAAAAAATTGTCATTTACCTTCAGCTTTTACTGTTTGAAATTACTGTGATATATTAAGTATACACCTAATACGTCGTTGCTGTATCCACGGCAACTAACTGTATCCAAGACTTCCGCTACGCACTCAGATTTAGATTCCATACAGTTTGTTGTTTAAACTACTTTTCCAAACTGTATCCAGTATACTTAGTGGCCAACACATCATCTTCAAGCTTATCATTCAGATTAATCATCATTTCATCATCCCCATCACATCAAATCAAGGTAATAATCTCTTGGATCTAGAATTTCGGATTTTGGGCATTTTCCTTCCGATTTCTTCGTGTAAGCTTGGATTGTTGTTGGAATCTGTTAGATATGGATTATATACCTTAGATAAATGTATTCCTACGGATTTAATAGCAAATATTTCGGATTTCACGAATTGTCGGGGGTTTGAATCAAGAACACTTTGGGGTTGACTTTGAAATTTTGGGGGGTTTTCAATTAGATGTTGTCGTTAACTTGAATTGTGGATTCCTATGGGATTATTGATATCATTGAAGTTGTTTTGTTGGATTGAAATACTCATTTTGGAGTTGGTTTCGATATATTTGGGATTGGATATTATCAAAGGATGTGTGTTTGCTAAGTGTTCGCTAGATTGCCTCAATGAGTTTGGATATTGTTGTATTGACGTTTGAGTCGGTTATAATCGTGTTTGATACGTATATTGAGCATTGTTGGTAATTGTCATTCAAGGTTGTTCGAGCGACCGACATCCCTTTTGGACATTGTTCGAGGAAGGACATTCTTCACCGGTTGAGTAAGTTAATTCTTACTCGGTTAAAAGGATTTTCATTCCTTTCGTTGTTGTTCATTCATAATCATAGTTCATTCATAGTGTATTAACCGTATTGAGACCTGTAATTGTCAATTAATCACTTCATTCACGAGGAACGACGGTTCCAATCATTTCATTGAGCTATCATTCGTTTCACTATCATTTCATCTCGGTGAGTCATTCTTGATTTTGTCGGATTGTTATTCATTATTATTCTTCATGGTCATTCCTTGCCCATATGACCTTCTGGATTCATATTGCGTGGACGGGTGGGGATGTGTGGAATTTTTAGTCGGGCACGTGATGGTCATGTGTTGGGTTCACCGACACATTGGACTGTGCACACGGTAATGTACCTCTGTGAGACTAATTAGGTACAAGGATGGGTGTGTCCGGACACTCGTCTTGTGCACTTGCACATACCATTACGGGCATACTATGATGCCTCTCTTCAGCGTCATTTCATAATTAAGATATATCATGATTGTGTTTATTCAACTCTTGAGGATTGTTGTTCTGTAAATCGCCCGTTGGGGATGTTGTTTTCAGGTCATGGCAAGGCTAAGGCACGGGAAGAGAACACTGACGGCGAGGAGTCCCAGTGATACTAGTAGGGGGGCCCAGTCCTTTCATTCACTCGTGTTTTCTTTATTTTATTCCCGCTGCAGACTTCCATTTGGCTATTCATTTCATTCAGTGTTGTATATTTTATCTTCATATAAAATATACATGTATTCGGTATTATCTTGGGTATGTTGTAATGAAACTCCTCATTGGAGTGATTGATGATATATTGTGGTTCGGTACTACAATTATATTATTTAATTCATTAATTTTCATTCGCCTGGTGGGTCCTAGTCGGGGGTCCACGGCACTGTAATATCCGCCTAGTTTGGGGTGTTACAGAGTTGGTATCGAAGCATGGTTTTGAATACTACCTTCCGAGTCATGTCTCACTTGAAATCATCGTTCATCGGACTAGTATCATTGGACTTTCACGTCACGTGTGACCCGTGCAAGAGCCGAGCCCCTCAGACCAAAGAATAGTAAGATTTCTGATGCCATGGTATAATTTCTGGCAATAAGAATCCCTCATTCATCATTTAACAGTCAACAATCCTCTTTCAACATTTTCATTTTGATCAAGTCGATCATGTTAATTCATTAATCACTCAGTTCATTTCATTGTTCAGTTGTTGATCTTGAGGATCATATCATTAATCGTGTTAACTTGTTCAAGATAATCATTTCAAGAATTTCATTAGATAATCACGTCACTTCAGTTGATCATTCATGTAATCATTGTGTTTGAGCGCGTATGCTCATTTTCATCATTTCATAATATAATCATAATGTGATATTCATGCGAGATATATAATTCTCATATGACTTTCCACTTCAGTACGGAAAGAGCTGGCAGAGGACGCGGGGGAAGAGGCCGTGGTGCGGGCCGAAACATGAGAGCTCGTGTGAATACACGCGCTAATGCAAGGAATAATGCTAATTCATCGAGCAGTGACGCTGCCACTCATTCACCTGGACGTAATCATTCACTATCGGGGAGTCGTACCCGGGACACAGCTCAGTCAGAAGGTGTTCGGGTTGATCCACTCGCTTTTATGCAGGGCATGATGGCTCAAATGACTCAGATGGCACAACTGATGGAGACGATGCATAACTCAACTACTCAAAATCAACAGGCTCCTCCATCGCCACCTCAGAGGCAAGAGAGGGGTGTGAGCAGTATCATTGGCGACATCTCTCGCCAGAGACCACCTACCTTCGAGGGTTCATCTGAGCTGGCGGATATCATTCACTAGCTTGAGCATTTCGAGAAACTGTTTGCTATGGTGGACTGTCCTGAGGGACACAAAGTTTCAGTTGCGGCTTACTATCTGGGTAAGGGCGCACATTCATGGTGGTTATCGTTGAAGCTCACCGACGGATCTTGTACATGGGATCAATTCAGGACTCTCATGATGGAGAGGTATTATCCGGCCCCACTCAGGGAGGCCAAGTTGTCAGAATTACTCACTCCCGACCTCTCAGCGTACGATGATGTTCTCGCCATCGCCGAGAAATTTCAGGAGCTACTTCCTTTCGCCTCGTCCATTATCCACTCTGAGGCGGACAAGATCAAGTATTTCAGCAAGAGGTTGAAGCCTCGTATGCGAATGCAGTTGCTTAATCACAATTGCACCACTCTGTACGAATTCATTGAGAAAGCTCTTACTTATGAGCTTACTGCTAAGGAGATTGCTAAGCAACAACCTTCATCTGCTGGCAAGAAGTCAAAGAATCGTAATCAGTATGACGGCAGTCAGGCCACTTTCAAGAAACCTCGTGCGGGCTCTACTTTTTCTGAGCGACCTCCTGTGGCGCCTAGACCCGCGGAATCTCAGTCACGAGCGGCCAGTTCGGCCATCACCTGTTTCAACTGTGAAGAACAGGTCATTTCAGCACCAAGTGTCCGAGGCAGACTATCACGTGCCATAACTGTGGGATTGCTGGGCATAAGGCCCGTTTTTGCCGAAGAGACTCTAAACCTACTCCGGCGTCATCCCAGGCCCCAAGACATTCAGCGGTGCAGAATCAGGTCACTCAGTCCGCGTCGTTCAAGATGACAGGAGCAAATAAAGGTAGAGCCAAGAGCTATCAGACAGGAGCGTCCGGTTCGGAGGCCGGCAAGCCCCGAATTTATGAGATGAAGAAGACCGACGATCCAGAGGCCCGGATGATCTCAGGTACACTCGATATTCTATCTCAAGCTGTGTGTACCCTTTTTGATACTAGTGCATCACATTCATTCATTTCTGAGTCATGTTTATGTCTGGGTAGTGCTACTAGTTGTGAGCCTTATGTCATTGGTCTACCTGATGGTAGAAGAATTATCGGGAATCATGAGATTAAGGATTGTCCGATTCAGCTTCATGTCCGTGATTGGTTAGCAGACCTAATCGTGGTAGATTTATCGAGAGACGACGTCATTATGGGTATTGATTGGATGGATCGTCACGATGCCGTCATTAGTGTCCGTAAGCATATGGTCACTATTATTTCAGGCAATGGGGTCGAATGTGTATTTCAGGGAGGTAATCCCAGCTGTTCTGGGAGAGTCATCAACTTGATGAAAGCAGTGAGATTACTCAATCAGGGGTGTGTCGGTTTTTGGTGCTATATGACCAAGACCGAGAAACCATCAGTAATGTTGACAGATATTCCTGTAGTGAGAGAATATGCCGATGTATTTCCAGACGAGTTACCTGGTTTGCCTCCACAGAGAGATGTGGAATTCACGATTGAGTTGGAGCCCGGTACATCCCCAATATCGAAGGCACCGTACCGGATGGCCCCGAACGAAATGCAGGAGTTGAAGAATCAATTAGAGGATTTGACCGAGAAGGGTTATATTCGACTGAGTGCGTCCCCGTTGGGAGCACCAGTGTTATTTGTCAATAAGAAGGACGGTTCATTCCGCTTGTGTATTGATTACCGAGAATCAAACCGGGTGACGATCAAGAATAAGTATCCTCTACCCCGTATTGATGATCTTTTAGATCAACTTCAGGGAGCTTCAGTATTTTCCAAGATCGACTTAAGATCTGGATATCATCAGTTGCGAATTCGAGAGTCGGATATCGCAAGGACGGCGTTCTGAACACGCTATGGTCATTATGAGTTTGTGGTAATGCCGTTTGGGTTAACTAATGCACCTGCGGTATTCATGGAGTTAATGAATCGGGTTTCCATCGACTATTTGGATCAGTTCGTGGTTGTCTTCATTGATGGCATTTTAATTTATTCCCATGACCGGGAGGAGCACGAGTTTCACCTTCATCAGGTGCTCGACGTGTTGAGACGAGAGCAACTTTATGGGAAGTTTTCCAAATGTGAGTTCTGGATGTCCGAAGTGACGTTTCTCGGACATGTAATTTCATCAGTCGGAGTTCGTGTCGACCTTCAGAAGACGGAGGCTATCCGAGATTGGCAACCTCCGAAGAATGTTATGGAAATCCAAAGTTTCCTTGGATTAGCTGGTTATTATCGGCGATTTGTGGAAGGATTTTCTAAAATTGCTCAACCCATGACGAACCTTTTAAGGAAGGATAAGAAATACATGTGGTCCGACGCGTGTCAACAGAGTTTTGAGGAACTCAAAAGCCGGTTAATTTCAGCACCTATCCTTTCTTTACCGCAAGGGACGGAAAGATTTTTGGTTTATAGTGATGCATCCGGACAAGGTCTCGAATGTGTACAAATGCAGAACGGGAAAGTTATTGCTTATGCTTCACGGCAATTGAGACCTTACGAGGTTAATTATCCAACCCACGACCTGGAGCTAGCAGCCATGGTATTCGCATTGAATATTTGGCGTCATTATCTTTATGGCGTTACCTGTCAGATATTCACCGATCATAAGAGTTTAAAGTATATATTTACTCAGAAGGAGTTAAATATACGACAGAGACGGTGGTTGGAACTAATCAAAGATTATGATATTGAGATACTTTACTACCCGGGCAAGGCGAACATTGTCGCCAACGCCTTGAGTCGTAAGTCCGTTCTGGAGCAGATGCTTGCTCGATTAACAGTTCAGAAGGAACTTCAACAGGAATTTCTGAGACCCGAGATCGAGGTCTGGTTACAGCGAGTACAATGGAAACTTTGTACGTTAGAGATTTCATCGCCACTTGAGGAGGCGATCAGGGAGAATCAGGGTTCAGACCCATTTTTGTTACGTATTCGAGATGATGTGACTCAGGGGAAAGCCCCTGGGTTTGTGGTCCATGAGGATGGATTTTTGCGATTTAAGAATCGGTTGTGCGTACCGGCGAATGACGAGTTGAAAAAATCGATTTTGAGAGAAGCTCATGCTACCCCTTATTCCGTTCATCCGGGGTTTAGCAAGATGTATAAAGAATTAAAACAAAATTACTGGTGGAGTAATATGAAGCGAGAAGTCGCGGAATTTGTTTCGAGATGTTTGACCTGTCAGAAAGTCAAGATAGAGCATCAGCCACCGGCGGGTATGCTGAAACCTCTCCCTATTCCAGAGTGGAAGTGGGAGGATATTTTAATGTCATCTTCATAGTGGGCTGTGTGTGAGGAGTAGTGCACGCTATGAACTCTCTTTAGCGCGCGCTAATTGAGTTCAGGTAGCGCACGCTACCTCCCAACACTAGCGCACGCTAGTAGGTCGGAGTAGCGCACGCTAGGCAGTCAGTGTAGCGCGCGCTAAGGCCGGATCAGGCAGAGTCCAGTGGCTACTGGACTGATTAGGAATAATTCCTAGCACACGCTACGAGTAGATTAGCGTACGCTAATCGGTGTCTGTAGCGCACGCTGATTTTTGTGAGTAGCGCGCGCTATCCCGATCAGATCAGAGAACAGGAGGTTCTGGACTTCAGTACTGGGCACCAGATAAATTGTTAGCGCATGCTAACATTTTGTGTTAACGCACGCTAAGAATATAATTGTAGCGCACGCTACCGTTGTGAGCAGAGGGTACTGGACTACCCAGTACACCCATTAGCGCACGCTACGCATAGGAGCTAGCGCACGCTAACTGGGATTTGCTATATATTGGACAGTGCAGTCCATTTCGTCATTTCATCATCCCACTTCATTCCTTCGGCGGTTTTGGGCGATTCTGGGCGATTTGGAGAGTTTTCTTCGAGCTGAATCCAAAAATCATCATCTTCTAGCTTATCATTCGGATTAATCATCATTTCATCATCCCCATCACATCAAAACAAGGTAATAATCTCTTGGATCTAGAATTTCGGATTTTGGGCATTTTCCTTCCGATTTCTTCGTGTAAGCTTGGATTGTTGTTGGAATATGTTAGATATGGATTATCTACCTTGGATAAATGTATTCCTATAGATTTAATAGCATATATTTTGGATTTCACGAATTGTTGGGGGTTTGAATCAAGAACACTTTGGGGTTGACTTTGATATTTTTGGGGGTTTTCAATTAGATGTTGTCGTTAACTCGAATTGTGGATTCCTATGGGATTATTGATATCATTGAAGTTGTTTTGTTTGTTTGAAATATTCATTTTGGAGTTGGTTTCGATATATTCGGGATTTGATATTATCAAAGGATGTGTGTTTGCTAAGTGTTCGCTAGAATGCCTCAATGAGTTTGGATATTGTTGTATCGACGTTTGAGTCAGTTATAATCGTGTTTGATATGTATATTGAGCATTGTTGGTAATTGTCATTCAAGGTTTTTCGAGCGACCGACATCCCTTTTGGACATTATTCGAGGAAGGACATTCTTCACCGGTTGAGTAAGTTAATTCTTACTCGGTTAAAAGGATTTTCATTCCTTTCGTTGTTGTTCATTCATAATCATAGTTCATTCATACTGTATTAACCGTATTGAGACCTGTAATTGTCAATTAATCACTACATTCACGAGGAAGGACGGTTCCAATCATTTCATTGAGCTATCATTCGTTTAACTATCATTTCATCTCGGTGAGTCATTCTTGATTGTCGGATTGTTATTCATTATTATTCTTCATGGTCATTCCTTGCCCATATGACCTTCTGTTTTCATATTGCGTGGACGGGTGGGGATGTGTGGAATTTTTAGTCGGGCACGTGATGGTCATGTGTTGGGTTCACCGACACATTGGACTGTGCACACGGTAATGTACCTCCGTGAGACTAATTAGGTACAAGGATGGGTGTGTCCGGACACTCGTCTTGTGCACTTGCACTTACCATTACGGGCGTACTATGATGTCTCTCTTCAGCGTCATTTCATAATTATGATATATCATGATTGTGTTTATTCAACTCTTGAGGATTGTTGTTCTGTGTAACTGACCCCGTTGGGGGATGTTGTTTTCAGGTCATGGCAAGGCTAAGGCACGGGAAGAGAACGCTGACGGCGAGGAATCCCAGTGATACTAGTAGGGGCCCCAGTCCTTTCATTCACTCGTGTTTTCTTTATTTTATTCCCGCTGCAGACCTCCATTGGGATATTCATTTCATTCAGTGTTGTGTATTTTATCTTCATATAAAATATACATCTATTCGGTATTATCTTGGGTGTGTTGTAATGAAACTCCTCATCGGAGTGATTGATGATATATTGTGGTTCGGTACTACAATTATATTATTTAATTCATTAATTTTCATTCGCCTGGTGGGTCCCAGTCGGGGGTCCACGGCACTGTAATATCCGCCTAGTTTGGGGTGTTACAGTAATTGTACTCTAACATTAATATTTGTACTCCCAAGTATTCGTATTAATAATTTCTCGCGAGAGCATTCAAGCCCGGGACTAACAACCCCGGCAAATCTTGTGTTATTCACTACCCCACGGACGTGCTCTCGCATTTTGTTTGTTACTCGTCCATTCCAGCATATCATCTCCGGATAATATTTTGGGTAACAACATATATATTAGTATTTTTCTTTATTTGTGTGTGGTTTATTAATTTATGTGCTATTTTTATTTTTTTAAGTGTGATTAATAAAGAGTCTTGCTCGGGACTAGCAAGAATTCAAGTTTGGGGGTGTAATAAGTGTCAGTTTTATACACTTATCTGTGATTAGTATTGATATATTTCACCCATAATTATGAGCTAGTCTACTCGTTTTTGCTTTGAATTAATTATTTTTTAATAATTTTATTTTTATAGGATGAAGATGTAAATTTAGTCTTAATCGGATTGAATTACTGATTTACTCAAGAAATAACATGTGTATAAAATATTCTCTTTGTTGAATTTTTATGTATTCATGTTGTAGGGCTTTCCGAGACGAGTTCGGCAGTCTTTCCGGATTCAAAATCAGAGTTATATATCAAAAGTTATCATCCGAAGAATATTTGGGGCAAAAACGCAAAGTCTAGGAAATTCTGGGCTGAAAACGTAACTCACAAAGCAACTAGTGTACGAAAAGCCGAAGCAATGTTACGGCCGTAACATCTGAAAGTTACGGCCGTAATACCTCAATAATACGGCCGTAAAATCTGCAAGTTACGGCCGTAACTCTTGACAGATTATTGATCATTGTCTTATTTTTTATACTTTTGGTCTATTATTGAGGGGATGACTGGCATTGATCCGATCTAATGTAATAATTCTGGAGTTTTGGAGCAATTAGATTACTTTAGGTGTATAAATAGACCCCTTAGATCCATCATTAAGAGAATTCATCTTATATTTTCTCAATTTGTAATACTTTTTCTTTTTGTGAGAAGAACACACTTGTGTTCTTGAGTGATTTGTGTAAGTGTGGTTTAGCTTATGTTGTTGAGGGAGTTTATTGCTTCTTTCTCCTTTATCTACTAATGGAGTTAGGATCAATTCTTTCCCTTTTTCAACTATTAATGACCACTCAAGCTTGTAATATGTTGAATAAACCCTTCATGGGCTAAGTTATCCTTAGTTGGGATTATAAACAAGGTTTATCATGTTATTTAAGTTTGTATAAAGATCTATTATGGATTATTTATTATTGTGTGTGATTTTCATTGTTTTACCAATCTTTATTTATTTGGCCAATAAATGATGATATTTATGGTCTTCATATGATTCGAAAGAAAATATGTTTGATTAGATCAAATGATCTTCACTCTAAGTTGTTCTAGGGGATAGAAATATACCTCTAGACCTTAGATGATTCTTTGAGTTATTTTCATAAAACTTAATGCTATATATTGAAGCCAATCACCATAGAAATATAGTGGATTGATTCAATATATAAGGGGCGTTTTGACATTCGAAAGAGGAACCGTCTTTTTAAGGAAAATCGAATATACACAACATAATAAGTAAATACATCTTATGATCTCCTATACATCTTCTATAACTAATAATGAACTAAGTTTGTAATCCCAACTATTTCATTTTACTTTTTATTAATCAATTATTAGTGCAATCTTTTATTTCCTTAAATTTTAAATCTATTATTGCATTTTCCTTGCAATTGTCAAACCAAAATCTTAAATTGTGTGTTTCACCCATCTAAATCTCTATAACAAATAGATAAATAGTGTATAATTCAATATATAACCTAACTTCCTCGTGGGATCGATAAACCGGACTCAAAAAGTCCACTTACTACTTGATACGATATCGTGCACTTGCGATAGTTATACTAAAGACGTGTCACCCAACAGCCTAGGTTTCCACAACCTAAGCTCTGGTACCATAAATGTAGTACCCCCAAAAATCATCTGGGAATATCACACGCCGTAGACCCTTCTCACAAGGATCTACCTATCTGAATAACACAAGACGACCAAATGTTTGACCGACCAGGCCAAACAATATAACAACACGGACCGATGAGGTCAAATATTTAAAAGTACACGGACCGATGAGGTCACAAGACTAAATCGAACTGAAATAAACTCCAGAATACATACCCACACATGGGTCATAATACAATATAGCGGAAGACTGAATACAATTCAATAGCACGACGACACTAGTCTGAACTCTTAAATTCTGGATTAGTATTGCAGCCCATCATCTTCCATGCCGATCCTGTGACTGCTCCCACGAACCAAGCATACCTGAAATGCATGAAACGCATTTCCCCCATTTAAGGGGTTAGCAAGTTGAATTTGCGGGTACACTAGGTCACAAGTCATCAAGAATAAGTCTAGAGGGGGGTGAATAGACTTATTAAACAATTTTCCTGAATCTCATGTGAGTAACTCAGCTGATATAATATGCAGCTAACAAACCTTAGCTGCAAATAAGTAATGCGGAAGCACAGCTGATGACAATGCAGGTGACTATGTCGACTGTAGGTGACTTATGTCAACGGTAAAACTTAGTTATGCGGACAACAGTTGACTGCTAAATAGAACAGTAAATATGAAGGCAGTAGATAAGTATGATGTAATGCAGTAAAACACACAAGCACTTATAGAGGTTTCAGAGATGGGGTAATCCTCTACTAGTCCACTTTTCTCCTAACCAGTTGGAGATGAATTCACTATAACTTTCAACCAGTGATAAATGTTACAATGATTCACACAGTTACAACAGCTTACAACCAGTGTAAACCCGTGGCCGTTTCAACTCCCTTTGGCTGCCTAACACCTCTTGATCGAAAACCCTTAGATGCCTCAACAACTCGCAAGCTATCTATCAACTTCCAATCAAGAACCTGTGGATGCCTTATCAGCCTCGAAACTTCTGAGAACCTCGTTCAGAGAAGTACCCCGTACTCAAACTTAAAGATAAGAGTGTTGTCTTTTCTAACTTAAGAGCTTCTCTTGAATATGACTTTTAAACTTTCTCTTCACGATGCTATAGATTGCTTTGTATGCTTTGTTTGCTTTGTTTGCTTTGATCGCTTGTATGTATTGTTTGCATCGTACTTTGCTTAATATGTTCTTCAGATATTTATAGTATGAATCTTGAGCTTTTTCATCGCCATTGGATCTCTTGTAACAAATCCGAACGTTGGAGAGTGGACTTATTTATTTATCTTTTCATTCCATTGCACGCTTGATTCCCTTTTTGATTCCGACCGTTTGAAGATATTGTTTTGTCCGTGCTGCTTTTCTTGATTTGTATATTCCTAAGTCTTCAGAGCGTGGATCTCAAAGAATATTTTATTCCTAAACTTCCGGGATCTTCACTTTGTCTCTTACTTTTACATCCGCATGTGTCTTGCCGTTATTGTTGACTTTTCAATGCTTTGCTGACATGGACTGAGCTTCTTTTTTGATACTCAAACTTGGCTACAGAATTAGTTTGGTCAACCTCCTATGATATTCTGTTTGACCAAAAACCTCGATTGATAAAGAACTCGTCCGTAGTTAAACCTCAGCTGATATTTCTTTTGACCTGAAAACTCGCCTTATAGCTCACCTGTTAATATCTCATCCGTGGTCAAACCTCAGCTGATACTTTAAGTTGACTAGACCTCGTTGGATAATATCTCGTCTGCGGTCAAACATATATGATGTATTCTGTTGACCAGAACTTGCCTGATATATCGCCTGATATTAGCTCGCCTATGGTCAACCTTGTCTGATATGTTGACCAGAGCTCGCCTGATGTTTCGCCTGATATTATGCTTACTTCAGAACTCTGCTGCAACGGTGTTTTAGTCAAACCTCGTCTGATATGTCTATTTGACCAAAACTCGCCTGATAATGAACTCACCTGAAAACTTATCTGAAATTTTGATATTTCTCTACTTAGCCGATTTTTCTATCTGATCAACACTTGATCAATACTTAGACTCTTCAATGGCTTGTAGAAGATACTCATTTGGTTCTTCTTTACAATGCCAAGTACTTAGTGTATACATTTGAATAAATGAATACGGGATGACATCATGAAAATTTGACAAGTATTCCTAACAATTTCCCCTATTTTGATGATGGCAAAACTTAAATGTAAATAAGTCTGCACAAAAGTAAAGTGCAAGACAAAATCAAACTCAGTCTTTTTGAGACAACTAGTGGTTTTCATTGAAGTTGACTGTTATAAACTTTTGAGTTACATATTACATTATAGTCCTTGAATGAAAAATACAAGTAAAAATGATAATTACAAGTATCACAAAAAAATACAAGCAAACTGAAAAATTACTAGTAATATTACAATTAAATTCATCTCCCTCTTTTCTGGTCCTTGCTGGAGAGATGTCTTCAAAAGCTTTGCTCTTATGGGTCTTTTTGCAACTGGGGCTAACCCATATTTTTTCTTGACAATCAAAGAGGCAAACTTTTGTTCTTCTGGAGTTGAAAATTTTTTTATGCATACTTCTTTAATTTCTTCCTAAGGAGCAATCTCCTCCAGTTCTCCATTCATGAGAGTAAGTGCTTCTTCAGGTCTGAAGTTTGGAATCATGGGGTATGCATTGAATTCCCTCTCAGCATGCTTCTTCAAAACCTCCCAAAGGTTGGGGTAATTAAGCTCCATGAAGTTGATGAAGATTTCTTGTGGAGAATAATCCTTGTCTTGAAGTATTTCCCAAAGGTAGTACTTCTCCGTGAACTGTTTTCTTGCTCTTCCCCACATAGGTTGTGCTTCAACATGCAAGAATTCTTCAACATATTGAATCTCTTTACCTTCTCATTGGAGCTTCACCACTGGATCTTGTCTGGTCCTCTTCTTTTTAGCTGTTGGCTCTTCTGATGGTGCAGCTGGCTCTTTCCTCTTCAAGGAACTTGAAGTACCTGCCTAGATCAATGGTAATTCTTGTCTCCTCTTTGATCTTAGTTCTTCCTCCTTTCTCTTTCAACTTCTTCATTATCTTTCCCTTTTTGCCAACATCAATGACTTTTGCTAGTTGTTCCTCCACTCTCAGCATTAGATATGTCATACCAATAGGCATCCTTGAGCTTGAAGGTGGTGGAGAGGGTTCCTTTCGGTTGATCGGTGTGTCCACCTTATCATGTAGAGACCTCAGTTCAGGTTTAACATCAGTTGCCAAGAGTTTGGCAACTGTCTTTTCGACAATACCTCTGACCATCTCAGAGAAGTTGGGAGGCAGGTGATATACAGGTGCCTCTGCATTAGCAATATTTTCTCCTGATTTCTCCTCTGCGGTTGGCCTATGAGCAATAGATTTATTAGATGAGATTTGCCTATCAACTAGCCTCTGATAAAATGGGGTCTTGTCAGGGGTTCCTAATTTTTCAGAGCTGTCCTCATCTTCAGGTGACTTAGACTTCTCTCTGCAGATGATTTCTTTTGAGAGGGGCTTTTCTCAGGTTGTTCCCCCTGATTTCCTGATTTTTCTGCTTCCTCAGGGTGATCTAAGATGGAGGCCTGATCAGGTGCATTCTGCCTTGGGTCCTCATCATCTCCTTCTTTTCTTTCTTCTTCCTTCTCTTCCTTCTCCTCTTCTTCTTTCTTCTCATCATCCTTTCTTCCTCTTCTTTCTTTTCAACTTCTTCTTTTTCAACCTCAACTTCCTTTTCTTCTTCTTTTTTCTTCTCAACTTCTTCTTTTTTAACCTCTACTTCTTCAATGCTAATCCCTTTATTTTCTTTTTCTTCTTCATTCTTCTCTTATTCTCCTTCCTCTTCATCAAGAGTCTTTCCATGTGCTACATTTTCCATGACATGAAGGATGAACTGGTTCATATATGTTTAAAATGAGAGATGAAGCAGTTCTCCTCCAGTAATAATTTCACATCCGTCTCATGACAGAAGTGCATTATAAGTTGCTCTGTGGAAATTGGATGATCCCAGGTACACTTTTCAATAAATAATCTTCACTAAGAAAAGATAAGGGTCTTCAATCCTTCCATTCTTCATAGATATTGATAAATGAAAATTTGAGAGCCTGTTGTCTTAACAGCTATAATTGGGCAAGATTCAGGGGTTGTTCTCCCCGAGGTTGAAATAGTAATCTGCTTTTGGCACTTGTATAGTCTCTGCTGCCTCTTCTTCTTATGTTATGCTAGGGAGAGTTAAGAGTGGGATCATTTCGGTCACCAGCTCTGTGGACTGATCTGGCTGTTCTACAGTTAGTGCAGGTGCAGCTGAAACTACAATCTGCATTTCTTCTTCTGGTGTCTGAACCATCAATTCCTTGAGCTTCTTGGGAGTAGATTCAGGGGAGGAGTTGACATGGACAACTTCCGCTGGTTCACGTGACTTTCTTTTGAACAGCTTGGACATAGGTAGGTTGTCAGTGTCAGAGTTATCTGCAGGTGATACTTCAGGCGCAGGTGACTTTTCCACAGTCTCAGTTGTAGTTGGAGGTGATGTCATCTCCTCTGTAGTTTCCTAAGGTGGGTTTTGGGCAGCTGCGTCAGACTGGACCTCATTTGAGTTTGTAGGTCCTCTGTAAGAAGATGTTCCACTCCTCATATTCTTAATTATCTCAGCTGCTTTGAGCTTTTTGTCTCCAAATTTCTTCAATACATCTTGGTCTAGGTGACCAAGTCTCTTGCTGGCATGAAAGTGATCTGCCTTGCATTTTGCCTTCCCGAGGAATTCTAGATTCCAACTAACTTGTGTTTAATAAGTTAGATTCTGTACACATTTGTTATTCTCTGAATCCCAATTCACCTTGTTCACCTCTCGGACTAATTGCCTGTAAATGTAATTAGGCCTGTTAATCCTCTGCTGTTGAGTCAAGGCTCCCAAAATAATATACTTTGTTTATGATAATTGATCAAAGCTTCCGGCCATCCCCATGACTATTTTATTAGTTAAGTCCAGAATATACTTGTACTCTCTCATGAGATCACCCTTCTTAGCAGTGAGTTTGACTTTCATTGGCTACTTTGATAATTTGATCTTGTACTAAATATCAGTTGGATTTTATTTTAGGGCTTCCACATCTATGCCTCGATTTTCCATATTAAATGCATCGGCGACCATCTGTTGGTGATAGTGATTGGTTTGCCAAAGATTGAACTCAAGTATATGGATTGGTTCTGTAAAATTGAACCAACCTCTCTGATACCACTTGTAGGTCACAAGTCGTCCGTAATAATCCTAGGGGGTGAATAGACTTATTAAACTCTTTTCCTGAATCTCAGGTGAGTAACTCAGCTGATATAATATGCAGCTAACAAACCTTAGCTGCAGATAAGTAATGCGGAAGCATAGCTGATGACAATGCAGGTGACTATGTCGACTGCAGGTGACTTATGTCAACTGTAAAACTTAATTATGCGGAAGACATTTGACTGATAAATGGAACAGTAAATATGAATGCAGCAGATAAGTATGATGTAATGCAGTAAAACACACAATCACGTATAGTGGTTTCAGAGGTGGGGTAATCCTCTACTAGTCCACTTTTCTCCAAATCAGTTGGAGATGAATTCACTATAACTTTCAATCAGTGATAAATGTTACAATGATTCACACAGTTACAACAGCTTCCAACCAGTGGAAATACGTGTCCGTTGCAACTCCCTCTGGCTCCCTAGCACCTCTTGATCGAAAAACCTTAGATGCCTCAACAACTCGCAAGTTGTTTATCACTTCTAATCAAGAACCCATGGATGCCTTATGAGGCTCAAAATTTCTGAGAACCTCGTTCAAAGAAGTACCCCGTACTTAAACTTAAAGACAAGAGTGTTGTCTTCTCCAACTTAAGAGCTTCTCTTGAATATGACTTTTAAACTTGCTCTTCACGATGTTGTAGATTGCTTTGTATGCTTTGTTTGCTTTGATCGCTTGTATGTATTGTTCGCATAGTACTTTGCTCAATCTGTTCTTCAAATATTTATAGTATGAATCTTGAGCTTCTTCATACCCGTTGCATATCTCGTAACAAATCTGTCCGTTGGAGATGAGACTTCTTTGTTTATCTTTTCATTTCGTTGCACGGCTTGATTCCCTTTTCAATTCCGACTGTTTGAAGACTTTGTCTCTTGCTTTTACATCCGCATGTGTCTTGCCGTTATTGTTGACTTTTCAATGCTTTGCTGATGTGGACTGAGCTTCTTTTTTGATACCTAAACTTGGTTGCAGAACTAGTTTGGTCAACCTCCTCTAATATGCTGTTTGACCGAAAACCTCGACTTATAAAGAACTCGTCTGTAGTCAAACCTCAGCTGATATTTCTTTTGACCTGAAAACTCTCCAGATAGCTCACCTATTAATATCTCATCTGTGGTCAAACCTCAACTGATACTTTGAGTTGACTAGACCTCGTCTGATAATAACTCGTCTGCGATCAAACTTCTCTAATATATTCTGTTGACCAGAACTTGCCTGATATATCGCCTGATATGTATCTCGCCTGTGGTCAACCTTCTCTGATATGTTGACCAGAGCTCGTCTATGTTTTGCCAGATATTATGCTTTCTTCATAACTCGGCTGCAACTGTGTTTTGGTCAAACCTCGTCTTATATATCTGTTTGACCAAAACTCGCCTGATAATGAACTCGCCTGAAAACGTATCTGATATTTTGATGTTTCTATACTTAGCTGATTCTTCTATTTGATCAACACTTGATCAATACTTAGCCTATTTAATGGCTTATAGAAGATACTCATTTGGTTCTTATTTATAATGTCAAGTACTTAGTGCATACATTTAAATAAATCATGAATACAGGGATGACATCATCAAAATCTAACAAGTATTCCTAACAAGTACAAGTATCACAACCATACGAAATGTATCAAGCAAACAACATTCACAAATCAGATACGACAACCATCCACCAAGTATTCCTGAGAGGTTTTGGTAATTAGAAAACAAGCAATGAAGCATTTGAAAAATAAAAATCTTCATTTCGGGAGTTTTAGAATATGGAACCTTTAGGATCTTAAGTCCTAAGTTGTTAATCATTTTTTTTAAAATCGTTAGGTTCTCAGCCCATATCTCATTTTAATCACATTACCCAGAAACAATCACGGGGTCCACAACCCAAATCACACATATTGTTCATACCCGCAAGTAACGAACTCCAGATCTCGTCGGACCATACCTAGTGCCATACTCATACCATTCATACTCGTAATGAACTCCAGAGGTCCCGTCGGACCATACCTGGTGCCACATTCATAGCATTCATACTCGCCAAGTAATGAACTCCAAAGGTCCCGTCGAACCATACCTGGTGCCACATTCATACCATTCATACTCGTCAAGTAACAAACTCCAGAGGTCCCGTCGAACCATACCTGGTGCCACATTCATACCATTCATACTCGTCAAGTAATGAACTCCAGAGGTCTCTTCGGACCATACCTGGTGCCATACCTCAACCCAGTAGTTCACCACACATATCAACAACACCACATTCATAATCAACATACCACCTTCCACAATCGACATTACAATACACTATAACATCATCACAATATCATCATAAACAATACACAGTCGACTCAACATATTCAACAATAACACACAACACAATACACATCCAAATGAATCACGAACCAGCACAATTACTACAACCGATATAATTCCTCAATAATGAACATTCGAGAATAACATAAACGCCACAATACATTCATTTCAAGTAGTTCATGACCACTTCACACGAAATACGTTCATGAAGGTAAATTAATCAACGTAAACCCAACATGCAATTTCTATTCACAAGATCCAAGTCGTATAATCAAGATACTTGCCTAGATAATCGACACGCGAATCCTTCGGGGAACACGGCTCAATCGAAAAGCCTAGAAAACATATAACCTCCATGAGAAAACAATGACAACATAATTACTATCCATATAACTACCAAGTACAATGGAAAACACGTCCAACACTCGAAGGAAAACTCATTGATATATTTAATCGAACATTAAATGCTCAAGACTTCTATAGAACACAATAATCACGATTCGGATTATACGAAACCAAAATATGGATGTACAATCCATAGAATATGTTCAACAATGTCATAAAATACTAATTGAACCATAAAAAATGGATTGACTATGAAATCAAGAACAAATCTCCAAAGAGTCAACTCTGGGGAAAATCAAGAAGCATACCTCGATCCGACGAAGAACAACGGATTAGATGATGTTATAATCACCTTAGACCATCTAAAACACCTTTGGATGGACCAAAATCGGCCAGGAACCCAAACCCTAGTCGCCCTCGTCCGTCTACCGCGAGAAGGGGAAGAAATTAAGAAAAATACGGAAAAAAAACTATTGTCGAGTATATATACTGGACAGCTTAGCGCGCGCTAGCCCTCCCCTATGTGCTAACGAGCTTGAAGAAAAACGGAACATTCTGCCTCAATCTGTTAGCACGTGCTAATCAATGCATTAGCGTGTGCAAATGAGGCAGTCCAATGAAGGACAAAGTCTGTCCCTAACAGTTAACGCGCGCTAATAGCTGCGATAGCATGCGCTAATTATACACTAAATGCTGACAGTGTAGTCTATGATATTATGACCATAACTCCTTTGTCAGGACTCCGATTGACTCACCGTTTGAACCATTGGATCTAACTTGATGCTCTACCATAATATAAAGTTTCAGAATTTTAGACTTTATAAGTGTCTGGTGATCTTCCAAAGTCGACCCAAATGCACAACAACGATACTCTTCGACAAAACAACGATTCAACATGCAATGAAACACAAACAAACAACATTAACAATCCAAATCCAAAACAAACAAATAACAAAGCATGACATATGATTACATAAACACGGGCACCACATATCCACATTACATCATAAATATGGTAGCATGATACCAACACATATCAATTAACGAGCAAATAATACCAAGCGCTCGACAATTAGACAAACAATATACTGCATAAAATGACAAATAATTCAAGATAACCGGAAACAAAAATCTCGAGTATCAAACGGGAAGCCAGAAGGCTAAACCCCATGACATTCCCGTATCCCAGGCGATCATCGAATACAATCAACAACTACATGGCAGGATTCGCTTGTACTACATTGAAGTAGTATCAGCGCAAAGCACTGGCCTATGATATGTCCTTCGCGGATATGGAAACGGCTAGTGAAGGTAAGAACCAGAAGACCTCCGGAAATTTTTCAGGCATTATTGCACTTTCGACGAGGGCACGCGAGAGAGGCAATATTGAGGTGATTTGGGACAACCATTCATCATCTATCATCATTTTTAGTTGGGTAACAAGGATTATACAACATCTAATCCGTTTCTTCTCTCCGAATCGAGGTAAATTCCTTAGAACCCTAGTTTGGGGAATTTTTAGGGATTTTTCTTAGATCCGTCCGGTTAATCCGTTTTGAAGCTTGGAATTCTTGAGATTATGATGTATCTACCCCATACCCCCCTTAAGATTATACAAATGTTTTGTGTATTGCTTGAAGCGGGGACGGTTTGAATGATTTCCAAACTCTATGTAAGTACTTTGAAGATTTATGAATCGTAAAAAGGGGGTTTCAGGACTCTTCCTTGAGAACTGAGTATCGATGATTGATTATCTTATTTCCTTACAAATCGTTTAGGCCTGGAAGTGCGTTCTTGGACCTCCCGAGCTTGAATACCATTTTCACTTCGGATCTAATGTCTCAAAGGCAAGTATATGTTTATGATTGTACGTTCTCGACTTTGAAAGTGAGGTTTATAAATTGTGTGATTGTATATATTCACTTTGGGACGAACCCACAGGTCCTCAGGGAGTTCCGTTCCTTTGTTGCGGTTCCACAAAATTATTGGGTTAACTACTCTAGGAGGGTCCGACGGGGCCTCAGAGGGTTCTGTTGCCTTTAGTGCGGTTCCATGGTTAATCATGTATGTATTGAAATGAAATGTTATGAGATTTAGTTATTCCGGAATACTAGTCTTGAGTTTGATGAAATGAGGATTACATTTACTTTATTGTCGAGAAGTATTGTGTTTCATATTCGATATACTTGTACTAGATATTCGATGGCTAACCCTTTTTGGGGGAAGTGCCTTTCATGTATTTCCGGATCCAGGAGAGTAGATAGGCATGTACCGGGTTGCCACGAAGATGATGGGCATGAGTGATGTTGTGTCTTGTCTCTATCTGTATTTTGTACATTGTCCATTCCGTATTGTGTTACTTGGAATGGTTATGAACACTCGAGTAGTACTTCAGATGCTCTTGATATTTTGACCTGTGTTGCCCTAGGTTTTAATTCCCGATGTATTGTATTATGTCGAATTGATTATTACCTTGGTGTCATTTTTATTGCCTTCTACTGGATTATGTTTAGACCTTGTCGGTCGAAATTCATGGTTCCGCGTATGTGTAGCCTTGTGGGTTCCACAGAGGGGCTCACGGGGCTGTAATGTACCCTGAATTAGGGGTGTTACAGAATATGGTATTAGAGCTTAGGTTTATGGATACCTAGGCTGTCGGTCTTTTTGGGTCGAGTTGAGTTATCATTCCAATACAATATCAGTATATTGCCATCATCTCGGTGCGACCGGTACTAGTAAGTCCTTTTACTCTTTTTGTATTTTTCCTAATTGCTCCATTTTAAATTTGGTATTCTTGGGAATTGGTCACCTCGATGACAGGCGATTTGAATTGTATTTATGTACTTTGTGTGTCCTTCAGCATGTCTGCTGACCGGGGACAAGGACGAGGCCATGGTCGTGGATGCGGGCGAAGATTTGGCGCAGCCGCTTCCCTCAGTTCCATTGCAGGGTCGGCTACCCCTAGTTTATCTAATTCAGTGCATCCTGATACTGAAAGTCAACATGACCAGTCTACCCGTCAAAGGGATAATACAGATGTTGGGGCTATGAATGTTCTTCAACAATTGGAAAATCAGATGACTATCCTGCCCCAAGTTGTTCAATTGAATAAGCCTAATCTGACAGCATATGGTTTGCTCTAGAGTGTGGTTCGTATGCATCCTCCGTAGTTCAGCAGTGCTACTGACCCAGCGGGTTGGGAAAGTTGTCTATTTGAATTGGATAAAGTGTTTGAAGCGGTTGACTGTCCGAAAACAACGAAGGTATCTATTGCTCAGTACTTCCTTGCTAAGGAAGTCGCAACTTGGTGGAAGCTATTAAACCTCAAAATCATGATGTTATGTCGGACGAATTTAAAGATCTGTTGGAGGCTGAGTTTTGTCCTTGTCCAGTACAAGAAAGCAGGATCTGAGCTTTCTTCGAAGCTAAGCCGCAGAATATTCCAGTCTCGCAGGCGATAGTGGAATACAGCCAACAACTGATTCATGTGAAGAATCAGGTGCGTGATGAGCGTGACAAGATCCACCATTTCGACTTGCGAATGAATTTGGATTTACGGTGTTATATGGTCGGGTTTGCTTGCACTACTCTGAAAGAATACTAAGACAGTGCTTTGACATATGACATGTTGTGTTCCCACAATAACACCACAGACGAGCTGAAAAAGAAAAAGACCACTGGTAATTTTTCAGGCTCAAAGGGCGGAAACTTTCAGAGACCTCAGTCGGCTAACCATTCTGTCGCGCAGTCATCACGTTCCTTTAAAGGGAAGAAGAGTTTTGTTCTTCTTAGGGCACCTCAACTCGCTCGGTGACCTGTTTTAATTGTGGTCATCCAGGCCATCTCAATCTTGAGTGCAACTTTCTTCAGATGGGACACATGGCAGTTTATTGCCCCGAACAAAATCAGACTTTGGATACTCAGGCTTCTAGCCCAACACATAGAGATCAGCGTATGAATCAGCGACAATCTATTAGCCTGTCACAACAGGGTTACAGCAGAGGCCAGGGACGGGTTCAGACAGTTAGAGAGGGAGATTCTAGCATCGGTTCGGCACACCCATGAGTTTACGAGATGCGTCGAGCAGATGAACCTGATACGGCGATGGCCTCAGGTACCATTCATATTCTATCTTATCCAGTTCGAGTATTTTTTTATTCTGGTGCTACACATTCTTTCATCTCCTTAGATTGTGTACGTCGTTTGAATATAAATTGTATGACTGCTTGTGATCCTTTCATTGTGAAACTGCCTAGTGGGG
This sequence comes from Orobanche coerulescens, assembly GCA_033398695.1. NCBI lineage: Eukaryota > Viridiplantae > Streptophyta > Magnoliopsida > Lamiales > Orobanchaceae > Orobanche > Orobanche coerulescens. The sequence continues at coordinate 69,670,497 of CM065809.1, forward strand.
ATAGAATCGTGGGGAATCGGGATATTAAAAATTATCCCGTGAGCATAGCAGGTATTGATTGGTTATCGAATTTGATTTTGGTTGATATCGAGGCCAAGGATTTGATCCTCAGTGAGGACTGGCTTGAGAGTGACCAAGTGATTATGATTTACCGCACTAAGGTTATCACTATGATGACCAATGATGGTTCCGAGTACTCATTTATGGGACGTAAATCGGGCCAAACCAAGTTTCTTATCAGTGCCATGGAGACCGTAAAACTCTTGAATAAAGGTTGCACGGGCTATTGGTGTTATGCTTTGAAGTCGGAAGGTAATGGAGTTGATTTCTCCTCAATTCCAGTTGTTAATGAGTACCCAGACGTTTTCCCAGACGATCTTCCGGGATTACCGCCAGATAGAGAGATAGAATTTTTTGTTGATTTAGAGCCTGGCGCGGCTCCGATTTCTAAGGCTCCTTATCGTATGGCACCTTTAGAAATGCAAGAATTGAAGAACCAATTGGGAGAACTGTTGGAGAAAGGGTACATTAGACCAAGTGCTTCGCCTTGGGGCGCACCTGTCCTTTTTGTGAGAAAAAAGGATGGTTCACTACGTTTATGCATTGATTACCATGAGCTAAAGAAAGTGACCATCAAGAACAAGTATCAATTGCCTCATATAGATGATTTATTGGATCAGCTGCAGGGAGCTACAGTATTCTTAAAAAATACGAGATCAGGGTACTACTAGCTCCGAGTGAAAGCATCCGACATTCCGAAGACTGCTTTTCGCATGAGATACGGACATTATGAATTTGTGTTTATGCCTTTTTGACTGACTAATGCACCAGCAGTGTTCATGCAATTAATGAACAAGATATTTATTGAATATCTTGACAAATGTGTGGTCGTCTTTATGATGATATCTTGATTTATTCTCGAGATGACGGGGAGCATGACCAACACTTGCGTTTGATACTCAAACTGTGAGAGCCGAGCACCTTTATGCGAAATTCTCAAAATGTGAGTTCTGGCTGAAGGAAGTTATGTTTGTGGTCCATGTGGTTTCGGCCGAAGGGGTCCGAAGACTGCTTTTCGAACGAGATACGGCCCATTATGGATTTTTGGTTATGCCTTTTGGACTGACTAATGCACGGGCAGTATTCATGCAGTTAATGAACAAGATATTTATTGAATATTTTGACAAATGTATGGTCGTCTTTATTGATGATATCTTGATCTATTGTCGAGATGAGGGGGAGCATGACCAACACTTGCGTTTGATACTCAAACTGTGAGAGCCGAGCACCTTTATGCAAAATTCTCAAAATATGAGTTCTGGGTGAAGGAAGTTATGTTTCTGGTCCATGTGGTTTCAGCCGAAGGGGTTCATGTAGACCCGCAGAAGATTGAGGCAATGCTAGATTGGGCACCGCCTAATAATGTTAAGGAAGTTCGTATCTTTTTGGGTCTTGATGGGTATTACCGTCGGTTTGTCGAGGGGTTCTCGAAACTCACTCGGCCGCTCATGCAATTACTTCAGAAGACAGAAAAGTTTGTTTGGACTGCTGAGAGATAGCAGAGCTTCGATGAACTAAAGAGACGTTTGACTTCAGCGCCGATCTTAGCTTTACCACAGGGTGATGAAGGATTTGTACTTTATAGTGACGCTTCAGGACAGGGGCTTGGATGTGTGCTTATGCAACACGATAAACCAATAGCCTTTGCATCACGGCAGTTGAAGCCATATGAGATGAACTATCCTACTCATGATTTGGAATTGGCCGCAATTGTTTTCACACTTAAGATTTGGTGGCATTATTTGTATGGCTCTTCGTGTCGGATTTATACCGATTATAAGAGTTTGAATTACATTTTCAGTCATAAGGAGTTCAATATGAGGCAACGATGATGGTTGGAATTGATTAAGTATTATGATTTAGAAATGTTTTACCATCCGTGGAATGCCAATGTCGTCGCGGATGCTTTGAGCCGCAAACCGGCATCACTTCAGATGCTCGAGGTTCTTACACCCCATAGAAGATTCGTCAGGTTTTGATCGAGCAAGGTATAGAAGTTTGGCTTCAACGAGTGCAGGGATAGTCGTTTACCCTCGAAATTACTTCGTCTTTGGTTGACGACATTAGAGGAAAACAGTGGAGTGACCCGATGATTTCTCAACTGAAGGAAGATGTAATTAAGGGAAAAGCCCATGGTTTTATCGTCCATGAGGAGGGTATCTTGAGATTTCAGGGCAGAATTTGTGTTTCGAATAATTTGGAGTTGAGACAGGGAATTCTTCGAGAAGCCCATGCTATGCCTTAATCAATCCACCCCAGAACGAGTAAGATGTACAAGGACTTGAAGCGAAATTTTTGGTGGAATAATATGAAGAAAGACGTTACAGAGTTCGTATTGCAATGTTTGACGTGACAACAAGTCAAGATCGAGCATCAACGACCAGCGGGGTTGTTGAAGCCACTTCCCATTCCCAAGTGGAAGTAGGAAGACATCTCTATGTATTTTATCATGGGGATGCTGAGATCTAGAGCCGGAATGGATATGATTTGGGTAATCGTTAATCGATTAACCAAGTCTTCACATTTTCTTGGTATTAATGATACTTGGGGACCAGAGAGATTGGCCCGAACCTTTGTAGCTGGGATTGTGAGATTGCATGGCGCCCCTAAAACTATTGTTTATGATCGAGATGGCCGTTTCGTGTCACATTTCTGGCAAGTGGTCCATCAGGCCTTGGGCACCGAGTTGAGTTTGAGTACGTCTTTTCATCCTCAGTCAGACGGTCAAACTGAGCGAACGATCCAGACGTTAGAGGATATGTTGTATGCTTGTGCCCTAGACTAGAGTAATGATTGGGAACTCCATTTACCAATGATCGAGTTTGCCTACAATAATAGTTGGCATGCGTCGATTAAAATGGCACCATTTGAAGCACTTTTATAGTAGGCAGTGTAGATCGCCATTATGTTGGGATGAGCCTTCGGAGTTAGTCGGAACGGAACTGGATATGTTCATGGAAACTAAGGAGAAGATTTCTATTATCCGATACCGGTTGTTGACTGCCCAGAGCCGTCAGAAATCTTATGCTGATACTCGTCGTTGACCCTTGGAATTCAAAGTGGGAGATCATGTTCTACTCAAGGTATCGCCAACAAATGGAGTTTTTCGCTTCGGGAAAAAGGGAAAACTTAGTCCGAGGTATATCGGACCGTTTGAAATTTTGGACAGAGTTGGAGATTTAGCTTATCGCTTGGCGTTGCCTCCAGCTTTGAGTCATGTCCATAGCGTTTTTCATATTTCTTAGTTGAGAAAGTACTTGCCGGATCCTAGTCATATTATCGACTATAGTGAGATTGATATAGCTGAAGATGTTACCTTTCCAGATAGGTCGGTGGAGATCCTTGAACATCGTGAGAAGCATCTTCGGCACAAAACCATTTCGTTGGTTAAGGTGCAATGGTCGAGACATGGAGTCGAGGGAGCGACTTGGGAGACGGAAGAGACGATACGATCGAGATACCCCTAACTTTTTATTTCTTATGTTTCGGGACGAAAATTATTTTTAGAGGGGGAGAATGTAATACACGTACTTTTCATGAATTTTTGGCTTGGATGTTCTTTCACTTTTGTGGCTCTTGTAAACGCTTATTGAGATGTTGTTGATTTTAGAGTTTCGTATCTTTTGGAACATGTTCGCAGTTATTGGACTTCGTTGTGGTATTTTTGATTGGAGCAGTTAGTGCATGCTAGGCGTGAGCTAACGCACGCTATTTGTGTTTGGTAGCACGCGCTAGCTTCACCAGTAGCGCACGCTAATGGTCCGAGTTTGCAGAGGCAGTAGCTGGGTTATGTTCCCTGGGCAAGCAATTGTTGGGAAATTGGCACCCCACTTAGAATGGTGGATAATACCACGGAGTAGAGTTTTCAAACTCTTTTGCATTGCGGAAGCGTAATTAACTTGTGGAAAGTAAATGACACAAGTTTATAGAGGTTCGGCCAATCGTGACTACGTCCTCTCTCTGTATCTTTTTCTATAGGCTTAAGATCAACCTCTGCACCTTGTCTTCTATCGGTCCGAGGGATACCGTTACAATCTCGTCTTCTATCGGCCCTAGATAAACCGTTACACTCTTATCTTTATGTCGGTCCAAGATAAACCGTTTTCCTTTTCTATCGGACAAGGAAGCAACCTATCTAGATTTCTATTGGTACTAGACAAACCTCACTTGGATTTAGATATGATTTTAATAATACCGGATAAACGGTCCTAATAACAACGAACCAATCTACAATCTGTATCTTTCCTCTCGTGTATGTTTTCATGTATGAACACTCAAACACATATCAATTAAGCGCAAAATACAACAACAAAGATGAATACAATGATATTTGGTCAATATGTGATTTACTTGTAGTTGTTGTATGTTGAATACCATTAGAAGTGGTATTTATAGGCTCCAAAGCCTCAGCTAGCCGTTAGTCATTTTTTCCTTCACTACGTACGTTAACTGTATCCCATTACGTACGTTAGATGTATTACGTACTTTAACGCTTCTTCTTTACGTGCGTTATGCTCCATGTATGATAGTACAGTAGCATATGTGGTCTTCTTTACGTACGTTATCAATATACGTATTACGTATGTTATCTTCAGTCAAGATATCCGTTGCATGATGACCTACTCCATGACATCATCTTCAACGGTTCCTTGTTTGAATTCATATTCAAACTCATTACGTACGTTATGTACACCTTCGTTACGTACGTTAGCTTCCATGCCTTAGCGTACGTTATTCTTCTTGTGTTGCGTACGTTAACTCATTTCATCTGTACTCGTCTGCATTCAGGTGACTTTCTCATTACGTACGTTATCTGATCTGCATTACGTACGTTATTTGATCGTCATTACATGCGTTATTTGATCCGCATTATGTACGTTAGCTGATCAGGTGACTTTTCCATCTAGTCTGATGAGGTGACTTTGACTCGTTCTATTGATTCCTTTGTTGTTTTGGTTTGATCGTCAACTCATCATCAAAACCGTCACTAACATTATTAGCTCATCATCAACTCATCATCAAAAACAATTTATGATTATATGGAATATAATACTCCAACAATCTCCCCACTTTTTGATGATGACAAAACAACTTTTGATGGGATTATATACCTGCAAAATTAAAATAATTACAGGTCAAAGTTTTCGGCTTTGTCCGTTTCGTTAGTTTTCATCTCCCCATCTTTTCTTTTCCCCTTTTCGACTTCTTCATATTATTTTCTTTTTCAACTTTCTTCTTTGTTTTCTCGATTTTCTTCTCCTTCGTCTTTTCTCCCCCTTTAATGATCGGGATATTGTTTTTGATTTTCACATCATTTTACCATGACTCGTATTTTCCTTTTCCCATCATTTTTCTCGACTTTCTCTCCCCCTTTTTGTCATAATCAAAAAATGCATAATAACAATAATATCGATGAATAATTAAATATGACACATAATGGGTAAAACTCCCCCTGAAAAATAGATTTCCCATAAAAAAGAATAACTCCCCCTGAGTTAAATATCAATTGTTAAAAATATACATTATCAAAATACCAATTAATGAAAATATATTAATTTTGAATTTTTGGGGATCCAACCGATAGTTGATTTTTCTTTGGAAATATAGACGATATTCGGTATAGTGGTTCCTTTAGGAATCCAAATTTTCTTATTTTTTATCGTCCATCTTGAGCTTTTGAAAATCGAAATATGATGCCCACGTTTTAAACATTTCTCACATCGAGGTATTTTAAAATTTAAGGATTTAGTTTTATTATTCGGTTTGAATCCACATATGACTCGCAACATCGACCATTATCCCATTCTGGATCAGCTCAACTATGCTATAACAAGACATTGAATAATCAACAAATCAAACACAACGAAAGACTACCCGAGAAGTTTCATTTGGACAAGTAGACCAAAACCCCGAAAGGCAGTAATAAAATAGATAAACGATTGGTAAAGTGTTTTACAAATCTCGGGAGTTTTAGAAAACCGAAAAGCCTTTTACGACTTCAAGTCCCAAGTTTTAACGCCTTTTTGAAATATTAGGGTCTCAGCACATATCCCGTTCCACATTACAAGAAGTTTATAAAGTAGAAAACCCTTTTGGACCCCAAGTCATGAGTTATAAAACTATTTCAAAATCGATTGGGTCTCGGCCCAAAATCGTTTTCCGTAAAACATTCGTAAAATATTTATTTTGAAAATTATCATTTTCAGATGTTCATAAACAGTTTCGTGTACCTCAAAATGAACTAGCATGACTACATGTTCCTCTCCACATCCACAGCAGTTCTCCCAAGTACGTAATTCCAATTTCCAACTTTACTCGACCTATTGATTTTCCATAATCATAGTTCCTCAAGATCACCGGTTCTGTCCCAACTATTATATTATGCTATTTCATACTGTAACACATGATATCCTTCTGAATCTCAAAACACATCAACTTATAACTACAAATAATTTCAATACAATTCAGAAATCCAAATACTTACAGATCGTGAAGCCGACAATTCCCCGTGATACTGGCACCTACCTCAACTCTAGAAAATACTCGATACAGATATTTTCAAAACAGACATTTTGAAAAAATTAGTTCAACTCAAAATACGACACATCTCTTCCAAAGAAACACGTTAATACCATTTGAAAAAGTTTAAAACAACCACAACACCACACCGGTAAATCACATAACACAAAAGCATGGGTGATCAATAAAAACCCAAAACTCTAACACTTGTCAACCGACAACTCGAATGACATGACAAAAACATGACTCGACTCAACCCGACAACCTAGGTTTTCACAACCTAAGCTCCGATACCATATTCTGTAACACCCCCAGAGCCATCCGGGAATATTACAGCACCGTGGGCCCCGAAATGGAACCCACAAGGCTAAAAGATATTTTTACAAACATCTCAAATACGCCTAAGCGGCGACGACGGTAATATCTTTAAAAATATTCGAAAACTTTATAAAATCCATTTATCAAAACTGTAGTAAAATCTCATTTGAAACAACAAGGCTCGAAATGCCAAAACTCAACAGTTTAAAATCATACGTTAAGCCATCGCTTACACGTACCGACAAAATAGTTTAGAAAATGATTTTCCAAAATAAACTCAAGATCTCAAAATACTAGCAACCCATTTTCAAACATACTCGCAGCGGATATAACAATTGACAAAGAAATACTATTGCAGCGGAAAATGACAACTAGTCAAAGTACTCAATTCACAAACACACGCCACAGCCAGTATCCTCCGGGAAGCTCATCTCTTCACGACCGCTACAAGCTCGATATCCCAAGAACCTAAAAACAAAGCCCACAATGGGGTCAGCCATAATATCCAACAATGATAACGATCACATCGCGTCAATAATTTCATATCAACGAAAATACTAAGTAAGGATACTACCAATGTAATCTTACCGCCATAACTTTACCAACTCGTTATAATCCTTACCAAAATTCACATCTCTTATCCTCAACAACACAATAAACTCATACCCAAACATCTGTATAGTACCTCAAGCAATACCCAAGGTTCTCAAAACATCATAACTTACTGATACGAAATATACAAACTCTGACCAATTCAATCATCGGATATCATTATCAAATCTCAACACGAAAATCGATTGTCCATCAAAGACAAATACCAAAAAGTAAATACGGAACATACCTCAGGATACGCAATGCCACGATGAATCACGTCAGTTTAATCCGAGATCAAACTAATACAACATACGGACATGGTCTAACACAAGACCTACAAATGCATACTCACATGACGACATCAATATGCCCACAACAATAACAACGATGTATACTCAATGGAAATCCGATGATCCAGCGCACACAGCATAGATCCCAATATGACCCTGTTAGACCAACACGAGGTGGATAACCAATAATATACATATGCACAACAACAACACATGGTAATCCAACGATCCAGCGCACACAACAAAGATTCCGATAATGATCTCGTCGGACCAACGCATGGTGGAAATACCTGTCCAACGATCCAGCGCACACAGCTATAGATTCCCATGATGATCCCGTCGGACCGACGCATGGTGGACCTACGACAACAATGCACAACTACATAATAACAACAATACGCAAATGCATAACAATAACAATACACGAATATATCACAACATGATCGACACAAGGTGACAAAAATGACCAGAGTTCTTGCCCCGAGTCCTTCGAGAGCAATCTCGATGTCAAAACCACCACTGATAACTTCCTCATTATTCGACGATCCAGAAGTATCACGGACTGTAGATAACTCCTATCCTCACATGTACCACAATATATCCTCGATACCCAAATATACCAATAATGAATGGAAATCATATACATTATGATTAAACTCCCAAAATCAAAAACAACATACAATCCAAATCTCCAGAGTTCACAACAATAATCATTGCATATGCATTATAACCGAAATGAGACTGAAACCATTCATTAAGTATTATAAAGTGAACAAGTAATAACTTGGCTCGATACCGCCTCGACGATGATGAAGTCATTACCAATTTTCTTGCCTTCATCTACAAGCTCATCGGCCCCGGCCAAAGAAATTCTCGAACATCCTCGAACACCACCTCAAAGCACGATTCTAACCAATAATCAATCATCACAACCTATTGCATTAATCAATTAAAAATAATCCGATAGCAATCAACAACCGACATACCCAACCGATCAAACTCAACGGTTCCACAATATCTCGATCATATACAAACCAAATAATCCGACTCAACAAATACGAACTCATATCCACAATACAAACCGCAACTCGATAATCATATCAACAATTAGTCCAACCCGATAACAAGGATTACATAACATACTCTATCCCAAATTTAATCTCATATATGAATTAACAAGATTCCTTCTTGTTAATAATCATAAATTCATAGTAAAATAATACTACTAACATAATCGACAATCCGACTTATCCAAATAGTTCAATACTATTGATAATCACGTTCTAAGATTAAACACAATCTTTCTGGATTCATCCTTATATCATGATGCATATTTCATCAAGAATGTACAAAATCTTCCACTACAATCAACATAACATCGATTCTAATCATCAAATCCATGTTTATATCCAAAACCATATTCATAATCAACAAAACCATATAATCCAATACGTTCGAACATCTAGATCATTATCTAACTCATAATCCAAGGTATATATCATCAAACTCTCCAACATACACTTCACCTAACATCAAGAATCACAATAATACCACCTTAACCATCATCATACGAATTAATCATCAATAACAACTTCAAAATCCGAAAGTAAATGGAGGGGTAAACCAACATGCTTCCTAACAAGTAAACATCCTTCCAAAAACCGAGCTACAATCAGAGGGATATGAATATTACCTTGTATTTATGAACTACGATGAACAACAATCGAACTCCTTCCAAGGATCATCATCAACCCTATGAACAAAGCTCCAATTCCATGTTCTGAAGCTCACAATCAACTTAGAGATGCCAAAAATCGGTCTGGGGAAGTTGGGAGACGAAAAAGAAGATGAACTCTCAAAATAATGAAATGACGGAGGTCTCATATTTATAAAAATTCAGACATTACGTACGCTACGTGACCTTCCTAGCATACGTAACAACCATTATGTACGTTATCTGACCTCGATAGCGTATGTAATCACAGTCTAGAGGCTACTGTCTCAAATCGTTCGATTGCTTACGTAGGTAACCCTCATGACATAGCGTACGTAACACATAGTTGACTTTCTACAGTAGTATGTCCATTTAACGTATGTAATGAACAATTCATAGCGTACGTTAACCTCTTCATTGACTCTCCTATCCACATGTGTGCCGAAAGTTGCCGACACAGGGCCCACTCGTCACTTATATCCTAGATCATGTCAGATTCCTCTCATAACGTAGGTTACGTACTCTTCGTAACATACGTTATGCTTGTATGTTAACGTACATAAGGTGCTATGCTTAACGTGCGTTATGGCTTCTATACTTGGCCATTTACGACTGTTCTTGCCTGTCGTCTCGACATATCGAATACGTATGCACGACATGCTGAATACATATACTCCTTCCAATAATATTCTCATACAATACACTTGATACACAATATCCTCAAATGAAATTGTCGACCAAGTACGACAATTATACCAATACAACTGTCTTAGTCTTCCAATTATTTTATCCCTGCTATACAGATTCCACACTGCATAGTATAACTCGGATAAAATAACATTAAACAACTATAGTAGAAATTCAGGATATTACTGTGGGTTCCACGGAGGGGCTCACGGCGCTGTAATATAACCTGAATAACTTGGGGGTGTTACAGGCAAGATGCTGCGCCGTAGCCTAACAATCTCCCCCAACACCTGCCAACATCCGCTCTAGTACATGGAAATCTCTGCAGACGCAAGTTTTTAGTTCCATCCCTGTTTACTTCCACTGCACCAGCATCTCAGTTCCGGCTATACAGACACCTTTAGTTCCATCCCCGTTTACCTCCACTACGCCAGCATCTCAGTTCCGAATATATGGACACCTCCACTGTACGCCAAGCCTCTTAGTTTCATCGCTCATGGCAACCTTTGCTGCAGTATATTCCCCAAGGGAATTGGAACCCATGATCGGATCCAATACCAACACGAGTCTTTTCTAGCGCACTTTGTCCTCACTCACGTGCACCCTGAGAAACTTTGCAGGGAGTCACCCATCCCATAACTACTCCAAAGCAAAGCACACTTAACTTCGGAGTTTTTATGAGATGGCTACGAGAAAAGAAGATGCACCTTGTTGGTATGAGTAGTCCAAATAAATTCATTTAACCACTTTCAAGTAGAGATCTCATGAGTCGCAGGCTGCTGGGACGTAGCCCAACACAACAAACGATTTCTTTCCAGAAGAATTGATCAACTAAGGAAAGAATACGGGATGGCCGAAGGATTCCTACACTGGAAATAGCGGCAGTCGATTTGTAAATAAAGGTGTCGTTTTTTTTGCTCTCACAACTAGGGTTGTGTGATCTCTTCTTATAACAACTCTTTGTCGTAGATCCCTTATTTATATTAAGTAAACCCTAGAGTCAAAACTCTAGTACTTGCTTAGTCACCATTTAACTTGTTAAATAATACGATATACATAATATCCCATATTATATATGTTACTTATTGTCGACTTTGGTATGACCATAAACAAGAGTCAGGGACAATCTTTATCGAATGTAGAATTATACATGCCGAATCTTTATTCACCCATGGTCAATTGTATGTAGCACCCCACGGTTTACTAGTAAAAAAGGTTCGTGATAAAGATGGTCAGGCGCACACTACAACAAAACAACATTTAACAGCGGTTCTGGAGCCATTTTAACAACGGTTTCTAGAACTGCTGCTATATTAGTTTTTTCAATTAATTTTAGAAATTAGTTTTTTAACAGCGGTTGTATAAGAACCGCTGTTAAATTTTTAATAGCGATTCCAAACAATTGCTGTTAAAATTGTTGAAATGAAAAAATCAATTAAGCTGCCCCTGCCACATCCCCGCCCACCCCGCCCGCCTACTCTCGACCCACACATTTATGCATATAAATGTGTATTTTTGCTACTCATGGGATTCGAACCTATGACCTCCACAAGGTGGAGGTGGTATCAAACCACCGAGCAAAAGTCACTTTCTCATACTTTTGTGCTTTATTTTATATAAGTGTACAATGAATCATATATATGTATATATATATATAATATATTAATAATATCAGAATTATATTATATATATTAAAGTTATAATGTATATTATGTAATAAATTTAGTGAAACTGATAATTAAATTTTTGTGATTTCTATTATTAATTAAGATATTATATTATTATATAATAATAATATAATGTAATAAAATTATATTAAAATTTTTAATATGTATATACAATTTTATACATTATAATGTATTTGTAGAATTATATTATACATTAAATTATAATGTATATATTATATATAATAATGCTGAAAATTAAAATTTTATAATGTACATTAAAAATTAATATGTTATATTATATATTAATAATATAATGTAATAAAATTATACTATATTATATAATTAAATTATAATATGAAAAATTATAATGTAATTGCATATATATACTAAAAATTTAAATGTATACATATTATATAATAAATTAATCATGCTGAAAATTTAAATTTTGTAATGTTTATTGACTATTAATATATTTTATTATATATCAATATTAAAAATTATATATTACATTATATATTGAAAATTATAATACATACACAATTTTTTGAGAATTATAATGTATTTACAGAATTATATTATATATAAAAATTATAATTTTGTAACATATACTTAATATTAATAAGTTATATTATATATTGATGATGTGCTGTAATGAAAATTGTCACATTATATATCAAAAAGCTATAATATATAGTGATATTTTTACAAAATATAATATATTTGTAGAATTATATTTTATATATATATGTTAAATATGATAACTATGTTGTACAATAAAGTTAATCAAATGAAACCTTAAAATTTATATTGTACAATGAAAATATTAATATTATAATACAATAAAAATTATATGACATCAAATATAATATATTTATAGAATTTATCTTATAATATTAAAATTTTAGTGTATTTATATAATTTATATTTTTTATATATAATATAATTCTACAAATACAATATAATTCGTAAAACAATATGTATGTATTTTAAATTTCAATATATATATTGCAATATAATTTTTAATATTAATAGGTAATAAAATATATTAATACTAAATATATAGAACTGCTGTTAAATGTGCAATTTTAACAACGGTTCTTTTAGAACCGCTGTTAATGTACAAGTTTAACATCGGTCCTAAAAGAACAGCGGTTCTAAAAAAATCACTGTTAAATGTAACTTTAATATTGGTTCTAAAAGAACCGCCGTTAAATGATAATTTTAACAATGATTTTCTCTGGAACCGATGTTAAAATGCCACCAATTCATTTCAACAGCTGTTTTTTTAGGATCGCTGTTAAGTGCCGCTGTTAAATATTGTTTTTATAGTAGTGAATAACTAACATTGTGTACAACTAAAAGTTGGACAAATTATGAGGTAATTACAAATTTAATTGTTATGATTGACAATCAATTTGCTTAAATTAATCTTCACTTTATATGAATTTTTTAAATAATTATTATTAGTTTAGAAAAAAATCTAGCAGATACAAGAAGTAAAGGGAAAAAATTATGAAAGAACTCCCTAATTCACATACTTTTCTGATTTAAGATCATTTGAGGACCAAACTTCGTTTACATACCAAGGGACTAATCTCCACCCTCCATCTTTATTTGATCTAATGGATGAGATTAATCCCAACAATTTAAAAAACCCACTTTCATCATTTTTTTTCAAATATCTTTCAAACCGTTAATCGTTAAGTCAAAAAAAAATATACCGCTATGACGAGCATTTAATTATCTTTCTATAGATAGGTATTACATATCATATGTGATATGTAATATCATATATGATATATCACATGTGATTTTTTCGGCCACGAAAAAAAACGTGAAAAAAGCGAAAAAAAATTTGTCGAAAGTATATCAACGTGCCCGTCTATAGAAAGATAATTAAATGCTCGTCGCGATGGTGTAATTATTTTCGCTTAACGATTAACGGTTTAAGAGATATTTAAATTATAAAAAATGTGTGAAATATTAAATGCTTTTAATCTCAAACATTGATTTCTTTTTGGATGGATGGTGGGGATGAGTCCCTTGGTATGTAAGAAAAGTTTGGTATTTAATATAACTCTACTCTACTCTTTTTATTATATTCTTATCAGTGTGTAACATGTCTTTCAACTGTATTATCACAATATATAATTTTCTTTCTAGTGTCTATTTATAAATTATACTTCTATTAAAATTCATGGCTTGTACGCTAATTTAGAATAAGGGCTCTCTTTTTTAGTGCCAAATCATAAAAGTAATAAGTTCTATATCCCCATTCATAAAACTATAAGTTTTTTATACCAAAATGTGTTAAAAGACTTTATTACCCTTAAAGTCTACCACTAAAAGATAAAAAAACATAAAAAAAAAGAAGATTATTAAAAGCAAACAACAATAAAAATAGAAAATTATTAAAAGCAAATAACAATTATCTATACGGTCCCACAACTCAATATTTTCCTCTGCAAAAAAACTCTCCGTATCTCTCTGCAAAAAACTCTCCCGTCGTGAAACCCTTTCGCCGGCCAGAAAATGTCGAACTCCGACTACCACAGAGAATCTGAAGACGCCAGAAGTTCCTCACACGCTAGTGACACTCCATCTGAAGAGGAATTCGTCAATGAGCCGCCGGTTAGTGTATTTTCATTCACACACGATCGTGCCACGACGGTTGTTCATCGTCCCACGATGGTGCTGAAGAAGATGACACCATCGTGTACACGATGGTCTTTCGTGGGCACGGTGGTTTACACACGACGGTTGTCGATCGTGTGTGCCGTCGTGTGCTATAAGATCAAAGGATCCTGTCCTGCACACAATCGACGCTCGTCGTGTGAGCCGTTGTGTGCCACACGATGGTCTTCACACGACGGGCATCGATCGTCTGAAGACCATCGTGTGCAAGGTAGAATTTTTTTTTCGTTCTCTTAAGCAATCTATCATATTCTTATGAGTTGTATGTCTATATTGCAGACTGGTTGCGTATGGAAGAGACCTACATTGCGCTTTGTTACACGTGTCAAGTGAATCTCTACATACGGGAGGCGGTATTTAAAGAGATCATTGAGACACTAAGAAGTATGGGCCGTAATTCCGCAGTTGCTGATCGAGCTATCGAGAGCTTGACCGAGGGGGTCCTGGGGCGCTTGATTAAAGTTAGGAGAAATGGGAGTTCAAATACTGCCCTACATCACTTGATTGCCCGTCAATTGGAGGGTGATCAAATCCCCCCGGATGAGTCGTGGTTCCAGGTTTGCAGGAGGACCATTCGTTTTACGGCCCGTGATTTTGCCATGATCACTGGACTGCATTTTGGAAACTCTACCTTCCATCCACAGGACGACCATCTCTTTCGGTCTGACGGTATTTTCCACAGAATACTCCATGGCAAAAATATTAAGGTTAGTGTTCTGCGGAAGAGGTTCAATGCTCGAGATTTTGGTAGAGACATAAGAGATTATGTGAAGGTTGCCAATTTGCTTATATACTACTACTTTATCCTATGTCGTCACAACGTGATGGTCGAGACATGGGCATTAGTTGAGGATTTAGAGCAGTGGGATATGTTTCCTTTGGGTTCTTATGCCTTTGGGGTTTTATTACTACATAGGCAACGTTGCCATGAAAGAGGGACAAGAGCACAAGGACTATCACTTCTATGGTCCTATTTGGCCTTTACAGATATGGTCGTATGAGATGATTCCTTCATTGGGAGCATTGTGTGGTATTCGAGATAAATCTGTCTAAGTCCCCCAGTGTTTGATGTGGACTACGAGGAAGATGTTCTGTGATTTCACTCATTTCTTCGACGATAAGGTACATAAATTTGTAAATGTATTTTCTCCTGACTTCATCTCTTCAACGTTATGTGATTACCCATCTAATGTTATGCTTTAATGACTAATTTTTCAGCAAAGAGTACTTCCCTCTTTACCGCATCTGGAGGAGGATGAGGCTGAGTACTACTACCTGAGCTTTGAGAATGGCTCGCCATATGACGTTAAGTTGATTAAGCCTGTAAGAATAGCTGTGAAGAACAAAGAGGACGAGCCTGCGCCGATCCCGAGAAAGAAAGTTATGGATAGGTTGAAGAAGGCTGCTGGGAAATTGATTACATATGAGTCGGCACATAAAGTGTCGAAGCGACGCCGGCAGAGTACCCCACCAGTAGATGGTGCAGAGACATCGGACCGGGCGAGGCAGCCAGAGAGGGTGTGTTGTGTCCACGGGCTTCCTTTTCCGGACCACACCCAGGACACGAGCAGGGATGAGTACTTCGATCGCCGTTTGAAGGCGATCTTGTACGACGATTCTGAGTCCGGATTTATTGCTCGAGTTTCTCGTTGGGTGCTTTCTGGGATCGTGGATTTATTTGGAACTACGCATAGACGTTCTAGGAGCCCGGTGCACTACTCAGCTGGGAGCCATGAAAGGTTTCTCGATAGGCCTCGTCATTCTGCATCTGTTAGCAGCGCCCAGTGGAGGATTCCTGACCCTCCACGTCACTCAGTCTCTGGTGCATACCACAGTCACCATTCTTAGCGTCAGCCTAGTCATCATTCTCAGCGTCAGCCTAGTCACCATTCTCAGCGTCCGCCTACCCACCATTCTGAGGTCCAGCACAGTCACCATTCTGAGATCCAGCACAGTCCCCATTCTCAGATTCATCATTTTTTTGAGTGGACTCAACAGCCCCTTGATTACGAGCATCAGTATGAGCCATTTGAGGCAACGCTTCAGCAGTATGGGATGATGTTCGATTGGTTTCAGGACGAGCATAATTATAGTGCGATGTTTCGATGTGAGGGTGGTGGTCCTGAGCAGCAGCCTCCATTTCAGATTGAGCAGCCGGTTTTTGAGATCGAGCAGCCGGCTGTACAGCTCTCTGATCGTTATAGTTGTGAGAGGGATGCTGAGCGTGATGAAGATGGTGAGAGTGTCGGAACGCAGCATTTGGGTGAGCGTAGTCTTCCACCGCGAGTGAGTCGACCATCTGCTGCTCTTCGGGAGCCTTTTGTGGTGGCGCCTCAAAGAGATAGCGAGGCTTTGAAGAAGTTGTACCTACACTTTAGGAGGGAGCAGCCACGTGATGCTATTGTCCGGTGTTTGGAGACTGGGAATGCTCTCATGCAGGCGTTAATTGACCGGATAGAGTCTAGCCGTGAAGACTTTGATGCCGAGGTGATAGATTGTTATGTGCTTGCGACTCGAGCGAGGCTTAGGAGGGGAGTCCGTAGTGTTGGTGTCGGTAGAGTTGGCACTGTACTTGCCGGCTCCTAATTTTACGTAAGTTCTATAACCTACTCGCTTGTATATCATTGGTGTGATGTGGATTTTTTTTTATTTTGTTGTTTGGGTTTTTGTAGTTAGTTAACGAGTTTGCAAGACTCCATCCGGATGATCCACTTGGTATCAAGGTGACAGGGAAGTCGGTTTACAGGGATTGGAAAATTCCTAAATGCATCGAGGACTACATGATAGGTCTTGATACACCACATGCTGTTCCATGGTCAAATTGCAACGAAGTAAGTTTGAAATTTATATTGATAAATGATTCGCTATGTTTGATGTGATGATCTTATATGATTACATATTTTGTTTCAACAGATCATTGCCATTTGTTGCCTCGACCAGAGCCACTGGGTGACTATCAAGATTGACATCATAACATGGACCGTGAAGTTGTACGATTCCTTGTCACACCACCACGAAGATGGTCGATACCGATTCAACCAACTGCGACCGATTATGCGTCTGATGCCTCGTGCGCTAGCTCAATCCGGGTATTGGCTGAACAACCAATCGAAGAAGAAGTATGATACGGAGATGAGTTTCAAAATTATGCCACGAGAGCTACAGTTCATACAAAACGACAATCAGAGTTGTGGCCCCTTCGCGTGCATGTACTTGGATCGACTCGTCTCTGCAAACCCAGGAGCAAGGCACCAAATCAAGGAACTTAATGGGAAATATATTAAAAAATATCGATATGGTTTAGTTGCTAAAATCTTTATGTTGTCTTTAGACATGTAAAATGGTTTATGGTGTGTTGTGTTGTGGCAATATTAATGTGTCGTGTTGTTAAATATTTATGTTGTCGTTAGACAGTTTTGGCAATATTAATATGTTGTGTTGTTAAATCTTTATGTTTTGGCTTTATGTTACACACGATGGATGCACACGATCGTGGAAATCGTGGGTCACGATCATGTGCAACCTGCCCACGGTCATGTTGTGTTGTTAAATCTTTATTTTTTGGCTCTGTGTTACACACGATGGATGCACACGATCGTGGCCATCGTGGGTCACGATCGTGTGCAACCTGCCCACGGTCATGGGTTGCTGATGTCGTGTGCTCACGATGGCTCCCATGACCGTGTGTCCCATTGTGGGCACGGCCGTGTGCACCATCATGTGCACACGACCGTGGGTCCCATCGTGGGCACGGCCGTGTACACGACCGTGTGTCCCATCGTGGGCACGACCGTGTGTCCCATCGTGGGAACGACCGTGTGTCCCATCGTGTGCATATAAACTTTTGGGATTTTCGCCAATTTGATTTATTGTGTTATCTAGAAGGATGTTTTGTGATTCAAAAATTGCTTGTTCAACCATTAATTACTATATAGCTTCTTATACAAACTCGTATTTGTCATTTCGTTGTAATTCATTAGTATATGAGATATTTCATCCAGATGATGAACTTATCTGTACGAACTAATACACTGAGAATATATAGACCACACATGATATGCAATATATTACGTTAATTCAATCAATAACTTTTTAAATAAGTGTATCGTTAACAAATACTTGTTAATATATAAGTAACAACACCTAAATTGACGAGTAATTTGAGAAATTGGTGAAAATTGTTGATGTTCTTGTGCACACAACCGTGTGTCCCATCGTGTGCATATAAACTTTTGGTATTTTTGCCAATTTGATTTATTGTGTTATCCAGAAGGATGTTTTGTGATTCAAAAATTGCTTGTTCAACCATTAATTACTATATAGCTTCTTATACAAACTCGTATTTATCATTTCGTTGTAATTCATTACTATGTGAGATATTTCATCCAGATGATGAACTTATCCGTACGAACTAATACACTGAGAACATATAGACCACACATGATATGCAATATATTACGTTAATTCAATCAATAAATTTTTAAATAAGTGTATCGTTAACAAATACTTGTTAATATATAAGTAACAACACCTAAATTGACGAGTAATTTGAGAAATTGGTGAAAATTGTTGATGTTATTGTGCACACGACCGTGTGTCCCATCGTGGCCACGGCCGTGTGCACCATCGTGTGCATATAAACTTTTGGTATTTTCGCCGATTTGATTTATTGTGTTATCCAGAAGGATGTTTTGTGATTCAAAAATTGCTTGTTCAACCATTAATTACTATATAGCTTCTTATACAAACTCGTATTTGTCATTTCGTTGTAATTCATTAGTATGTGAGATATTTCATCCAGATGATGAACTTATCCGTACGAACTAATATACTGAGAACATATAGACCACACATGATATGCAATATATTACGTTAATTCAATCAATAACTTTTTAAATAAGTGTATCGTTAACAAATACTTGTTAATATATAAGTAACAACACCTAAATTGACGAGTAATTTGAGAAATTGGTGAAAATTGTTGATGTTCTTGTGCACACGACCGTGTGTCCCATCGTGGCCATGGCCGTGTGCACCATCGTGTGCACACGTGGATACAGTGTCAATTTGACACCATAGACACCGTGACACCTGGTTGCCAACGTGTCACACGATCGGAGCACACGATCGTTCCCATCGTGTGTACTGCAAAGGGCAACGCCAAATTATTTTATTATAAAATCCCATCGTGCCCCCCCCCCCCCACACTTTTTTCAATATAAGCCCATCGGACTGTACTGAGAGTCAAATACATGAACCGTAGTCCCCCCTTTTCACTATAAACCCTAATCAATTAAAATCAGTTAAAAACCATTA
Organism: Orobanche coerulescens; assembly: GCA_033398695.1. NCBI lineage: Eukaryota > Viridiplantae > Streptophyta > Magnoliopsida > Lamiales > Orobanchaceae > Orobanche > Orobanche coerulescens. The sequence continues at coordinate 69,690,356 of CM065809.1, forward strand.
AAACCAAATACGCGAAATTAGCGGTCGATTAAGAGAAAGCGATTTAGGAGGAATCGTAGCACCTCCACCAAAAAGAAGGAGGAGGATACCTCCTCCCAACCCACTATACAGAACTAGGCCGAGAGGAAGATACTCAATGCTCAGAGTAATTTTTCTGATTTTGTTGTATGTGTAGTGTGTACTGCGAATTAATGTCTTTCATGAAACAGGGCCTATTTAAAAACACTGCGAGCACTCCAGTCATACTAGATGGTGATGATGATGATGATTTAGAGATTTCTGAGAACACAAGTAAAGAAGTTGTTTTACAAGAAGAAGTTCATGAAGATGGTGATACAAGACTAAAGATACAGCAGCAGATGGGGGAAAAGGGATCCAAGTGATTGTCGTTTTTAAGTTATTATTAGATATTTTGGTGCGATGGTGATGAACTTTTTTTTTGTAAAGTTATATGCTTTGGATATGCTTTTGTTGTAAACTATTGCTCTTTAAAGTGAGCTACTTTGTTATGGTTAATGTTTGCCTCCATAATCACCTTTATTTGCTTTACATCACTGAACACTTAAATTTCAATTCAAAGATAAAGAAAATAGCCACAAAATTATGTATTTCAACTAATAATTAGAATCCTGAATCAATACATGGTCCATCTAGGATCAAAATATCAGCACATGATTGTTGCTAGTAAGTCACAAAATATAAAAATACATAAGCAATTTAAGTTTCATGGTATGGAAATCCCCTTATGTCATGGTCATCATTACGACAAATGTTACACCTCTTCTTCTGCCGGCGCCTTTGCCTCGTTTGTTCATCCATTACTTGAGTTTCTTCAGGGATATTCAAATCCACACCACCTATGGGAATGAATGCTTTGCAAGATTTTCTATTGTGGCCGGTTCCTTTACATTTACCGCAAACTTGAGGCCGTCTACCTGTGGGAAAATTTTCAACAGCGAACCCTGCGCGACTCATCCTTGGTCGACCGGCTTGTTGTACCCCTTCTGGAGGTACCCAAACGATGGATGAGATCTCCGGTGGGACATTCCACTCGTCAGGATGTGGGATAGCACTAATACACTCCTTATAAGTGTCTCTAAGGCCTTGTTGCTTGAAATAACGACTAACAAAATCATACACGGACAAACCATTCCCGGCGCGCCTGTTACAATAAGCAATTATGTCAAGGATGTTGTATGGGATAATGTAGAATAAATCCAGACCAGCCCTGTATTGCACACGATGGCAGAACACGATTGTGCCCATCGTGAGTTACGATCGTGCCCATCATGAGTTACGATCGTGCCGATCGTGGGTTACGATCGCGCCGATCGTGGGTTACGATCACGCCGATCGTGGGTTAAGATCGTTCCGATCGTGGGTTACGATCGTGCCGATCGTGGGTTACGATCGTGTCCATCGTGGGTTACGATCGTGTGCATTCTGCCATGACCGTGGGCACGACCGTGAGTGTCCGACAACACCCGCATACCCACGGCCATGACCGTGTGCACACGACAGTATAGACAAAAACATTGAATGGAAATGACCATGTGCGCACGACAGCATAGACAATTACCTTATAGCGGCAACGACATGACGACATGGAATCTGATCCAAATCAAATTCACGACAACAACATGTCCAGGTTCGAAGGTCGACCTCATAAGAAACTTTATTTTCTTCGACTTTATAAACAAGTGGGGTGGTAGCTCGAACGGTAAGAGTCAGACTGGCTTGTACAGAGTTAGAAAGCGTTTTAAAAGTGTGCATTATCAACTCATGGTCTCTTGATGTATCTTCTCCCCGCTTCTCATCAAACCAATTCTCTAAAATTAGGCAAATATCTCAAGTAACGAGCAAACAGGTAAACGCCTCGCCCACAACATACGATTATTAAAGCATTCAACAGCATTGGATGTCAAGAAGTTATAGCGTCATACCGGACACTTCGACCTAGCCCACCTCTCTGGCCCAATTTTAGAAAGGCGCCTGTGAGCCCCATTAGGGCTTTCGATATGTAGTTTCGAAAAGTAGTTTTCAAAAACTTCTTCGCGATGCGTGTAGGTTGCAGTTCTAAAGAGTCCTATAGCATGCGTACCGTAGGAGGTCAGATTTTTTGCAATATGGTGATAGCACAACCCGTGTAATGCATTCGGATAGACGGCTCGAACAGCATTCTGAATGCTCTTATGTTGGTCACTCACAATCAGTAAATCTTCCATCGGATTGTAGCATCTGCGCAGGATATACAGAAAATAAGTCCATGACTCGTCGTTCTCTATCGGACCGAGACCAACTGCAAGAGGAAATACTTGCTCGTTCCCGTCAAATGTGACGGCCGCAAATAGAGTTCCTTTATTCCTTTCCTTCAGGTGGGTCCCATCAACAATAATCACCGGTCGAAGGCACGTATCAAATGCCCTAATACTCTGTCCGAGTGCAAAGAACATGTGGCAAAATACTCCCTCACGAGTCATCTGCAAATCATAAATTGTCCCTGTATTACGCTGTTTGAACAAATACAGATAAGATGGGAGCCTCTGATACGACTCATCAAAGCTGCCATATGTATTCTCTATCGCTATATTCCTCGTCCGGAGAGCAAAACTGTATAGCATGTCAATGTCGTACTCCCTACACATCTCTGCAATCATCTCCTTTGGCCTCAAAGTGACCCCCTCACCGGTCAATCTTTTAGCAAAATAATGGGCGGCAACCTCAGAAGTGACCAATCGTGCGGCAGCACGGTTTAAATCAGGGTGACAGCTGTGCTCCAATGTCAACTTAGTAATTCTCCAAATAGTTGCACCCTCAATAGCACACACAACCTAAACTGACAATTTTTTCGCCCACTCTTACAGACAAACACTATACGTTTATCGGCGGAACGATAAGTGATACACTGTAGCATGTTTTCCAAATGATACATTCCTACAGTTATCCTCAATTCTGTCTTCGAACGAAAGGTGGACCCCACCTCTAGCTGACCGGTAACCGGTGGGGGTTGCTCGACCCAACCCAAAGTCCCGGCACTACCGGGGTCCGGAAATGGAATGATCCAGTTACGCATTGATTGTAGATGCTCATGCTGGCTCGCAGATTGATGGTCGGATGAGAAGTTCTGGCGACTCATAATCATATCCATTTGGGCCGGTTGGCGAACCCAAGAAAGAAATTCCGCAGATAGTGACTCAAGCTAGTCTTTACAACAATCTTCATCTTCGGAAGTATGCACCTCCTCATCTTCCTCGTCTTCCTCATCTTCCTCGTATTGATAATCTTTGGAAGGCATGTCATAATTTATGTTGCCGGGCTCTACTCTCGAGCTGCTACATCCCATATTAACCTCGGGAGTGGAGGAGCTGTTGTTCTCAACATAGACCTCAGGATCTTTCTTGTATTCTACTAGTAATCGAAGTATCTCGGTATCGACCCGTAATAGGTCTTTTACTTTGTTTCCCTTGGCCATGTGTATCAAGTACCATAATTTGTAATCGGACTCATTTGGACCACCCAAACCCTCTCTGATAACCCCCACGAGGTTTGCACGACTAACATTGCTCGTATCGATATAGACAAAAAAGGAGTCCCCGTCTACATATGTCGATCGCTCCCAATGACCACCGTGATATATCAAAATACGCTGCCACGACATCTGATTACAAAAGATGAATAACTATTCATAAAACTGAGCGAACAATATTATAAAACGGTCTGCCTTAGACACGACCGATGCACACGGTCGTATACTACCGTGTGCAGTGATCGTGTGCAAGTTTCTGGCCATGAACACGATCGCTGCACACGATTGTAGACGATCGTGTTAAACGATCGTGAACACGTTAGTTGTGCGCACGATGTCAAGGTCGTTGGACGCGACCATTGCATACGATCGTTGCACATGGTGGCTTCCCATCGTGTGCAGCGATCGTGTCCGTAAGAACTGGTCGGGAATTTTTTTTTCCAGCGGTCAAATACTGATGCATACCTTCTTTATGAACCCAGAAGCACGACAAATGAAGTCCTATTTGAACGTAAACTTTTCTTTTCGAATAATCTTGTGATTTTTATAAGATTTTTGAGAGACCCTTTGTGAAAAATGGTTGTGTTGTTTTGATTTATAAGTTGTAGTCAAATTTTGGTTGTTGGACATTAATGATCGGCTTTGAGCAGATGAGGAAAATGAAAAGGAAAAAAGAAAAGAAAGGTAGTTTAAATTAAATAAAGGGCTCTCTTTTTTAGTACCAAATCATAAAAGTAATTAGTTATATATCCCCATTCATAAAACTATAAGTTTTTTATACCAAAATGTGTTAAAAGACTTTATTACCCTTAAAGTCTACCACTAAAAGATAAAAAAACATAAAAAAAGAAGATTATTAAAAGCAAACAACAATAAAAAATAGGAAATTATTAAAAGCAAACAACAATTATCTATACGGTCCCACAACTCAATATTTTCCTCTGCAAAAAAACTCTCCGTATCTCTCTGCAAAAAACTCTCCCATCGTGAAACCCTTTTGCCGGCCTGAAAATGTCGAACTCTGACTACCACAGAGAATCTGAAGACGCCAGAAGTTCCACACACGCTAGTGACACTCCATCTGAAGAGGAATTCGTCAATGAGCCGCCGGTTAGTGTATTTTCATTCACACACGATCGTGCCACGACGGTTGTTTATCGTCCCATGATGGTGCTGAAGAAGATGACACCATCGTGTATACGATGGTCTTTCGTGGGCACGATGGTTTACACACGACGGTTGTCGATCGTGTGTGCCGTCGTGTACTAGAAGATCAAAGGCTCCTGTCCTGCACACGATGGAATGCACACGATCGACGCCCGTCGTGTGAGCCGTCGTGTGGCACACGATGGTCTTCACACGACGGGCATCGATCGTGTGCCTGCCATCGTGTGCAAGGTAGAATTTTTTTTTGTTCTCTTAAGCATTCTATCATATTCTTATGAGTTGTATGTCTATATTGCAGACTGGTTGCGTATGGAAGAGACCTACATTGCGCTTTGTTACACATCAAGTGAATCTCTACATACGGGAGGCGGTATTTAAAGAGATCATTGAGACACTAAGAAGTATGGGCCGTAATTCCGCAGTTGCTGATCGAGCTATCGAGAGCTTGACCGAGGGGGTCATGGGGCGCTTGATTAAAGTTAGGAGAAATGGGAGTTCAAATACTGCCCTACATCACTTGATTGCCCGTCAATTGGAGGGTGATCAAATCCCCCTGGATGAGTCGTGGTTCCAGGTTTGCGGGAGGACCATTTGTTTTAGGGCCTGTGATTTTGCGATGATCACTGGACTGCATTTTAGAAACTCTACCTTCCATCCACAGGATGACCATATCCTTCGGTCTGACGGTATTTTCCACAGAATACTCCATGGCAAAAATATTTAGGTTAGTGTTCTGCGGAAGAGGTTCAATGCTCGAGATTTTGGTAGAGATATAAGAGATTATGTGAAGGTTGCTAATTTGCTTATATACTACTACTTTATCCTATGCCATGACGACATGATGGTCGAGACATGGGCATGGGCATTAGTTGAGGATTTCGAGCAGTGGGATATGTTTCCTTGGGGTTCTTATGCCTTTGGGGTTTTATCTTACTACATAGGCAACGTTGCCATGAAGGAGGGACAAGAGCACAAGGACTATCACTTCTATGTTCCTGTTTGGGCTTTATAGATATGGTCGTATGAGATGATTCCTTCATTGGGAGCATTGTGTGGTATTCGAGATAAATCTGTCCAAGTGTGGACTACGAGGAAGATGTTCTATGATTTCAGTCATTTCTTCGACGATAATGTACATAAATTTGTAAACATATTTTCTCGTGACTGCATCTCTTCAACTTTATGTGATTGCCCATCTAATGGTATGCTTTAATGACTAATTTTGCAGCACAGAGTACTTCCCTCTTTACCGCATCTAGAGGAGGATGTGGTTGAGTACTACTACCTGAGCTTTTAGAATGTCTCGCCATATGACGTTAAGTTCATTAAGCCTGTAAGAATAGCTGTGAAGAACAAAGAGGATGAGCCTGCGCCGATCCCGAGAAAGAAAGTTATGGATAGGTTGAAGAAGGCTGCTGGGAAATTGATTACATATGAGTCGGCACATAAAGTGTCGAAGCGACGCCAGCGGAGTACCCCACCAGTAGATGGTGCAGAGACATCGGACTGGGCGAGGCAGCCAGAGAGGGTGTGTTGTGTCCACAGACTTCCTTGTCCGGACCACACTCAGGACATGAGCAGGGATGAGTACTTCGATCGCCATTTGAAGGCGATCTTGTACGACGATTATGAGTCCGGATTTATTGCTCGAGTTTCTCACCGGGTGCTTTCTGGGATCGTGGATTTATTCGGACCTACGCATAGACGTTCTAGGAGTCCGGTGCACTACTCAGCTGGGAGCCATGAAAGGTTTCTTGATAGGCCTCGTCATTCTGCATCTATTAGCAGCGCCCAGCGGAGGATTCCTGACCCTCCACGTCACTCGGTCTCTGGTGCATACCACATTCACCATTCTTAGTGTCAGCCTAGTCATCATTCTCAGCGTCAGCCTAGTCACCATTCTCAGCGTCCGCTTACCCACCATTCTGAGGTCTAGCACAGTCACCATTCTGAGATCCAACACAGTGACCATTCTCAGATTCATCATTCTTTTGAGCGGACTCAGAAGCCCCTTGATTACGAGCATCAGTATGAGCCATTTGAGGCGCCGTTTCAGCAGTATGAGACGATGTTCGACTGGTTTCAAGATGAGCATCATTATAGTGCGATGTTTCGATGTGAGGGTGGTGGTCCTGACGGCGACCTCCACTTGATCAGCGGCCGATTTTGAGAACGAGCAGCCGGCTGTACAGCTCTCTGATCGTTATAGTTGTGAGAGGGATGCTGAGAGTGATGAAGATGGTGAGAGTGCCGGAACGCAGCATTTGGGTGAGCGTAGTCTTCCACCGCAAGTGAGTCGACCATCTGCTGCTCTTCGGGAGCCCTTTGTGAAGGCACCTCTAAGAGATAGTGAGGCTTTGAAGATGTTGTACCTACACTTTAAGAGGGAGCAGCCACGTGATGCTATTGTCCGGTGTTTGGAGACTGGGAATGCTCTCACGCAGGCGTTATTTGCCTGGATAGAGTCTAGCCGTGAAGACTTTGATGCCGAGGTGATAGATTGTTATGTGCTTGCGACTCGAGAGAGGCTTTAGAGGGGAGCCCGTAGTGTTGGAGTCGGTAGAGTTGGCACTGTACTTACTGGCTCCCAATTTTATGTAAGTTCTATAACCTACTCGCTTGTAGATCATTGGTGTGATGTGGATTATTTTTTATTTTTTTGTTTGGCTTTTTGTAGTTAGTTATGGCCAACGAGTTTGCAAGACTCCATCCGGATGATCCACTTGGTATCAAAGTGACAGAGAAGCCGGTTTACAGGGATTGGAAAATTCCTAAATGCATCAAGGACTACATGACAGGTCTTGATACACCGCGGTTCCATGGTCAAATTGCAACGAAGTAAGTTTGAAATTTATATTGATAAATGATTCGCTATGTTTGATGTGATGATCTTATATGATTACATATTTTGTTTCAACAGATCATTGCCATTTGTTGCCTCGACCAGATCCACTGGGTGACTATCAAGATTGACATCATAACATGGACCGTGGAGTTGTACAATTCCTTGTCACACCACCACGAAGATGGTCGATACCGATTCAACCAACTGCGACCGATTATGCGTCTGATGCCTCGTGTGCTAGCTCAATCCGGGTATTGGCTGAACAACCAATCGAAGAAGAAATATGACACTGAGATGAGTTTCAAAATTATGCCACGAGAGCTATAGTTCATACAAAACGACAATCACAGTTGTGGTCCCTTCGCGTGCATGTACTTGGATCGACTCGTCTCTACAAACCCAGGAGCAAGGCACCAAATCAAGGAACTTAATGAGAAATATATTAAGAAATATCGATATGGTTTAGCTGCTAAAATCTTTATGTTGTCTTTAGACATGAAAAATGGTTTATGGTATGTTGTGTTGTGGCAAGATTAATGTGTCGTGTTGTTAAATATTTATGTTGTCGTTAGACAGTTTTGGCAATATTAATATGTTGTGTTGTCAAATCTTTATGTTTTGGCTCTGTGTTACACACGATGGATGCACACGATCGTGGCAATCATGGGTCACGATCGTGTGCAACCTGCCCACGGTCATGTTGTGTTGTTAAATCTTTATTTTTTAGCTCTGTGTTACACACGATGGATGCACACGATCATGGCCATACCTGGCCACGGTCATGGGTTGCTGCTGTCGTGTGCTCACGATGGCTCCCATGACCGTGTGTCCCATTGTGGGCACGGCCGTGTGCACCATCATGTGCACACGACCGTGGGTCCCATCGTGGGCACGGCCGTGTACACGACCGTGTGTCCCATCGTGGGCACGACCGTGTACACGACCGTGTGTCCCATCGTGTGCATATAAACTTTTGGTATTTTCGCCAATTTGATTTATTGTGTTATCTAGAAGGATGTTTTTTTATTCAAAAATTGCTTCTTCAACCATTAATTACTATATAGCTTCTTATACAAACTCGTATTTGTCATTTCATTGTAATTCATTAGTATATGAGATATTTCATCCAGATGATGAACTTATCCGTACGAACTAATACACTGAGAACATATAGACCACACATGATATGCTATATTACGTTAATTCAATCAATAACTTTTTAAATAAGTGTATCGTTAACAAATACTTGTTAATATATAAGTAACAATACCTAAATTGACGAGTAATTTGGGAAATTGGTGAAAATTGTTGATGTTCTTGTGCACACGACCGTGTGTCCCATCGTGGGCACGACCGTGTGTCCCATCGTGTGCATATAAACTTTTGGTATTTTCGCCAATTTGATTTATTGTGTTATCCAGAAGGATGTTTTGTGATTCAAAAATTGCTTGTTCAACCATTAATTACTATATAGCTTCTTATACAAACTCGTATTTGTCATTTCGTTATAATTCATTAGTATGTGAGATATTTTATCCAGATGATGAACTTATCCGTACGAACTAATACACTGAGAACATATAGACCACACATGATATGCAATATATTACGTTAATTCAATCAATAACTTTTTAAATAAGTGTATCGTTAACAAATACTTGTTAATATATAAGAAAACAACACCTAAATTGACGAGTAATTTGAGAAATTGGTGAAAATTGTTGATGTTCTTGTGCACACGACCGTGTGTCCCATCGTGGCCACGGCTGTGTGCACCATCGTTTGCATATAAACTTTTGGTATTTTCGCCAATTTGATTTATTGTGTTATCCAGGAGGATGTTTTGTGATTCAAAAATTGCTTGTTCAATCATTAATTACTATATAGCTTCTTATACAAACTCGTATTTGTCATTTCGTTATAATTCATTAGTATGTGAGATATTTTATCCAGATGATGAACTTATCCGTACGAACTAATACACTGAGAACATATAGACCACACATGATATGCAATATATTACGTTAATTCAATCAATAACTTTTTAAATAAGTGTATCGTTAACAAATACTTGTTAATATATAAGTAACAACACCTAAATTGACGAGTAATTTGGGAAATTGGTGAAAATTGTTGATGTTCTTGTGCACACGACCGTGTGTCCCATCGTGGGCATGACCGTGTGTCCCATCGTGTGCATATAAACTTTTGGTATTTTAGCCAATTTTATTTATTGTGTTATCTAGAAGGATGTTTTGTGATTCAAAAATTGCTTCTTCAACCATTAATTACTATATAGCTTCTTATACAAACTCGTATTTGTCATTTCGTTGTAATTCATTAGTATGTGAGATATTTCATCCAGATGATGAACTTATCCATACGAACTAATACACTGAGAACATATAGACCACACATGATATGCAATATATTACGTTAATTCAATCAATAACTTTTTAAATAAGTGTATCGTTAACAAATACTTGTTAATATATAAGTAACAACACCTAAATTGACGAGTAATTTGAGAAATTGGTGAAAATTGTTGATGTTCTTGTGCACACGACCATGTGTCCCATCGTGGCCACGGCCGTGTGCACCATCGTGTGCACACGTGGATACAGTGCCAATTTGACACCATAGACACCGTGACACCTGGTTGCCAATGTGTCACACGATCGGAGCACACGATCGTTCCCATCGTGTGCACCATCGTGTGTACTGCAAAGGGCAATATCAAATTATTTTATTATAAAATCCCATCGTCCCCCCCCCCTTTTCAATATAAGCCCATCGGACTGTACTGAGAGTCAAATACATGAACCGTAGTCCCCCCCTTTTCACTATAAACCCTAATCAATTAAAATCAGTTAAAATCCATTAAAACCAAATACGCGAAATGAGCGGTCGATTAAGAGAAAGCGATTTAGGAGGAATCGTAGCACCTCCACCAAAAAGAAGGAGGAGGATACCTCCTCCCAACCCACCATACAGAACTAGGCCGAGAGGAAGATACTCAATGCTCAGAGTAAGTTTTTTGATTTTGTTGTATGTGTAGTGTGTATTGCGAATTAATGTGTTTCATGAAACAGGGCCTATTTAAAAATACTGCGAGGACTCCAGTCATACTAGATGGTGGTGATGATGATGATTTAGAGATTTCTGAGAACACAAGTAAAGAAGTTATTTTACAAGAAGAAGTTCATGAAGATGGTGATACAAGACTAAAGATACAGCAGCAGATGGGGGAAAAGGGATCCAAGTGATTGTCGTTTTTAAGTTATTATTAGATATTTTGGTGTGATGGTGATGAACTTTTGTTTTGTAAAGTTATATGCTTTGGATATGCTTTTGTTGTAAACTATTGCTCTTTAAAGTGTGCTACTTTGTTATGGTTAATGTTTGCCTCCATAATCACCTTTATTTGCTTTACATCACTGAACACTTAAATTTCAATTCAAAGATAAAGAAAATAGACACAAAATTATGCATTTCAACTAATAATCAGAATACTGAATCAATACATGGTCCATCGAGGATCAAAATATCAGCACATGATTGTTGCTAGTAAGTCACAAAATATAAAAATACATAAGCAATTTAAGTTTCATGGTATAGACATCCCCTTATGTCATGGTCATCATTACGACAAATGCTACACCTCTTCTTCTGCCGGTGCCTTTGCCTCGTTTGTTCATCCATTCCTTGAGTTTCCTCAGGGATATTCAAATCCACACCACCTATGGGAATGAATGCTTTGCAAGATTTTCTATTGTGGCCGGTTCCTTTACATTTATCGCAAACCTGAGGCCGTCCACCTGCGGGCAAATTTTCAACAGTGGACCGTGCGCGACTCATTCTTGGTCGGTCGGCTTGTCGTACCCCCTCTGGAGGTACGCAAACGATGGATGAGATCTCCGGTGGGACATTCCACTCATCAGGATGTGGGATAGGACTAATACACTCCTTATAAGTCTCTCTAAGGCCTTGTTGCTTCAAATAACGACTAACAAAATCATACACGGACAAACCATTGCCGGCGCGCCTGTTACAATAAGCAATTATGTCAAGGATGTTGTATAGGATAATGTAGGATAAATCCAGACCAGCCCTGTGTTGCACACGATGGCAGAACACGATCGTGCCCATCGTGAGTTACGATCGTGCCCATCGTGAGTTACGATTGCGCCGATCGTGGGTTACGATCGCGCCCATCGTGGGTTACGATCGTGCCCATTGTGGGTTACGATCGTGGGTTACGATCGTGCCGATCGTGGGTTACGATCGTGCCGATCGTGGGTTACGATCGTGCCCATCATGGGTTACGATCGTGTGCATTCTGCCATGACCATGGGCACGACCGTGAGCGTCCGAAAGCACCCGCATACCCACGACCATGACCGTGTGCACACGAAAGCATAGACAAAAACATTGAATGGCCATGACCATGTGCGCACGAAAGCATAGACAATTACCTTATAACGGCAACGACATGACGACATGGAATCTGATCCAAATCAAACTCACGACAACAACATGTCCAGGTTCGAAGGTCGACCTCATAAGAAACTTTGTTTTCTTCGACTTTATAAACAAGGGGGGTGGTAGCTCGAACGGTAAGAGTCAGACTGGCTTGCACAGAGTTAGAAAGCTTTTCCAAAGTGTGCATTATCAACTCATGGTCTCTTGATGTAGCTTCTCCCCGCTTCTCATCAAACCAATTCTCTAAAATTAGGCGAAATATCTCAAGTAACGAGCAAACACGTAAACGCATCGCCCACAACATACGATTATTAAAGCATTCAACAGCAATGGATGTCATGAAGTTATAGCGTCGTACCGGACACTTCGACCTAGCCTGTAATATCCGTACTTTTTATTTTTAGTAATTTCTATTTTTGGTGTATGTTCGTTTCGGACGACTCGCTTGTCACTGTTTTGGGATTCTGAATCTATATTGTTCTTTGAGTTTTTCCATTTGGACGAGTTTGGGTTATGTTTTTGCGTATTTTCGTCTCGAACTATGTTTTATCACATGTACGCTCGATTCTCGTTAAACTCGTTCGATTTCACTATTTCTCTGTTTCCACATGTTCGTTTGGTTGAGTTGCGCATGTTGTGAGTATCGGATAGTTAATACGGCCGAATTTCAGATGTTTGGGCCGTTTTGTAAATTCATATAAGTTTAGGGAATTTGTTCCTTGTTCGATTTTGGTTGTGTACCTCGGACCGTTTCGGGTTATTGGATATTATTTTTCGTTACATGTAATTTTCTCGGCCGTTGGGTCGGCATATCGTGTTTTGGTTTATCGTCTTTTTCAGTTATGGTAGCGTCGTCTTATGTCAAGAGGCTGTCTGGCCTGACCTGTGCAAAACGGCGCAAGACCCGTGGCATTATGTGTCGTGTCTGTGCGCCGTGTTGCCCAGTGGTGCTCGCTGCCTTGCGAAACGGCACAAGACCTGCGGCATTTTGCGCCCTGTCGCACACGGGTTGCCCGCTGACCCGCAATACAGCGCTGAACACGGCGCCATTTGGGCCGTTTGTTGCGCCGTGTTCTGTCCAGTATAAATAAAACAGACATGGGTTTTAACACCATTTTCTCTTTTCCTCTCGGCTCTCCACTCCTTCACGGCGATTTTGGGCTGTTCCAGTCAGATATTTCATTCTATCATCATATAACTCAGAATTAGAGTTCATAGCACGAATCAATCATTTTCCTTCCACCATTCCATCGTTGAATTGAGGTATTTTGACATTATACCTAATTTTAGGGTTCTTGGCTATTATTCATTTTTCCTTTCGTTTTTGCTTCGATTGATGATGAATTATAGTTGGGTAATCTTAGTTTTATGTTTTCCTAGAACTTTAGCAGATCAATTCCAAGTTTTTCCCTTCGTTGATCGAATTTGAACCTTATGCCTTCATAGTGTTCGGCGTATTGTCCCTTAGGGTAGAACACCGATTAATTCGTAATTTCTCAGTGAAATTGTAGTTGATTGAGTCTCTATTGTTGTTAGGATCGGATTTGTGAAGATTGTTCAGACCGAAACCTTTTCCATCCACCGTTTTCTTCGCATCGTGTTATCCAAGGCAAGTACATGTATTACATTCCGTTATGTGTGTATAGTTTTGATGCGAATGATGTTAATGGTATTATTGAATGAATGTGATTGTTGCTCTTCCACCCGGGGATGGCATGAGGCCTCTGGGGGCCGATACTAATGGGTACGGCCACGGAAGTGGACTTAGGTGCATGTGTTGATGTTCTTTCACCTGGGGACGGTTCGACGGGACTTCTGGGGGCCGATACTAATGAGTATGGCCGCGGAAGTGGTTTCTCACCTGGGGACGGTTCGACGGGACCTCTGGGGCCCGATACTAATGGGTACGGTCGCAAGTTACCAAGCGTGTATAGTTTTGGTGCGGAAACTTGAGGATATACTGTTTTTAAATGTAAATGTGATATTCCGGAATATTGATTACAAATGTTTTCCTAAATGGTTTGTTTGCGTTGAATCTCGTATGTATATAATATTGTGTAATCGTGTACTTGCACTATCTATTCGAATGCTAACCCCTTAAATGGGGGAAATGCGTCTTATGTATTTCAGGTACTGGTCGAGTTGAGGAGCTGGCACGGGATGTGCACACAAAGGATGGGATGGCATGATGATGTGGCTCGAGTCTGTATTTTTATGCTTTGTCATTTCATTTGTTGAGTACTGGAGTTAGACTGATTACTTTTAAACTTGGTTTAAGTCCCCTGCGTGGGTAATAAATTGGTATTTAACTTATACTTCATGTACTCCATTAAAATGTTTTGGCCGAGGCCACGGCCTTATTTACTTTTTGAATGCATCTTTTGGGATTTCATTGTGGTTTATGTGTCATGAGTTATCCTGGTAGACCTCACGAGGGTTCTACGGCGTGTAATGTCCCATTTGTGAATTGGGGTGTTACATTTATGGTATCAGAGCCTTATGTTTTGAATGCCTAGGCTGTCGGTTAATTTTGGGTCTGTCAGTTGCGTCGTTAGAGTTAGTCGTCGAGCCTAATATCATCATGTTACCGTCTTTTCGTGCGACCCGTGGCTGTAAGTCTCCTCGAACTCTTATACTTCTAGAATTTGTTTTCTTGCGTTGTTCGGAATTAAGAATTGTGATACCAACCTTGTAGATTGTAAATCTTTCTGATCTTGTTCTTTTCATATTTTCTTCAGTATGTTGAGAGGTCGTGGTAGACCAGCTAGGGGACGCGGCCGAGGCCGTGGTCGGGGTGCTAATAATGAAGAGGGCTCACTTTCTCAGTCCTCTGCGGACTCAGCCTCTCACTCAGTTCTGTCGGGTAATAATGCCGACGCCGGGGTTACTGCCGTACTTCAGCAGTTAGTAGCCCAGCTTGCTCAGATAGCTCAGGGTGGATGCCAGAATCCGCCCCCGACACCTGAAGAGGAAGCTAGTAAGTGGCTTCAGGCGGTGACTAAGATGCACCCTCCTCGTTTCTATGGATCTTCTGACTCCCTTGGTTGGGAGAATTGGCTCTTTCAGTTGTCCAGGACCTTTGATGTCGTAGCTTGTCCCGAAGACAGGAGGGTACATATTGCCCAGTACCTCCTGGATAAGGAAGCTGCGGAATGGTGGGAGGCTGTGGCACCCAGAGACCATCGAGCCACTTGGGAGGAATTCAAGGCTGCTATGGAAGCAGAATATTGTCCGCCGCCAGTCAAAGAACGCAAGATTGTGGAGTTCTTCACTGCCACACCCCAGGATGTGCTGATTTCTCAGGCCATTATCTCTTACAATCAGCAGTTGGGTTTCGTGAAAGATCAGGGGAGGACTGAGGCTGATAAAATACGTTACTTCAATATGCGCATGAAGCCGCATATCAGGCAGAGTATGGCACCGCTCATGTGTGCCACCTTGAAGTAATACCAGGATCACGCTCTAGCGATCGAGAAGGCTGCCTCGGAATCAGAGTCGGTTTCGGAAGCTAAGAAGCAGAAAACTACTGGCGGATTCTCGGACGGTAAGGGGGGTCAGTTTTCGAGGTCTCGGTCTGCTCCTATGTAATACCCGGTTTTAATTCAGTAATTATCATTCAGTATTTATCATTCAGTCATTATCATTCAGTGTTTATCATTCAGTAATTGTCATTCAGTAAATTCACTCATTAATGATCATTTGTCACTCATATTCAATCATTGTGTTCACCGTTCAGAGTAATTGTATCATGTATCAATCGTCATTCATCATCAATCTAATTGGAGAATCGTGCGGTGTTTACCATCGTTGTCATTTTATAGTGCGCTGTGTGTGAGGAGTAGCGCACGCTACGTACTCTTTTTAGCGTGCGCTAATCGAGTACTCGTAGCGCACGCTACCTCTCAACACTAGCGCACGCTAGTGTAGTTGAGCAGGCAGTCCAGAAGGCACTCGACTGCAGTTGGGATTGTAGGTAGCGCACGCTACGAATGGTAAGTAGCGCGCGCGAGTGAGCCGGAGTAGCGCACGCCATGCAGTCGGTGTAGCGCGCGCTAAGGACGGATCAGGTTGAGTCCAGTGGCTACTGGACTGAATTGGATTTATTGATAGCGCATGCTAGGAGTGCTTTTCAGCGTACGCAAGCGATGTGGTAGCGCACGCTAATCGTTTGCTGTAGCGCACGCTACCGAGATCAGATCAGAGGACAGAAGGTTTCTGGACTCCAGTACTGGGCATCATATAATTCGTTAGCGCACGCTAACAGTTTGGGGTTAGCGCACGCTAAGTGCATAGCCGTAGCGCACGCTACAAATAGGTACGTAGCGTGCGCTACCGTTTCCGGACAGTGGGTACTAGACTACCCAAAATACCCGTTAGCGCACGCTACGCACAAGAGCTAGCGCGCGCTAAACTGGTGTGACTATAAATAGGACAGTGCAGTCCACTTCGTCATTTATTCATCTCATTTCACTCCTTCGGTAGTTTTGGGCGATTTCGGGCGATTCGGAGAGGATTCTTCGTGGTGTAATCATCAATCATCATCTTCAAGCTCATCATTCGGATTAATCATCATTCATCATCTTCATCACATCTAATCAAAGGTATTAATCTCTTGGATTTCGAATCTCGGATTTTTGGGTTTTCTTTCCGATTTTCTTCGTGTAAGCTTGGATTGTTGTTGGAATATGTTAGATATGGATTATATATCTTGGATAAATATATTCCTACGGATTTAATGGCTATTTTGGGAAATTATATCAAGAACCCTTGGGGGTTGACTTCGGTTAATTTGGGGATTTCCGATTGTCGTTGTTGTAATCTTGGATTGTGGATTCCTATGGGATTATTGATATCATTGATAGTGTTTTGATGGTTTGAAATACTCATTTTGGAGTTGGGTTCGTTATAGTCGAGTTCGAATATTGTTGTATCGACGTTTGAGTCGATTATGATCGTTTTTGAATTGCGTAATGATCGGATTATTGGTAATTGTATTATTCAAGGTTGTTCGAGCGACCGACATTTCATTTAGGACGTTTTTCATGGACGGACATTCTTCATCGGTATTGAGTAAGTTAATTCTTACTCGGTTAAAAGGATATTCATTCCTTTTGATGTTGTTCATTCATAATCGTAACTCATTCATCATTGTATTAACCGTATCAAAACTTGTCATTGTCAATTAATCACCTCAGTCATAAGGAACGACGGTTCCAATCATTTCATTAAGCAGTCATTCATTTCACCATCATTTAATCTTGGTGAGTCATTATTCATTTTCGTTGTCACTTTTGTCATATTGTGGCATTCCGGGTCATACTGGCGTGCCGGTTGGTATGTGTAGGATTTTCATGTCGGGCACATTATAGTCGTGTGTTGGTTGGTGGCCTCACATTGGACTGTGCACACGAGTTGATGGCTTCGTGAGACTGATTAGGTACAAGACCACACGTGTATTTGATCGTTACTCGTTGGTGGCTTGTGCACGGACACATTTCCATCCCGGACGTAGTGTGGCGCCATTCCTTTGAGCCGTACTGATAGTTGATTCATATAGCATGTTTGATTGCGTATGTTTCGACAGGATATTTCATAACTTCAGATATATCATGATTGTGTATTTTCAACTCTTGAGGATTGTTGTTCTGTGTAACTGACCCCGTTGGGGGATATTGTTTTCAGGTCATGGCAAGGCTAAAGCACGGGGAGATCACGGTGACGGCGAGGAGTCCCAGTGATACTAGTAGGGGGCCCCGATCTTTCAGTTATTCACGTTGTTGTCCTTTAATTTCCGCTGCAGACTTTCATTTGAATATTCATTTCACTCAGTGTTGTATATTTTATCTTCATATAAAATATACATGTATTCTGTATTATCCTGGGTGTGTTGTATGAAACTCCTCATCGGAGTAATTGATGTTGTAATGTGATTCGGTACTACATTTACCTGTGTAATTCATTCATTTTCATTCGCCTGGTGGGTCCCAGTCGGGAGTCCACGGCGCTGTAATATCCGCCTAGTTTGGGGTGTTACAGAGTTGGTATCAGAGCGTGGTTTTGAATACTACCTTCCGAGTCATGTCTCATTTGAAATCATCGTTCATCAGACTAGTATCATTGGACTTTCGTGTCACGTGTGACCTGTGCAAATGCCGAGCCAATCAGACCAAGAACTGTAAGATTTCTAATGCCATGGTATAATTTCTGGCAATAATCATTCATTCATAATTCATCAGTTAACAATCCTCATTTATCATTTTCAATTATGATCAAGTCGATCATGTTAATTCATTAATCACTCAATTCATTTCATTACTCAGTTGTTGATCTTGAAGATCATATCATTAATCTTGTTAAATTGTTCAAGATAATCATATCAAGAACTTCATCAGATAATCACGTCATTTCAGTTGATCATTCATGTAATCGTTGTATTTGAGCATGTATGCTCATTTTCATCATTTCATAATATAATCATAATGTGATACTCATGCGAGATATATAATCATCATACGACTTTCCACTTCAGTATGGAAAGGGCTGGCAGAGGACGTGGAGGACGAGGCTGTGGAGCGGGCCGAATCCCGAGAGCTCGTGTGAATACACGTGCAAACGCGAGAAATAATGCTAATTCATCGAGCAGTGATGCTGCCACTCATTCACCTGGACGTAATCAATCACTATCAGGGAGCCGTACCCGGGATACAGCTCAGTCGGAGGGTGTTCAGGTTGACCCACTCGCTTTTATGCAGGGCATGATGGCCCAAATGACTCAGATGGCACAATTAATGGAGACGATGCATAACTCCACTACTCAAAATCAACAGGCTCCTCCGCCGCCACCTCAGAGGTAAGAGAGGGGTGTAAGCAGTATCATTGGCGATATCTCTCGTCAGCGACCACCTACCTTCGAGGGCTCATCTGAGCCGGCGGATATTGTTCATTGGCTTGAGCATTTCGAGAAGTTATTTGCTATGGTGGATTGCCCTGAAGGGCATAAAGTTTCAGTTGCGGCTTACTATCTTGGTAAGAGCGCTCATTCATGGTGGTTATCGTTGAAGCCCACCGAAGGATCATGTACTTGGGATCAGTTCAAAACTCTCATGATGGAGAGGTATTATCCAGCCCCACTCAGGGAGGCTAAGTTGTCGGAATTACTCACTCCCGACTTCTCAGCGGACGATGATGTTCTTGCCATCGCCGAAAAATTTCAGGAACTTCTTCCGTTCGCCTCATCTATCATTCACTCTGAGGCAGACAAGATCAAGTATTTCAGCAAGAGGCTGAAACCTCGTATGCGGCTACAGTTGCTTAATCATAATTGTACCACTATGGCCGATTTCATTGAGAAAGCTCTCACTTACGAGCTTACTACTAAGGAAATTGCTAAGCAACAACCCTCATCAGCTGGCAAGAAGTCTAAGAACCGTAATCAGTCTGACGGCAGTCAGGCCACTTTCAAGAAACCACGTGCGGGCTCTACTTTCTCTGAGCGACCTCCTATGGCGCCTAGACCCGCAGAATCTCAGTCACGAGCGGCCAGTTCGGCCATCACCTGTTTTAACTGTGAAGAACAGGGTCATTTCAGCACCAAATGTCCGAAGCAGACTGTCACGTGCCACAACTGTGGGATTGCTGGGCATAGGGCCCGTTTTTGCCGTAGGGACTCTAAACCCACTCCGGCGTCATCTCAGGCCCCAGGACATTCAGCGGTGCAGAATCAGGCCACTCAGTCAGCGTCGTTTAAGACGATAGGAACTAAAGGTGGAGCCAAGAGCTATCAGACGGGAGCGTCTGGTCCGGGGGCCGGCAAGCCCCGAATTTATGAGATGAAGAAGACCGACGATCCAGAGGCCCGAATGATCTCAGGTACACTCGATATTCTATCCCATCCTGTGTGTACCCTTTTTGATACGGGTGCATCGCATTCATTCATTTCCGAGTCATGTTTGAGTAGACTATGTCTGGGTAGTGCTACTAGTTGTGAGCCTTATGTCATTGGTCTACCTGACGGTAGAAGAATTATCGGAAATCGTGAGATTCAGAATTGTCCGATTCAGCTTCATGGCCGTGTATGGCTAGTAGACCTAATCGTGGTAGATCTACCGAGAGACGACGTCATTCTGGGTATTGACTGGATGGATCGTCATGATGCCATCATTAGTGTCCGTAAGCGTATGGTCACTATCATTTCAGACGATGGGGTTGAATATGTTTTTCAGGGAGGTAATCCCGGCTGTTCTGGTAAGGTCATTAATTTGATGAAAGCAGTAAGATTAGTCAATCAGGGATGTGTCGGTTATTGGTGCTATATGGCCAAAACCGAGAAGTCATCAGTAATGTTGACGGATATTCCGGTGGTGAAGGAATATGCCGATGTTTTTCCAGACGAGTTACCTGGTCTGCCTCCACCGAGGGATGTGGAATTCACGATTGAGTTGGAGCCTGGTACGTCCCCGATATCGAAGGCACCGTACCGGATGGCCCCGACCGAAATGCAGGAATTAAAGAACCAACTTGAGGAGTTGTTCGAGAAAGGTTATATCCGACCGAGTGCGTCCCCGTGGGGAGCACCAGTGCTATTTGTCAAGAAGAAGGATGGTTCGTTCCGCTTGTGTATTGATTACCGGGAATTGAACCGGGTGACGATCAAGAATAAGTATCCTTTACCCCGTATTGATGATCTCTTAGATCAACTTCAGGGAGCTTCAGTATTTTCCAAGATCGAATTAAGATCTGGATATCATTAGTTGCGGATTCGAGAGTCGGATATCGCGAGGACGGCGTTTCGAACACGCTATGGTCATTATGAGTTTGTGGTTATGCCGTTTGGGTTGACTAATGCACCTGCGGTATTCATGGAATTAATTAATCGGGTTTTCATCGACTATCTAGATCAGTTCATGGTTGTCTTCATTGATGACATTTTGATTTATTCTCGTGATCGGGAGGAACACGAGTCTCACCTTCACCAAGTTCTCGACGTGTTGAGACGAGAACAACTTTATGGGAAGTTTTCCAAATGTGAGTTCTGGATGTCCGAAGTGACGTTTCTCGGACACGTAATTTCATCAGAAGGAGTTCTTGTCGATCCTCAAAAGACGGAGGCTATTCGAGATTGGCTACCTCCGAAGAATGTTAAGGAAATCCGAAGTTTCCTCGGATTAGCGGGTTATTATCGGAGATTTGTGGAGGGATTTTCTGAAATCGCCCAACCCATGACGAACCTTTTACGGAAGGATAAGAAATACATGTGGTCCGACGCGTGTCAACAGAGTTTTGAGGAACTCAAGAGCCGGTTAACTTCAGCACCTGTCCTTTCTTTACCGCAAGGGACGGAGGGATTTGTGGTTTATAGTGATGCGTTCGGACAGGGTCTCGGATGTGTACTCATGCAGAACGGGAAAGTTATTGCTTATGCTTCACGGCAATTGAGACCTTACGAGGTTAATTATCTGACCCACGACCTAGAGCTAGCAGCCGTGGTGTTCGCATTGAAGATTTGGCATCATTACCTTTATGGCGTTACCTGTCAGATATTCACCGACCATAAGAGTTTAAAGTATATATTTACTCAGAAGGAGTTAAATATGCGACAGAGACTGTGGTTGGAACTGATCAAAGATTATGATATCGAGATCCTTTACCACCCGGGCAAGGCGAACGTTGTCGCCGACGTCTTGAGCCGTAAGTCCATTCAGGAGCAGATGCTTGCTCGTTTAACAGCTTAGAAGGAGCTTCAGCAGTAATTCCTTAGACCCGAGATCGAGGTCTGGCTTCAGCGAGTTCAGGGACAGCTTTGTATGCTTGAGATTTCATCGTCACTTGAGGAGGCAATCAGAGAGAATCAGGGTGTGGACCCATTTTTGTTACGCATTCGAGAGGATGTGACTCAGGGGAAAGCCCCCGGATTTGTGGTTCACGAGGATGGACTTCTGCGTTTTAAGAATCGGTTGTGCGTACCGGCGATTAACGAGTTGAAAAACTCGATTTTGAAAGAAGCTCATGCTACCCCTTATTCCGTTCACCCGGGGTCTAGTAAGATGTATAAGGACTTGAAACAAAATTACTGGTGGAGTAATATGAAGCGAGAAGACGCAGAATTTGTTTCGAGATGCTTAACCTGTCAACAAGTCAAGATTGAACATCAGCGACCGGCGGGTATGCTGAAACCTCTCCCTATTTCAGAATGGAAGTGGGAAGACATTTCTATGGACTTCATCACGAGTTTGCCGACGAGCCGTCGTGGCATGAATACGATCTGGGTGATCGTGGACCACTTAACCAAATCAGCTCATTTCCTTGAGATCAAGGATACGTGGGGTCCCGAGAGACTGGCCCAGTTGTTCATCAAAGAGATAGTGAGACTTCACGGTACTCCTAAGAGTAT
This sequence comes from Orobanche coerulescens, assembly GCA_033398695.1. NCBI lineage: Eukaryota > Viridiplantae > Streptophyta > Magnoliopsida > Lamiales > Orobanchaceae > Orobanche > Orobanche coerulescens. The sequence continues at coordinate 69,712,766 of CM065809.1, forward strand.
CGTTTCCGATCGTGACGGACGATTTGTGTCTCATTTTTGGAAATCAGTTCATCGTGCTATGGGAACTCAGCTTAATCTCAGTACCGCTTTTCATCCTCAGTCCCACGGACAATCAGAGAGGACTATTCAGACATTAGAGGACATGTTGAGGACATGCGTCCTCGATTGGAAAGACGATTGGGAAGCCCAACTTCCATTGATCGAGTTCACGTACAATAATAGTTGGCATTCTTCGATTAAGATGGCACCTTACGAGGCTTTATACGGTCGTCGTTGTCGATCTCCTTTGTGTTGGGATGACTTATCAGAATCAATCAGCACCGAGCCCGATATGCTTGTAGCCGCCCGTGAGAAGGTAGCTTTGATCAGGAGTCGTTTGTTGACCGCTCAGAGTCGACAGAAATCATATGCAGATAATCATCGTCGACCATTAGAGTTCGAGACGGGTGACCATGTTTTGGTCAAGGTATCCCCGAGTCGTGGTATCTTCCGTTTTGGGAAGAGGGGAAAGTTGAGTCCGAGGTTCATTGGACCGTTTGAGATTTTGGATCGAGTAGGCGAGTTAGCTTATCGATTGGCTTTACCTCCGGCGTTGAGCCGAATTCATAATGTGTTTCACGTCTCCCAGTTGCGGAAGTATGTTGCCGACCCGAGTCACATACTTTAGTTTGAGGAAATCGAGATCGCCGATGATCATTCATATGAGGAGCGTCCTATCCGAGTTTTAGAGCGGCGAATCAAACAGTTGAGGAATAAGACGATTCCTTTGGTTAAAATTCAGTGGTCTAGACATGGAGTCGAAGAGGCTACTTGGGAAACCGAGGATAGTATGCGGGAGAGTTATCCCGAGTTGTTTGACCCTTAGTTTCGGGGACGAATCTCTTTTAAGGGGGGGTGTATATAATACCCGGTTGTAATTCAGTAATTATCATTTAGTATTTATCATTCAGTCATTATCATTCAGTGTTTATCATTCAGTAATTGTCATTCAGTAAATTCACTCATTAATGATCATTTGTCACTCATATTCAATCATTGTGTTCACCGTTCAGAGTAATTGTATCGTGTATCAATCATCATTCATCATCAATCTAATTGGAGAATCGTGCGGTGTTTACCATCGTTGTCATTTTATAGTGTGTTGTGTGTGAGGAGTAGCGCACGCTACGTACTCTTTTTAGCGTGTGCTAATCGACTACTGGTAGCGCACGCCACCTCTCAACACTAGCGCACGCTAGTGTAGTTGAGCAGGCAGTCCAGAAGGCACTGGACTGCATTTGGGATTGTAGGTAGCGCACGCTACGAATGGTAAGTAGCACGCGCTAGTGAGCCGGAGTAGCGCACGCCATGCAGTCGGTGTAGCGCGCGCTAAGGACGGATCAGGTTGAGTCCAGTGGCTACTGGACTGAATTGGATTTATTCATAGCGCACGCTAGGAGTGCTTTTCAGCGTACGCAAGCGATGTGGTAGCGCACGCTAATCGTTTGCTGTAGCGCATGCTACCGAGATCAGATCAGAGGACAGAAGGTTTCTGGACTCCAGTACTGGGCATCATATAATTCGTTAGCGCACGCTAACAGTTTGGGGTTAGCGCACGCTAAGTGCATAGCCGTAGCGCACGCTACAAATAGGTACGTAGCGCGCGCTACCGTTTCCGGACAGTGGGTACTGGACTACCCAAAATACCCGTTAGTGCACGCTACGCACAAGAGCTAGCGCGCGCTAAACTGGTGTGACTATAAAAAGGACAGTGCAGTCCACTTCGTCATTTATTCATCTCATTTCACTCCTTCGGTAGTTTTGGGCGATTTCGGGCGATTCGGAGAGGATTCTTCGAGGTGTAATCATCAATCATCATCTTCAAGCTCATCATTCGGATTAATCATCATTTCATCATCATCATCACATCTAATCAAAGGTATTAATCTCTTGGATTTTGAATCTCGGATTTTTGGGTTTTCTTTCCGATTTTCTTCGTGTAAGCTTGGATTGTTGTTGGAATATGTTAGATATGGATTATATATCTTGGATAAATATATTCCTACGGATTTAATGGCTATTTTGGGGAATTATATCAAGAACCCTTGGGGGTTGACTTCGGTTAATTTGGGGATTTCCGATTGTCGTTGTTGTAATCTTGGATTGTGGATTCCTATGGGATTATTGATATCATTGATAGTGTTTTGATGGTTTGAAATACTCATTTTGGAGTTGGGTTCGTTATAGTCGAGTTCGAATATTGTTGTATCGACGTTTGAGTCGATTATGATCGTTTTTTAATTGCGTAATGATCGGATTATTGGTAATTGTATTATTCAAGGTTGTTCGAGCGACCGACATTTCATTTAGGACGTTGTTCGTGGATGGACATTCTTCATCGGTATTGAGTAAGTTAATTCTTACTCGGTTAAAAGGATATTCATTCCTTTTGATGTTGTTCATTCATAATCGTAACTCATTCATCATTGTATTAACCGTATCAAAACTTGTCATTGTCAATTAATCACCTCAGTCATAAGGAACGACGGTTCCAATCATTTCATTAAGCAGTCATTCATTTCACCATCATTTAATCTTGGTGAGTCATTATTCATTTTCGTTGTCACTTTTGTCATATTTTGGCATTCCGGGTCATACTGGCGTGCCGGTTGGTATGTGTAGGATTTTCATGTCGGGCACATTATAGTCGTGTGTTGGTTGGTGGACTCACATTGGACTGTGCACACGAGTTGATGGCTTCGTGAGACTGATTAGGTACAAGACCACACGTGTATTTGATCGATACTCGTTGGTGGCTTGTGCACGGACACATTTCCATCTCGGACGTAGTGTGGCGCCATTCCTTTGAGCCGTACTGATAGTTGATTCATATATCATGTTTGATTGCGTATGTTTCGACAGGATATTTCATAACTTCAGATATATCATGATTGTGTATTTTCAACTCTTGAGGATTGTTGTTTTGTGTAACTGACCCCGTTGGGGGATATTGTTTTCAGGTCATGGCAAGGCTAAAGCACGGGGAGAGCACGGTGACGACGAGGAGTCCCAGTGATACTAGTAGGGGGCCCCGATCTTTCAGTTATTCACGTTGTTGTCCTTTAATTTCCGCTGCAGACTTTCATTTGAATATTCATTTCACTCAGTGTTGTATATTTTATCTTCATATAAAATATACATGTATTCTGTATTATCCTGGGTGTGTTGTATGAAACTCCTCATCGGAGTAATTGATGTTGTAATGTGGTTCGGTACTACATTTACCTGTGTAATTCATTCATTTTCATTCGCCTGGTGGGTCCCAGTCGGGGGTCCACGACGCTGTAATATCCGCCTAGTTTGGGGTGTTACATCCTACACCTGGGAAGAGGCCGTTTCATCAGGCTGGTGGATCTCAGGGTAACCGTTCGGTCCAGTCTATTGCACCTGGCGGGAGAGTTTATTTTAATTGCAGTCAGCCCGAGCACGTGATGAAGGATTCCCCATTTATGTTAGTTACTTGCTTTACTTGCGGACAAACCGGGCATCGGGCAGCTCATTGTGAGAGGGCCACCAGGGACGCTAGAGTTCCGAATACCACCGCCGATCACAGGGAACACAGCACTCCAGCTACTCATGTTCCGCAGAGTTCGGGTCGTGGTAGGGGTCGGGGTCAGCCGGATCGCCGTACAGCATCGAGTTCGGGTTCAGTTCACCCCCAATTGTATCAGATGAGGCGCACAGAGGAGGCATACGTTCCGGTGGCGTTAGGTACCACTCAGATCCTTTCTCATCCAGTTTCAGTGCTTTTTGATTCGGGTGCTACCCACTCCTTTATTGCTTCGGATTGTGTGAGTCGTATTGGTTTTGACTGCTGGTTTGAGTGTGAAACGTTTGTAGTGGGTACGCCCAGCGGGGATCGTATGGTTGGGGAGCGGGAAGTTAGGGATTGCCCAGTGAGGATCGGGAGCCGAGATTGGCCCTCGAATCTCGTTGTTATAGACCTTAAGGGTGAGGATTTGATCCTCGGGGACGATTGGTTGGATCGTCACGGTGTTATCATGAACTATCGGACTCGTACCATCTCGATAGTGGTAGAGGACGGCACCGAGCATACTCTCGTCAGTTGTAAGCCGGGTAGATCGAGGAGTGTGATTAGCGCCTTGAAGGCGATAAAACTTCTGAATCAGGATTGTGTCGGCTACTGGTGTTATGCTCTGAAGGCGGAAGAGGGTGGAGTTGATTTGTCGTCAATTCCAGTTGTTAGTAAATATCCCGACGTATTTCCGGATGACTTGCCGGGATTACCACCACAGCGAGAGGTGGAGTTTCCTATTGATCTAGAGCCGAATGCGGCCCCTATTTCTCGAGCGCCGTACCGTATGGCACCGTCGGAGATGTTAGAGTTGAAGAAACAGTTGGGAGAGTTGCTAGATAAAGGGTATATTCGACCGAGCGCATCGCCTTGGGGTGCGCCTGTACTTTTTGTTAAGAAGAAGGATGGATCGCTTCGTTTATGCATCGATTATCGAGAATTAAACAAGTTGATCATCAAAAACAAATACCCTTTGCCCAGGATCGACGATTTATTTGATCAGCTTCAGGGAGCGACAGTCTTTTCGAAGATTGATTTACGATCAGGCTACTACCAGTTGAGGATTCGGGATGGTGATATACCGAAAGATGCCTTTCGGCCGAGATATGGCCATTACGAGTTTGTGGTTATGCCTTTCGGGCTAACCAATGCCCCAGCAGTGTTCATGCAGTTGATGAACAAAGTTTTTATTGAATATCTGGACAAATTCGTAGTCGTCTTTATCGATGACATTCTTATCTATTCACAGAGTCGGGAGGAGCACGCCTTACATCTCCGGATTGTATTAGACATTTTGAGAGCTGAGCAGTTGTATGCGAAGTTCTCTAAGTGTGAGTTTTGGCTCGAGGAAGTGATGTTGCTCGGGCATGTGATTTCAGCAGAGGGAGTTCGGGTAGATCCGCAGAAGATAGAGGCAGTGATGGCTTGGAAACCGCCTAAGAATGTGAAGGAGGTGAGGAGTTTTCTGGGTCTTGCCGGCTATTACCGTAGATTTGTTGAGGGATTTTCTAAGATCGCTAGACCACTCACTCAGTTGCTCCAGAAGACTCAGAAATTCGAGTGGACCGCAGACAGACAGGGTAGTTTTGACGAGCTGAAGAGACGACTAACTACCGCACCCGTGTTAGCATTGCCTCAGGGGAACGAAGATTTCGTGGTATATAGTGATGCTTCGGGCCTCGGGCTCGGATGTGTTTTGATGCAGAGAGATAGGGTTATTGCTTATGCATCCCGCCATTTGAAACCTTATGAGGTGAATTACCCCACGCATGATTTGGAGTTAGCTGTGGTCGTTTTCGCCTTAAAGATCTGGAGGCATTATCTCTATGGGTCGTCGTGTAAGATTTTTACGGATCACAAGAGTTTGAAGTATATCTTCAGTCAGAAAGAGTTGAATATGAGACAGCGTAGGTGGTTGGAGCTAATTAAAGATTACGACCTCGAGATACTTTACCATCCGGGTAAGGCTAACGTAGCGGCTGATGCATTGAGCCGAAAGCCGATGGCGTTACAGATGTTAGAGGTACTTACAACACAGAGTAGGATCCAGCGGGATTTTATTTGTCAGGACATCGAGGTTTGGGTTCATAGAGTTCATGGTCAGTTATGCGCGTTGGAGATCACTTCGTCCTTGACTGATGATATCAAGGCGAAACAGTATGATGATCCGTTTTTGGTCCAGTTGAGGGAGGATGTGAGGAAGGGGAAAGCCCCTGGATTTGTGGTTCAGGATGATGGAGTTTTGAGATTTCGCGGTAGACTATGTGTACCGAGTGTTATTGAGCTGAGACAGAAGATCTTGAGTGAAGCTCATACCACACCTTACTCCATACATCCTGGTACGAGCAAAATGTACATGGATGTGAGGAGTAACTACTGGTGGAGTAATTTGAAGACAGACGTCAGCGAGTTTGTGTCGAGGTGTTTGACCTGTCAGCAGGTTAAGATCGAGCATCAGCGACCCGCGGGGCTTTTGCGACCACTTCCTATCCCGGAGTGGAAATGGGAGGATATTTCTATGGATTTCATTACCAGTATGCCTAAGACTCGGACTGGAATGAACATGATTTGGGTCATTGTCGATCGACTAACCAAATCAGCTCATTTTCTGGGTATTAAGGACACTTGGGGGCCAGAGAGGCTAGCGCGAGTGTTCATTGCGGAGGTCGTGAGGTTGCATGGGAGCCCTGAGAGTATTGTTTCAGATCGTGACGGCCGGTTTATATCACATTTTTGGCAGGCCGTTCATCGAGCCTTGGAGACCGAGTTGAGACTCAGTACGTCCTACCACCCTAAGACAGACGGACAGTCTGAGCGGACGATACAGACGCTGGAGGATATGTTGCGAGCCTGCGCTTTAGATTGGAAGGTTGATTGGGAGTCGCACTTGCCATTGATCGAATTCACGTACAACAATAGTTGGCACGCCTCGATCAAAATGGCACCATTTGAGGCACTGTATGGTATGAGGTGCAGATCGCCGTTGTGTTGGGATGATACATCCGAACTAATTGGCACCGAGCCCGATATGGTGGTTGAGACGAGAGAGAAGATTGCTCTGATTCACGACAGGATGTTGACGGCTCAGAGTCGACAGAAGTCTTATGCCGATTCTCGTTGACGGCCGTTGGAGTTTGAGGTGGGAGACCATGTGTTGCTTAAGGTGTCGCCGACACGGGGAGTTTATCATTTCGGTCGGAAGGGTAAACTTAGTCCGAGATTTATTGGACCATTCGAGGTTCTAGAGAGAGTTGGAGAGCTTGCATATCGGTTAGGCTTGCCGCCGTCCCTGAGCCACATGCATAACGTATTTCATGTTTCCCAGCTTAGGAAGTACGTACCGGACCCTAGCCATATTATCGATTTTGGAGAGATAGAGTTGGGGCCCGATATTACCTTCGAGGAGAGGCCGATTCAGGTCTTAGAGCGTCGGGTGAAGCAACTCAGGCACAAAACCATTCCTTTGGTTAAAGTGCAATAGTCGAGGCATGGATCCGAGGAAGCCACGTGGGATACGGAAGAGAGTATGAGGTCGATATACCCCGAGTTATTCGCGTTGTAAGTTTCGGGACGAAACTTATTTTTGGGGGGAGAGAATGTAATATCCGTACTTTTTATTTTTAGTAATTTCTGTTTTTGGTGTTTGTTGGTTTCGGACGACTCCCTTGTCACTGTTTTGGGATTCTGAATCTATATTGTTCTTTGAGTTTTTCTATTTGGATGAGTTTCGGTTATGTTTTTGTGTATTTTCGTCTCGAACTATGTTTTATCGCATGTACACTCGATTCTCGTAAAACTCGTTCGATTTCACTATTTCTCTGTTTCCACATGTTCGTTTGGTTGAGTTGCGCATGTTGTGAGTTTCGGATAGTTAATCTGACGTTGTATCGCGAATTTCAGACGTTTGGGCCGTTTTGCAAATTCCTATAAGTTTAGGGAATTTGTTCCTTGTTCGATTTTAGTTGTGTACCTCGGACCGTTTCGGGTTATTGGATATTGTTTTTCGTTACATGTAATTTTCTCGGACCGTTGGGTCAGCATATCGTGTTTTGGTTTATCGTCTTTTTCAGTTATGGTAGCGTCGTCTTGTGTCAAGAGGCTGTCTGGCCTGACCTGTGCAAAACGGTGCAAGACCCGTGGCATTATGCGCCGTGTGTGTGCGCCGTGTTGCCCAGTGGTGCTCGCTGCCTTGCGAAACAGCACAAGACCCGCGGCATTTTGCGCCGTGTCTGTGCGCCATGTCGCACAGGGGTCGCCCGCTGACCCGCAATACGGTGCTGAACACGGCGCCATTTGGGCCGTTTGTTGCGCCGTGTTCTGTCCAGTATAAATAGGACAGACACGGGTTTTAACCCCATTTTCTCTTTTCCTCTCGGCTCTCCACTCCTTCACGGCGATTTTGGGCTATTCCAGTCGGATATTTCATTCTATCATCATATAACTCGAAATTGGAGTTCATAGCACAAATCAATCATCTTCCTTCCACCATTCCATCGTTGAATTGAGGTATTTTGACATTATACCTAATTTTAGGGTTCTTGGCTATTATTCGTTTTTCCTTTCGTTTTTGATTCGATTGACGATGAATTATAGTTGGGTAATCGTGGTTTTATGTTTTCCTAGAACTTTAGCGGATCAATTCCAAGTTTTTCCCTTCGTTGATCGAATTTGAACCTTATGCCTTCATAGTGTTCGGTGTATTGTCCCTTAGGGTAGAACGCCGATTAATTCGTGATTTCTCACTGGAATTGTAGTTGATTGAGTCTCTATTATTGTTAGGATCGCATTTGTGAAGATTGTTCGGACCGAAACCTTTTCCTTCCACCGTTTTCTTCGCATCGTGTTATCCAAGGCAAGTACATGTATTACATTCCGTTATGTGTGTATGGTTTTGATGCGAATGATGTTAATGGTATTATTGAATGAATGTGATTGTTGCTCTTCCACCCGGGGATGGCATGTGGCCTCTGGGGGCCGATACTAATGGGTACGGCCACGGAAGTGGACTTGGGTGCGTGTGTTGATGTTCTTCCACCTGGGGACGGTTCGACGGGACCTCTGGGGGCCGATACTAATGGGTACGGTCGCGAGTTACCAAGCGTGTATGGTTTTGGTGCGGAAACTTGAGGATATACTGTTTTTAAATGTAAATGTGATATTCCAGAATACTGATTGCAAATGTTTTCCTAAATGGTTTGTTTGCGTTGAATCTCGTATGTATATAATGTTGTGTAATCGTGTAGTTGCACTAGCTATTCGAATGCTAACCCCTTAAATGGGGGAAATGCGTCTTATGGATTTCAGGTACTGGTCGAGTTGAGGAGCTGGCACAGGATGCGCACACAAAGGATGGGCTGGCATGATGATGTGGCTCGAGTCTGTATTTTTATGCTTTGTCATTGCATTTGTTGAGTACTGGAGTTAGACTGATTACTTTTAAACTTGGTTTAAGTCCCCTGCGTGGGCAATGAATTGGTATTTAACTTATACTTCATGTACTCCATTAAAATGTTTTGGCCGAGGCCACGGCCTTATTTACTTTTTGAGTGCATCTTTTGGGATTTCATTGTGGTTTATGTGTCATGAGTTAGCCTGGTAGACCTCACGAGGGTTCTACGGCGTGTAATGTCCCATTTGTGAATTGGGGTGTTACATAGCCCACCTCTCTGGCACAATTTCAGAAAGGCGCCTGTGAGCCCCATTAGGGCTTTCGATATGTAGTTTCGAAAAGTAGTTTTCAAAAACTTCTTCACGATGCGTGTAGGCAGCAGTTCTAAAGTGTCCTATAGCATGCGCATCGTAGGAGGTCAGATTTTTTGCAAGATGGTGATAGCACAACCCGTGGAATGCATTCGGATAGACGGCTCGAACAGCATTCTGAATGCTCTTATGTTGGTCACTCACAATCAGTAAGTCTTCCATCGGATTGTAGCATCTGCGCAGTTTATACAGAAAATAAGTCCATGACTCGTCGTTCTCTATCGGACCGAGACCAACTGCAAGAGGAAATACTTGCTCGTTCCCGTCAAATGTGACGGCCGCAAATAGAGTTCCTTTATTCCTTCCCTTCAGGTGGGTCCCATCAACAATAATCACCGGTCGAAGGCACGTATCAAATGCCCTAATACTCTGTCCGAGTGCAACGAACATGTGGCAAAACACTCCCTCACGAGTCGTCGGCAAATCATAAATTGTCCCTGGATTATGCTGTTTTAACAAATACAGATAAGATGGGAGCCTCTGATACGACTCATCAAAGCCGCCATATGTATTCTATATCGTTATATTCCTCGTCCGGAGAGCAAAACTGTATAGCATGTCAATGCCGTACTCCCTACACATCTCTGCAATCATCTCCTTTGGCCTCAAAGTGACCCCCTCACCGGTCAATCTTTTAGTAAAATAATGGGTGGCAACCTCAGAAGTGACCGATCGTGCGGCAGCACGGTTCAAATCAGGGTGACAGCTGTGCTCCAATGTCAACTTAGTAATTCTATAAATAATTGCACCCTCAATAGCACACAACCTAAACTGACAATTTTTTCGCCCACTCTTACAGACAAACACTATACGTTTATTGGCAAAACGATCAGTGATACACTGTAGCATGTTTTCCAAATGATACATTCCTACAGTTATCCTCAACTCTGCCTTTGAACGAAAGGTGGACCCCACCTCTAGCTGACCGGTAACCGGTGGAGGCTGCTCGACCCAACCCAAAGTCCCGGCACTACCGGGGTCCGGAAATAGAATGATCCAGTTACGCATTGATTGTAGATGCTCATGCTCGCTCACAGATTGATGGTCGGATGAGAAGTTCCGACGACTCATAATCCTATCCATTTGGGCCGGTTGGCGAACCCAAGCAAGAAATTCCGCAGATAGTGACTCAAGCAAGTCTTTACGACAATCTTCATCTTCGGATGTATGCACCTCCTCATCTTCCTCGTCTTTCTCGTATTGATAATCTTTGGAAGGCATGTCATAATTTATGTTGCCGGGCTCTACTCTCGAGCTGCTACATCCCATATTAACCTCGGGAGTGGAGGAGCTGTTGTTCTCAACATAGACCTCAGGATCTTCCTTGTATTCTACTAGTAATAGAAGTATCTCGGTATCGCCCCGTAATAGGTCTTTTACTTTGTTTCCCTTGGCCATGTGTGTCAAGTACCATAATTTGTAATCGGACTCATTTGGACCACCCAAAACCTCTCGGATAACCCCCACGAGGTTTGCACGACTAACTTTGCTCGTATCGATATAGACAAAAATGGAGTCTCCGTCTACATATGTCGATCGCTCCCAATGACCATCGTGATGTATCAAAATACACTGCCACGACATCTGATTACAAAAAGATGAATAACTATTCAGAAAACTGAGCGAACAATATTATAAAACGGTCTGCCTTAGACACGACCGATGCACACGGTCGTATACTACCGTGTGCAGTGATCGTGTGCAAGTTTCTGGCCATGAACACGATCGCTGCACATGATTGTAGAAGATCGTGTTAAACGATCGTGAACACGTTAGTTGTGCGCACGATGTCAAGGTCGTTGGACACGACCGTTGCACACGATCGTTGCACACGGTGGCTTCCCATCGTGTGCAGCGATCGTGTCCGTAAGAACTGGTCGGGAGTTTTTTTTCCCAGCGATCAAATACTGATACATACCTTCTTTATTGTAATACCCGAGATTTCTGTTATGTAATTGGAACTGTGATATTGTAATGATTGTACTTTTGTCTGAGTACTATTCTCCGTATTTCATAATCCTTTGTTGTCGAGCGTATAATTTCGTGTATGTGATTTAAAGACTGAAATTCTGTGCATGTAGCGCACGCTACAGGCTACGGGTAGCGTACGCTAACATGGATTCATAGCGCACGCTACAGAGTGTCATTAGCGCACGCTATGCGTAGTCAAATTGATTGAGACGTGCGGTAGGTGAGATCTGACCGGGGGACCCTTGTCGGATTGTGTCGAATGAACCTGGACGGCTTTCGGGAAAAGCCGAGTCAACGCCTTAGCGCACGCCATGTACATGCGTAGCGCACGCTAAGTGCTAAGTCTGATTAGTCGGTGAGCCGTTAGCGCACGCTACGAGCAGTGGTCTAGCGCGCTAATAGACATTTATTATAAATAGACAAAGATCCTATTCGTGATTTGATTCTTCTCCTACTATAACCCGAACTCTTACACATAGAACATAACTCCCTTCGTCCTAAACACTTCGTATCAACCTCCTAGTTCGAGATTGAAGATCGTATATCATTGGAGATTGGTGTTCAAGCCTTCGGTGTTGGATTGCTTCATTTTCATCCGGGTTCTTCAGTACTTTGAGGTAGGTGATTCTTCACCGATAATTAGTAATGTTCCTAAGGAAGTTTGAATCATGTTTGGATAGCAAGTATTTCGTTTATAATCGGTCATCACATGTTAGAAGAATACTTTTGACGTATCGGCACTATATATCGTATGAACCTTTGAACCATCTTATTATAAGGACTCCTAAGCATGTTCAAATCGATTTATGATCAGTAATCGGATATTACCTAGTTGCTACGTTGTACACGTTGGAATCTTGTGTTTTGGAACGTAAGACGATCGGAACTTAGATTATTTCTTGAAGATCGTAGATGGATTATGATATTGAGATGACTATCCGTATATTTGTATTTCATAATCATAAAACTTCCACAAACCTTATTAGCATGATATGCCCGAGGATAACTTGTATTATCACGGTAGAATTCATGAGTTCTTCACCATTCAACCCAGTTTTCGGTTTGCAGTGTTCTGCCATGCAAGAATAGCGCACGCTATCATGTGTGAGTTAACGTGCGCTATCGGGGTTCAGTTAACGCACGAAACGTACGTAGCGTACGTTATGAGACCAGCCGAGTCGATGCGATCCGTGGCTAGCGACGCTAGTCTTATACGATAGCGTACGCTGCTGATGCGGCTTAGCGCACGTTACGTAGAGTACGTAGCGCGCGCTAAGCAATCCGCATGACTTGTTTATTTTGAGCTTTTCGGCCGTAGGCCGAATTGTTAGGCCATTGTTCGACTTGAGATGATTTGTATATCATTCCTTTTGTTAAGGTTCGAGCTTGCTACGTTGATCGAAGGAGGCGACCTTCGAGTGGGTTGAGATCATTGAAGTATATCGTTCTTGCCATCTTCGAGGCAAGTATCGTGATATGTTAATATTGGTATTTTTGGAGCATGCGTATGATTATTCATGATGTTGAACATGATATTTACTTCGTTGATTTGCCATGGTATTCGTTATATAGTGTTTATATGTTCATGTTAATGAACATAATGATTCGCATACGTGTATGCATGAGTTGTGTTTGTATACGTTGTACGATCTATGCCGAGGGCTGGATCGGATGTCCACCTCGTGTTGGTCCGACGGATCATCTTGGGATCTAGCCGAGGGCGCCTGGATCATTGGACGGGTTATTTCCACCTCGTGTTGGCAGCCCGACGGATCATCTTGGGATCTATCCGAGGGCGCTGGATCATTGGAATACCCATCTTTGTGTAATGGAATCTTGTAGATTCGCATTGTCGATTCCGTAGCGGAAGTCCGTGTGGTGTATTTTGTTATGTATTGTTGATGCATATTCGAATTGTTTAATATGATACTTGTACTAGCATCGTTTTGCTAACTTCGGGGTGGACATTTGTTTTGATGTTCGGGTAGCCGAGGAGCGGGAAATGTACCACGATCTGCGACGTGACGAAGGGGTTCAGTGATGTTTATTGTTATTGGAGATTTGTTTTCTTGGTTTGGTTTCTGTACTCGAGTACGCGTGTCTTATTGATATTAATTCGATATGGTTGTATTAATTTCTCGTTGAACCAGTTGTACGTTTTCACAAACTTGAATTTCCGCAGTATTGATGTCTTAGATTTACTTTCCTTTTTAATTAGCCTTGTAAATCCTTACTTAAAGGGTTTACGGCGCTGTAATTATTCCGAATATCTCGGGGTGTTACATTTATGAACCCAGAAGCACGACAAATGAAGTCCTATTTGAACGTCAACTTTTCTTTTCGAATAATCTTGTGAGTTTTATAAGATTTTTGAGAGACCCTTTGTAAAAAATGGTTGTGTTGTTTTGATGTATAAGTTGTAGTCAAATTTTGGTTGTTGGACATTAATGATCGACTTTGAGCAGATGAGGAAAATGAAAAGGAAAAAAGAAAAGAAAAGTAGTTTAAATTAAATAAAATACAAAAAGAAAAGAGAAAGTCAACATTGGTACTTTTGGGAGGACATTTTAGTCTTTTTACTAAAAATGGTACTAAAAACTTATACTCTTATGAATGGGGATATAAAACTTGTCAATTTTATGATTTGGTATTAAAAAATTGATTCCCACTTAAATAAAATACAAAAAGAAAAGAGAAAGTCAACATTAGTACTTTTGGGAGGACATTTTAGTCTTTTTACTCAAAATGGTACTAAAAACTTATACTCAACACTTTGTTAATTTTATGATTTGGTATTAAAAAATTGATTCTCACATAGAATAATGTATTATGATTAAAATTATAAGCAGGAAACGGTTATTCTATTTTAAACGTTGTAAGTAGTTGGGTAAATAGACTTTTTTAGCCCTTAACTATTTATGTCGGTTAAAACCAACCACTAAATAATAAAAAATTTATTTATTCAGTCATTAACATTACATTTGCTTAGACACTAAATATTTTCGTTTGTTTCACAAAAAATCGTTGGTGAATTATCCGACATGAATAAATATTACTCAAATAAACAATAACGTTCGCTAAATATTTTGGACGGAACGATCAATTATTACTAATAAACTTAATTTACGTAATTCTAAAAACTTTGTGGTTAGAGCGAGAAGTTTTTAAACAGTGAACTGATAAAAAAAAATCTCTGTTCCCTAAGTAGTGCAATGGCTATGATCGGGCGCCTCCAATTGGACCCGAACTAATCTTCCGCCTGCCACAACTTTCGACTTCCATATGAGTGGCAAAATATACCGAAATACTGAATTTATCGTATCGAAAATTACCGTAAATATCGAAAATTTTGGTATACCGAAATTTCGGTAAGGTATGGTGCCGTACCGAAAAATTTCGGTACGATAACGGTATGAATTTTTTTTTACTTTCGGTATTTCGGTATATACCGAGATACAAAAAAAATCGGTATTTCAATATATATATATATATATATCGGTATATCGATATTTTTGATATTTTTTATTCGATATTTCGGTATATATCGGTATATCAAGATTTTTTGGATATTTTGGTAATTCGGTATTTCGATAAGTTCGGTATATACCGATACCGAAATAAAGTATATCGAAATTTCAGTACGGCATTGGTATGGACCGAAAGCCATACCGAAATTTCGGTATACCGAAACTTTCGGTAGGGTATCGGTATGAATTTTTTTGTACCGAAACTTTCGATACGGTATACGGTATCGACAAAAAATTTCGGTACGGTACGGTATACCACCCCTACTTCTTCCAGCAACGTCTTTCATTACACAACAACAACAACATTACCCCAATGCCTCAACGACTCCCGCAAAAAGCGAGGTAAGGGGGGATCGGATGTACGCAGCCTTACCCCTGTCTTAACACAGAGAGACTGTTTTCGGATGATCCAAAATGAAAATCGTATCGAGAATTGCATGGAATGACTTGTACTTAATGAGAAAAAGAAGTGCAGCCAATTTAGTGAGTCATTTTGTTTTATTCCATTATAATTCAGAATCAAAGAATAAGGAGTCTTTGGCTCCATTGAAACAATAGAAATGCAACGTCTTTCATTACATTGACGAAATAATACTACAACCCATGAGATAATGAAACTAGCCGTTGGAGGTCCCAAATTCAAACGTCCAAATCCTCGCTCAGACTGCTTATTATTGCGCTCCATTTCCTCTCTCTCTCTCTCTCTCTCTCAGGTTTTGATTTGCTTGGATCTGAAAATATCCTCTCTCTCTCTCTCCTCCAACTCTCAGGTAATCTGCTTCAACCATCTGACTTCCTTTCCGTTTTTTTTTTCTGCAGAGGTCCATAATTTGTGTTAATACTCAGTACGCGTTGGTAAGAATTTCCCAAAATACACCTTCGTTTACATGAGTAAGATGCAACAGCTGCTGCAAATCGCCTAATGCTTTGACAAGCTTTTAAAGGCTACTCTGTACCGTACTTAGGTGGTCTTGTCGTCTAAATTTTTACTGAACAACATCCGCAAAAATGCCCCAAACTTGTCTTCTAATTTGAATGGTCGTTTTTCATTTGTTTTCAATTTAGATGGTTGGTTCCGGTTTTGAACCGTAACGAAGCTCGATCATTTAAGTTGAACCTGTCAAATTTGCGTCAGATTGGAGTATATAATTCAATACTGGAAGCATGTATGCAATTTTCGAATTCAGGACTGAAAACCTAACCGTCGTTTTTTTTCAGTTGTCAATATCTTTAGAATTGTGAAAAGGACGAGCTAAAAATTAACATAAATTTCCTGCTCTGTGCCACTTTTTGAGTTCTTGATTTCATATTAAGCAACTTGTTGAATGGAGAGAGAGAACAAAAAAAAAACAAAATATTTGACCATCCTTACACGACCTTCCAAATATCATAGAAAGCCTACTGGTGTGTGTGTTATCCTAATTCAGTTTGTTTTCTACAGAAAGCCTACTGGTACGTCACAATTTGAAGAGCAGTTCAATCATAGAATACAACCAATATACTAAATCTGATTCTTTTCTGCCTCACTGTGGGAGGTGTTTGGTTGTGCTCTAAGTGTTCTGTCAAAGTATTTCTGCGGGTGCATTGAATTGTTAAGATGACAGTCAAAACTCCTGTTACGCCAGCCTCAAAAATTGACAGGACACCAGTAACCACTCCAGGGGGGCCTAGAGCAAGGGAAGAGAAAATCGTGGTAACAATAAGATTAAGGCCTTTGAACAAGAGGGAGCAATACTCTAAAGACCAGATAGCCTGGGATTGCACTGATGATCAGACCATTGCGTACAGACTGAATCCGCACGATCGTGCAGCTCAACCAACCTCTTTCGTGTTTGGTAATTTTAATGAGAGTCACAAGTATTCTTTCCGTCCTAGATCTACATGCATTTTAATTAAATAGAAACTTGAGCACAACATTCGCTGTTTTCAGATAAAGTGTTCGGCCCTGATTGCTCGACTGAATCTGTATATGAGCACGGAGTGAGGACTGTGGCC
Organism: Orobanche coerulescens; assembly: GCA_033398695.1. Classification (NCBI taxonomy): domain Eukaryota; kingdom Viridiplantae; phylum Streptophyta; class Magnoliopsida; order Lamiales; family Orobanchaceae; genus Orobanche; species Orobanche coerulescens. The sequence continues at coordinate 69,729,593 of CM065809.1, forward strand.
TTGTCTGCTCTCATGGGAATCAATGGTAATTTTTGTTCTGTAATTTGCTAGTAGAACAAAAAAAGTTCAATTCTCCTTGAGGACTAACAAAATCATTAAATCCCCTTTACATTGGATTTTCAAGATAGTTGTATTTATGTTGACTTATTTGTTGCAGCAACCATATTTGCTTATGGACAAACTAGCAGTGGGAAGACGTACACAATGAGAGGAATTACAGAGAAAGCTGTTAATGATATATACATGCATATAATGAATGTAAGCTTCCCAATCTGCTTCACTACCATTACATAAACATTAATGCTCATTTATCTTCCTCGCACAAATTTGGAGATAGAGACAATTAGTGAGAGTCAGCTTGCCAAACAATTAGGTACTTTGGGTTACTCGAGGAATATAATTTGGATCATTTGTAGGTAATAGCAAGATTGTATCTGAAATATCAGAAAGTCAGTGGATAGTGATAGTAATTGTTTTTTTTTTTTTACCAACATTTTTAATGTCTCTTCTGTTCAAATCTATTACATGGGACACTCTCTTCCTATGTTGTCATAATCTATATTCATTAGCTTAACATTCCAAACTATGTATATATAATATATATCAACTTTGTAGAAGAACTAATCATCTATGGGTCTAACCTTTTGGAATTCTGACTGTTTCACAGACCCCGGAACGAGACTTCAAATTAAAAATATCCGGCCTTGAAATATACAACGAAAATGTAAGAGATCTACTGAATTCAGAATCTGGCCGTAATCTCAAACTCCTTGATGATCCAGAGGTGACAACTTTATCTGACTACTTGTGTTGATAAGTTGGTCTTTTGCCTTCCTCACACGTTGCTTTTCATGCAAACTTCTTTCCAGAAAGGAACTGTGGTGGAGAAATTGGTGGAAGAGACAGCGAAGGATAACCAACATTTGAGACATTTAATCCATATTTGTGATGGTAAACAATTATACTTTTTTGCTTTCATTGGCTATGCACGTCTCCATAGATTGTATGATAATGAAATGTAATATTGGATGCTATTGTTGCAGCTCAAAGGCAAGTAGGTGAAACAGCCCTGAATGATACTAGCTCGAGATCACATCAAATAATACGACTGGTATTATTTTCTTTTGATATGAGTTGGTGAATTAGTGAATAATAAGAAGGTACAATGTTTTGAGTTCACTAACATAAGTTATTTTGGTCGTCTAATGCAGACGATTGAAAGTACTCTTCGAGAAAACTCAGATTGTGTGAGGTCATATGTCGCGAGCTTGGTACTATCAATCATCTGGTCTCAACAATTTTAAATCTAGGACAACACAGAACTGAACTTGTGATCTATCTCATCCCTTTGTTGTGCAGAACTTTGTAGATTTAGCTGGAAGTGAACGGGCCTCGCAGACGAATGCAGAGGGTGCGAGGCTTAGGGAAGGCTGTCATATTAATCTTAGCTTGATGACCCTCACAACCGTAATTAGGAAGCTAAGGTCAGCAGTTAGCATTCCTTAGCTCTGCTCAACTTACTTTGTTGATTGGTTCTTCCTATTGCTTCTTTTGGTTTCTTGTTTATTCCATCGCATTGGAAGACTATGATGAATACAGCATCTTCATGGGATAACTAGTGTCCTTTTATTAATCTCTATGTCTGGTTTCCAAGGAGCATGAGAAGATTAGGAAAACACAACCTTCTCCGTTAGCTGACTTGAGTTTCTCCTTTAGCTATATTTGACTGCATTGCAACTATTATTATTATTATTATTATTATTATTATTTTATCTTATTTATCGAGTAGTGCTTCAACCTTTTCCTTTATCCAGAGAGTTTGAAACATTTTTCATGCCTTCTCTTCTTTAAACTGATTAAACCACTCACAGTTGATGTTGTTATTTGTGTTTTACAGCTGACTGCAGCCCATGTGTTCTTTTTTTCTTCTTATTTTTTAGTTTTGCATTAGAAAAGGTGATCGTGTTATATGTTTCATAACCGAGAATATTTTCAAGCAAATATATATATATATATATATATGAATTTCTCGAGTCAGTTTTATATATAATAGCTCAATGATTTTATGATTGGCTTCCAGTGTCGGGAAAAGAAGTGGTCACATACCGTATCGCGATTCAAAGCTCACACGGATATTACAGCATTCGCTAGGAGGAAATGCTCGCACTGCAATCGTATGTACGTTGAGTCCAGCATCAAGTCATGTTGAACAATCTCGCAATACCCTCTTATTTGCTACCCGAGCAAAGGAAGTGACGAACAACGCTCAAGTCAACATGGTAGTTTCAGTATGATCTGTTGTGTACCACACAAAGAATATATAGGTGTATAATTTTTGAAAGTGTTCACTGATTCAGATATTTTGCTTCAACCAGGTTGTTTCTGAAAAGCAGCTAGTGAAGCATTTGCAAAAGGAAGTGGCAAGGCTGGAAGCAGAGCTGCGCACACCGGATCCATCTAGTGAGAAAGACCTGAAAATTCAAGAGGTTAGCTGCAGTATCAAAATCCCACAAACTTCAGTTTCTAGTTAAAGATGGAATTTGTACAAGATTCACTTAATATTATGATACATAATATGCTATGTGCTTAGATGGAGAGGGAAGTGGAAGAACTCAGGCGTCAAAGAGATCTAGCACAGTCACAGGTGGATGACCTGCGTAGGAAACTTGAGGAGGAGCAGGTACCTTGTGAGAGACGGAGAATTTTGCATCATCACATCATAGTAAAAATTAAAAAACGACATTTTACTAACATCCTCGTTTTAATTCGTAATGCAGAGGGTAAAAGTGTCCGAGTCACCTACTCCTTTTGCAAAGAAATGCCTCTCATTTTCGACGAATTTATTACCAAAACATGACGGGATGGAGCAACTAACAAGAAACACAACGGGAAGGCAAAGAATGAGGCAATCATCCACTGCTCCTTTCACTTTGATGCATGAAATCCGGAAACTTGAGCATCTACAAGAACAGTTAGGTGAGGAAGCCAATCGAGCCCTCGAGGTACTACAGAAAGAGGTTGCATGTCATAGACTAGGCAACCAAGATGCAGCAGAAACGATCGCTAAGCTTCAAGCGGAGATAAGGGAAATGCGTGCTATTGAGCCTTCCGCTCCCAAACAAGTCGAAGTTGGAAATGTTGTCTCGGTTAACAAGAGTGTCAGTGCAAACCTCAAGGAAGAGATAACTAGGCTTCACTCACAAGGAAGCACCATAGCTGAACTAGAGGAGAAACTAGAAAACGTTCAAAAATCAATAGAAAAGCTAGTGATGTGTCTTCCCGCCAACAGTGACCACCAGCATTCTAAAGATGCGAATACCAAGGCCAAGAATTCAGCCAAAAAGAAGAAGTTGCTCCCATTAGCTTCGAGTAATAATCTCAATAGGCACAACTTCATCAAATCTCCATGTTCACCTTTATCAGCCTCTCGGAAACTGCTATCCAACACTGATATTGAAAATAGAGCTCCAGCATTTGATGATGATGCTGTGTCTGGAGAAACTGAGGAAGTTTCTGAAAAAGATACTCCCACAAAGAGTGAAGGTGGAGAAGTCTCGTCCAAGGAAAATACTCCTTGCCGACGTTCAAGTTCAGTCAACATGAGGAAAATGCAGCGTATGTTTCAAAATGCAGCGGAAGAGAATGTCAGAAGCATAAAAGCATATGTAACTGAACTTAAAGAACGAGTTGCCAAGCTGCAATATCAGAAACAGCTTCTTGTATGCCAGGTAGTATATATAGTCATATGATGACAGTTATAAATTATTTTTAAGGAAAGCGGAAAAAAGCTATCCTTTCTTCCTCAACTTATTACCAGTGATTCCTTTTCATAACCACCACTATTATATTTTTCATAGGTGCTTGAGCTTGAAGCAAATGAAGCTGCTGGATACAATTTGGAGGACGATGCGAATGTTCCAGAGATACAAGTAGAGTCGCCGGCTTCTTGGCAAGTATCTTTTAGAGAGCAGAGGCAGCAGATCATTGAGTTATGGGATGTTTGCCATGTTTCCATCATTCACAGAACACAGTTTTATCTCCTATTCAAAGGGGACCCTGCTGATGAGATATACATGGAAGTCGAGCTTAGACGCTTGGCATGGCTGCAGCAGCACCTTGTCGAGATTGGAAATGCCAGTCCAGCTCATGTGGGAAATGACGCAGCAATCTCTATATCATCCAGGTTTTGTTAGAGTTTCGTATTTATTACTACTAGTATTTAGTTATTATCAAGTAATATTCTTCTCTTCAGCTTGCCGACTTCTCTTTAATATGATAATGTTGTGTGTTCAGTCTCAGAGCACTGAAGCGAGAAAGAGAGTTTCTAGCAAAGAGGTTGACTACGCGTTTGACAGCAGAAGAAAGAGATTTGCTGTACATGAAATGGGAAGTACCATTGGAGGGAAAACAAAGGAGGATGCAGTTCATAAACAAGCTGTGGTCCAATCCTCATGATGAAAGGCATGTACAAGAAAGTGCTGAGATAGTGGCAAAGCTTGTAGGTTTCTGTGAAGGCGGAAATATGTCAAAGGAGATGTTTGAGCTTAACTTTGTGCTTCCATCAGACAAGAGGCATTGGTTTGTCGGCTGGAACCAGATATCTGATCTTCTTCATTTGTGAAAACATATAAATATTCTTTTTATAACAATTAATTTCAATTTATTTACGACTTGTGGAGGCTTCCCAATTCTTTTCAAGTCTCCTTTGGTTATTTGGTGTCTAATGATTGTCTGCCTCATTCATTGTGCATATTCTTTGAGATTTAGCACGGCGTGGTTAGGCTTTTCAATGAATGAATCATAAAATATCAATGTTTCTGGTTGAGTCATTTTTTGTATGTGCCGAGTTTTTCTTCTACTAGATATAAACCAGACTAGGACATTCATTTTAAAAACATCTAAAATTCACCGAAATAAAAAGTATCATACCAACCATTGAGCTACTTTTAACACTTTTCGCCAATGATGTACATAAATTTATTATAACCATATAAAATATTGAAGAATCCTGCGGGTTGAAGTATTTTGACTCGGTGCCTGCGGGTTGAAGAATCCTGAGCAGAACCATTAAACAAACACTTTGCCTGATGTGATGTGATGATCTTTTTTCAGCTTCTATGGATGATGGTTAACTGTCGGATGATCTTGATTTATCTGTCATAATCTCTACTCATGAAACATGTGAAGCATACTTGCTTAGCTATTTCTATGTTACTTGATAGGGCACCAAAATGTGCTCAAAAAAAAAAACAGTTTTCCGCTTCTAAACCCGCTCGACTTACTAGCTTTTCAGCTAGCTTTTCAGTTCGAGGAGCTTCTTTGACCTTTGACTAAAAAAAACTTGTTATGTGAACGCGCAGCTTTTTAGATCAGCTAGCTGATGAGTTAGCTTTTCAGCTAGCCGGTTGAGAAGCTAACCAAGTTAGCTTTTTTTTTTTAAAAAAAAAGCTTCTTTTATATTTTTCAGTTCAAAAATATCCTGTCCTAAATTAGAAAAACAAAAAAAAAACCTCCAAGTGATGATCTATTTTAGTTACTTTTCCTTTCTGTAGACCACGTGAAAGGTCATGATTTTTGTATCGCCACTTATATTTTATATTGTTGGAACTTTTATTATACATTTTGTTATTGTGTACTTGTTCGCAACCAGCATAATGATTAATACATCCATCTCTCTTTAAAATGACACATGCACTATACAATCGTTAACGTTTTTTTCCTTATTAAGTTATAATACTCCCAAATTTTTCTTTCAACTTCTGATGATTTTTAATGATGTTATTAAAGTTGCGGTGAAAAGTACATTGAAATATATTTGAATAATTAGAGGAAAAGAATGATGTATTTTTATTTTTAAAAAAAAAAGATGGACTATAATATGATGATAAAGTTTAAAAAAAAATTAGAGTAATACCCTTAAATGTTATTTTACAAAATACGAGCTACTTAATCAGCTAATTTGCTAAACAACTACATTAAAATTAGCTAGCTTATCAGCTACCTAACCAGCTACCAGCTAGCTTTTCAGCTATCAGCTAACTTTTCAGCTAGTTTTGCTAAACATAGCCATAATAACTATATATTGCCCTGATTACTCAAGCACACAACTAAAAAGTAAGAGCAACTTGCAAGTATACAAGGTTTATGATAGTGTGGTGAGACAACCAAGGTCGTATTACTCTGTGAAGAAAAAAAAAGTAGAGAAACCAGGTTAACGTGTTGTTACATGAAAACCAAACCAAATCAAACCAAACATACCCAGTATATCCCGCTCAGAGCAGGGTTTGGGGAGGGTAAGATGTACGCAGACCATGCCCCTACTTTTTACGGTAGGGAGGTTGTTTCCGTGAAGACCCCCATCTTAGTGCACAGCAAAGTATTGAGTGGTATATACAAAGAAGCATAAAATTCGAAAAAGCTCAAAACCATACCTGAGACCATGGCTTAATTCACATGAGACTTACCTAAGGGGACTTTGGCAACTACACTCTCGATGAACGTTTCTCGAACAGAAGAGAGGTTGACTCTGCGTCCAGCTCCCTGTCAAAAACACACCACACGCAAAAGCCAATAGGATAAAATATATAATCAAAATAAAAAATACAATGCTCTAGGTCAAAGCTAACCGAGACAACCCAACTCTGAGGCACTCTACTACAGCACCCCTCCCGACAAAAGAATCCACAACTCTGATCTGGCACCTCCAAGAGCACCTATCACTAGTCATGGTCTCGGAAAGGTTTAACGCCTTCAAATCTAATCTCAGCTGCTCCTCCCACGTCCTCCTCGGTCTGCCTCTCCTTCTCCCCATACAACTAATAAACTCTTGACCCTCCTCACCGGAGCAGATGCCTGCCTCCTGCGGACGTGACCAAACCATCTCAATCTCCATTCCCTAACTTTAGCTGAAATGGGCGCCACTTCTAGCGCGCTCCTAAAAACCTCGTTCGAGATTCTATCCAACATTGTGCGACCACACCACCAACGTAACATTCTCATTTCAGCCGCTTCCAACTTGCTCTCAAGAGACTTCTTCATCGCCCAACATTCGGTGCCATACAACATTGCAGGTTTAATTGCCGCTCTATAGAATTTATCTTTCAACTTTAGAGGGACTTTCTTGTCACACAGGACCCCTGTCACTGCTCTCCACCTAAGCCACCCCGCCTTGATACGATGAGTGACATCATCTTCACACTCACCTTCCTTCTGAATGATCGAGCCCAAATACTTGAACTTATCCGTACGGGGTACGGTCTGATCAGCAATCATTACCTCTACTTCTTCCTCGTTGGCCTCACAACTAAAGTTACACCAGAGATACTCGGTCTTTGACCGGCTCACACGCAAGCCCCGGGATTCTAACTTAGACCTCCATAGTTCCAACTTCGAGTTCACCTCCCTCCTCGATTCCGCCACTAACACAATGTCGTCAGCAAAAAGTATGCACCACGGGACGTCATCCTGTATCCCCCGCGAAATGACGTCAAGGATTAGAGCGAAGAGAAGAGGGCTTAGCGACGACCCCTGGTGTAGCCCTATCTCAACGGGGAAATATTGGGTGTCACCAACTGGGGTCCTAACGCAAGTCCTAGCTTGGGAGTACATGTCATGGATCGCCCTAACGAATGGCAACGACACCCTTCTCTCTTCAAGACTCCTCCAAATAACATCACGCGGAATGCTATCATAAGCCTTCTCTAGATCAAGGAACACCATATGAATCTAAAAATTCTAGTCAAGTTGAGATTGTCGTTTTAAGCTTAGAGAAATTAAAACTAAAACCAAGTAAATGAATCTGGGGTTTCAAAATCGAAGAATACTGTTCATCTCCCATATTCTGGGTGAAATCCATCTCCCATCGAGGTCCCACACCTTTTTTAATGTTTATAGACTTTTTTATATTTCTCACCCCTCCCTCCCCCCCACCCCCCCCCTTTTTTTTTAAGTTTTTACTTTTCTTTTTTAATTTAATTTACTTACTTATAAATATACTAAATTTATATAAAATAAAAAAATATTTAAATAGACATATTATATATAATGATTCAACTCAAGAAAAATTTAATAAATTTATGTAAAATAATATAAATATATATTATATTAAAAATAGATAAAAACAATTATGATGATACCAAAAATATTGTGTAAAAATGTATTATTTAAATAGATAAATATTACGAAATATGTCCTTGTATCCACTTTAGAAGTGGGTAGAAAAAAAATACAATTACTTATTTAATTATTTTACTGTAGTTGGCACGCAATTTAATGAATGTTTTGAGATTCAACTGAGTTGTTGTTACCTTGCTGTTATTTTGCCATAACAAAAAAAAAATAGCACATGCTATAACATAAAAAAATAGTTCAATCAAATACCAAGCGAGATAAGAAAATGACATGAACGGAGATACGTTTTTAGTTTCCTCACTACAAAAAAATAGTTCCGCATTACAAATTTGTTTGTTTTGTGATGTTAACGGAACTATTTTTTTTTGTTGTGGGGAAACTAAAAACGTATCTCCATTCATGTCATTTTCTTATCTCGCTTGGTATTTGATTGAACTACTTTTGTATGTTATAGCATGTGCTATTTTTTTTTGTTATGGCAAAACAACAGCAAGGTAACAACAACTCAGTTGAATCTCAAAACATTCATTAAATTACGTGCCAACTACAGTAAAATAATTAAATAAGTAATTGTGTATTTTTTCTACCCACTTTTAAAGTGGATACAAAGACATATTTCGAGTAATATTTATCTATTTAAATAATATATTTTTACACAATGTTTTTGGTATCATCATAATTGTATTTATCTATTTTTAATATAATATATATTTATATTATTTTACATAAATTTATTAAATTTTTCTTGAGTTGAATCATTATATATAATATGTCTATTTAAATATTTTTTATTTTATATAAATTTAGTATATTTATAAATAAGTAAATTAAATTAAAAAAGAAAAATAAAAACTTAAAAAAAAAAACTGCCAGCAAAATGCTGGCGGGAGGAGGGAGGGGTGAGCATTAAAAAAGAGATGGGACCTGATTGGGAGATGAATTTCACCCATATTATGAGAGATGGACGGCATTTCCCTTCAAAATCATTTCATCAGTACCTTCAAGCAAAATGCTAATAAAATAAGTGTAATTAAAAAATTAGCTAGATAACGTGTCTGGAATTATATCAAACTTCTAGTTGAATTTGAAGTAGTGAAGATATCTTCTCTCTGTCTAAACCCTTACTCAGAAAAATCTAAAAATAATGTACATTATACTCGCTCATTAACCTACGCAACTCATAGACCTTATGGATGTAGATAGGGGTGTTCAAAAGTACCCGATATCCGATATGATCCGATTCTAAAATTTGAAAATCTGAAGTTTCGGATATCCGGACTTTTGGATATCCGAAAAGTGGATATCAGTTTTTTCGGATTCGGATATCGGATATGCCTTTTGAAAATTTTTGGATATTCGGATATCCGAAATATCCGAAAAATATATAATTTATATTTTTATATTTTAAATAATATGAAGATATACACTTTGTTTGGCAAATAATATGAATATATTTACTTTTATTGGTTTGAATTGGTATCGTAATATTATTTATTAAGATAAATAATTAATTGAGCCTATATTTAATTTGTTGTAAAAATATTTATAGTAAAAAAATTATTTTGGATATTTATTTTGGATATTCGGATATCCGATATCCGTATTTACTATCGAATTTGTGGATATCCGAACTTTCGGATATCCAAAAATTCAGATATCCGGTTTTGAACACCCCTAAATATAGAGGTGGCCATTGTGGTGGGCTGAGCCCGAACCGCTATGGCCCAGCCCGCATGGAGCCATGCATTCAGCCCGCACTGGCCCGGCCCGTAAGGAAACTGGTCCTGAACCTATTTTATTCGGTTAGTGTCAGGGTTTTATTTTTTCGACCCTGACCCGAGGAGGCCGACCCTAACCCTGCTATGGCCCGTTGAACCCGCCCTGCTATGGCCCAGCCCGCGACACGAATCGGCCCACCAAACCGGCCCGCAGTGGCCCGCCACCTGCACCCTGGCTGTTTAAGATTATTGCCGTTGGAGAGTCTTGCTGTCTTGGGACCTGGGAGTGGGAGGGGTGTTAGGAATACTTTTTAGATTTTGATGATGTCATCTTTATTCAAATGTATGTTTTAAAATTACTTGGCAAAATGTAAGGAAGAACCAGATGAGTATCTTCCATAGGCCAAATTATGATAAGTTAGATACTTGGCAAAATGTAAAGAAGAACCAAATGAGTATCTTCTATATGCCACATAAGTTAGGCTTAAAAATTGGCTAAGTATATATCAGCCGAGTCTTGGTCAACTCAACTGTTCAGATAAGGTTGACCACAGACAAGTCATATCAGGCAACCCATTAGAGAAGTTCTGGTCAAACAGTTTTATAAGAAATCATCATTTCATCCACCGAATTAAACTCCATTCCAATAATCGGTTCAACAATCGCAGTCTCGACAATCAAATCTTCTTCCCTATCATCAATCGCAACAATATCCTCGTTGTCATTGTCGTTGTCGATATTCTAGAATGTCAACAGAATCGCTTGATAAAAAAAATGGAGTTTCAGTCATTTTTTTTTTCTATCCCAGATTGACAAAAAAAATGGAATGTCATAATGATTAAAGAAAGAAATAAATTACTACAGATTGGCAAAAAAATGGAGCTTCTGGAATTTACCCCGTGTGAATATCCATTTGAATTGTAATATTGCAAAAAATAGAAAAAAAAAGTCACAGCAATGAGAAAGGGATCTGTACCCGACGCGAGGGGAATGAGGGAGAAACCCAAAGTGCGATCTCGCCGGAGCTGAGGGAGGAAGCCGACCCGACGCGAGGGTGAAGATTTTTTTCAGCTAAATCGCGAGAGAGAGAGTGTGAGAAATTGTTTTGGGGAAGAGAGAGGGAGGAGAGATACGGTGTAAAAGAGAGAGAAAGAGCTGGGGAGATGTTTGCAAATTGGGCCCTTATTTTTTTGCTTAGGTACCCCTAGTGTAAAATAGTGTGTAATGCATTTGTAAGGGTAGCATTACCCATATATAAAACACAAGCACACATGTAGTAGACATACACACAACAAGTTATAAGACATGCGGTGAAAAAATTAAACGATGAAGAATATAACAAAAAAAGTCTACGTAATAAAAAGTAGGTAAAACATAAATTTTGACGGACATTGTAAAAAAAGGTAAAATCAGAATAATTTTCAGGATTAATAACAAAAACAAACCAAATAGAGTGTAGACGGCAACCAAGCCAAATTTGACAACCTGTTAGTTGTTTGCAAAACTCATTTTAGTTCACAAATAATACTCTATTATCTCGAGCAGATTAGTTACTTTAGACACGCGATGTAATACGTTTGCATGTATATCAAACACAACAGACCACAGAATTAGGATAAAAGTCAGGAAAAAATCATCAAAGTGTCCTATACAAATATGACCTAACGGTGTCTAAGTTTCAAAATCTGAATATACCAATATAAAACTAACAAAAAGAGAACTTGAAGAAATCCAGTAACTGAGATCAGAAGATAATATTCCAACTGATACATGAAAACTCAACACAACGGCGCATGTAGGCCAATATGGTTAGCTCCAACTGGACAAATGGAAACACATGATACTGAAATTCTCGTACTCATTCACCACATAAGCTAATTGGTTATGAAGATTACATTAATTTTGATTCATAACTTATATTATGTTCCGACTGTTATAATCCATAAATAGTCTAACTTTGGGGCTGTAAAAAATAATTCCTAGTCAGGCATACAAATGTTGAACATCTACAATTTAGCATATGTTGGTTAAATGTGTATTTGCAATAAATTATAGGGCACCCGAAAAAGGATATACTCGTAAGAAATCTTCTCTATTAGATGTGGAGCTCTTCGTTAGGCAATACCTGCCTAACAAACAACAAATTAAATAAATTTCACCATAATAACCTCCTTCAAGGCATCTCGTGCCATTTATCGGCATTTAGTGATCTATCTATCTTAAGAAACAAAATGCCCGAGGCTCATTGATTGTATCCCAATCTCTGTACCAGAGAGGGGAAAAGATAAAATAATAATTAGATAATAAACGGGAAGGAAAAAATTAATTAAGCGAACAACTAAATAATACATGTAGTTTCCCAATGCTGAAGCTCATACTCAAGACAGAAGCTTCACATGTTAACATATTTAATAGAAAAAAATCAATAAACAAGTTGAATAAAGGAAAATAATTACATAAATATATTGCTTATCTTTCACAAAAAGCATTAAACAAATACAAACATCAAGGGTATTTATCTTGTATATATTAGTACCTTAGAAGGGGTATTCGTTCATTTGAACAATATATAGAGCTAATCATGTGGTTAGCTAAACATCGATGGTGGTTAATGTTAATTTACTCTTTTCTTTGAGGCCTAACCGTTGGCCACTAAGTATACAAAATACAACTTGGAAAGATGTTAGTACAACAAGCTGTACGTTTTTCAAATAAGAGTGCGTAGCGAAAGTTTGTTAAAATAAGTTGCTGTAAATACATCGACTCGACTTGTCTCCTGTTGGCTTGGTGCGTACAGGGTTTTTAGAGTATACTTAAACAAATCACAGTTTATGAAGACAATAAGTTGCAGAAGGTAAATAACACGATATTTAAAGTGGTTCGAGGTAAAACCCTCTACGTCCACTGGTCCTCCACACAGGAGTAAAAATATTTATTATAAACACTACGTACACAATACGTGTCTATAATCAAATGTATCCTTGTATCCTTCACACATATTGATACAAAGAATGTCGCTTTCAACCGTTCATACAGATTGGTTAAAGCTTTCACTTGGACTTGCTTCTTCGCACACAGTTCCAAAGATTCGGATACAATGCAAATCCATCACACACAGTTTTAGAAAAAGCAAGGCTTTCTTCAGTCCACACAGGGCTCGTGGTTTTCTTCAAGTGTAAGAACACAGGTTTGAACAACAACTTGACTTCTTGAGCTTCAGCTGATGATGTGTTGTTCAAGGTTGAGCACTTGTATATTTCTTCTCTCAAGAATGGCAGTAAGCTTGAAGAAATACGTTTGCTCTTGATATACTGTTCTTGTGAAGATCTCGTGTGAATCTCAGTATATCTTATATCTTTCAGTTTTCAGTTGATATATCATTCATGTGTTTGATCTTCAAACTTCGGGGTATATATAGCCTTTGGAATAGATCCGTTGTGAATATATTCGTTGAGCAAAGAGTCCGTTCCAATGTGTTGTTTGACTTGCAAAATACAAGATCCAGATTTTGCTCCTTGTTTGAAGATCTTTGTCGGCTGGTATTTAAATACTTTATCAAATCAGTATTTAAATACTTCTTTTCAAACGGTGGCTTGACTTTAGCGTATAAAGCAGATTCCATTTCAATGGTCTTCAGTCCTGTTGGATAAGTGTTGAAGATCCTAACACTTTACAGCTTGTTTGTTGTATCCAACAGGTTGCATCTTTAATGCTGTAGCTGTAGGTTCCACGCTGTAGGCTATCTCTTAGTGCTGTTGTATGAATGTTTCCGAACAACTTCCATACTTGGTGTCATATCGACCGATGAGCTTCTTGCTGTATGATGGCACTTTATCCTTTTGCTGTATTTGAGGCAATGCAAGATACAGGATAAGTTGTCCAGCAGTATGATCATCTTCGGGACAACTACTTGCTGTATGATTGGTATTTGACTTCAGATTCGCCGATTAGGACCTTGATCTTGTTCTTCCAAGCACGCATTCTTTCGTCCTTTTCTTTTTGCTCGACTTCCAGCAACTTTTGGACTTTGGGATGCGGACATTTATTCGCATAATGTCCCGGTTTCCTGCAATTATAACATAAGTTAGAATAACCAGATGGGGAAGATTCTGAATTTACCTTGTTAAAAGGCTTGGGCCTGTATGCAGTCTTTCTAGACTGTTTGATGAATTTCTTGAATTTATGCATGAGCAGGGCCATTTCATCTTGTGACAGGATATCTTCGTCACTGTCAGCATTTTTGTAGGCAGATTTGGATGTGCTGGGCATGCTGTGTCTCCTGTTGGATACAGCGGCTAACGCTGTAGTCCTCGCAGGTGACTCTTCGGATTTCTCTCTCCTATCAATGTCACACTCGAAAGCTTTTAGGTCAGAGAAGAGGTCGAAAGTAGATATGTCATTAAGATTACATGACACACGCATAGCTATGGTTTTTATGTCCCAACGGGGAGGGAGAGATCTGAAAATTTAAGTTCTTCTCCTTTTAGGTATAAATTTTGCCAACGCTTCAAGTTCACCGACAATGTGTTGGGATTTGGTGCCTAAAACGAAGGCCCAACGGAAGCGGTAAAACAAAAATTAATTCGATCTGAGTCCCTACGAGGATCGATCGAGCTATGTATATACGAATATAATACGAAACACAAGATGATATGAGAAACATACCATTATAGTCCGTTGATTAAATGATGTCCTTCTCTTGAGCTATTCCCTAATCTTTGTTGATTTCCCTACGATCCAATCTGCTCCAAGCTCTTGGATGATCCAACGCCGAAATACCGCGTCTCTACTTGCCACACGCCGGAGAAATGAACGGAATGACGATCACCTTGCTATCATCCAAGGATACGGCTAGAGCTAGGATGATGAAGCTTTCTATTCAAGATTATAACACTCCAAGTGCTTAATCTATATCTCTCAATTAATCCTCACAATATTTCTCCAATAAAAATATGAAGAAAATGAAGAACATGAAAAAGAAACTCTTTTCTCTCTCTCTTGCTTAAACTTACGGATGTAGCAAGTGAAATGGGAGGGAGAGTTACTCTTCTTTTATTCTTGATAATATCCTCCCCAAATCAAGACCAAATAATCAATATGGATAAATTAAAGGATCTTGTCTCCTTGACACTTTAAGTCATCCACCAATTTAGGTGGAGACAATGACCAAGGGAAAGCGGAAGGAAAAGGGGCAGCCATCTAGAAGGATCCGGACGAGTTCGGTCCATTTCGGACTCCCGTGAGTCCAAACAGATAAACTCCTATTCTGTTCCGATGTATTTATGTCGATTAATTAATCCAATCAATTAATCACATCAAATACATAATAACATAATTAATTTATCCAAGAAATAATTATATTTATGAATTAAATTAATCTCCCAGTAATTTATTTAATTCATTAGGCCGTAAATCAATTTATCCAATAAATCGATTTAGACATCTAATGTCCCAAATTAGATATCTAATATCTGACATTCATAATGAGAGAACAAGCTTGATTCATTCCGTCGTCAATCCTATTGCGCGACTCGGTAGGTCCGTCTCAGTCAGCAATGGGAGGAACCAAAGAGTAGTAGCACCACCTAGCCAGCCTGGCGGCCTACACTGTACCCCAACTGAGAAAGAATGATGGGATCATTCAAGAACCATTCTGTCGTGAATACCAGTATACGTATAAACCCTTCTTTCAAATGTCCCGATCAAGCTATAGGGTCACGGTCAGTCACACCCTGTCTGTACTTGACTCTATGCATATGTTAATGCAAATCGAGATCATCGAGCTCTCATGTATCCAATACAACTTGCTCCAATGCTTTGGCCAAATACTTATGATCTCATCTGCCAATCACCACATAGGACATATAACCCGTTCACTAACAGGAGAAAGAATTCTATCTTGGTATTCAGTAGGACCTGCTACTTGCCCATCAAGATGCACGTCGAGGTTGACCCCCGCCTTCTGGTTTACAGGGTCGAACTACTCTAATGAAAATCTTGACGTCACAAACACATCCCTACTAAATCCTCAAGTCGAAGGTTCACGAATACCTATCACAACCTTTCGATTCCGTCATTGATTGTCCTAGAGTGAAATCCGTGTGACGAATCGAGGGTGAGTCGGTTCGAGTATACTACTCCAATTAGCATACCTATAACATGTTCTCCCACTAACCATTAGTGTTCGATAGGCACTCTCCATGTCAAAGAACACGTCATACAAGTCTTCACATAATTTTAATGCCCAGTCAAGTTTCATCGACTTGCGAATGATTAAGTATTTGAGCTATAAACCTTTCCAGTGCCGACCCCCTTATCCAATAAGGAGTGCAACATTTTGCTCTCAAATATACGAAATAGTTTCTATATGTATATTTACGAGTTAGGAATGCCAGTAACTACCAATAAATAAACAAACATCCATTTTCCTTATGATAATGAATTTACATAATAACAAGTACAATGCCCTCACTCAACATCCTCTGAGTGGCATTCGAGGGCATACTCCTAACAATCTCCCACTTGCACTCAATGCTACACACTATGGTATCTAATACCCATGTTCTCCAGATCAGGATCCAAGCTAATCTGAGAATAGTGGCTTGGTCAGTGGATCAGCGACGTTGTCGGCTGACTCTACTCTATGCAGCACAATGTATCTCGTTGCGAACAAATTTTATTACGAAATGATACTCTCTCTCTCAATATGTTTGGTACTATTGTGAAACCTCGGTTCCTAGGCTTGTGCTACCGCTCTATTGTTATCGTATAAAAAACAAAAATAGGCAGCGCAGCACATGGTGTCATGTGAAGTTTACCCAATAACTTCTTAATCCTTCCTTTGGAGGCCTCCGAGGCCGTTTGATACTCAGCCTAACAGGTGGAACCATCAGTCGCGCTATACTTGGCACTATGCCAAGATACTGCTCCTCCATTAAGAGTAAATGTATCTAGAAGTAGACATAGAATCGTCTTTCTATCCTTGGAAGTCCAATACAGTGAATCCCATTACATTCTCCACCGCCGTATTTAAGAACCAGGTCTCTAGTCCTTCTAAAGTACTTGAGAACATTCTTTTACGGCAGTCTAATGTTCCCTAACTGGGTTATCCCGAAATCTACTTACCACACTCCCAGCATGCGCAATGTCAGGTCTCGTACACAATAAAGTATATATAAGGCTACCGACTGCCGAAGCATATGGTATATTACTCATTGCTAGGTCATTGGTCGCGGGTCGGTCTCTTGTTTATCACCTGGAACCTCGTGGAAACCCGGTTTCTCCAAGTGCATAAAACTATACCTCTCAGGTAATTGAGACACCCTACTAGACCTACAAGGTGGTTGTACTTGTGTTTCAGAAGGTTCGGTTCCAATTTCTTGCACAGGTGTCTCCTGAGGAGTTTCATTGTTTTCTTCCAAAGAAATATTTCTACCTCCTCCGCCTTCCTGAATGAACTCTTCTTCCAGGAAGTGTGTATGCAAAGCAACAACGATCTTTCGATCTTTGGGCATGTAGAATAGATAACCCATCGTCTCATATGGGAATCCAATGAAACGTCTCCTCACGGACCTCGTTTCCATTTTGTCCACCTTAGTCTTCTTGACATAGGAGGGACATCCCTAAATCCTAATGTGATTAAGACTTGGTTTCTTGCCCTCCCACATCTCATGTGGAGTTTTAGGAACGGATTTGGAAGGAAATATGTTCAAGATATATGCAGCAGTCAGGAGTGTATACCCCCACAGGTAAATCGGTAAGTCAGTATAGCCTAGCATGGAACGGACCATGTCCAACAAGGTCTGGTTCCTTCTTTCTGACACACCATTTAAGTGAGGAGTGGCTGGAGGTGTTAGTGGTGATACTATTCCATGTTCCTTCAGGAACTTGTTAAACTCCGTACTCATATCCTCGCTACCTCGGTCCGACCGAAGTGCTTTGATATGATTTCCAGTTTGTTTCTCAACTAGGGCCCTAAATTCCTGGAATTTCTCAAAGGCCTCGGATTTATGTTTCATTAAGTATACATATGTAACACCCCCAGATTTAACCGAGAATATTACAGCTTCGTGGGTCCCGGAGTGGAACCCACAAGGCTAAAGGAAATTTTCGCAAATAATTACAAATGCCCAATAGGCCAACGACGTTACTATCTTTAAAACATTTGAAGACTATATAAAATCTGTTTATCAAAACCGTCGTAAAATCTCGTTTGAAAGGACAAGGCCTGAAATGCCAGAACTCGACAGTTTAAAAACATACGTTAAGCTATCGCTTACATGTACCGACAAAATAGTTTAGAAAACGGTTGCCAAAGTAACCTAAGTTACCAGATACCAAAAGGCCATTTAAAAATACTCACGCAGCGGAAAAGACAAACAATTAAAAATACTCTAGCAGCGGAATACAAGAACTGATTAAGGAACTCAATACACAATTACATGCCCTAGCCAGTATCCTCCGGGAAGCTCATCTCTCCACGACCGCTACAAGCTCGATATCTCAAGAACCTAAAAAGAAAGCCCACGACGGGGTCAGCTATAATATCCAACAATGATAACCGTCACATCACATTAATAATTACATACTAATGAGAATACAGAATAAGAATATGACCAATATAATCTTATCGTCATAACTTTATTTACTCAAATAATTCTCAACAGAATAATCATTATCACGTTTCACATCTCGTACTCGATTAACTAATAAACTCGAACATAATATCTGTATTGTACCTCAAACAATACTCAAGGTCCTCAAACTATCATCACCAACTCACGATACTGAAATATACCAGTTTTGACTAATACGATCCATCGGATAGCATCATCAATCCCAAGACGATAATCGATTGTCCATCAAAAGACAATACCAAAGGAAATACGGAACATACCTTAAGATATGAAATGCCATGACAATCATGTCAGTCTAATCCGAGATCAGATCAACAACATACGGACACGGTCCTAACACAAGACCTACAAATGCATACTCATATGACAACGTCAATATGCTCACATCAATAACGACAATGTATACTTATGGCAACCCATAATATACATATGCACAATAACAACATTACACATGATAAGATCAACGATGCGAATCCACATGATTCCATCAACACAATACTGGGTAATCCAACGATCCAGCGCCCTCAGCATAGATACCCATGATGATCCCGTCGGACCAACGCATGGTGGAAAACCTGTCCAACGATCCAGCGCTCTCATCATAGATCCCCATGATGATCGCGTCGGACCTGTAACACCCCCAAGTTATTCAGGGATATTACAGCGCCGTAAGCCCCGCCGTGGGACCCACAAGGCTATACATACGCGTAACCATAAATTTTGACCGATAAGGTCTTCACACAAAAGAATGAAAAACGATACAAAGGTATTCGAAACATAACCAATGTATTCACGGACATCACAATACAATTCAATACTTCGGCAACACCGGCCGGAACATCAAGGGAAAAGGAAAACGATACTCGAGCATTCAAAAGACAATCCAGTACAACAACACTGAACCGGAACTCCAACCATAACTGGAAGAAAGACACAGTATCACTCTTGCCCACCATCTTTATGCCGACCCGATACCTGCCCGTCCGCTCTCCTGGAACCTGAAATACATGAAACGTATTTCTCCCATAAAGGGGTTAGCCGTCGAATAGCTAGTGCAAGTATAACAATATGAAACATAATACTTCTCGACAATAAAGTAAATGTAATCCGTCAATTCATCAATATCCGTCAATTCATCAATTAAAGACTAGTATTCCGGAATAACTAAATCTCATAAGACGTATGTGAATGCCGTAGAAACGGTTCGTTCACCTCATACGCCATTACGTATGTGAATGCCGTCAAAACGGTTCGTTCACCTCATACGCCGATACATGTAGGAATGCCGTCAAGACGGTTCGTTCATTACATGCCAATCAATATATCTATGAATGCCGTAAAAATGGTTCGTTCATGATATGCCATCAATATTTCTTACTTTCAAAGTCGAACGCATAATCATAAATGTATACTTGCCTTTGAGACATCGAGAAATCGAACGGAGGAAAGGTATGAGTTCGGTAGGTCCGAGAACGCGCTTCCGGCACCTAAACGATTCGCAAGGAATATTACAATTAATTATCCATACTCAAATTATACGAAGAGACTCCTAAAACTCGTCTACGATTCCAGAAAATATACGGGTGGATAACTAAAGGTTGGGAAATCGCCCAAACTCCCACAAGTCCGAAAACGGCACAATCCAACCCGTAAAATCGGGAGAAAACACTCATATGGTATAGATATATATCAAAATCTCAAGGTTCTCAAGCTTCAATCGGACAAAACGGACGAATCTACGAAAACCCCAAAATCCAACATAAAATTCAAAGTGTTCTTGAATAATCTTTCAATAATCCGATGAATACTCAAGCATGTCCATAATCACGCATATATCACATCATACACCATGATTTTATCATCCAAAACGTCAAAACCCACATGAAATCGAGAAGTCAAGATGTCGAAGGAATTACCTCTAGAATATCCAAGCTCTATGATTCAAGGAATACGCGATAGATCGACTATCCGGGCTTCCCAACCGATTGAAAGTGGTAAATCTTCAACACCCAAGTGATAGCTATGAAAAGAATTCTTCCCTCAACTCTCTCTCGCGATGGAAGAAGAAATGGGAAAGAATGGCTGAAATCTCGCTTAAAACGCCGAATTATGCGATTGACCGCATTGTGTGCCGCGGCTCGGATATGTGTGCCGCGGCACAGCCTAAAAATTGTTCCTGTGTTTCGGTAGTGTGCCGCGGCTCGGCTCAGTGTGCCGCGGCACCGGCATGACGGGTTTTGGCCGGGATGCAACACCGGTGTGCCGCGGCTCTCAGAGGTGTGCCGCGGCAATGACTGGCAGGTGCCGCGGCTCGGGCCGCATGTGTGCCGCGCACCGGCATACACCGCTCGGCCAAATATAGGAAATGTGTGTGCCGCGCGCACACTCCTTGTGCCGCGGCTCACACTCTTCGGGTCCTAAAATGATGAAAATTGACCGGAAAGAGAATAAAAGCAATATGATTCAATGTCCGGACAACAATAACACGAAATAAAAATACGGGAACCCCAAAACGGTGGTTCCAAGCAATGATTACAAGGGTTCGCTCAACAATCACGATCCGAAGAATATGAAAGGTTTGAAATGACATGACTTTCGACCGGATATTACATTCTCCCCTCTAAAAGAAGTTTCGTCCGAAACTTAAGAAATAAATAGTTCGGGGTATTCCACCCGCATCTTCTCTCCGTCTCCCAAGTCGCCTCTTCGACCCCATGCCTCGACCATTGTACTTTAACCAGTGGAATGGTCTTAAGCCGAAGCCGTTTCTCGCGACGCTCAAGGATCTTCACGGTCTCTCCGGAAGGTAATATCCTCGGCTACATTAATCTCACCGTAGTCGATAATGTGGCTCGGATCCGACGTACTTCCTCAATCGGGACACATGAAAACACTATGGACGTGACTCAAAGCCGGAGGTAATGCCAAGCGATAAGCTAAGTCTCCAACTCGTCCAAAATCTCAAAGGTCCGATATACCTGGGTGAGTTTTCTTTTTAAGAAGCGGAAAACTCCTGCAGTCGGTGATACTTTGAGCAAGACATGATCCCCACTTCAAACTCCAAGGGTCGACGCCGAGTATCGGCGTAGGATTTCGACGACTCGGGCGGTCGATGTCGGTCTCGGATGATAGAAATCTTTTCCTTGGTCTCCAACAACATATCTCGGTTCCGTCCCAACTAGCTCAAGCCTCGTCACAACATAATGGCGACCTACATCGCCTACCATAGAGAGCCTCGAAGGGTGCCATTTTGATCGACGCATGCCAACTATTATTGTAAGCAAACTCGATCAACGGCAAGTGAAGCTCCCAATCATTACTCCAGTCTAAGGCACAAGCCCGTAACATATCCTCCAATGTCTGGATCGTCCTCTCTGTCTGACCGTCCGACTGAGGATGAAAGGAAGTGCTCAATCTCAACTCGCACCATAGCCTCGATGAACGGCTGCCAAAATGCGATACGAAACGGCCGTCTCGATCGAAACAATGGTCTTGGGGGCACCGTGTAACCTCACGATTTCAGCGATAAAGGTTCGAGCCAATCTATCCGGTCCCCAAGTATCCTTAATACCCAAGAAGTGTGCAGACTTGGTCAATCGATCGACAATTACCCAAATCATATTCATTCCAGCCCGAGTTCTCGACATGCCCGTGATAAAATCCATTGAGATATCTTCCCACTTCCACTCGGGAATGGGGAGTGGTTTCAACAACCCCACGGTCGTTGATGTTCGATCTTGACTTGTTGACACGTCAAGCACCGTAATACGAACTCGTAACATCCTTCTTCATGTTACTCCACCAAAATTTCGCTTCAAATCTTTGTACATCTTACTCGTCCGGGTGGATTGAGTAAGGCGTAGCATGAGCTTCTCGGAGAATCCTCTGTCTCAATTCCAAATCATTCTAACGCAAAGCCCGCCTTCGAAATCTCAAAATACTATCCTCGTGCACCATAAAGCCAGGAGCTTTTCCTTTAATCACATCTTCCTTCGCTTGAGAAATCATCGGTCACTCCACTGCTTTCCTTTGATATCGTCAACCAAGGACGAAGTAATTTCGAGAGTACACAATCGTCCTCGTACTCGAAGCCACACTTCGATCCCTTGTTCAATTAAATCTGACGAATCTTCGCCTGGGACGTAAGAACCTCAAGCATTTGAAGAGATGCCGATTTGCGGCTCAAAGCATCCGCAACGACATTGGCTTTCCGGGGTGGTAAAGAATTTCCAGATCATAATCCTTTATCAACTCTAGCCAACGTCTCTGTCTCATATTCAGCTCCTTCTCGTGAAAATATATTTCGTGCTCTTGTGATCGGTATAAATCCGCACGGCGAACCATACAAATAATGCCGCCAAATCTTGAGTGCGAAGACAATGGCGGCCAATTCTAAATCGTGAGTAGGATAATTTACCTCATAAGGCTTTAATCGACGAGACGCAAAAGCTATCGTCTTATCATGCCGCATAAGCACACACTGTGCCTTGACCAAGGCCATCAGAAACCGCAAAGCCTTCGCTACCATGCGGTAAAGTTAAAATCGGCGCCAAGTCAATCGTCTCTTGATTCATCAAGCTCATTGTCTCTCATCCGTCCAGATAAATTTTTCGGTCTTCTGGAGTAATTTTGTAAGCGGTCGAGCGAGTTTCGAGAACCCCTCGACGAACCGACGGTAATACCCAGCAAGGCCCAAAAAGCTACGAACCTGTTTAACATTTTTAGGCGGTGCCCAACTTAGCACTGCCTCGATCTTCTGCGGGTCTACACGAACCCCTTCGGCCGAAATCACATGGCCGAGAAACATAACTTCTTCCAACCAAAACTCACATTTCGAGAACTTTGCATAAAGGTGCTCGGTTCTCAAAATGTCTAAGACTAAACGCAAGTGTCGGGCATGTTCCTCCTTATCCCGAGAATAGATCAAGATGTCGTCAATAAAGACGACTACACACCTGTCGAGATACTCGATGAATATTTTATTCATCAACTGCATGAATACTGCCGGCGCATTCGTCAACCCAAAAGGCATAACTACAAATTCATAATGCCCATATCTCGTCCGGAACGCCGTCTTTGGAACGTCGGACTCCCTCACTCTGAGTTGATAATACCCGGATCTTAAATCAATCTTCGAGAAAACCGCAGCTCCTTGCAATTGATCAAATAGATCGTCTATACGAGGCAAAGGATATTTATTCTTGATGGTTACTTTATTCAGCTCATGGTAGTCAATGCACAAACGTAGTGAACCATCCTTCTTCCTGACGAAAAGAACGGGCGCGCCCCAAGGCGAAGCGCTCGGTCTGATGTACCCTTTTTCCAAAAGTTCTCCCAACTGAGTCTTCAATTCCTGCATCTCGGAAGGTGCCATCCGATAAGGTGCTTTAGAAATCGGGGCCGCATCCGGCTCTAAATCCACGGAAAAATCTATCTCTCGATCGCGGTAATCCGGAAGATCGTCCTAAAAACATCGGGATACTCGTTAACAACCGGAATTGAAGAGAAATCGACTTCAATTCCTTCCGTTTTCAATGCATAACACCAATAGCCCGCATAACCTTTATTCAAAAGTTTTACGGCCTTCATGGAACCGATAAGTAACTTGGATTGGCCCAACTTACGTCCCAAAATGAGTACTCGATCCGTCCTTAGTCATCATAGTGATAACTTTGGTACGGTAATTCATAATCGCTGGTGATTATTAAGCCAATCCTCGCCGAGGATTACGTCCTCGCCTTCCATGTCAACTACAATTAAATTTGATAACCATTCCATACCGGATATAACCACCGGAAATTCTCTAATCTCCCGATTCCCCACAATCCTATCCCCGCTATGCAGTCTCACGATAAAGGGATCGCAAGCAGTTAAACAAGTTATACTCAAACGGCGTACACACTCCAAAGAAATAAAAGAATGGGTAGCACCCGAATCAAAAAGTACACGGACTGGATAGGATAGAATATGGATGGTACCTGAAGCCACCGCCGCATCTGGTTCGTCTGTTCGACGCATCTCATAAACCCGTGGTTGCACCGAACCGACGCTAGAGTTCCCCCCTCCAGCGTTCTGACCCCGTCCCCGGCCCCTGCCAAAATTCTGCTGAGGTTGACCAAAAGATTGCCGCTGATTAACACCTTGATCAAAGGGTGTTGGGGCAGAAGCCCGAGTGTCTAAAGTCTGGTTCGGCTCGGAACAATAAACCGCTCTATGCCCCATCTGACCACACGTGTGACACTTTAATAGTGGGAAGTAGCATTCCGAACTAAAGTGGCCTGGACGACCACAATTATAGCAAGTCACTGTACGATTTGAGGTACCCGGAGTGGGACGATAACTCCTCTTCCCTTTATTAGAACGTGACGACTGTCCGGCAAAACGGTTAGTCGTCTGTGACTTCTGATAGTTGCCACCCTTAGAGCCGGAAAAATTTCCCCCGACTTTCTGCTTCTTCGGTTCTTCAACGTTATAATTGTCGGGGATCAACATATCATGGGCTAAAGCTCGTCCCGATACTCTTCGTGTGGTACAAGCAAATCCGCCATGTACCGCCGCAAGTCCAAATTCATCCGCATATCAAAATAACGGATCTTATCACGCTACGTACTTGATCCTTCACATGGATTAATTGTTGGTTATACTCCACGATTGTCGCGAAACGGAATATCTTGTGGTTTAGCCTCGAAGAAGGCTCGATTCGGCTCTCTGCACCGCCAAGGACAAAACTCACCTCCAAGAGCTCCTTAAATTCATCCCATGAGGCAATACGATCCCGTGGCTTGATGACCTTCCACCAAGTAGCGGCCTCCTTAGTGAGGAAATACCGAGCAATCGGTACTTTCCTCACCTCGGGCAATCAACCGCCTCGAAAATCTTCTCCAACTCGCTAGCCAATCCTCCCACTTAACGGGTCCGTGGCACCGCCAAACCGTGGAGGGTGCATACGGATTACGTTCGGCGGTGGCATCCGCGTTTGATTCGGGTTATTCAAGCACGATTTGGGCCAAAATAGTCATCTGGTAGCCAATTGTTGAAGTGCATTCGCCACTCCAACGTCTGCGTTGTTCCCGACCATTTGATCGGTCGTGGCCGACTCTCGGTATCGGGATGCACCGAGTTCGACAAATCGGGTTGGTCGACCGAACCGAATCGACGGAACGGCCGCGCCACGCCTCTTCTCGCCCACGGCCACGACCACGGCCACGGCCCCTACCGGGTGACATCTTGAAGAACACACAAGTCACGTAAGCACAATTCAATCACGCATCAACAAAGTGTCCGATTCTCAAGAATACCGATAAAAGGAAGCAAAACGAATAAGGAAACACCAGAGAGTGAGAGGTCTTACAAGTACGGTCGCACCGTGATGATGGCAGAGTAGTGATACTGTGGACATTTAACGACTCAATCGACCCAAAAGACCGACACCAGGTATCCATAGACCTAAGTGTGATACCATATTCGTAACACCCCAAGTTATTCAGTGGATATTACGCCGTAAGCCCCGCCGTGGGACCCACAAGGCTATACATACGCGTAACCATAAATTTTGACCGATAAGGTCTTCACACAAAAGAATGAAAACGATACAAAGGTATTCAAACATAACCAATGTATTCACGGACATCACAATACAATTCAATACTTCGCAACACCGAACATCAAGGGAAAAGGAAAACGATACTCGAGCATTCAAAAGACAATCCAAGATAACAACACCGAACCGAACTCCAACCATAATCGGAAGAAAGACACAAGATAACTCTTGCCCACCATCTTTATGCCGACCCGATACCCGCCCGTCCGCTCTCCCGGAACTGAAATACATGAAACGTTTTCCCCATAAAGGGGTTAGCCGTCGAATAGCTAGTGCAAGTATAACAATATGAAACATAATACTTCGACAATAAAGTAAATGTAATCCGTCAATTCATCAATATCCGTCAATTCATCAATTAAAGACTAGTATTCCTAATAACTAAATCTCATAAGACGTATGTGAATGCCGTAGAAACGGTTCGTTCACCTCATACGCCGTTACGTATGTGAATGCCGTCAAAACGGTTCGCTCACCTCATACGCCGATACATGTAGGAATGCCGCCAAGACGGTTCGCTCATTACATGCCAATCAATATATCTATGAATGCCGTAAAACGGTTCGTTCATGATATGCCATCAATATTTCTTACTTTCAAAGTCGAGAACGCATAATCATAAATGTATACTTGCCTTTGAGACATCGAGAAATCGAACGAGGAAAGGTATGAGTTCGTAGGTCCGAGAACGCGCTTCCGGCACCTAAACGATTCGCAAGGAATATTAAAATTAATTATCCATACTCAAATTATACGAAGAGACTCCTAAAACTCGTCTACGATTCCGTAAAATATACGGTGGATAACTAAAGGTTGGGAAATCGCCCAAACTCCCACAAGTCCGAAAACGGCACAATCCAACCCGTAAAATCGGGAGAAAACACTCATATGGTATAGATATATATCAAAATCTCAAGGTTCTCAAGCTTCAATCGGACAAAACGGACGAATCTACGAAAACCCCCAAAATCCAACATAAAATTCAAAGTGTTCTTGAATAATCTTTCAATAATCCGATGAATACTCAAGCATGTCCATAATCACGCATATATCACATCATACACCATGATTTTATCATCCAAAACGTCAAAACCCACATGAAATCGAGAAGTCAAGATGTCGAAGGAATTACCTCTAGAATATCCAAGCTCTATGATTCAAGGAATACGCGATAGATCGACTATCCGGGCTTCCCAACCGATTGAAAGTGGTAAATCTTCAACACCCAAGTGATAGCTATGAAAAGAATTCTTCCCTCAACTCTCTCTCGCGATGGAAGAAGAAATGGGAAAGAATGGCTGAAATCTCGCTTAAAACGCCGAATTATGCAGTTGACCGCATTGTGTGCCGCGGCTCGGCATATGTGTGCCGCGGCACAGGCCTAAAAATTGTTCCTGTGTTTCGGTAGTGTGCCGCGGCTCAGCTGTGTGCCGCGCACCGGCATGACGGGTTTTGGGCCGGGATGCAACACTGTGCCGCGGCTCGCGTAGGTGTGCCGCGGCAATGACTGGCAAAGGTGCCGCGGCTCGGCCGCATGTGTGCCGCGGCACGGCACACCGCTCGGCCAAATATAGGAAATGTGTGTGCCGCGGCGCACACTCCTTGTGCCGCGGCTCACACCCCCTTCGGGTCCTAAAATGATGAAAATTGACCCGGAAAGAGAATAAAAGCAATATGATTCAATGTCTGGACAACAATAACACAAAATAAAAATACGGGAACCCCAAAACGGTGGTTCCAAGCAATGATTACAAGGGTTCGCTCAACAATCACGATCCGAAGAATATGAAAGGTTTGAAATGACATGACTTTCGACCGGATATTACAGGACCAACACATAGTGGACATCCTATCCAGCGCCCTCAGCGTCACACGATCTCACAGGATCAACACAACATAAACAATACAATTATGCATACACATATGCAACTCAATATGTTCATCAACATGAACAACATATGAATCGAAACATGAACGACACTATGATTACACAACTAGGACGACTTCATGTTCAGCAACATGAATGACAACCTGCATGATCAACATCAGCAACACTAAACCGAATCAAACTAAGATACTTGTCCTGAGTCCTTCAAGAGGAATCTCGATGTCAAATCATCACCAGCGATTATCCTTAATGCTCGACGATCCAAACGTACCATGAACTATAGATAACCATATCCTCATATTTATCGCAACGTAACCTTGATACCCGAATATGCCAAAAATCGAGATAAAGCATATACATTATGATTTAACTCCCAGAATCGGAATGACAACATATAATCCAAATCTCCAGAATTTGTAGTAATAATCATTGCTATATGCATTATAAACGAAATAAAACTGAAACCATTCATTAAACATTATAACTGAGCAAGTAATAACTTGCCTCGATACCGATGAAGCTGTTATCAATCCCATTTCCTTCGTCTACAAGTTCCTCGGTCCCGATCAATGCAATTCACGAACATACTCAAACACGTCCGCAACATACGGTTATAATCACCGATCAATAATCTCAACCTATTGAAGTAATCAAGTAGCAATGATTCGATGACAATCAATAACCGACATAGCCAACCAATCAAACTCAACAAGTCAACGATACCTCAATCATATATAAAACCAAATAGTATACTCAAACCATTTTACGAATTCATATCCATCATATGAATCGAAATCCGCTAATTACTAATCAATATAACCGATCGACAAACTCAACGATTTCATAATATCTTGATTAGACACAAGTCCGAACAATCCAACTCAAACAATTACGAATTCATAACCAAAATACGATTACGGTTACGAATGTAAAGGAAATCATATCCGGTGATCAATCACAACCTTTTCGGATTCCAAATTGATATCATAATTCGTATTTCATCAAGAACATACGAATTCTACCACTACAATCAATGAACATTCGATCTTCATATCTAAAGATACTGATAATTTAACATACGATCGTCCTGCTATGTTAAATTCATCAAGAAGTTCCTCAAGAACACTAAGTGATTCGAAATCATGTTCACAGACATTACAACAACGTAATTCGATATCCTCTGACATCTAAACAATCCTCATTCATGATTCAAGGTGTATATTATCATATTTTCCAATATATGATCCTCCTACATCAAGAATCGAAGCAATACTACCAAGAACACCAAGAACACTATGATTCCATAATCATAACCAACATAATCAAGACATAAACCATCATATCCTTCAACATATAGTTCATATATCCTCAAGAATCGTAATAACAAAACCATAATCATCTTCATACAAATCATTCATCAACAACAACATCAAAAATCCGAAATTCAAGAAGGGATTATCCAACATACCTCTTAGAAGATAAAATACACAAGTAACCACCTCAAGAATCATCACTATCTTCATATCTCAAGCTCCAATCCCATGTTTCCAAGCTCACAATCGACTTAGGAGAGCTAAAACTCCATCTATCAGTGTTTGGAGGCGAAGAACGAAGTGATATAATGAAGAGAAATGAAAGACGGACATTCATTTATAAAACATTCCAGTTCGTTACGAACGTAACATGCCCATGTTAACGTACGTAACAACCATTTACATATGCTATCTGACTTTGGTAGCATACGCAACGACAGTCCAGAGTTAACTGACTCATTTCGTTCAATGCTTTACGTACGTAACCCTTGCTGTATAACATACGTAATACGTATGCTGACTTACTACAGTAACATGCTCGCTAACGTACGTAATGTTCCGTCCTTAGCGTACGTAATGGTCGGGGTTGACTCGCCTGTCCACATCCGCGCCAAAAGCTGCCAACACGGGGTCCCACCTGCCGACCACAGCTCGTCCTATCTGATTCCCTTGTTACGTACGTAATGCCTTAGCCTTAACGTACGTAACACTAGCAACTTAGCGGACGTTAAGGGCTCTATACTTAGACAAATCCAACTGCTCCTGTCCGTCTCGACATATTGGATATGTATACACACATACTGAATACATATACTGAATCCAATAATATTCTCATACGATACTTCTGATACATGATATCGGCAATTATATAAATACAGATGTCTCAGTCCTTCGTTTATTTTACCCATACTGTATAGACTCCACGCGGTACAATATAACTCGGATAAAATAATACTAAACAACAGTAGTAGAAATTTTGGATATTACATACTACACCACTTAAAATAAGTTTCGTCATCGAAACTTGCAATTCGTCATAGAAAAACAAACAAACCGTTCAACCAAAATATTCCGAAACCATCACGATAACGATCAATCATCATCATTATCGAATAGCATACTTACAAATGCACAAAGTCGATGATCTCCTGAGATACTAGCAAGTGACTTCACTGTAAAGCCTCAATACGCTTACAATCACATTCCATGAACTTCAACAAAAATTATATCATCTTCGGATGACATAATCTATCTGTGTCAAATCCTGTCTGCCTGATTATACAACCAAGTCTAAATCCTGCTTAAAATCAATAATGCAAGATACATCTGACGACTCTCCAAATCAATGACACAAATCCGGAAACATCGGCACAAAATTCGAATGCTCATACGATCATCAACAATGATCAAGCAACAAATTAACTTAGTATATCATCGACATGATCAACTTCAATACGACCAATCCAAAGGTCAAAATACAGCCGAGAATATCATCAACATGACAAACTCCAATATGACCAACTGGAGGTCAAAACACAATCGAGAATATCATCAACATGATAAACTCCAACATGACCAACCAGAGGTCAAATCACAATTGAGAATATCATCAACATGATAAACTCCAATATGACCAACCAGAGGTCAAAACACAATCGAGAATATCATCATCATGATAAACTCCAATATTACCAACGAACTATCAACGAAAATCGAGAATAAGCTCTAACACGATCAACACAGAACCACAGAAATCGATATACGATCGAATAAAGTTCTCAAAACGACACACCAATCACATACAGTGGATCTCAATAAACATACCCTGTTGGTGAACATACCCCTCGGCATACGAACAACCGATCGCAATTCGGCAAACATACCAAATCATACATAGAGTGGGAACGACCACTCAATATCCAAAGCAACCAGCATGGGGTCACCATCCCCAAATATACACTTACAAAGAAATCATTCAAAAATCACTATCGTAAAATCGCGCTACTACCATACCAATAGAATCACGTAGCACATATGTCTCGATTTCACGAAATCCAAAGTTCCAAAATTACATCCTGGGCATGGATTTACAACACGCAGCATATTTTTCTTATCTGATCAACCGATCTTCCCTGGATAACCAAACTACCATATTAAAATTCGAATCCCTTTTCCTCGTACCATACTGATGTCTTATCCAGTTTGCGAGTTACACTCATAACTTCACCATGATATGCGCTATGCACTAAATGCGTATGTATACCAATCACATTTTCAAAACTAGTTTGAAATCATATAGTCTCGTCAAGAAGACAAATTTTCGAAAGCTCTTTCAAAAATTTCAAAACTCAAAACAAAAATTTTGGTAAGACCACAAAATAAATTTTCGAAAATTAAATTGGCTCGCTGGTGCCAAGTATTCGATAACAGTTTCCTTCGAATCCATGTGATTTCGAAGTTTTAAAATGAAAACGATGCAAATGCTTGACTACATCCATACTCCTGTATACCAATTCGGTTTGTCACCAATATCCACTAATATTCTATCGGAAAACCACACGATAAAGTTCTAACATATAAATTCCGTTAAAACTCCTTTTCCACACATGACTCGTAACGTCAACCATTAACCCATCCTGGGTCACCTCAAATATGCTATGACAAAACATTGAAACAAATCAACCCAGCGAAAGACTTCCCGAGAAGTTTCATTCGAACAAATAAATCAAAACCCCGAAAGGTGGTAATAAAATGCATAAACGATTGGTAAAGTGTTTTACAAATCTCAGGAGTTTTAGAAAACATGAAAAAGCCCTTTTTGAAACGTTAGGTCTCAACCTAAGTCCCGTTCCACATTACAAGAAATTTAAAAAGTAGAAAACCCTTCTGGACCTCAAGTCCTGAGTTATAAATCTATTTCAAAATCGATTGGGTCTCGGCCCAAAAACATTTTCCGTAAAACATCCGTGAAATATTCATTTTGAAAAGTATCATTTCCAAATGCTCAAAAATAGTTCATATATCACAAAATGAACTAACATGACTACATGTAATTCTCAACAATCCACAGTCCTTCTCCCGAATACACAATTCCATTCCAAAACTTAACCGATATATTGATTTCCAAAATCATAGTTTCTCAAATCATCAATCATGTCCCAAGTCTGTTACCTCATACTGTGAAGCATAATATCTTTCGGAATTTCAAAGCATATCAACTTAGAATGGCAATAAATCTCAATGAAATTCAAAATTCCAAATACTTACAGATCGTGAAGTCGACGATTCCTCGTGATACTGACACATGTCTCGACTCTAGAAAATACTCGATACAGATATTTTCAAAACACACGTTTTGCAAAATCAGTTCAACTCGTGAACACAATACAGCTCTATCCGAAGAAACACGTTAACACCGTTTGGAAAAGTTTGCAACCACCCCAGTACTACACTGGTAAATCACTTAACGCACAAGCCCGAGTCAACAAGAAAAACTCACGGCTCTAATATTTGTCAATTTACAACTCGAATGACGCGACAAAACACTACCCAACTCGACCCGACTGCCTAGGTTTTCTCAACCTAAGCTCTGATACCATATTCTGTAACACCCCCAGATTTAACCAGGAATATTACAGCGCCGTGGGTCCCGGAGTGGAACCCACAAGGCTAAAGGAAATTTTCGCAAACAATTACAAATCCCCAAGAGGTCAACGACGGTACTAACTTTAAAGCATTTGAAGACTATATAAAATCTGTTTATCAGAACCGTCGTAAAATCTCGTTTGAAAGGGCAAGGCCTGAAATGCCAGAACTCAACAATTTAAAAACATACGTTAAGCTATCGCTTACACATACCGACAAAATAGTTTAGAAAACGGTTGCCAGAGTAACCTAAGTTACCAGATACCAAAAGGCCATTTAAAAATACTTACGCAGCGGAAAAGACAAATAATTAAAAATACTCTAGCAGCGGAATACAACAACTGATCAAGGAACTCAATAAACAATTACATGCCCTAGCCAGTATCCTCCGGGAAGCTCATCTCTCCACGACCGCTACAAGCTCGATATCTCAAGAACCTAAAAAGAAAGCCCACGACGGGTTCAGCCATAATATCCAACAATGATAACCGTCACATCACATTAATAATTACATATATCAAGTAGCAACGATTTGATGACAATCAATAACCGACATTGCCAACCAATCAAAGTCAACGAGTAAACGATACCTCGATCATATATAAAACCAAATAGTATACTCAAACCATTTTACGAATTCATATCCATCATATGAACTGAAATACGCTAATTACTAATCAATATAACCGATCGACAAACTCAACGATTTCACAATATCTTGATTAGACACAAGTCCGAACAATCCAACTCAAACAATTACGAATTCATAACCAAAATACAATTACGTATACGAATGTAAAGGAAATCATATTCTGTGATCAATCACAACCTTTTCGGATTCCAAATTGATATCATGGTTCGTATTTCATCAAGAACATACGAATTCTACCACTACAATCAACGAACATTCGATCTTCATATCGAATCATTCACCCACAAAAATATCAAAATCCGAAATTCAAGAAGGGATTATCCAACATACCTCTTAGAAGATGAAATACACAAGTAACCACCTCAAGAATCATCACTATATTCATATCTCAAGCTCCAATCCCATGTTTCCAAGCTCACAATCGACTTAGGAGAGCTAAAACTCCCTCTCTCAGTGTTTGGAGGCGAAGAACGAAGTGATATAATGAAGAGAAATGAAAGACGGGCATTCAATTATAAAACATTCCAGTTCGTTACGTACGTAACATGCCCATGTTAACGTACGTAACAACCATTTACGTACGCTATCTAACTTTGGTAGCGTACGCAACGACAGTCCAGAGTTAACTGACTCATTTCGGTCAATGCTTTACGTACGTAACCCTTGTTGCATAACGTATGTAATACGTACGTTGACTTGCTACAGTAACATGCTCGTTAACATACGTAATTTTCCGTCCTTAGCGTACGTAATGGTCGGGGTTGACTCGCCTGTCCACATCCGCCCCGAAAGCTGCCGACAAGGGGTCCCACCTGCCGACCACAGCTCGTCCTATTTGATTCCCTTATTACGTACGTAATGCCTTAGCCTTAACGTACGTAACACTAGCAACTTAGCGTACGTAAGTCCTTAAGTTTAGCGTACGTTAATGGCTCTATACTTAGCCAAATCCAACTGCTCCTGTCTGTCTCGACATATTGGATACGTATACACACATACTGAATACATATACTGAATCCAATAATATTCTCATACGATTCTTCTGATACATGATATCGACAATTATACAAATACAGATGTCTCAGTCCTTCGTTTATTTTATCCATACTGTATAGACTCCACGCGATACAATATAACTCGGATAAAATAATACTAAACAACAGTAGTAGAAATTTCGGATATTACAACATAATCATACCCAGTATGATCATCTGTAAACGTAATGAAAAACTGATACCCGTCACATGCTGCTTCCAAAGCACCACATACATCGGTATGGATTAATCCCAGTTTATCAGCGGCTCTTTCAAAAGTCCTGTGATGGGGGACTTAGTCATTTTGCCTTTAAGGCAAGATTCACAAGTAGGAAAGGGATCCGATCCCAATGGACCCATAATTCCATCTTTTTCCATTTTGTAAACTTTTCTCTGACCAACGTGACCAAGTCTAAGATGCCATTTCAAAACTTGATTGGTCACGCTTCCTAATCATAGTATTCACAACGACTTTGTTATTGAGGTTTAGATGATACAGTCCATTTAACAATATAGCAGTGCCCACTAGTTTATTTCTGAAATAAATTTTGCAGAAACCATCACCAATGAAAAATGAAAAAGCCTTTCCGATCCACGACCGGAATGGATGCAATGTTTTTATGCCCCTTGGACAAAACAAGTACACCTTCTAAAGTCAGAACAAAACTGGATTCTAAACCCTTAAGAAGTGATCCTATGTCGGTTGCCTCAAAACTATGCCCGCTTCCGATAGTGATCATTACTTCTCCAGCTCCAAGCTTCCTACTTTGTTCCAGATCCTGGTTTATGGTACAAATATGAGAACTAGCACCAGAATCCAGTATCCAAGAAGTAGAAAATACAGTAGCAGAACAATTTGTTTCCAAAACTAAAAGTTCTGTACCTGAAGCGCCATGAAGAATTGGACAGTCTCTAGCCCAGTGGCCCAGCTCATCGCACTTGAGAAAAGCCTCCTTCTTCTTCTTGTTCTTCGGAACCATCGGGTCCTTGCCCTTACCCTTGAAGTCCTTGACTTGTGGTCCCGTCTGATGGTCTTTTTCTTCTTGTTCTTAGACCTCCGAGGTCCAGAAGAAATCACAAGGGCAGACTCCTTCA
The DNA here is from genome assembly GCA_033398695.1 of Orobanche coerulescens. NCBI lineage: Eukaryota > Viridiplantae > Streptophyta > Magnoliopsida > Lamiales > Orobanchaceae > Orobanche > Orobanche coerulescens. The sequence goes on from CM065809.1 coordinate 69,765,304, forward strand.
TTTGCGGAGTCTTCATCTGAGACTGAGCGGTCACGAGTTTGTTCTTAGCCCAACTAAGTTACATGCAATCTCATTGCAGTTGAAGTTCATAACAAACTGTTAGAAGGAATCAGGGAGAGACTGTAGGATAAGGTCGGTTTGAAGAGAAGTATCTATCTTAAAATCAAGAACCTCCAATCTCTCGATCATGGATATCATTTTGAGGACGTAGTCACCAACCTTCTCATCTTCCTTCATCCTTTCACCAAACAGTTGCTTGGATATCTCATATCTAGCAGTTCGACTGTGCTCACCATAAAGCTCGGTTAAGTGAGATAGAATCTGCCTAGCAGAAGTCATTTTCTCATGAGCTCTCTAAAGCTCATTAGACATGGAAGCCATCATATAATCACGGACTTTCACGTAATCCTTAACCCACTTTTAGTGGTTTTCAATCTCTTCCTGATTGGCTCTTGTCCGCACTGGAGGAGCCGGAATATCCGTCTCCAAGACGTATCCGAGTGCCTCAATACTGAGGACTATCATCAGATTGTGGAGCCAATCCAAAAAGTCAGGTCCGATCAAGGTTTTCTTTTCGAGTAGAATTGCGAGTGGATTCATTGTCATATTGCGAGTTATGACTGCATTAAGTACGACAGATTAATTAGTGACTCGTTCAATTATGATCTGAGTATAGAATTAAGGTCTTTTCTATTTTTGTTACCCAGCTCCCACTATTGTTATCGGAATAACACACTCCCATGTGAAATCCGAAAGTATCATTCGCTCTACTTCATATTGGTGATCGAGTTCTTTATAAATCCTAATAGAGGGCAACCGAACAGGTTTCTAGTCTACTAATTTTCATAAAGTGATGTCCAACACCAACCCATCTAATGGGTGTTTCGATCTTCCTTTTCCCCTTGTTCACTCGCCTTAACCTATACATTTTCTATGGTTCGTGAACAAGTTAACTTTATACCATCGGCGCAAATCAGTTTCACAATTGAATCTTATCCGGCAACCTGTCAGGTTTCTAGGGATAAAATTTGCTCCAACCGAAGGCATTCAATGCGCTCCCAGTAATTTATCCGTTCCTCCCCGAATGACTACCCCGATAACTCGGAAGCATAGCACATACGGTTTGGATTTCAATTTCCTGAAAGCTCGATGGAGGGAAGGAAAACTTTGAAACCTTATACAGTTAATAATTTGTCGTGGGAGAATTCGCGATTAACGGTACACTTTGCACATTAATCCATTTAAGCGCGTTTATAGCATTCATACATTATGAACAACCATTCACAACCTAGTTGCTACCAACATGTAGTTCATGGACCGTTCCTAGAATCAAAAACTTAGTAATCTAATTAGAAGTCTTCGGTCTTGAATCTTCGTCTTCTCGAATGGATCTTCCTCCGGTCTTCGTCATTACATATAAATTTTTACATTGAAAAATTGCATCCTACATACAAATAATTCTAGTAAAATAAATAGGCTCAAAACGGCCTTTACAACCCAATCGAATAACATCCGAATAATTCAAAACTAAGTCCATGAACCAGATCCCCATTCAAAAGCATTCATCCAATAAATACTATATAAATGGAAAGCGTAGATTATATTGATCCAATCAATAATTCGAATCGATCCAATCGATTCACACAACCATTAATATAAAAAATGTTCAAATAATTCGGTCACCAACAAATATTCCAATTAATAAAATTTCCCTTATAAAATGAAATACCATAAATCATTTTAATCATATTAAATCCAATTTAACACGCGGGAGATTAATTTTCAAGAATACACGAAAAATCGAGCCGGGGCGAAACTGGCCTGCCACGGCCGAGACACTTCCGGCAGTCTGCCGGCCAGACACGGCCCGTGCCGAATGGCACGGTCGGGTCGTGCCGGCAGTGTCCTAGACCATCATGTCAGACACGGCCGTGTCAAATGACACGGTCGGGTTGTCCCAACAGCCTGCCATCCAGACACGGCCCGTGCCGAATGGCACGCTCGGGTCATCCCGATAGACTGCCGAGACTGGCCGGCTGGCACGGCCCGTGTCGCCTGACATGGTCGGGTCAGCCCGACAGCTTCCTACCCCTTGTCCGAAAAGTCGTCTGACGACGATTCGGAGCTAGATTTTCGATCGGATATCCAATATCAATATTTTTCAACATTCATATCTTCAATATAAATCATATTTCCCAGAAATTAAAGATTTATATTTAGACATAAACTTACAGAAAAACAACTATTACGAACTAAAAATATATACCATGATTATGACTCTAAATGATTCCAAATCATTCACCATCTAATCAAGCATTCCAAATGCCAATATCGTATATACAATCGCAAGACCTACGCTCCAATACCACTGTTGGGATTCGGTGCCTAAAACGAAGGCCCAACAGAAGCGGTAAAATGAAAATTAATTCGATCCGAATCCCTACGAGGATTGATCGAGCTACGTATATACGAATATAATACGAAACACAAGATGATACGAGAAACATACCCTTGTAGTCCGTTGATTAAATGGTGTCCTTCTCTTGAGCTATTCCCCAAGCTTTGTTGATTTCCCTATGATCCAATCCATTCCAAGCCCTTAGATGATCCAACGCCGAAATACTGCGTCTCTACTTGCCACGTGATGGAGAAACGAACAAAATGACGATCACCTTGCTATCCTCCAAGGATACGACTAGAGCTAGGATGATGAATCTTTCTATTCAAGATTATAACACTCCAAGTGCTTAATCTATATCTCTCAATTAATCCTCACAATATTTCTCCAAGAAAAATATGAAGAAAATGAAGAACATGAAAAAGGAACTCTTTTCTCTCTCTCTCTCTTGCTTAAACTTACGGATGATGCAAGTGAAATGGGAGGGAGAGTTCTTTTATTCTTCATAATATCCTCCCTAAATCAAGACCAAATCATCAATATGGATAAATTAAAGGATCTTGTCCCCTTGACACTTTAAGTCATCCACCAATTTAGGTGGAGACAATGACCAAGGGAAAGGGGAAGGAAAAGGGGCGGCCATCTACAAGGAGCCGGACGAGTTAGGTCCGTTTCGGACTCCCATGAGTCCAAACAGATAAACTCCTATTCCATTCCAATGTATTTGTGTCTATTAATTAATCCAATCAATTAATCACATCAAATACACAATAACATAATTAATTTCTCCAAGAAATAATTATATTTATGAATTAAATTAATCACACAGTAATGTTGTCGAGGTTGGCATGCTTGCGCTCGTCAGTTGTCCACTGCTCGCGCTCCTTCTAGAGCATCTAGGTATGAGCTTGGCCTTCAATCTTTGCGGCACGATTTACCTTCATGATCTTTATGGGGCCATCTTGAATGACAAAAATCATTTCTTCGTGCATTGCTGCAAGATGAGCCTCCATCCTAATTCTCCAATCATGAAACTCGTTAATAGAAAACATAGGAACCTTATTTATCATAAAGGTATCCATATGAGAAAATAGGAAAGATAAAGACTGTTTTAAAAAATAAGTGATTTTAGGATCTGATTCGGTTAAAAATGCGACTGATTCTTTTTAGAATCAACCACTCCGTACCACTTGTTGGCCACCAAGTATACAAAATACAGCTTGTAAAGATGTTAGTACAACAAGCTGTAGGTTTTTCAAATAAGAGTGTGTAGTGGAAGTCTGTTAAAGTAGGTTGCTGTAAATACAGCAACTAGGCTTGTCTCTTGTTGGCTTGGTGCGTACAGGGTTTTTAGAGTATACTTAAACAAATCACAGTTTATGAAGACAATAAGTTGCATAAGGTAAATAACACGATATTTAAAGTGGTTCGAGGTAAACCCCTCTATGTCCACTGGTCCTCCACACGGGAGTAAAAATGTTTATTATAAACACTACGTACACAACTACGTGTCTATAATCAAACCTATCCTTGTATCGTTCACACAGGTTTATACAAATACTATCGCTTTCAACCATTCACACATATTGGTTAAAGCTTTCACTTGACTTGCTTCCTCACACACAGTTCCAAAGCTTCGTCTACAATGCAAATCCGTCACACACAGTTTCAGGAAAAGCAAGGCTTTCTTCAGTCCACACAGGGCTGATGGTTTTCTTCAAATGTAAGAACACGAGTTTGAACAACAGCTTGACTTCTTAAGCTTGAGCTGATGATGTGTTGTTCAAGGTTGAGCACTTGTATATTTCTTCTCTCAAGAATGGCAGTAAGATTGAAGAAATATGTTTGCTCTTGATATACTGTTCTTGTGAAGACCTCGTGTGAATCTCAGTACACCATAGATCTTTCAATTTTCAGTTGATATATCGTTCGTGAGTTTGATCTTCAAACTTAGGGGTATATATAGCCTTTGGAATAGATCCTTTGTGAATAGATCCGTTGAGCAAAGAGTCCGTTCCAACGTGTTGTTTGACTTGCAAAATACAAGATCCGGATTTTGCTCCTTGTCTGAATATCTTTGTCGGATGGTATTTAAATACTTTATCCAGTCGGTATTTAAATACTTCTTTTCAAACAATGGCTTGACTTTAGCATATAAAGCAGATTTTGTTTCAATGGTCTTCAGTCCTGTTGGATAAGTGTTGAAGATCCTAACACTTTACAGCTTGTTTGCTGTATACAACATGTTGCGTCTTTAATGTTGTAGCTGTAGGTTCCACGCTGTAGGCTATCTCTTAGTGTTGCTGTATGGAAGGTGCTGTATGAATGTTTCCGGATAGCTTCCATACTTGGTGTCATGTCGACTGATGAGCTTCTTGTTGGAAGTTACTATTGTTCGAGTCTTTTCGCAAAGAACGTTGGATATCCAAACCAAAAGTCGAATAGTTAAAAACTAATGGTCAAAAATTTAAAACACGTAATAACGGTTCAATGGACTTGGTGGAGTCCAAATGGTGTTTGCGAAAAGCAAATTGATTTTCAAAAGTTCCGGCTGAAGACTATAAACTTAGTGCTTCTCGGGAGGCAATCCGAGTATTAGTAGTAGATTTTAGTTTTCGTTGTTTTTCTGTTTTAGAAGTCTATTTTTTTGGCATTTTTGCTTTATGGTGCTTCTCTCACGTGTTTTATGTGATTTCAGTTGAAAAAACTTCTCAAGAAACTCTCCAGGGCATATTTTCAGCTAGGGCCGCGGCGCACTAAGAGCAGGACGCGGCACCCAAAAGACTCAAATTTCGGCTTAACCCACTGTACTGGGGGTCGCGGCACACATATTCTGTGACGCAGCACACGCGCTCACGAGCCACGGCACGCTGAGAACAGGCTGCGGCACTCCAAAACCCCAAAACCGCGCCCATCAAACTGTACAAAGGGCCGCGGCACGCATATGCTGGGCCGCGGCGCACTTACTCTTGAGCCGCTCAAAATATCCCCCTCTAAACCCTTCTTCTTCCGCAGCGCAGGTCACCATCTTCAAATCAATTCTTCTTCTTATCTTATTTGATCCAACACCAGGTAATCCATATTCCTTAAGTTATTTGCTAAATATTGCAAGGATTGAGAAATGGGGTAATTTTTATTGCATTCATTGATGAATTTGTTTTTTTTTCTGAGTTCTATCAAGATTTTGATCGAAAGTATTAAGATTATCGATTGATGTTGATTATGTTTCGAGTGTTATCATGGACTAGATTGATATTATTTGTTGTGGTGATTGAATTCACATATAATTATTTTTCTCTTGACTTGAGTGTGCGCACGCCAAGTGTTTGACGTAATACCCCAGTGAAATGTGTTTGATCTAAACATCCCCAATCTTTTTGTAACGAATACGATTATCTCAAAAATATGTTCCCCCAGCCCTTATGTTCATTTTTGAAAAAAATTTCGCATCATGTCTCTCATATGATACGTATAAACCCTTCTTTCTAATGCCCTGATCAAGTTATAGGGTCACGGTAAGTCAAACCCTATCTGTACTTGACGTTATGCATGAGTTAATGCAAATCGAGATCATCGAGCTCTCGTGTATCCAATACAACTAGCTCCATGTAATACCTGGTTGTAAATTCATTTATTATCATTCAATAATCATCACTCCGTAATTTTCACTCATTAATAATCACGCATCATTCATATTCAATCATTTGTGCTCACCGTTTCGGCATATTTTTGAATTTTATATCAGTTATTATTCGTCATTCAACCCTGTTTGAGATCGATATGAGAATATTGTCATTATCACCATATTTTTATAGTATGTGTGTAAAGAGTAGCGCACGCTACGTACTCTTGTTAGCGCGCGCTAGTACTGGTAGCGCACGCTATCGTTCAGCATTAGCGCACGCTAGTGCAAGTGAGGCAGACAGTACAGAAGGTACTGGACTGAAGTGGAGAATTCGTAGCGCACGCTATGAGTGGAGAATAGCACACGCTAGTTGTATCAGCAGTGCACGCTATCGACCTTCATTAGCGCACGCTACTTGTGTAATTGTGGCAGGCAGTCCAGTAGGCACTGGACTGAATTGAAAATTCGTAGCGCACGCTATGAGTGGAAAATAGAGTACGCTAACTCTATTGGTAGCGCACACTAAGTCATCGTAGTAGCACGCGCTAAGGCGAGCAGGGCATAGGACAGTAGGTCCTGGACTCCAGCTACTGGGCACTAACCATCAGGTAGTGCACGCTAACATCCAGTTAATGCATGCTAAGAGGAAGGCATTAGCGCACGCTACCAAGTACGTAGCGCACGCTAACGCATCAGGCAGAGTTCACTAGACTACCCACTAAACCTGCTAGCGCACGCTAATCGCAGGAGATAGCGCACGCTAAGCTGGGTTTGGTATAAATAGGACACTTCACTCTTCATTTTGTCATTTCTTCATTCCTCAACCATTCCGGGCGATTTTGGGTGATTCGCAAAGAGTTCTTCGAGCTGCAGTCATCTAGCATCATCTTCAAGCTCATAGTTCAGATTAATCAACATTTAATCTTCTCCACTACACCAAATCAAGGTAAACGTTTCTTGAATCTATAATTCGGGATTTGAGTGTTTTCCTTCCGATCTCTTCAAGTTAGCTTGCTATTATGTTAGAATATGCTGAATATGGATTATCTACCTTGGATACATGTGTTCCTGCTGTTTTATTGGTGTATTTTTTCGGATTTGTTGAGTATTTGGGGAATTGTTCAAGAACACCTTGAGTGTTGCTTTGGAATTTTGGGGTTTCGACTAGATGTTGTTGTAATCTCGAATGGAGTATTCCTATTGGATTATTGATTGTATTGATGATGTTTTGTTGGATTGAATCACTCATTTGGAGGTTGGTTTCGATATAATTGGGGTTGGTTGTAAACAATGGAAGAATGTTTACAACGTGTTTGTCAAAATGCCCCAATGAGTTTGGATTTGTTGTATCGACTTCTTGAATTGGTTATGATCGTAATTGATACGTATATTAAGCGAATTGTTGGTACTTGTGTAATTAAAGGTTGTTCGAGTGACCGATAACTCCATTAAGGATATTTGTTCGAGGAATGACATTTCATCACCGGTATTGAGGCAAGTTAATTCTTGCTCGGTTAAAAGGATAATCATTCCTTTCGTTGTTGTTCATTCATACATAAGATTCATTCATCATATATCAATCATGTTGAGCCTTGTAATTATCAAACTAATCATTCAATTCACGAGGAACAATGGTTCCAATCATTTTATTTGAAGCTATCACTCATTGCATCACTATTTGACCTCGGTGAGTTATTATTGATCCTTGTCGGCTTTCAATTTATTGTTCTTCATCATGATCGCTTTTGTTCTTGTGACCTTCCGGGATTGTATTGCGTTCCGGGTGGTATATGTGTGGAATTTTTAGTCGGGCACACTAAGGTCATTGTGTATATGCGGGAATCCGGACACATTGGACTGTGCACACGGTAACGTGCCTCCGTGAGACTAATTAGGCCAAGTTTTGCGGGTGTTTATGCGGGACGCCGGGCACTCGGCAGGCTTGTGCACTTGCACATCCCATTCGTGGCGTACTATGATGCCCATCGTTCAACTTGATTTCAAAACTAATTCATGTGATTATTGTATTTGTTCAACTCTTGAGGATTGTTGTTATGTGTAACTGACCCCGTTGGGGATGTTGTTTTTAGGTCATGGCAAGGCAAAGGCACGGGAACAGAACGCTGACGGCGAGGAGTCCCAATGATACTAGTAGGGGGGCCAGTCTGTCCACTTATTCATGTTTTTTTGATGTGTATTTTCCGTTGCAGTTCCGTTTGGATTTTCATTTTATTCGATGTTGTATATTTTATCTTCATATGAAATATACATGTATTCTGTATTTCTGGGTGTGTTGTATTTGAAACTCCTCATCGAAGTAATTTGTAATATAATGTGGTTCGGTACTATAGTTATATTATTTAATTCATTAATTTTTATTCGCCTGGTGGGTCCCAGTTGGGGGTCCACGATACTGTAATAGCCGTCTAGTTTGGGGGGGGTGTTACAGAGTTTGTATCAGAGCGTGTTTTTGAATACTAATATCCTAGTCATGTCTCATTGAAATCATCGTTCATCAGACTAGTATCATTGGACTTTGGCATCACGTGTGACCTGTGCAAGCGCCAAGCCCCTCAGACCAAAGAAACAGTAAGATTTCTGACGCCATGGTATAATTTTTGGCAATAAGAATCACTCATTCATCATTCATCAATCAACAATACTCAATCATCATCTTCATTTTTGATCATGTCAATCATGTTAACTCATTAATCACTTAGTTTTTTCATTGCTCAGTTGTTGATCTTGTGGATCGTATCATCAATCTTGTTAACTTGTCAAGATGATCATTTCAATAATTTTATCAGATAATCATGCCACCTCAGTTGATCTTTCATGCGAAATCTATAATTATCTTGTGACATTCCTACTTCAGTATGGATAGAGCTATCAGAGGACGCAGGGGAAGAGGCCGCGGAGCGGGCCGAGACCTGGGAGCTCGTGTGAATACTCGCGCGAACGCGAGGAATAATGTTAATTCAACAAGTAGCGACGCTGCCACTCATTCACCGGGAGATAATCATTCACTGTCAAAAAGTCGTACCCGAGATACAGCTCAATCGGAAGGTGTTTGGGTTGATCCACTCACCTTTATGCAGGCATGAAGGCCCAAATGACTCAGATGGAACGTCTGATGGAGACGATGCAGAACTCAACCGCTCAGAATCAACAGGCTCCACCGCCGCCACCTCAGAGGAAAGATAGGAGTGTGAACAGTATTATTGGCGACACCTATCGCCAGAGGCCACCTACTCTTGAGGGCTCATCCGAGCCGGCGGATATTATTCACTGGATTAAACATTTTAAGAAGTTATTTGCTATGGTGGAGTGTCCTGAAGGGCACAAAGTTTCAGTTGCGACTTAATATCTCGGTAAGAGCGCTCACTCTTGGTGGCTATCCTTGAAGCCCACCGACGGATCTTGCACTTGGGACCCGTTTAAGACCTTCATGATGGAAAGGTATTATCCGGCCCCACTCAGGGAGGCCAAGTTATCAGAGTTACTCAGTCCCGACCCCTCAGCGGAAGAAGATGTTCTCACAATCGCCGAGGAGTTTCAGGAGCTACTACCATTCGCCTCATCCATTATCCACTCCGAGGCGGATAAGATCAAGTATTTCAGTAAGAGGTTGAAACCTCGTATGAGGTTGCAATTTCTTAATCATCATTGCACCACCCTGGCCGAATTCATCGAGAAAGCTCTTACCTATGAGCTTACTGCTAAGAAACAACCTTCATCTTCTGGCAAGAAATCGAAGAATCGTAATCAGTCTGAAGGCAGTCAGGCAACCTTCAAGAAGCCTCGTGTGGGCCCTACGTTTTCTGAGCGACCTCCTATGGCGCCTAAACCTGCGGAATCTCAGTCCCGAGCGGCCAGTTCGTCCATCACCTGTTTCAACTGTGGAGAACAGGGTCATTTCAGCACTAAGTGTCCGAGGCAGACTATCACGTGTAACAACTATGGAATTGCCAGGCATAAGGCCTGTTTCTGCCGAAGAGACTCCAAACCTACTCCGACGGCATCTCAGACCCCGAAGTAGTCGGCTATTCAGAATTAGGCCACTTAGTCTGTGTCGTTTAAGATGACAGGAGCAACCAAAGGTGGAGCCCACAGTTATCAGACAGGAGCATCTGGTTCTGGGGCTGGCAAGCCCCGAATTTACGAGATGAAGAGTAGCGACGATCCGGAGGCCCGAATGACCTCAGGTACACTTGGAATTGTATCTCAACCTGTGTGTACCCTTTTCGATACTGGCACATCACATTCATTCATTTATGAGTCGTGCTTGAGTAGACTTCACCTGGGTAGTGCTACTAGTTGTGAACCTTATATCATTGGGCTACCATATGGTAAAAGAACTATCGGAAATCGTGAAGTTAAGAATTGTCCGATTCAGCTTAATGGCCGTGAATGGCTGGCAAACCTAATCGTGGTGGACTTACCTAAGGACGATGTAATTTTGGGTATTGATTGGATGGATCATCGTGATGCCATACTTAGTGTCCGTAAGCGTATGGTCACTATCATTTCAAACGATGGAGTCGAGTGTGCATTTCAGGGGATAACCCCATCCGTTCCGGAAGATTCATTAATATGATGAAAGCAGTGAAATTACTCAATCAAGGGTGTGTTGGTTATTGGTGCTACATGACCAAGACCGATAAACCATCACTGATGTTGGTGGATATCCCGATAGTGAGAGAATACGCCGATGTATTCCCACACGAGTTACCTGGTTTGCCTCCACAGAGAGATGTGGAATTCACGATAAAGTTGGATCCTGGTATATCCCCAATATCGAATGCACCGTATCATATGGCCCCGACCGAAATGCAGGAACTGAAGAATAAACTGGAGGAATTGACCGAGAAAGGTTATATCCGACCGAGTGCATCCCCGTGGGGAGCACCAGTGTTATTTGTCAAGAAGAAGGATGGTTCATTTCGCTTGTGCATTGATTATCGAGAGTTGAACAGGGTGACGATCAAGAATAAATATCCCCTACCCCACATTGATGATCTCTTAGATCAACTTCAGGGAGCTTCAGTATTTTCCAAGATCGATTAAAGATCTGGTTATCATCAGTTGTGAATTCAAGAGTCGGATATCGCAAGGACGGCGTTTCGAGCACGCTGTGGGCACTACGAGTTTGTAGTGATACCATTTGGGTTAACTAATGCACCTGCGGTATTCATGGAGTTAATGAATCGAGTTTTCATCGACTATTTGGATCAGTTCGTGGTTGTGTTCATAGATGACATTTTGATTTATTCCCGTAACTGAGAGAAGCACGAACTTCACCTCCATCAGGTCCTCGACGTGTTGAGATGGGAGCAACTCTATGGAAAATTTTTCCAAATGTGAGTTCTGGATGTCCGAGGTGACGTTTCTCGAACATGTGATTTCATCAGATGGAGTACGTGTCGACCCTCAGAAGACGGAGGCTATCCGAGATCGGCAACCTCCGAAAAATGATAAGGAAATCCGAAGCTTCCTCGGATTAGCAGGCTATTATCGGCGATTTGTAGAAGGGTTTTCTAAAAATCGCTCAACCTAACCTTTTCTGGAAGGATAAGAAATACACGTGGTCTGACGCGTGTTAGCAGAGTTTTGGGGAACTCAAGAGCCTTTTAATTTCATAGCCTGTCCTTTCCTTGCCACAAGGGACGGAAGGATTCGTGGTTTATAGTGACGCGTCCAGACACGGTCTCGAATGTGTATTAATGCAGAATGGGAAAGTGATTGCATATGCTTCACGACAACTGAGGCCTTACGAGGTCAATTATCCGACCCACGACCTGGAGTTAGCGGCCGTGGTATTCGCGTTGAAGATTTGGCGTCATTACCTTTATGGCGTCACCTGTCAGATTTTCCCCGATCATAAGAGTTTAAAGTATATATTTACTCAGAAGGAGTTAAATATGCGACAGAGACGGTGTTGGAACTGATTAAAGATTATGACATTGAGATACAATACCACTTGGGTAAGGCGAACGTCGTCACCGACACCTTGAGCCGTAAGTCCGTTCAGGAGCTAATGCTTGCTCATTTGACTGGTCAGAAGGAACTTCAACAGGAATTCCTAAGACCCGAGATCGAGGTCTGGTTACAGCGAGTGCAAGGGCAACTGTGCATGTTAGAGATTTTATCGCCGCTGGAGGAGACGATTAGAGTGAATCAGGGTTCAGACCCATTTTTGTTGTGCATTAGAGATAATGTGGCTCAGGGGAAAGCCCCTGGATTTGTGGTCCACGAGGATGGATTTTTGTGATTTAAGAACCGGTTATGTGTTCTGGCGAATAACGAGTTGAAAAACTCGATTTTGAGAGAGGCCCATGCTACCCCTTATTCTATCCATCCGGGGTCTAGCAAGATGTATAAAAACTTGAAACAAAATTACTGATGGAGTAATATGAAGCGAGAAGTCGCAGAATTTATTTCGAGATGTCTGACCTGTCAGGAAGTCAAGATAAAACATCACCGACCGGCGGGTATGCCGAAACCGCTCCCTATTCTGGAGTGGAAGTGGGAGGATATTTCAATGGATTTCATCACGAGTTTGCCGACGAGTCGTCATGGCATGAATACAATTTTTGTAATTGTGGACCATTTAACTAAGTCAGCTCATTTCCTTGAGATTAAGGATACGTGGGGTCCTAAGAGACTTGTCCAGTTATTCATTAAAGAGATCGTGAGATTGTACGGTACCCCATAGTATAGTTTCTGATCGTGACGGACGATTCGTGTCACATTTTTGGAAATCCGTTCTTCGTGCCATGGAAACTCAGCTAAACTTCAGCACAGCTTTTCATCCTCAGTCTGACGGACAATCAGAGAGAACTATTCAGATGTTAGAGGACATGCTGAGGGCATGTGTTCTCGATTCGAAAGATGATTGGGAAGCCCAACTACCGTTGATCGAGTTCACGTATAATAACAGTTGGCATGCTTCAATTAAGATGGCATCTTACGAGGCCTTATACGGTCATCATTGTCGATCTCCCTTGTGTTGGGATGACTTATCAGAATCAATCGGAACTGAGCCCGATATGCTTATAGCCGCCCGCAAGAAGGTAGCTTTGATCAGGAGTCATTTGTTGACCGCTCAGAGTCGACAAAAATCATATGCAGATAATCGTCGTCGACTATTAGAGTTCGAGGTAGGTGACCACGTTTTGGTCAAGGTATCCCCGAGCCGAGGTATTTTTCGTTTCGGGAAGAGAGGAAAGTTAAGTCCGAGATTCATTGGACCATTTGAAATTTTGGATCGAGTAGGAAGTCTGGCTTATCGATCGGCTTTACCGCCGGCTTTGAGCCGAATTCATAATGTGTTTCACGTCTCTTAGCTGCAGAAGTATGTTGCCGACCCGAGTCACATACTTCGGTTCAATGAAATCGAGATCGCGGATGATCATTCGTATGAGGAGAGTCCTGTTCGATTCCTAGAGCGGCGAATCAAACAGTTGAGGAACAAGGTGATTCTTTTGGTGAAAATTCAGTGGTCTAGACACAGAGTCGAAGAGGCTACTTGGGAAACCGAAGATAGTATGCGGGAGAGTTATCTCGAATTGTTCGACCCTTAGTTTCGAGGACGAAACTCTTTTTAAGAGAGGGAGTAGGTAATACCCGGTTGTAAATTCATTTATTATCATTCAATAATCATCACTCATTAATAATCATTCATCATTCATATTCAATCATGTGTGCTCACCATTTCGGCGTATTTTTGAATTGTATATCAGTTATTATTCGTCATTCAACCCTGTTTGAGATCGATACGAGAATATTGTCATTATCACCATATTTTGATAGTCTGTGTGTGAAGAGTAGCGCACGCTACATACTCTTGTTAGCACGCGCTAATTGAGTACTGGTAGCGCATGCTATCGTTCAGCATTAGCACACGCTAGTGCAAGTGAGGCAGACAGTCCATAAGGTACTGGACTGAAGTGGAGAATTCGTAGCGCACGCTATGAGTGGAGAAGAGAGCACGCTAGTTGTATTCGCAGCGCATGCTATCGGCCTTTATTAGCGCACGCTACTCGTGTAATTGTGGCAGGCAGTCCAGTAGGCACTAGACTGAATTGAAAATTCATAGCGCAGGCTATGAGTGGAAAATAGCGTACGCTGACTGTATTGGTAGCGCATGCTAAGTCGTCTTAGTAGCGCGCGCTAAGGCGAGCATGGCAGAGGACAGTAGGTTCTGGACTCCAGCTATTGGGAACCAACCATCAGGTAGCGCACGCTAACATCCGGTTAATGCACGCTAAGAGGAAGGCGTTAGCGCATGCTACCAAGTACGTAGCACACGCTAACGCGGCAGGCAGAGTTCACTGGACTACCTGGTAAACCCGCTAGCGCACGCTAATCGCAGGAGATAGCGCACGCTAAGCTGGGTTTGGTATAAATAGGACACTTCACTCTTCATTTTATCATTTTTTCATTCCTCAACCATTCCGGGAGATTTTGGGCTATTCGCGAAGAGATTTGCAATCATCTAGCATCATCTTCAAGCTCCTAGTTCAGATTAATCAACATTTAATCCTCTCCACTACACCAAATCAAGGTAAACTTTTCTTGAATATAGAATTTCGGGATTTGAGTGTTTTCCTTCCGATCTCTTCAAGTTAGCTTGCTACTATGTTGGAATATGCTGAATATGGATTATCTACCTTGGATACATGTGTTCCTACGGTTTTATTGGTGTATTTTTTTGGATTTGTTGAGTATTTGGGGAATTGTTCAAGAGCACCTTGAGTGTTGACTTTGGAATTTTGGGGTTTCGAATAGATGTTGTCGTAATCACGAATGGAGTATTCCTATTGGATTATTGATTGTATTGATGATGTTTTGTTGGATTGAATCACTCATTTGGAGGTTGGTTTCGATATAATTGGGGTTGGTTGTAAACAATGGAAACATATTTGTCAAAATGCCCCAATGAGTTTGGATTTGTTGTATCGACTTCTTGAATTGGTTATGATCGTAATTTATAGGTATATTAAGCAAATTGTTGGTACTTGTGTTATTCAATATTGTTCGAGCGACCGATAACTCTATTAAGGATATTTGTTCGCGGAAAGACATTTCATCACCAGTATTGAGGCAAGTTAATTCTTGCTCGGTTAAAAAATTAATCATTCCTTTCGTTGTTGTTCATTCATACATATAATTCATTCATCATACATCAATCATGTTGAGACTTGTAATTATCGAACTAATCATTCAATTCACGAGGAACAATGGTTCCAATCATTTCATTTGAAGCTATCACTCATTGCATCACTATTTCATCTCGGTGAGTCATTCTTGACCCTTGTCGTCTTTAAATTCATTGTTCATCATGGTCTATTTTGTTCTTGTGACCTTCCAGGATTGTATTGCGTTCCGGGTGGTATATGTGTGGAATTTTTAGTCGGGCACACTAAGGTCATTGTGTATATGCGGGAATCTGGACACATTGGACTGTGCACACGGTAACGTGCCTCAGTGAGACTAATTAGGCCAAGTTTTGCGGGTGTTTATGCGGGACGCCGGGCACTCGGCACGATTGTGCAATTGCACATCCTATTCGTGGCGTACTATGATGCCCATCGTTCAACTTGATTTCATAACTAATTCGTGTGATTATTGTATTTGTTCAACTCTTGAGGATTGTTGTTCTGTGTAACTGACCCCGTTGGGGATGTTGTTTTTAGGTCATGGCAAGGCAAAGGCACGGGAAGAGAATGCTGACGGTGAGGAGTCCCAGTGATACTACTAGGGGGCCCCAGTCTGTCCACTTATTCATGTTTCTTTGATGTGTATTTTCCGCTGCAGTTCCGTTTGGATTTTCGTTTTATTCAATGTTATATATTTTATTTTCATATGAAATATACATGTATTCTGTATTCCTGGGTGTGTTGTACTTGAAACTCCTCATCGGAGTAATTGGTAATATAATATGGTTCGGTACTACAGTTATATTATTTAATTCATTAATTTTCATTTGCCTGGTGGGTCCCAGTTGGGGGTCCACGGCACTGTAATAGCCGCCTAGTTTGGGGGAGGGGGTGTTACACTCCAATGCTTTGGCCAAAGACTTATGATCTCATCTGCCAATAACCACATAGGACATAGAACCCGTTCACTAATAGGAGAAAGAATTCTATCTCGGTATTCGTAGGACCTGCTACTTGCCCGTCAAGACGTACGTCGAGGTTGACCTCCTCCTTCCGGTTTACAGGGTCGAACTACTCTAATGAAAATCTTAACGTCACAAGCACATCCCAACTAAATCCTCAAGTCTAGGGTTCACGAATACCTATCACAACCTTTCGATTCCGTCATTGACTGTCCCGAAGTGAAATCCATGTGATGAATCGAGGGTGAATCAGTTAGAGTATACTAATCCAATTAGTATACAACGTGTGATCCCACTAACCATTAGTGTTCGAAAGGCACTCTCCATATCAAAGAACACGTCATACAAGTCTTCACATAAACTTAACGCCCAGTCAAGTTTCATGGACTTGCGAACGATTAAGTATTTGAGCTATAAACCTTTCCAGTGCCGACCCCCTTATCCAATAAAGAGTGGAATGTTTTGCTCTCAAATACATGGACTAGTTTATATATATATATATATATATATATTCACGAGTTAGGAATGCCAGTAACTACCAGTAAATAAAGAAACATCCATTCGCCTTATGATAATGAATTACATAATAAAAAGTAAAATGCCATCACTCATACATCCCATGAGTGACATTCGAGGGCATACTCCTAACATACAACACTCACAGGGCGCAACCCCTGTGGAAGAAGTAGCTACTACTGTTCATACAGTAGATCCCGAGCCTTTGGCGGCAATGACGGATAGACAGCTATTTGCCAACTTAGAAGGCTCTGGCGAGTCGGCTGCCCCTTCGGAGCCCAATGCCACATCTCCTATAAGGGATTCCACACCCTTAAAGGATCCATCTCCCATCAGGGTACCAACCCCTGTTCGGGATCCATCTCCAAAATAGGCTCCCACACCTGTCGCGGATCCCATTCATACAGTAGACCCACGTACGGTACGGAGCCCCTCTCCCTCTGTTATTATCAAGGAAACTCTCTTTCAAGTTCAAATTTAGCAAGCATTTGAAATGTTTGTCCAATGTAAGTCATACAGGGTCGAACCTTATGACATTATATACAATTGGGAGGATTGAAAGAAGAAGAAAAATTTGTTCTGGAGGTGACCGATTCCCATAATATCAAAGTCCTTATTCAATGCGACAACAACTTTTGCCAAGAGCTGATCAAGAGCTACTTTCTGGTAAAAGAGCAAGCCCGATTGAAAGGAAAATCCAAGTCCGAAGACACTGTTCCCATCAGTCCCAAATCTGACCACGACTCAGACGACGACGATGTCTTTCAGGCAGGTATGAGAATAAGTTGCGAGGAAGCTAGAGAACAGGAACTCTCTTGGATGCAGAACCAACAGGGTCAGGGGACCTCAAACCGACAATAGTCCCCTCCCCGTCAACAGGAATCTGCCCAAGACCAGGAGGAATCAGTCCCTCCTGTCACTAATCAACCGACAGTTTCTGAACAGGCACCCGATCTTGTCGTCGCTGAAGAAGAAGCCGGCGCCATCCCGCACGAGGAATCAGTCCCTCTGCCGGAGCAGGCGGATGCTGAGAGACAGCAGGAGGAATCAGTCCCTCTTGTACCTATGTCTACAGAAACACAACCGGAACAGGTGGAATCTATCCCCCCAGTCGCCGAGTCTGAACAGGTTGAACAACCAACAGCCATGCCCGCACCTAATGCCCCTGCATCACCTCCATCTGTGGAATCCGATGACGGTTTTCTACCTGAGGATAGACCACAATGGCCGCGTAATCATGTGGTAGTGCGCCAGTTCAATGGAGATGAAGAAGAAGAACTGGCGCGCCCCAACTCTCCACATACAGAAGCAAAGATCTAGCAATTGCACGCAATTGGTCGCAAAACAGTGTTTCTACAGGATGCTGTAGACGCCCTGTACAATGTTGGCAAACGGCTCGATTGGCTGCATGAGACTGCCATCCATGAGATGACTAGCCTGAAGCGAGAGATTACGAAGGTTGAAGAAGCTTTTTGCATTCTGCCGAGTGCTTTGAAGCAAGCTCTCTCACAACTTCAAAAACGCCAGGAACAGATTCTCAAAGAAGAAAAGGAAAAGCTCCGCATTTGCGAAAGCAAGACTGTCGCCGCCCTACAGTAGACTGGCTCCAGGCTCACGGGACATGACCAAAAGATCGATGACATGTCTGTGCTGATCAGTTCCCTGGTGACCAAAATCTCAAGCTTAGATACCAAACAGGGTAACGCAATGAAAATCCTAGAACGCATTGATGCCAAGGTCTCCTATCTTGATGAAGCCAAAAAGGCGGAAGAGTCCAGAGAGACTGCTAAGTAATGAAGGATAGAAAGAGAGAGGGAATTTGCTGCCTTAGAAGACTGATGAAGTGAAGCAATGGAGGAAGAATGAACTGATGAGGTACTTCGTCAAGCTCATCAGGGAGTGCGCCATCATCAAAAAATGAAAGACATTGTCGGAGACTGCGGACGGATTTGCAAAGATGCTGGAAAGAGGACTGCTCCCATTGCAAATTTCAATGAAATCAAGGCATTGGAAGGGAGATCGGATTACTCACCCTGAAGACTGGATACTTGCCTTCGACCAATCGGCTGAAGGAAGAGTGATCTATCGATATCGAGGCAAGGATTCATTAGAGCACTGGTGGAGAGGAACCGAAAATGATCCGGATAAGAGGCCTTGAAATTATGCTCACTACAGGAGCTAGCATGGATGATCCTTTTAGCATTGAACTTAGCAGCATAAAATATCTGTATCTTTATTTCTTCTATCATTGTAATCTTTGACTGATATCAATAAAACTTTATCTTTGTCTTGAAAGATTACAACTCGTAATCTACGTTCACTATTTGATTATAAATTTAAATCAAATTTATATTGTTGCAAACAACAAGTATGAAACTTGTTAAGTATCAAGTTGTAAGAACTAGTCTGCGAACAGTTTAGAGGTTAAGTTGTATGTAACATAGATCACACTATAAGATTGTGCCTGCGCGCCAATCATAAGTTTAAGTTGTAATACACATTCCTGTAGATGCTTTACCTAATGATTAGAACTTTCCTGCGAGCAGTTCATATTTTTTTTAAGTGCTGAAGACCAGATCATTCGACAGAAGATCAAGAAGTCAGCCTCTCCGGATCAAGATGTTATCGATAAAGAGGGAAATTGTTTTGGCATAAGGTTTTGGCATCATCAATAAAGAGGTTTTGGCATTCTCAAAAAGGGGGAAATTGTTGGGATAAACAATCTTGTACCTAGTTTTGATAAGTGCCAACATACAGCAAATTCCGTACTGCCATCATACAGCAAGTCTTCTAGTCAACATACAACAAGCTATCTCAAGAATATTTGCGATCATATAGCGAAGGACTCGATATACCGCTAAGTATGGAAGCTGTCTTTGTAACACCCCCGATATATTCGGGAATATTACAGCGCCGTAAATCCTTTACGTAAGGATTTACAAGGCTGAAGAATTGAACAAGTATAAAAAGGTACTGACGAATGGAAATAACGGAATTACAGTACATTAGTTCTGACCAAAATACGGAAATAGTACAATTGTCCAACAGAACTCAATATTACATCACCAAATTCAAATCCCCACAAACTACTTCGTACTCGAGTACTTATTGAAATGACGAATAAACGAAAGATAAATAAACCCGGTCGGGACATCACTCTGCACCCTCGTCGTCATACTGTACCAGTGGTTGTTTCCCTGCTCTCCTGGATCCTGAACACAAACAAAATGTTCACCGAAGGGTTAGCACAACGATGCTAGTACAAGTACCACAAAGATATTATTCATATCTCACGGTGAATAATAATAACGTAAACGACAAAATACCAACGAGTCTTCTCCTACGAGAATCTCAAACATAACATATACAACTGATAATCACAACATGATATCAATACATACACATGGTAATTCCATCGATCCAGCGTTCATCGCCTAGAACCCACGATGATCCGTCGGACCAACCCGTGGTGGAAAAACCCGTCCGATGATCCGGTAGACGCTAGCATAGATCCCCGATGATCCCGTCGGACCAACACGAGGTGGACACATAATAACGACATACATGCACGACAATATGTATAACAACAATACATAAAACAATTAAGGTACTTGCCTCGATTTGAAGACAATAACAATACTTCCACGAAAATGAACACTCGAAGGTCGTCCTCCTCAATCAATCACGTAACGAGACCAAACCTTAACAAAAGAAATGATATAGGATTTATCTCACGTCGTATGAATGTTAAACAATTCGATTAACGGTCAAAAGTTCATAAGCGCAATGCCGAATAGCTTAGCGCACGCTAAGTACTCTGTGTAGCGTGCGTTACGCATCGCCCAATAGCGCACGCAAACAACGAGCCTAGCGCACGCTAACGATGCATGGTCGTACCTCACCGACCCGGCTTGACTTCGTCGATGGTCTAGCGACGTTACGTACCAAACGTAGCGCACGCTAACAAGCCGATAGCGCACGTTACATCGCATATCATAGCGTGCGCTATTCGCATGGCGATTTCTGCTTGAGCAAGATGCCCTTGCCATGTTTGAAACAACGAAATCTTGTGTGATAATTCATGTTACTTCCATGAATACTATGTCTACACCCTCATGAATGATTATACGGATAAAGACAACTTCGGATTCAAGGATATGCATGCCAATATAAAACCATATTCTTTTCCGACTTCAAATCTTCATACAATAATACGAAAACTAAATGGTTGATATCAACACCTCTATATCAGTCCATACTATCCTACTGAAGTTGATAAACGTCCTATATATACTAGATAAATCCTTCCATGATCAAACCTTTAGATTTATCTAACAATAAGGATGTTAACGTCTAGTCCAAGATTACTATGAAATCATCTATTAGATTCGGTTAACCATTGATAGAAGCTTCTCTTCACATATTCGGTACTAAGATTCGAATCATGATGATTATAATCAAGGTATTCCGGCTTATACAACTCACTATTCCAAACATGATATACTTGGATAATTCATCTATGAAAATCCATATCTTGTTAACATGATCATCCAAATCGTTAGAATCCAACTCTAAGTCTGGAGATAGATTGAACATACCTTAAAATGACGAAATCACTGAACCGTAAGGTAGAATCCAACTCCGGTTGGTTGTATGCTCTTCCAAGGTGCTATTCCACTTCCATGAACATTCCACGTGGTAACCAATGTATAAATATCAACAATATGTGTTCTTAAGTGTATAAGAGTATTTCTATAACTCTGAACTCTCAAGATTGAGGAAAGTGCGAAAGAAATGCAAGCCAACACGGTTGATGTCCCATTTATAATTTCGCATTATTGATAAGTTAGCGCACGCTACTAAGCATCCCTTAGCGTGCGCTAATAATGGTTGACTTGATTTTGTCCGGGTGCGTCGGGGAATCTTATCCGGACCCATGTCCCGGGCGCACGAGCAGTGCCGTTCAATAATTGAGTCCTTAGCGCACGTTACTCATACTGCATAGCGTGCGCTAATAATGGCCCGATAGCGCGTTAAGATACATTCTTAGCGTGCGCTATCACAAGGTTGTTTGAGCAATTATACATGTTTCTATACTTATGCATAATGACATTAATGCACTAAATATCACACTCCAATAATCAAAATCATCAATCCGAAATAATACATGGGTGAATACGGATGAAATACACTTGTAATAAATCCGGATATTACATACTCTCCTACTAAAAAGGAGTTTCGTCCCGAAACTCAAGACGAAAATAACTCGGGATATCTAGACTTCATATCGCCTTGTTTCCCAAGTGGCTTCTTCCGTTCCATGACATGACCACCGAACTTTGACCAAAACGATTGACTTGTTCCTCGGTTGCTTAACTCGACTCTCGAGTATCTTGGTAGTCTTTCTTCAAACGTCCCATCTGTTTCGACTTCGATCTCGAAATCGATGATATGAGGGATCTGGTATATATCTCCGCAATCGGGATACGTGGAACACATTATGAACATGGCACAATGACGGCGGTAATGCTAATCTGAGGCCAACTCCCAACTCTCTCGAGGATCTCAAATGGTCCGATATATCTCGGACTCCTTACCTTTCCTACCAAACGAAAGATTCCCGGGTAGGAGAAACCTTCAAAAGTACGTGATCTCCGTCTTGAACTCCAATGGGCGGCGGCGTACGTCCGCATAGGATTTGGCGACTGGGCGGTCAATGACCTTTCACGAATCAAGGCTATCTTCTCTCGAGTGCCTTTCGATCAACTCGGTTCTGTTCGATCAAGTCCGATGAATCGTCCCAACATAAGGGCGATCTGCATCTCCTTCCGTATAATGCCTCAAACGGTGCCATCTTAATGGAAGCATGCCAACTATTGTTGTAAGTAAATTCAATCAATGGTAGATGAACTTCCCAATCGTATGACCAATCTAAGGCACAGGCCCTTAGCATATCTTCCACCGTTTGTATAGTTCTCTCAGATTGTCCATCAGACTGCGGGTGATAAGTCAGATGAAGTTCAATTCGGTCCTCTAGGGCTTTTGAACTGCCTTCCAAAATTGAGTCTCAAAACTGCCATCTCGATAAGAATCAATGGTCTTGTGCGTAACATGCAATCGAACTATCTACGAAATAAAGACTCGTGCCAACCTCTCTGGTCCCCACGTATCCTTAATGCCTAGAAAATGAGCCGATTTGGTTAAACGATCAACTATCACCCAAATCATGTTCATTCTGTCCGGTTTTCGGCATATTAGTGATAAAGTCCATTGATATGTCCTCCCACTTCCATTCGGGGATCGGGAGCGGCTTCAACATTCCAAAGAGCCGTTGATGCTCGATCTTAACCTGCCGACAAGTCAAGCATTTGAAACATAGTCCGCTACGTCTGTCTTCATGTAGCCCCACCGAATTTCGCTTCAAGTCCTTATACATTTCTTGGTGCCGGGTGGATAGAATAGGGCGAACTATGAGCTTCCTTCATAATCGTCTGTTTGAACATCAACATCGGGAACGCAGAGTCGGTCCTGAAATCTCAAAACTCCATCGTCATGAATTATGAATCCCGGGGCCTTTCCTTTGATCACTTCGTCATGCAACCGAATCATCAGAGGGTCATCTGCCTGTCTAGATTTGATTTCTTCGGTTAATGACGAAGTTATCTCCATCACGCACAGTTGTCCCTGGACTCTCTGTAACCACACTTCAATCCCTTCACGAATCATTTCTCGCTGAAGGCTAAGTTGGGAGGTCAGTGTCTCCAGCATCTGAATAGAGACAGGCTTGCGGCTAAGTGCATCGGCCACTACATTCGCTTTGCCTGGATGATATAAAATCTCCAAGTCATAGTCCTTAATCAGTTCCAACAATCTTCTTTGCCGGATATTCAACTCTTTTCGACATTGAATATGTACTTGAGACTCTTATGATCCGTAAAGATCGGCGGTGAGTCCCGTCAGATAATGCCTCCAAATCTTCAAGGCAAAAACCACTGCGCTAGTTCCAAATCATGTGTCGGGTAATTCACTTCATAAGGTTTCGATTGTCGCGATGCATAGCGATCACCTTATCATTACGCATCAACACGCACCCAAGTCCTTGGTTCAAGCATCATTGTAAACTATGAATCCCTCGGTTCCTGTGGAAGTGATAGAATCGGTGCCGTCGTCAATCTCTTCTTCAATTCATCAAAGCTAATCGACACAATTCATTCCACTCAAACTTTTGAGTTTTCGAAGGAGTCGAGTAAGTGGGCGGAGATTTTAGAAAACCCTTCCACGAATCGACGATAGTATCCCGCAAGTCCTAAGAAGCTTCGGACCTCTTTCACGTTCTTTGGAGGCTTCCAATCCAATATTGCCTCGATCTTCTGAGGATCCACTCGGACTCCCTTAGCTGACACCACATGGCCGAGGAACATTACTTCTTTTAGCCAAAATTCACACTTAGATAGTTTGGCGTACAATTGCTCGTTTCTCAAAAGCTCCAATACAATCCGCAAATGCTGCGCATGTTCTTAGGACTCTTAGAATACACTAGAATGTCATCAATAAATACGACCACAAATTTATCCAAAATTCAATGAACACTGTTCATCAATTGCATAAATACAAAGAAGTGCGTTAGTGAGACCAAACGGCATCACTACAAACTCATAATGCCCGTAGCGAGTTACGAACGCGATTTGAACATCGGACTCCTTAATCCTCGATTGATGGTATCACGATCTCGATCGATTTTAGAAAATACCGTTGCCCTTGTAATCGGTCAAACAAATCATCAATCCGTGGCAACGGATACTTGTTCTTAATCGTCATCGTGTTCAGCTCTCGATAGTCAATACACAGTCGGAGCGATCCATCCTTCTTTCGGACAAAACGAACTAGTGCTCCCCAGGGTGAAACGCTTGGCTGAATATAGCCCTTGTCCAGTAACTCCTCCACCGCTTCTTGCCGTACATCTCAGTAGGTGCCATACGATACGGCGCCTTAGAAATTGGTGTCGCTCCAGGTTCCAGTTCAATAGTAAATTCCACATCCCTTCGTGGAGGTAGTCCAGGTAACTCGTCAGGAAACACATCTGGAAATTCGTTCACAACAGGAATGGATGAAAGTTCCACAATTTCTTCTTCTTTCTTCATTGCGTAGCACCAGTGCGATCTGACCTTGTTTCAACAATTTGTGACTTTCATCGCCTTGATCAACTTTCTGAGCTTCCGGTTTCCATCTCTCAAACAGAATCTCGGAACCATCGTCAGCGATCAGCGAGATATTCCTCCTTCGGTAGTTCACAATTGCTCCATATCGATTAAGCCAATCGTCTCCGAGTATCAGGTCATCTCCTTGCATTTCTATCATGATCAGATTTGAGAGCCACTCTCTGCCTCCAAATGATACAGGGAAATTTCTAGTTTCTAAATTTCCGACAATCCTCTCTCCACTCGGTAAACCAACAACATAAGGTTCACAAGCATGAAAACCGGAAATATTCAAACGATTTACACAAGACAAAGATATGAAAGAATGTGTAGCTCCTGTATCGAATAAAACGCTAACTGGCTGGGAAAGGATCTGGACAGTACCTGATGCGACAGCAGCATCCTGATCGTCTGTCCTCCTCATCTCGTACAGACGTGGGGGAGCAGATCCGGCACTCGATGTCCCCTTTCGGTCCCATTGTCCTCTGCCTCGCCCGCGGCCAAAATTCTGAGGCATCTGAACACTTTGCTGCGTCTGTGGAATATTGGCCTCCTACGGATGGTTGTGGTGTACGGGCTCTAAAAGACTTTGCGGCCTCTTCACAAAACACCGCCCGATGTCCCTCTCGTCCACAATCAAAACAAATCACGGCGGGAAGGGGGCAATTAGTCGATAGTGCCCGTCTGGGCGCAGTTAAAGCAATTCCAGGTAACATCAGTAAAAGTTGATGTCGAACAGAAGTTCTTTCCGCTCCTAGCTGGGTGCGGAGGTTTCTTAAAAGAGTGAAAGGATGACTGGGCCTTACGGGCCCCACTGTTCTTGTGCTCTGTAAAAGTACCAGAGACTTTCTGTTTCTTGGATTCTGAAAATTTCTCCATGGCTGCTTCCTTGATCTCATATGCCAACGCCTTATCCTGGTATTGGCGGAGTGTGGTACATTCGAATCCGGACATGTACCTCTGGATTTCTGGTTTCATTCTCATATCGAAATGGATCATCATTTCTGCATCTGTTCTGACCAGATGTCGAACAAATGCCAGCTGTTGGTTAAACGTCTTGATCGCCTGGGATACTGGCACATCAGAAGGTTGAGCGGAGAAAAATTCCCGAACTTTGGCTTCCCTCACAGGACGAGGGCAATACTGAGCTTCCATCATCATTCTAAACTCTGTCCAATCGGCGTCATGGTCTACAGGCCGGATGGCTTCCCACCATTCGAACGCTTCCCATATCTGTCAATATTGATGGATAGAGGCTTTCCGGTCGTCTGGGCAATTGATTCCGGCAAAGATTTTCTCCAGCTCCTTTAACCAATGATCCCAGGTGGGAGTCTCAGAAATACCGTCGAATTTGGGTGGTTGCATCTTTGCCACTTCTTGCAGCCACCGGTCACCTCGATTTCCCATATCTGGGATCCCTTGCTGTCTCTCTCCCTGCTGTAGTCCCACCGCCACTTGCATTCGGTCCACGACCTGGGCGAACTGAGTCATCTGGTTCACCACTTGACGAAGGATCTCTGGTACAGCAGGATCTGGTTCATTGTTAATAGATTGCTGCGGCTCGCCGGAGCTATGACTGGCCTGGTTAGAAGGTGACGCCTCCCTTTCGGCATTTCTTCGTCCGCGTCCACGACCGCGACCACGTCCACGTCCGCCTCTCAACATACTGTAAGCATAAATACTCAATATACAGAAAACAACATCGTTCTAATATCCGAGTATAAAGAAATACAATATGCAAAGAACGAGATAGAGTTTAGGAACTTACAACCACTGTTCGCATGAAGACGTAGGCAGTGCAGTGATGTCATTCACGGCCGGTTACCCCAAAAGACATAAATGACCCCTATTTTAACCCAACGGCCAAGATATCCATAATCTTAGCTCCGATACCATATTCTGTAACACCCCCGATATATTCGGGAATATTCTGTGCCGTAAATCCTTTACGTAAGGATTTACAAGGTGAAGAATTGAACAAGTATAAAAAGGTCTTGACGAATGGAAATAACGGAATTACTGTACATTAGTTCGACCAAAATACGGAAATAGTACAATTGTCCAACGAACTCAATATTACATCACCAAATTCAAATCACCACAAACTACTTCGTACTCGAGTACTTATTGAAATGACGAATAAACGAAAGATAAATAAACCCGTCGACATCACTCTGCACCCTCGTCGTCATCTGTACCGGTGGTTGTTTCCTACCTCTCCTGGATCCTGAACACAAACAAAATGTTCACCCTCGAAGGGGTTAGCACAACGATGCTAGTACAAGTACCACAACATATTATTCATATCTCACGGTGAATAATAATAACGTAAACGACAAAATACCAACGAGTCTTCTCCTACGAATCTCAAACATAACATATACAATCGATAATCACAACATGATATCAATACATACACATGGTAATTCCATCGATCCAGCGTTCACTGCCTAGAACCCACGATGATCCCGTCGGACCAACCCGTGGTGGAAAAACCCGTCCGATGATCCAGCGACGCTAGCATAGATCCCCGATGATCGTCGGACCAACACGAGGTGGACACACAATAACGACATACATGCACGACAATATGTATAACAACAATACATAAAACAATTAAGGTACTTGCCTCGATTTGAAGACAATAACAATACTTCCACGAAAATGAACACTCGAAGGTCGTCCTCCTCAATCAATCACGTAACGAGACCAAACCTTAACAAAAGAAATGATATAGGATTTATCTCACGTCGTATGAATGTTAAACAATTCGATTAACGGTCAAAAGTTCATAAGCGCACCGCCTGAATAGCTTAGCGCACGCTAAGTACTGTGTAGCGTGCGTTACATGCATCGCCCAATAGCGCACGCAAACAGCGAGCCTAGCGCACGCTAACGATGCATGGTCGACCTCACCGGCCGATTGACTTCGTCTGATGGTCTAGCGTACGTTACGTACCAAACGTAGCGCACGCTAACAACTGCTCGATAGCGCACGTTACACTGCATATCATAGCGTGCGCTATCTCTGCATGGCAGTTTACTGCTGAGCAGTAAACTGTCCTTGCCATGTTTGAAACAACGAAATCTTGTGTGATAATTCATGTTACTTCCATGAATACTATTTCTACACCCTCATGAATGATTATACGGATAAAGACAACTTCGGATTCAAGGATATGCATGCCAATATAAAACCATATTCTTTTCCGACTTCAAATCTTCATACGATAATACGAAAACTAAATGGTTGATATCAACACCTCTATATCAGTCCATACTATCCTACTGAAGTTGATAAACGTCCTATATATACTAGATAAATCCTTCCATGATCAAACCTTTAGATTTATCTAACAATAAGGATGTTAACGTCTAGTCCAAGATTACTATGAAATCATCTATTAGATTCGGTTAACCATTGATAGAAGCTTCTCTTCACATATTCAGTGTACTAAGATTCGAATCATGATGATTATAATCAAGGTATTCCAGGCTTATACAACTCACTATTCCAAACATGATATACTTGGATAATTCATCTATGAAAATCCATATCTTGTTAACATGATCATCCAAATCGTTAGAATCCAACTCTAAGTCCGGAGATAGATTGAACATACCTTAAAATGACGAAATCACTGAACCGTAAGGTAGAATCCAACTCCGGTTGGTTGTATGCTCTTCCAAGGTGCTATTCCACTTCCATGAACATTCCACGTGGTAACCAATGTATAAATATCAACAATATGTGTTCTTAAGTGTATAAGAGTATTTCTACAACTCTCGAACTCTCAAGATTGAGGAAAGTGCGAAAGAAATGCAAGCCAACACGGTTGATGTCCCATTTATAATTTACGCATTATTGATAAGTTAGCGCACGCTACTAAGCATCCCTTAGCGTGCGCTAATAATGGTTGACTTCAGATTTTGTCCGGGTGCGTCGGCGGGAATCTTATCCGACCCATGTCCACGGGCGCACGAGCCACCGCCTGCTCAATAATTGAGTCCTTAGCGCACGTTACTCATACCTGCATAGCGTGCGCTAATAATGGCCCGATAGCGCGCGTTAAGATACATTCTTAGCGTGCGCTATCACAAGGTTGTTTGAGCAATTATACATGTTTCTATACTTATGCATAATGACATTAATGCACTAAATATCACACTCCAATAATCAAAATCATCAATCCGAAATAATACATGGTTGAATACAGATGAAATACACTGTAATAAATCCGGATATTACATACTCTCCTACTAAAAGGAGTTTCGTCCCGAAACTCAAGACGAAAATAACTCGGGATATCTAGACTTCATATCAGCTTCTGTTTCCCAAGTGGCTTCTTCCGTTCCATGACATGACCACTGAACTTTGACCAAAACGATTGACTTGTTCCTCAGTTGCTTAACTCGACTCTCGAGTATCTTGGTAGTCTTTCTTCAAACGTCCCATCTGCTCGACTTCGATCTCGCGAAATCGATGATATGACCGGGATCCGGTATATATCTCCGCAATCGGGATACGTGGAACACATTATGAACATGGCACAATGACGGCGTAATGCTAATCAGAGGCCAACTCCCCAACTCTCTCGAGGATCTCAAATGGTCCGATATATCTCGGACTCACTTACCTTTCCTACCGAAACGAAAGATTCCCGGGTAGGAGAAACCTTCAAAAGTACGTGATCTCCTGCATCGAACTCCAATGGGCGGCGTACGTCCGCATAGGATTTGGCGACTGGGCGTCAGCCTTTCACGAATCAAGGCTATCTTCTCTCGAGTCTGCTCGATCAACTCTGGTTCTGTTCCGATCAAGTCCGATGAATCGTCCCAACATAAGGGCGATCTGCATCTCCTTCCGTATAATGCCTCAAACGGTGCCATCTTAATGGAAGCATGCCAACTATTGTTGTAAGTAAATTCAATCAATGGTAGATGAACTTCCCAATCGTTTGACCAATCTAAGGCACAGGCCCTTAGCATATCTTCCACCGTTTGTATAGTTCTCTCAGATTGTCCATCAGACTGCGGGTGATAAGCTGTACTGAAGTTTCAAAACTTAACCGACATATTGATTTCCAAAATCATAGTTTCTCAATATCATCAATCCCGTCCCAACACCATCACCTCATAGTGTAACGCATAATATCTTTCTGGATCTCAAAACGTATCAACTTAGAACGGCAATAAATCTCAATGAAATTCAAAATTCCAAAAACTTACAGATCGTGAAGCCGACGATTCCCCGTGATACTGGCACATGTCTCAACTCTAGAAAATACTCGACACATATATTTTCAAAACACACATTTTGCAAAATCAGATCAACTCGAGAACACGACACATTTCTATCCGAAGAAACACGTTAATACCAATCGGAAAAGTTTATAACAAGCCTAGTAATACACTGGCAAATCCCATAACGCATAAGCCCGAGTGAACAACAGAAACTCACGGCTCTAATATTTGTCAATCAACAACTAGAATGATGCGACAAAAACGCGACCCAACTCGACTCGATTGCCTAGGTTTTCTCAACCTAAGCTCCGATACCATATTCTGTAACACCCTGCATTTAACCTAAATATTACGGCTGTGGCCCCGAGATGGAACCCACAAGGCTAAAAGAAATTTTCGCAAACATGTACAAATGCCCAAGAGGCTAACGACAGTACTATCTTTAAAAATATTCGAAGACGTTATAAAACTCGTTTATCAAAAGCGCCGTAAAACCTCATTTTGAAAAGGGCAAGGCCCAATGGCCGGAACTCAATAGTTTAGAAAACGATTTCCAAAGTAACTCATGTTACTAGATATCAAAAAGTCATTAAAATACTCACGCAGAGGAAAGGACAACCAAGTAAAATTACTCTAGCAGCGGAAAACAATAACTGATCAGGAATTCAGTTCATAAAAACATGCCCTAGCCAGTATCCTCCGGGAAGCTCATCTCTCCACGACCGCTACAAGCTCGATATCTCAAGAGCCTAAAAAGAAATCCCACGACGGGGGCATCCATAATATCCAACAATGATAACCGTCACATCACATTAATAATTACATACCAATGAGAATACAAAATAAGAATACGACCAATTTAATCTTATCGTAGTAACTTTACTTACTCAAATAATTCTCATCAGAACTCGTACTCGATTAACCGATAAACTCGAACATAATATCTGTATTGTACCTCAAACAATACTCAAGATTCTCAAACTATCATAACCAACTCATAATACGGAGATATACTAGTTCTGACCAATACGATCCATCGGATAGTATCATTAAATCCCAAGACGATAACCGGTTGTCCATTAGGAGACAAATACCAAAGGAAAACACGGAACATACCTCGAGATGCACAATACCACGATAATCATGTTAGTCTAATCCGAGATATGATCAATGCAACATATGGGCACGGTCCTAACACAAGACCTACAAATGCATACTCATATGACAACGTCAATATGCTCAAAACAATAACAACAGTGTATACTCAATGGAAATCCCACGATCCAGCGCCCTCAGCATAGATCCCAAGATGATCCTACAAGATCAACACGAGGTGGATAACCAACAATATACACATGCACAAAAACACGTATAAAACGAACGATACGAATCCACATGATTCCATCAACACAATATTGGGTAATCCAACGATGCAGCGCCCTCAGCATAGATCCCCATGATGATCCCGTCGGACCAACGCATGGTGGAAAACCTGTCCAGCGATCCAGCGCCCTCAGCATAGATCCCATGATGGTCCCGTCGAACCTACGCATGGTGGACATCCGATCCAGCGCCCTCAGCATAGATCCTCATGATGCCATCGGATCATTTACAACATAAACAATACAATCATGCATACACATATGCAACTCAATATGTTCATCAACATGAATGACATATGAATCAAAACATGAACGACATTATAACTATGACGACTTCATGTTCAGCAACATGAATGACAACCTGCATGATCAACATCATCAACACTAAACCGAATCAAACTAAGATACTTGTCCCGAGTCCTTCAGAAGAAATCTCGATGTCAAGTCATCACCGACGATTATCCTCAATGCTCGGCGATCCAAACGTACAATAAACTATAGATACTCATATCCTCGTCTTTACCATAATGTAACCTCGATACCCGAATATTCCAATAACCGAAATAAATCATATACAGTACGATTTAACTTCCAGAATCGGAAAGACAACATATAATCATTGCTATATGATTTATAAACGAAATGAAACTGAAACCATTCATTGGATATTATAAACTGAGCAAGTAATAACTTGCCTCGATACCAATGAAGCCGCTACTAATTCCTTGCCGTCGTTTACAAGCTCCTCGGCTCCCGGCCAAAGCGATTCACGAACGTTCCCGAACACGACTGCAAAGCAAGGTTCTAATCACTGATCAATAATCTCAACCTATAGAAGTAACCAATTGACACATATCCGATAACAATCAACAACCGACATAACCAACCCATTGAACTCAACGGTTCAACAAAAACCTCGATTAAACGCAGTTTGAACAAACCAAATCAAACCATCACGAATTCATAACCACAACACGAAAATACTGCACTGTCTGCCTACTTAGCGCACGTTAAACGCATAACGTAGTGTGCGCTAAGTCGCTCCCATTAGCATGCGCTAGACAGTAAGCTTAGCGTGCGCTAATGCTGTACAGTGACATGCGTTCCAAGCATCGACTTACAAAATAAAATTAAAATCATTAACGATTCCAACAATATTTAATTTTATCACATCTCAGTTCTAGAATTATTTTATAATATAATCTGCAATATTCTGTGTATAATATATTTGAAACATTTTTTACAATCCATTTGAGGTTTTGCCTATAATTTCTCCATTGTGTCTTTGTTTTATCAATAGATAAATTTCATTGAAGATTGGACATTATAATGGTGTTATATGTTTGAGTTTATCGACTGGAAACCGGACATGGCCCCACAATTTCTGAATAGAGTTTGGGTCTAACTAGGTGTAACAATGCCACGAACAAAAACACATGATCCCCATTTGATGTTCTGTTTAATATTTTATCAATGACATTTGATTGCATATGTGTAGCACTTACTTTTTGGCTCCCACATACATTCTTAGTAGAGCATGTTCTATGTGATTGTGACAATATGGCTAACTAAAACTTGCGGCCAAACATGCGTTGTTCCTTGGACATTTTATTTAACGGTCCATATTTTTTCTCCATTGGAGTTTAAAATTTGTCGGCCTTGTTTTGACGTACGCCTAAAAAAATCTGCTATTTTTGGTGGGCCGATTTTTTTTTGCCAAACTGCACTTATTCTCTTTCCTGTTTTGTAGTATGTTGTTGATGTTGTGTGCATTGTTTATGTATGCTCTTGTATACAATACTTGCTTGTGATATTTTACCATCAATTTTCAATTCATACAGTTACATTCTTTTTCTGTGTATTCGTGTTTGTATTCTCATTCCTGCAATGTTTAGTTTCATGTGTTTTTACTTTCTTCTCGGTTAACTTCTACAACACATTTTCACCTCTGTCTGCTATCTGCTCCGTGGGGATAATTTCTGTTAAACTTGGTTAGTTTCTCGCTTCTCCTTTTCTCTCATACAAACATAATAAACATTCTTTTATAGTTGATAACTACGTCCTTTCTTCAGATGAGAATTCCTTAATATCAATATCTATGTATTTTGTTTTCGAACATACTACTATTATGGCCCATGTTATATGATGGATTTCTCAGGTATCGATCGGTCGTTCAGTTATAATTCACTGCATCTGCAGGATTGATGATTGTTTAGAGCTCTGTAGAATATTTATTGTGCCGACTACTTACTAGTCGTGCTGATTATGAACATTTTTGGCCTTTACTACTCTACGTGTGTTCATTGACTTTTTGCCTCCCACTCTCGGATATTTCGAACCCTACCTTTCTCTCAAATCCTTATTATTCTCTATATACTATCTTCTTATATATTTAATTTTGCCCCATCTCAGTTCCAGATTTGTTTTATAATATTATTCTGCAACATTCTGTGTGTAGTATATTTGAAACGTTTTTTGCAATCAATTTGAGGCTCTGCCTAAAATTTCTTTATTGTGTCTTTGTTATATCAATAAATAAATTTCATTGAAGATTGGACATTATAATAGTGTTATATGTTTGAGTTTATCGGCTGGAAACCACGTGGCCCTAGAAAATCTCAGAATAGAGCCTGGGTCTAAGTAGGTGTAACAATGCCATGAACAAAAACACATGATCTCCATTTGATGTTCCGTTTAATATTTTATCAATGACATTTGAATGCATATATGTAGCACTTACCTTTTGGCTCCCACAAACATTCTTAGTAGAGCGTGCTCTATGTGATTATGACAATATGGCGAACTAAAACCTGCAGCCAAACATGCGTCGTCCCTTCAATGTTTTATTTAATGGTTCATATTTTTTCTCCATTGGAGTTTAAAATTTATCACCCGTGTTTTGACGTATGCCTAAAAAAATCTGCTGTTTTTTGCGGGCCTATAAAAAAATTTCCAAACTGCACCGTCTATGTTCTGTCATTTTTTTTTTTGCATCTGCATTTAAATGTAGGCCCTATCTCAATTTGGTTGGAAATTTATACTAACCGTCTGCCCAGTTTTTTTGATTCTCAATATATAATCAATTACTACAACTTTATTACGATGGAGCAACATATTAAACTGCTTAAGGAAATGATTCAACTATATTAACTTATTCAGGTTTGTATTTAATATCTATGTATCTCTTGCAAGGTGACTGTGGGCTCGTACTTTGCTCCTCTCATTCTGTTATGTTGATGTTTGCATTCTTTATCTAGATTTTACTTATATGCCTCGATAGTTTCCACATCCCATTGAAGGTTCTGCCTACAATTTCTCCATTGTGTCTTTGTTATATCAATAGATAGATATCATTGAAAATTGGACATTATAATGGCGTTATATGTTTGAGTTTATCGGCTGGAAACCTGACATGGGCCCACAAAATCGAATAGAGCCTGGGTCTAAGTAGGTGTAATAATGCCACGAATAAAAACACATGATCTCCATTTAATAGTTTATCAATGATATTTGAATGCATATATGTAGCACCTACCTTTTGGCTCCCACAAACATTCTTAGTAGAGCCTGCTCTATGTGATTTTGTGAATTTCGCATATCTCATTGATCCAATTTCACTAGTATCTATACTATAATAGAGCATATGCTGTTATACAACTTTGCTAGGGATTTCATTTACCATCTTAAAGTTATTTCTATTTTCCTGGTTCTGCTGCGTTTTCTGTCAGAAAGCGAAATTCCTCTACAAAATAGTCTAATGATGTCACACAGACCTTGGAAATGGTGTTGTTTAAAGGTTTCTCAGGCGTAAACCTGATTTGGACCCATAAAAATCTCTGAATAGATCTTTGGTCTACGTAGATATAACAATGTTATGAACAAAAACATACAGTGTCTCCCCAATTATGTACCGTCTTCTAAACAGCGATGTGTACATTCATTACTTTTATCCCCATTTGCGTTTATCAATAATGTACCTCACCACATACGCGAGAGATGCTACTGAGATATGTATAAAAACTCCTGCATTTAGAAATGTTATTTGTTGCGAGAAAGGTGCTGCGCAAAAACGAGATAAATATGACGCATTCACTTTTTTTGATTGAGAATGAGGAGTTTGAGCTGCCATCTAAATGTCTTCGAAACGCTCATGTTTGGGTCTGCGATGAATTAGATCAACATTTGTAATCCGACAATGCAAATCAGGTGACACTGTAGCAAATTCTATTTGAACATCAGAGCACGAATATCCATGTACTATACTGGCAGCCAATGGGATTAAATTCGTGATCATATTGACCATGTTCCTGCATGAAAACCACTGCTTGCGGATTTTGATACCATCCCCTGCCACCATGATCTATATCATGACCTGTAGGAAGAGTTAGTGTTGTGCTGCAGATCATGGCCTTATATTTTCTTAGTTCTTGTGATCGTTCATTATCTGGCCTATCTTTAGTTTTCTTTTGCTCTCGTGGTCAACAGTTGACATTACGTCTATCTATTTATTTATGTTCTTGCATGAATTATTTCCCTATGTTATTTTAATTTCTCCACAGACAAATCCCTCCTCATTTGTCTCCTTTATTTCAGGCAGCATCTTTTGTTACAACTACGGAATTCAAATTTCGTATTTCTTTCCACTGCAAACTTGCTGCACAGTTTATTCTAACCCTTTGCTCGCCTATATTTTTTACAAAAAAAAAGAAACATTTTTAAGATCTACTCAGATATTCCTGCATCTTATATTGAATGGCAAGTATCTCTCAACAACGTCCTCGACGGTGCGATTCCTGCAGACCTGAATTTTCCCCCATTTTCTCTTGTATGACATTGTACCTATCAGATGACCACATATTTTGTTTCTCTCCTATTTAGTAGAAATCCTCAGTCTGCCCTTTTGTTGGATGCACAACCACTGCATTCTGGTGTGCTATTAACTTTTTTTTCTCATCATTTACTAATATTGATGCTCTGCAAAACCTCACTCTTTTTCTCATCCTTTTTTTTTAACCTTTTTTTATGATCCCCTTTTTTTTCCATTTTTTTTAACATTCATTCTCTTTTTTTTATTTGCTTTTTTCTCTACTTTTCCCCCCTCTTTTTTCTCCTTTTATGTTATTTATGTAACGATTATTGACGGTTTCAAAGCTTGATTCATGTTAGCCGACCCCAAATTGTTGGGGTATAATGGTCTTGTGGAGATCCGGATTTTCCAATGGATCGTGTAAACACTTTCCGAACTGCTATTTCTACCCTATGCCCGGGTTACAAGAAATTCAGCCTAGGATAATCCAATGGAACACTTACGAATCCAGGCACAGAAACGTAAGCCAAATTGCTAGAGAAATTCTGTGTTTATCAGAAAGATAAAGAGCTCAGAAAAGGGTGTATCTCAGACTCATGAGGAGAGCCCTATTTATAATGTCGGATTAGGGTTACAAGTAGGTCGATTTTAGGGTTTTGATGACGGCGCCGTCATTAGTGGTCCGAAATTAGGGTTGACGGGTGGTTAACGAAATTAATCAATTTTACCACAGTCTCCCTCTAAAATTCGGAAATATCACTAAATCCCGTCCCAAATTTAGAAGACCTTTTGGCGCCGCCCAAACCCCGCGAGCTCGGCCCCTCGACCCTGCCTGGGCTGGGACCACGCGAGGCTCTCGCCCCATGGACCCAGCCAGGCGCCCCCTAGACCCGTCACAGGCGCGCCGCGCCCCGACCCGACATTAGTCTCTGGCTTATAATTCGATCTTATACATGTGTGCACTCCGCACATACCCGATCATATATTAGAATACGAATTATAAACCCCTTAGCTCACATATTAGTTCCAATTACACAAAATGAATGGTGACACTAAAATCACCAACAATCCTCCCCCATTTTAGTGTAACCCATGAACCAATATAACATTAATCCAATCAAACCAACCAAGGCGATATATGAAAATATCGCAACGATTGAATTTCACTATTTGTTTCATACAATTTCTAATACTCGAGAATTAGGGTGTTCTAAGAATTGAACCCTTCAACCCATTTGAATACCTGAAGGTAAAATACATACAAGTTTATTGAATTTCTCTAACAAGATACAACTTGACACTATTATAAAGCCGAGTGTCCTAATCCTCTCATGACTGTATCAAGGCCAAGTCCTCAACCTCTTGAAATGCGGCTACACTTCACAATCACGTAGGTAATTCCTTTACTTCATGTATCTGCATATACATTTTATCAAAGGAATTATTAAGAAGTTAAACTTCAACCTATCCAACTGCAGAACCGAACACATACCTGGGATGAATAATTTGTGTGTTCCAATCTATAAGTGTGAGCTTTCCTCATTGAATTCAACTCCTAATGTCATATTAGAAGGGAATTAGGTGTCTCACCATTACAGAATTAGATGGACTTTAATCCCATCCCAATTACAGACTTGTGCACTAAGTCTCTTGACAGACCCTTAGTCAAATGATCTGCCAAATTTTGTTGCGATTTCACAAACTCAACCGAAATAACACCATTCATGATTAGATCTCTAATCATACTGTGTCTAACACCTAAGTGTCTAGACTTGCCATTATAAACTTGGCTATATGCCTTAGCCAAGGTTGTTTCATTATCACAAAGGATAGAAATCGGTGCTATCGGCTTAGACCACAAAGGAATCTCATAGACTAAATTTCTTAGCCACTCTGCTTCTTTACCAGCAGCAGCTAACACAACAAACTCAGATTCCATTGTTGAGTGTGTAATACAAGTTTGCTTCTTGGAAGCCCATGAAATGGCACCTCCCCCAAGCAAGAATACCCAACCAGAAGTCGAGGAATGGTCCTTCAAGTTATTTATCCAACTCGCATCCGAATGTCCTTCCAAAACCGAAGGATATCCCAAGTAACTCAATCCATAATCCATGGTTCCCTTGAGATACTTAAATACTCTATTCAAAGCTTGCCAATGTTGAGCACTAGGATTACTAGTGTATCTGCTCAATTTTCCCACAGCAAAAGCAATATCAGGCCTGGTACTTGTCATGGCATACATCAAGCTACCAATAGCCTTAGAGTATTCCAATTGTGAAATGGGAATGCCAGTGTTAGGCATTAATTTCACACTAGAGTCCATAGGAGTGCTGACGGGAGAACAATCAATGAAATTAAACCGTTTGAGAATTTTCTCAATATAATGACTTTGAGTCATTACTAAACCTTTGTTCACCCGCTTAATTCTTATTCCAAGAATTACATCAGCCTCTCCCAAATCTTTCATGGAAAATTTAGATGACAACAATTCTTTAGTTTCATCTACTTGATTTTGGTCGATCAAAATCGCATGTCATCTACATATAAGCAAATGATCACTCCAAAGACTAGTAGTTTCATCAAATCTACTATAAACACATTTGTCACATTGGTTTAACTTAAAACCAGAGGACAAAATAACCTCATCAAACTTTTGATGCCATTGTTTGGGTGCTTGCTTCAGCCCATACAATGATTTCACAAGTTTACATACCATATGCTCTTTCTGGGCATAACAAAACCTTCTGGTTGTTTCATGTAAACTTCTTCATCAAGTTCACCATTCAAGAAGGTTGTTTTAACATCCATTTGATGGACAATCAGATTGTGAATACTTGCCAAGGCAATTAACAATCTAATCGTAGAAATACGCGCCACCGAGCATAAGTATCAAAATAGTCAACACCGGTTTTTGTCTAAACCCTTGAATGACCAACCGGCTTTAAACTTGTCAATAGTATCATTGATGTCATCTTCCTTTTGAAAATCCATTTGCAACCAAGTGGTTTAGAACCCGGAGGCAAATCACATAACACCCAAGTGTCATTTTCAAGAATTGACGACATTTCGTCATCAATAGCTTCCTTCCAAAAGACAACATCTCGAGACTCCATGGCCTCTCGAAAAGTCTTAGGATCATCCTCACGTCAGAATAATAATAAGATTGAAAACCAATTTCGTCCCTTGTCCCTTCTACCAAATAGAGTTGGAAATCTAACCGAAATTTTTAGCAATTCGCCTCTTTTGCTTTTCCGAGGCTCTTATGTTGTTGGTATAGCAACACCATCTGAATTTCCTGGATTTTGCACTTCATTAATGCCAAAATTCAGATCCTTAGGCCTTTGAATCGATGAAAAACGCATCTCATCAAAAATCGCATCCCGTGATTCAATAACGGTGTTAATCGACATTTAAATCATTAGGTTCTATTACATAAAACCTATATGCCTTGGAATGTTCAGCATATCCAATGAATATACAATCAATTCCACGTTCACCCAAAGTTTTCCTTTTAGGTTCGGTAAGTTTTACAACCGCCCGACATCCCCAAACCCGAAAGTAACTCAAATTCGGCTTTTTCTTGAACCAAAGTTCATATGGGACAGTTTTGTTCTTTTTATTTGGAACCCTATTCAGCAAATATCAAGCCGTTAACATGGCCTCTCCCCAGAATCCCTCACTCAATCCCAAGTAAGAAAGCATCGAGTTTACCATTTCTTTTAAAACTCGATTTTTGCGTTCGGCGATTCCATTTTGTTGGGGCGAGTAAGGTGCTGTGGTTTCATGAATGATACCCACTGATTGGAAGTATATGGGATCCATATATTCACCTCCCCGATCAGTTCTAAGACATTTAACCGGATTGCCTAATTGCAATTCCACCTCAGTTTTGTATATTTTGAATTTATCTAAGACTTCATCCTTAGAATGCAACAAATACACATAGCAAAACCGAGCACAGTCATCAATAAATGTGACAACATACTTTTTATTACCCAAGGAAGGAGTAGAGTAAAAATCACACAAGTCATCAGGTACAAGTTCCAAAATAGCCGAATTCCTAGTGACACTTGGAAAAGGCTGTTTTGTCACTTTTGTAAGCATGCATGTTTTACATTTTTCAAGATTCATGTCAAAGGCTGGAATCAATCCATCTTTTGACATCTCATGCATCCTTCTAAAATTGACATGACCCAATCTTACATGCCAAAGCATAGAGTCATCAATTTTAGAAGTAGAAGACACAAATGCAGAGTTTTGAACAGTTATAGACTTATCAATAACATTCAAACGAAACATTCTATTATTCAAATATCCAAAGCCAATAAACATTCCACCACGAGATAGGATAAACCTATCCGATTCAAAAACTTGTCTAAAACCATCAGAATTCAAACCACTACCACTAACGAGATTCTTTCGAATCTTAGGAACAAACAAAACATCAAAAAGTCTAATAGTCTTTCCAGAAGTAAATTCAAGACAAACGACACCGACACCACAAATAGGTATAAAAGAATCGTCTCCCATTTTCAGAGATCCATCTTCAAGGGGTGTTAATGTTTCAAACCACCGTTTATCCTTGCATACATGGTTCGTTGCCCTGAGTCGATCCACCAAGCAACATCATCATCCCGCACATAGAATGATTCCGAATCGGTGAGACATAATAGACATAATTGTTTAGAATTATCAAGGTTAGTCAATCGACCTCCTTTAACTTGGTCCTTAGACCCATGTCCACTTCCATTGGCTCCACTGCTTCCAAGACCATTGTTGCCTGATTCACACGACAATCACGCTTGCAATGTCCCACCTTGTTGCACCTCCAACAGTCGAACCTTGTTCCTTTTGTTGGAGTTATTAGGGACAATTTCTTGCTTACGCTTTGCCATGTCCTTTGTTATTCGGGTTCCTTGGTTTGCTTTCAACCATATGAATCGAGGGCTGTCCGCATTCAACTTTTCCTTTGGTTTTATGATTTGTCATTATCCTTTGCACAAAGAGATTCTTCAATGCGAAGATGACTAGCAAGTTGA
This sequence comes from Orobanche coerulescens, assembly GCA_033398695.1. Classification (NCBI taxonomy): domain Eukaryota; kingdom Viridiplantae; phylum Streptophyta; class Magnoliopsida; order Lamiales; family Orobanchaceae; genus Orobanche; species Orobanche coerulescens. Next base: position 69,806,636 of record CM065809.1, read on the forward strand.
ACCAAAGACAGCTTCCTCCTTTTGATGTTTTAGGTTATGTTTGAAATCTTTCCAGGATGGTGGAAGTTTGTCAATCACACTTGACACAAAGAATGGATTCGTCCCATGTTCATGTTGTGCGCTTTAAATTGACCCAAAATACGAAGGAGTTCATTGTATTGTTCTATGCACCTTGAATCAACCATCTTATAAGCATTAAAATCGCTAACTTAAACTTCTTACTCAAGCATCCTCGCCGATGTATTTTGATTCAAGGGTGTCCCACAATTCCTTCGCACTCTTAGCATCACCATGGATATCGAATAAAGAATCGGACATACCGCTTCAATATGTGGCCTCTGCAGATGTAGTCATCGTTGTCCCACTTGCTCCTCTTCCCGGTTTCCTCCAATGTCTCGTTTTCAACCACCTCCGGTCTCGAGTACTCAGACATACGCCGCCTTCAAAGTAGTCGCATGAAGTGCATCTTCTTCTCGCAAATACCAAATCATTGCCTTGAACTTGTCCATTTGTTGAACTTCGTAGTCATCTCGCGGATTGATTCACCATCTCCGTAAGACAAGAAATATCGGTTCGATTGTTGGGGTATAAGGGTCTTGTGGAGATCCGGATTTTCCAATGGATCGTGTAAACACTTTCCGAATCGATATTTCTACCCTATGCCCGGTTACAAGAAATTCACCTAGATAATCCAATGGAACACTTACGAATCCAGTACGTAAACGTAAGCCAAATTGCTAGAGAAATTCGTGTTTATCGTAAAGATAAAGAGCCTTAAAAGGGTGTATCTCGGACTCATGAGGAGAGCCCTATTTATAATGTCGGATTAGGGTTACAAGTAGGTCGATTTTAGGGTTTTGATGACGGCCATTGTCATTAGTGGTCCGAAATTAGGGTTGACAGGTGGCTTAACAAAATTGACGAAATTAGTCAATTTTACCATAGTCTCCCTCTAAAATTCGGAAATATCACTAAATCCCCAGTCTAAATTTCTGCAGACCTTTTGGGGCGCTGCCCCAAACCCCGCGAGGGCTCAGCCCCATGGACCCCGCTAGGGGCGCTGCCCTAGACCCGTCACTGGGGGCGCTGCCCCCGGACCCCGACATTAATCCGTACCGGCTTATAATTCGATCTTATACATGTGTGCACTCCGCACATACCCGATCATATATTAGAATACGAATTATAAACCCCTTAGCTCACATATTAGTTCCAATTACACAAAATGAATGGTGACACTAAAATCACCAACACAAATCATTTTGGGACTAAGGCTTAGATGTTGTTGTTGTTGTTAGGCCAGAATGTAATTGAACTGGAAAGAAATGCAAGGAAACAAGTCACTTACGCATCAATGAACGCTAAAAAAAAGCCCCATTGCTAGATAGTAGAAGATTTGCGTACAAACAACAAGGTATATTACTCTGTGAATGTTTGCTTTTATGTGATTATCTGCTTCCATGCTCAATTTTATTATACATACCCAAAGTAAACTAAAACAAATCATATCTTATTCTACTAAAATATTTTGCCGCATATAAATCTACAAACTCTGCCTTATTTAATGAATGTCTATTACATGTCTCTCTTTGTAGTCTCCGTTCCCAGGGAAACAACTGCCTCCATTAACATTGGAACTTCAACTTAGCGGTTGAAACGAGCAAGAGATAAATCTCATATCCAATATGATTTTCTTAGAAGAATGGAAAACATCACCACAAAGGCATGGTCTTTGCCCTTTGCTCCCGCATGTCATTACTGCAAGGCCCTGCGTTAATCGAGGGAACCAAAAGAATTTTGTTGTCTCAGTGGCTAGATCTCGTTAGCTTTACCTACAATGCCTCCAAGACTTTGGGAATTATACACTTCATTACATTTTCCAGATGCACTCCATTTTCGGAAACGTTGTCGAACGTATAACACTACCACTTTTAGTTCCCTTGGTATTACCTATGATCAAACTTTGGCTAAATATAATAAAGGCGTCACGGCCTCAGAGTTCAGGGTGTTGTTTATCATTTTATGAGAGATTTAATAACCCAGGGTGGTCATGGCCGTCAGCTGCAACTATATTTGTACGAAATTGAAAATGAACTGCAAAACAGACTATCTTAATTGGGCGATCTTGATCCATATATTCTGCAGGACATTGTTCAACTGATGAAACTTAATCTATATGCAATTTTTTTCTGAAGCCTTCAAGAATTAACTAATATGCAAGAGTACAACATCATTCTTCGTGCTGACCCATCTTTGGATATGAGAATATACAGTATGCCTACAATTACTCAGGTTGCTGCAATTTGGAATGAATTGACTGATGCTCTTATAGAGCAGTCACATGATATCCGCGTTTATACATCGGGAAAAACACACCGTGTCTACTATTACTACGGTTGTTACTATATGCTACAATATCCATTATTATTCCCTTACGGAGAAAGTGTGTGGCATACAGGAATCCAACACGTACCACCTGTTAATGCCACTGCTCATGCCCGATCTCGAACGTGCTGCAGCGGTCAGACTGCTATTTATCTTGATGGCCAACACTCTGGAGAAACTATTCTTGCTGACGAACTCGCAAGTACGTTTACACTGGTCCTATTTTACTTTATAATATATTGGCTCTTCTAATTTAACAAACTTCTGGCAGGATTGTACTGCCTCGAACGATTACTGCTGCATTATTAAATCCTAACAAAATTTCTGATATATATAACCATTCATTTGTCTATCCTTAGCAGATTGGACTGCAAATCAATGAAGACGGAATAATGTTGCTGCTAGAGAATTCTACTACTATATATTTCAAAGCCGAGCCAGCGATGCAACAAATATTATGAGACCAGTGAGGCTAGCACAACAATACTGAATTGATTGTTATGTGAAGTTTGAAACGCAATGTTTGGATTATCTAAGAAGTGAGCAAATGCGTTAAGACCTACGACTCGAGTCATTGGAGGGGATTATTGAAAGCATGGCCTGCGAGGGCAATCTCAGCGGCTCCAAAATCGGCTAAAAGTTTGTGCTTCCGGCATCATATGTTGGCAGCCCCCGAGACATGCGACGACGATATCTTAACGCATTAGCTTTGGTGAGCGAATATGGAAAGCCATATTTTTTCATCACAATGACATGCAATCCCAACTGGTCGGAGATACGCGAAGGTCTGCTACCTGGCGAAGAAGCTCAGAATAGATCTGACCTCATCGCAAGAGTCTTCAGAGGCCGCAACGAAGAATTCAAAAATGAATTGTTGAAGAAAAATTTCCGGGGAGGTTGCTGTGTACCTTTATGTCATAGAATTTCAAAAAAGAGGCTTTACAGATGCTCATTGGATCATTATTTTTCAGCCAAGTATAAAATAACCTCATCTGCTGCATACGATCACTGCGTAAGCGCAGAATTGCCTAATATCAACCTACATCGACATCTTCATGCATGCGTTGTAAGACATATGATACACGGCCCATGTGGATTGCTAAATCCTTCAAATATATGCATGCGGGATAAAAGATTCAAAAACAAGTATCCTAAGGATTACGTAGAGAATAGCTCGCAGCGTGAGGACAATTATCCATTGTATAGAAGAAACGATGGAAACACGATACATGTTCGTGGTCAAAATATTGATAAAAGATGGGTGGTCCCATATAACCCCTATCTATTGGCTAGATTCGATTGCCATATTAATGTTGAATATGCGTCAACCTCAAGCTCATTAAATACCTATAAAAGTATGTTTGCAAAGGAACCAACAGGATCGCATTTGTAATATCCAGAATTTCTGCTACTGCTGACAAGTTAGACATTCTGCGACGAATTTTGCGATATCTTTCTTCATGTTAGGCCACCAATAATGTTGTTGCAAGTCTTTATACATTTTTGTGCTACGTGGATGTATTGAATAAGGACTGGAATGAGCTTCCTTCAGAATTTCCCCTATGATGGTTGTGTCAGCTGGCACACACAGTCTCCCTTTATATCGTAATATTTTGTCACCAGAGACTGTGAAGTTTGGTAATTTGCCTTCATCAACTTTTTCCCTTAATTTGCCAATGTACTGATCCGCCTTCTGGGTTTCTTTGATTATATCTTGAAGTGCAGGTTTCAATATGAGTGCTGATAACGAACAAAACTTTCACTTGGGCACAATTTCTTCTAACTTTTGCAAGTCTAATAATAATGGCTTTTGTGTGATTAGAAAGGAAGACATAGACTTTCTACTTAATGCATACGCAACCACATTTGCCTTACGGGATGATAATTGATCTCACAATCATAGTCTTTCACCAATTCTAACCATCTCCATGCCGCATATTCAGCTCCTTCAGTGTGAAAAAGTACTTCAAACTCTTATGGTCTCAGTATAGATTTCACACTTTTCACCATATAGGTAATGCCTCCAAATTTTTAGTGCAAAGACAACAAAGAATGGACTTCTAGATCATGTGTTGGATAATTCTTCTCATACTCTTTTAATTGCCTAGAGGCATAGGCTATTACCTTTCCATGTTGCATTAATACAGCACCCAAACCATTCTTAGAAGCATCAGTGTAAACTACAAAGCCACCTGTTCCCATAGGAGTGGCAAGGACAGGAGCCGTAGTTAATCTACGCTTCAATTCCTGGAAACTCCCCTCGCAAGCATCAGTCCAAATAAACTTTGTATTCTTCCTTGTCAACAATGATAATGGGGTTGCAATCTTCGAGAATCCTTGTACGAATCGTCGGTAGTAGCTGGCTAGTCCTAAGAAACTTCGAACCTCTGATACATTAGTTGGTGTTGGCCAGTTACTCACCGCTTCTATCTTGTTTGGATCAACTGAAATGCCATCCTTGGATACTACATGCCCTAAAAATACCACTTGTTCTATCCAGAATTCACATTTCTTGAATTTAGCATATGACCGTTTTTCTTTGAGAATTTGAAGCATAATTATGAGGTGTTCATTATGCTCATCTCTATCATGTGAATAGATAAGGATGTCATCAATAAACACCACCACAAATTTATCAAGGAACTCTTTGAATATCCGGTTCATCAGATCTATAAATGCTGCTGGAGCATTTGTCAAACCAAAAGGCATCACTAAAAATTCATAGTGACCATATCGCGTTCTAAATGCTGTCTTTTGGATATCTTCTTCTTTGACCTTCAGTTGATGATATCCGGAACGTAAATCAATCTTTGAGAATACCGATGCTCCTTGCAACTGATCAAATAAATCATCTATCCTTGGAAGAGGATATTTGTTCTTGATGGTCACCTTATTCAATTCCCTATAGTCAATGCATAATCGCAATGAGCCATCTTTCTTTTTCACAAATAAGACAGGGGATCCCCAAGGTGAACAACTAGGACGAATGAATCCCTTATCAAGTACTTCTTGTAGCTGGGTTTTTAATTCTCTCAATTCTGTTGGTGCCATTCTGTATGGGGCTTTAGAAACAGGGGTAGTTCCTGGCATTACATCAATTGCAAACTCAATTTCCCGATCTGGGGGCAACCCTGGTAGATCATCTAGAAACACCTCAGGAAATTCTCTAACCACATCTACATCTTCAGGCTTCAATTTCATTTCAAGGGAGGTGTCCAAAACATTAGCCAAATAGCCAGTATACCCCTTATTTAACATCTTCCCAGCTTTCAGTGCAGTTATGATTGGCAAAGAGCATGAATATGAATTACCTTTAAAAATAAACCGTCCTTCATTTGCTGGTTGAAAGGCCACAATCTTCTTATTACAATCAACATTTGCACAATATTTAGATAGCCAGTCCATACCAAGGATAACATCAAAATTAGATATTGGTAGGACAACAAGGTCGGCGTAGAGTATCCTCCCGCCAATTCGAATCAGCATGTGCCATCAACATTTGGTCGAATCCATATTTTCTCCAAACGGAGCAGCCACATTATAACCAACTTTCAAGAGTTACGGTTTAATGCCCGATTTTCTCATAAATGCATATGATGCAAATGAATGTGTAGATCCTGGTCTATCAATGTAAGTGCAGGAATTCCCGAGATCGAATGTTACTCGAGACTACGGAAGCATCCGCATCGGCTTCTTCTCGAGTCATTGCAAAGACCCTTCCCGAACTTTATTCTCTCGTGTTTGGGCAATCTCTCACCATATGTCCGGGCTTCTTGCATTCAAACAATTATTGGACCCAACAAAACATTCCCAAAGTGATTTTTCCCACATTTAGTACACTTGGGCTTCTCGGTTGTATTTGGAGCATCTCTCATTGTAGGATGCTTCGATTGACTTTGCTGGTTTTTGCTCCGATTTCTTACAATGTGTCAATTTTTGAAGCAAATGCTTGCCTCTTCGCCGATAAGACCTTTGTATCTCCTTTTCGTCAGCTTCTGCGAGCAACGCTTTGTCAACTATTTCTCTGAACTCAGTTGATGTAGACATCCTCACATCTCTTCTAATTTCAGGTCGGAGGCCTCTTAGGAAATGATCCACCTTCTCAACATTATCCCTAGCAATATAGGGAACATACCTACAGCCTTCTTCAAATTTTCGAATATATTCACAAACAGACGTATCCCCTTGTTTCAGCTCCAAAAACTCTTTGACCTTGAGAGACCGTGCATCCCTGGTGAAGTATTTATCATAGAATATTACTTTAAATCTCTCCCACGTCAACCCTTCCAAGTTGACTGTAAGTTTGGCTCCTTCCCACCAAGTTCTGGCATCCTTTTTGAGTTGAAAGATCGCACAAAGTATCTTCTCAGCATCATCGATGTGCATGTAGTCAAAGATAACATCAAGTGATTTGACCCATTCTTCCACAACCATAGGATCAGCCCCACCATGAAAATCAGGAGGTTCCATTTTTCTAAATTTTTCATACACCGCTGGTCCATTATGTAATACCCGGTCGTGAATTCATTTATTATCATTCTGTATCTGTCACTCAGAATTTTTTTTTTCACTCAGTAATAATCATTCATCATTCATATTCAGTCAACTATGTTCACCATTCGGCGTATTTTGGGATCATCACTGTTTGAGATCGGGCCGAGATTATTGTCATCATCATCATCATGTTTTGATTTTCAGTTTGAGAGGTAGCGCACGCTACCCATTGTAGTTAGCGCGCGCTAATGAGGTGCATGTAACGCACGTAATGATTCAGTATTAGCGCACGCTAGCGCAAGTGAGGCAGACAGTCCAGAAGCTACTGGGCTGATTTGGGAAATTCGTAGCGCACGCTACGAGTGGTAAGTAGCATACGCTAACTATGCGGGTAACGCACGCTAAAACTTCAGAGTAGCGCACGCTAGCGCGCTCAGAACAGGGGACAGTAGGTTCTGGACTCCAGGATTTTGGATATCAACTATCAGGTAGCGCACACTAACATAAGGTTAACGTACGCTAAGGACAGGTTGTTAGCGCACGCTACCAAAGGTACTTAGCGCACGCTAACGATTCAGTCAGGGGGCACTGGACTACCCGATACACGCGTTAGCGCACGCTAACATCAGGAGTTAGCGCGCTAAGTCGACAAGATAAATAGGATGCTTTGGTCCAACTTTCGTCATTTCTTCATTTCTCAATCATTTCGGACGAGCTCGGGCGATTCGGAAAGGTCTTTTCGAGCTGCAATCATCTAGCATCATCTTCAAGCTCCTAAGTTGGATTAATCATCATCTAAATCAGTTTCATCACTCCAAATCAAGGTAATGATTCTTGGATCTAGAATTTCGGATCTTGGGTGTTTTACTTTCGATCTCTTCGTGTAAATCGATATTATGTTGGAATATGTTAGATATGGATTATCTATCTTGGATACATGTATTTCTACGGATTCATTTGTGTAATTTTTGGAATTTGTGAATAATTGAGGAACTGTTCAAGAACCCTTACGGGTTGACTTTGGAATTTTGGGGGTTTTCGACTAAATGTTGTTGAAATATCGTTCTAAGCATTCCTATTGGATTATTTATAGTATCCATGAGTTTTTGTGGGTTTGAATCATTCATTGGGAGTTGGTTTCGGATGTAAATGAGTTTTGGTTGTAAACAATTGGAGATTGTTTACAACGCGTTTGTTTTAAATGCCCCAATGAGTTTCGGGTATTGTTGTATCGACTTTTGAGTTGGTTGTGATCATGCTTAATTCGTGTATTAAGAGAATTCTTGGTTTTTGTGTTGTTTAAGGTTGTTCGAGCGGCCGGTAATTTCATTAAGGACGTTGATCGTGGAAGTACCTTCTCGCCTTAGGTTTGAGGCAAGTTTTATACTTGTACTAGTCAATGAGCTAATGTCATCATGTATGTGTATGAATGTGTTGTATCATTCCGAGACTTAGTCTCTTCATGAATTCATTGATATCAAGAGATCGTTCGATACGATACCTTCCGGCAATTTTGCCAAATGTTATTGTTGTTCATTAACGGCCGATTCAAGGCATTGTAATACTCATTATTAATGTCATTGTCGATAGCCGGTTCGCGGTATCGATGTATCGATTGTTGTTAATATAGATGTCAATTTAAGACATCGTTGAGATCATTGTTATTCCTGTTTGGATCGTCATTAAAAGCATGCGCCGATTAAAGGCATTGGCTTATTCATTTCTCACCTTCGCTGCCAGAATCGATTAAAGGTGCCGAGGCATCCTTCGTATCATTGTCATCGATTGGCGTTCTCGTGCAAATCTAAATGTTCAATCATTCACTGCATCATTGTTATCGATTGACCTTTCTAAGGCAATCGAGGTATTCACTCATTCATCGTGTCATTGTTATCGATTGGCCGTTCTCAGGCAAATCGAAGTGTTCAATCATCCGCTGCATCATTGTTGTCGGTTGGCCGTTCTAAGGCAATCGAGGTGTTAATTTGGGACTGTCAAGGACGGTGTCTATCCGTGTGTTACTATCATCGTGTTGGCCGACTCAAGGCAGCACACTATCATTCATTGTGATACGGCTTCGTGCCGTGGCTTCGGCCCTAATTGTGATACGGCTGGATGCCGTGGCTTCGGCCCTAATTGTGATACGGCTGGATGCCGTGGCTTCGGCCCTAATTGTGATACGGCTTCGTGCCGTGGCTTCGGCCCTAATTGTGATACGGCTGGATGCCGTGGCTTCGGCCCTAATTGTGATACGGCTTCGTGCCGTGGCTTCGGCCCTAATTGTGTTACGGCTGGATGCCGTGGCTTCGGCCCTAATTGTGATACGGCTGGATGCCGTGGCTTCGGCCCTCATTGTGATACGGCTTCGTGCCGTGGCTTCGGCCCTCATTGTTACAGCTTCGGGCTGTTTTGACTTCAAGTGTTTGTGATATTGTTAATTTCCGCTGAATGACTTTCAGCCCTTTTGAAATGTCTTGGTATTTTCATTGGAGCCTTTGGGCATTATGATTCATATTAAATTCAGTTCTGGTTTGGTTCCTGTCGTTTAATTCATTGTGGTATTCTGTGATTATGATTCGCCGTTGGGCATTTATGTTCTAACCTGTCGAACAGGTATTAATAGTATGCTGTGGGCATAGTATTTCACGAATGCTCGGTTCTTACCTTGGTTTGTGAGCATCTCGTATTATTATCATCATTGTACCGTTTCATTCTGCCTTTGGATGCATATCATGTTATACATGTATTTGATGTTCATTATCTGGATGACTGACCCCGTGGGGGCGGAACATGTTTTTTATGTTTTAGGTGCTTGCCAGGAGAGAGTTGAGGCACAGGGGCATGATGATGGCAACGAGGCATTCTAGCGATACTAGTTCGAGTTGTTCATGTTGGTCAGTCGGTTGGAGTGTTCTCCAGTTTGTCAGTCATTGTCATTTTGTATTACCCGAGCAGATGCTCGTGGATGTTGTATTTTACTCTTGGCCATGTAGGCCCATCGTTGTCGTTGAAATTCCTTATCGGAATATTGTGTCAGATATCATGGTAGGGACTATGATTTTCCCTTGTTGTTTAATTTAATGTATTTTAGTCATGCTACTTTGGTGGATCTCTGGCGTGGGGTCCACACCTTTGTAATAACCCAATAGGATTTGGGGGTGTTACAGAAATGGTATCAGAGCTTTGGGTTGTGAAATACCCTCAGATGTGAGTTATGTGGTCCTACCGACGCGGTAGTAGTGGGATTGTCAGGTTATGACAATCTAGTCAGTCAGGTTTTGTGAGTCGTAATATTAGTGCGACTGCACGAGTCATTCATTCATCGAGTCGTCGTCAGTGAAGACTAGTATCGCGAGACCTCGAAGCATTGTATGACCTGTGTAAGGACTCGATTCTCTTTATGTTCATACATTCATCATGTCATTAATTGTTCATGCCTTGTTGAAACCTATATGCGATATTAGTGTTATGATTGATTCATGACTAATTGTTTTGGGACACGTGTGGCTTGTGTAAGCATTAAGGATCAACTCATTCATCAGTTAATAATCCTCAATTATCATTCTGATCTTGTCGATCATGTTAATTCATTCATCACTCAGTCAATATCATTACTCAGTTAATTCATCACTCAGTTAATTCATCACTCAGTTAACTCATTCATCACTCAGTTAATTCATTCATCATTCAGTCAATATCATTACTCAGTTGCTTCGTTCATCACTCAATTAACCTCATCGTTCAGCTAATTCATTCATCACTCAATTAACCTCATCATTCAGCTAATTCATTCATCACTCAATTAATCTCATCGTTTAGCTAATTCACTCGTCACTCAGTCAATCTCATTGCTCAGTTAATTCATTCCTCATTCAGTCAATCTCATTGTTCAGTTAATTCATTAATCATTCAGCCCATCTCACGGTTCAGTTGTTGATCTTGAGGATCGAATTTTCAACCTTGTTAACTTGTTCAAGGTAATCATTTCAGGAATTTCATCAGGCAATCATGTTACCTCATTTGATGTTTCATACGGTTTCATCATACTCTGACGTAATGTCGACGATCATTTCATTAAATCATTAATGCATTCATTGTGTTAGAGCGTGTACGCTCAATATTGTCACTCTGTAACGTGATCATAATGCGATATTCATGCGGAATCTATAATCATCATGTGACTTTCCTACTTCAGTATGGATAGAGCTGTCAGAGGACGCAGGGGAAGAGGCCGCGGTACGGGCCGGGCAGGATCTCGTGTGCATGTCCACGCGAACGCGAGGATATCATTAACTCATCAAATAGCGAGGCTACTCATTCATCGCCAGATAATCATTCACCGTCAGGAGTCGCACCGAGAGGCATCTCACTCGGAAGGTGTTCGGGTTGATCCATTCATATTTATGCAGGGCATGATGGCCCAGATGACTCGGATGACGCGGATAGTGGAGACCATGCGAGACCTCGATGGTTCGTGGTCCACCGCAATGAGGATGCTGTGCCATTTCATGGACAGACCGGAGGAGTGAATCAGTTGTTGGCGATATCTCTCGCCGATGCCGCCTACTTTTGAGGGTTCGTCAGAACCAGCTGATATTGTTCATTGGCTCGAGCATTTTGATAAACTCTCCGACATGGTTCAGTGTCCGGAAGAGAGTAAAGTGGCAGTAGCGGCTTATTACTTGAGTAAGGGCGCTTATTCGTGGTGGCTTTCTGTGAAACCCATCGATCGTGATTGTATTTGGAGCGAGTTCAAGACTCTCATGTTAGAGAGGTATTATCCGGATCCACTTCGTGAAGCCAAGTTGTCAGAGGTTTTGAACCCTGAACCCGACGAGGACGAGGGTGTTATTGTCATTGCTGAGAAGTTTCAGGGACTACTTCAGTTTGCTTCGTCGATTATCCGTACTGAGGCGGATAAAATTAAGTATTTTAGCAAGAGGCTAAATCCGCAGTTGAGGATGCAGTTATTCAATCACAATTGTAATTCACTCAGTGAGTTCATCGGGAAGGCTCTTGGAGCAGAGCTTTTGATCAAGGAGCTTACTCAGAAGCATCCTTCAGTTTCTTCAGGTGAGAGGACTAGAATGCCGGCTAATTCAGAGGGACATCGGGCTCCGACGTCCAAGGGGTCGTTTTCTAGTCGTCTTCGTGCTGGGACAGCATCTTCCTCTCAGGCGACGAGTTCGACTGTTGTTTGCTTTAACTGTGGTTCAGCAGGTCACGTTAGTACCCGGTGTACGGTGCCAGCTATTGTTTGTTTTCTGTGTGGGAGGCAGGGACACCGGCAGAAATACTGCAGGGGTTCTAGCGCCAGTAAATCTCAAGAGAGCTCAAGAGCCTCGAGGGATTTTGTTACTCCAGCCCGTACTTCATTCAAGGGGCCCTATCAGGCTTCGAGAGCCCGAGGTAAGGACATTCATCACCAGTTTTGAGTAAGTTAATTCTTGCTCGGTAGGAGGATAATCATTCATTTCATTGTCGTTCATTCATTCATATAATTCATTCATCATGTATATCAATCATGTTGGGACTCATAATTATCGATTAATCATTTAATTCACGAGGAACGGCGGTTCCAATCACTTCAAGGAACTATCACTCATGACGTTATTAATTCACCTTGGTGAGTCATTCTAAATCCTTGTCGGATTTGTAGTCATTTATCATTCATCATTCATTTTTGTCACTTTCATTCTCGTGACCTTCTGAGATCATAGTTTGCGGCGAATTCATCATCGGATATACCTTTAATCGTTGAGATAGAGGAAATCGATGATATGGGAGGATATCGATGATGGGTACATTTGAGATGTAACCTTGTTTTTGGATGACTGTGTATATCTATCCGTAATAATGTATCGTGACTGTGGATCATTTATTGTTGATCTATCTTATTATGATCATATTCGAGAATCTTGAGATTTGGGTCATTTGTTGGGAGTTCATCCCTCCGGCGTTGTGCTTCGAGACGTCAAGTCTTGGGGACTTGGGCTTACGGTTGATTTGGTCCCGAGGACTATTTGGGCGTTATTGTTTTCAGATCGTGATGGATAGATCATATCCTGAGTTGTTTACCCTCAGTTTCGAGGACGAAACTCTTTTTAAGGGGGGGAGTATGTAATACCCGGTCGTGAATTCATTTATTATCATTCAGTAACTGTCACTCAGAATTTTTTTTTCACTCAGTAATAATCATTCATCATTCATATTCAGTCAACTATGTTCACCATTCGGCGTATTTTGGGATCATCACTGTTTGAGATCGGGCCGAGATTATTGTCATCATCATCATCATGTTTTGATTTTCAGTTTGAGAGGTAGCGCACGCTACCCATTGTAGTTAGCGCGCGCTAATGAGGTGCATGTAACGCACGTAATGATTCAGTATTAGCGCACGCTAGCGCAAGTGAGGCAGACAGTCCAGAAGGTACTGGGCTGATTTGGGAAATTCGTAGCGCACGCTACGAGTGGTAAGTAGCGTACGCTAACTATGCGGGTAACGCACGCTAAAGCTTCAGAGTAGCGCACGCTAGCGCGCCGAGCAGGGCGATGAGGTTACGGACTCCGAGTTTTGGATATCAACTATCGGGTAGCGCACGCTAACATAAGGTTAACGACGCTAAGGGCGGGTTGTTAGCGCACGCGACCAAAGGTACTTAGCGCACGCTAACGATTCGATCGAAGTCTTGGACTACCGGTACAGCGTTAGCGCACGCTAACATCGAGTTAGCGCGCTAAGCTGGGACAGTATAAATAGGACAGTTCGGTCCAACTTTCGTCATTTCTTCATTTCTCAATCATTTCGGACGAGCTCGGGCGATTCGGAAAGGTCTTTTCGAGCTGCAATCATCTAGCATCATCTTCAAGCTCCTAAGTTGGATTAATCATCATCTAAATCAGTTTCATCACTCCAAATCAAGGTAATGATTCTTGGATCTAGAATTTCGGATCTTGGGTGTTTTGCTTTCGATCTCTTCGTGTAAATCGATATTATGTTGGAATATGTTAGATATGGATTATCTATCTTGGATACATGTATTTCTACGGATTCATTTGTGTAATTTTTGGAATTTGTGAATAATTGAGGAACTGTTCAAGAACCCTTACGGGTTGATTTTGGAATTTTGGGGGTTTTCGACTAAATGTTGTTGAAATATCATTTTAAGCATTCCTATTGGATTATTGATAGTATCCATGAGTTTTTGTGGGTTTGAATCATTCATTGGGAGTTGGTTTCGGATGTAAATGAGTTTTGGTTGTAAACAATTGGAGATTGTTTACAACGCGTTTGTTTTAAATGCCCCAATGAGTTTCGGGTATTGTTGTATCGACTTTTGAGTTGGTTGTGATCATGCTTAATTCGTGTATTAAGAGAATTCTTGGTTTTTGTGTTGTTTAAGGTTGTTCGAGCGGCCGGTAATTTCATTAAGGACGTTGATCGTGGAAGTACCTTCTCGCCTTCGGTTTGAGGCAAGTTTTATACTTGTACTAGTCAATGAGCTAATGTCATCATGTATGTGTATGAATGTGTTGTATCATTCCGAGACTTAGTCTCTTCATGAATTCATTGATATCAAGAGATCGTTCGATACGATACCTTCCGGCAATTTTGCCAAATGTTATTGTTGTTCGTTAACGGCCGATTCAAGGCATTGTAATACTCATTATTAATGTCATTGTCGATAGCCGGTTCTCGGTATCGATGTATCGATTGTTGTTAATATAGATGTCAATTTAAGACATCGTTGAGATCATTGTTATTCCTGTTTGGATCGTCATTAAAGCATGCGAGGCCGATTAAAGGCATTGGCTTATTCATTTCTCACCTTCGTCGTCGGTAACCGATTAAAGGTGCCGAGGCATCCTTCGTATCATTGTCATCGATTGGCCGTTCTCAGGCAAATCTAAATGTTCAATCATTCACTGCATCATTGTTATCGATTGACCTTTCTAAGACAATCGAGGTATTCACTCATTCATCGTGTCATTGTTATCGATTGGCCGTTCTCAGTCAAATCGAAGTGTTCAATCATCCGCTGCATCATTGTTGTCGGTTAGCCGTTCTAAGGCAATCGAGGTGTTAATTTGGGACTGTCAAGGACGGTGTCTATCCGTGTGTTACTATCATCGTGTTGGCCGACTCAAGGCAGCATACTATCATTCATTGTGATACGGCTTCGTGCCGTGGCTTCGGCCCTAATTGTGATACGGCTGGATGCCGTGGCTTCGGCCCTAATTGTGATACGGCTGGATGCCGTGGCTTCGGCCCTAATTGTGATATGGCTTCGTGCCGTGGCTTCGGCCCTAATTGTGATACGGCTGGATGCCGTGGCTTCGGCCCTAATTGTGATACGGCTTCGTGCCGTGGCTTCGGCCCTAATTGTGATACGGCTGGATGCCGTGGCTTCGGCCCTAATTGTGATACGGCTGGATGCCGTGGCTTCGGCCCTAATTGTGATACGGCTTCGTGCCGTGGCTTCGCCTCATTGTTCTGACTTGGCTGTTTTGACTTCGTGTTTGTGATATTGTTAATTTCATTGAATGACTTTCACCCTTTTGAAATGTCTTGGTATTTTCATTGGAGCCTTTGGGCATTATGATTCATATTAAATTCAGTTGGTTTGGTTCTGTCGTTTAATTCATTGTGGTATTACGTGATTATGATTCGCCGTTGGTCATTTATGTTCTAAACTCACTAACATGTATTAATAGTATGCCGTGGGCATAGTATTTCACGAATGCTCGGTTCTTACCTTGGTTTGTGAGCATCTCGTATTATTATCATCATTGTACCGTTTCATTCTGCCTTTGGATGCATATCATGTTATACATGTATTTGATGTTCATTATCTGGATGACTGACCCCGTGGGGGCGGAACATGTTTTTTATGTTTTAGGTGCTTGCGAGGAGAGAGTTGAGGCACAGGGGCATGATGATGGCAACGAGGCATTCTAGCGATACTAGTTCGAGTTGTTCATGTTGGTCAGTCGATTGGAGTGTTCTCCAGTTTGTCAGTCATTGTCATTTTGTATTACCCGAGCAGATGCTCGTGGATGTTGTATTTTACTCTTGGCCATGTAGGCCCATCGTTGTCGTTGAAATTCCTTATCGGAATATTGTGTCAGATATCATGGTAGGGACTATGATTTTCCCTTGTTGTTTAATTTAATGTATTTTAGTCATGCTCGCCTGGTGGATCTCCTGGCGTGGGGTCCACGGCACTGTAATAACCCAATAGGATTTGGGGGTGTTACACATTATTGTTTCTTGGTGGAGGTTGTCGGTTTTGTTCTTCGTTTCTTTGTTGCATGTTCAGCAATTGTTGCATTTGTTCACCATGCATCCTTGTCTGTTGTTGCATCAGCTCAGCCAAATTCTCAAGAAGGTTATGGTTTGGATTTGGATCATCTCTTGCCTTTCTTTTGGGTGCCATCACATTCGTTGTACTGCCCAATCTTACCCATTCATAAGCTAATAACGATCACATAACGATGATGATGACAACTAATATATTGTAATTTATTAAACATAATACTTAATAGATAAAAGTTGACCATATCCTTCAGTCGAGAATGCCCATATGCCATCTTATGTCTGCAGGAAAGATTTAAACCTTCGCTCCGATACCACAACTGTAACACCCCCTAACCTAGCAGCTGAACCGCAAAGGGGTCCGTGCTACTAAGTTGGGGAGTATTACGCCTTTAAACTTTGAAAACCAATAAGAAGTAGATTTGGTAATGCGAGTACTCAGGGAAATAATGCAAACCAGTATTATTTATTCAAAACATTACATAACCTTAGGTTTAATACATAACAAAACCATAACAGAGTGATCTTATTAAAAACAAAACATAGTCTTCCAGCATAGGGGCGAAATAGCTGGGAATGGCATATGGACAAGTCTCCATTGTCAACATCGAAGAAGATAGTCAACTCCTAAACATGAGCATCATCACCTGTATCATAAGAATCTAATGAGCTAATGGCTCAGTAAGATGAGACTTCTGTAATAGCAAAGTATCACATAGCACTTTTATCAATGAATAACTACTATATATATAGTCATGTTCTTGTAAAATCCTTTCTTCGGGTACCCTTGAAGTGTGGTACTCGACTGATAGTGATAGGCCATGGTTTTCGGAACCTGTTCATATAATTGGCCAATAAAAGATGTATACGGGGGTTCCCATACTGGTTTTTCAACCAATGGTATTAGCCGTATCCAACCTTTTTCATTCAGTGTGGGTTTCCTTGACCGACTTTCATCCGCAAGTATTTGCCACCATGTGTTGGGTCCGCCGTTCCCCCGCGTCCCGTGCCTACCCGCCATCAATCAAGTACCATACTTCCTGTTCTTAAACATTCTTTTACATACACATGTTATGCATGATCATTCAAAAACAGTCACGTATGCAAATATCAATCAATATATGATCCTTATGATACAGCAAGGAAAAGCATCATCTTACCTCAAGTCCTGTGCCCGTTGATGTGAAAAGATCAGTTTCTAAAGATGGATGTGCTAAAATCCTTGAAGAAAAATTTGAAATCTCTTTGGGGACTTTTATCAAACACTTTGGAAAACTATCATATTTGAGCTTCTTGTTTGATCGTGCTTTTTATGGTTTTTAAAATTTTTGGAAGGAAAATATGTTTCGGGCGTTTTAAAGTAGAGTTTCACAGCTTCAAAATGATATATGATATGTACAAAACCATGTCCGGGAACATGTATAAATAAGGGCTCAAAGTCGGTTGAAAATCAACCTTACCCGGACAGCTGGAACCCTTATCCGGACAACTGGCCGAGAAGCTTCTGTCGGTCGTGACCGACCTTATCCGGGACAGTGGGCGGCCTTATCCGGACGGTGGCGAGAAGCTTCGTCGGTCGTGACCGACCTTATCCGGACAGTGGATGACCTTATCCGGACAGTGGCGAGAAGCTTGTCGGTCGTGACCGACCTTATCCGGATAGTGGTCGAGAAGCTTAGTCGGTCGTGACCGACCTTATCCAGACAATTTGGGATGCCTTTTCCGGATAGTGGCCTAGAAGCTTCATCGGCCATGACCGTGATTGTCGATCGGCGTGTCCGTGGTGGCCGACAAATGTCCGTCAACTTGGCTCGGCCGGTTCGACCCCTTCCGATGTCCAAATTCGATTTTCCGACTGTTCCCGGACTAAATCGAGTTAAATCTTCGATAAGCTCGGAACCAATATTCTATAATATTAAAATAATAATTAAATAATATTTTTGCGATATAAGTGTTCAAATGAAAATTTTATCGTATCAATTAAATGAAAATTTTCGAAATTACTTTCATAAATTCTAAAATAATCCTTATAATTTATTTTGAAATCTTTACTTTTTTAAATCTTTCATTTTATGTTGGAAACATATCGATCCAAGTATTGGACAACTTGTAATTATTGAAATCCATGACCATTAGCAAAATAAATAGCACTTAATTAAGTCTTTGAATTTTCTAGGGTATTACAATTATTATTTTATAATCATTTAGCACATCGATCTCCTTACTGAGAAACTGAGCTCCTCACTGCAACAAAACATCTCACAATGACCTTTTATCATGTTAGAGGAGCTAAATAACATGTCGTATAAAACGTAATGCAAAGGGACATAGCAGTTATTCATGCTCATGAAATGTCTACTTGTATGCCATGCTTTCAAAATGCATATTATATAAATGCATTTAGGTATTAAATGGTTATTGGCTTAGGGGATAACCGGGCATTACAGCAAACTGGATATCGGGTCTACTAGCCGTTAGGTACAGGAGCGAACCAATGAGCTTCCTGTAGAGTGATTGGTCAAACGGCTTTCCGGCTTCATCAACACTAATTTGCACGGAAGTGCTCATGGGGGTTGACGATGATTTGGAAGTGTTCATTCCAAATTTGTTAAGAAGCTCCTTGCTGTATTTTTCCTGGTTGATAAAAATACCTGTAGGCAACTGCTTTACCTGCAAACCTAGGAAATAACTAAGTTCTCCCATCGATCCTTTTTGTTTCGAAACACCTATTTGGTTCCTATAACCGATTGATGTGTAGGTCTGGGTACAAGATACCATACATTGTTTCTTTCGAAATCGTTAAGCTCTTCTTCCATAGATGTTATCCAATGAGAATTATTAAGAGCGTCTATGGTCGAAACAGGTTCGGACTGGGCTAAGAATACAGCAATAGTGCACATATTGAGTGTTCTAAGCTCGGATTGAGATTTCCATTCAGGAAACGGTGATATCTCAGTATCTAGTTCTTCTTGTGCACAAAGTACATTTCCTTGTGTACTCTGTATTCTTCTACGTGTAGAAACAGCACCATCTATGTTTCCAATGATCAGCTCTTGTGGGTGATCTCTCAACCATCTTCGGTCGGGTTCTAATTCAGGGTCCTGTACTGTATCGAGAGTTTCTGTAGATACAGCTTCAGCTTGTACAGTGTTGGCTTCATCTACGTCGATTCTTACAGTTGCGGGGTTGATTTCTAGATCAACGACAGGTTCTATGGGAGTTGGAGGATCTAAGATAGAGAGATGTTAGATGTTCTGAGTAATATCATCTACTCATGTAGGGTCATGATGAGGTTCGTCGAACACTACATGAACTGATTCCTCGATCGTCAGCTTCCTTTTTTTAAAGATCCTATAAGCTCTGCTGACGGAGAAGTATCCTACAAATATTCCTTCATCTGATTTCTCATCAAAGGTTCTAAGTTGATCCTTCCCATTATTCAACACATAGCACCTGCATCCAAAAATGTGAAAATACGAAACTAATGGAGTTTTGTTGTTCCATACCTCGTATGCTGTTTTGTTGTGGTGCTTGTTGACGATACATCGGTTTTGAGTGTAGCATGCTGTATTGGTTGCTTCACCCCAGAAACGTTGTGGCAACTTGCTTGCGGCGGTCATTGTCCTTGTTGCTTATTTCAGCGTCCTATTCTTTCGCTCGGCAACACCATTTTGTTGAGGTGTACGGGCAGCTGAGTATTCATGTTGTATCCCATTTTCCGAACAGTATTGCTCTATAAAGCGGTTAGTAAATTCTGTACCTCTGTCGGAACGAAAGGACACGATACTCAATGCGTTTTCATTTTGAAGCTTTCTCAGGAGCTCGGGCAGCTTTGATGTAGTTTCCTTCTTCTTGCATAGGAAAATTGTCCAAACATACCTTTCTGACATGGTCCGCAGACACTGTCCTTTTTGAATGACACGTTTGGCAGTCCTCTCACCATTCCCTGTCTTGAGAGCTTGTTGATCGTCTTGAAGTTGACGTGAGACATCCTCTTGTGCCATAACCAGCTAAGATCTGCAGTGCCTTTAGCAACAAAGCATGGAATTGAGGAGCTCATAGGCTTCCAGTCAGCAATATACATGTTACCTGATCTGCTTCCTGTAAGCACAACTTCTTTGGTCTGGATGTTCTTGACTCTACAGCGATCTATATAGAATTTCACCGAGAACTGCTTATCACAGAACTGGCTAATACTAAGTAGATTGTACTATAAGCCTTCAACATATGCAACATCGGTGACTTTGAATTTTCCGACAAGTAGGTTTCCTTTCCCTCTTGTTCTTCCTTTAGATTTATCACCGAAACGAACTTTTGGACCGCGACCTTCTACAAAATCTGATAGCTTGCTTCTATCTCCGGTCATGTGCCGATAGCATCCACTATCGAAGTACCAGGTGTCCTCCTCTAGGATGTCCTGTATGCAAAGAGATTAAGTAGATTTAGGTCCCCTTTGATATTTGGGTCCATGTATGTTAGTTCCTCTAGGTACCCAAGTTTTCCTGACAGCAATTGGTTTACTGTAGGTCACACTCGGTACAGTGTTGCGATATCTACATGGGGCATATCCGTAGTCGCTATAACCATGATAATTATTATGCATGTAAAATTCAGGGTTATTATTATTAATCCAGTACGAGTGCCGTCTTGGAGGTGGAGCCACTTTCTTTGGCCTAACAGCTTGCCTTCTGGGTCTCCAGTTGGATTCCCAACGCTGTTGTTGATACTGTGCGGACACCTGATGTCTCGAGGAATAACGGGGCTCCTGTATCCAATACCTCGGCGTGCTGTACTAATAGTACTGCCGTGCGGGCCTTTGGTAGTTGGATACAGCCTTCCTTATGAACGACTGTTGGCGCTGTTGATATGCTCTGGGAGCATGCTGTTGAGTGCGCCTCACAGGTTGGAACGGCTTACGATTCCGCTGTCTGGAATAGGATTGCGGGGGCAGAATGGCAGCCTTCGGTTTTTGTGGTGCAGCGGGTTCCTTCTCAGGACTTGGAGTTTCTTTCGACACAGGAATGTGTTCCACACTCTTGACAAACACTGTACTAGTTTTCCCTTTGTTTGAACATGAGCTGTATCCTAAGCCACTTTTATCATGAGCATGTTGCCCAGTGCTCAGAATTTCTTCCATTCTTTTAGACGATTTCTCGAACAAGTTCAGAGTGGTCTCAAGTTCAATTTCTCGTTTTTCGAGAGTTATGACTTTGGCTTGAAGTAGAACCAAATCATTTGTCTTGCTCTCGTTGTGTGTTTTAACCTCACTTAGTTCATGAACAAGTTGATGATTGCTCTCTATGAGTTTTTCAAAATCGACTTTGCTGGTTTCACAATCAATAGACATATTTTCATAATTTATTTTCAGCAAGTCATTTTCATCTTTCAGCTCTAGGTTAGACAGTTGGAGCTGTATATTCTCGTTTTTCAATGTCTCATGGGCCTTTAGAATGTTTTTAAACTCATTCATCATGTTTTCAAAAGTATGAGATGCATTTGATGGAATAGCTGAGGTTGAGCTAACCTCATCATCGCTGTCTTCACCTTCCGGAATGTCCTTGGCCATAAAGCACATATATGCTTTATCATCGAACTCATCGTTAGATGAATCACTTTCAGTGACCACTTGAAGACATTCTTCTGATTTGGATGGTGTGGGGGAGGCTTCTGATTCTCCAATCAGGGCCTTGAGCTTGTTTTTCCAAACACGTCTTCTTTCATCTCTCTCTTGTTGCTCGGCCTCCAGCAACCTTTGAACTTTGGGATGAGGACATTTATTTGCATAATGTCCCGGTTTCCTGCAATTATAGCACAGGTTAGCATCACCGGATGAAGTTTCAGTACTTACCTTGTGGACAGGTTTGGGCCTGTAAGGAGTCTTTCCAGACTGTTTGATGAACTTTTTGAATTTATGCATGAGAAGCGCCATTTCATCTTGAGACAGGATGCCGTCGTCACTGTCAGCATTCTTGTGACTAGGCTTCGACGAGCTAGGCATGCTGTGTCGACGATTCGATACAGTGGCTAGTGCTGTGACCTTTGAAGGAGATTCTTCAGCTTTCTCTCTTCTGTCAATATCATACTCAAAAGCTTTGAGGTCAGAGAAGAGATCAAAAGTTGATATTTCATTAAGATTGCAAGATACACGCATAGCTGTGGTCTTAATGTCCCATCGGGCAGGGAAAGATCTGAAATTTTTTAAATTCTTCTCCTTTTGGGTATAAATTTTGCCCAACGCTTCAAGTTCACCAACAATACCATTGAATCTGAGGTCAAGTTCCTCAAGAGTCTCAGTTGGTTTCATTTCGAAAGATTCAAATTGCTGAGTCAGTTTTGAAATTTTGTTTTCTTTTGAGAGCTCAGTTCCCTCACAAATCATCTTGAGTTTATCCCAGATTTCCTTGGCTGATTTACAGCTCTTTACCTTCGAGAACGTGCCTTTGCCAAGAGTGACAAATAACGTGTTCTTATCCACATTGTCGAGGTTGGATCGCTTTCTTTCATCTGTGGTCCATTGCTCGCGTTCCTTCTCGAGCATCTCAACATGGGCTTGGCCTTCAATCCTTGCGGCTGTGTTTACCTTCATGATCTTGATAGGGCCATCCTGTATAACAAAAATCATCTCCTCGTGCATTGCTGCAATATGAGCTTCCATCCTAATTCTCCAATCATCAAATTCGTTAATAGAGAACATAGGCACTTTGTTGATCATAGAAGTATCCATGTGAAAATAAAGAAATGAAAGAGACTGTTTTAAAGGTTAAGTGATTTTGGATCTGATTCGGTTAAAAATACGACTGATTCTTTTTAGAATCAACTGCTCCAATACCACTTGTTGGCCACTAAGTATACTGGATACAGCTTGGGAAGTAGTTTAAACAACAAGCTGTACTGATTTTAAGACTGAGTGCGTAGCGGAAGTCTTGAATACAGTAAGTTGCTGTGGATACAGCAACTCGATATGCAAAGTATACTTAAATAATCACAGTAATTAAAACAAGTAAGGCAGGAGGTAAATAACACAATATTTAAAGTGGTTCGAGGTAAACCCCTCTACGTCCACTGGTCCTCCACACAGGAGTAAAAAGTTTATTATAATTACTACATACACAACTACGTAATTATAACAGCCCACAATCAATATATCGTTCACACAGATTGATATAAAGATCTTAGATTCAACCGTTCACACAGATTGGTTTGAGCTAATGCTTTGACTTGCTTCTTCACACACAGTTATGAAGCTTCGTCTCCTTCGATGCAATTCCTTCACACACAGTTCTGGAGTAGCAACGATTACTCAGTCCACACAGGGCTGATCTGGGTTTGTTCAAAGTATAGAACAGGGTATGAACAACAGCTTTGACTTTCTATGCTTCTAGCTGATGAAGTGTTGTTCAAGATGATGAGCACTGTATATCTCTTAGATCTGAGTTACAGTAAGCTTCTGGAGATATGTTTTGCTCTGATAATAACTTTTATAGGTTGATAGTTTCGTAACTTGGGTAACTGATCTTCAACGCCTTGATGAGATATATATAGCCTTATGGAAAATATATCCGTTGAGATAAATACGTTGAGCAAGATTCCGTTCCAACGGGATGAAAAGCACGATCCGGATTTTACGGGATTTTGAAGATCTGTTGACTGACAGTATTTAAATACTTTATCCTTGAGTATTTGAATACTTCTTCATCAACTGGACTTGACTTCTGAAGATTCCTTCTTTGTCCTGTTGAGAGCTGTATGGAAGATCACTGTATGGTGATTCGAGACAGCTTCCATACTTGGTCTTTATAAGACTTCTTTGCTGTACTGAGAGGTTCCACTATATGCTAGATTCGAGACAGGTCTTCGATACAGGTTGACATTTCAACTTTATTGATACAGTTTCCTTACTGTATTGAGGATTGGAATATATGTCAAAACCTTTTATCAACACAATTCGATACAGGGATTGATTATCCCGGCTGTTTCGATACAGGGTATTTGTTATCCCAACACAGACAAACGAGTTAACTGATATTAGCGCACGCTAAACGCAAGGACTTGCGTATGCTAGAGAGTGTAAGTTACGTACGCTAATGCATGGGCGTTACGTACGTAAGCACATGTACGAAGCCAGACCGTAGCCTCTGGACTGCGATAGCGCACACTAACAAAGTCAGTTAGCGCACGCTAAGGCCGTAGCGCACGCTAAGGCCGTAGCGCACGCTAAACATATGGTTTAGCGCACGCTAGTAATATACTTTATAAAAAGGGACAGACGGGTTTTATGAAGCATTTCGTCCATTTCTTTCCTTTCACTCGATAGAGAGAACTGTGGGAGGTACTTGAGGTCCAGAAACACTCCGAGATGATGATCTTTATCAAGATTAAGATAGAGAACATGGATTAAAGCCTTGTTCTTCAAGTTATTCATGGTTCTTGGAATGAAGTTCAAGTGTTCTTCTTCTTGGTTGGTCTAATCCAGGTAATTTCGTATACCTTTGATAGTAGTCCGTTTTTAAGGACGATTACTTATGAGAGAACATGTTGGATAATCATGTGGTGATTTTTATGAGACCTAATGGGATTATGATAAGGGTTTTCAGATGTTATGTAAGATTATTCATGTTAATGGTGATTCGTTAAACTTGATGAGGTTGAATCATGGATTTCTGAATCATGATAATTTCAGTGGTCGATTTAGATGAGTTAAGTCATGCGATGAGGTTTAATTCCGGCTTGAGTATGATATGATCCTTGTTATCGAGTTGGTTTGATTGTTGATGTTGTTATTGATATAGGGACATTGATATGATCCTTGTGATAGTTATGGTGTTATTTATCTTCAAGAGATATGGAGATTTATGTCTCCTTTCATTTCGGATTTTGATGTTAAGATGATATAATGATATATAATGGTTTTGATTATAAATATGGATAAGATGATTAAAACCAACATTATGATTTTAGTTTCGTATGTTCGTGATAAGATGTGGATCATGATGATGAGATTGAATTTGTAAAAGTTATTGTTAATCTTGTAGTATGATTTCATTTTCATTCGGATTCGTAGTCGCAAGGTGATCGAGAAGTTGCCCCCCAGTTGTAAAGACTTCAAGAGCTACCTTAAGCACAAGCGAAAGGAGATGACTCTTGAAGACTTGATTGTGAAATTGCGCATCGAGTCTGACGTGCGCAAAAATGACGACAAACTAAAAGGCCTGATTGATGCTAATGCCAATCTGTTGGAGCATGGCGGTCCCTCCAATAAAAGGGCTCGTCCAAGTGTCCAAAACAAGAGCAAAGGGAAGCAACCAGTCAAGAAGTTTGATGGTGATTGCTTCAACTGTGGGAAACATGGGCATACGGCGAAAGACTGTCGAAAGCCGAAGGCCAACAAGAAGAAAAAACATGTTGCCAACATCGCCGAGTCTAACTACGGATGGAAAGAGGATGACCTTGCTGCTGTGGTCACCGAAGAAGTCAACCACGTTGAGAACCAAGGTGGTTGGTACGTCGACACCGGTGCGACCGCCCACGTTGGTGCCGATAGGAGCCAGTTTAAGAACTATCAAGCTGTTGAGGGGAGAAAGCTCAACATGGGGAATCCAGCTTCATCTGAAATTATCGGAGTTGGATAAGTGGACCTCAAACTTACGTCCGGACAGACACTCACCTTGAAGAATGTACTTCATGTTCCGGATATGAGGAAGAATTTGATCTCAAGCTCTATACTAGTTAAAAAGGGGTTTAAACTAGTATTTGAGTCTGATAGAATTATCATAAAAAAGTTTGATAGGTTTCTTGGTAAGGGTTACCTCACGGAGGGACTCTTTAAACTTAATGCTTTGGCTAAATGCCATGTAACCAAGTCCAGTAATGCTAATGAAAATGCTACTGCTTCCTCTTACTTGACTGAGTGTTCTGATTTATGGCATTGTAGATTAGGTCATGTGAATCTAAATGCTATAAAAAGATTAGTAAACTTAGATTTACTAAAATTAAATGAAGTCAATACTCAAAACAAATGTGAGATTTGTGTTGAAGCAAAAATGACGAAACTTCCGTTTCATTCGGTAAAACGAAACACACAACTCCTTGAATTAATTCACACAGATGTGTGTGATTTAAAGTTTGTGCAAACTAGAGGTGGTAAGAAGTACTTTATCACTTTTATAGATGATTGCACAAGATATTGTTATCCTTATCTTTTGAGAAGTAAAGATGAGGCTATTGAAGCTTTTAAGAACTTCAAGAATGAAGCCGAGAATCAATTAGTCATGTATTAAGATGGTTCGAAGCGATAGAGGTGGCGAATATGTAGCCCCGTTTGAGGAATTATGCAACGAAAGTGGTATAATTCATCAAACAACAGCTCCATATGCACCACAAGCTAATGGCGTTGCTGAACGTAAAAATCGAACCCTTAAAGATATGATGAATGCCTTATTGATTAGTTCAGGGTTGCCCCAGAACATGTGGGGGGAAGCTGTCTTGACAGCCAACTACATATTGAACAAGATTCCACGCAAAGGTAAGGATATTACCCCTTATGAGTTGTGGAAAGGTAGAAAACCTTCATACAAATATCTCAAAGTGTGGGGGTGTTTGGCTAAGGTTGAGGTACCTCTACCTAAACAAGTTAAAATCGGACCTAAGACGGTCGATTGTATCTTTATTGGGTATGCACTAAACAGTAGTGCCTGTCGGTTTGTTATCCACAAGTCAGAAGTTCCTGAAATGACTGTGGGAACAACAATTGAATCAAGAAATGTTGTATTCTTTGAAAACATATATCCTTGTAAGGATAATGATAAAGTTGAGAACAATTCTATCAATAGAGTTGAAGATGAAGGAACAAGTTCAAAACCCGTGGATGTAGATCCAAAGTCACGTAAGCGATCGAGATCTAATCTGGAAGATGTAGAACCGAGACGTGGTAGTAGGGTGAGGACACCAAAGACATTTGGACCTGACTACATAGCATTCATGTTGGATGAAGAACCTACGTCGATCAAAGTAGCTTATGCCAGACCAGACGGGTTGCTCTGGAAAGAAGCTGTTCAGAGTGAAATTGACTCAATTTTACAAAACCAAACTTGGGTTTTGGTTGATTTACCTGAAGGTTGTAAGCTCTTAGGATGCAAATGGATCCTTAAAAGAAAGTACAAGGCTGATGGGTCAATTGACAAGTATAAAGCTCGTTTAGTAGTCAAAGGTTTCAAACAGAAGGAAGGGTACGATTTTTTCGATACCTATTCACCTGTAACGAGAATTACATCTATTCGAGTGCTTCTCGCGATTGCGGCTTTGCACGATCTTGAGATTAATCAAATGTATGTTAAGACTGCTTTTCTGAATGGTGATCTGGATGAAGAGATCTATATGGAACAACCTGAAGGGTTTGTAGTACTTGGAGAAGAGAAAAAGGTATGCAAACTGGTTAAGTCTCTATATGGATTGAAACAAGCTCCACTACAGTGGCACTTGAAATTTGATAATGTAATGTTATCAAATGGTTTTAAAATAAACGAGTGTGATAAATGTGTTTATATTAAGAACACTAATAACGGTTATGTTATTGTGTGTCTTTATATAGATGACATGTTAATCATGGGTAACAGTATACAAGTGATTAACGATACTAAGAACATGTTAAAAAGAAATTTTGACATGAAAGACATGGGGCTAGCCGATGTGATTCTTGGAATGAAAATTTTGAGAAAATCAGATGGAATCATCTTGACACAATCTCACTATGCCGAGAAAGTTCTCAAGAAGTTTAATGCTTTTGACAGCTTGCCGGCTAAGACCACAATAGATTTAAATGATCACTTGAGCAAAAATCGAGGGGAACCCGTTGTACAAGAAGAATATGCACGAGTCATTGGGTGTTTAATGTATCTTACAAATTGCACTCGACCCGATTTAGCTTGCGCTGTGAACAAATTGAGTCGTTACACAAGCAATCCAAGCAAGGAACACTGGAAAGCTCTCGTTAGAGTTTTGAGGTACTTAAAGTATACTCAAAACCTTGGACTACACTATTCGAGATACCCCCCGGTACTTGAAGGGTACTGTGATGCGAATTGGATATCCGATACGAAAAGTTCATTTTCTACAAGTGGTTATGTGTTTACCATTGGGGGTGGAACTGTCTCGTGGAAGTCCGCAAAACAAACGTGTATAGCCCGATCCACCATGGAATCGGAATTCATAGCTTTGGACAAAGCTGGTGAAGAAGCCGAATGGCTCAGAAACTTTCTAGAAGATATTCCATGTTGGTCCAAGCCAGTGCCTGCAGTGATAATTCACTGTGATAGCCAAGCTGCTATTGGTAGGGCGAGAAGTAACGTGTATAATGGAATGTCTCGACATATTCGTCGACGCCATAATACCGTGAGACATTTGATCAAAAGTGGGGTTATCTCTATTGACTATGTGAGGTCAATGGATAATCTAGCGGATCCGCTAACCAAAGGGTTAAACCGTGATCAAATGAATAAATTGCTAGAGGGAATGGGTTTAAAATCCACAAATATCATAGTGGTAACCCAACCAAGATGACTGGAGATCCCAAGAACTTAGTTCAATGGGAGAACTAAACTATGAGAGTTCGTGTGAAACACTCATCTAAGTTTATTCCCTATAGAGCAATTGAGTGTTGAAAGCTTGCCTAGTGGTGAGGTTAAGTCTATGACTTTTAATGATTCCTAAAGACCTCAAAGAGGTTGAGTATGGCAAGATACTCGGTAAAGAATCACCTATATAAGTTAGAAGTTGGGGCCGCTTCATGAAATACACTTATGAATCCAAAGGGGTGTCCAAGGCCCGCAAAGGACACAAAACGTGAGAACGGATGAGGTTGAGGTGTTCAAGTGTTAGCACCATTGTCTCGGTGCACACCGTGGGGGAATAGTTCAAAGCATCAAGCCACTAATCCGCCTGTGTACCCGATGATGTTAACTATGGAAGGTTCAAAGTCACGAACTACCTATCCTTATACTTTAACACCTCTTGAGGACTGAGCTTGAGTCTGCATATTGCATTTGGGCTATTTTCACTCATGTGGGGGATTGTTGGAATCGTTAATGATTATAATTTTATTTTGTAAAATTATATCATAGGATCTATCTACGTTCCGAGAAGATGATCGTGGTATATTCACTTTCTTTAAACCGATTCCCGGTGAGTGAGAAATAGTGAATTAAAGTTTCACTTAATTGTGAATTAATAAGGGATGGAATCCCACATTGAATAATGAACCATCATTATTCTAGTATATAAGGAGTTACCTTTATGCATGTAATAATTAATGGCACATGTGTATGGGCTTAAAGCCCAAACGCGCCTACACGCGCGCGCCGCCGCCGCCGCCCGCCCGCCTCGCCTCGGCCTCAGTCGCGGCCGCGAGCCGCGTGCCGCGTGCCGTGGACCTTGGCCTTGGCCTTGGCCTTGACCTTGGTCTTGGATCTTGGCAATTGGTCTTTGGGCTGGTCTTTGGGCCTGTTCGTGGGCTTGGCCGTGAGCTAGGCCTTGGGCTAGCTTAAAGAATTTTTTGGACAAGCTCAACAACGTAGTTGGGTTCGTATGTGCACATAAGGATGTCCAGGTACATCCGTCAAATGGTTAAGGAGCTGAATACGATCAGTGCGTCTGACTGTTCAAATTCAGTCCAACCCGGAAGTAACCTCCCAGGTGTTATGAGGAGGAGTTAATGGCAGGTTTGAATTTCGTAACCCCTGCCATTTGTTTGAAATTCGTAACTCCTGACCATAATGCAGCATAAGTGACTGCATTATGATAGCCATTAGTGGCTGTATTAAATCCTGACCCTGCAGGTGTGTGAGATGGCCTATAAATAGGCATGCATCTCATTTGCATCAGACATGCAATTTTTTCGAACTCAATACAGTCATACAGTTTTGAGCATTCTCTGCATATCATAAGTCGGAGCTCTGTCCTCACCTCTTCTAGTTCGCCGGAGCTCGTAGGTCTTGTGGTGCTACTACCTATGTGACGTTGCCGTTTTATCTTTGGGGGCGATACGTCAGAACCGAGAGCACTACCGGGGCGTATTTCGTCTTGCGGATAGAGGATTCCTCGACTCGGCATTACTTTACGGTTTTATAATTTATTTTCTTGTATTTTCAATTCTGTTTCGAGTTTTGTATTTTCATTTACGTACGAGTTTGTAGTTTCTGTTTTTTTCGAGTTGTAATTTTGTAGTCCAGTTGTAATTTCTTTTTCCGCCCAGCAAGTTTGTAACAAAGTTTATCAACAAATATATAAGCAGATAGTATATAGAGAATGGTAAGGATTTGAGAGAAAGGTAGGGGTCGAAATATCTGAGAGTGGGAGGCGAAAAGTCAATGAACATAGGTAGAGTAGTAAATGCCAAAAATGTTCATAATCACCACGACCAGTAATTAGTAGACACAATAATTATTCTATAGAGCTCTAAACAATCATCAAGCCTGTAGATGCAGTGAATTATAACTGAACGACCGATCGATAGTTGAAAACTCCATCATATAACACGGGCCATAATAATAGTAAGTTCGGGAAGCAAAATACAAAGATATTGATATTAAGGAATTCTCATCTGAAGAAGGACGTAGTTATCAACTATAAAAGAATGTTGATCATGTTTGTACGACAGAAAGCAGAAGCGAGAAACTAACCAAGTTCAACAGAAAGTATCCCAGCAAAGCAGATAGCAGACATAGGTGCAAATGTGTTGCAGATGTTAACCAAGGAAGAAATAAAAAAACATTAAACTAAACATTGCAGAAATGAGAATACAAACACGAATACACAGTTAAAGAATGTAATGAATTGCAAACTGATGGTAAAATAGCACAGACAAGTATTACACAACATCAACAACATACTACAAAACAGAAAAGAGAATAAGCATAGCCAAAACAACAAAAGATCCAAAAGAATAAGAGAGCATGGAACTGTATAGCTGGACCACCAATCCAACTGCACTCCCAATTTATCCATCCTCTTGAGATCTAAGTTTAGGAAATCCTAATCCAATCTCTCTTTTCAGAACATAGTCAGTTAGATTAGAAACACGATAAATGTCGACAATTGAATGTTGAAGATCGCGAAGGCGCTGGATCGTATCATAATCCTCTAATAGGACAGATGTGACTCATCAAGATAGCCGAGCAGTTGATCCCATTGGCTGTCTGTACAAGACATAACTTTTCGTGCCCTGACACTCGAATATAATTTGCTACAAAGACGCCTAATCTGCACTCTCGGAGTAAAAATGCTGAGCTGAAGTTCATCGGAGGCCTGGACAGTAGTGTTTGGAGGACACTGAGATGGCAAGGCATACTCCACAGAATCAGTTAATAAAGTAAGGGTGTCATATTCATGCCCGCTTTTCTTCAGTGCCTTTCTCAGATTGAAAAATATTTCTCATTTCAGGAATTTGTAAGCCTATCTCAGTGGTAGCTCGCTGTTCCAAATCCTCAACTGAATCTGGTTGATATTTTTCCAAAGCTCTAATGCACTCAGCAATATCAGTAGCAGATCCAATCCAGGTCGAAGGGTTCAATAGTTGGTTCATTTCCCTGAGCAGTTTTGCGACATGTAGTTCTATCGTGGTAAAGTTATAGTAACTGGTAAAATACTGAAACACCTAACAAACTGGACAGATGGTTAGTATAGATTTCCAACCATAATAAAATATGATTTAAAGTACATTACAAATAAATCCAATGGAGAAAAAATATGAACTATTACATAAAACGTTGAAGGGACGACGCATGTTTGGCCGCAAGTTTTAGTTGGCGACATTGTCATAATCACATGGAGCAGGATCTACTAAGAATGTTTGTAGGAGCCCAAAGGTAAGTTTTACATATATGCAATCAAACGTCACTGATAAAATATTAAACAGAACATAAAATGGAGATAATGTGTTTTTGTTCGTGGCATTGTTACACCTACTTAGACCCAACTCTATTCAGAGATTTTGCAGGGCCATGTCAGGTTTTCAGCCGATAAACTCAAACATATAACACCATTATAATGTCCAATCCTCAATGAAATTTAATTGAACAAAGACACAATGGAGAAATTATAGGCAGAACCTCATATGAATTGTAGTAACTATTGAGGCACACAAATAAAATCCAGATAAAGGATGCAAACATCAACAGAACAGAATGAGACGAGCTAAGTACGAACCTGCAGCCAACAGAACAAGGCCAAAAGCTGAAACTCAATAGTTTAGAAAACGATTTTCCAAAGTAACTTAAGTTACAAGATAACGAAAGGTCATTTAAAAATACTCACGCAGCGGAAATGACAAACGGTTAAAAATACTCTAGCAGCGGGATACAACAACTAGTCAAAGTACTCGATTCACAAACACACGCCATAGCCAGTATCCTCCGGGAGGCTCATCTCTTCACGACCGCTACAAGCTCGATATCCCAAGAACCTAAAAAGAAATCCCACGACGGGGTCAGCCATAATATCCAACAATGATAACGATCACATCGCGTCAATAATTACATATCAATGAAAATACTAACTAAGGATACTACCAATGTAATCTTACCGCCATAACTTTACCAACTTGTGATAATCCTTACCAAAGTAATCCTTACCAAAATTCACATATCGTATCCTGAACAACACAATAAGCTCATACCCAAACATCTGTACTGTACCTAAAGCAATACCCAAGGTTCTCAAAACATCGTAACTCATTGATACGAAGTATACCAACTCTGACCAATTCAATCCATCGGATATCATTATCGAATATCAACACGAAATCGATTGTCCATCAAAGACAAATACCAAAAAGGAAATACGGAACATACCTTATGATACGCAATGCCACGATGAATCACGCCAGTCTAATCCAAGATCAGACCAATACAACATGCGGACACGGTCCTAACACAAGACCTACAAATGCATACTCACATGACGACATCAATATGCCCACAATAATAACAACAATGTATACTCAATGGAAATCCGATGATCCAGCGCACACAGGATAGATCCCAAGATGATCCTGTTTGACCAAGATGAGGTGGATAACCAATAATTTACATATACATAACAACAACACATGGTAATCCAACGATCCAGTGCACACAGCATAGATTCCCATGATGATCCCGTCGGACCAACGTATGGTGGAAATACCTGTCCAACGATCCAGCGCACACAACTATAGATTCCCATGATGATCCCGTCGGACCAACGCATGGTGGACATATGACAGCAACGCACAACTGCATATTAACAACAATACACAAATGCATGACAACAACAATACACAAATGCATGACAACAACAATACACGAATGTACCACAACATGATCGACACAAAATGACAAAAATGATTAGAGTACTTGCCCCGAGTCCTTCGAGAGCAATCTCGATGTCTATATCATCACTAACAATTTCCTCAATATTCGACGATCCAAAAGTACCATGGGCTATAGATAACTCGTGTACTCGCATTTACCACAATGTATCCTTGATACCCAAGTAAAGGAGTAACAAACGTAAATCATATACATTATGATTAAATTCTCAAAATCCGAAAACAACGTACAATCCCAAATTACCAGTGTTCACAATTATCATCATTGCTATACGAATTATAAATGAATGAAACTCAAACCATTCATCAAATATTATAAACTGAGCAAGTAATAACTTGCCTCGATACCTATACGATGATAGTGAAGCCGCTACCAATTCCTTGTCTTCTTCTACGAGTTCCTCGGCCCTGACCAATGCAATTTCCGAACATCCTCTAACTTGACCGTAAGGCACGATTCTTATCAACGATAAATTATTACAACCTATTGCAATAATAAATTAACAACAATCAGATAACAATCAACAATCGACACAACCAACCAATCAAACTCAACGGTTCAACGGTACTTCGATCATATACAAAACCAAATAATCTCACTCAACAAATACGAACTCATATCCACAATACAAATCGTGGCTCGATGATCATAATTAACAATTAATATAAATGATTGATAAACCTAACGGTTCCACAATATCCCGATTTAAACACAAATCCGAACAACCCGAATCAATCAATCATGAATCCATAACCACAATACGTTTCCATAATTCGATAATCATATCAACGATCTGATAACAAGGATTACATAACATACTCTAATCCGAATTCAACCTCCTAGATGAATTAACAATATTCCTCCTTGTTCATAATTGTAAATTCGCAGTAAAATAATACGACCGACATAATCGACAATCCGAACTATCATGTTCTAAGATTAACCATAATCTTTCCGGATTCATCCTCATTATCATGATTCATACTTCATCAAGAACATATGAAACCAACTACTGCAATCAACATAATATTGGTTATAATTATCAAATCCATGTTTATAATAAAAACCATTATATATCTCATCACATATTCCTTTTTGATGTGATATATATCAAGAACACCAAGAACATCATGATTCCATAATCATGTTCATAACAAACAACATATTGAAGACATATATCATCATATTCTTCAACATACAATTCACCTAACCTCAAGAATTGCAACAACACCACCATAACCATCATCATACGAAGAAGATATCAACAACAACATCAAAATCCGAAATAAAATAGAGGAGTTATCCAACATACCTCTTGAAGAAGAACAACAACATTCAAACACTTCAAGAAACATCAAGGATTCCAAACCTCAAGCTTTTAATCAAACCATCAAGGTCTCAACCAAGGTGGAAGGGTATGGAATAAGCTTAGAAGTGAAGAGGGACGAAGTTTGGGAGGAAGATATCTATTTATTCTCGTGAAGAAATGAAAGACGGATCCTTATTTTATAACCTGCCCATATCGTTACATACGTTAACACCCAACATTAACATACGTAAGGACTTCTAACGTACGGTATATGTCCTCCATAGCGTACGTAATCAGCATCCATAGCTCACTGCCTCATTTCGTACCTTGTGTTACGTACGTAACACCTGTTCCATAGCGTACGTAACAAAGAGTTGACTTGCTACAGTATATACCCATTTAACGTACGTAATGAGCAATCCGTTGCATACGTTATCCTCTTCGTTGACTTTCCTTTTCGTACGCCAGCCAAAAGTTGCCGACCACAGGACCCACTTGTCGGTCATAGCCTGATCCTGTCCGATTCTCTCCATAACATACGTTATATGCTCTACGTAACGTACGTTATGTCTATTTATTAACGTACGTAAGCTCCTATGCTTAACGTACGCTACGCTTGTATTTTGACAAATTCTCTGATCAGACGACTGCATCTTACCTGATGCTATAACGTACGTAATGCATGATACACAATGTACGTTATACTTACCAACTTAACGTACGTAAGCTCCTCAGCTTAGCGTACGTAATGACTTCTGCACTTAGCCAATTCCAACTGTTCCTGTCCGTCTCGACATACTGGTTATGTATATACACATACTGAATAAATATGCTTGTCCCAATAACATTCTCATACGATACACCCGATATCATAATTAAAACGACCTGGTACACGATGTCTTCAAATGCAATTGTCGACCAAGTACGATGATTATATCAATACAGATGTCTCAGTCCTTTATTTATTTCATCTATACTATACAGATTCCACACTGTACAACATAACTCGGATAAAATAACATTAAACAACCATAGTAGAAATTCAGGATATTACATACTACACCACTTAAAATAAGTTTCGTCCTCGAAACTTGCAATCCCATCGTAACCGACAATTCAACCAAGATATCCAAAAATTGTCACGACACCGATCAATCATCATCATTAACGAATAACTAAAACAGTATACTTACAAATGCGTGGAGGCGATGATCTCCTGCGATACTAGCAAATGACCCCATTTCAAAGCCTCAATACGCGTACAGTTACAATTTCACAAATTTTAACAAAATGCAACATTATAACTCAATTATAGAATAATACATCCATGTCAAAGCGTGTCTGCCTGATCGCACAATCAAGTCCCCATCCTGATAAAACGAATAATACATGATACATCTATGAAACAACTGCCCAAAACAATGGCAACAAATCCCGAAGCATCGACACAAAGTCCGAACGCTCGTACGATCATAATAATGATCAAACAATAATTTAACTGAGAATATCATCGACATGATAAACTCCAATACGGCCAACCAAAGGTCAAAACACAACCGAGAATATCATCCACATGATAAACTCCAATATTACCAACGAACGATCAACAATAACCGAGAATACCCTCACATGGTAAGATCCAACACGATCAACATAGAACCACAGAGACAGATATATGGACCAATAAAATTCTAAAAACGTTACATAAATCACATACAGTGGACCTTAAAGAAACACATCCTATTGTTGAACATGCCCCTTGGGCGTATGAACAACCAGTCACAAACTGTCGACATACCGAATCATACTTCAATCAATATGGCTCAAAAGTCAAAAATCGCTATAGCAAATTCATGCTACTACCACACCAATAGAGCCACATAGCACATATGCCCCAGTTTCACAAAATCCGAAGTTCCAAAATCATATTTTGTACCGAATCTACATCACATGACATATTTCTCTTATCTGATCAACCAAACGATCATCCGTAGATAACCAAACTACCATACTAAATTTGAATCTCTTTTCATCGTACCATACTGATGTATTATCCAGTTTATGAGTCTCACTCAGAACTTCTTCATGATATGCATTATGCACTACGTTTGTATGTATACTAATCATATTTTCAAAAAAACATTGAAATCATACAATATTGTCAATAAAAATCTATTTTCAAAAATTCTTTCCTGAATTTCAAAACTCAAAACACATATTTTTGTAAGACCACAAAATCAATTTTCGAAAAGTTAAACCGGCTCGCTTGTGTCAAGTTCTCGATGAAAATTCTTTTTGAATACATATGATTAAATAAAATGGAATTATGCAAATGCTTGACTACATCTATACTCTTGTATACCAGTTCAGCTCGTCACCAATTCCACTGACATTCCATCAGAAAACCACACGACAAGGTTCCAAAATCTTAATGTATAGACTCCGATAAAAACTCCTTTTACACATATGACTCGCAACGTCGACCATTTCCCATCCTGGATCACCTCAAATATGCTATGACAAAACATTGAAAAATCAACAAATCAAACACAGTGAAAGGCTACCCGAGAAGTTTCATTTGGACAAGTAAACCAAAACCCCGAAAGACAGTAATAAAATAGATAAACGATTGGTAAAGTATTTTATAAATCTCGGGAGTTTTAGAAAACAGAAAAGCCTTTTGAAACATTAGGGTCTCAGTCCATATCCTGTTCCACATTACAAGAAGTTTATAAAGTAGAAAACCCTTTTGGACCCCAAGTCCTGAGTTATAAAACTATTTCAAAATCAATTGGGTCTCGGCCCAAAATCGTTTTCCGTAAAACATTCATTTTGTAAAGTATCATTTTCAGATGTTCATAACCAGTTTCGTGTATCTCAAAATGAACTAATATGACTACATGTAGGGGTGGCATTTCGGAACCGAAAATCCAAAACCGAACCGAAAAAACCCGAAAAAATAACCGAAAAACCAAAACCGAAGAAGACCGAACCGGAAAACAAAAAAACAGAACCGAACCGAACTAATTTAGTTCGGTTCTCGGTTCGGGGTAGAGCGGAACCGAACCAGACCGAAATGGACCGAAGTCAAATTTCAACATACTAAAATGACCTTGTTTTTGTGATTTTGGTGGGTTTCGAATTTTAGTATAATTCATTTTCCTTTTGTAAGACCCTCATGGGTCCAAGAAGGACCGATAATATGCTCATGAATTTGTGATTCAATTAATTTAGGTTGAGAGAATGAGCTATTGTGATTTACGATTGTTATATATTTTGAGATATTTGGAAATTGCTATGCAACTCTAGCTTTTATCTTGAACATATATATATAACTCTTGTTGGCTTGTTGTTATATATAACTTATTCTATTACATATAATATTTGAATTTATATTGTGAAGAACCGAAAAAACATCAAACCAAATCGAAATCGAACCGAATATTTATAAAACCGAACTTAACCGAACCGAACTTCAAAAAGAACTGAACCAAACCGAAACCGAATATTTGGTTCGACTCTCAATTTCGGTCAAAAACCGAAC
Source organism: Orobanche coerulescens (assembly GCA_033398695.1). Lineage (NCBI taxonomy): Eukaryota > Viridiplantae > Streptophyta > Magnoliopsida > Lamiales > Orobanchaceae > Orobanche > Orobanche coerulescens. The sequence continues at coordinate 69,845,044 of CM065809.1, forward strand.
CTAATGAAACCGAGTCCATCCCTAACTACATGTTCCTCTCAATAATTCACAACATTCTCCGAAATACACAACTCCGATTCCCAAGTTTAACTGACATACTGATCTTCCCTAATCACAATTTCTCAAGATCATTGGCCCGACTATTATATTCTGCTACCTCATACAGTAACACATAATATCCTTCCGAAAGTTTCTCAAGGTACATCAACTTATAACTACAATTATCCTCAATGCAATTCAAAAATTCAAATACTTACAGATCGTGAAGCCGACGATTCCCCATGATATTGGCACATGTCTCAACTCAAGAAAATAATCGATACAGATATTTCAAAACATGCATTTTGCGAAATAAGTTCAACTCAAAATACGACACATCTCTATCCGAAGAAACACGTTAATACCATTTGAAAAAGTTTACAACAACCACAGTACCACACTGGTAAATTACATAACACACAAGCCCGAGTGAACAACAAAAACCCAGGGCTCTAATATTCGTAAATCAACAACTCGAATGACGCGACAAAAACACGACTCGACGCGACCCAACTGCCTAGGTTTTCTCAACCTAAGCTCTGATACCATATTCTGTAACACCCCCAAAGCCAATTGGAAATATTACAGCGTCGTGGGCCCCGAAACAAAACTCACAAGGATGAAATAAAAATTTACGAACATTTTAAATACGCCTAAGTGACACTGACGGTAACATCCTTTAAATATTCAAAGACTTTATAAAACCCATTAAACAATGCCATCGAAAAACTCTCTTTGAAAGTACAAGGCCAAACAGCCGAAACTCAATAGTTTAGAAAACGATTTTCCAAAGTAACTTAATTTACCAGATAACGAAAGGTTATTTAAAAATACTCACGCAGCGGAAATGACAAACGGTTAAAAATACTCTAACAGCGGGATACAACGACTAGTCAAAGTACTCGATTCAAAAACACACGCCATAGCCAGTATCCTCCGGGAGGCTCATCTCTTCATGACTGCTACAATCTCGATATCCCAAGAACCTAAAAAGAAAGCCCACGACGGGGTCAGCCATAATATCCAACAATGATAACGATCACATCGTGTCAATAATTACATATCAATGAAAATACTAAGAAAGGATACTACCAATATAATATCACCGCCATAACTTTACCAACTCGTGATAATCCTTACCAAAATTCACATCTTGTATCCTCAACAACACAATAAACTCATACCCAAACATCTGTACTATACCTCAAGCAATACCCAAGGTTCTCAAAACATCGTAACTCACTGATACGAAGTATACCAACTCTGACCAATTCAATCCATCAGATATCATTATCAAATCTCAACAAGAAAATCGATTGTCCATCAAAGACAAATACCAAAAAGGAAATACGGAACATACCTCAGGATACGCAATGCCACGATGAATCACGTCAGTTTAATCCGAGATCAGAAAAATACAACATACGGACATGGTCCTAACACAAGACCTACAAATGCATACTCACATGACGACATCAATATGCCCACAATAATATCAACAATATATACTCAATGGAAATCCGATGATCCAGCGCACACAGGATAGATCCCAGGATGATCCTGTTAGACCAACACGATGTGGATAACCAATAATATACATATACACAACAACAACAAATGGTAATCCAACGATCCAGCGCACACAGCATAGATTCCCATGATGATCCCGTCGGACCAACGCATGGTGGAAATACCTGTCCAACGATCCAGCGCACACAGCTATAGATTCCCATGATAATCCTGTCAGACCAACGCATGGTGGACATATGACAACAATGCACAACTGCATATTAACAACAATACACAAATGCATGACAACAATAATACATGAATATACCACAACATGATCGACACAAAATGACAAAAATGATTAGAGTACTTGCCCCGAGTCCTTCGAGAGAAATCTCGATGTCTAAACCATCACTAATAATTTCCTCTATATCGACGATCCAAAAGTACCATGGACTGTAGATAACTCGTGTCCTCGCATTTACCACAATGTATCCTCGATACCCAAATATACCAGTAACAGACGTAAATCATATACATTATGATTAAATTCCCAAAATCCGAAAACAACGTACAATCCCAAATCTCCAGTGTTCACAATTATCATATTTGCTATACGAATTATAAACGAATGAAACTGAAATCATTCATTAAATATTATAAACTGAGCGAGTAATAACTTGCCTCGATACCGATACGATGATAGTGAAGCCGCTACCAATTCGTTGCCTTCGTCTACGAGTTCCTCGGCCCTGACCAATGTAATTCCCGAACATCCTCGAACTCGACCGTAAGGCACGATTCTTATCAAGGATCAATTATCACAACCTATTGCAATAATAAATTAACAACAATCCGATAACAATCAATAATCGACACAACCAACCAATCAAACTCAACGGTTCAACGATACTTCGATCATTTACAAAACCAAATAATCCAACTCAACAAATACGAACTCATATCCACAATACAAACCGTGGCTCGATGATCATAATTAACAATCAGTATAACCGATCGATAAACCTAATGGTTCCATAATATCCCGATTTAAACACAAATCTCAACAACCCGAATCTATCAATCATGAATCCATAACCACAATACGTTTACATAATACGATAATCATATCAACGATCAACTCATCCTCATAACAAGGATTACATAACATACTCTATTCCGAATTCAACCTCCTAGATGATTAACAATATTCCTCCTTGTTCATAATTGTAAATTCGCAGTAAAATAATACGACTGACATAATCGACAATCCGAACTATCATGTTCTAAGATTAACCATAATCTTTCCGGATTCATCCCCATTATCATGATTCATATTTCATCAAGAACATATGAAATCAGCTACTACAATCAATATAATATTGGTTTTAATTATCAAATCCATGTTTATAATAAATACCATTATATATCCCATCACATATTCCTCTTAGGCCCGCAAATTATTTTATAGGCCCGCAAAAAACAGCAGATTTTTTTATAGTTCAGAAATTTTTTTATAGGCCCGCAAAAAACAGCAGATTTTTTTAGGCATACGTCAAAACACGGGTGATAAATTTTAAACTCCAATGGAGAAAAAATATGGATCATTAAATAAAACATTGAAGGGACGACGCATGTTTGGCTGCAGGTTTTAGTTGGCCATATTGTCATAATCACATAGAGCACGCTCTACTAAGAATGTTTGTGGGAGCCAAAAGGTAAGTGTTACATATATGCAATCAAATGTCATTGATAAAATATTAAACGGAACATCAAATGGAGATCATGTGTTTTTTTTCATGGCATTGTTACACCTACTTAGACCCAGGCTCTATTCTGAGATTTTGTAGGGCCACGTGGTTTCCAGCCGATAAACTCAAACATATAACACCATTATAATGTACAATCTTCAATGAAATTTATTTATTGATATAACAAAGACACAATGAAGAAATTTTAGGCAGAGCCTCAAATTGATTGCAAAAAACGTTTCAAATATACTACACACAGAATGTTGCAGAATAATATTATAAAACAAATCTGGAACCGAGATGGGATAAAAATAAATATATAAGCAGATAGTATATAGAGAATAATAAGGATTTGAGAGAAAAGTAGGGGTCGAAATATCCAAGAGTGGGAGGCAAAAAGTCAATGAAGACACGTAGCGTAGTAAAGGCCAAAAATGTTCATAAGCATCACGACCAGTAAGTAGTCGGCACAATAAATATTCTACAGAGCTCTAAACAATCATCAATCCTGCAGATGCAGTGAATTATAAGTGAACGACCGATCGATACCTGAGAAATCCATCATATAACATGGGCCATAATAGTAGTATGTTCGAAAAACAAAATACATAGATATTGATATTAAGGAATTCTCATCAGAAGAAAGGACGTAGTTATCAACTATAAAAGAATGTTGATTATGTTTGTATGAGAGAAAAGCAGAAGCGAGAAAGTAACCAAGTTTAACAGAAATTATCCCCACAGAGCAGATAGCAGACAGAGGTGAAAATGTGTTGTAGAGGTTAACCGAGAAGAAAGTAAAAAACACATGAAACTAAACATTGCAGAAATGAGAATACAAACACGAATACACAGTCAAAGAATGTAACTGTATGAATTGAAAATTGATGGTAAAATAGCACAAGCAAGTATTGTATATAATAGCATACATAAACAATGCACACAACATCAACAACATACTACAAAACAGGAAAGAGAATAAGTGCAGTTTGGCAAAAAAAATCGGCCCACCAAAAACAGCAGATTTTTTTAGGCGTACGTCAAAATAAGGCCGACAAATTTTAAACTCCAATGGAGAAAAAATATGGACCATTAAATAAAATATCCAAGGAACAACGCATGTTTGGCCGCAAGTTTTAGTTAGCCATATTGTCACAATCACATAGAACAGGCTCTACTAAGAATGTATGTGGGAACCAAAAAGTAAGTGCTACATATATGCAATCAAATGTCATTGATAAAATATTAAACAGAACATCAAATTGGGATCATGTGTTTTTGTTCGTGGCATTGTTACACCTACTTAGACCCAGACTCTATTCAGAGATTGTGGGGCCATGTCAGGTTTCCAGTCGATACTCAAACATATAACACCATTATAATGTCCAATCTTCAATGAAATTTATCTATTGATATAACAAAGACACAATGGAGAAATTATAGGCAGAACCACAAATGGATTGCAAAAATGTTTCAAATATATTATACACAGAATATTGCAGAATATATTATAAAATAATTCTAGAACTGAGATGCGACCAAATTAAATATATAAGCAGATAGTATATAGAGAATGGTAAGGATTTGAGAGAAAGGTAGGGGTCGAAATATCCGAGAGTGGGAGGCGAAAAGTCAATGAACATAGGTAGAGTAGTAAATGCCAAAAATGTTCATAATCACCACGACCAGTAATTAGTAGAGACAATAATTATTCTATAGAGCTCTAAACAATCATCAAGCCTGTTGATGCAGTGAATTATAACTGAACGACCCATCGATAGCTGAAAACTCCATCATATAACACGGGCCATAATTATAGTAAGTTCGGAAAACAAAATACAGAGATATTGATATTAAGGAATTCTCACCTGAAGAAGGACGTAGTTATCAACTATAAAAGAATGTTGATCATGTTTGTATGACAGAAAGAAGAAGCAAGAAACTAACCAAGTTCAACAGAAATTATCCCAGCAGAGAAGATAGCAGACAGAGGTGCAAATGTGCTGCAGAGGTTAACCAATGAAGAAATAAAAAAACATTAAACTAAACATTGCAGAAATGAGAATACAAAGACGAATACACAGTCAAAGAATGTAACTGTATGAATTGCAAACTGATGGTAAAATAGCACAGGCAAGTATTACACAACATACTACAAAACAGAAAAGAGAATAAGCATAGCCAAAACAACAAAAGATCCAAAAGAATAAGAGAGCATGGAACTGTATAGCTGGACCACCAATCCAACTGCACTCCCAATTTAGCCATCCTCTTGAGATCTAAGTTTAGGAAATCCTAATCCAATCTCTCTTTTCAGAACATAGTTAGTTAGATTAGAAACACGATAAATGTCGACAATTGAATGTTGAAGATCGCGAAGGCACTGGATCGTATCATAATCCTCTAATGGGGGTTTGTACACAGGTGACTCATCAAGATAGCCGAGTAGTTGATCCCATTGGCTGTCTGTATAAGACATAACTTTTCGTGCCCTGACACTCGAATATAATTTTCTACAAAGACGCCTAATCTGCACTCTCAGAGTAAAAATGCTGAGCTGAAGTTCATCGGAGGCCTGGACAAGAGTGTTTGGAGGACACTGAGATGGCAAGGCATACTCCGCAGAATCAGTTAACAAAGTAAGTGCGTCATATTCATGCCCGCTTTTCTTCAGTGCCTTTCTCAGATTGAAAAATACTTCTCATTTCAGGAATTTGTAAGCCTATCTCAGTGGTAGCTCGCTGTTCCAAATCCTCAACTGAATCTGGTTGATATTTTTCCAAAGCTCTAATGCACTCAGCAATATCAGTAGCAGATCCAATCCAGGTCGAAGGGTTCAATAGTTGGTTCATTTCCCTGAGCAGTTTTGCGACATGTAGTTCTATCGTGGTAAAGTTATAGTAACTGGTAAAATACTGAAACACCTAACAAACTGGACAGATTGTTAGTATAGATTTCCAACAATAATAAAATATGATTTAAAGTACATTACAAATAAATCCAATGGAGAAAAAAATATGGACTATTACATAAAACGTTGAAGGGACGACGCATGTTTGGCCGCAAGTTTTAGTTGGCGACATTGTCACAATCACATGGAGCAGGATCTACTAAGAATGTTTGTAGGAGCCCAAAGGTAAGTGCTACATATATGCAATCAAACGTCACTGATAAAATATTAAACAGAACATAAAATGGAGATAATGTGTTTTTGTTCGTGGCATTGTTACACCTACTTAGACCCAACTCTATTCAGAGATTGCAGGGCCATGTCAGGTTTTCAGCCGATAAACTCAAACATATAACACCATTATAATGTCCAATCCTCAATGAAATTTAATTGATATAACAAAGACACAATGGAGAAATTATAGGCAGAACCTCATATGAATTGTAGTAACTATTGAGGCACACAAATATAATCTAGATAAAGGATGCAAACATCAACAGAACAGAATGAGACGAGCTAAGTACGAACCTGCAACCACCTTGCAAGAGATACACAAATATTAAATACAAACCTGATAAGTTAATATAGTTGAATCATTTCCCTAAGCAGTTTTGTAATATGTTGATCCACCACAATAAAGTTGTTGTAACTGACTATATATTGAGAACCAAAAAATGGACAGATGGTTAGTATAAATTTCCAACCAAATTGAGATATGGCCTACATTTAAATGCAGATGTAAAGAAATCACAGAACATAGACGGTGCAGGTTGGCAAATTTTTAATCGGGCCATAAAAAACAACATATTTTTTTGGCGTACGCCAAAACACGACCGACAAATTTTAAACGAGGCATGAAATAGATGTCATATATATTTGTTCATAGCATTGTTACACCCACTTAGGCCGAAACTCCATTCAGATTTTTTGTGGTGCCATGTCAGGTTTCCAGTCGATAAACTCAAACAAACACCACTTTTGGCAAGCCTGACCTCACGTACAACCCATCTATGCAAACAACGAACGTCGGGAAGAAAATCCTAAGTGAAACGCAAAATGAATGTCATCTGTTTTTGTTCGTGGCATTGTTACACCTACTTAGACCCTGGATCTATTCAGAGATTTTGTGGGGCCATGTCAAGTTTCCAGCCGATAACACCATAATAGTGTTTGTTCACAAATGCAATCTCTTTATTGTAACACCCCCAGAGCCAACCGGGAATATTAGAGCACTGTGGGCCCCAAAATGGAACCTACAAGGTTGAAAGAAAGATTTACGAACATTTTAAATACGCCTAAGCTACGATGATGGTAACATCCTTTAAATATTCGAAGACTTTATAAAACCCGTTAAACAATACCGTCGAAAAACTCTCATTTGAATGTACAATGCCAAAAGCTGAAACTCAATTGTTTAGAAAACGATTTTCCAAAGTAACTTAAGTTACCAGATAAAAGAAAGGTCATTTAAAAATACTCACGCAGCGGAAATGACAAACGGTTAAAAATACTCTAGCAGCGGGATACAACAACTAGTTAAAGTACTCGATTCACAAACACACGCCATAGCCAGTATCCTCCGGGAGGCTCATCTCTTCACGACCGCTACAAGCTCGATATATCCCAAGAACCTAAAAAGAAATCCCACGACGGGGTCAGCTATAATATCCAACAATGATAACGATTACATCGCGTCAATAATTACATATCAATGAAAATACTAACTAAGGATACTACCAATGTAATCTTACCGCCATAACTTTACCAACTTGGGATAATCCTTACCAAAGTAATCCTTACCAAAATTCACATCTTGTATCCTGAACAACACAATAAGCTCATACCCAAACATCTGTACTGTACCTAAAGCAATACCCAAGGTTCTCAAAACATCGTAACTCATTGATACGAAGTATACCAACTCTGACCAATTCAATCCATCGGATATCATTATCGAATCTCAACACGAAAATCGATTGTCCATCAAAGACAAATACCAAAACGGAAATACGGAACATACCTCAGGATACGCAATGCCACGATGAATCACGCCAGTCTAATCCGAGATCAGACCAATACAACATACGGACATGGTCCTAACACAAGACCTACAAATGCATACTCACATGACGACATCAATATGCCCACAATAATAACAACAATGTATACTCAATGGAAATCCGATGATCCAGCGCACACAACATAGATCACAAGATGATCCTGTTAGACCAAGACGAGGTGGATAACCAATAATATACATATACATAACAACAACACATGGTAATCCAACGATCCAGTGCACACAGCATAGATTCCCATGATGATCCCGTCGGACCAACGTATGGTGGAAATACCTGTCCAACGATCCAGCGCACACAACAATAGATTCCCATGATGATCCCGTCGGACCAACGCATGGTGGACATATGACATCAACGCACAACTGCATATTAACAACAATACACAAATGCATGACAACAACAATACACGAATGTACCACAACATGGTCGATATAAAATGACAAAAATGATTAGAGTACTTGCCCCGAGTCCTTCGAGAGCAAACTCGATGTCTAAATCATCACTAACAATTTCCTCAATATTCGACGATCCAAAAGTACCATGGGTTGTAGATAACTCGTGTCCTTGCATTTACCACAATGTATCCTTGATACCCAAGTAAACGAGTAACAAACGTAAATCATATACATTATGATTAAATTCTCAAAATCCGAAAACAACGTACAATCTCAAATTACCAGTGTTCACAATTATCATCATTACTATACGAATTATAAATGAATGAAACTGAAACCATTCATCAAATATTCTAAACTGAGCAAGTAATAACTTGCCTCGATACCTATACGATGATAGTGAAGCCGCTACCAATTCCTTGTATTCGTCTACGAGTTCATCGGCCCTGACCAATGCAATTCCCGAACATCCTCGAACTTGACCGTAAGGCACGATTCTTATCAACGATCAATTATCACAACCTATTGAAATAATAAATTAACAACAATCAGATAACAATCAACAATCGACACAACCAACCAATCAAACTCAACGGTTCAATGATACTTCGATCATATACAAAACCAATAATCTCACTCAACAAATACGAACTCATATCCACAATACAAATCGTGGCTCGATGATCATAATTAACAATTAATATAACCGATTGATAAACCTAACGGTTCCACAATATCCCAATTTAAACACAAATCCGAACAACCCGAATCAATCAATCATGAATCCATAACCACAATACGTTTCCATAATCCGATAATCATGTCACACCCCCTTGAAGTTGGCTATCAGATACTGGATATTAAAAATATCCTTATTTATATTACACCACAGCGGAAAACTTAAAACCTTTAAGAGGAAACTCTTTTTACACACCAAAAGTAACTTTTACACATCAGCCGACTATTATAATACAACCAAAAGAAAACATCGGCTGTATAGGTTTATAAGCAAACTTAGACTTAACACACATAGAGAACTCTCCACAGGTTTGATGTTCATATACAACGGCTCATTGGTGTAGAGAAGCGTCCCATATGTCACCCTATGCCTGATACCCCAAATTATTACCTGTATCACAAGAATTCAACTAAATGAGCGAAAGCTCAGTAAGTAGTGACACACAATGCATGAATGCATTTATGAATGAGTTTGTGAAATGCAGTTTCACTTTCCTTTAACTTTCAAAAACTCTTTTATAGTGCGCTGCTATGTACACCTCGAGTTCCTGGCCCGGGCCAAAAGTGTGCATGTCCAACCATAGTCAGAACAAACTGCCCAATCATAACACATGGGTCAGCCTGGCGTGTCCCAGACTCCACCAGGATCATGGCTATAAGGTGCCCAATCATACACATGAGTCACCACGGTGTGTCCCAGACTCCACCGCAAAACATCACACAAAGTGTCCAATCATAACACATGGATCACTATGACGTGCCCCAGACTCCGCCACAACATAGCCCCTTACCAGTATCCCGTGATGCACATAACCAAAACAGTTTGTTCTGATCACCTTTAGAACGCCTGTACTATGATCAATGCATGCGACAACCTCCAATGCTATGATATGATCATATGCATCGTGATAATACCACATGTATAAATGCTCTATGGGACATGTAATACAATAAGAATATAGCAATATGTTATCCAAACATACACAAGGTATAAGCAATATCCAAAACATCAATCATTAGCACATATTTCAGACAAATGCTCTTGTGATACAGTTTTGCAATCAGTTACTACTTACCTTGTCCAGGTGATACCTTTGATTTTATACCAATAAGAGTTGGTTGTGATGATATGTCTTCAAATCCTGTTTCAAGGAGTGCCTTTAAAGAATCTATATGGTATACACAAGGTTTAACTCACTGCGTATCCGAAGGGTTTTACCAATTTCACATAATTAATATTCTACAAATTTTATGTGCGCATTTCGTTATATACGAGCATAATACTCTATCCTTTTTGCACTCCTAACTCATTATGAAGACTATTACTTGCTGTTCATATTGTTAGATAAATTCTTATAGGCCACAATTCTAGGATTCTACAACAAGACAATGGTTTAGGGGAATTTATCAAGATCTTGAAATCACTGAATTTGTCCCACGTATATCCACTTAATTATAAGTCGGATTTGCATGAATTTTTGATATAGTATACCTAATATACTTAAGAACATGCATATAGTAACATATGACCCTGAATCACACGAATTCAATACTATCCACACATATTTTCAAAACGTGGCAGAAATGATTCTTTTGTTGTCTTAGTGAGTTTTAAGCCCTATAAATCCATCTTAAACACAAGTTTAAGCCATGTATGAGTTCTAAACACCATTAGAACGTATATAAGCACCTAAACCAGCTCTCACAACTTCATATCATACAAGAAATATAGCAAGAACAAGAGTAAAACGAAGATAACTCACCTTGATTGTGAACTGAATTGAGGTGTTGATGTTTTTTGTGATTTCTCCTCAATTTTTTGATGGATTTTCTAAGTGTGGAGCTTATGGATAGAGTTCAGAGTGTCTAGAAGAGTTTAGAATCCGTTTCCTCCCTTATCTAAGTGAAAGAGTCGGTTTATGAGGGTGAAAGTTCTAAAATGCCCCTCAATGGCCTCCAGAAGTCAGGTTTAGAAGAATGGACCGGTTGAAGTTGTTATAATCCGGTTTGTAGATGTTTTAAACCGGATCTTAGTATAGATTGATCATATTTAGGGTATGGATGTATGGTCCAAGGTTTTTGATAAAGTTTAATATGTATTTTTATTGTTTAAACTCAGCTACTTTTGCGAATACATTCGAAAGTGGTAGAAACTAAGTTTGTTATTATCTTTATGAAATTTTATATAACTAAACCCTAGAAATAAGAGGCCGAGTACTCACTTAGAAATATTACATTATTGGATAATGAACTAAAGGACAAATTCCATTCTACCCGACCGCATTTGGGATGAATAAGGTACTTACAAATTGAATGACTTAACAAAGGTTATCACTGAGGCCCTGAATTTCATCATTGATGGTATTCACAAGTATCAAGATGCTTGACACGTGTTATCGGAATAAGAAAGGGTTATTTACTTGAATCATCAATCCAAATTGACTCAGCATACCCACCGACTAAAACCCCGAGACCAACCGATAGACACGTCACTGATATTATTACTACTTATAGGCTTACCACTTGAACTTGGGGTTATGTTCAATGCTTAGCCACTTCAATGCCGTTAACTTAACTATCAAATAAGGTGAATCATGAAATGCCAAATAATACTTAATAAAAAGTAATGCATGAATCATATTATTCAAATAATAACAGTTTCATGTCACACTGTCACATTTTTATACGATTAAGCATGAAGTCTAGCATGTTTTAAGATTAATATGTTATTATTGACTAGACCTTGTGTGTGAGTCTTTGGGCATCACAATCTTCCCTCCTTATAGAAATTTCGTCCTCGAAATTTAGTTACCAAATAGAGCCGGATATTTATGCCTCATTTCATCTTCTTTTTCCCACGTGGCTTTTTCAACTGAGTGATTCTTCCACAACACCTTAACAAATGACATCTTTTTGTTCCTCAATTCTGTTTGCTTACTATCCAAGATCTTGACCGGTGTCTCTTCATAATTCAAGTCCTCACTTAACGGCAATTGCTCATAGCTCAATATATGTGATGGATCCGAGACATACCTCTTCAACATTGAAACGTGAAAGACGTCGTGAACATTTGTTAGTGATGGCGGAAGTGCTAACCTGTATGCCACCTCTCCAATTCTTTCCAGTACCTCAAGTGGACCTATGTATCTTGGATTTAGTTTCCCTTTCTCTCTGAATCTCATGACGCCCTTCATTGGTGCCACCTTGAGAAATACTTTGTCCCCGACATCAAACTCAAGCATTCGTCGTCGGTTGTCCGCGTAGCTCTTCTGTAGACTCTGAGCTGTAAGCATTCTTTTCCTAATTTTCTCAATGGCTTCTTTGGTTTTCTGCACCAATTCTGGTCCAAGAAACTTCCTCTCACCCAGCTCATCCCAATGAATCGGTGATCTGCACTTTCTGCCATAAAGAGCTTCGTAAGGCGCCATGCCAATAGTAGAGTGGAAGCTATTGTTATACGCAAACTCTATCAAGGGCAGGTAGGTATTCCACGACCCTTGGAAATCCAGTACGCACGCTCTTAACATGTCCTCCAGAGTCTGGATAGTTCTCTCCGACTGACCATCAGTTTGTGGGTGAAATGCTGTACTGAACGCCAACTTTGTTCCCAGAGCTTTATGTAAGCTCTTCCAGAATGATGAAGTAAAACGGGGATCTCTGTCTGATACAATTGATAAAGGTATGCCATGCAATCTTACAATTTCTCTAACATACAGATCCGCCAACTTACCCATGGAATACGTAGTATGTACCGGAAGAAAGTGAGCTGATTTTGTAAGGCGATCAACTATAACCCATATGGCATCGTGACCTTCTCTGGTTCTTGGAAGTCCAACTACAAAGTCCATAGTGATGTCTTCCCATTTCCATTTAGGAACATCCAGTGATTGTAATGTCCCTGTGGGTCTTTGATGATCTGCCTTTACTTGTTGACAAGTTAGGCACTGAGCCACAAATTTAACCACATCGTTCTTCATCCCAGGCCACCAATAGTACATCTTTAGGTCCTTGTACATCTTGGTGGTTCCAGGATGTATCAGATCCGAACGTTGTGAGCTTCTGACAGTATCTCCTTCTTCAGATTACTATTGTCCGGTACACATAACCTCCCCTTGAAGTTGATAACTCCATCTGGTGTAATTCCGAAATCCTTGGATTTGCCTGTCTCAACTTCTTCCTTCAGATGATACATATAGGGATCTGTAAGTTGATCCTGTTTAATGGTCTCAAGTATGGTAGGTTGCAGCGTCATTGAAAACAGTTTTCTGACATGCCCTTCTTGCACAATCTGCAATCCCCACTTCTCCAACTCTTGTAATAGTGGTTTCTGAGTCCCTATTATTGCCGATACGTTAGCATTATACTTTCTACTTAAAGCATCTGCAACAACATTTGCCTTACCTGGATGATAATTTATTGTGCAATCATAATCCTTAACCAATTCCAGCCATCGCCTTTTCCGCATATTAAGTTCCTTCTGTGTGAAATAATACTTTAAGCTCTTATGATCCGTGTAGATTTCACATCTTTCTCCATAAAGGTAATGTCACCACATTTTCAAGGCAAATACTACGGCTGCCAATTCAAGATCATGAGTTGGATAGTTTTTCTCGTAATCCTTCAGTTGCCGTGAAGCATAAGCAATTACTCTTCCATCTTGCATAAGCATAGCTCCCAATCCTAACCTTGACGCATCACTGTAAATAACAAATCTTCCCGCAGTTGTTGGAATCAAAAGGATCGGTGCAGATGTTAACCTCTGTTTCAGTTCTTCAAAGCTCTTTTCACATGCCTTAGACCACTGAAACTTAACGTTCTTTCTCGTCAATTGAGTAAGCGATGAGGCTATCTTGGAGAATTCTTCAACGAATCGTCTATAATAACCTGCTAACCCCAAGAAACTGCATACCTCATGAACATTCTTCGGTCTGGGCCACTTACTCACGGCTTCCACTTTCCCTTGGTCAACTGAAATTCCTTCCTTCGACACTACATGCCCAAGGAATGCCACTTGTTCCCTCCAGAATTCGCATTTCTTAAACTTAGCATATAGCCGTTTATCCTTTAGGATACCCAACACTATTCTTAAATGTTCCTTGTGCTGATCCAATGATCGAGAGTAGATAAGGATGTCATCAATAAAGACAATGACAAAATTATCCAAGTACTCTCTAAAGACTCGATTCATTAAATCTATGAAAGTAGCAGGGGCATTGGTTAAACCAAAAGGCATCACCAGAAATTCATAGTGTCCATACCTGGTTCGAAATGCCGTCTTTGGTATGTCATCTTCTTTGATCTTCAATTGATGGTAACCCAACCTTAAATCGATCTTTGAAAACATTGCAGCTCCCTGAAGCTGGTCGAATAAATCATCAATCCTTGGTAAAGAATATTTGTTCTTGATGGTCACCCTATTCAATTCTCTATAATCGATACAGAGTCTCATGGTGCCATCCTTCTTCTTGACGAAGAGTACTGGGGCTCCCCATGGTGAAAAACTGGGTCGTATGAATCCTTTATCAAGCAATTCCTGCAACTGAATTTTTAATTCTTTCAATTCTGTAGGAGCCATTCTGTACGGTGTTTTCGATATTGGGGCCACTCCTGGGATCAGCTCAATGTTGAATTCAATTTCTCTATCTGGAGGAAGCCCTGGTAAATCCTCTGGGAATACTTCTAGAAATTCATGTACCACAGGTACATCTTCGGGTTTGTGGATCTGCTCCTTCTGTTTGTCTACCACACTGGATAAATAACCGACACATCCATTTCTAAGTAATTTTTGTGCCATCATTGCTAAAATTATTCTTGTTCTCAATTTGCTGCTACTCCCAACAAACACAAACTCCTCTTCATTTGGTGGTTGGAATGTAACAATCTTCTTTTTACAATCCATGGTAGCATGATGCTTAGATAACCAATCCATCCCTAGGATTACTTCATAATCCTACATGTTGAGCACAATGAGATCAACATCCAATTCCCGGTTATTGATTACTACACTACAGGATCGGAGAACTTTGTCCGAGGTCAAGAGTTCCCCTGAAGGGGTAGACACATTAAACTGCCCACCAAACTCTTCCAGTGGTTTGCCCAACCTTCTCACTTACTTGGTCGATGCAAATGAATGTGTTGCTCCTGGATCTAACAATGCATATGCAGGAATACCACAAATTAGTATGTTACCTGAGACGACTGCAGGGTTGGCATCAGCCTCTGCCTGTGTGATTACAAACACTCTTCCTTGTACTTTCTTCTGCTCGGAGTCATTAGAGGTACACTCATTCGCAAAATGACTCATCTTTCCACATTTGTAGCAGGCTCCGGGTCCTTCCATGCAGACGCCAAAGTGATATCTTCCACATTTTGCACATTTTGGCTTTTGTTTACCTCCAGTGGATGGTTGTCCTCCGTTGTTGTCCTTAAACCGTTTCTGGCCATTACCTTTGTAGAACTGGCCTTGCCTCTTGTTACCCTTGTTTGAGTGCTGCCACTTGCCTTGGCCCTGCTGATAATTCGGATGGTTCTGCTTTTCTTTAGCCTCTTTCTCCTTTCGTTCCTCCATGATTTTCCTTTGAGCCATTTCTGCATTCAGAGCTCGCTGAACCACTGCCACATACTTTGAGCCTCCAGTTTCCCCGACTTGCACATCTCTATATATCTCTGGTTTCAGACCCTCGATGAATTGCTCGACCTTTAGCTCATCCGTGCTTACCATGTGTGGCGCATACCTTGAAAGCTCCTCAAATTTTCTGACATATTCATCAACTGACATGTCACCTTGCTTCAAGTTTGAAAATTCCTTCCGTTTTGCAGCTCGTGCAGCTTTTGTAAGGTATTTCGCCTCGAAAAGCTCTTTAAATTCCTCCCATGTCAGTCTACGAACATCATATATACCCATCATGGTGTCCCACCAGTAACTAGCATCATTACGGAGGTAAAATACCGCACATGAAACCTTGGCCTCATCAGGGATTCTGCCGTAGCTGAACATCCTTTCCATAGTTCGGAGCCAATTCTCAGAGACGCTCGTATCGAGCCCACCTTCAAATGTGGGAGGTTTTAGTTTCTGGAACCTCTCACTAACCAGATCAATGGCATCATTTCGAGGAGGTGGAGAACGACTAGCCTCGGCTTCACGTCTAACATCCCGTTCTATAAGCCTTTCCACAAGATCCGTCAGTCGGTCAATACGGTTATCCCTCGATCCTTCAGCACTACCTTGTGTTCTATTCTCTTCCATTATCTCTTAATAGCCTTCACTTCTCACACAATGATCTTTTATTAGCCAATATTAACATAAACATGCAAATATCAAGTAAAAATAAATAAATAAAACCATTGACTGATGGGTTGCTCCCCTCTGCCAAGCGATTGTTGTATATGAACGGTCTTCAGAAACGCTTTAAACCTTTGCTCCGATACCAAATCTGTCACACCCCCTTGAAGTTGGCTATCAGATACCGGATATTAAAAATATCCTTATTTATATTACACCACAGCGGAAAACTTAAAACCTTTAAGAGGAAACTCCTTTTACACACCAAAAGTCACTTTTACACATCAGCCGACTATTATATTACAACCAAAAGAAAACATCGGCTGTATAGGTTTATAAGCAAACTTAGACTTAATACATATAGAGAACACTCCACAGGTCTGATGTTCATATACAACGGCTCGTTGGTGTAGAGAAGCGTACCATATGTCACCCTATGCCTAATACCCCGAATTATTACCTGTATCACAAGAATTCAACTAAATGAGTGAAAGCTCAGTAAGTAGTGACACACAATGCATGAATGCATTTATGAATGAGTTTGTGAAATGCAGTTTCACTTTCCTTTAACTTTCAAAAACTCTTTTATAGTGCGCTGCTATGTACACCTCGAGTTCCTGGCCCGGGCCAAAAGTGTGCATGTCCAACCATAGCCAGAACAAACTGCCCAATCATAACACATGGGTCAGCCTGGCGTGTCCCAGACTCCACCAGGATCATGGCTATAAGGTGCCCAATCATACACATGAGTCACCACGGTGTGTCCCAGACTCCACCGCAAAACATCACACAAAGTGTCCAATCATAACACATGGATCACTATGACGTGCCCCAGACTCCGCCACAACATAGCCCCTTACCAGTATCCCGCGATGCACATAACCAAAACAGTTTGTTCTGATCACCTTTAGAACGCCTGTACTATGATCAATGCATGCGACAACCTCCAATGCTATGCTATGATCATATGCATCGTGATAATACCACATGTATAAATGCTCTATGGGACATGTCATACAATAAGAATAGAGAAATATTTTATCCACATATACACAAGGTATAAGCAATATCCAAAACATCAATCATTAGCACATATTTCAGACAAATGCTCTTGTGATACAGTTTTGCAATCAGTTACTACTTACCTTGTTCAGGTGATACCTTTGCTTTTATACCAATAAGAGTTGGTTGTGATGATATGTATTCAAATCCTGTTTCAAGGAGTGCCTTTAAAGAATCTATATGGTATACACAAGGTTTAACTCACTTTGTATCCGAAGGGTTTTACCAATTTCACATAATTAATATTCTACAAATTTTATGTGCGCATTTCGTTATATACAAGCATAATACTCTATCCTTTTTGCACTCCTAACTCATTATGAAGCCTATTACTTTCTGTTCATATGGTTAGATAAATTCTTATAGGCCACAATTCTAGGATTCTACAACAAGACAATGGTTTAGGGGAATTTATCAAGATCTTGAAATCACTGAATTTGTCCCGCGTATATCCACTTAATTATAAGTCATATTTGCATGAATTTTTGATATAGTATACCTAATATACTTAAGAACATGCACATAGTAACCTATGCCCCTGGATCACACGAATTCAATACTATCCACACATATTTTTAAAAGGTGTCAGAATTGATTCTTTTGTTGTCTTAGTGAGTTTTAAGCCCTATAAATCCATCTTAAACACAAGTTTAGGCCATGTATGAGTTCTAAACACCATTAGAACGTATATAAGCACCTAAACCAGCTCTCACAACTTCATATCATACAAGAAATATAGCAAGAACAAGAGTAAAACGAAGATAACTCACCTTGATTGTGAACTGAATTGAGGTGTTGATGTTTTTTGTGATTTCTCCTCAATTTTTTGATGGATTTTCGAAGTGTGGAGATTATGGATAGAGTTCAGAGTGTCTAGAAGAGTTTAGAATCCGTTTCATCTCTTGTCTAGAAAAGTTCTAAAATGCCCCTCAATGGCCTCCATAAGTCAGGTTTAGAAGAATGGACCGGTTGAAGTTGTTATAATCCGGTTCTTAGATGTTTTAAACCGGTTCTTAGTAGAGATTGATCATATTTAGAGTATGGATGTATGGTCCAAGGTTTTTGATAAAGTTTAATATGTATTTTTATTGTTTAAACTCAGCTACTTTTGCGAATACATTCGAAAGTGGTAGAAACTGAGTTTGTTATTATCTTTATGAAATTTTATATAACTAAACCCTAGAAATAAGAGTCCGAGTACTCACTTAGAAATATGACGTTATTGGATAATGAACTAAAGGACAAATTCCATTCTACCCGACCGCATTTGGGACGAATAAGGTACTTACAAATTGTATGACTTAACAAAGGTTATCACTGAGGCCCTGAATTTCATCATTGATGGTATTCACAAGTATCAAGATGCTTGACACGTGTTATCGGAATAAGAAAGGGTTATTTACTTGAATCATCAATCCAAATTGACTCAGCATACCCGCCGACTAAAACCCCGAGACCAACCGATAGACACGTCACTGATATTATTTACTACTTATAGGCTTACCACTTGAACTTGGGGTTATGTTCAATGCTTAGCCACTTCAATGCCGTTAACTTAACTATCAAATAAGGTGAATCATGAAATGCCAAATAATACTTAATAAAAAGTAATGCATGAATCATATTATTCAAATAATAACAGTTTCATGTCACACTGTCACATTTTTATACGATTAAGCATGAAGTCTAGCATGTTTTAAGATTAATATGTTATTATTGACTAGACCTTGTGTGTGAGTCTTTGGGCATCACAAATCATATCAACGATCAGATATCAAGGATTACATAACATACTCTAATCCGAATTCAACCTCCTAGATGAATTAACAATATTCCTCCTTGTTCATAATTGTAAATTCGCAGTAAAATAATACGACCGACATAATCGACAATCCGAACTATCATGTTCTAAGATTAACCATAATCTTTCCGGATTCATCCTCATTATCATGATTCATACTTCTTCAATAACATATGGAATCAACTACTGCAATCAACATAATATTGGTTATAATTATCAAATCCATGTTTATAATAAAAACCATTATATATCCCATCACATATTCCTTTTTGATGTGATATATATCAAGAACACCAAGAACACCATGATTCCATAATCATGTTCATAACAAACAATATATTGAAGACATATATCATCATATTCTTCAACATACAATTCACCTAACCTCAAGAATTGCAACAACAACACCATAACCATCATCATACGAAGAAGATATCAACAACAACATCAAAATCCGAAATAAAAGAGAGGAGTTATCCAACATACCTCTTGAAGAAGAACAACATTCAAACACTTCAAGAAACATCAAGGATTCCAAACCTCAAGATTTTAATCAAACCATCAAGGTCTCAAACACGGTGGAAGGGTATGGAATAGGCTTAGAAGTGAAGAGGGACGAAGTTTGGGAGGAAGATATCTGTTTATTCTCGTGAAGAAATGAAAGACGGATCCTTATTTTATAACCTGCCCATATCGTTACGTACGTTAACACCCAACATTAACATACGTAAGGCCTTCTAACGACGCTATATGTCCTCCATAGCGTACGTAATCAGCATCCACAGCTCACTGTCCCATTTCGTACCTTGTGTTACGTACGTAACACCTGTTCCATAGCGTACGTAACAAAGAGTTGACTTGCTACAGTATATACCCATTTAACGTACGTAATGAGAAATCCATTGCATACGTTATCCTCTTCGTTGACTTGCCTTTTCGTACGCCAGCTAAAAGTTGCCGACCACAGGACCCACTTGTCGGTCATAGCCTGATCCTGTCCGATTCTCTTCATAACATACGTTATGTGCTCTACGTAACGTACGTTACGTCTATTTCTTAACGTACGTAAGCTCCTATGCTTAACGTACGCTACGCTTGTATTTTGCCAAAGTTCTCTGATCAGACGACTGCATCTTACCTGATGCTATAACGTACGTAATGCATGATACACAATGTACGTTATACTTACTAACTTAACTTACGTAATCTCCTCAGCTTAGCGTACATAATGACTTCTGCACTTAGCCAATTCCAACTGTTCCTGTCCGTCTCAACATACTGGTTACGTATACACACATACTGAATAAATATGCTTGTCCCAATAACATTCTCATATGATACACCCGATATCATAATTAAAACGACCTGGTACACGATGTCTTCAAATGCAATTGTCGACCAAGTACGACGATTATATCAATACAGATGTCTCAGTCCTTTATTTATTTCATCTATACTGTACAGATTCCACACTGTACAACATAACTTGGATAAAATAACATTAAACAACCATAGTAGAAATTCAGGATATTACATACTACAACACTTAAAATAAGTTTCATCCTCGAAATTTCCAATCCCATCGTAACCGACAGTTCGACCAAGATATCTAAAAATTGTCACGACACCGATCAATCATCATCATTAACGAATAACTAAAACATTATACTTACAAATGCGTGGAGGCGATGATCTCCTGCGATACTAGCAAATGACCCCATTTCAAAGCCTCAATACACGTACAATTACAATTTCACAAATTTTAACAAAATGCAACATTATAACTCAATTATAGAATAATACATCCGTGCCAAAGCATGTCTGCCTAATCGCACAATCAAGTCCCCATCCTGATAAAACGAATAATACACGATACATCTATGAAACAACTGCCCAAAACAATAGAAACAAATCCCGAAGCATCGACACAAAGTCCGAACGCTCGTACGATCAATAATAATGATCAAACAATAATTTAACTGAGAATATCATCGACATGATAAACTCCAATACGGCCAACCAAAGGTCAAAACACAACCGAGAATATCATCCACATGATAAAATCCAATATTACCAACGAACGATCAACAATAACCGAGAATACCCTCACATGGTAAGATCCAACACGATCAACACAGAACCACAGAGACAGATATATGGACGAATAAAATTCTCAAAACGTTACATAAATCACATACAGTGGACATTAAAGAAACACATCCGGCTGTTGAACATGCCCCTTGGGCGTATGAACAACCAGTCGCAACCCGTCGAACATACCCAATCATACTTTAATCAATATGGCTCAAAAGTAAAAAATCTCTATAGCAAATTCATGCTACTACCACACCAATAGAGCCACATAGCACATATGCCCCAGTTTCACAAAATCCGTAGTTCCAAAATCATATTCTGTACCGAATCTACATCACATGACATATTTCTCTTATCTGATCAACCAAACGGTCATCTCTAGATAACCAAACTACCATACTGAATTTGAATCTCTTTTCATCGTACCGTACTGATGTATTATCCAGTTTATGAGTCTCACTCAGAACTTCTCCATGATATGCATTATGCACTACGTTTGTATGTATACTAATCACATTTTCAAAAAAACATTGAAATCATACAATATTGTCAATAAAAATCTATTTTCAAAAATTCTTTCCAGAATTTCAAAACTCAAAACACATATTTTTGTAAGACCACAAAATCAATTTTCGAAAAGTTAAACCGGCTCGCTTGTGGCAAGTTCTCGATGAAAATTCTTTTTGAATACATATGATTAAATAAAATGGAATTATGCAAATGCTTGACTACATCTATACTCTTGTATACAAGTTCGGCTCGTCACCAATTCCACTGACATTCCATCAGAAAACCACACGACAGAGTTCCAAAATCTTAATGTATAGACTCCGATAAAAACTCCTTTTACACATATGACTCGCAACGTCGACCATTTCCCATCCTCGATCACCTCAACTATGTTATGACAAAACATTGAATAATCAACAAATCAAACACAGTGAAAGACTACCCGAGAAGTTTCATTTGGACAAGTAAACCAAAAACACGACTCGACGCGACCCAACTGCCTAGGTTTTCTCAACCTAAGCTCTGATACAATATTCTATAACACCCCCAGAGCCAACTGGGAATATTACAGCGCCGTGGGCCCCGAAACAAAACCCACAAGGATGAAATAAAGATTTACGAACATTTTAAATACGCCTAAGTGACACTGACAGTAACATCATTTAACTATTCAAAGACTTTCTAAAACCCGTTAAACAATGCCATCGAAAAACTCTCATTTGAAAGTACAAGGCCAAACAGCCGAAACTCAATAGTTTAGAAAACGATTTTCCAAAGTAACTTAAGTTACCAGATAACGAAAGGTCATTTAAAAATACTCACGCAGCGGAAATGACAAACGGTTAAAAATACTCTAACAGCGGGATACAACAACTAGTCAAAGTACTCGATTCACAAACACACGCCATAGCCAGTATCCTCCGGGAGGCTCATCTCTTCATGACCGCTACAAGCTCGATATCCCAAGAACCTAAAACGAAAGCCCACGACGGGGTCAGCCATAATATCCAACAACGATAACGATCACATCGTGTCAATAATTACATATCAATGAAAATACTAAGAAAGGATACTACCAATATAATATTACCGCCATAACTTTACCAACTCGTGATAATCCTTACCAAAATTCACATCTTGTATCCTCAACAACACAATAAACTCATACCCAAACATCTGTACTATACCTCAAGCAATACCCAAGGTTCTCAAAACATCGTAACTCACTGATACGAAGTATACCAACTCTGACCAATTCAATCCATCGGATATCATTATCAAATCTAAACACGAAAATCGATTGTCCATCAAAGACAAATACCAAAAAGGTAATACGGAACATACCTCAGGATACGTAATGCCACGATGAATCACGTCAGTCTAATCCGAGATCAGACCAATACAACATACGAACATGGTCCTAACACAAGACCTGAGGTATTATCGGGCGGTTCTCGATGTAATATCCGCGTTTTCTATTTTTAGTAATTTCTATTTTTGGTGCTTATTCATTTCGGACAACTCGCTTGGCACTGTTTTGTAATTCTGAACCTATTTTGTTCTTGGAGTTTTTCCGTTCAGACGGGTCTCGATAATGTTTTTACGTAATTTCATCTTGTGTTATATTCTGTCTTATGTGTATTCGATTCTCGTTAAACTCGTTCGATTTCGTCGTTTTCTTACTTCCATGAGTTCGTATGCTTGAGTAGATCATGTTGTGAGTTTCGGATTGTTAATCCGACGTTGTGTCGTGATTTTTCGGATGTTTGGGCCGTTTTTGTAATTTCCTAGAAGTTTAGGAAATTTGTCCCTTGTTCAACTTTGGTTGTGTACCTCAGATCGTTTTTGGGTTCCGAACTTCTATTTCGTGTTATTGTTGCCCAAATATCGATCCCTATTGCTTTTATTCCCTTTCCGGATCATTTTTCGTCAATTTGGGACCCGAGGGGGGGGTGTGGGCCGCGGCACAAGGATTGTGCGCCGCGGCACACACATCACCCAGCTGTTGTCCGAGCAAGCTGTACCGTGTGCCGCGGCACAAGGATTGTGCGCCGTGGCACACAGCCGAGTCAGTGCCGCGGCACACTTGTCTGAGCCGCGGCACACCCCTGTGGCGCTTCCCGGCCAAAACCGAATGTACCGCGTGCCGCGGCACAGTCCGGCAGGGCCGCAGCACATGCCGAATCTGCGCCGCGGAACACTTCGAATGAGCCGCGGCACAACGAGCGGTCAACCGATCACTGGGCGTGATTTTTGGCCCTGTGCCGCGGCACACAACGCGGTCAGCGCTATACCTGCGTTTTTATTCAGCGTGAGCCACTCATTTCCTTTCCCTTCTTCAACCGTGCGAGAGAGAGAGAGGCTTGAGAGGGAGATTTCCTCCATCTATCACTTAATTGTGTAAATTTCTTCATCTCTTTTCGATCGGGTGGCTCGGTTTGCGGATCTAACACGTGGTTTTCGGATTTGAGTGCTTGATTCTTCAAGAGGTAAGAACTCCTTTGACCCTAGTATGATTTTGGGGAGGGTTTGGTGGTGATCTTGTGTTTTAGTCCGAATTTACCGATGTTGTTGTTCGATTTTGATAGTATACTCGTGACCCTTGGTTTTCTTGTTATTGGTTGGGATGAAATCCCGTTATTCCACCGTTGACCGATTTCTTTTCCTTATGCACGCGTGGTGTCCGATGAATTGTCCCAACGGGTAGAACTAGGATGAATTTCTTCGTATTCATGATGTTGAGATTGGTTATATATCATTATTGTGTTAGGGTCGGATTTGAGAGGATTGTTCGGACCGTAACCGTTCCTTCGTCGTTTCCTTCGCGTCGTATTATCCAAGGCAAGTACATGTATTATATTTCATTATGTGTATACGGTTTTGATGCGAATGATGTAAACTGGTTTATTGAACGATTGTGTTGGTTACTCTTCCACCTGGGGATGGCGTGGGGCCTCTGGGGGCCGATACTAATGGGTACGGCCACGGAAGTGGACTTGGGTGCGTGTGTTGATGTTCTTCCACCTAGGGACGGTTCGACGGGACTTCTGGGGGCCGATACTAATGGGTACGGCCACGGAAGTGGTTTCTCACCTGGGGACGGTCCGACGGGACCTCTGGGGACCGATACTAATGGGTACGGTCGCGAGTTACCAGGCGTGGATAATTGTGATGTGGGAAACTTGTTAATATACTGTTTTGGTGTTAATGTGATATTCCGGAATATTGGTTTTCAAAATGATTTTTTTTCCTAATGATTTATTTGCGTTGAATCGTGTATGTATATAATGTTGTGTAATTATGTACTTGCACTAGCTATTCGAATGCTAACCCCTTAAATGGGGGAAATGCGTCTTATGCATTTCAGGTACTGGTCGAGCTGAGGAGCTGGCACGGGATGCGCATGCAAAGGATGGGTTGGCATGATGATGTGGCTCGAGTCTGCATTTTTCTGTTTTGTCATTGCATCTGTTGAGTACTGGAGATAGATTGTTTATTTTTAAACATGGTTTAAGTCCCCTGCGTGGGCAACGATTCGGTATTTAACTTATGTCTCATATACTCCGTTAAATGTTTTGGCCGAGGCCACGGCCTTATTTACTTTTGGATGCACCTTTTGGGTTATCATTGTGGTTCATGTGTCACGAGTTAGCCTGGTAGACCTCACGGGGGTTCTACGGCGTGTAATGTCCCATTTGTGAATTGGGATGTTACAATTATGGTATCAGAGCTTAGGTTTTGAATACCTAGGCTGTCGGTGAAATTTGGGTCTGTCAGTTGCGTCATTAGAGTCAGTCGTTGAGCCTAATATCATCATGCTACCGTCTTTTCGTGCGACCCGTGGCTGTAAGTCTCCTCGAACTCTTATATTTCTGTAATTCGTTTTCTTGCGCTGTTCGGAATCGTGACTTGTGTTACCAACCTTGTGAATGGTGAATCTTTCTGATCTTGTTCTTTTCTTATTTTCCTTCAGTATGTTGAGAGGTCGTGGTAGACCGGCTAGGGGACGCGGCCGAGGCCGTGGTTGTGGTGCTGATAATGAGGAGGGCTCACTTTCTCAGTCCTCTGCGGACTCAGCCTCTCACTCAGTGCCGTCGGGTAATAATGCCGACGCCGGGGATACTGCCGTACTTCAGTAGTTGGTAGCCCAACTTACTCAGATAGCTCAGGGTGGACGCCAGAATCCGCCCCCGACACC
This sequence comes from Orobanche coerulescens, assembly GCA_033398695.1. Lineage (NCBI taxonomy): Eukaryota > Viridiplantae > Streptophyta > Magnoliopsida > Lamiales > Orobanchaceae > Orobanche > Orobanche coerulescens. The sequence goes on from CM065809.1 coordinate 69,871,454, forward strand.
GGAGGAGGCTAGTAAGTGGCTTCAGACGGTGACTAAGATGCACCCTCCTCGTTTCTCCGGAGCTTCTGACTCCCTCGGTTGGGAGAATTGGCTCTTTCAGTTGTCCAGGACCTTTGATGCCGTAGCTTGCCCTGAAGACAGGAGGGTACACATCGCCCAGTACCTCCTGGATAAGGAAGCGGCGGAATGGTGGGAGGCCGTTGTGCCCAGAGACCGTCAAGCTACTTGGGAGGAATTCAAGGCTGCTATGGAAGCAGAGTATTGTCCGCCGCCAGTCAAGGAGCGAAGAATTGTGGAATTCTTCACCGCTACACCTCAGGATGTGCCTATTTCTCAGTCCATCATTTCTTAGAATCAGCAGTTGGGTTTCGTGAGAGATCAAGTGAGAACGGAGGCTGACAAAATCCGTTACTTCAATATGCGCATGAAGCCGCATATTAGACAGAGTATGGCACCGCTCATGTGTGCCACTTTGAAGGAATACCAGGATCGCGCTCTGGCGATCGAGATGGCTGTCGCGGAATCAGAGTCGGTTTCGGAAGCTAAGAAGCAGAAGACTACCGGCGGGTTCTCGGCCGGTAAAGGTGGACAGTTTTCGAGGTCTCGTTCTTCTCCTACACTAGAGAAGAGGCCGTTTCATCAGGCCCGTGGATACCAGGGTAACCGTTCGGTCCAGTCTGTGGCACCTGGCGGGAGAGTTTGTTTTAATTGCAGTCAGCCCGAGCACGTTATGAAGGATTGCCCATTTCCGTTAGTTGCTTGCTTTACTTGCGGACAGACCGGACATCGGGCAGCTCATTGTGAGAGGGCCACCAGGGCCGCTAGAGTTCCGACTACCACTACCGATCAGAAGGATCACAGCTCACCAGCTACTCATGTTCCGCAGGGTTCGAGTCGTGGTAGAGGTCGGGGGCAGCCGGATCGCCGCGCAGCGTCGAGTTCGGGCTCGGTCCATCCCCGATTATATCAGATGAGGCGCACGGAGGAGGCAGACATTCCGGTGGCGTCAGGTACCACTCAGATCCTTTCTCATCCAGTTTCAGTGCTTTTTGATTCGGGTGCGACCCATTCCTTTATAGCTTCGGATTGTGTGAGTCGTATTGGTTTTGACTGCTTGTTTGAGTGTGAGCCGTTTGTAGTGGGTACGCCCAGCGGGGATCGTATGGTTGGGGACCGGGAAGTTAGGGATTGCCCAGTGAGGATCGGGAGCCGGGATTGGCCCTCGGATCTCATTGTTATAGACCTTAAGGGTGAGGATTTGATCCTCGGGGACGATTGGTTGGATCGTCATGGTGCTATCATGAACTATCGGACTCGTACCATCACGATAGTTGCCGAGGACGGCACCGAGCATACTCTCGTCGGCTGTAAGCCGGGTAGATCGGGGTGTGTGATTAGCGCCTTGAAGGCGATGAAACTTTTGAACCAAGGTTGTGTCGGCTACTGGTGTTTCGCTCTGCAAGCGGAGGATGGTGGAATTGACATGTCGTCAATTCCAGTTGTTTGTGAGTATCCCGATGTTTTCCTGCATTTACTTGCCGGGATTACCACCGCAGCGAGAGGTGGAGTTTCCTATCGATCTTGAGCCGAATGCAGCCCCTATTTCTCGAGGACCGTACCGTATGGCACCGTCGGAGATGCTAGAGTTGAAGAATCAGTTGGGAGAGTTATTAGATAAAGGGTACATTCGACCGAGCGCATCGCCTTGGGGTGCGCCTGTACTTTTTGTCAAGAAGAAGGATGGATCGCTTCGTTTATTCATCGACTATCGAGAATTAAACAAGCTAACCATCAAAAATAAATACCATTTGCCCAGGATTGACGATTTGTTTGATCAGCTTCAGGGGGCGACAGTCTTTTCGAAGATTGATTTGCGATCGGGCTACTACCATTTGAGGATTCGGGACGTCGATATTCCGAAAGCTGCCTTTCGGACGAGATATGGCCATTACGAGTTTGTGGTTATGCCTTTCGGGCTAACTAACGCCCCAGCAGTGTTCATGCAGTTAATGAACAAAGTTTTTATTGAGTATTTGGACAAATTCGTAGTCGTTTTCATCGACGATATTCTTATCTATTCTCGGAGTCGGGAGGAGCATGCCCTACATCTCCGGATGGTGTTAGACACCTTGAGGGCTGAGCGGTTGTACGCGAAGTTCTCTAAGTGTGAGTTTTGGCTCGAGGAAGTGACGTTCCTCGGGCATGTGATTTCAGCAGAGGGAGTTCGGGTAGATCCGCAGAAGATAGAGGCAGTGATGGCTTGGGAGCCGCCTAAGAATGTGAAGGAGGTGAGGAGTTTTCTGGGTCTTTCCGGCTATTACCGTAGATTCGTTGAGGGATTTTCTAAGATCGCTAAACCACTCACTCAGTTGCTCCAGAAAACTCAGACGTTCGAGTGGACTGCAGACAGGCAGGACAGTTTTGACGAGTTAAAGAGACGTTTGACTACCGCGCCCATGTTAGCGTTGCCTCAAGGGAACGAGGATTTCGTAGTGTACAGTGATGCTTCGGGCCTTGGTCTAGGATGTGTCTTGATGCAGAGAGACAGAGTGATTGCGTATGCGTCCCACTAGTTGAAACCTTATGAGGTGAATTACCCCACGCACGATTTGGAGTTAGCTGCGGTCGTTTTCGCCTTAAAAATCTGGAGGCATTATCTCTATGGGTCGTCGTGTAATATTTTTACAGATCACAAGAGTTTGAAGTATATCTTCAGTCAGAAAGAGTTAAATATAAGACAGCGTAGGTGGTTGGAGCTAATTAAAGATTACGACCTCGAGATACTTTACCATCCGGGTAAGGCTAACGTAGTGGCTGATGCGTTGAGCCGTAAGCCGATAGTGTTGCAGATGTTAGAGGTACTTACACCTCAGAGTAGGATCCAGCGAGATCTTATTTGTCAGAATATTGAGGTGTGGGTTCAGAGAGTTCAGGGCCAGTTATGTGCATTAGAGATCACTTCGTCCTTGACTGATGATATCAAGGCGAAACAGTATGATGATCCGTGTTTGGTCCAGTTGAGGGAGGATGTGAGGCAGGGGAAAGCCTCTGGATTTGTGGTTCAGGATGATGGCGTTCTGAGATTCCGCGGCAGACTATGTGTACCGAATGATATTGAGATGAGACAGAAGATCTTGAGTGAAGCTCATACCACACCTTACTCCATACATCCTGGTACGAATAAAATGTACAAGGATGTGAGGAGCAACTACTGGTGGAGTAATTTGAAGACAGACATTAGCGAGTTTGTGTCGAAGTGTTTGGCCTGCCAGCAGGTTAAGATCGAGCATCAGCGACCCGCGGGGTTTTTGCGACCACTTCCCATTCCGGAATGGAAATGGGAAGACATCTCTATGGACTTCATTACCGGGATGCCTAGGACTCGGACCGGAATGAACATGATTTGGGTTATTGTTGATCGACTAACCAAATCAGCTCACTTTCTGAGTATTAAGGATACTTGGGGACCGGAGAAGCTGGCCCGAGTGTTTATTGCGGAGATCGTGAGATTGCATGGGACTCCTAAGAGTATTGTTACAGATCGTGATGGCCGTTTTGTATCACATTTTTGGCAGGCGGTTCACCGAGCTTTGGGGACCGAGTTGAGACTCAGTACGTCTTACCACCCTCAGACTGACGGACAGTCGGAGCGGACGATCCAGACGTTAGAGAATATTTTGAGAGCCTGTGCCTTAGATTGGAAGAATGATTGGGAGACACACTTGCCATTGATCGAGTTCACATACAACAATAGTTGGCATGCCTCGATCAAGATGGCACCATTCGAAGCATTATATGGAAGGAGGTGCAGAACACCATTGTGTTGGGACGATACGTCCGAGCTAATCGGTACGGAGCCCGACATGATAGTTGAGACGAGGGAGAAGATTACCCTGATTCGTGGTAGATTGTTGACGGCCCAGAGTCGGCAGAAGTCTTATGCCGATACACGTCGCCGACCTTTGGAGTTTGAGGTGGGAGATCACGTCTTGCTTAAGGTGTCGCCGACTCGGGGAGTTTACCGCTTCGGTCGGAAGGGTAAACTTAGTCCGAGATATATCGGGCCGTTTGAGATTTTAGATAGAGTCGGAGAGCTTGCGTATCAATTAGGCCTGCCGCCGTCCCTGAGCCACGTGCATAACGTATTTCATGTTTCCCAACTTAGGAAGTACGTATCGGACCCTAGCCATATTATTGATTTTGGAGAGATCGAGTTGGGGCCCGACATTACCTTCGAGGAGAGGCCGATTCAGATCTTAGAGCGTCGAGTTAAGCAACTCAGGCACAAAACCATTCCTTTGGTCAAAGTGCAGTGGTCGAGGCATGGATCCGAGGAAGTCACGTGGGAAACGGAGGAGAGTATGAGGTCGAGATACCCCGAGTTATTCGTGTTGTAAGTTTCGGGACGAAACTTATTTTTAGGGGGAGATAATGTAATATCCGCGTTTTCTATTTTTAGTAATTTCTATTGTTGGTGCTTATTCGTTTCGGACAACTCGCCTGGCACTGTTTTGTAATTCTGAACCTATTTTGTTCTTGGAGTTTTTCCGTTCAGACGGGTCTCGATAATGTTTTTACGTAATTTCATCTTGTGTTATATTCTGTCTCATGTGTATTCGATTCTCGTTAAACTCGTTCGATTTCGTCGTTTTCTTACTTCCATGAGTTCGTATGCTTGAGTAGAGCATGTTGTGAGTTTCGGATTGTTAATCCGACGTTGTGTCGTGATTTTTCGGATGTTTGGGCCGTTTTTGTAATTTCCTAGAAGTTTAGGAAATTTGTCCCTTGTTCAACTTTGATTGTGTACCTCAGATCGTTTTTGGGTTCCGAACTTCTATTTTGTGTTATTGTTGCCCAAATATCGATCCCTATTGCTTTTATTCCCTTTCCGGATCATTTTTCGTCAATTTGGGACCCGAGGGGGGGGTGTGGGCCGCGGCACAAGGATTGTGCGCCGCGGCACACACATCACCCAGCTGTTGTCCGAGCAAGCTGTACCGTGTGCCGCGGCACAAGGATTGTGCGCCGCGGCACACAGCCGGTCTGCCGCAAAGACACTTATGCGAGCCGCGGCACACCTGTGGCGCTTGCCAAAACCGATCAGTACCGCGTGCCGCGGCCGGTCGGCAGAACGCTGAGACACGCCGAATCTGCGCCGCGGCACACTTCGAATGAGCCGCGGCACAACGAGCGATCACCGGCGCGATTTTTGGCCACTGTGCGCGGCATGATTCGGTGACCGCGACACCGCACCTGGCGGCTTATACTGCGTTTTTATTCAGCGTGAGCCACTCATTTCCTTTCCCTTCTTCAACCGTGCGAGAGAGAGAGAGGCTTGAGTGGGAGATTTCCTCCATCTATCACTTAATTGTGTAAATTTCTTCATCTCTTTTCGATCGGGTGGCTCGGTTTGCGGATCAAACACGTGGTTTTCGGATTTGAGTGCTTGATTCTTCAAGAGGTAAGAACTCCTTTGACCCTAGTATGATTTTGGGGAGGGTTTGGTGGTGATCTTGTGTTTTAATCCGAATTTACCGATGTTGTTGTTAGATTTTGATAGTATACTCGTGACCCTTGGTTTTCTTGTTATTGGTTGGGATGAAATCCCGTTATTCCACCGTTGACCGATTTCTTTTCCTTATGCACGCGTGGTGTCCGATGAATTGTCCCAACGGGTAGAACTAGGATGAATTTCTTCGTGTTCATGATGTTGATATTGGTTATATATCATTATTGTGTTAGGGTCGGATTTGAGAGGATTGTTCGGACCGTAACCGTTCCTTCGTCGTTTCCTTCGCGTCGTATTATCCAAGGCAAGTACATGTATTATATTTCATTATGTGTGTACGGTTTTGATGCGAATGATGTAAACTGGTTTATTGAACGATTGTGTTGGTTACTCTTCCACCTGGGGATGGCGTGGGGCCTCTGGGGCCGATACTAATGGGTACGGCCACGGAAGTGGACTTGGGTGCGTGTGTTGATGTTCTTCCACCTGGGGACGGTTCGACGGGACCTATGGGGGCCGATACTAATGGGTACGGCCACGGAAGTGGTTTCTCACACAGGGGACGGTCCGACGGACCTCCGGGACCGATACTAATGGGTACGATGCCGATTACCAAGCGTGGATAATTGTGATGTGGGAAACTTGTTAATATACTGTTTTGGTGTTAATGTGATATTCCGGAATATTGGTTTTCAAAATGATTTTTTTTCCTAACGATTTATTTGCGTTGAATCGTGTATGTATATAATGTTGTGTAATTATGTACTTGCACTAGCTATTCGAATGCTAACCCCTTAAATGGGGGAAATGCGTCTTATGCATTTAGTCTTGGTCGAGTGAGGAGGCAGCCTTGGATGCGCATGCGAAGGATGGGTTGGCATGATGATGTGGCTCGAGTCTGCATTTTTCTGTTTTGTCATTGCATCTGTTGAGTACTGGAGATAGATTGTTTATTTTTAAACATGGTTTAAGTCCCCTGCATGGGCAACGATTCGGTATTTAACTTATGTCTCATATACTCCGTTAAAATGTTTTGGCCGAGGCCACGGCCTTATTTACTTTTGGATGCACCTTTTGGGTTATCATTGTGGTTCATGTGTCACGAGTTAGCCTGGTAGACCTCACGGGGGTTCTACGGCGTGTAATGTCCCATTTGTGAATTGGGATGTTACACTCGAGCGGTTCTCGGGTATACTTGGATCGCTAATAGCCCTATCCACGAGACATACCAGGTTTGGATAACCCTATGGTCACGCCCGATCCGTATTACCAAGGAAGGATCCCGGAGGTTCAACAAAACCTACCCGGTGGCACATCACTTTACAATCATCACACAACAAAAAGGAAGTACGATTTCCAAACAACTGAATATCACAAACTCCTTACAAATGAGTCACAACCAATATCATACGATAACATATACTCACCAAACGAATACACGTACTAACACACAACCCTTGACAAGTGAAAAGAAAGACATACTATAACCACGTAATATGACTATAACATATTCCAACATACCACACTAATACACATATTCATAAAAGTACATTTGTTCACAAAACATACGAGTTATCTTTGAAGGAAAACCTTTATCGAGAATATATCGATCCTTTTTGAAAGTTCATTAAAAACATTCAAATTGCCCATATAATCAATTACTAACTATTACGCCTACGAAACACGAAGTGTATGGTCAAGATACTTGCCTCGATAATCGATACCAAAAACTCCGACGAACACGGCTCGATCGGAAACCTCAAATACCTACAAATTCATAAGAAACAACGAAAATACGATCACAACAAGGAGCAAGACCAAAACCAATGGGAAACGCCTCAAATCAATGAAGGAAAACTCATATGAACATTTAATCGAACACTAAATGTTCACGGTTCCTCAAGACACTCTAATCATCAATCCGGTTGAAAGAATCAAGGAAATAGATATACAATCCATAGAACATGTTTAACAACATCATTTAGCACTACCCAATTCATCAAAAATGGATTGAATCAAAATCAAGAACAAAACCCCCAAAATACCCAAAATTAGGGTTCTAAGAATTTTACCTTGATTAAAACGGTGAAAGATGTTGGGATGTTGTTAAATATGTACTAGGAACTCAAACATGTTGATGGATAATTATATCAGGCCAAAATCCACGCATACACACCCTCAAGATTACCCAGATCGCCGGAAGGACGAAAGGAGAGGAAGAAATGACGAAAGTTCACCTCTGCAGTCATATAGATACTGTCAACAGTTAGCGCGCACTACGGAATGTATGGTGTGCACTATTGGCTGAAAAATGCAGTCCAGAACTTTCGCCAGTCTCCGTTAGCGCGCTAATAGGTGAGTTCAGTGTGCGCTAATTATACACTATGCTCACTGTGTAGTCTTTGCTATTTCGACCATAACTCCTTCGTACGGACTCCGATTGACTCACTGTTTGAACCATTGGAAAGCTAACTTGGTGATATATAACATTATAAAGTTTCAGAATTTTTAAAATTTTAAGTGCCAGTGGTGATCTTACAAAGTCGATCCAAATGCACAACGACGTTACTCCTCGACAAAACATCGATCATTCAACATGCAACGAAACACTAACGGACAACGGCATACGATCACATAAAAACAGGCACCACATATCAACTTGAAACGATAAATAAGTCAATATGTTAGGATGCCAATACCATGGGCATTACACTCTACCCGACTAAAACTAAGTTTCGTCCCGAAACTTAAAACATGGACCAATCAGGCAGGGCAACTCTAGATAACATCCGTTATCTGTTGCTCGACAGCACACATCAAACCTCATGCAGTATAGAACTACTACAGTATGATTCGCTACGCCATAGCGATAAATGCGACGAACAAACATCACTACGGTAGATTAATCCAACAGCACAATAACCAAAACACAAGTCTAACGCTGATCAAGTATGAAATTCCGATAACCTAAAGGTTTGAAAGATCAAATACGAAGGCAATTTCCTGAACTCAAGTAAATTACGAAGTATACCAGATGCTCGAAAATTACAATACGAGATCGAACAACAATAATCAGACAACAACGATCGAACAACAATGATCGAACAACCATGATCGAACAACAACGATCAAACAAAAACTCCGAAGTTCACAACTTAGTCAAGACATTAAATGGTCTTGTAAGAACTACTAGATGTTTATTCGCATAGGATTCACATGACTGGAACCTAACTCAGAAAAAGTCACAATGATAAATGGATCAATCTGGAATAATATCAGAACTCACTCGAATGACAAAAGCGAAGAACAAAACAAGTTCAGAAAGTATCAATGAACATAAGCGAATCGATATAATTGAAAAATACAGAAGTTAAAAAAAGAAATCCGGTATTTACGATCCACTTCCAACAAAAGAAATTTGTCCCCGAAATTGAAACAACAAAACAAGGAAATAACATAACAAGCAACTGGCAGAATACACCTTTCAGGGACTTCTCAGATTCGACCCTGATATCGGTGCTAGAGTCCGTGCATCGGAAGACTCGATGGCCAATTCGCAAAACCCGGTGTCCTTCGAGTCCACACTTGTAACACGTTACTGGAGAGGAAGGATAATGTGCACGTACATGACCCGACACATTACAATTAAAACACCTCCTGGCTTTATCAGGAGTCAAAGCTGACGACTTGGAACTCTTAGTCCCACTCGTCGAGCGATGGAGCTTCACGGCAGAAAGACTACGGTGTTGCAGTTTAGAAACTTCAACTCCTGCACTGACCATAAGATCATCAGACATCCTCTATTTCTTCGACTCGGGCACACGTTCCGAGGATAATGAAGCTAGCTCGTAGGCTAAGGTTCGATTATTATAATATCTCAGTTTAGTGCAAGTGATTCCCGCCATATACTTGCGAATCACCGGCTTCATCCACGTTTTAAAATGACGGATCTTCTCTTCCTCAGTCCTTACCTAATCTCGCACATAACTGAGTTGTTTTCTATTGTCAATGATAGCTTGCGAAACTGATATATCCTGCGGTTCCGCCAAATAAAAATCACGAATCCTTTGATCTCTAATCGGTTTTGTACAAAACTCAGCTTCCATAAGTTTTTGGAACTCGGCCCATGTGACAACATGATCAAGAGGTTTAACAGCTTCCCACCAATTTGCAGCATCTTTGTCAAGAAGGTACTTAGTGATAGGCACCTTCCGATCTTCGGGAAAATCAACTGCCTCGAATATCTTTCCTAACTGAAAAAACTAACCATCCCAGCCCAACGCATCCGCAGCACCAGCGAATCGAGGGGGATTCATACGAACCACTTCTCGAAGCCAATGGTTTGCACCAACGTTCTGAGTCGCATCAGTGTTACGTTGAACCGCCTGGGTCAACTGAGTCATCTGTGTCGCTACTTGTTGCAATATAGTAGCAATACCAAAGCCAATGTCATTCCCGACAACATTCTCTGGATCCCGTCTGATCTCCGTGGCCATCTGTACCACGGTGACTACCACGACCTCTGCCCCTCAGCATACCAACAAGTAACCACCTAGCACAACGAAAATCATAATACACAATCACACATAACAACTGTCATCACTCGTTAGCACACATAAAATACAGTCACAGGTGATCGATTTTACAACTGCAAAAGTTAGACATAATGGCTAAAAATGCAGTTCCATATCTTCTGTCCAGTTTAATTAGTGCGCGCTACAACATAAAATAGCATGCGCTAACCATGCCACATAAAATAGCATGCGCTAACCATGCCACATTAGTGCGCGCTACAACATAAAATTTCGATCTTGAGATCATCATACAAAAAGCAAACTTTTTCCTCCCTTGGAGGATGTTTAAAAATAAAATTACGTGACTCCCCGAGACAATCAAACCTTAAAATTCCAAGGTCGTTACTACTGTAAGAACAGCGGTTTATACAAAGATACATACATCGGCACCACTTTTTATTCCAGCACAATACGAGAATCAACAAATATATGTCACGTACTCACAATTCACATTTAAATACCACCTCATAACGTAGAATCACACAAGCTCGTATAAGACAAGACACAACATATAGTAGGGAGACTTACATCCACAGATCGCAAAGAAGATGATGGCTGCACCTTGATACTAATCAAAACCGACATCTCAGACGATGCGTCGCGATACGACTTAGTCAGACATATTCCGACAAGACAAGATTCAACAATACACGACTCAACCCGACAGCCTAGGTTTCAGCAAACTAAGCTCTGATACCATATTCTGTAACACCTCCAATCTACTCGGTAATATTATAGTGCTGCAGACCCTCTTCGTGAGGATCTACCAGGCTAATTACAGAAATAGGACATCATATTACTTGCCGACATGGCTAAATAACGAACCATTAGACCGATTTGCTCTTTCACCATAAACATAACACTTAAACTTCATATACATATCTCTTTCAAAACTCATACCTGCACAGGGGTCAAAGTACAACAACACTCCCATACAGCGGGAAAACATTACAGCAGAAAAGAAAATACATTACGACCACCAATACCCTGTACTAGTATTCATGTGATTATATCATTTGTCTTCCATCATCCTTCGTACCGATCCTGTGATTAACTCCCCAAGAACCTGCATATACCTGGACGCAATACAGACATCCACCCTCTGAATTCTCGGGGGTTAGCAAAATTCCAATATTTTGCCAGTGCAAGTATAAAGTGCAAATACGAGCCACACACAACATCCTCTGAGAACAAAATAATCGAGAACATACGGCCAGTTAATCATAACAAAGACTTCCCGAGATAATTCACTTGATTAAAACCGTTCGAACCATGAAAGATAGGAATGAAATCAATGTACATCTTGCAAAACAACTTAAGATCTCGGGAGTTTTTAAAACATTTGGAATTTAAGAATTCTCATCTTATCGAAAACTACTTAGGGACACAACCCAAAGATCATTTTCCAAAATACAAATCTGATAACAAAACACGGGGTCCACGACCCGATCATACCATTCCGATCACAAAACACGGGGTCTACGACCCAATCATCCATATCAACATATTCCCAAGGATTATTCGCGTCCCGTGCTAGTAAGCCACGAATATCAGAGCCTCCTCGAGACATACCCGAGTGAATAACCCAATGGGAAACCACACAATATCTCACCGTGACAACCGTCACAATAACCACAACCATGATATACGTTCATAGTTATCCCGGCATCGGGCTAGCAAGGCACGAACCTCGGAGCCTCCGCGAGACTACCGAGTTTGGACAACCCATGACACGTACGTCACACAACCAAACCACAACCATAAGTTATCCCAGTATCGGGCTAGCAAGCCACGAACCTCGGAGCCTCCATGAGACATACCCGGTTTGGATAACCCTATGGTCACGCCCTATCTGTATTAGCAAGGATGGATCTCTAAGGTTCAATAAACCCTACCCGGTGGCACATCACTTTCCAATCATCACACAACAACAAGGATGTACAATTTCTGAACAACAGCGAACATCACAACCTCATTACAAAGGAGTCGCAACCAATATCACACGAGAACACATACTCACCAAACGAATACATTTACTAACCCACAATCCTTGACAAGTGAAAGGAAAGACATATTATAACCACGTAATATGACTACAACATATTCCAACATACCACACTAATACACATATTCGGAAAAGTACATTTTTTCACAAAACATACGAGTTATCTTCGAAGGAAAACCTTTATCGATAATATACTGATCCTTTTTGAAAGTTCATTAAAAACCTTCAAATTGCCCATATAATCAATTACCAACTATTACGTCTACGAAACACGAAGTGTATGGGCAAGATACTTGCCTCGATAATCGATACCAAAAACTCCGACGAACATGACTCGATCGGAAACCTCCAACCCCTACAACTTCCATAAGAAACAACGAAAATATGATCACAACAAGAATCAAGACCAAAACCAATGGGAAATGCCTCAAATAAACGAAGGAAAACTCATATGAACATTTAATCGAACACTAAATGTTCATGGTTCCTCAAGAACACTCGAATCATCAATCGGGTTGAAAGAATCAAGAAAACGGATATACAATCCATAGAACATGTCTAACAACATCATTTAACACTACCCGATTCATCAAAAATGGATTGAAATCAAAATCAAGAACAAAATACACAAAATTAGGGTTCTAAGAATTTTACCTTGATTAAAATGGTGAAAGATGTTGGGATGTCGTTATATCCGTACTAGGAACTCAAAGATGTTGATGAATGATGATATAAGGCCAAAATCCACGCTTACTCACCCTCAAGATCGCCCAGATCGCCGGAAGGAAAAAGGAGAGGAAGAAATGACGAAAGTTGACCTCTGCAGTCCTATATATACTGTCAACAGTTAGCGGAAGCTACAACATGTGTGGCGTGCGCTATAGGCTGAAAAATGCAGTCCAGAACCTTCTGCCAGTGTCCATTAGCACGTGCTAATAGGTGAGTTTAGCGTGCGCTAATTATACACTATACTGTGTAGTCTTTGCTATTTCGACCATAACTCCTTCGTCCGGACCCCGGTTGACTCATCGTTTGAACCATTGAAAAGCTAACTTGATACTCTATAACACTATAAAGTTTCATAATTTTTAAACTTTTAAGTGCCAGTGGTGATCTTACAAAGTCGATCTAAATGCACAACGACGATACTCCTCGACAAAACATCATTCATTCAACATGCAACGAAACACTAACGGACAACGACATACGATCACATAAATACAAGCACCATATATCCGCTTGAATCAGTAAATAAGTCAAGATGTCCGGATGCCAAAATCATGGGCATTACACCTATCGTTCTCGGAAAAGGTTTTATAATTTTGGATTTCAAGTCCAAAAAGACTTTCCGTCATTTTCTAAAACTCCCGAGTTGATAAATTACTTTCAAGGACTTAAGTCATACTTTAAACATTAAAAACCTCTCGAGAAATTCTTTCATGGTTTGCCATTTTTATTCTTATAACGGATATTTATGCGGTATATTTTGTATGATTGGAATACCTGTACTAGCCATTCAAATGCTAACCCCTTAAATAGGGGAAATGCATTTCATGCATTTCAGGTATGCTTGGTTCGTTGGAGCAATCACAGGTATGGCATGTAAGAAAACGATCCGCGATACTAATCAAGAGTTAGAATTCCGTATGATGTTGTCGTATAATTGTGTTATCTTCAGTTTTTCACTATATTGTATTTTGACCCCTTTGTGGGTAAGTACATTAATGAGTTTATATTCGGATTGATTTCTAGTCGTGTTACCATATCGGTCGGTGTATTTAACATTTGCCTTATCGGTTAGTGGGTATGTAGTTTGACTCCTGTCGGTCAAACGTTGTCATCTGTGGGTAATTATCCCAGTAGATCCCTCCGAAAAGGGGTCTGCTGCGTGTAATATTCCCAGTGGAATTTTGGGGGTGTTACATTTATGGTATCATAGATTAGGTTGTGGAAACCTAGACTATCGGGTCGAGTCGAGTCGAGATTTGTCAAGTCGTGTTCTGTTGCTTCATCCAAGTTGTCGGTTAGCAAGTCGACTTGTGAGTTGTCATGTCACGTCATTTGTGTCATCCGTTTAGATTGGTATCGTGGGCGACCGTCCTCCTCATGTGACCCGTGGATGTAAGTCTCCCTTTTTTATTTTATATTTTATATATTATGTGTTGCATAATTTTTTTGCAAGTAAGAGGTAAGATAGAAACTGTATTTGATACTAATAGTATTTTACATGCATAGCAATTGAGATATACTGGTAGATTGAGTTTTGATTGGTACAATGTGTTGTTGAAGTTTCTGTACATTAATGTGTCCCAAGAGGCGCATTGACGGCAGAGATTGTCGGAAACACAAACAAATGGTTCCGATGTATGAGCCCTTTAGGTTGGAGATAAAGGGGCCTTTGATTGGTTTTAATATCTTCTGATTATGCCCATTTTCACTCGTGTAACACTCGTTCAGTCTTCTTAGGATAACATATGATGATGTTTCATGATTTACAATAAAAAGAAGCAAAGAATAAAAAGTAAATAAAAAAATAGTAATAATCATTATGCAAAAAAAAGCTCAAACATAATCAACCACCCAAATTCTCTCCCTCCACGTCGTTCTATCCAATGCCATAACTTCTCCAATCCCAAGAAACCTCATATCATTCTCAATTACTCTTATCCATGTTTGTTTAGGTCTTCCTCTACCCCTCACCGGCCTATGCACTCCCCATTCTTCAAGCCTCCGCACTGGTTCATCAATTGGAATTCGTCTCACATGTCTGAACCATCTTAACCGATTCTCCAATAGCTTATTCTCTATAGGGGCCACTCGTACTTCTTTCCTAATCACATAATTTCTAGGTCGATCCTTTCTCGTATGGCCACACATCCATCTTAGCATACGCATTTCCGCCACATTCATCTTATGCACATGACTGTGCTTTACAGCCCAACATTCAGTGCCATATAAAAGTGCAGGCCTAATTGTTGTTCGATAAAATTTTCCCTTTAATCTGTAAGTTACGCCTTGATCATATAATAACCCCGTTGCGCTCTTCCATTTCAACCATCCCGCCTTAATCCTATGGGCCACGTCACCGTCTAATTCTCCATCCTTTTGAAGAATAGAACCAAGATAATGAAAAAACTTCGATCCTCGTATAACATTCCCATCAAAACTGATTGTACCAGCCTGTCTACTTCCATTTACACTAAAGCTACACTCCAAATATTCAGTCTTACTTCTGCTCAGCCTAAAACCACGAGTTTCGAGCATATTTTGATAGAGTAAATAGGAAATTATTCAATGAATTGATATGAAAGATTAGATAGATAGACAATCAGGAGATCTCTCCTGCCCAAGCACAAAGTGCCGAATCAATAGACTAGGGTTTTTCAATCCATCCCGTTCCTACGACTTATTAAATATATATATACCCACGCAGGGGCCTAATAATAAATAATGACTTAATAATAATATAATAAGTAGTCTAATAATAAAATAACCCTTATGACTCCCGAACTGCGCCCGCGACCCGTCCTCCACCTACGACCCGCGGCCCTCTACGGCGGGTGTAAACCCGATCTGTAACAACTCCTCCCTCCTTCCAAATAGCCTTGTTCTCAAGGCGAAATACAGGAAAATGTGTACCTTACTCTGGCTCATCTACCCAAGTTGCCTCGTCAATTCCTTTATTGCGCCATTGCACCAGAAACTGGTGAACCCGATCAACCCCCCTCCAAATGATTCGATTGCGGATAATCATCTCTGGTTCGTACTCGGGCTCGTGCCACAGCAAGGTGTCCGGTAAAGTGGTTTCAACCTCATGATTGCCGAGCGTGGCTTTCAACTGCGACACATGGAACACGAGATGAATACGAGAGTGGGACGGTAGGTGCAAATGATAAGCCGCGGCCCCTATTCGTTCTGTCACCTCGAAGGGTCCATAAAACTTAGCGGCTAACTTTTCACTTGACCAGCTTAGTAGCGATCGCTGCCCATGTGGCCGTAGCTTTAGAAAAACGGCCTGACCTACGCTGAAGGTAACCTCGCGCCGGTGTGCATTCGCGGATTGGACCATGCGCTGTTGAGCCTTCTCCAAGTTAGCCTTTAAATCTCGTAACACTTCATCCCTAGATTGCAGCTCATCCGCCACTACCCGAATTCGTATTTCCACTGCTAAAAAGCCCCTCAAGGTCGGGGGTGGTCTGCCATAGACCGCCTCAAAAGGCGTCATTCCTGCCGCCGAATGGAAACTAGTGTTATAGCAATATTTGGCCCACGGAAGCCATCGACCCCACTATTTTGGATGTTCCGCGGTGAAACAGCGCAAGTATGTCTCAATCCCCCTGTTTACAACCTATGTCTGTCCATCCGTTTCCGGATGATAAGAAGAACTCATGCGTAGGTTAGTTCCCATTGCACGGAATAACTTGGTCCAGAATCCACTCAAAAAGATAGAGTCCCGATTGGACACGATATAGCTCGGAACCCCATGTAACCGCACCACCTCCCGAGCATATACGGTTGCCACCTCTCGGGCCGTGAAGCCATGCAAAAGCCACTTGAGCATCCACCGTCCAGTCAAATTTATCGATTGCCTCTTTCTTAAGTAGCTGCGTTAGAGGGCGCGCAATGTTACCATACCCTCGAATAAAATGTCGGTAGTAGCCCGTGAGGCCCAAAAAACCCATAACTCCACGGACCGATTTCGGAGTCGGACAGCGCAGGATCGCCGCAACTTTCCCCGGATTCATACTAAATCCTTGATATGATACAATATGTACGAGACACTCCACATCTTCTTGCCCCCACGCACACTTCTTAGGGTTAATCACATACCAATTATCTCTCAACAACCCCAAAACTAATCTCAACTGCCGAACATGAGTCTCCCAGTCTGGACTGTAAACTAATATATCATCAAAGAAACCAGAACGAACATACGGAGATAAGGTCGAAGTAAGTCGTTCATCGCAGACTAAAATGTGGATGAAGCATTTGTTAACCCAAAAGGCATAACGAGAATCTCATAGTGACCCGAATGTGTACGGAACGCGGTCTTAGGAATATCTTCTAGAGCAACTCGTATCTGATGATACCTGGAACGAAGATCCAACTTGCTGAACCATCTTGCCCCGCTCAGCTCATCTAACATCTCGGAAATTACCGGGATAGGACATTTATCTGTAACTGTACGTTTATTTAATTCCCGATAATCCACACAGAATCTCCAACTCCCATCTTTCTTCCGAACCAATAGGACAGGGCTCAAAAATGGGCTCGAACTGGGCTGAATTATCCCCGCCTCTAACATCTCTTGCGCCAATCGTTCCATCTCGTCCTTAGTTGCGTGGCTGTACCGATAAGGACAAACCGAAACGGGCGAGACTCCTGGCTGCAAAGGGATACAGATGGTCCACTCCCCTCTGAGGGGGCATCCCATTAGGCGGCTGCATAACCGAAGGAAACTCGGCTACCATACTCCGAAACAAAGAATCCCCGTCTTTCGTCTCTCTTTCCTCAACTTCATCCCCAAGCTCCGTGACCCAAATCCACCATCCTCCCTCTATATCTCGTGCCTTTCGTAGACTAGCTGCAGAGATATCATGGCGGATCAAAGAAGGCTCCCCACAAAGGCACAACTCTCGGCCTTGATGGTCGAACTTCATCGTCCTGTTTCGCCAGTTGGCCTTTACATCGCCAAGAGTTTCCAACCATGAGACTCCCAATATCACATAAACCCCTCCTAGCGGAAATACATAACAATCGACTAAGAACTCTACGTGAACTAGGGATAACTTTAAATCACGACACACCCCCTCGATACTCCCCTTCCGTCCATCACCCAGCCGTACTACTGAAGAGCCACTCCGATTCACTTTTATCCCCAGCCGTGCAGCCATGTTAGGCGAAATAAAACAGTGGCTGGCGTCGCTGTCGATCATCACCCGCTTCTCCTTCCCTAAAATTTCCCATTTGAGCTTCATAGTCCGTGGTCCATCAATACCCTTGGCCGTCACATGTGACAATTCCAAAACCTGGAGTTGTGGTTATTCCAAAACCTCGCTAAATTCATCTGTTGGCGGCTGCTCATCCGAATCAGTTGGTGTAGGAGGGTCATCATCTGGATCCAGAACAACAACAACCTGGAGGGATTTATCAGCACACCTATGTCCCGGAAAATACCGTTCATGACAGCGATAGCACTCTCCTTTAGCCAATTTTCCATAAACTCCTTCTGTGTCATTTGTCGTGGCGGGTGCGTTTGCGTTTGATTCATCAAACATGACGTGGTACTATTACCACGGTACCCCGAGGACACCCGATTGTTGCCTCCGGAAGTGAGATGTATTGACCCGATAGACCCACGGAGCCCAGCGTAGCTGCTAGACTGCTCTACCACAACCTTCGAGTAATAATTCGACTAGGGAATGACTTTTGAGGTGCCAAAGTTGCTGCTGTGTCTACCCCTCTTACTGCATTGATTTTGCATTCGATTCTCGAGCCAGGTGGATTATATCAAAAAGGTCTTGTGCGTCCTTCGAGCGAATTCTGAGTCTTATCTCATCTTTCAAACCGTGGAGAAACATTCCAAGATAGTAATTGTCTTCGATGCCCTGAATAAGTACCAACCGTGATATAAACAAATCTGCATACTCTCTCACCGTTCCCGTATGATGGGTACAAAGAAGTGATTTAAAAGGGTTCGACATAGGATCCTTACCATATCGCTACAAAAACTCGTGTTTCAATTTCGCCCACGTTATCTTTGGAAAATTTGTTCGCGTCCATTGGAACCAATGCAAAGCTTCTCCTTCCATGGCAATTAGGGCAACATCAACTTTACTCGCCTCCGGTGTGCCATGGATATAAAAATACTGCTCAGCCCTAGATATCCACCCTTCTGGGTTGGAACCATCAAAACCGGACATATAGCCCCGGTTGCCTACAGCCACCATGTCTGACGAACCCAACCCGGCAGCCTCCTCCCGCTGCGGTATACCCAGTGCAGAATTGCCTGCTGCGAAGGGCTTCTGCCCCGAACCGTCGTAAGAACCCGACCCGCCCTTGATAGACTGCCCCTTCCCCCACGCTAACTCCGCCAAGAGGGCGGTAATACCGTCCAGCTTCGCTGCCAGGGATCCGACCTCAACGGCTAATTCCTCGCTGCTCTTCTCTATCGCAGCAATTCTGTTATCGGAATCCATGCGAGTTGATGATCGTGTATTGGGCATCCATGCTCGCCGCACCAAATTGATAGAGTGAAGAGGAAATTATTCGATGAATTGATATGAAAGATTAGATATATATACAATTAGGAGATCTCTCCTGCCCAAGCACAAAGTGCTTAATCAATAGACTAGGGTTTTTCAATCCATCCCTCTCATACGACTTATTCAATATATATATATATGTACCCACGCAGGGGCCTAATAATAAATAATGACTTAATAACTTAATTATAATATAATAAGTAGTCTAATAATAAAATAACCCTTATGACTCCCGAATCGTGCCCGCGGCCCATTTTCCACCTGCGACCCACGGCCCTCTACGGCGGGTGTAAACCCGATCCATAACTTATTTCTCCAGAGATCGATATGGTGCTCAATTTTGCAGCTGATGATGCTATTTTGGAGGAGAGGATTACTGGTCGCCGGATCCATCCTCCAAGTGGCAGGATCTATCACACCAAATTTGCACCTCCTATTGTTGCTGGTATCGATGATGTAAGCTGATCATTTGTTTTTTTCTTGATAAGTTTTACGATATATATATATATATATATATATATATATGTGTATATATATATATATATGTATATATATATGTGTATATATATATATATATATAAATGAACGACATAAACCAAATTGATTACGCGGATCTGAGGAGCCTGGGCATAAGCCCAGTAGGGCCTACAAATCAAGACCCTGCAAATCCCAGGGGTAAACTTATCAACCCTGCGCAAGGAATGACATCTAGGCCAACCTCATGGCCAGATATTCTAACTCGGCTTGCCTCAGTTCCAATTCAGGTCTAGACCTTATCGGTCGACCATCTTATCACACCGACTCGGTTTAAGTGACAGAACAGGCCGAGATCCCTCAATATCCACTCCTTGTCGGTAGATGAAGATCCTATCTTTCCAGCACTATACGAAATCTGACGAAATCCAAGATAGAGGGAAACAAAGATATCCTTAGTTAACAAGGACTCTTTTCCACAAGGAAACTGTATCCACAATCCTTATCAGGACTCCACTTCCCATATATATATGAAGTTCAACACCAACACGGACTCGATGACTTTCTCCACAAGTTAGGGTTGCAATATTCATGTTTATATAATAGGTGTCCTCTCACCTACACTGGTACACACAGAATTCTTGACTCTTAATACAGTCAATTAAATTTATTTCCACCATATATTCACCTACTCTCACTCCGGAGGGCCATCGCCGGTGAAGGCCCAGCTCAGTTCACGTGTTTTCTTGTCTGTAGGTCCGATCAGGAAGTTCACTCACCGGAATTATCCGAACCGCTTGGATAAGGACTAATTCGATACGTTTTGGCAGCATCAGTTTGGTTCCGTTGCCGGGAAACATCGAAGAACTTCTTTTGGATAACCACGAATCATGGCTGAAACTCCCCAAGACGGGCAAGAGACCAGCGTCACCTCTGGTGACCAGAACCCGCCTCAACAGATGAATCGACAAAGCACGATCGCCACCGCTAAAAGCACGGTCAATATTGCTAATAATACTACGGAACTTCCTCCGCCACCTTACCACAGTGCAGGCATGACCCTGCGCAATCGGGGACTTCCTCACCCAGCGACCACGAGTATCTGTGGCCGTCGGAGACGAGCGGAAACCTCAATGACCCAGCCCCAGAATAATGATGATGGACCCCCACGACTGCCTCCAATAGATAGAAAGACTTTACTCCATCAGAATTTAATAATGCTCAAATTGTTGGCCGAAACTCAAAGGGCCCTTCTGGAATATGACCCATATAATTCCATGGCACATCCCCTTCAACCCTCCAAAACTAGGACAATGGGAGGGATCCATAAAGAGAGTAATAGGTCTCCACAAGTGGGTAATCGATGTGATGGACCCCCTCCGATAAAACCAATTCAAAATAGTCCCATCCAGTTTAAAGGACGGTAGGACAGAAGAGACCGACGATGAGAAGATCTGAGGGACCAATTAAATAGGCGAAGAGAGCAAGAGGCCGAGTCTACCGAAGTGAGAATAGTGGGAGATAGGCGTCCTAAGGATGACCTAAGAAGATCTCGTAGGCGGACATCTCCCCATCACAATTCCCCCATCTGGCCCCTGTCGGGTCCGGCGGGGAGTCGAGTTGTAGAGGCGAAACAAGATGACCGAGGAAGTCAAAGTCGAGGTAGAGGCACGGAAAAGCAATGGAGCTCCTGCAGTAGCTTAGGGCTGGAAGCTCGCATCTTATGGGAATTGAAAGAGAGAATGGATAGCATGGAAAACAAGCAGGGACAGAGTAGACCAAGAAACGAGTATGATGCTATGTGTCCCTTTGCTCAGTGGATTGTCGATTCGCCTCCGAATCCTCATCCTAAGCTCCCCTATATGGACAATACTCGGGCAATTATGACGCCAGGGACCATCTTCAATCCTTTGAGGGCATGATGGCCCTGGTCTCTAACCAAGACAACATTCTTTGTAAAGCTTTCGCCAGCACCTTGGCTGGGGCGGCCAGGTCCTGGTTCATGGATCTAGAGAAGAGGAGCATCAATTCATTCTCAAAATTGAAAAGACAATTCTTGGAATACTTCGCCACGGCAGGAGCAAGAAAGAAACGATTGTCCGACTTAGCAAACACCGTCCAAGGGAAGAATGAGTCGACCATGGATTTCTACAACAGATTCAAGACCTTGGCCGACCCCATAGAAGAGCGCCTCACGAACAGGGAGGTCATCGTGTGCTTCACTAACGGACAAAGATCTGAAGCCCTTACCCATGAACTGTTCATAAGGGAGCCAACGACAAAGGCAGACAAACCTATACTACATGGCCTACGCCACGGGCCTTGCTGAAGAAAAGAAGAAGCGTAGGTCAGAGAAAGGAGATCGGGACCGAGATAGGGACGTAGAAAGCAATCAGACTGACGGCGCCCATTTTTGAGGCTCCAACGGCGCAGGATTTAAAGGTAAAAACAGAACCAGAGGAACAGAGAAAGCCAAGGTCTTCACCCCCTCACAAAGCCGATCTCAGAGATACTCAACTTGGTGGATCTGCCTCCACCCAAGCCATTCAGAGACAACTCTAAATACCCTAAAGACTCCAACAAATACTGCGCCTACCATAAGGATAATGGGCACGAAACGGGAAATTCTTACTGCTTGACAAAAATGGTGCAAAAATGGATCGACGAAGGGAAGCTATATCGGTATGTCATGAAGAAATATGGTAAGAGGATAAAGGACGATTGTTGTGAGGAAATCCCTCACACTATGCCGCAAGTGCACGGTGTCAACAAGTAATAAAGTGATATGTAAGATATCGTTCCCTCGAGGACTGATTTCACTATGTACCAAAATATAGTCAACTCGTAATTTTATTTGAAGAACAATTATATAGAATTTATTTCTAAACTAGTTGTAGAAAAATAAATAGAAAATAATAATAGTAATAAAAATAATAATAGTAAGGGTGTAGGATTATGATTTTCACCTCAAACAATCAGGAATGATTTTTATTTAATTCAATTCACGTTTATTCAATTGATTGTAAGCCAGGAATTCCTAAATTATTCTAAAGTCTTTCCTAAGATCGATAGAAAATACTAAGAATTATTAACTCGATATATCCCTATTAGAATTAGATAAGTAATAGCTAAAACAGTTCATGAATTCCAACAATATATAGGCTTCACAATTGCCATGAGTATATATCTCACGAAAATCATGATTTTTCTCACAGGAATTATGCCTAAATTTCATCTCCCGAATCCATAAAGACATTCATATCAATTCAACTATTGGCCAGACAATTGAAAGCATTGAGAACAGTGAGAAGAATCCAATTCAATACGAATAACGAGTGAATTGAAATAAAAAATAAATAAATCAAATCGTCATTTAATCGGCTACAATCACAATCCTAATCAAACAGATCTAGAAAATAAGATGCGGAAAAATTAAGAAAAACCGTAAGGGATAAGTCGCCTTGTCGTCGCCCACAAATCTCTTCGTTTCTGCTCTCCCCGGATTCTTGTGTTCTTCGATCCCGTCCAACGATGTCTCTCTTCTGACCTTAAACTCCTATTTATAACTATCATTAGCCTCCAAAACGCGTCTGGGGATTGGCTCGAAAAAAGGGCTTCAAAATCGGCCCAGAAACGCGGAAGACTCAGCAAAACCGCCTCGTGGGCCGCGGCTCACTTAATCTGTGTCGCGGCCCCAACGTTCAGCGCAGATGCCTGGATGCCTTTTCTTCTTCCTGGTCCGCGGCTCAGCATACTTGTGCCGCGGCTCACAGTACAGTTCGCTCGACACTTGTTTGTCACCTTCGTGTGCCGCGGACCGCTTTCCTTGTGCCGCGGCTCATGACCAGAAATCGCCATTTTGGCCCGTTTTTCGCCGTTCGAGCTTTCGGACTCCAATTTCCTACAAAACTTATAAAGATAGTGCATTAAAAGCTCATTTATGCAGGTTTAGACTAAAAATGGATATGAAATAATGATAAATAAGCGCATAAAAATACGCCTAACAAATACCCACAAACTTGAGCCTTTGCTTGTCCTCAAGCAAAAATCAATTTTCAAATAAGAAGTATCGTGAATGATTGTTCAAATCCATAGTGCTCAACTTAATCAATACTACCCTTAAAATCTCAAAGAATAATACGAGTATCATACTAGTGAGTCACATTCACGGACACTGATTCCAAAAAGTAATCATTTTCAGTCATAACCAATCGTTCATGAAGAAAATCAAGCTCAAAGATTAACAAGCGTGAATTTAACCGACCGCCAATACGAAGGGTTAGAGTAAACAAGCCAACTCGCACAGTCCCACAGTCTAGTAGCAAAATTTAAGAGTTTCATCATCAAAATTACTCCTCGGACAACATTCCCTTTTGTATGATCATAATAAAGATTCGAGTTAACCACTAGGTTCGGATCTCAGGATGTTTCACCGGGATAATCCTAGGGTGGATTTCCATTCTCATGTATTTGGGAACCGTTTGACGTAAAAGACACTCATGGGGCACATGGATGCTTCTAGTTACTAAGTACCCCTCTACAGCGGAGAAAAAACTCGAATAGCAATTCCCGCTTGTCAAAGTTGCTGTTTTACGCGAGAGTAAACAACGGGTCACGTGAATACCCCCGGTTACTAGGCTTCCCATCATCCGTAATGCGATATTTCTAAATTATTAGTCTATTCAGGGTTGTCGTTTTACGCGAGAGTAAACAACGGGTCACGTGAATACCCCCGGTTACTAGACTTCCCATCATAGAACATGAATAATATCTCGACTTTTTGGGAAAAACTGTCCGACTCTAAACTCACTTTAAGTGCCAACAAGACTCATGTTACTGGACGACTAGCTATGCGAAAAGTGTAACCAAACGTATAGACGGTGATTTGAAAACACGTATGTCTCCTTTCTTATCTACTAATATTTCTACAAAGACGAAAAAATTTTGGACCTAAATGAATACTCAACGGAACAGATATCGCTGACTACAACTCGACCAAAAGTCAACCGTTTCTTCAAAAAGAAATCAGTATCGTAACATCAGTTTTACACACGGAAGCACAAAAAATTCATGAAAAACTCACGTTTTTGGCAAAAATCAACAACAGCATGCAAGAAAACTAAAGCAATGATGAAATCGCAATTTATAACCAATAAAAATTAAGAAAATATCGCATGCTTCAATTTACTCCACTACACATAAAATCATCAACAATAAAACTCATGTGAAAATAAAAGAGATAAGGAAAAGTGAATCTTATTCCAAATGCCTTCTTGAACGCCAGCACATGTCTGAGTGGAATCGTCTGTCAATCCATACTTCAAATAATGCCCAACATCACCAGGGACCCCCAAACTTAGTCTCTAGTCATGAAATAACTATAGACATTAAGTCAAGAAAGACTAGAATATGAAGGATGATAACTCATTGGGGTTATATAAAAAATATTAGAGAAATAAGGGCCAAGAAGAATGCAAGCATCCAAATGAAATAACAAAGAAAAAAAATATTAACGAAAAATCAAATAAAAACAACTAACTAGAAAGCAAGTAGAAATGATGGGTTGCCTCCCATCAAGCGCTCTATTTTACGTCTTGAGCACGACGTGGCAAATGAAAATTTAAAGTTGCTTCTTTCTAGGGAGATTGCCAAATACCCCCTTCTTGCAATCTATAAGTCTCTTATTCCACAATGGAGGCTTTGGTTCATGCCTGGTTGCCAAAAATAATGAGTAAGAATAATTATCCGGACAACCAAAAAATAATGGAAGAATATAATAATTATAAGGTATGAAAAAATAAGCAGAGTTCGAATGGGTAAATAATAAAGACATATCATGAACAACCTCATTAGAACTAAAAGAATCATCCTCAACAAAATTAAAAGTAATGGGGTCAATCTCTCCCAATATGGATTTAGGAAAAATTATGCGTGGCACCGTCAATAAAATTTTAGGCACAAAAGTGTTCACCTTATTATTCAAAGTTTGACGACAAATTAATGAAATTTCTTTGGAAACATCATCAATGGTAACTTCTTCTACAATCTCATCACACTTTATGCAATTATCAGGTGCTGTGGGATCGACCCTAAAACTCAGGATGTGTTTCTTCTCAACCTCCCCCTCAACTTCACTACTAAATCGATGAGCAGGAAAATAACCATGGTGAATCTCAAGACCACGACTTGCACATTCTCGCTCAAGAGGGGTACTATCAGGATTTTTGAGAGCGTCTACACAATGTTCAAGCATGGTCTTTTGTTTTGGGGGAGGGGGCTGACTGATCCTATTAGGCAAATTATTAAGATCATCGAAATTTATGAAATGCCAAGGGTCACGATAATCAAAGGAAAACATAGTGAAAATATAAAAACTAAAGAAAAAAAAAACTTCAAATTAAAATTAGTCGCTTGGTAATGATATTAGCGAAAAATCAGTCCCCGGCAACGGCGCCAAAAACTTGTTGTGAGGAAATCCCTCACACTATGCCGCAAGTGCACGGTGTCAACAAGTAATAAAGTGATAAGTAAGATATCGTTCCCTCGAGGACTGATTTCACTAAGTACCAAAATATAGTCAACTCGTAATTTTATTTGAAGAACAATTATATAGAATTTATTTCTAAACTAATTGTAGAAAAATAAATAGAAAATAATAATAGTAATAAAAATAATAATAATAATAATAATAATAATAAGGGTGTAGGATTATGATTTTCACCTCAAACAATCAGGAATGATTTTTATTTAATTCAATTCACGTTTATTCAATTGATTGTAAGCCAGGAATTTCTAAATTATTCTAAAGTCTTTCCCAAGATCGATAGAAAATACTAAGAATTATTAACTCGATATATCCCTATTCGAATTAGATAATTAATAGCTAAAATAGTTCATGAATTCCCACAATAAACAGGCTTCACAATTCCCATGAGTATATCCATATCTCACGAAAATCATGATTTTTCTCACAAGAATTATGCCTAAATTTCATCTCCCGAATTCATAAAGACATTCATATCAATTCAACTATTGGCCAGACAATTGAAAGCATTGAGAACAGTGAGAAGAATCCAATTCAATACGAATAACGAGTGAATTGAAATAAAAAATAAATAAATCAAACCGTCATGTAATCGGCTACAATCACAATCCTACTCAAACAGATCTAGAAAATAAGATGCGGAAACATTAAGAAAAACCGTAAGGGATCAGTGGCCTTGTCGTCGCCCACAAATCTCTTCGTTTCTGCTCTCCCCGGATTCTTGTGGTCTTCGATCCCGTCCAACGATGTCTCTCTTCTAACCTTAAACCCCTATTTATAACTATCATTAGCCTCCAAAACGCGTCTAGGGATTGGCTCGAAAAAAGGGCTTCAAAATTGGCCCAGAAACGCGAAAGACTCAGCAAAACGGCCCCGTGGGCCGCGGCTCACTTAATCTGTGCCGCGGCCCCAACGTTCAGGGCAGATGCCTGGGCGCCTTTTCTTCCTCCTGGGCCGCGGCTCAGCATACTTGTGCCCAATGTTCTAAAAATCGGCCTCGGCGGCCGCCTATGCGGCGCCTAGGCGCTAGGCGGCCCCCGGGCGCTCCGATTATGCCCTGGGCGTTTGTCCTGGGCGTTCGGGTGATTAATCAGCCGCCTAGGCGGGCTGGGCGGGCACCTAGGATGATAAGCAGGGCGGGCGCCTAGGCGGCTGGGCGGGCGCCTAGGCGGGTAAACATTTTTTTTTTATTTTTTTATATTAGCGGTACTATAAATTCCTGAATTGAGATACTATGGACTATGTTATGCTTATGTCAATGTTAAACAATTTAATATATGATCGATTATATGTTTGTTTAAATATTTAAATATTAGATGTGTTTTATTCTTTACATATATAATTTTTTATATATAAAAATAATTATTATAATAATAATAAATAAATCCGCCTAATCCGATTAATCCCCGACTAATCCCCGATTAATCCTCTGGGCGCTATGCGTTAGCAATCCGAACGCCTAGCGCCTAGCGTTTTTTAGAACCTTGCTTGTGCCACGGCTCACAGTACAGTTCACTCGGCACTTGTTAGTCACCTTCGTGTGCCGCGGCCCGCTTTCCTTGTGCCGCGGCTCATGACCAGAAATCGCCATTTTGGCCCGTTTTTCGCCGTTCGAGCTTCCAGACTCCAATTTCCTACAAAACATATAAAGATAGTGCATTAAAAGCTCATTTATGTAGGTTTAGACTTAAAGTGGATATGAAATAATGATAAATAAGCGCATAAAATATGCCTAACAAATACCCCCAAACTTGAGCCTTTGCTTGTCCTCAAGCAAAAATCAATTTTCAAATAAAAAGTATCGTGAATGATTGTGCAAATCCATAGTGCTCAACTTAATCAATGCTACCCTGAAAATCTCAAAGAATTATACGAGTATCGTATTAGTGAGTCACATTCACGGACACTGATTCCAAAAAGTAATCATTTTCAGTCCTAACCAATCGTTCATGAAGAAAATCAAGCTCAAAGATTAACAAGCGTGAATTTAACCGACCGCCAATACGAAGGGTTCGAGTAAAAAAGCCAACTCGCACAGTCCCACAGTCTAGTGGCAAAATTTAAGAGTTTCATCATCAAAATTACTCCTCGGATAGCATTCCCTTTTGTATGATCATAATAAAGATTCGAGTTAACCACTAGGTTCGGATCTCGGGATGTTTCATTGGGATAATCCTAGGGTGGATTTCCATTCTCATGTATTTGGGAACCGTTTGACGTAAAAGACACTCATGGGGCACATGGATGATTCTAGTTACTAAGTCCCCCTCTACAGCGGAGAAAAAACTCGAATAGCAATTCCCGCTTGTCAAAGTTACTGTTTTACGCGAGAGTAAACAACGGGTCACGTGAATACCCCCGGTTACTAGACTTCCCATCATCGGTAATGCGATACTTCTCAATTATTAGTCTATTCAGGGTTGTCTTTTTACGCGAGAGTAAACAACGGGTCACGTGAATACCCCCGGTTACTAGACTTCCCATCATAGAACATGAATAATATCTCGACTTTTTGGGAAAAACTGTCCGACTCTAAACTCACTTTAAGTGCCAACAAGACTCATGTTACTGGACGACTAGCTACGCGAAAAGTGTAACCAAACGTATAGACGGCGATATGAAAACACGTATGTCTCCTTTCTTATCTGCTAAGATTTCTACAAAGACGACAAAATTTCGGACCTAAATGAATACTCAACAGAACAGATATCGCTGACTACAACTCGACCAAAAGTCAATCGTTTCTTCAAAAAGAAATCAGTATCGTAACATCAGTTTTACACACGGAAGCACGAAAAATTCACGAAAAACTCACATTTTTGGCAAAAACCAACAACAGCATGCAAGAAAACTAAAGCAATGATGAAATCGCAATTTATAACCAAGAAAAATTAAGAAAATACCGCATGCTTCAATTTATTCCACTACACATAAAATCATCAATAATAAAACTCATGTGAAAAAAAAATATTAACGAAAAATCAAATAAAAACAACTAACTAGAAAGCAAGTAGAAATGATGGGTTGCCTCCCATCAAGCGCTCTATTTTACGTCTTGAGCACGACGTGGCAAATGAAAAATTTAACGTGGCTTCTTTCTAGGGAGATTGCCAAATACCCCCTTCTTGCAATCTATAAGCCTCTTATTCCACAAGGGAGGCTTTGGTTCATGCCTGGTTGCCAAAAATAATGAGTAAGAATAATTATCCGGACAACCAAAAAATAATGGAAGAATATAATAATTATAAGGTATGAAAAAATAAGCAGAGTTCGAATGGGTAAATAATAAAGACATATCATGAACAACCTCATTAGAACTCAAAGAATCAGCCTCAACAAAATCAAAAGTAATGGGGTCAATCTCTCCCGATATGGATTTAGGAAAAATTATGCGTGGCACCGTTAATAAAATTTTAGGCACAAAAGTGTTCACCTTATTATTCGAAGTTTGATGACAAATTAATGAAATTTCTTTGGAAACATCATCAATGGTAACTTCTTCTACAATCTCATCACACTTTATGCAATTATCAGGTGCTGTGGGATCGACCCTAAAACTCGGCATGTGTTTCTTCTCAACCTCCCCCTCAACTTCACTACTAAATCGATGAGCAGGAAAATAACCATGGTGAATCTCAAGACCACGACTTGCACATTCTCGCTCAAGAGGGGTACTATCAGGATTTTTGAGAGCGTCTACACAATGTTCAAGCATGGTCTTTTGTTTAGGGGGAGGGGGCTGACTGATCCTATTAGGCAAATTATTAAGATCATCGAAATTTTTGAAATGCCAAGGGTCACGATAATCAAAGGAAAACATAGTGAAAATATAAAAACTAAAGAAAAAAAAACTTCAAATTAAAATTAGAGTCGCTTGGTAATGATATTAGCGAAAAATCAGTCCCCGGCAACGGCGCCAAAAACTTGTTGTGAGGAAATCCCTCACACTATGCCGCAAGTGCACGGTGTCAACAAGTAATAAAGTGATAAGTAAGATATCGTTCCCTCGAGGACTGATTTCACTAAGTACCAAAATATAGTCAACTCGTAATTTTATTTGAAGAATAATTATATAGAATTTATTTCTAAACTAATTGTAGAATAATAAATAGAAAATAATAATAGTAATAAAAATAATAATAATAAGGGTGTAGGATTATGATTTTCACCTCAAACAATCAGGAATGATTTTTATTTAATTCAATTCATGTTTATTCAATTGATTGTAAGCGAGGAATTTCTAAATTATTCTAAAGTCTTTCCCAAGATCGATAGAAAATACTAAGAATTATTAACTCGATATATCCCTATTCGAATTAGATAATTAATAGCTAAAACAGTTCATGAATTCCCACAATAAACAGGCGTCACAATTCCCATGAGTATATCCCTATCTCACGAAAATCATGATTTTTCTCACAAGAATTATGCCTAAATTTCATCTCCCGAATCCATAAAGACATTCATATCAATTCAACTATTGGCCAGACAATTGAAAGCATTGAGAACAGTGAGAAGAATCCAATTCAATACGAATAACGAGTGAATTGAAATAAAAAATTAATAAATCAAACCGTCATGTAATCGGCTACAATCACAATCCTACTCAAACAGATCTAGAAAATAAGATGCGGAAAAATTAAGAAAAACCGTAAGGGATCAGTGGTCTTGTCGTCGCCCACAAATCTCTTCGTTTCTGCTCTCCCCGGATTCTTGTGTTCTTCGATCCCGTCCAATGATGTCTCTCTTCTGACCTTAAACCCCTATTTATAACTATCATTAGCCTCCAAAACGCGTCTGGGGATTGGGTCGAAAAAAGGGCTTCAAAATCGGCCTAGAAACGCGGAAGACTCAGCAAAACCGCCACGTGGGCCGCGGCTCACTTAATCTGTGCCGCGGCCCCAACGTTCAGCGCAGATGCCTGGGCGCCTTTTCTTCTTCCTGGGCCACGGCTCAGCATACTTGTGCCGCGGCTCACAGTACAGTTCGCTCGGCACTTGTTAGTCACCTTCGTGTGCCGCGTCCCGCTTTCCTTGTGCCACGGCTCATGACCAGAAATCGCCGTTTTGGCCCGTTTTTCGCCATTCGAGCTTCCAGACTCCAATTTCCTACAAAACATATAAAAATAGTCCATTAAAAGCTTATTTATGCAGGTTTAGACTTAAAATGGATATGAAATAATGATAAATAAGCGCATAAAAATACGCCTAACAACGATAGGCTAGAGGAGGAAGGAGACAGGCCGCCCAGGGCCAAACTGCACGTCATCAGAGAAGAAATGCCCTAAAATACCAAATTGAAAGAGCAGATCTATGAGCTAAGTAAAATGTATCACATCCCACCATGGTTCATAGGGGCGAGGAGGCAATAAGCTTTTCTCCAAACGACTTGGCAGGAAATAGAGCCACAAGGTAACAACCCCTAGTGATCAAATGGAGGATAGATAACTGTGCATCAGAGAGGCTCCTAATTAACTCAGGGGCTGCGAAAGATATCCTATACTACAGAACATTCAAAGAGATGGGACTACCTGACAGCATGCTCTCTCCCTACAATGGAAGACTAGAAGGATCGCAAACCATAAAGCAGAGGCGAAAGGGACTGTGGACCTAATACTCGAGGTTGGAGACTATCCCTTCCGAACATTAGCCACTATAATATTCATTGTTGCGGACTTAATATCAGATTATCATGCCATTCTGGGCTCTCCAAGTCAAGGCAAACTCGGCATGGTTGCCTCCCTACCTCACCAAAGGGCGAAGTTCCCCACACCAGCGGGAATAGGATTTGTCTTGGGGACTCCCAAAAACTTCTTGGAACATGCCATGAGATCTAGAAAAACGAAACATAAGATGTAAATCGACACCCCAGAAAAGAACATCACCATCACCAAATCCACCAAGGTTACAGGTTGAGCCCCTAAAGGGAAACCCTCAGGGCAATGGTCGAGATACCCTGGAACTCGCAGCATGCTACGAGGCACTTAAGAAATGATTACCAATAGAAAAAGTTAAACTGAGCTATCCGTTTACTTTTGATGTAAAGGCCCTTTATCTATCAAAATCTGTTTCATCATTCTATCGAGTACTTAATTCGTACATGCTTAGACATTACACAACAATGTCTGTAAAAAACAAGTCTGGAGCACTAACGCCTGACTTGAACATTTAAAGCAAGGAAACTCTTGCAAATTCAGATGAAAGCCTGGTTCCTATAAAGGCTAAAGCATACATAACATGCTTGGTCATCAACATGCCGAGTTAAGATTAATACATCTAACTCTGACAATATGAGCCTAGTTCTGACAACTAGTCTGCTCAAATTTAATAATGAATACATTACACTCAACATGCCGAGTTAAGATTAAGACATCTAACTCAGATAATCTGAGCCTAGTTATGACAACTAGTTCGGTCAAATTTAAAAATGAGTACATAACCCTCAGCATGCCGAGTTAAGATTAAGACATCTAACTCGAACAATCTGAATCCAGTTCTAAACAATTAGATCAAGTTTGACAAATGACGCGCCGATCACAAATGGACGATCCCTGGCTCATCTACACTTGGCTCGTACTGGCTAAAGTGGTCATAAATAAACTAAGGTATACATCCCGACCTTACCCCGATGTAAAACGGGATCTCCTTATGACATTTTCAGGAAGGCCGACCTCAACTACTCAGCCTATCGATAAGCCAGTTCATGGTTGGTCAAGTATGAGCATCTCATAATATGGGATAGAAAACTTGAGCATGAACTGCGTATCAAGAGTACAGAAAGAAACATGGTGAAAACACCCAAATCGGGTCAAGAAGAATATAGTATAAGCATGAAGACCCCGATAAAACAACCGAGCTCAGACATTATAAGTATTCAAACAAAAGAGTACATTGTTCTAGCCAAATCGGCATCCAAATACAAAGACGAATCGAACTATCCAAGTCAGGTGCCATCCTTTTCCACGACCTGTGCTATCAAGTCGTCGAAATTATTCTCTTGAGTAGTCGGAGGATCCCATAGCGGCTTCCCTTCTTGAGAACCCCTAGCCCTTATGTTCTTAAGAGCATTCTCAGAATACGGGATCATAGGATGAGCCGCCCTGGATTCAGCACTGTAAGGATCTTGGACAAAGAGTCGGGCGAGATTCTCCAGAGGCACCTCGACTTCAGGGTCAATATAGAGGAGCCGAGATAAATTGGACGAAGCATCGCCGTAGACAAAGCCCGCTTCATCAGCCAAGCCCGATACTATTTACTCTTTCGGCCTCCTCTTTTCTAGGCAAGCTCTCCTCAAGAACGGCCAGCCTTTCATCCGCGACATTCTTTTCCAACACCAAGACCTCGTCCCTCTTCCTCTGTGCCTCGGCCTCAGCAATTTCCCAAGCGGACTCAGATTGCAACAAGGCCTCCTTTAGTTTCTTCAAGTCATCCAATGCAGACTTCTTGGCAAACTCGGCATGTTCCACCTTCAGCACGGCCTCGTGCACCAAGGCATCGTGAGAAGGTTTCTCCTTCTCGAGGGATTCAACCTTCTCAGCGAGCTTAACGGTAGATTCTTAGGCCGGCTTAGCCGCCGCCTCATTCTTGTGCAGCAGATCCACGACCTGTAGAAATACCGCATACTCATGCTGGGCTATGGAGGCGAGATACAAAAGGAAAATAAACTCAGTTCGAGCAGATTGCAAAAAAGAAATTGCCAAGTGTGGGAAATTTGGTAACGAATAAATGGTACCTCACTAAGAATTAAACCCTTCCCGTTGAAGAGTTGGAGCGAACTCGGATTGTCAGCAACGAGCCATTCAATATAAGATGCATTCATGGCGCGCTTGATGACCGGTCCCCCAAGCTTCAAGGCAGCCCCTGATCGAACAAATAATCAAACCTGCATATGATGGCGCAAAGAAGAAAGGAGTCAACCAAGTTTTTGATCTCGGCATCGGATAGGGCGAAAGTTGAGGATGAACCATATGGAATGGGAATGGTTCTCTTCAGAGAAGGCTCTTCTCGAGCTCGGCCTCCATCATCCCTCGGCCCTTTCTGTCTCTGGAGACGCTCTGCCTCGGGGTTGGACCCGCAATCTCAGCTCGGTCCTTGAGAGTGCCCCTGGCCTTGACTCTGGGCATGGCTCCGAGTAGGGCTAACTTCCTCGGTGGGCTCCCTCTCGACTTCCGCTTCAGGTTCAGACGACGCCCCAGCTTGAACGATTGGCGGCTCCTTAGGAAGCGAAGACTCCCCTTTCTCTTGCAGCTCTTTTTGACGAGCCGCCATATCGGCATGTCTATTTTCGACTCCCCTCAACCGGGACCGCCTCTTCTTTTTTCGAACCTCTATAACGGGGTCGATGTGCTCCTCATGGACCTTCTGGATGTCCTCGATCGAGAGATCTGCACAAAAATAAATGTTAGCCCAGAACGAGATGAGAGAAAAAATGAAGGTGACAAGTATGAAGAAGATTACATCCTACGATGTCCATGGCTTCTAAGCACTTGTCCCCCTAGGCCCTGCAAGTTACACAATCCTCGTGAAAGACGAAATTGGGGTGAACAACCCGGTCAGGAAACCGAGTCCCCCTTTTGACCTCGACCAAAGGTATAACCCCAACTATGGGCCCCCTCATTAGGCCGGCCTGAGCATGGTAACGAAAGTCTGTCTCCAGCTCGGCCCAGTTGAGAATGGCACAAGAGGAGAACTGCTCGAGCTTCGCAATCAAGTCCGCACTCCATTCCGGCTCGTGAACGCGCGAAGGGCGATGCGGTGAATTAACAGGTGCTGCAAATTCCCAGCCATGCCGGCTCTCAACCTTGATCACATGCTTGTTCCAACCTGTGAACTTATTGACGGTATTTGAAATGGGGGCCATGAGCTTGGATTTGTTGGGATCAGACTTAATGGTGATGGTTCTGGTTTTAGAGTTGTAAGATGAATCGGAAAAGTGATAGAAAGAAAACATGCATAGTTTGAAGCCAAGACCACAGCACAAGATAATAAATGCGGTGATATACCTGACCGCGTTGGCACCGAGGTGGGATGGGACAATTTCCTAGTCCTCCAAAAATTGATTAATGAAAGGGTCCAAGGGAAGTCTCAGTCCGAGGTGGAATTGCTTAAAATAAAACGGGATGAGTGCGTCACTATAGAAGAAAGTTTTAGCTTCATGCTCATCAGCGAAGGGAGTGGCCAAACTATGGTGGAGCTTATACTAACTCCTATCCACCTCATATGTGGTATAAAGTTCCTCAAGTATCTTGTCGCCCCCTTTGGGATGCTTAGTCCGAAAAGAGCCTCCCGGGTTTATCTGGCCTTTGTCTCAGCTACGTCTTGAGCCGACAACCTCGGAGTCGAACTCCCCGACGGGCCTGTCAGACGTACTCTCCCCAGCCATACCTGTAGAAGAGGACAAGGGATTAGACTCACTCTGTGAATACGACGAGGTGACCTTCTCCCTCGTCTCAACTACTTGGGCCGAGGAGGAATCTCCCCCAAGGAAAAGCCGAGCTTGAGACTTGTCCTTGACATAATACAAAAAGATGCAGTCTAGGACTTTGTCCAAACTATCAAGAGTCAACACGTCGACATCAATACCATCTATGGTCCTGGGCTCGAAAGACCCAGAGGGATATCTAACATCCGTTCTAGGGGTTTTGTTCATGTACCACACTTCGCCAATGGCCGCGAGGGATAAAAGCCTCCACGACCCATCGGATTTCACATAAATCCTAGAGTTCCTAGTGTAGAAACCGTAAGTGGAATTCTTTTCCAAATACCTACGCTTAGACATATTGAGGACGTGAAATTTAACAGAAGACTTGAAGCTTTGAAAAACTCAACAATGGCGGAAAAAATAAATGTGAAATGGAGCTGGAAAAATACCTCAAGAAGAAAAGATAAGAAGACGAAAATAAACGGAAAGCAACGCCGGAAGAACTGGTCGGAGCAAATCGACAGAAAAGCAGCCAGAAATGGACCGGTATAAAGTGTCGCCGGGCCACTACAAACTGTTCTCTGTTCAGAACCCGAAGAATGAAGGGAATAATTTTGATTTTATAAGGAGGGCACGCGGGTGTCATAATTGCACCGCATTAATGGGCGCGGTTATCCAAGAGAGGGTCTTTTCACCTCTCCACGCGCACGCCGCCCAATTACATGAAGGGAATCAAAGCGATTGGTATAACCGGACCCTTAAAATTCAGTGAGACGCCCAAAAGCAGGTCTCCTCTAGTTAAGTAAGTGCATAAGTTGAGACAGACACAACTCCAAGCAAAGCCGGCTTCAGAGAAGAAACCAAAACCCCGAAGGATAAAAGATGGACTTGAGTTCCTACTCGGCATGCCGAGATAGAAACTCAGGGGCTACTGAACGACATAAACCGAATTGATTATGCAGATCTGAGGAGCCTGGGCATAAGCCCAGTAGGGCCCACAAATCAAGACCCTGCAAAGCCCAGGGGTAAACTTCTCAACCCTGCGCAAGGAATGACATCTAGGCTGACCTGAAGGCCAGATATCCTAACTCGGCTTGCCTCAGTTCCGATTCAGGTCTAGACCTTATCGGGCAACCATCTTATCACGCCAACTTGGTTTAAGTGACAGAACAGGCCGATATCCCTCAACCTCCACTCCTTGTCGGTAGATGAAGATCCTATCTTTCCAGCACTGCACGGAATCTGACGAAATCCAAGATAGAGGGAAACAAAGATATCCTTACTTAACAAGGACTCTTTTCTACAAGGAAACTGTATCCAAAATCCTTATCAGGATTCCACTTCCCATATATATATGAAGTCCAATATCAACACGAACTCGATGACTTTCTCCGCAAGTTAGGGTTGCAATATTCATGTTTATATAATGTGTCCTCGCACCTACACTGGTACACACAGAATTCTTGACTCTCAATACAGTCAATTAAATTTGTTTCCACCATATATTCAGTATACTTACTCTCACGCCGGAGGGCCTTCGTTGGCGAAGCCCCGGCTCAGTTCACGTGTTTTCTTGTGTATAGGTTCGATCAAGAAGTTCAGTCACCGGAATTATCCGAACCGCTTGGATAAGGCTTGATCCGATACATATATATATATATATATATATATATATATATATATATATATATATATATATATGATCCATTCGCTGCTTCTTCTAAACACAGGTTACTGGAGAGCCTTTAATCCAACGAAAAGATGATACTCCTGAGGTTCTCAAACCAAGGCTGGACACGTTTCACCAGCAAACTAAACTTGTTAGTTTCTTCTCCGACTTGTTTACCAACCAAAAACATATTTGCAAATGATCCATCTCTTGATTAAATCATGTTGTGATTTATGCAGGTGATAGATTATTATTCTGAGACAGGTGTTGTTACCCATATCCCGGCCGGGCTGACAAAACCTCAAAAGAGGTGTAAATGGAGTATCACCTTTATCTGTCTTCTTTTCCTTCAACTTTTATGTTGGTTTTCCCTGCTTAACTGGCTATGATAATTTGTAATAGTTATATATCAACTATTCAATTCAATAGATATAGGATGCAAGTTTTTATCTGTGCCACTTTGCTAATAGTTCCCTTATTCACTTCCTATTGTTATCGGGATACTATGTAATTTAGGAGCTGCATATTTGAACACTCTTTTCAGTAGAGATGTTAAACGGCTTTCAATGATTAAATTCTGTAACATGGGATTAATTCTGCAGTGCAAAATTAAAAAGTTCGAATTTAAACTTAGGAAATATCATTTAACCCTAACTCCTAAAGCCTGGCTAAACTATTTAAATATTTAAAAAATCTATTTTCTTTTATTATAAGCCATAATAAAAAAAACAGTAACAATATATATATATATTTATAGTAACAAATATACTATAATAAATATAACAAAAAATACACTTTCATGTATATGCATATATATACAATATCAACAAATAAAGTAATAATATATACTATATATAATATTAATATATATTTTATATATTATTAATATATGTTATATAAATATAGTATTATTGTAATTTAAAATTAACAATATATATATATATATATATATATATATATATATATAGATGTTAAACGGCAATTTCTTAGTTTAATTTCTAAATTTAACGAGCCGGCTATTGGTCCGCCAATAAAGTTCTGGGATTAAACAAAGCAGAATAATAGCTTCTAACCCTTTGGCGGGTTAAACGGGCTAGCCCCCGGGCCCTAACCTGTTTAACATCTCTACTTTTCAGATACATATAGATGAAGAATGTTAGTTGGATTTGTGAACTGGGAACAACTCCTTCCTCCGATCTTCTTCTCCTAGGACCATTTAATCAATCTCTTCCCCTGTCTCTCTCCCCTCCTCTCTCCCTTGCTCTCCCCTCCCCCTGTCTCCTTCCCTCCCTCCCTCTAATCTTTGAAAATATGTAACTGCTCCAAGAATATATATTCAATTTAAAAAGTTTCCATCTAGCTCGTTTATTGATTAAAGATTGTTAAGGAGGGATATGCATTACGTGTGCTGGCACCAGAAACACATCCCTACCCATGTCAACTATAAATACCACACCATTGAAGACATTCAAATCATAATAAACTTCACAACAGTTATTACACATCGACCAACTTTCACATTCCCACAAATATCAACATTAACAACCGTACCGGCAACAAGAACACAATTATGTTAATACCTGATGATGCAAAATTTACATTCCCAATTTACTTTGGTTCAGCTCGGAATATGGGGCCAGGTCGGACCACTGAGGACCCGACTCAATGTATGAAAATCCAGCTTGCGATATAGCTCTACCAGGATAGCTCGACACCACCAAGCTAGACGAGCCCATTAGTTCGTCCTGTCAGGTTGCCTATACACACTGATATTTTAGAAATATTCCCCAACGTGGCCATTATATGCTTACAAGGAAAGGAGATTTCATCACTATCGACTCATTGCTTATAGAAAATTGAGTCATGTTTTACTAAAGTAACCTCTTACTTGGTGGACAAGTTAATAGACCCGTATACATATAGGGTTCAAGGTTCATTCATTTCAATCCTAATCTCTCATGATTTACTATAATTTATGCTATATTGAATTTAACACTCTTCAAAGATTTTTGACTTGACCGTCAGAGTTTCTACATCGACCCCCCCCCCCCCCCATTACTGTCTTCCTGGTTGAGCTGGTTCTTGGACCAACCATGAGGTGGTTCAACCCGATTCTTGGTGGTGGATCCGTTCGTGCATATCAAGTGGTGCTGTCTGTGGGACTAGTGCATCAGGTCAGTAATTGAGTTGGGACGCGAGATTAGCACCAATGAACTAATCTTCAAATGCTTCCATCAATCTCAAATTCTTTCTAGTGGAGACATTTTTTATCTATTACTATTATTTTTAATTCATACATAAACAAGTTTCAATT
Organism: Orobanche coerulescens; assembly: GCA_033398695.1. Classification (NCBI taxonomy): domain Eukaryota; kingdom Viridiplantae; phylum Streptophyta; class Magnoliopsida; order Lamiales; family Orobanchaceae; genus Orobanche; species Orobanche coerulescens. Next base: position 69,911,228 of record CM065809.1, read on the forward strand.
ATTATCGAGATTCTTTGCCATATTCTAATTCTAATGATTCTAGTATTGACACATTATGATTCTAATGATTCTACTATTAACACATCATGATATGATATGATCCTTCACTTTGAGATCTTTGCTTTTCTGGTTAGAGATCTTTGCTTTCAGATTGCAGCTTTCTGATTTAAGAAAATAGAAGATCGTGTAGGATTTTGATCAAATCTAATTTGACGGAAACATCAAAAACCAATATAAAAATCTCATATGCATGTAGTAGATGAATCTAATCTAGTTCAATTATAGTATAAGGATATACCTTTAGATGCATGTTGTAGATCTTGCTTTGATCTTTTGGAATAAGCGTGGGGACTCCAAGTGTCACCCCTCTATGCTATCCACACATTATATCTTGAATCGTCTGTAGTTTGTTAGAATACGGAGCAAGATCAAGAACCCCAAGAACTCATTTTCCCCTCTCTCTCTCTCTCTCGATCATGTACTATAAATTGGGTAGGATGATATTGTGTTTGTCTCTAATAGCACACATACATATCTATCTACCTATGTATAGCTATTTATAGGCATAAATAACCTACACACACAAGACACTATAGAGCATGCCCAATAAAGACACTTAAGAGCTATGACCGACCCTGTAATCGGACGCCCCACATGTCTGGGACCTTGGCCGACGCAGGCCGTGTGCGACCAACCCAACCCAGCTCAGCTCAGCCCGAAATCGATCGTCCCGCGTGACACCCTCGACCCAGCCAATATGTCCGCATGGCCCGGTTCATTCTATCTGCACTTCTAAAGTCAGTTTACCCATATATATATTTGGATGCTTAGTCCAATTGATTCAATCTCGTGATTTGTGTGTGACTCTGTAGGTTTAGTTATAATTAGCTGTGAGTATAATTTCCAATTAAACTCACCAGACTAAAATCGGTTTCCATCTAAATATTTCAGTCACTAATTATCAACTGAATAAAACCTATAAACTATTACATGAGTAATGCACACTGATTGAAGGATACAATTGTTACAATCTCCAACTTGTCCTTCAGAACAAGCGTGCATCCGTTTTCTTTGTTACTTCTGACATTATTTGAACATAAGGTAAGATTCTCCATCATCCTTATTCCGTTCAAATATGTCGATTCAAATTGTTCAACTGTATGATTAATCCATAATCTATGTTAGCATGACCGTGCATTTTAAAACCCAAAATCTCCGAGAGGCCAAAAGATATTAATCCCAAGATATGGGAGGTCAATTATATCTTATATGTCCAAGCCCCTTAACTTGCTTCAAACAAGTTCAAATACTATTTTTATAACCTTCTTTTACGGCATGACATTTAATAACACCAGTACTAATAATTTACAAGCACGAAAATAATGAATTACTAAAGTCTGGGGAATTGGCACAAATATCAAAATGATACAATCTTATGAATTTCTTAAAGATTTTCTCATGGTGGCTCTATGCGATCATGTGTTCCAAACTCATATCATTATAATTAACTCTTGACATCCCATGTCACTTGTCTCATAAAACAACGCCTTGAGTTAACTTTGCAAATTAGTCATCTTCAATCATTAATATTCAACTTTCAATGACCTGGACTAAGGATATCATTTGATTTAAATTACAGTTCACTTAATAGGGTTGTATTATCCGAGACATTCTCCATAACTTATTTGGATGTTCTAAATCAAATTCGGACTATTCATTTAACACTATACCAAATTAAAGAATACTGTAATGATGAACAGAATATATTATGTTCTACAATTATAGATGAAATAAAACATTACAGAAACCATGACCACTCTCCTATTTGTCTGATTCCAACCGCAACTTCATGACACTCATGCTTCATTTGCAAAAGAGGTTTATTTAATGGATAATCAACATTGTCTTCCATTAGTACTTGCATATCCGTACATCACCTATTTTTATGATGTCTTATATGAGGTGATACTTCCTTAGCACATTTATTGGTCACGGTATATTTTAAGAACAGATTAGAAAGGGGGGTTTGAATAAGCTGTATTCTTTTTTGAAAATTTAACTATGCGTAGCGGAAGACTACTGCAAGAACGCTGGTTCCAATCATTTCATTTGAGCTATCACTCATTACGTTATCATTTCACCCCGGTGAGTCATTCTTGATCCTTGTTGGATTTCGATTCATTATCATTCATTGTGGTCATTCTTGTCCTTGTGACCTTCCGGGATCATATTGAACAGTAAGTTCAGATTTGGGTCTTCCTTGAATCGATGAGATCAAGGAGTTCGATGACTTGGAGGATATTGATGTTGGGTACATTTGAGATGTAGACTTGATTTGTATGTTTTCCTTTCTCCATCTTTCGGATTACTGTTTAACTCAATCCGTGTTGTAGCATTGTGGTTGTGAACCATCTGTTGTCGATTTATCTTATAACTATGGTAATTGGGAATCTTGAGATTTGGGTCATTGGTTGGGATTTCTTCCTTTTGGTGTTGTACTCGAGATTTTGTGATGATCTGGGTAATTGTTCATTATGATGCAAGACGTCAAGTCGTGAGGAATTGGGCATGCGATTGATATGGTCCCGATGACTATATGTGCATTGTCGCTTTTCTTTTGAGGCGTGAGTCAGTGCTTATGGGGGTTGGCCTAGTTGTGCAGGCGAAGTGTTTCGTGTTTTGGAGCATTCCTCGAGATGTTGTTTTCAGATCCTGATGGATAGATCATATCCCGAGTTTTTTACCCTTAGTCTCGAGGACGAAACTCATTTTAGGGGGGGAGTATGTAATACCCGGTTGTGAATTCATTAATTATCATTCAGTAATTGCCACTCAGATTTTTTCACTCAGTAATAATCATTCATCATTCGTATTCATTCATTTCGTGTCATCATTCAACATACCTTGGAGTCGTGTATCAGTTGTTATTCATCATTCATCTCTGTTCGGGATCAAGACGAGAATATTTTCATCATCATCATCATCGTGATTGGTAGCCTTGTGTTGGGAGTATCATTATTGTTTCACCGATTGAACATGACTTATTTTCGTGTAAGTCGTGCAGGTCGTGTGTAGGCATGCGTGGCATGGCATATTGTGTTCCCTTGTCGTTTTGGCACTCAACAGGGACGCACAAGCATGACACACGAGTAGCTGCTCGTGCGTGCTGCTCGTGCATGGCATCAGAGTTGGCCAGTGCACTTTGGCACTCATCAGGAACACACGAGCATTACACACGAGCAGGTGCTCGTGCGTGCTGCTCGTGCGTGAGGTCAGTGGTCGGGCAGTGGCCTGGCGCACGACCAAACACACGGACATTTGGTCATGCATTTTGGTCGTGCGTCACTGGAGTATTTAAGGGGGTCAGACGGGGTTTTCACCACATTTCACCCTTTCTCTCCTTCTTCTCGCGGTAGTCGGGCGATCCGACTAGGGTTGTGAATATGATCGATCCAACTCCATCCAATCATGTTTTGAGAAGACTCTAGGTGATCATATCAACATTAATCCTTCTTCTTCGTCGAATCGAGGTAATTCTCTTGGTTTTCCCAGAATTGTCCATTTTGGGAGTTTTGATTTTGATTTCATCTTCCGTCCGATTTTAATAGATCGATTGAGGTTATTAGATGTTGTTAGACATGTTATATGGATTGTATATCCATATCTTCGATTCGTTTAACCCGATTGATGATTTTTAGGTTCTTGAGGAACTTTGAACATTTAGTGTTCGATGAAATGTCTCAAATAGTTTCCTTCGATCGTTGTGTTGTTTTCGATTGATATTGTGTTATTGAATGAATTGCATTTCATTCAAGGTTGTTTGAGCACTTGTATTTAGCGGAGGACGCCGTTCGTTGTTCGTGGAAGAAATTCATCACCTTCGGTTGAGGTAAGTTTTATACTTGTACTAGTCAATGAGATTAGTGTTATCGTATATGTGTATGAATGTGTTGTATCATTCCGAGACTTGGTCTCTTCATGAATTCATTGATATTAAAGGGATCTTTTGATACGATACTCTTCGGCAATTATGCCAAATGATTATTATTGTTCATTAATGGCCGGTTCAGGGCATTGTGGTACTCGTTGTTAATGTTATTGTCGATATCCGGTTCGCGGTATCGATGTATCGATTGTTGTTGTTAATATTGGTGTCGATCTAAGACATTGTTGTAATCATTATTATTAATGTTGGCGTCCTGTCATTCTTGTTGTATTGGCCGATTGAAGGCATTGTCATATTCGTTCTCATCTTCGTCGTCGGTAGCCGATTAAAGGTGCTGAGGCATTCCTTGTATCATTGTTATCGATTGTCTGTTCTAAGGCAGTCGAGGTGCTCAATCATTCATTGTATCATTGTTATCACTTGGCCGTTCCAAGGCAATCAAGATGCTCAATCATTCATTGTATCATTGTTATCGATTGGCCATTCTAAGGCAATCGAGGTGCTCAATCATTCGTTGTATCATTGTTATCGATTGGGCGTTCTAAGGCAATCGAGGTATTGAATCATCCGCTGCATCATTGTTATCGGTTGGCCATTCTAAGGCAATCGAGGTATTAAATTGGGGCTGTCGAGGATAGTTCCCATCCGTTGTGTCGTTGTTATCGATTGACCATTCTAAGGTAATCGAGGTATTGAATTGGGACCGCCGAGGACGGTGCCCATCCGTGAGTCATCATTATCGTGTTGGTCGATTCAAGGCAGCACACTATCATTCTCGTGAATTCGGTAATCTTGGGATCGTTGCCGTTTGTGATTAATTGTGTTTTGGAGGCTAGTCTCGGCTAGTGCTCGATGGGTAAGTTTGGGGCTTGAACCTTCGCGGTTGGTTTCCCAACACCTACAGCTCAGTATGTCACGGTCATGTTTATGATCTCATTATGGGTAAGTTTGGGGCTTGAACCTTCGCGGTTCGTTTCCCAACACCTACAGCTCAGTAGGTCACGATCATGTTTATGATCTCATTATGGGTAAGTTTGGGGCTTGAACCTTTGCGGTTGATTTCCCAACACCTACAGCTCAGTAGGTCACGGTCATGTTTATGATCTCATTATGGGTAAGTCTGGGGCTTGAACCTTCGTAGTTGGTTTCCCAGCAGCTGCAATTCAGCAGGTCATGGTCACTGGGTGATCTCATTATGGGTAAGTTTGGGGCTTGAACCTTCGCGGTTGGTATCCCAACAACTATAGTTCAGTAGGTCACGGCTATTGGATGGTCTCATTATGATACGGCTTCGTGCCATGGCTTCGGCCCTCATTGTGATACGGCTTCGTGCCGTGGCTCCGGCCCTCATTGATACAGCTTCGGGCTGTTTTGTCTTTAGTTGATTGTGATATTTAACAGCTTCGGCTGAGTGTCTTTGATGCCTTTTTGGTATGTTAGTAATTTCATTGGAGCCTTTGGGCATTGTAATTCATAATTAATTCAGTTATGGTTTGGTTAATGTCGTGTAATTTATTGTGGTACTCTATAATTATGATTCGTCGTTGGGCATTTATGTTCTAACCTGTTGAACAGGTATTAATAGTATGTCGTGGGCATAGTGTTTCATGAATTCTCGGTTCTTACCTTGGTTTGTGAGCATCTCGTATTATTATCATTGTACCGTTTCATTCTGCCTTTGGATGCATATCATGTTATACATGTATTTGATGTTCATTATCTGGATGACTGACCCCGTGGGGGCGGAACATGTTTTCATGTTTTAGGTTCTTGCGAGGAGAGAGTTGAGACATAGGGGCATGATGATAGCGACGAGGCATTCGGGCGATACTAATCCAAGTTGTTCATGTTGGTAAGTCAGTTGGAGTGTACTCTAGTTGTGTCAGTCAGTGTCATGTTGTATTATCCGAGTAAGGCTCGTGGATGTCATTGTATTTCATTTTGGCCATGTAGGCCCACTTTTGTCGTTGAAATTCCTTATCGGAATATTGTGTCGGATATCATAGTAGGGATTGTGATCTCCCTTGTTAGTTAATTTGGTGTATTTTAGTCATGTTCGCCTGATGGATTTCCTGGCGTGGGGTCCACGGCACTGTAATAACCCAATAGGATTGGGGGGTGTTACATGGTCAAGCATTCATACAGTAATATAGATTACGAGCTATAATATTTTGAGGAAAAGATAATATATTTATTGATGATCAAAAAGATTACAGTGCTTAAACTTATTGAAATTTAAATTACATACAGAAAGCGATAAAATCACAACAATTAGGTTTAGCATCGATAATGTTGCTGCCATTTGATCTACTATCGGTCCCTTTCCACTAGTTGACTAAGATATCTCTGGCTTTGTCCCTATAGTGACCTTTTTCTTTAAGAGTCAGATCATAGCCAAGTATCCAGTCTTTTGGGTGAGTTGATCGATCACCCTTCATATCTTCCCTTAATCAGAATTTGTTGGGGCAACTTTCCTTCAGCAAGCATCCGTGAAAAGTGATTCATCGCAGCCTCCATCGCCTTGCAATGATTAAAGATGGGCGCTCCTTTATAAATATACAAAAGTACCTCATCAGTTCATTTCTCATCCATGCTTCAAGTTCTTCTGCTATCGGCTTCTTGTCTTTTGGCAAAGGGGATCTCAATAGATTGTTGGACTGTATTCTTCCAAGTAAAGTTGGGGTCTTGGAACTCAGGTCTAGATCTAGTTACCCTATAACCCCTTGCTCCTTGGCTTGGCCTTCGTCGTGCCAGCCAATTACCTAAGCTACTGTATCCTCTAGCACAACTTCCATCTCTTTTTCCTTCTCCACCTTCTATCGCTTTGATGTCAAGATCCATGAATTTGTCATAGATATCTCGAATGCTATACATTGACTCGGTATAGTTTTCTTGGAGGTCCTTCACCTAACTGACAATACTGGCGACCGCTATACTTAAAGAATCAATTTCGCGATCATGGCTGGTCAGTTTGTCCCTGGTGTGCTCGAGGGTGGCAATTGTAGTGGCTTTGGCGACACCGATCTTCTCTTGTTCCTTTTTGAGGACAATAGCTTGATGTTCTTGAAATTGGTGGTGATAGAGGGCAGTGCGAATAACATTTTGAATTAACATGAATGCCTCAGTTACATCCTATACTGCCAGTCACATATTGTGAATTCATCAATCGCGTGGCTTGCATCTAGTCAATTTCTTTGCCAACTTTATAAAGATCTATGACAGCATCCTCTAAGTAGACTTTCTGTATGCCAAGGGCTTTCATTTGAGATCAGTTCTGGGGAGTTGGGATAGGCAAGAGGATCAGGAGAGGATTCGTCTTCCAGAATAATGACGACAATACTCTGAGGTTTGATTTGAGTATCCTCAGGAAGAAAGTCTTCACCTGGGGCGAATTTTTATGAACTTGTACGGAGAGAATTTCGTAGATGTTCTTCAGTTGGAGCCTTTGTCGGCTCAACTGGTTCATATTCCTGGGATACATAAGGGACTGATTCCTCCTGTCTTTGTTCGGGTTCTGCAGCCTGTTGGACAGGAGGGATTGATTCATCCTGTTGGCTCTCAGCTGGTTTCGGCTCCTCGGGAGGGAGTTATTCCTCCTATTGGGCGGTTTGAGCCTCTTCTTGTGAAGGGACTGATTCCTCATGTTGGGCTTCCAATGCAGCATCAGTTTCAGGTACAGAAGGGACTGATACCTCCTGTATGGGTGCTGCTGGTTCCTATACAGGGGACTTGCGCTTTTCAGAAGATTGCCTAGCTGATCTATTTGAGTGGATTGTATTTTTGCAAATTTCTTCTCACGAGCCTATTCACGGCTCATTCTAAGTCTTGTCTGCAAATCTTCATCATCGCCATCAGATTTAGGTTCGGAGTGGTGGCTCGGGCTTCAAGTGATCTCGTGAGAGGGTTTCTTCCTCTTCAGTCTAGCCTTCTCTTTCTCCACATAATTTTTTATAATCAGCTCGTGGCAAAAATGATCATACTGTCTGATCAAAACTTCAACATTATCCGTATCCGTCACATCAAACACAAACAACTCTTTGTCCTTCCACTCCGCCCAGTTGTAAAACATGTCGTAGTTGTCTACCCTATAGATTTTCCACATGTTAGAGCGCTCATCTGCGACATCAATATGGATTTACAAGAGTGTTTATAATTAAATCTCGGGGAGGGACTTCTACCATTAGTTGGGGCTAATGTTCAGCTAGGATCCTCAATGGGTGTGGGAGTCCACTGAGGATATGGATCCCTAATAGGGTGGGACTCCCTATTTAGAGAGTGACTCATGCAAAGGTGGGTACCCTATAAGGAGAGGCGACTGTCGGCTCCAAGGGGGCAGCCGATTCTCCAATTCATTCAAATCTTAGAAAAACTTGTTCATCCGTCATAACCGCGGATGGCTCAGTATCTGCCGTAGTACCAGCATGTGTTTCCTCCATAGGAACAGCTTCTGAAGTATTGACCTTCATAGGGACGACCACTGTTGGAACATCCTTAAAGACTTATGTAGTTTCCAAGGTAGCTGTTGGACTGAGTTTGGTAGGCGGAACCTCAAAGACCGTTGTAAGCTGCTCAGGAGTTGTAAGGACAACTTTTTTCCTAGTCTCCTTGTGAAACTTATGTTTCTTTTTTTTCTCGACAACTGTAAGAGACCTGTTGTTGTGAACACTTTGTTTCTTGCTCACAACCTTCTTTTTGTTTTCATCATCTCTAGTCTTGACCTTAGTTACTTGTCCACTGTTATCTCGTGGTCACTCAACATCGTCATGGAGTTGGGATCTGGCCTGTCCTCAATAGGAGTCTCCTTATTGTACATGGTGAGCTGGGCTTGGTACCACACACAAATTTTCCGGCAAGTATCTTATTTGCCGAAGAAGATTGTTTGACTCCAGAGAGTAAGAATATAGTTATCATACTGAAGGACTTTCTTCTCAGAGATGATGAAACACCACTTGACACCAGTTAACCTTCTAGTAACTCATGAGTTCCATCATCATTTTGAATCGCCGACTGATGCACATCTCGAATATCCAGTGCGGTTTTCCACAATCATGCAGCAAAATTTATGTAAGTAGAAATAGGGAGAGTGAAATTCTTCTTGTGGCATGAGAGATGGGGGTGCTGGCCACTAAGTATACATTAAACAGCTTTAGAATATATACATACAGTAAGCTGTATGATTTTTGAAGTTAGTTTGCATAGCATAAGTTTGTTGTGTGAGTTTCTGTAAATACAGCAACTAGGTGTTCTCCTGTTTGTTTGGTGCGTAGAGGGTTTTACAATGTATACTATCAAATCATAGTAGAATGAAAACAGTAAAGACAGAAGGTAAATAACACACAACTTAAAGTTGTTCGATGTAAACCCCTCTACGTTCACTGGTCCTCCACACACGAGTAAAGAGTTTATTAAAATCACTACGTACACAACTACGTGACTTTAACTAAACTTGTCTCTGTATCGTTCACACAGATTAATGAAGGACTGCATCTTTGGGTCGTTCACAGAGATTGGCTTGAGCTCTTTTTCGACTCGCTTCTTCTCACACAGATCGAAGCTTCATCTCTAATGCTATTCTTCCCACACAGGTCCGAATACGCAAGGATCCTTAGTCCACACAGGGCTAATGATAATCTCAATGGTAAGGGTAGTACACTTCTCAAACAAAAGCTTTATCATGGATGAACAATCACTGTATGATGTGTTGTTTGCGTTGAGGACTTGTATATTTCTTCATTTGAATACTGCTATATGCACACGAAATATACTTCTTTGTAATCACTATAATGTCATAGTGATATGTCAGAGCTTTCGTGATTATGAATAGCTTGTGTATGGAGTCCTGTGGCTTGGGGGTATTTATAACCTTGGAAATGTATCCGTTATAAATGAAGTCGTTGCTGGTTGGTGAGATGTTGACGTCTGACTTTTGTTTGGCGGCTGCTGAATGTTTGAATTAAAGCAGATCGCATTTAATGCTTCAAACATCCTTTCTGTCTTTGCATTAAATGCTCTTCAGAGCGTTCAGACTTGTCTCTCTCCAACTGCATTAAATGTTGTCCTATCAGCAATAAATGATGTTTTAACCGTAAATACTTTATAAATAAACAATGTTTATCTCACAACGGTTTAAATCTTTTTTATATTCAGTCCTGTTAGAGGTGTTTTACTTTTCCTAAGTAAAACACTTTCAACCTGTATGTTGTATCCAACATGTTATGTCTCTTTGGTGTATGAGGAAGGCTCTGTAGGATGAACTGTTGAAGATCTCTTTGTTGTATGTTGGGGCTGTATGAAGAATTTAAATAGTTTCCATACTTGACATTATTTGAATTCTTTGAGATTGCTTGCTGTATGTTGGCAATTATCAAAACAAGAATGTTTATCCCAACAATTTCCCCGCCAAAACTCTTCTAAAGATGACTTCATCCGGGTGTAGAGAGGCGGTCTTCGAGTCTTCTGTCTGAATGATCTGATCTTCAATACTAAGTTTAGAAGTATGAACTGCTCGCAAGCAAGTTAAAATGAATGAAAAATCCTACATGACTATATCTTACAATTGAACTTATGATTGGCGCGTAGGCACATTCTTACAGTGTGGTCTAGGTTGAATACAACTTAACCTACAAACTATTCGCAGACAAGTACTTACAGCTTTAAGACTTAACAAGTTTATACTTTTTCAAATATTGCAAAAGCTTCGTAAACAAATAATAAAACAGTAAGCTTAGATTACGAGCTGTAATCTTTCAAGAAAAATAAATTTTATTGGTAGTTGGGGAAAAATTACAAGTCTTGGAAAGACATGCAAATATACAAACTGTGATGATAAGCCTATAGAAGAAAACAAAATACAGCGAAAAATGCAGACAGGCTAGCTCCTGTACTGAGAATGTCTCCAAGGCCTTATGTCAGGATCATTTTTTGTTTCTTTCCACCAATTGATTAGGGAGTCATTGCCTCGATTCTGATAAATGCTTCTTCCTTCTGGGTATTGATCATAGGCAAGTATCTAGTCCTCAGGGTGAGTGATCCGTTCACCTTTTTATTGCCTTGACTTCATCAGCATTTTAATAGGGAGCTTTCCTTCCGCTAACAGCCTCGAGAACTCATTCGCAACATCCTGCAGCATTATGAATTTGTTGAACAGGGTAGATTCCCAGATGAGCGTACAAAAGTATCTCATCAGTTGGTTGTTCTTCCAGTGCTCCAGATCATCGGCTGAAGGCTGTCGGTTAGTGGGTAGCAATATCTCAGACGGCTTTTGCACATTGTTTTTCCAGGGGATGTTGGGATCTTGGAACTCCGGTCGAGATCCAGATACCCTCTATCCTCTTGTACGTGTGGCCAGGCGGCCTATGGCAGCAGCAACATTTGCTTCTAGCGCTGCTTCGACCTCTCTTTCTCTCTCTTATCTCCATCATCGACCTACCTCTTTGGCTTCTTCCCTTTTTTTGGCATCATCAATATCACATGCCTTGGTATGAATCTCCTGTAGGAGCTTCATAGCGTCATCTTGTTTGGTCGTAAGAGTATTGATCTTATCAACTAGAGTACCAAGCACCAGAGACATGTTGTATATCTTATGATCGTGGTCTGTCAGTCTGGTTACGGTCCCTTTGAGGGCAGCAACTGTCTTAGCCTCGGCGATCCTAAGTTGTTCTTGTTCTTGCCGGAGTACTCTCTCTTGAGGCTGTTTGAGCTGATTGAGCGCTTGCCACAATGCATTAGGCATTAGGCAGAACGCATCTTCAACGTTGGTGATTGCAGTTTTCAGATCGGAGAGCTCATTCTGGGCAGTTCCTCTCATCCAATCGAGTTCTTTCTCGACGTCATATAGTGCCTTCACGGCATCTTGTAGGAACACTGTCTGGTGGCTGATGGCATGGAGTTGCTCGATGCGGGCTTCAGTGCGCGGGGAGCCAGGGTGCGCGATCTTGGAATCCTCAGGCTCATTGAGTTTATGGAGAACCACATGATGATGGGGTCGTCGTGTTCTGTCAGGTAGGAAACCATCATCAGAATCTGACTTGAAGCTTACAGAGATAGGAGATGCAGGAGCATCTTGAGCGGGCTCTTCGACAGTAGGTGCTTCAGGAGCAGGTGCTTCGGAAGATTGTGCAGCATGGTCGGTCTCGGGGACAGGAGGGACTGATTCCTCCTCTTCAGCTTGTTTGTCTGCAGTCAGGAGTACAGTAGGGATTGGATCCTCCTGCTGACTCTCAGCTTCCGCCTGACCCGGAAGAGGGACTGATTCCTCTTGGAGGATGGCGCATGCGGCGTCTTCTACTTCAGGTTGGTTTTCCTATTCGAGTGCTGCTTGCTCTTCAGCAGTAACAAGAGGGACTAATTCCTCCTGCTGTTGATCGTTGGCAGCTTCCTATTGTCGGGAAGGGGACTGATGTCTGTCAGATGTCCCCTGACCCTGTTAACTTTGGCGATTGGCCATTTCTCGTTCCCTGTCCTCTTCACGGCTTATCCGTAGACCTGCCTGTAAGGCATCATTGTCAGTATCCGAGTCAGGGTCAGAGTGATGACTTGGTGAGGGAGCTTTGTCAGTGGACTGTGATTTTTCTTCCAGTCTAGCCTTCTCTTTTGCCTTGTAGTAGTCAGAAATGAGCTCATGGCAAAAGTGATCCTCCCAGCGCATCAAGACTTCAACGTTGTGGGTGTTCGTGACCTCCAGTATGAACAATTCTTCTTCCTTCCAATCAGCCCAGTTGTACGGGGTGTCGTATGGGGCGACCCTGTATGACTTCCATACTTTGAAGCGTTCATACACTTGCTCTATTTGGACTTGAAGGAGAGTATAGTTTATTATTTTTGATGGGGAGGGACTCCGTACAGTAGTTGGGTTTACTGTCAAAATTGGATCCTCGACAGGTGTGGGAGCCTGTTTCGGAGAGGAATCCCGGACAGGGGATGGTGCCCTGTGGGGAGAGGATCCTGTACAGGTGTGGGTACCCTGTCAGGAGTTGTGGCTTTCGGCTCCGAGGGGGCAGCCGATTCGCCAAAACCCTCCAGCTTGGCAAATAGTTGTTCTTCAATCATAGCCGCCATAGGCTTGGGATCTGCTGTCTGTGCAGCAACGGTTTTTTCCATAGGGGTTGCGCCCTGTAGGATCAGATCAGCGATAGGAACAGTTGTGGCTTCTGCAGTAGCCACTGTAGGTACTGTAGGCATAGTCTTGGAAGACTTCTTGGCCTTCTTTTTCTTTTTCTCGACAGCATGATGTGATCGGCTTTCAGGGACACTCCTTTTCTTTGTCTTTTCCACGCTCGCGATCCGCTCAGTGACATACTTTGGGTCACTCGAGATAGGCATGAATTTTGGATTTGTCCTTTTAGCAATCAAAGGCAATTTCTTGAATACAGTGGAAGCCATTCCTCCAATGAAGTTCCCAGGGCCAATCTTCTTGGCATGCTTGGATTGTTTGACTCCGCAGTTGGTAAGGATATAGATGAGAATGAGGACGAAAGACTTCTTAGTAGACTCAGGTTTGGCAGCCTCCTCCTATATCCTTTTTAGCAGAATCTGGCACCAATTGACCTTTTCTCCTGATATGATGGCTACCATCATCCGGAAGTGAAGGTTTGTGCACATTTCAAACGCTCCTGTCTGGTTCTCAATAACCCGGAAACAGAAGTCATGCAAGTAGACATCGGGCAGACAAAAGTTCTTTTTGTGGCATGAAGGATGAGCGTTCTGTGCATCCTTATCTCTAGTGAATAGCCTCCAGTAGGCAGTCAGCAATTCTTCCGACCCGAAGGTCTCCAATTCTTCCATCTTCAGTCCATCCGACGGTAGCCTATAGATCTTTTCAAGCAGATCTTTGTTCAAAGAGACCTGAATCCCTTGAACAGATGCAGATATTTCAGATATGTCACCTCCTTGTCTCTTAGACGCGTAAACGATCGATGTGTCTAAGTAAAACTCTTCAACAATCTGTTCATCATACACCTCAGCATGACGACTTGCAAGGCGGTACAGCCCTTACTGTTTCACACGAGAAACAACCATCTCTATTCCGGTAGAATCTTCACCTTCGATGTTGATTGTTTCCATAACAACTGACCTGGCAAAGATACGCCCATCGATGATTGTCTCTTTCTTCTTCATGGATAGGGAGGAAGTCTGAGAAGTATTCATTTTAGCATAAAAAGGTTGAATAAAACTTGGAGAATATTGCAGAGAAATGCAGAAAATACAGAGAGGAATGTAGGCTATTTTTGCTTGAGACTCGTTTAAAATGCATAAAGCGTAAAGAGTCTAAGGGAGCAAGATACAGTCCTTTTATAGGGTGCAGGGAAGATTAGGGTTACATACAGTGAACGGTCAAATTTAAGGGATGGGAGCCGTATTTTTAAAATGAACGTACAGGATGGATTCAGAATAACTGATAGGTCTTATCCATTTATTTTTAAAATGATAAACAGTCCCACTTCTGACAGTTCGTCTCCCCTTTGCACGAAAAGACGGTTTTGAAATTTTTAGAATCGCATTATTTGAGGCATTGAGGTCCAGATGCCTTCAAGGCATTTGAAGAATAAAACGTTTGAAATGTAAACAGGACACGTGGACTTAAAACGTTTTGATGTACGAACAATATTATAATATATTATATTAATTGACATCCTACAGTGTATGTGCTGTATCTGCGAAAATACAGCGTCCCCCGTTAAACGATACACACAAGATTCAATTCTTACACCAATATCTGGATTAATACTGTATTCATGGGTCGTACTGTATTCCCCCTTAATTAATGCATACGTCAGCTGTAGTAAGGTTTCATGCTTTATTTGTCCTACATTGCTATCTGACTAGTTCTGAGTGTACAGTTAATTAATGTGGATACTGTATTCTTGGGTCTTACAGCATTCCCGCTCAATAGATGAGTAAGCGTAAACACGTACAGGGAGTTTGGTTGTAGAATTCCTAATTCTTGACGAAGAATGCAAAATTTGGTCGTGCTGAGAGGTTTTGTAAAGATATCGGCCAACTGAATGTATGTATGAATCTTTTCGATCCGAACATCCTTATTCTCAACATGATTTCTGATGAAGTGATGCTTCATATCGATATGCTTGGTTCGCGAGTGCAATACATGATTGTGTGTTATTGCAATTGCACTCGTGCTATCGCACATGATTGGTGTCTCTCTGGCACTGATTCCATAATCTGATAATTGATGTTGCATCCAGAGAATCTGCATACAGCAACTTCCAGCGGCATAGTATTTCCACTCAGCTGTAGAAAGTGAGTTGGCCAATTGTTTCTTACTGAACCATGACACAAGTCCAGGTCCGAGAAAGTGAGAAATACCACTTGTACTCTTTCTGTCCAACTTACAGCCTCCGAGATCCGAGTCGCTGTAGCCAACCAAATCGAATCCTCCTTTCTTAGGTTACCACAATCCAACATCAATTGTTCCTTTTACATACTTAAGGATTCATTTGGCTGTCGTGAAGTGTGACTCCTTAGGTGTTACTTGATACAATCACACACTCCTACAACAAACTGGATATCGGGCCTGCTAGCCATTAGGTACAGGAGTGAGCCAATAAGCTTCTTGTAGAGTGATTGATCAACCGGCTTTCTAGCTTCATCAGCAATAATTTGCACGGAAGTGCTCATGGGGGTTTACGAGGATTTGGAGTTGTTCATCCCAAATTTGTTGAGCTGCTCCTTGTTGTACTTCTCCTGGTTGATAAAGATTCTTGTAGACAATTACTTAACCTCCAATCCAAGGAAATAACTAAGTTCCCCCATCTTACTCATTTCAAATTTGCTTTGCATGAGATGAGAGAACCTTTTACATAAAGCAAGGTTAGTAGAACCAAATAGAATATCATCGACATATATTTGCACCATTAGCAGGTCATCTCCTTCATGTATATTAAATATAGTCTTGTCCACCGCACCTTTCTCAAATCCATTATAGGTAAGGTATAGGGACAAGGTTTCGTACCATGCTCTTGGTGCTTGTTTAAGTCCATACAGAGCTTTCTATAGTCTATATACTAGGTCTCGACCTTCAGTTGACAAAGCATGGTGGTTGTTCAATATAGACTTCTTCGGCGAGGTTCCCATTCAGGAATGCACTCTTAATATCCATTTGATATACTATAAAGCTTTTATGGGCAGCAAAAGCTAGGAATATCCTAATGCCTTCTAGTCTGGATATAGGGGCAAATGTCTCATCATAGTCTATGCCTTCTTCCTATCTATAGCCTTGTGTGACTAGACGGGATTTGTTCCTGATAACAAGTTCATTTTCATCCTTCTTGTTTCTAAATACCCATTTGGTTCCAATTACAGCTTGATGTTCTGGCCTGGGTACTAAATACCATACTTTGTTTCTTTCGAAATCATTTAGCTCTTCTTCCATAGAAGTGATCCAGTGAGAGTTATTTAAAGCTTCATTGGTAGAAACAGGTTCGGATTGAGCTAAGAATATAGCTAGGGTGCACATATCTAGTCTCCTAAGTTCAGCTTAAGATTTCCATACATGAAAAGGAGATTTCTCATAATAGGATTCTTCTTGTACACACAGTACAGTTCCTTGTGTACTTTGTATTCTTCTTCGGGTAGATACGCCAGCATCAATATCACCTATAATTAACTCCTGTGGGTGATCTTTCAACCATCTCCTGTCAGGTTCTAGTTCGGCATCTCGTACTATATCTTGAGGTGCTGTAGTTTCAGCTTCAGCTTGTACAGCATCAACTTCGACTACTTCTAGTTTTACAGCTGCGGAATTGATGTTACTCGTACTCCTTGGTTCCTCCCATTAGAGATTAAGACAGACCTATGGAGTCGCGCACAAGGATATTTGATGGATAAAATATGTATTTATTATCTCTTCATTAATGTTGGATATTGGATATCTAATTTGATTTACTTGATAAATCATAGCAGTCTTGTGAATTGAAATTAATTATTAGGTGATTAATAAGGCATCTATTATTTCTATATTATTGTATATAATTGGAATTGTGATTTGTATATAGAATAATAATCCTTGAATTTTAGAGCAAAAATTCCACTCTTTATGGAGATAAGGAGAAAGGCACTGGAAGTGTTTAGGCTCGAATGCTTAACTGGTTCGCAAGTCGATAAAACTTAACTGGGCAGTAAGTTTATTCAAGACTTGTATAGCCTGTACTTTGACATGTTAAGTGTCTGTCTTCACTAAGAGTTAGTGGGAGCACACGTTATATGTATGCTAATGGTATTAGTGTACACGAACTCGACTCACCTCAATTCGGTCACATGGATTTCACTTTGAGATTGTCAATGACTATATCGAATGGTTGTGATAGGTATACATTAATCTTTTACTTGAGGTTTCAGTGGGAGATGTACTTGTGATATTAAGTTAGTCATTAGAGTAGTTCGACCCATTCACCGGTTGGTGGGGCCAACCTCTAAGTACAACTTAGTGGGCAAGTAGCAGTCTGTGTTGAAAACCAAGATATGATTTTTTCTCATGTAAGTGAGCAGGTGACTATCCTATATGGTTAATGGCAAATGAGATCATAAGTCTTTGGTCAAAGCATTTAGAGCTAGTTGTATTTGATATATGAGAGCTCGTAGATCTCAATTTGCGTTAAAGAAATGCATAGAGTCAAATTGAAATAAGGTTTGACATTATAGTGCCCTAATACTTGACCGGGACATATGATTGGGGGGTTTATATGTATATGGTATTCACGACATAATGGTTTTGGAATGATTCTATCATTCATTCTCAGTTAGGTTACAATGCGGGCCACGAGACTGGCTAGATGGTGCTAACTCATTAGATCCTCCTAATGCTAACTGAGACGCACCTACAGAATCGCAGCACAGGAATCGACGACGGATTATTTTTAGCTTATACTCTCTTGGTTATTATTGGATATTAGATGTCTAATTTAATTTATTGGATAAATTAAATCGGTCTCGTGAATTAAATAAATTACTGGGTAATTGATTTTTTTCATATTATTTTCTAGAGACAATTCTTGAAGAATATTACATGCTCTTGAAGAGCAACTAATGTTTTAGGTGATATGTTTATCTCCAACGAAAAAAAACATAATATGTCATATTAACATTGATTTGATCAATCCTATTTGTGGAATAATATTGAAGTTGATTTGCAATATCTTATTAAAACAATCCCTGAAGGATAGAATTTCAAATGATAATATTATTATTATTGTCTCTCGAAGAGCTTCATTGATCCTTCAGGGGTTGTCCATTGGTGTTTTGTTCTGGAGTTTATTGATTATGTCATTTTCTTAAGTACTCGAGTACTTCCTTCTTAAATTTATTAATATTGTGTACCCGTTCTGGGAGTGGATTTAATGTCGAATTGTATTATCAATTTCGGTCTTTTGTTTTGAATGTCATGGATTGAGAAATTGTCTGTATGTTAATGATGTTTGTCTTTGTCGAATGTCATATTAGTACGTTAGCCTGGTGGATTCCGATGTGTGGGGTCCACGGCGCTGTAATATGCCCTGATCGTCTTGGGGGTGTTACAATAATAAACAAGGAAATCAATTGTCCGATAAAAGGAGTTTCAAATAGGAGAAGTATCTAGGATCAAGAATTCACCTAATCCAAATTAATCTTGATTTATATAAGTTATGTAATTTCCCAATTAATTAATAGCGAAGATCATCTAATTCAATTTAATGCCTCTTCCGAGGTCAGTGGAATTTTCCAACACGAACAATTCACTCTATTCCTAGGTGCGTTAATTCGATATTAGCCAAAAAGATTTATAATCTTCTAAATATCGAGCTTCATAATTCTTATGAGTATATTCCTATCTCATAAGATAAAATGGTTTTCTCCCAATTATCACTACTCACTCTTCTCTTCCGATTCAAGTTAAGTAGGTAGAACGATTCAATCATCCGCCACACAATTGAAAGCATTAAGAATAATCGGGGAAAACTCAATGAAAAAGAAAAAAATACCAATAATGTAAAGTCAAGAATTAATTCATCATAATCTCGGTTTCATCTCAATCCTAGAATAAAGGAGTCTAGCCCGACATGCTAGAAAACAACATAAAAACACAGGAATTAAACATAAGGTTCAAAAATTTCAAACACGATTGAAGAATTCGTCCCCTTCCTTTGCTCTGTTCTCTGTCGCTAGGTATTCCACTCTCCTTCTATTTTATCCATTTCCTCTTGTCCTTGTCTCGGCTTTTATAACCTTTCGTGCCTCCAAATCGTGTCCAAAAGATTAGGTTTTGTTTTACTCCAAAACAGCCAAAATTGCGAAGTATCATCAGGGTTCCCGCCGCTGCGGGCCGCAGCCTGGAGTAAGTGTGCCGCGGCCCTAGTCATACCGCTGCCCAGGTCTGGGCAAAAATTCAGCACGGGCCGCGGCCCGTAGTGAGTGTGCCGCGGCCCCCGATACAGTTTGTGCCTGGTTAGCCCAGGTTCGTGTGACGCGGACCTCTACCGAAAAATGTCGTTTTTGGCCTGTTTTTCTTCGTTCAAGCTTCAGGACTCCAATTTCCTTCGAAACATGTAAACCTAATGTATTAGGGGCTCATTTCCGCAGAACTAAACCAAAATAGAGATAAAATGATGATAATAAAGCGTACAAAATTAGCACGTAACAATGAACTTTGTGAATATGGGAGAATTATTTATAAGAATGATAGTTGTCGACAACACTTTGTGTCTCCACAATTGCCAGTGGAGTGCCCGAAGCACTAAATAAAATATAAGCAATTGATACAGAGCTTAACTCGCAAAATAAAATAAAGTGGTGAAAGATAAGCGAGATTATCATATCAAGGGTTTAAGCGCATACCCAAAACATATTCTCCCGTTGGCACTACATTTCGTCATTTAATATACATATGACATTTATTATGAATATAGATATCCAATTGGTGACGTCATCACCATATTTTCCAATGGGTCATTGGGCGCGAATATCTGTATGAAAGTCCCTGACGGACTTGAGATTCCTAAGATAGTAGGAACATTAAATTTGCATATATTATTTCAAGTTAGAAATATTATAAAATAGTCTGGTGGAACAACCGACTAAATGAATTCCTTTTGAAGATGATATATGAATTATCTGATGGAGAAATTTTATCCATTTATCTACCTAATGGTTGTCTTGAAACTTGATGTGGACAAGAATTAATGTAGACCTCAAGAAGATAACAAAGATATACAGGACCAGAAGTTCCTTGTGTGCTATTGAAGTACTACTCTTATCAAGCTTGATATTGAAGTTAACTTGCTAGCAAGATTTAATGTTTCTCCAAGGAGAATTTGTAATGGTGTTAACCATATTGGTCTATTACATGAAAGAAATCGAGATTCGATATTGATGGCTATTTGTGTTATTATATGATCTCCATAACATTTATTCTCATACTAGTTAATATAATATGATTTGATATATATTCTCTTATTTTGTGTTGCATATCATGTTTGCATAAGTAAAAAGAGAATAATTTTTTTCATATGAGCTCCAGAAGAGCGGTAATGACAATCTAGCAAATTCATTCACTAACTCTCTCTATGTATGAAAATATATTCATGATATTGGAATACAATATTGTAATCTTGAGGGGGAGAAGTGATAAGTTTGAAATTATCTTGAAGATTATGTCGATCCTGAAGGTCAAATGGTCCTAAAGACCAAATGGTTGTACTCTTTTTCCCTTTCTAAGTTCTTTCCCATCTGGTTTTCTTAGTTAAGGTTTTTAACGAGGCAACCAATACAATGCAATGCATAAGCAAATTTATACCACGTACTTTTCTCCATCGAATTTTTTCCCATATTGTTTTTTCAATGAGTTTTTTTAATGAAAAATGAACGTTATAAAGTTCAAGAGGGAGTATTGTATGAAGACAAGTCAATTGTATCAAGCAACTCAAAGGAAAATACATCAAAGAGTCGCTTAAGAGAGATTTGGCGGACTTATTGCAAAGGCGTTACCAACATCAACATTTAGAGATATATTGGTACACAAGATCGACGTGCACCAACTCAAAGATCTGGAATGATTGTTTTCAGGGGGAGCAGTTGTACTCTTTTTTCTTCAGCCAAGTTTTTATCTCATTGAGTTTTTCTTGGCAAGGTTTTAACGAGGCAACATCCTTTTAGGGTTCGACATCAAGAGGGAGTGTTATAGAATATTATGTTATGGAATGTATTGACATACCTTGTACAGATGATGTCTAAACCCTAACCCTAACCCTTGTCGCTCTCTATAAATAAAGGTTGTAATCCTCATTATTTAATACTTGTGAATACACATTATTCTCTCTACTTCTTCTCTCTATATTATTTATCTCTAGTTTATAACAAATATTAAAAAGTATCATTACAAAACAATATTGTTATCAAATAGTTTGATATAGTTATATGAATTTAGATGTTCTTGTCTTTTAACTCTCTTTTTAACTATTTTTTAATCGTAAGGTTGATTAATATGTTATAATATCATCAATAATGATATGTGGGATCAACAATCAATAATTCAATCAATTATTGGATTGAAATATCTAATATAAAGACAAGTGTGTTGTATAATAAATAATATTAATTTGTTGTATAGCATGTAAATTTGAGCTATAAATAGACCTCTTTGGTATAGCTTTGTAGATACAATTCATTCTAATAAAAGCTCAATTTCTTCATCTTCTTTCATCCTCTTTAATGCTTATATTGTAGTAATATATATTACAATATATAAAATATATACATTGTGAAGTGATAAAATATTCGATTTTACAACACGTTATCAGCACGAGCTCTACCGATTTAATCCCATTCCGCAGCCGGACTCGATATATTGGTACATCATCCTTAAATTCTAAAGGTATGTAATTAACTTTATTTATATTTAATTATAATATTTAGATATGGTATTAATCTAATATCATTATTGATGATAATTAATATATTTAAGTAAATGTAATAATTATGTAAATATCATCAATTTAAATTTATATGTGTAAGGACCTAAGCTCAATCTAATTTTTAAGATGATTCTTGGACTATAGACTAATTATATGAAGGACCTAAATAATAATAATGAATTTGTGTGAAGTGTAAAAATCTTCACCTATTTTTATTTGAAGAGTTAAAATCTCCATTTATTAGTGAAGAGTTGAATCTTCATCTATATTTTGTAGAGAATTACTAATGGAGGAATACAAAATCCCCATTCATAAGACCACGAAAGATTTTATAATCGAGTAGTGATATTTTTATTTTTAGTAGCCACGAAAGATTTTATAATTGAGTAGTGATAATTTTATTTTTAGTAGTCATGAAAGATTTTATAATCGAGTAGTGATATTTTTATTTTTAGTAGTCATGAAATATTTTATAATCGAGTAGTGATATTATTATAACTAACTATATATATTATAATATGTATATATATATATATATAAATTTCCATTCCCCAAACTCTAATTACCAACGGTTAGTTCATTACAATATATAAGAACATATTCACCAATTTAATCATAATTAACAATAAAATAAATTTTTTTTCTTCTTTTCTCTAACGGTCATAAACGGCCATATTACAAAAAAATCAAATCTATAAATACTTATATTATACTCCATACTTATTAATCATCTCCAAAATATCTACCTATTTTTACAAAATGGGTAAATATTTTATGACTTTCCTCACTCTTATTACATTTTTCAATTTCATCATATACTTCTGGCAGCTTGTCGAAGAGATATTATACTTCATCATATGACTCCAAAATTAGTAAGTTTACTCTCAACAATACTAATTCAAGAGATATTTCATATGATTAAACATCTAAGTGTAGCTTTTCTCTAAGTGTAGCTTTTCTTGTTTTTACTTACCAATGCCCATTTTCTTGATGTTGTAACACTAAAGAAGGTTGTGTGCTAGTCGGCCGAAAGAAAATTAATTTCGTTCGTCTATTTTTCTTACAACAGCAGAAGCATTAGCGGCACATGTTAGCCAAGAGAACTTAGATAAAGGACTCATATATCCACCATTCGCAAACATCCGAAAGATTTCGGCCCAAATTGCGGCCCAAGTAGCTGCTAAAGCATATGAACTTGGTAATATCTTCCTTCTGCTTACTCCAAAAGGATACCCTTTGCCTTTCGGTTTGGCCTGATTACATTAAAAAAATCCAGTTAATATTAAAAATTACAAAAATACCATTAACCCTTTTGCACATGTTAAGTGGAGTTGTTGGAAATTTCTAATGTCATCAATATTTCACATCCTCAACTTTTGTAAATATTACAAAATTTCCCGTCTTACATTTTACAGTTGCATCCCTCGATTTTGCAAATATTACAGATAGTTAAACGAAAAGTCTGCCCTGTATGTAATATTTAGAAATGTTGAGATTAGATTTTGCAATTTTCTAATTTAGCAGAGGTTTTATGTAATTACCCCAAACTTAAGGGGTCGTTTTGTTAATTATCATTTTTATAATTATAATCTTAATCATTGCTCTCTATTTTCTTTTTTCTTTTTCTTATCGTTATTAGGTATAGCAACTCGTTTGCCGCAACCAGAAAACCTAGTGGCATATGCAGAAAGCTGCATTTACAGCCCCAACTATCGCCATTACTGCTGAACTTGTGAACGAATTGTTGTTTCTTACATTGTCGTTCTATCTCTTTTTTTTGGGTCCGTTTTCTTGTTCGCCACTGTCTTGAATCATGTTCTTGAGATATTCGCCACTGTAGATTGTTGTTTTCATACATCTATTAGCAAGATGGCGCGTTCAAGCATTTGCGTCTCTGGATTATAGAATTATATGTTGTTGACCAGTACATTTGATGTCTAATTGGACGTGTTTTTTAGGGTCGGTTCGAGTAACTATCATTGACTGGACCGTTTATGCCTTCGAAGATGGGAGGAATGAGAAACAAAGATGGTGGTATGAGTGTTTCCTTGGCTAGTCCTGATGGATGTGTAGTTGGAGGTGGCATGTAGAATGATTTAATGTTAAAAGTGTTTGTATATACATGTATTAATTTTCAACCCTAGATTGTAGTTTTGTGTATGCGTTGTGAAAACTGATTAGAGTAGTGTATGGAAATACTGAGAAATATGATTAGATTGCATTGTGACCTCATTGTGAAAAATTGCAGGTTACAAAAATTTGTTTCTTAAATATTTTATTTTTTTTAATTTTTTTCAACATTTGTGATAGTCACTGACAGTCATACATTATTGAAATCTTGATTACCTTGTGACTGTCAAGGGAAGTCAGGAAAGGTGAAATTTGTGACTGCCATTAGCAGTCATGAAAATGATATTTGCGACTGCTAATGACAGTCACAAATATTTTTTGTGACTGCCATGGAAAGTGGTATTGTAAAATCATATAATGAGGTTTGTGACTATTTTGTGACTGTTTTTGGCAGTCACAAAAAAAGTTGTGACTGGTGATTATGTGACAGTCATTTGTGACTTTTTTCCATTTGTGACTGTTTTTGGCAGTCACAAAATCATGATTCTGGTGTAGTGAATCAAGTCCTGTGTAATCTATTTTCTGAACTGTTTGCTCTTCCAGGTTATCATAAAAAAAGGACACATTGTTGAGCCTTGAGTGCTTGTTAGGCGAAGACGACAAGTACTATGTCAAGAATGCTTGCTGGATAATTTCAAACATAACTGCTAGAAAGGAATACCATATAAAGGTGAGTGTTAATTTAATTAATATACCTCCATGTTGGTGCAAGCTATTCTGGTTGCATGGATGTTTATTGAAGTTTCGTGTACACTGTATGCCATTCTAGTATCGACCAGTGCATTGCTTTCCTCTTGGAGTATTTTGAAGTAGTTCCAAATTGTTTCTGTACCTTAGTTTATACTTTTTTACTTGCCAGCAAAATCTAATGCTTGTAGCTATATATTTAACAGGCTGTAATTCTGGATGATTGAACCTCTTGTCGACGTTGTTGAAAGTTATTGTAATATCCGACGGAATTCTTACTTGCTGTTGTACTATTCGGATAATTTAATACTGTTGTAATCTTGTTGCATTTGTGAAATGAATATTGATGTTGGAATATATCATAATAGACTTGAATAAAATGATCACTCGCATTATGTTTGAATTTTCAGTGTTGTAGAGATAAGTGCATATTGAACTATTAAAAACCTGAGCATAACGTACGTTAATCGTAAGTCATAGCGTACGCTATTTTGAGGCCTTTACGTACGTAACGGGGTGCCTGTTACGTACGTAACCAGTGCAATCGTATCCGATCTCAACTTTCGGCGTGTGGGGCCGGGTGGGATTCGAATATCTGATCTTTGGAGCCAACCTAGTTGACCCACATTACGTACGTAATGCTTCTAGCGGTAACGTACGTAATGAAGTTCGTATTTCAGTCCAGTAACCTATGGATTTAGCTTACGTACGTAACACTTGTTGTGTAGCGTACGTAACTAATCTTTGTTATAAAAAGACAACTTGTGTCTTTCATTTTGCACGTCCAACCTCCGATTTTCACCCATATAATCATCCCCCTTCATTCCTAGAGCAAGTTTACCTTCTTCCTACTTGTGTTGGAGCTTTACATTTTGATTTTGGAGCTTGTTGATTGGAACTTGGAGACATTCTTGAAGCTTATATTGTGTTCTTGTGGTTTGGTGTATTGTTCTCCATTTCTGAAGGTATGTTCTACGATTTAACCCTATAATCTCGAATTTAATATGATAGTGATTAAGTATATTTCACCTAGTGATGAATTAATCAAAATAAACATGTTGTAGTTAAGCTTTCAACAACTTAATGATGAACATGATGATTAGAGGGTTTGTAATGGTGTGTTCTTGGTGTTTTAATATGGTAATGATCATGTTTAGTTTAACCACACTCTCCTTGCTAGACTTATAACACCATTGGTATAATAATAATCCTTGTTCCATTGTAATGTAAATGACTTATTGGAATAATTACCATAAATGTTTTAAGAAACCTTGTTGATCATTAGAAGAATGAAATAATCTTCTTGAACCTAGGCTAAGTGAATTCAGAGGTGTTTTGTTTGAATCCCCAAGTCAGTTGGAAGAGTATAAGAGTGGTGCTAAACTTGAGATAATCTTCATAACCATGATATGAATTTACAACTAATTAACTCAACATATGTAATTGTATGTAGTGCAGATTTTACTTTTAATCATTTGAGATGTTCTTGATAAGATTAAAGGATAGGAGATTATTGTTTAAAACATTATGGAATGATTCTTAATCCAACAAATATTTGGTATCATCTTGTGATCAGTTGTGAGAATTGAATGGTATGAATAAGGTTCTTGAAGTAACACTTTAGAAGTTAAACTACTCAATCGGAAATTAAGATGTTATCTCGTGAAAATTCGGTGTAGATGATCATATAAACGTATTAATGAGCAAAATATACTTCATTCAAGGTTGATTGTTCGAGTACACAATATTAGTTGAGGACCGTTCGTTCGTTCCGACAAGAAGAGGACTACTCCCGTCTCCGTATTGAGGCAAGTTATCTTGCTTGGTTATAATGATGTGTGGATTCTTATGATGATTATGCATTTCATGTATATGAAACACTTATAAACTTGTGTCTTGTGATTTGATGTTGCTCTTAATGATGTCCCGTTTTCATCGTGGGATTGTATTCCCAAGTTCGTTACTTTTGGACCCTTGATATTGTTGATCTTGTTGTCATCTCGGTGAGTCCTCGATCCTTATTCGGATTTTGTGAAATTCTTGAATTCGTTGTCATGTTGTATCGTGACATATCCGGAGTCATATCTACGTTCCGATTGGATATTGTGTAGGATTTTTAGCCGGGCACATATATAGTCATGCGTGAATATTTTCCGTGAAAGGCTGTGCACACGAGACGTAGTTCGTTGAGGCTAATTAGGTACATTGTCCCACGTATATCCTGGATTCCGTATACGGGGTGGACATGTGCACTGACACATATTCGGATCGGGCGTACTGTGATGTCCCTCTTGAGCCGTACTATCTTAGTCGCTCACAGTCCATTTTTATACGTGGATGTGTTCGACGTTTTGTGACTGAGCGTTCATACGCCCGAGGGGTATGTTCGTTAGTCGGGGCGTTATTCTTGAAATCTTATATGCGTGAATTGTATACTATCTTGAGAATCATTTATCATGTATATCTGACCCTGTGTTGGGCGAAATACTTGTGTTGTATTTTAGGTCGAGGAAAAGGCAAGGCACGGGAAGATCAAGGTGATGACGAAGGGTTCGAAGGATACTAGTTCGGGGGCTCCAAGTCTTTCGTGTCCGGTCATGTTCGTACCGTGTAATGTTATTTTCCACTTCATTTTAAGTTTGAACAAATATATTGTTATTTAAGGTATAATTCATCTCCATATGGATTATACTTATGCTTTGGATCCTGTGTGTAATAAGGCCGTAGGCCATACTGCTGTAAACTCCACATCGGAGTAAGTACTATGTTTTGTGGTTCGGTATCACATGTATTGTGTATTTAATCTTTACTTTGGATATCGCCTGGTGGATCCCAGTGTGGGGTCCACGGCACTGTAATGGCCGCCTTATCGGGGTGTTACAGAAGATGGTATCAGAGAGGTCGTTTTCTTTCTTTTTTGAGTCTTTGTGTATTGAACTAGTATCAAGAGACCTTCGTGTCACGTGTGACCCGTGCGAGCGCCTGATCCTACGAGCCAAATGCGGTACGTACTTTATGAACTATGAATAAATTATTGACATGATATTGATCTCTGAATAGATCTCCTTGTTGATCTCGGCATTTTAAGGGTTTGTGGAAGGAATTATCTGATTGATGATTCAAATAAAATTATGGATTGATTATATGATTGAAATCATTAGACTCAAACGTCGATATGATATTTTGTGTGACCCTTGTAGTGATGATAACTCATTACGAACTGTTTTCTCGAATATGTAATTTCTTACTGCCATTAACTTAACGTGAATTCTGATTGGTATCATGAACTATACTTATGATTATCATTACAAATTGATTCTTTCAGTATGGAAAGAAATTTGAGAGGCCGTGGCAGAGGGGGACGAGGCCGCGGAAGGGGCCGAATCCCGATACCGCGAGCCAACAGATGTGCGAACGCAGAGCATAGTTCCGCAGGCAGTGATTCGCCTTCTAGGGACCAATCGCACCACAATGGACGCGAGGATGCTCGTGTCGATCCTTACACTGTAATGCAGGGCATAATGGCTCAGATGACCCAAATGGGTGCTTAATGGAAACAATGCAGAGTCAGAGCCGGCTTCAGGGGCCACCTCCTATACATGGCGGGCCGGTGAATCGGATCATCAGTGACATCTCGCGCCAACGACCCCCGATTTTTGAAGGTTCCTCTGAGCCGGCCGATATCGTGCATTGGATCGAACACTTCGAGAAGTTGTTCGATATGGTAGACTGTCTAGTAGAGAATCGCGTCTCGTGTGACTTACTACTTGGGCAAGGGTGCCCACACTTGGTGGCTTTCGGTGAGGCCAGCTGATGGCGTATGTACTTGGGAAGAATTTAAAAATCTCATGATAGATCGTTACTATCCAGGTCCTCTCCGCGAGGCCAAATTATCAGAATTGCTGAATCCGGAACCGTCCGAAGATGATGACGTACTATCTATCGCCGAGAAATTCCAGGCACTTCTCCCTTTTGCCGCGACAATTGTCCACACAGAAGTTGATAAGATCAAATACTTTCTCAAAAGGCTTAAACCCCGAATGAGAATGCAGTTGTTGAACCATCATTGTGTGACCCTACCGGAGTTCATCGAGAAAGCTCTGGAGTACGAATTGACCGTGAAGGAAAATTCCAAAAAGCAACCGCAGTCTAACAATAAGAAATTCAGGAACCAGAGCCAGTCAGACAGCAACCGGGGAGCATTCAAGAGACCCCAACCAGTGCCAAATCCTTCTGAACGGCAACCTTTGGCATCGAAGCCAACCGGATCGCAACCTCGAGCGGTCAGCCTATCTGTTGTGTGCTACAATTGTGGAGACCCGGGACACATCAATTCGAAATGTCCTAGGCCAGCCGTGTCATGCCATACTTGTGGGAAGAACGGACATCGTGCTCGTTATTGTAGGAGTGGACTAGGACGTATTCCCGCAGCACCTCATGCTCCAGTACAATCTTCGGTTCAGGACCGTGTACCTCCATCCGCTTCTTATCAGACTACCGGGGCAAACAAAGGGATGTGACGTGGAAATCAAGCAGGTACATCTGGTGCAGGGGCTGCAAAACCTAGAGTTTACGAGATGAAGAGGGCTGAAGATCCCGAAGCCAGCATGATTGCAGGTACTCTCGAGATCCAATCTCAGCCTGTCTGTGTTCTTTTTGATACTGGTGCTTCACACTCCTTTTTATCTACTTCTTGTTTGAGTCGTTTGCAACTAGAGCATGTTATCAATTGTGAACCTTATATAATTGGTCTACCCGATGGTAGAAGAATTGTTGGGAATCGTGAAGTTCAGGACTGCTCGATTCGAATGAACGACCGTGAGTGGTTGTCAAACTTAATTGTGGTCGATTTACCTAAAGATGATGTGATGTTGCGTATCGATTGGATGGACCGTCATGATGCCATAATTAGTGTCCGCAAGCGAACAGTAACCGTCACATCTGACGATGGTATTGAGTGTACCTTCCAGGGTGATAATCCCAGCCATTTCGGGAGAATCATCAGCGCTATGAAAACGGTGAAACTGCTTAATCAAGGATGTATTGGCTATTAGTGTTACTTGACCAAGACAATGAATCGACCAGTTGAATTGATCGATATTCCGGTAGTCCGAGACTACCCAGACGTATTTCCAGATGAATTGCCAGGCTTACCTCCGCATCGTGATGTAGAGTTCAATATTGAGCTAGAGCCTGGTACGTCCCCGCTCTCAAAAGCACCGTATCGCATGGCTCCGACTGAGATGCAGGAGCTGAAGAGCCAACTTGAGGATTTGACCGAGAAGGGTTACATTAGACCTAGTGCGTCCCCTTGGGGAGCACCAGTACTATTTGTATGTAAGAAGGACGGATCTCTACGTCTGTGTATTGATTATCGTGAGTTGAACAGGGTAACCATTAAGAACAAATACCCATTGCCGCGTATTGATGATTTATTGGATCAGCTTTAAGGGGCTGCTGTGTTTTCTAAAATCGACCTGAGGTCTGGTTACCATCAGTTGAGGATTCGTGAGTCTGATATTTCGAAGACCACTTTTCGTACTCGCTATGGGCATTATGAGTTCGTAGTGATGCCTTTTGGACTGACGAATGCACCGGCAGTATTTATGGAGCTGATGAATCGAGTGTTTATTAATTATCTGGATCGCTTTGTAGTCGTTTTTATTGACGACATTCTGATCTATTCTCGTGACCATGAAGAGCACGAGCGTCATCTCCATCTAGTTCTCGAGGCGTTAAGGCGAGAGCAGCTTTATGGAAAATTTTCTAAATGTGAGTTCTGGATAAATGAAGTTATCTTTCTCGGGCATGTGATATCAGTTGATGGGGTGCGAGTAGACCCGCAGAAGACAGAAGCTATCCGAGACTGGTTACCACCAAAGAGCGTTAAGGAAGTACGCAGTTTCTTGGGACTAGCAGGTTATTACCGACGGTTCGTGGAGGGTTTTTCCAAAATTGCCCAACCAATGACTAATTTGTTGAGGAAGGATAAGAAATATTTATGGTCAGAGGCTTGTCAGCAGAGCTTTGATGAACTTAAGAGTCGGTTGATTTCGGCACCTATTTTAGTCCTACCGAAAGGAACGGAAGGGTTTGTAGTGTATAGTGATGCATCTAAACAGGGCCTTGGGTGTGTACTAATGCAAAACGGGAAGGTGATCTCCTATGCATCGAGACAGCTACGACCTTACGAGGTCAACTACCCCACCCATGATTTAGAACTCGCAGCAGTGGTGTTTGCTTTAAAAATCTGGCGTCATTATCTGTATGGAGTAACCTGTCAGATTTTCACTGATCACAAAAGCCTGAAATACATTTTTACTCAGAAGGAGTTAAACATGAGGCAGAGAAGGTGGCTAGAACTCATCAAAGACTATGATATCGAGATCCTTTATCATCCGGGCAAAGCAAATGTAGTTGCTGACGCTTTGAGCCGTAAGACAGTGCAGGAGCAGATGGTGAGCCGTTTGACAGCACAGAGAGAGTTGCAATTGGACCTTATGAGGCCAGAAATTGAAATTTGGTTACAGCGTATTCAGGGACAACTTTGCACCCTTGATATTTCTTCATCTCTTGATGATATGATCAGATCGAGGCAAGTTACGGACCCGTTCTTATCTCGAGTCCGGGATGAGGTAACCCAAGGGAAAGCCCCTGGATTCGTGATCCACGAGGATGGATTGATACGATTTAGAAATCGAGTTTGTGTACCTGCTGACGAAAAGTTAAGGGACTCTATCATGAGAGAAGCCCATGCTACCCCGTACTCTATTCACCCGTGGTCTAGCAAGATGTAAAGCAGAATTATTGGTGGGGAAATATGAAACGTGAGGTTGCCGAATTTGTTTCGAGATGTTTAACCTGTCAACAGGTTAATATTGAGCACCAGCGACCCGCAGGAATGCTGAAACCACTCCCGATTCCCGAGTGGAAATGGGAGGACATATCAATGGATTTTATTACTAGATTGTCGATGAGTCGTCGAGGAATGAATACGATTTGGGTGATTGTGGACCGTCTGACCAAATCAGCCCACTTCTTGGAGATTAAGGACGCGTGGGGTCCCGAGAGATTGGCCCAGCTGTTTATTAAGGAAATTGTGAGATTACACGGTACCCCCAAGAGTATTGTATCGGACCGTGACGGGCGATTCGTGTGACACTTCTGGAAGGCAGTTCATCGTGCGATGGGCACGCAGTTGAATTTCAGTACGGCTTTTCATCCACAGACCGATGGTCAGTCTGAGAGAACCATCCAGACTCTAGAGGACATGTTGAGAGCATGCGCTCTTGATTGGAAGGACGATTGGGAAGCCCAGCTGCCTTTGGTGGAATTCACTTATAATAATAGTTGGCACGCTTCGATTCAGATGGCACCGTATGAGGCATTATATGGCCGTCGTTGTAGGTCCCCTTTGTGTTGGGACGAACTATCAGAATCTCTGGGTACGGAACCCGACATGTTATTAGCAGCTCGAGAGAAGATCACTTTGATTAGGAGCCGGTTGTTAATGGCTCAAAGTCGACAGAAGTCTTATGCTGACCACCGTCGACGACCGCTTGAGTTCGAGGTTGGTGACCATGTGTTAATGAAGGTGTCACCTACCCGAGGAGTCTTTAGTTTTGGAAAACGAGGCAAGCTGAGTCCGAGGTATATCGGGCCGTTTGAGGTTTTGGAACGAGTAGGCGATTTAGCTTATCGCTTGGCTTTACCACCAGCCCTGAGCCGGATCCATAACGTGTTCCATGTCTCCCAGTTAAGGAAATACGTTGCTGACCCGAGTCATGTACTTCAGTTCGATGAGATCGATTTGTCGGAGGATCATTCGTATGAGGAGCGCCCCGTACGAATACTTGAGAGGAGGATCAAACAACTGCGTAATAAGACGATTCCCCTACTGAAGGTTCAGTGGTCTCGACACGGGGTCGAGGAAGCCACGTGGGAGACGGAGAGAAGCATTCAAGAGAGGTATCCTGAATTGTTTACCCCTTAGTTTCGAGGACGAAACCCCTTTTAAGGGGGGGAGTATGTAATATCCGACGGAATTCTTACTTGATGTTGTACTATTCGGATAATTTAATACTGTTGTAATCTTGTTGCATTTGTGAAATGAATATTGATGTTGGAATATATCATAATAGACTTGAATAAAATGATCACTCGCATTATGTTTGAATTTTTAGTGTTGTAGAGATAAGTGCATATTGAACTATTAAAAACCTGAGCATAACATACGTTAATCGTAAGTCATAGCGTACGCTATTTTGAGGCCTTTACGTACGTAACGGGGTGCCTGTTACGTACGTAACCAGTGCAATCGTATCCGATCTCAACTTTCGGCGTGTGGGGCCGGGTGGGATTCGAATATCTGATCTTAGGAGCCAACCTAGTTGACCCACATTACGTACGTAATGCTTCTAGCGGTAACGTACGTAATGAAGTTCGTATTTCACCAAAGAACCTATGGATTTAGCTTACGACGTAACACTTGTTGTGTAGCGCACGTAACGAATCTTTGTTATAAAAAGACAACTTGTGTCTTTCATTTTGCATGTCCAACCTCCGATTTTCACCCATATAATCATCCCCCTTCATCCCTAGAGCAAGTTTACCTTCTTCCTACTTGTGTAGGAGCTTTACATTTTGATTTTGGAGCTTGTTGATTGGAACTTGGAGACATTCTTGAAGCTTATATTGTGTTCTTGTGGTTTGGTGTATTGTTCTCCATTTCTGAAGGTATGTTCTACGATTTAACCCTATAATCTCGAATTTAATATGATAGTGATTAAGTATATTTCACCTAGTGATGAATTAATCAAAATAAACATGTTTTAGTTAAGCTTTCAACAACTTAATGATGAACATGATGATTAGAGGGTTTGTAATGGTGTGTTCTTGGTGTTTTAATATGGTAATGATCATGTTTAGTTTAACCACACTCTCCTTGCTAGACTTATAACACCATTGGTATAATAATAATCCTTGTTCCATTGTAATGTAAATGACTTATTGGAATAATTACCATAAATGTTTTAAGAAACCTTGTTGATCATTAGAAGAATGAAATAATCTTCTTGAACCTAGGCTAAGTGAATTCAGAGGTGTGTTGTTTGAATCCCCAAGTCAGTTGGAAGAGTATAAGAGTGGTGCTAAACTTGAGATAATCTTCATAACCATGATATGGATTTACAACTAATTAACTGAACATAAGTAATTGTATGTAGTGCAGATTTTACTTTTAATCATTTGAGATGTTCTTGATAAGATTAAAGGATAGGAGATTATTGTTTAAAACATTATGGAATGATTCTTAATCCAACAAATATATGGTATCATCTTGTGATCAATTGTGAGAATTGAATGGTATGAATAAGGTTCTTGAAGTAACACTTTAGAAGTTAAACTACTCAATCGGAAATTAAGATGTTATCTCGTGAAAATTCAGTGTAGATGATCATATAAACGTATTAATGAGCAAAATATACTTCATTCAAGGTTGATTGTTC
Source organism: Orobanche coerulescens (assembly GCA_033398695.1). Taxonomy (NCBI): domain Eukaryota; kingdom Viridiplantae; phylum Streptophyta; class Magnoliopsida; order Lamiales; family Orobanchaceae; genus Orobanche; species Orobanche coerulescens. The sequence goes on from CM065809.1 coordinate 69,945,397, forward strand.
GAGTACACAATATTAGTTGAGGACTGTTCGTTCGTTCCGACAAGAAGAGGACTACTCCCGTCTCCGTATTGAGGCAAGTTATCTTGCTTGGTTATAATGATGTGTGGATTCTTATGATGATTATGCATTTCGTGTATATGAAACACTTATAAACTTGTGTCTTGTGATTTGATGTTGCTCTTAATGATGCCCCGTTTTCATCGTGGGATTGTATTCCCAAGTTCGTTACTTTTGGACCCTTGATATTGTTGATCTTGTTGTCATCTCGGTGAGTCCTCGATCCTTATTCGGATTTTGTGAAATTCTTGAATTCGTTGTCATGTTGTATCGTGACATATCCGGAGTCATATCTACGTTCCGATTGGATATTGTGTAGGATTTTTAGCCGGGCACATATATAGTCATGCGTGAATATTTTCCGTGAAAGGCTGTGCACAGGAGACGTAGTTCGTTGAGGCTAATTAGGTACATTGTCCCACGTATATCTTGGATTCCGTATACGGGGTGGACATGTGCACTGACACATATTCGGATCGGGCGTACTGTGATGTCCCTCTTGAGCCGTACTATCTTAGTCGCTCACAGTCCATTTTTATACGTGGATGTGTTCGACGTTTTGTGACTGAGCGTTCATACGCCCGAGGGGTATGTTCGTTAGTCGGGGCGTTATTCTTGAAATCTTATATGCGTGAATTGTATACTATCTTGAGAATCATTTATCATGTATATCTGACCCTGTGTTGGGCGAAATACTTATGTTGTATTTTAGGTCGAGGAAAAGGCAAGGCACGGGAAGATCAAGGTGATGACGAAGGGTTCGAAGGATACTAGTTCGGGGGCCCCAAGTCTTTCGTGTCCGGTCATGTTCGTACCGTGTAATGTTATTTTCCGCTTCATTTTAAGTTTGAACAAATGTATTGTTATTTAAGGTATAATTCATCTCCATATGGATTATACTTATGCTTTGGATCCTGTGTGTAATAAGGCCGTAGGCCATACTTCTGTAAACTCCACATCGGAGTAAGTACTATGTTTTGTGGTTCGGTATCACATGTATTGTGTATTTAATCTTTACTTTGGATATCGCCTGGTGGATCCCAGTGTGGGGTCCACGGCACTGTAATGGCCGCCTTATCGGGGTGTTACAGTTATGACTTGCTTGATGTAAAACGGGAAGCAGCACGGGAAATTTCAAATGCCATATATGGTCTTGGCCTCAACCAAATTGGGTATGTTTTCGTATTAGCCTGGTCATGTATTCACTTATTCCATCCTTCTTTATAAAGATTAACTTGTTATTTCTTTTACAGACGTCTGAGAAATAGCCGTGTTAAGCCATTTGGGGATCTACTAAAAGTATTGCGTGATAATCAACAGTTTGTTTCTGTTTGTTGATAAAAGTTGGTCAGATTAAATGGTGTTGTTAAGAATGATTGCAGATGCTGATTATGAGTTGTCTGTGTTGCCAAGGTGAATCAGAAGGTCTAGCATAACCTGACATGGATTCTGAAAAAATTAGATGAAGCCAACCCTGACTTGAAAATTGATATTGGTGCAACACTTCCTGGTGACACGCGAGAAGATGGCACTCCAATTACGCGAGAACATGGCACTCCAATTACGCAAGAATATGGCACTCCAGTTACAGGAGGCCCTAGCTCTTAGATGTCATCCATTTGTTCTTCTATTTTGAGCAATTTTCAACCATGTATCCTGCCTGTTACATTTTCATGTGGTTGGTTGACAATAACCATATTATTTTCTAGTACTTCTATTTATGTTCTTGAATTGATTGTCTATTTGGTTGATGTTGTTGGTTGATGTAGTGGATTGGTTGATGTTTTTGGTGGATTGATGTACTTGTTGGTTTAACTATAGCTAGGTTAATGATGCAGAATTGGTTTTTTATGGGAAATACAATATTTAAATACTATATTTTTATTTTGTTCATTTGAGGTGTTGTAATAGGTAGTTAGTGTGTTGCAATTGGTTAATATTTTGCAATAAACATTGGGTTGCAGTTGTTATTATCTGGTGTTGCATTAGACAGTACCATATTGCCACAATATGGGCCCCACATGTGTGCCCCACACAATCTGGTATCTATTTTATTAAATTATAACATTTATTGCAACATAGATAAAATGTTGCAATAGGGTGCTAAGTAAGTTGCCATAGGCTCCTATGGTAACATGAGAACATGGTGTTACCTTAGGCAGTTTGCATGTTGCCTTTGTGGTCAAAGGCAACTGCTGAGAACACAACACACTTTTGGTGTTACCTTTGCCCTTTTCGGGGCTAAGGCAAGACTAAATCAGGTCTCTGGTGACACAGTTTCAGGGTTGTTGTAGGCCATCTATGGCATAGTATATGCTACACTCAAGTCGATTGCTTTACTGAAACATATGTGATCATCATTATGATGGTCACGATTCTTCTTTTAGTTTTTAGGTGGTTTGTTGTATTTAATATTTAAGCATGAATGGTATTTGTATTGAGTAATAATTTCAATTATACTTTTGTTTAGCTGACATAATTAAATGTAATAGCTATGTTTTAATTATGTTCCAATCTTATGTTTTGTAATAGATAACCATGTCCAATCTTAAGCTCGATTTCGCTCCCTTGAATCTTAATGGAGACAATTATATGTCTTGGACAAATGATGTGAAGACACATCTCAGGTGCAAATGACTCGAAAATATTCTAACAAATAATGTGCCAGATGCTACGAAAGAAAAGGAGGTAGATGAAAAAGAGCTTTCTATGAATAAAGAAAAAGCATTAAAATGCATGAGGCAACATCTTGGTGAGGGATTAAAACTAGAATACATGAACGTGGATGATCCCAAAATTTTATGGGACAATCTTAAGAAAAGATCTGGGTATCAAAAGCAAGTGTTATTACCCGCACAAGTTGATGAATGGCACAAGTTAAGGTTCCAAGATTTTAAAAGTGTGAGCGAGTATAATTCTGCTATGTTCATAAATGTATCACAACTAGAGTTTTATGGTAAAATCATAACATAAGGTGAAAATCTGGAAAAGGCGTATGCTACACGTCACATCTAATACTGCAACAACAATACAGAATGCGGGGATATACTGAATACTCTGAATTAAGTGCAGCTCTCTTACTTGCTGAAAAGAATAATGATCTGTTGATAAAGAATCACCAGTCTCGTCCTACAGGGGTGAGGACGATTCCTGAAGTAAATGCCACAACTACTAATCAAGGACGTGGTGGTCATGGTTGGTTTCAAGGTCGAGGTCGGGCACGCAGTCGTGGCCACTTTCATGGTCGAGGTCGAGGTCGTGGCCGTGATTATGAAAATTACTTTAGGCCTCCCAAAAATAAAATGATTAATAAAAACCAACAAGACAAAGATAAGTGTGTCCAAGAAGGTCCATCCAATAAAAATAAAAATTCTTGTTTCAGATGCGGGAAAAAGGGACATTGGGCTAAGGCATGTAGAACGCCAGGCCATATTTGTAAAATGTATAAGGCATCTCTGAAAAATAAATAAAAGGAAGTCGATTTTCATGAACATGAACCTGAGGACGACTCAACTTACCTAAAAGCTGCAGATTTTACTCAGGGTGCAAACAAGGACATGGACATGGAATAAAATAAATAAATAAATATATATGTGATTTCCATGTTTGTTGCATATTTATTGTACTTGTTTGTATTCTCTTGTTTGTATTCTCTTGTTTGAAATGTGTATTATCTTATTTGAAATTTGTATGCAGTATTTAATAAATGTTATTATATTAAGCTAACTTGCCATCTTTTAGTCTTATATTCTTATTCATTAAGGAGTTTGAGTATGGAAAGTATTGGAGACATTTGCATCCCGGACAGTGGCACAACTCATACAATCCTCAATAATAAGAAATATTTTACTGAGGTACAATCTACAAAAGCAGTAATAAATACAATTTCAGGTCCCGCGGACTTGATTGAAGGAACAGGTAATGCTAAATTCATATTACCAAATGGAACAAAATTTGTCATTAATAATGCTTTATTTTCTCCAAAATCTAAGAGAAACTTGTTGAGCTTTAATGACATATACCGTCAAGGATATGATATCAAACAAGAATCAAGGTAATATGAAATATATGTACATTACTGCTAATATTTTGGGAAAGAAACAAATACTGGAAAAACTACAACAATTATCTCGTGGATTACATTATACACATATTCATGAAACTGAATGTAATTTGATAATAAAACAGAATTCCAAAATATTGACAATATGGCATGAATGCCTAGATCATCATGGCTCCACGATGATGAGAAAAATAATTAATAGTACACATGGTCACCCAATGAAAGGTGTAAAACTCATAAAAAATAATAAACTATGTGAAGCTTGTTCTCTTTAAAAGTTTATAACAAGGCATTCACCAGGCATACTTGAAAAGGAATCACCTACATTTCTTGAAAGAATTCAAGGTGACATATGTGGACCTATTGATCCACCATCAGGACCTTTCAGGTATTTTATGATTTTAATTGATGCATCTAGTAGATGGTCACATATTTGTTTATTGTCAAGTCGTGATATGGCATTTGCAAGATTCCTTGCGCAAATAATCAAACTAAAGGCACAATTTTCTGATTATACTATACGGAATGTGAGACTTGACAATGCTAGTGAATTCACATCACAAGTATTCAATGATTATTGTATGTCAATTGGAATTACAGTCGAACATCCTGTTCCGCATGTGCATACACAAAATGGTTTAGCTGAATCGTTAATTAAACGCCTTCAATATATTGCTAGACCACTAATAATGAGAACAAAGCTACCAGTTACTATTTGGGGTCATGCGATTTTACATGCTGCTTCACTAATAAGGTTAAGACCAAGTGCTAATCATAAATATACTCCATATCAACTTGCACTTGGTTAGGACCCAGATGTTTCCCATCTAAAAATTTTTGGTTATGCAGTATATGTACCAATAGCTACCCACAAAGAACAAAAATGGGACCTCAAAGAAGGTTGGGAATATATCTTGGGTATGACTCCCTCTATTATTAGATATCTTGAACCTCTAACGGGTGATGTTTTTCAAGCAAGATTTGCTGATTGTCATTTTGACGAGACAGGATTCCCAACCTTAAGGGGAGGTAATAAACAGCTAGAAAAGGACATAATATGGTATGTACCATCATTATTATATTTGGATCCATATACAAAATTATGGGAAGAAAATGTAAGAAAAATTGTACATTTACAAAGTTTGGCAAATGAATTGCCAGGTGCATTTACTGATATGAAAAGAGTGACAAAGTCACATGTACCAGCTGTTAATACTCCTGATCAGATTGAAATTCCAAAATAAAATGAAAATGGAAGTACATCTAAAGCACGCTTAAAGCGTGGAAGGCATGTTGGTTCCAAAGACAAAAATCCCCAGAAAAGAAAAATAGCCAATATAAATGAATGTGCTAAAGAAGCACAAAATGATGAAAAATATGATCATGTTGAAACACAAGTTGAGGCAAATAAGGAGGTCATTGAAAATGAAACTGAAAATACAAATGATCTCGAGATATCTATTAATTATATTAATACGTGGAATTTATGGAATATGAGAAATAATCACATTGATGAGATATTTGCATACTCCATTGCGTGTGATATAATAATTGGAGATGACGATCCTGAACCCATATCTATATTCAAATGTTAAAATAGACCTGATTGGCCAAAATAGAAAGATGCAATAGATGTCGAACTAAATTCTCTTAGAAAACGAAAAGTATTTGGACCGATTGTTGTCACACCCAGTAATGTCAAACCTGTTGGGTATAAATGGGTCTTTGTAAGGAAACGAAATGAGAAAAACCATATTGTAACATACAAGACTCGTCTTGTTGCATAAGGTTTTTCACAAAGACCTGGGATTGATTATGAGAAATTTTGGAAGCAATGAATTACTTAAAGAAAGAATTTGAAATGAAAGATTTGGGAAAAACAAAATTCTGCCTTGGTCTACAAATGGAACATACTAAAAATGGAATATTAGTACACCAATCAAATTATACATAAAGGGTATTGAAAAGATTCCACATGGACAAAGCAACATATTTGAGTACCCCAATGGTCGGCAGAACACTTAATATTGAAAAGAATCCATTCAGACCAAAGGAAGAAAATGAAGAGGAAGTTGGTCCTGAAATACCATACCTTAGCGCAATTGGAGCCCTCGTGTATCTTGCTAATTATACACAGCCGGATATAGCTTTTGCAGTAAATTTACTAGCAAGATTCAGTTCATGTCCTACAAAGAGGCATTGGAACGGAATAAAACATATATTCAGATATCTACGAGGTACGATTGATCTTGGTTTGTTTTATTCTAACAATGCAAAACCAGTTTTGCTTGGATATGCAGATGCATGTCATCTATCTGATCCACATAATTCTAAGTCACAAACTGGATATGTATTCACATATGGAGGCACTGCAATATCCTGGAGATCTAAAAAACAGACAATCGTGACTACTTCCTCAAACTATGCTGAGATAATAGATCTTCATGAAGCAAGTAAAGAATGTAGATGGCTAAGATCAATAACACAACATATTCAAGAAACATCAGGCTTGCCAGTCGATAACGGCCGAACAATATACGAGGACAACTCTGCATGTGTTACTCAAATGAAGGAAGGCTACATCAAAAGTGATAAAACCAAACATATCCCCCCAAAGTTCTTCGCATTCACTCAGGAACTTGAAAGAAATAAAGAGATCGACATCCAACATATTCGATCTTGTGATAATGCGGCAGATCTCTTCACAAAATCACTCCCTACGAATGTTTTCAAGAAACACATTCAGAATATTGGAACGCATCATCTTCGAGATCTTTAAAGAAGAACTACTCATGCTCAGTTGAGGGGGAGCATACAACTGTACTCTTTTTCCCTTATTAAATTTTTATCCCACTGGGTTTTTCTTAATAAGGTTTTCAACGAGGCAGCTTGTGATGCTCCCAAATGAGATATCATGATATAAGATATTTCAAAGGGGGAGTGTTATAATTTCATCAATAATGATATGTGGGATCAACAATCAATAATTCAATCAATTATTGGATTGAAATATCTAATATAAAGACAAGTGTGTTGTATAATAAATAATATTAATTTGTTGTATAGTATGTAAATTTGAGCTATAAATAGACCTTTTGGTAGAGTTTTGGAGATACAATTCATTCTAATAAAAGCTCAATTTCTTCATCTTCTTCCATCCTCCTTTATGCTTATATTGTAGTAATATATATTACAATATATATATAATATATACATTGTGAAGTGATAAAATATCCGATTTTACAACAAAATATACATTTTCTAGTAGTGAAACTATACGTTATTTTGTTCGTTCAGGAGATATATTGCATATCATATCCACAACAAAGTGGCAAGACGCATTATATATATTTCATCTGTTCTTCTTTAGTTACAATAGGTTACTATTATGGACTATTCATATATACTAACATCCGATTGTACTTTATACATAAAACAAATGTTACCATGATGTTATTGGATTATATCAATTTATATATTTAAAATAATATTTTTTATTAATTTTGCTAATATACAAATACTGATAGTCAGATAATTATTTTTATATCAAAAAATTGTAAATAATTATCTAATTATGATTTAATTAATTAAATTATTTATGCTCAATCGTCTAATTGAGGATAATATGCTAACATGAATCTATGAAATGATAAAATAGAAGTTATATATCGATTGTGATCTTTCTCCTTATTGTATCTATTAAGTCACCAAGCAAGTAAAACGTCATTATCTCATATATTTTTATATACAACGGTGTTTTTTGGTCGTATTTCACACATGAAAAAACCATTCTACCCCGCCCCTCTCATTCTCATTTTCTTGTGTTAAATTTAGGAATAGTAATATTATGAAATTTTCAACACAATAAATTTTAAAAAACACACTTAGAATATTAAATTAAAGACAATTACTATTAAAAAATCATGGGGACCTCCTTTTGGGTTTTACATGTATCTAATACATGGAATATGAGCAAGAAAGCAACAAAATAATTATCAAAAAATCTAAAATGAGGATCTTCATGCACTAATTTAATTGATTTAATAAAGGATTCGTCGAATTATCTTAATTCCAAATTCGGACCAGAAGCTGGTGAAAGTCACCTTCCTCTTTCGGTGATCCACACACGAACAATTTGCACAAGACGAATTGTTAGATCCTTACGAATAATATTGATAAACAGTACAACAAATGATTCCTCGCTAAGATAATTCGAGGGACCCAGCAGATATCATATCTTACTAAGATAATTCGAGCACACAGCTTTAGCATGACCTGCTCAAGAAGATCGAAGTCTTGATAGGTGTTTTAATTGAACGGCATTAAAATTTTAACGATGGGTTTTTATCCTATGTTTCAACTAACATACATCTAAACATACATCGCATTGCATACATGCTTAAATTTAAACATGCATAGCATCACATGACATAATAAAGCATAGGACCGTGTATAGCATGACCATAATCTAACGTAATTTTTATGAGCCAACATAAAAATCACAAAAGTCAATCTAAAGGGTATAATTGGTCTGCATTGATCTTCCAACTCCTTGTATCGTCGTATGCGATCAATTAGCTCCTTGAGTCCGTCCTTCATCTCCTCCTTGTCGTTATTAGATTAATAAATAACTATACTACTAGTAAAGTAAATTACAAAAGGGCAACACGCAGGTCGTAAATAATGATAATAGATGACTCGCAGGGAGTAAAAACCAATTATATTTAAAAGACACGCAGGTTATAAAGGCAACCCGAAATTAAATTGAAACATCCAATCATATTGGTGGATTTATGGTCATGCCATACATCAAATAAGTAATACCCGGTTGTAATTCAGTCATTATCATTCCGTATTTATCGTTCAGTAATTGTCACTCAGTAATTTTCACTCATTAATGATCATTCATCATTCATATTCAATCATGGTATTCACCGTTCAGAGTATTTGTATCGTGTATCAGTTATTATTCGTCATTCATCATCAATCTAGTTGGGATATCGTGCCGTATTTATCATCATTGTCATCTTCATAGTCGGTTGTGTGTGAGGAGTAGCGCACGCTACGAAGTCTCTTTAGCGCACGCTAATCGAGTTCGGGTAGCGCATGCTACCTCTCAACATTAGCGCACGCTAATGTAGTTCACGCAGGCAGTCCAGAAGGCACTGGACTGCAGTTGGGTTGTAAGTAGCGCACGCTACGAATGGTAAGTAGCGCGCGCTAGTAGGTCGGAATAGCGCACGCTATGCAGTCGGTGTAGCGTGCGCTAAGGTCAGATCAGGCAGAGTCCAGTGGCTAGTGGACTGAATTAGATTAATTCCTAGCGCACGCTACAAGTAGATATTAGCGTACGCTAATCGGGGTCAATAGCACACGCTGAATTTTGTGGGTAGCGTGCGTTACCGCGATCAGATCAGAGAACAGGAGGTTCTGGACTTCAGTACTGGACAGCAGATAATGTGTTAGCGCACACTAACATCTTGTGTTAACGCACGCTAAGTATATGGTTGTAGCGCACGCTACAAAAGGTACGTAGCGCACGCTACCGTTGCGAACAGAGGGCACTGGACTACCCAGTACACCCGTTAGCACACGCTACGCACAAGAGCTAGTGCACGCTAAACTGGGGTTGCTATAAATAGGACAGTTCAGTCTTTTATTCATCATTCTTCATTTCTTTTCATTCCTCCGTCGGTTCCGGGCGATTTGGAGCTTCTTGAGAAGTGTTCTTCGAGGTGCAATCATCTATCAACATATCCAAGCTTATAATTCATAGTAATCATCATTTCATCATCTCCATCACATCAAATCAAGGTAATAACTTCTTGGATCTAGAATTTTAGATTTTTGGGTTTTTCCTTCCGATTTCTTCGTGTAAGATTGAATTGTTGTTGGAATATGTTATATATGGATTATCTACCTTGGATAAATGTATTCCTACAAATTTAATGGCATATATTTCGGGTTTCATAAATTGTTGGGGTTTGATTCAAGAAGACGTTAGAGTTGACTTTGATATTTGGGGGTTTTTGATTAGATGTTGTCGTTAACTCGATTTGTGGATTCCTATGGGATTATTGATATCATTGAAGGTATTTTGTTGGTCTGAAATACTCATTTTGGAGTTGGTTTCGATATATTCGGGATTTGGATATTATCGTAGGATGTATGTTTGCTAAGTATTCGCTAGAATGCCTCAATGAGTTTGGATATTGTTGTATCGACGTCTGAGTTGGTTATAATCGTGTTTGAAACGTATATTGAGTGTTTGTTGGTAATTGTCATTCAAGGTTGTTCGAGAGACCGACGTCCCTTTTAGGACGTTGTCCGAGGAAGGACATTCTTCACCGGCGTTGTGTAAGTTAATTCTTACTCGATTAAAAGGATTTTCATTCCTTTCGTTGTTGTTCATTCATAATCATAATTCATTCATAATGTATTAACCGTATGGAGATTTATAATTGTCAAATAATCACTTCATTTACGAGGAACGACGGTTCCAATTCATTTCATTGAGCTATCATTCATTTCACTATCACTTCATCTCGGTGAGTCGTTCTCGACTTTGTCGAATTGTTATTCATTATTATTCTTCATGGTCATTCTTGTCCATATGACCTTCTGGTTTCATATTGCGTAGCCGGGTGGGGATGTGTGGAATTTTTAGTCGGGCACGTGATAGTCATGTGATTGGGTACACCGACACATTGGACTGTGCACATGGTAATGTACCTCCGTGAGACTAATTAGGTACAAGGGCGGGTGTGTCCGGACACTCGTCTTGTGCACTTGCACATACCATTACGGGTGTACTATGATGCCCATCTTCAGCTTAATTTCATATTTGAGATATATCATGATTGTGTTTATTCAACTCTTGAGAATTGTTGTTCTGTGTAACTGATCCCGTTGGGGGATGTTGTTTTCAGGTCATGGAAAGGTTAAGGCACGGGAAGAGAACGTTGACAGCGAGGAGTTATACTAGTAGGGGGCCCAGTCCTTTCAGTCTTCATGTTTTCTTCATTTGTATTCCGCTGCAGACTTCCATTTAGATACTCATTTTAATTGGTGTTGTATATTTTATCATCATATAAAATATACATGTATTCTGTTTTATCCTGGGTGTGTTGTACTTGAAACTCCTCATCGGAGTAATTATTGATATATTGTGGTTTGGTACTACAATCAGATCACTTGATTCATTAATTTTTATTCGCCTAGTGGATCCCAGTCGGGGGTCCACGGCACTGTAATATTCGCCTAGTTTGGGGTATTACAGAGTTGGTATCGGAGAGTGGTTTTGAATACTACCTTCCGAGTCATGTCTCATTTGAAATCATCATTCATCATGCTAGTATCATTGGACTTTCGCGTCACGTGTGACCTATGCAAGAGTCGAGCCCCTCAGACCAAAGAACAGTAAGATTTTTGACGCCATGGTATAATTCATGGCAATAAGAATCACTCATTCATCATTCAACAGCCAACAATCCTCAATCATCATTTTCATTTGTGATCAAGTCGATCATGTTAATTCATTAATCACTCGGTTCATTTCATTGTTCAGTTGTTGATCTTGAGGATCATATCATTAATCTTGTTAACTTGCTCAAGATAATCATTTCAAGAATTTTATCAGATAATCACGTCACTTCAGTTGATCATTCATGCAATCATTGTGTTTGAGCGCGTATGCTCATTTTCATTATTTCATAACGTAATCATAATGTGATATTCATGCGAGAGATATAATTATCATATGACTTTTCACTTCAGTATGGAAAGAGCTGGCAGAGGACGCGGGGGAAGAGGCCGAGGTGCGGGCCGAAACCCGAGAGCTCGTGTGAATACACACGCGAACGCGAGGAAGAATGCAAATTCATCGAGCAGCGACGCTGCCACTCATTCACCCAAAAATGATCACTCATTGTCAGGGAGTCGTACCCGGGACACAGCTCAATCAGAAGGTGTTCGGGTTGACCCACTCGCTTTTATGCAGGGCATGATGGCCCAGATGACTCAAATGGCACGCCTCATGGAGACGATGCAGAACTCAGCTACTCAGAATCAACAGGCTCCTCCGCCGCCACCTCAGGGGCAAGAGAGGGGTGTAAGCAGTACCATTGGCGACATCTCTCGCCAGAGGCCACCTACTTTTGAGGGCTCATCTGAGCCGGCGGATATTGTTCACTGGCATGAGCATTTCTAGAAGTTGTTTGCTATAGTGGAGTGTCCCGAAGGGCACAAAGTTTCAGTTGTGGCTTACTATCTTGGTAAGGGCGCACATTCATGGTGGTTATCGTTGAAGCCCACCGATAGATCTTGTACTTGGGATCAATTAAAGACTCTCGTGATGGAGAGGTATTATTCAGCCCCACTCAGGGAGGCCAAGTTGTCAGAATTACTCACTCCCGGCCTCTCAGCGGACGATTATGTTCTCGCCATCGCCGAGAAATTTCAGGAGCTACTTTCTTTTGCCTCGTCTATTATTCACTCTGAGGTGGACAAGATCAAATATTTCAGTAAGGGGTTGAAGCCTCGTATGCGGATGCAGTTGCTTAATCACAATTGCACCACTCTGGCCGAATTCATCGAGAAAGCTCTTACTTATGAGCTTACTGCTAAGGAGATTGCTAAGCAACAACCTTCATCTGCTGGCAAGAAGTAAAAGAATCGTAATCAGTCTTACGTCAGTCAGGCCACTTTCAAGAAACCTCGTGCGGGCTCTACTTTTTCTGAGCGACCTCCTATGGTGCCTAGACCCGCGGAATCTCAGTCACGAGCGGCCAGTTCGGCCATCACCTATTTCAATTGTGAAGAATAGGGTCATTTCAGCACCAAGTGTCCGAGGCAGACTGTCACGTGCCATAACTGTGGGATTGCTGGGCATAAGGCCCATTTTTGCCGAAGGGACTCAAAACCTACTCCGGCGTCATCTCAGGCCCCAAGACATTCAGCGGTGCAGAATCATGCCACTCAGTCCGCGTCGTTCAAGACGACAGGAGCAAATAAAGGCAGAGCCAAGAGCTATCAGACGGGAGCGTCCGGTTCGGGGGCCGGTAAGCCCTGAATTTATGAGATGAAGAAGACCGACGATCCAGAGGCCCGGATGATCTCAGGTACACTCGATATTCTATCTCAACCTGTGTGTACCCTTTTTGATACTGGTGCATCGCATTCATTCATTTCCGAGTCATGTTTGAGTAGACTACGTCTGGGTAGTGCTACTAGTTGTGAGCCTTATGTCATTGGTCTACCTGATGGTAGAAGAATTATCGGGAATCGTGAGATTAAGGATTGTCCGATTTGGCTTCATGGTCGTGATTGGTTAGCAGACCTAATCGTGGTAGATTTACCGAGAGACGACGTCATCCTGGGTATGGATTGGATGGATCGTCACGATGCCGTCATTAGTGTCCGTAAGTGTATGGTCACTATCATTTCAGACGATGGGGTCGAATGTGTATTTCAGGGAGGTAATCCCGGTTGTTCTGGGAGAGTCATCAACTTGATGAAAGCTGTGAAATTACTCAGTCAGGGGTGTGTCGGTTATTGGTGCTATATGACCAATACCGAGAAACCATCAGTAATGTTGACGGATATTCCTATAGTGAGAGAATATGCTGATCTTTTTCTAGATGAGTTACCCGGTTTGCCTCCACAGAGAGATGTGGAATTCACGATTGAGTTGGAGCCTGGTACATCTCCAATATCGAAGTCACCGTACCGGATGGCCCCGACCGAAATGCAGGAGTTGAATAATCAATTAGAGGATTTGACCGAGAAGGGTTATATTCGACCGAGTGCGTCCCCGTGGGGAGCACCGGTGTTATTTGTCAAGAAGAAGGATGGTTCGTTTCGCTTGTGTATTGATTACCGGGAATTGAACCGGGTGACAATCAAGAATAAATATCCTCTACCCCGTATCGATGATATTTTCGATCAACTTCAGGGAGCTTCAGTATTTTTCAAGATCGACTTAAGATCTGGATATCATCAGTTGTGAATTCGAGAGTCGGATATCGCAAGGACTGCGTTTCGAACACGCTATGGTCATTATGAGTTTGTGGTAATGCCGTTTGGTTAACTATTGCACCTGCGGTATTCATGGAATTAATGAATCGGGTTTTCATCGACTATTTGGATCAGTTCATCCGGGGTCTAGCAAGATGTACAAAGACTTGAAACAAAATTACTGGTGGAGTAATATGAAGCGACTAGTCGCAGAATTTGTTTCGAGATGCTTAACCCGTCAGCAAGTCAAGATAGAACATCAGCGACCGACGGGTATGCTGAAACCTCTCCCTATTCCAGAGTGGAAGTGTAAAGATATTTCAATGGACTTCATCACGAGTTTGCCGACGAGTCGTCGTGGCATGAATACAATTTGGGTAATCGTGGATCGTCTAACTAAGTCAGCTCATTTCTTTGAGATTAAGGATACGTGGGGTTCCAAGAGACTTACCCAGTTGTTCATCAAAGAGATAGTGAGATTGCACGGTACTCCTAAAAGTATCGTTTCCGATCGTGACGGACGATTCGTGTCTCATTTTTGGAAATCAGTTCATCATGCTATGGGAACTCAGCTTAATCTCAGTACATCTTTTCATCCTCAGTCCGACGGACAATCGGAGAGGACCATTCAGACTTTGGAGGACATGTTGAGGGCATGTGTTCTCGATTGGAAATATGATTGGGAAGCCCAACTACCGTTGATCGAGTTCACATACAACAATAGTTGGCATGCTTAAATTAAGATGGCACCTTATGAGGCCTTGTACGGTCGTCGTTGTCGATCTCCTTTGTGTTGGGATGACTTATCAGAATCAATCAGCACCGAGCCCGATATGCTTATAGCCGCCCGTGAGAAGGTAGCTTTGATGAGGAGTCGTTTGTTGACCGCTCAGAGTCGACAGAAATCTTATGCAGATAACCGTCGTCGGCTATTAGAGTTCGAGGCGGGTGACCATGTTTTGGTCAAGGTATCCCCGAGTCGAGGTATCTTCTGTTTTGGGAAGAGGGGAAATTTGAGTCTGAGATTCATTGGACCGTTTGAGATTTTGGATCGAGTAGGCAAGCTAGCTTATCGATTGGCCTTACCTCCGACGTTGAGCCGAATTCATAATGTTTTTCACGTCTCTCAGTTACGGAAATATGTTGCTGACCCGAGTCACATACTTCAGTTCGACGAAATCGAGATCGCTGATGATCATTCATATGAGGAGCGTCCTATAGGAGTCTTAGAGCGGCAAATAAAACAGTTGACGATTCCTTTGGTTAAAATTCAGTGGTCTAGACATGGAGTCGAATAGGCTACTTGGGAAACCGAGGATAGTATGCGGGAGAGCTATCCCGAGTTGTTTGACCCTTAGTTTCGGGGACGAAACTCTTTTA
This sequence comes from Orobanche coerulescens, assembly GCA_033398695.1. NCBI lineage: Eukaryota > Viridiplantae > Streptophyta > Magnoliopsida > Lamiales > Orobanchaceae > Orobanche > Orobanche coerulescens. The sequence continues at coordinate 69,960,911 of CM065809.1, forward strand.
AGGGGGGTGTATGTAATACCCGGTTGTAATTCAGTCATTATCATTCAGTATTTATCATTCAGTAATTGTCACTCAGTAATTTTCACTCATTAATGATCATTCATCATTCATATTCAATCATGGTATTCACCGTTCAGAGTATTTGTATCGTGTATCAGTTATTATTCGTCATTTATCTTCAATCTAGTGGGGATATCGTGCCGTATTTATCATCATTGTCATCTTCATAGTGGGCTGTGTGTGAGGAGTAGCGCACGCTATGAACTCTCTTTTAGTGCACGCTAATCGAGTTCGGGTAGCGCACGCTACCTCTAAACATTAGCGCATGCTAAGGTAGTTCAAGCAGGCAGTCCAGAAGGCACTGGACTGCAGTTGGGTTGTAAGTAGCGCACGCTATGAATGGTAAGTAGCGCGCGCTAGTAGGTCGGAGTAGCGCATGCTATGTAGTCGGTTTAGCGCACGCTAAGGTCGGATCAGGCAGAGTCCAGTGGCTACTGGACTGAATTGGATTAATTCCTAGCACACGCTACAAGTAGATATTAGCGTACGCTAATCGGGGTCAGTAGCACACGCTGAATTTTGTGGGTAGCGCGCCTACCGCGATCAGATCAGAGAACAAGAGGTTCTGGACTTCAGTACTGGACAACAGATAATGTGTTAGCGCACGGTAACATCTTGTGTTAATGCACGCTAAGTATATGGTTGTAGCGCATGCTACAAAAGGTACGTAGCGCACGCTACCGTTGCGAACAGAGGGTACTGAACTACACAGTACACCCGTTAGCGCACGCTACGCACAAGAGCTAGCACACACTAAACTGGGGTTGCTATAAATAGGACAGTTCAGTCTTTTATTCATCATTCTTCATTTCTTTTCATTCCTCCGTCGGTTCCGGGTGATTTGGAGCTTCTTGGGAAGTGTTCTTCGAGGTGCAATCATCTATCAACATCTCCAAGCTTATAATTCGGAGTAATCACCATTTCATCATCTCCATCACATCAAATCATGGTAATAACTTCTTGGATCTAGAATTTCGGATTTTTAGGTTTTTCCTTTCGATTTCTTCGTGTAAGCTTAGATTGTTGTTGGAATATGTTATATATGGATTATCTACCTTGCATAAATGTATTCCTACGTATTTAATGGCATATATTTCGGGTTTCATGAATTTTTGGGGTTTGATTCAAGAACACGTTAGAGTTGACTTTGATATTTGGGGGTTTTCGATGAGATGTTGTCGTTAACTCGATTTGTGGATTCCTATGGGATTATTGATATCATTGAAGGTGTTTTGTTGGTTTGAAATACTCATTTTGGAGTTGGTTTCGATATATTCGGGATTTGGATATTATCGAAGGATGTATATGTTTGCTAAGTATTCGCTAGAATGCCTCAATTAGTTTGGATATTGTTGTATCGATGTCTAAGTTGGTTATAATCGTGTTTGAAACGTATATTGAGCGTTTGTTAGTAATTTTCATTCAAGGTTGTTCGAGCGACCGACATGCCTTTTAGGACGTTGTTCGAGGAAGGACATTCTTCACCGGCGTTGTGTAAGTAAATTCTTACTCGGTTAAAAGGATTTTCATTCCTTTCGTTGTTGTTCATTCATAATCATAATTCATTCATAATGTATTAATCGTATGGAGATTTGTAATTGTCAAATAATCACTTCATTCACGAGGAACGACGGTTCCAATTCATTTCATTGAGCTATCATTCATTTCACTATCACTTCATCTCGGTGAGTCGTTCTCGACTTTGTCGAATTGTTATTCATTATTATTCTTCATGGTCATTCTTGTCCATATGACCTTCTGGGTTCATATTGCGTGGCCGGGTGTGTGGAATTTTTAGTCGGGCACGTGATAGTCATGTGATTGGGTTCACCGACACATTTGCACACGGTAATATACCTCCGTGAGACTAATTAGGTACAAGGGCGGGTGTGTACGGACACTCGTCTTGTTAACTTGCACATACCATTATGGGCGTACTATGATGCCCCTCTTCAGTTTAATTTCATATTTGAGATATATCATGATTGTGTTTATTCAACTCTTGAGGATTGTTGTTCTGTGTAACTGATCCCGTTGGGGGATGTTGTTTTCAGGTCATGGCAAGGCTAAGGCACGGGAAGAGAACGTTGACGGCGAGGAGTCCGAGTGATACTAGTAGGGGGGCCCAGTCCTTTCAGTCTTCATGTTTTCTTCATTTGTATTCCGCTGCAGACTTCCATTTAGATACTCATTTTAATTGGTGTTGTATATTTTATCCTCATATAAAATATACATGTATTCTGTTTTATCCTGGGTGTGTTGTACTTGAAACTCCTCATCGGAGTAATTATTGATATACTGTGGTTCGGTACTACAATCATATCACTTAATTCATTAATTTTCATTCGCCTAGTGGGTCCCAATCGGGGGTCCACGGCACTGTAATATTCGCCTAGTTTGGGGTGTTACAAAATATATACTAAAATTAATTATTACATGATTAATAAACACACGATATGAATCTGCCTGACAGTCAGACATAAGAATACATTTCCTGTTAAAATAAACAAACCATGAACTGTAGCTTAGATGGTCGCGCTGACGTCCCGATGTTCCGCTATCTGCAGCTAGTTGGGAACGAATCCCGTCTTCAGCGAATTTTATTTTTGTTGATTTATAACAACCCCCGGTCCTGGTCTGCGGTTCGCAACCCGACCCGGTCCGACGAACCATCGACCCGCCAGAAAAACAGATCTGTTCTAGAACAGTTCTGGACAGAAAAACGCAAAAATAGTCCAGAAAATTAATTTTTAACAATCCCATTTAATCAAATTAAATCAGAAATATTTTTATAAAATTTTTATTTTATAAATATAATCAAGAACACAATTCATATATTCAAAATATATAATCATATACTATATAAACAATTAAATTACTTGCAAGTAGGCTCTGATACTACTGTTTGGTTTTACATATATCTAATACATGGAATATGAGCAAGAACGCAGCGGAATAATTATCATAAAACCCAAGATGAGGATCTTCATGCAGTAATTTAATTGATTTAATAAAGGGTTCATCGAATTACCTTAATTCCAGGGACAGATCTATATCCGGGCCAGAAGTTGATGAAAGTCAACATCCTCTTTCGGTGATCCACACACAAATAATTTGCACAAGCTGGATTGCTAGATTATTACAAATAATATTGATAAACAGTACAACAAATGATTCCTTGCTAGAAGGATTGTATTGTTGATCAAGATAAACTAAGGGAAGAACACGGGATGGCAGAACCGGGACTCCTACTGTAGAATGGGGTGTCCGATTGTAGCGGGGAAGAGGCCGATTTGTTCTCTCTTCACAATTAGGGTTGTGTAATCTTGTTCTTATGACAACTCTTTGTCATAGATCCGTTATTTATACTAAGTAAACCCTAGAGTCAAAACTCTTGCTTAGTTACCCCTCAACTTATTAAATAATACAATATATATAATATTCTATATTACATATTACTCATTATTTAACCTTTTAATAAATATAATATTCGATATTATATTCACTATTCACAATTGATATAATTAAATAATATAATATGTAATATCCTATATTATAAATTACTCATTATTTAATATCTTCAATAAATATAATATCTAATATTATATCTATTAGTTATTCTTTCTTGTCTTTAATTGTCGTATGTATGACCAAAAGACTTATATTATGTTGGCAATTATTTAATACCTTATTAAATAATAAATCATAAGCGGTCTCTAGCAAGACATTATAACTACCCAAATAATATAAGTTTATAGTCCATTATACTACTTAACCTGCCGAATCCATTTGTCGTGCAATATCATATTTCAACTAAGTCATGGAAACTGTCGTACTTATTATGTTCAAATGTTTTCTCGATCTTAAGTAGACTGCTTGAATCAAATGACCCTTCATTTGAGTATGGTCATGCATTTCCTTCAGTCCTACTTATGGAGGGGCCCAACAGATATCTCTCTCCCGAAACAGAGGGAAAATTCTATCATGATTATTCGTTGCCTTCTACATGACTCCCACTAATCTCGACCGCTAACCTTTATGATCACCATGTTTCAGAATAAGTTGGATTACGTCAGGGCATAGTAGTTATCATGTTGGACTCTATGATAATCTCAGGTTCAAGGATTCATTGACGTACTGTTATATTGAGATTCACTAATTTACCATGCAGTGATCACAATACGGGTCTGCCCACTGTTGCATTCTCCAACCAATACTCATAAATTTGATCCGTACCATGCGCATAATCATCATATGATAATCAATCAAACTTATACTAGTATATTAATCACATGAGTCTCTACTCTAGGTGATTGGACAAGGGCCAAAGGAAAAATCTTATTATTCGTGAATAACTACTATTCGAATATTATAATATTAAAATATGCACAAATTATAACAATCAACTAGAAATAGATGTTATCAAATAACTTTATTTAAATATGACAATTACAAATCTAGGCACAATGGATGTCCTAGGGCACTATTCCCAACACCTCCGATGGACCTCCAGCCGATCTATTTTTCCGGCAACCCGTCGCGGGTCACCGACAGACCTCCGGCGGACGACCAGTTTTTTCCTTTTTTCTTTTCTTCTTCCTTAGCTAGGCCCATCGGCCTACTTTCTGTCGGGCCACCGCCGGCAGCCGTCCATTTTTCTTCTAAACGCCAGGCTGCCGGCCTCCTCTCCGACAAGCCGACGACCGGCTGACCTACGGCGGCCAACTTCATTTTTTCTTTTTTTATGACAAACCACCAGTGATCGACCATTTTTTTCAAAACATGCCCGTCGACCTGCTTTGTAGGGGGTCACGACCGGTGGCCTGCCGTTTTATTTTAAATACGAGGCTTGCCATCCTGCTCTTCGACGGGCCACTGCTGGAGGTCGATCATTTCTTTTTCGAAGGACCATTTTCCGGCCGACCGACAGACCTCCAACGACCGACCAATTTCTTTTTTGTTTTTTTATGCCAACCCCCCAGTCTGCTTTTCAGCAGGCCCCCGCCGACGACCGATCATTTTTTTTACCCCAGACCCGCCTACCTGCTTTGCCGTGGGTCACGACCGGCAGGATCTCCGACGGTCAGCCAGTTCTTTTTTTTTTTTTATGCTAGTCCCGTCGAACCCGCAACTGGCCATTTTTTGCCTCTCAGCGTGGTTTTCGACATTTTGTCAATTTTTTTTCTTTTTTTGTACGACAGGTACGTCGGCTGCCGATAGAATTTTGAGAACCGATATATTTTTTTCTAGCAAGATAATCTGATAATTTAATTATTTTAATCCAATTTTATCACCATCACAATGCCGTTATAGTACAAGTTATCTCTAGTAAACTTCTAATAGACAATATTCGGAAGGCCATTTCACCATTTTAGTTAAGACTTAAGAGGGTATCTAGCTAATATTACTGAATTATGTTTTCTTAAATACATGAAGTTTGGTTGTCATTTTAAGTTGATATTTTTAAAATACTTTTAATAATTTATTTAACATTATTACATTAAATATAAATATAAAAAGTACAATAATCGTTTTAAGTAGGGGGATTACAACGATCGACGAAATACACCTGTCTTTATATTATTATAGATTATCAATCTTTGACCGACCCCCACCCTTCTAAACAAACCCCCAGGGTCCGGGCTCTCTCCTCCAAAATGAAACAAGAAAAGAAATGTCATCTCCGTCCAAAGAAAAATGAAAAGGTCAAGAAATATCTAGGGTTTGATTCGAGTGCTAGATCGAGAATGGGAATCAAACGAGATAGGCCCTTGTACCTTATGGTCCAGGAAGGTAAATCACGGAATACATAATTTCTTTCAAAAGATAGAATTGCCATCTTGGGAGTTTAATATCACTAAATAACTAAATAAAAAATTATTTAGTATCTTGGTAGCCACAACAGATACGTACAAACTACGGATGATAAAAAGCAACACTAACCATTCCTGTAAAAAATAATATGCAGGATTAAGCACCTAGATTAAAAAATTAGAATTAAGCAAAATGAAACTGATATTTGGAGTAGGAAAATGAGAAGAGAAACATCATGCTTTTGAATTAATCTGAAAAAAAAACTAGCCGCACAAATTGAAGAAAATACGAGCTTGATGGAATTCAGAGAAAATATAAAAAATTCAGGTTCACCAAACCGAGATTTTGGAAACTGCCGACGGAGGAAAAAGGGGTTTTTAATGCTGTGTTAATCTGGGGTGGAAAAGGTCGATTTTCAAAGTGAAAATATAAGAATAAAATAGTATTTGTTTCATAAGAAAATAAGAAAACCGTAAAATGAATCAATTAATTGTATTCATAACACTAATAGAGGGGGTCTTTATATAGGTATTACAATGAGAGTCCTTCCATATATAATATTCTTAGTTAAGGTAAGACACCTAATGAGATTCTACTATCTCTAGAAGGATCTAGAACCTTCTATCTATGTATCTTCCTACAACCAGTATTAGACAAGAAACATACAAGGGAAGGATATCTCGGAACACTCCCCCTGTGTCGAGCACTAATACAATCATGGTGCATAAGATGTTGCCTCGGCGAAAAACTTTTTCAAGTCAAACAAAACCTTGTAGGAAGAAACAAAGACTTGGTGAGGAAAAAGAGCACAACGCACCAACTACAAATGCCAGAATCATGTGGAGTATACTCCATTGAAGTATACACAACAGCTCGTTCCAATGGGCTATCATTTGTTGAGCTCAGATAATCTACGCATGTCGATGCTCCTCACATGTTTCTCAAATGTAGATTTTAGCAGAGACTTAGTTAACAAGTCTGTGATATTCTCATCGGAATTCACTTGTTTCACTTCGATATTCAACAATTTCTGCTCTTGCTGATTGTAGAAGAGCTTCGGAGAGATATGTTTGGTATTATCACCCTTAATGAAACCTAACTTCATCTGCTCAATGCATGTCGTTTTGTCCTCAAAGATGCAAGTAGGGGTGGTTGTAGTGGACTTTAATCTACGAGTTCCTTGTATATGGTCTATGACTGACCGAAGCCAAATGCACTCCCTTACGAATTCGTGCAATGCAATTATATTTGCATGGTCCGAGGAAGTAGCAACCAGGATCTGCTTGATAGTTAGCCAAGATATCGCCGTATTCCCAATGGTGAACACATAACCAGTTTGGGAACGTCCTTTATGCGGGTTAGAGAGATAACTGGCATCAGCAAATCCAACTAACATATTGCTGGGATTCTCTGCATAGAGGGTAAGCTTGCTCGCATTAGCACTTCTGGTAGTCAAGCTGCCATGCTTAGCTGGAATATCAGAGGAAGATCGACGGTCGGTATACATCGCCTTAACCTTAACAATTCCTTTCGGAATATCGCTCTCTCTTGCATAGGGAAAGAACAATCCAAGCTCACTGGACCCTTTCAAGTATCGAAAGATGTGTTTTAATCCATTCACAATCCCTTAACGTTGGAGCGGAGCTGAATCTCGCTAATATATTTATGGAGAATGCGATGTCTGGGCGAGTACATTGAGCCAGATACAACAACGCACCGATTGCGCTAAGGTACGATGTTTCTGCTCCAATGACCTCTTCATCCTGCTCTTTAGGACGAAACAGATTCTTGTTCATTGTAATACCCATCATTTTAATAATGTAATATTATTAGTCATAATAATATTATAATGCATTTCATTTCATTTAATTTCATTTAGAGGATCATGAACATTTATTCGACGTATCACAAGTTCTAGCCCGAGTCATTTTATAGTCATTGTTTATATTCTATAATAGTGTTATTACTCATCCAAGTATAATACCAACACTACTATTATTAATATTATCATTGTTATTATTATTAATAATATTATTAATACCGTTTTATTAATTAATATTATTATTATCATTATCATTTTTTGAGATTTTTATGATGAATATTACCAATTAATTCTTATTTCACCTTTACTATTATCAGTATTATTATTATTATATCATTTATATTTAACCACGTATTATAACTTAACCAACTATGATTAAACTTAGTTAATCATAATTAAGAACTCCTTGCCAGTCGATGAACCACTCGGTTCTTTCACTTTCCTAAACTCCTCAATGTTTATCAACATACAAATCCTAATTCAACTAAAATATTCCAAAATTTACAACTATAAATATACAAATTCTACTGCAGAATTTCTTTACATCATTCTTTACAAAAAAAAAAGAAGAGAAAATAGTACACAACAATTCCACGACAGAAATACAGAAGAAGAAGAAGAATACATTCTGCATCCGACCTCTACCATACACAATACGCAAAATATAATTCTCTGCAAATAATCTCATAGAATTCTTCTTAACGACCGACCTCTCCAGCAACTCTCAACACTCATCTGCAGTTACAATCTTCTCAAATTTCTTCAGCGGAGGTAAATTTCTAAATCCTAATCTTCTTTTATTCTTCAGCAAATTAGAATCTTAAATATACGACTGTCCTTCTGTAAATTACAATTTTTGAACAAACATACTTCTGCAAACTTTAACCTTTTACACATGAAAATCAAACCTCCGTTCACAGTAAGCCTGAAAACATCAAATCTAAAGCTGAAATTCGTAGCTTTCAACCTGAACAGAACCAAACCAACAAAAAAAAGAATCAATAAATCAGAAACCCGAAATCAAATTTAGATTTTGCTCAGCTATCTCTTAATATTTGGAACAGAAAATCGTTCGAACCTCGAACCACCAAAACCCAAGTCCAGATAGACCCAAACCCGCATCTGTCGGCCCGAACACATGGAAACCAGCTCCACAGGCGAACCACAGCCGCCATGAGCAGTCCGAATCATTCATCCCAATTTTTCAAATTTCAATTTCAGAGTCTTAATCGATCCCAGGATTGAAACTTCATTTGGCCCGAATCTCCGAATCATCTCCCACCATCGATTTCGGTTTCAAGATGTTCGTGTGTGTGCGGCCGACTGTGTGTGTGTGTGTGTTTCGGTCTTGTGTGTGTGTTGTAACACCCCTAAACTAGGCGAATATTACAGTGCCGTGGACCCCCTACTGGGACCCACTAGGCAAATGAAAATTAATGAATTAAGTGATATAATTGTAGTACCGAACCACAATATATCAATAATTACTCCGATGAGGAGTTTCAAGTACAACACACCCAGGATAAAAACAGAAGACATGTATATTTTGTCATGTATATTTTATATGAAGATAAAATATACAACACCAATTAAAATGAGTATTTAAATGGAAGTCGGAAGCGGAATACAAATGAAGAAAACATAAAGACTGAAAGGACTAGGGCCCCCTACTAGTATCACTGGGACTCCTCGCCGTCACGTTCTCTTCCCGTGCCTTAGCCTTGCCATGACCTGAAAACAACATCCCCCAACGGGGTCAGTTACACAGAATAAACAATCCTCAAGAGTTGAATAAACACAATCATGATATATCTCAATTATGAAATTAAGCTGAAGAGGGGCATCATAGTACGCCCGTAATGGTATGTGCAAGTGCACAAGACGAGTGTCCGGACACACCCGCCCTTGTACCTAATTAGTCTCACGGAGGTACGTTACCGTGTGTACAGTCCAATGTGTCGGTGAACCTAATCACATGACTATCACATGCCCGACTAAAAATTCCACACATCCCCACCCGCCACGCAATATAAACCCAGAAGGTCATATGGGCAAGAATGACCATGAAGAATAATAATGAATAACAATCCGACAAAGTCAAGAATGACTCACCGAGATGAAATGATAGTGAAATGAATGATAGCTCAATGAAATGATTGGAACCGTCGTTCCTCACGAATGAAGTGATTAATTGACAATTACAAGTCTCAATACGGTTAATACATTGTGAATGAATTATGATTATGAATGAACAACAACGAAAGGAATGAATATCCTTTTAACGGAGTAAGAATTAACTTACACAACGCCGGTGAAGAATGTCCTTCCTCGAACAACGTCCAGAAAGGGATGTCGGTCGCTCGAACAACCTTAAATGACAATTACCAACAAGTGCTCAATATACGTATCAAACACGATTATAACCAACTCAAACGTCGATACAACAATATCCAAACTAATTGAGGCATTCTAGCGAATACTTAGCAAACATACATCCTTCGATAATATCCAAATCCCGAATATATCGAAACCAACTCCAAAATGAGTATTTCAAACCAACAAAACACATTCAATGATATCAATAATCCCATAGGAATCCACAAATCGAGTTAACGACAACATCTAATCGAAAACCCCCAAATATCAAAGTCAACTCTAACGTGTTCTTGAATCAAACCCCAAAAATTCATGAAACCCGAAATATATGCCATTAAATCTGTAGGAATACATTTATCCAAGGTAGATAATCCATATCTAACATATTCCAACAACAATACAAGCTTACACGAAGAAATTGGAAAGAAAAACCCAAAATCCGAAATTCTAGATCCAAGAAGTTATTACCTTGATTTGATGTGATGGAGATGATGAAATGATGATTACTCCAAATTATAAGCTTGGAGATGTTGATAGATGATTGCACCTCGAAGAACCCTTCTTAAGAAGTTCCAAATCGCCCGGAACCGACGAAGGAATGAAAAGAAATGAAGAATGGTGAAGAAAAGACTGAACTGTCCTATTTATAGCAACCCCAGTTTAGCGCGCGCTAACTCCTGTGCGTAGCGTGCGCTAACGGGTGTACTGGGTAGTCCAGTACCCTCTGTTCGCAACGGTAGCGTGCGCTACGTACCTTTTGTAGCGTGCGCTACAACCATATACTTAGCGTGCATTAACTCAAAATGTTAGCGTGCGCTAACAAATTATCTGTTGCCCAGTACTGAAGTCCAAAACCTCCTGTTCTCTGATTTGTTCGCGGTAGCGTGCGCTACACACAAAATTCAGCATGTGCTACTGACCCCGATTAGCGTACGCTAATATCTACTAGTAGCATGCTCTAGGAATTAATCCAATTCAGTACAGTAGCCACTGGACTCTTCTTGATCCGACCTTAGCGCGCGCTACACCGACTGAATAGCGTTGCGCTAATCTGACCTACTAGCACGCACTACTTACCATTCATAGCATGCGCTACTTACAACCCAACTGCAGTCTAGTGCCTTCTGGACTGCCTGCTTGAACTACATTAGCGTGCGCTAGTGTTGAGAGGTATCGTGCGCTACCCGAACTCAATTAGCGCGCGCTAAAAAGAGTTCATAGCGTGCGCTACTCCTCACACACAGCCCACTATGAAGATGACAATGATGATAAACACGGCACGATTCTCTAACTAGATTGATGATGAAAGACGATTGATACACGATACAATTACTCTGAACGGTGAATACAATGATTCAATATGAGTGACAAATGATCATTAATGAGTGAAAATTACTGAGTGACAATTACTGAATGATAAATACTGAATGATAATGACTGAATTACAACCGGGTATTACATACACCCCCCCTTAAAGGAGTTTCGTCCCAAAAACTAAGGGTCAAAAAACTCGGGATAACTCTCCCGCATACTATCCTCAGTTTCCCAAGTAGCCTCTTCGACTCCGTGTCTAGACCACCGAATTTTAACTAAATGAATCGTCTTGTTCCTCAACTGTTTGATTCGCCGCTCTAAGACTCATATAGGACGCTCCTCATATGAACAGTGGACCTGCGCCCAGTCCGCCGCTGAGGACACTTCTCCAGACTACAATCCGGACGGCAAAGCCGCCCGATTTTCAAGTTGGGCTATTCCCGGTTCGCTCGCCGTTACTAGGGGAATCCTTGTAAGTTTCTTTTCCTCCACTTATTGATATGCTTAAACTCAGCGGGTAATCCCGCCTGACCTGGGGTCGCAGTCGAAAGCACAAGCAGCTCGTGCCTATGGGTCTATAATAGAGCCCAACATGCAACACCATCCGACACGACAGACGAGAGTTGAAGATTCAATCATCAGCGATCTCGATTTCGTCGAACTGAAGTATGTGACTCGGGTCGGCAACATACTTCCGTAACTGAGAGATGTGAAAAACATTATGAATTCGGCTCAACGCCAGAGGTAAGGCCAATCGATAAGCTAGCTCGCCTACTCGATCCAAAATCTCAAACGGTCCAATGAATCTCGGACTCAACTTTCCCCTCTTCCCAAAACGGAAGATACCTCGACTCAGGGATACCTTGACCAAAACATGGTCACTTGTCTCAAACTCTAATGGTCGACGATGATTATCTGCATATGCTTTATGTCGACTCTGAGCGGTCAACAAACGACTCCTGATCAAAGCTACCTTCTCACGGGCGGCTATAAGCATATCGGGCTCGGTGCCGATTGATTATGATAAGTCATCCCAGCACAAAGGAGATCGACAACGACGACCGTACAAGGTCTCGTAAGGTGCCATCTTAATCGAAGCATGCCAACTATTATTGTACGTGAACTCGATCAACGGTAGTTGGGCTTCCCAATCATCTTTCTAATCGAGAACACATGCCCTCAACATGTCCTCCAAAGTCTGAATGGTCCTCTCTGATTGTCCGTCGGACTGAGGATGAAAAGCTGTACTGAGATTAAGCTGAGTTCCCATAGCACGATGAACTGATTTCCAAAAATGAGACATGAATCGTCCGTCACGATCGGAAACGATACTTTTAGGAGTACCGTGCAATCTCACTATCTCTTTGATGAATAACTGGGCAAGTCTCTCGGGACCCCACGTATCCTTAATCTCATGGAAATAAGCTGACTTAGTTAGACGATCCACAATTACCCAAATTGTATTCATGCCACTATGACTCGTCGGCAAACTCATGATAAAGTCTATTGAAATATCTTCCCACTTCCACTCTGGAATAGGGAGAGGTTTCAGCATACCCGCCGGTCGCTGATGTTCTATCTTGACTTGCTGACAGGTTAAGCATCTCGAAACAAATTCCGCGACTTCTCGCTTCATATTACTCCACCAGTAATTTTGTTTCAAGTCTTTGTACATCTTGCTAGACTCCGAATGAACGGAATAAGGGGTAGCATGAGCTTCTCTCAAAATCGAGTTTTTCAACTCGTCATTCGCCGGTACGCACAACCGATTCTTAAATCGCAAAAGTTCATCCTCATGGACCACAAACCCAGGGGCTTTCCCCTGAGTCACATCATCTCGAATGCGTAACAAAAATGGGTCCGAACCCTAATTCTCCCTGATCGCCTCCTCAAGTGGCGATAAAATCTCTAAAGTACAAAGTTGCCCTTGTACTCGCTGTAACCAGACCTCGATCTCGGGTCTCAGAAATTCCTGCTGAAGTTCCTTCTGAACTGTTAATCGAATAAGCATTTGCTCTTGAACGTACCTACGACTCAAGGCGTCGGCGAAAACGTTCGCCTTGCCCGGGTGGTAAAGTAACTCAATATCATAATCTTTTATTAGTTCCAACCACCGTCTCTGTCGCATATTTAACTCCTTCTGAGTAAATATATACTTTAAACTCTTATGGTCGGTGAATATCTGACAGGTAACGCCATAAAGATAATGACGCCAAATCTTCAATGCGAATACCACGGCCGCTAGCTCCAGGTCGTGGGTCGGATAATTAACCTCGTAAGGTCTCAATTGCCGTGAAGCATAAGCAATAACTTTCCCGTTCTGCATTAGTACACATCCGAGACCCTGTTCGGACGCATCACTATAAACCACAAATCCTTCCATCCCTTGCGGTAAAGAAAGGACAGGTGATGAAATTAACCGGCTATTGAGTTCCCCAAAACTCTGTTGACACGCGTCGGACCACGTGTACTTCTTATCTTTCCATAAAAGGTTCGTCATGGGTTGAGCGATTTTAGAAAATCCTTCCACAAATCGCCGATAATAACCAGCTAATCCGAGGAAACTTCGGATTTCCTTAACATTCTTCGGAGGTAGCCAATCTCGGATAGCCTCCGTCTTTTGAGGGTCGACATGAACTCCGTCTGATGAAATTACATGTCCGAGAAACGTCACTTCGAACATCCAGAACTCACATTTGGAAAACTTTCCATAAAGTTGCTCTCGTCTCAACACGTCAAGCACCTGATGAAGGTGAAACTCATGCTCCTCCCGGTCACGAGAATAAATCAAAACGTCATCAATGAAGACAACCACGAACTGATCCAAATAGTCGACGAAAACCCGATTCATTAATTCCATGAATACCGTAGGTGCATTAGTTAACCCAAACGGCATTACCACAAACTCATAATGACCATAGCGTGTTCGGAACGCCGTCCTTGCGATATCCGACTCTCGAATTCGCAATTGATGATATCCAGATCTTAGGTCGATCTTGGAAAATACTGAGGCTCCCTGAAGTTGATCCAAAAGATCATTGATACGGGGTAGAGGATACTTATTCTTGATCGTCACCCGGTTCAATTCCCGGTAATCAATACACAAGCGAAACGAACCATCATTCTTCTTGACAAATAACACTGGTGCTCCCCATGGGGACGCACTCGGTCGGATATAACCCTTCTCGGTCAAATCCTCTAATTGATTCTTCAATTCCTGCATTTAGGTCGGGGCCATCCGGTACGGTGCCTTCGATATTGGGGACGTACCGGGCTCCAACTCAATCGTGAATTCCACACCTCTCTATGGAGGCAAACCAGGTAACTCGTCTGGAAATACATCGGCATATTCTCCCACTATAGGAATATCCATCAACATTACTGATGGTTTATCGGTCTTAGTCATATAGCACCAATAACCGACACACCCCTAACTGAGTAATTTCACTGCTTTCATCAAGTTGATGACTCCCCCAGAATAGCTGGGATCACCTCCCTAAAATATATATTCGACCCCATCGTCTGAAATGATAGTGGCCATACGCTTACGGACACTAATGACGGTATCATGACGATCCATCCAATCAATACCCAGGATGACGTCGTCTCTCGGTAAATCTACCACGATTAGGTCTGCTAACCAATCACGGCCATGAAGCTGAATCGGACAATCCTTAATCTCACGATTCCCGATAATTCTTCTACCATCAGGTAGACTAATGACATAAGGCTCACAACTAGTAGCACTACCCAGACGTAGTCTACTCAAACATGATTCGGAAACGAATGAATACGATGCACCAGTATCAAAAAGGGTACACACAGGTTGAGATAGAATATTGAGTGTACCTGAGATCATCCGGGCCTCTGGATCGTCGGTTTTCTTCAACTCATAAATTCGGGGCTTGCCGGCCCCCGAACCGGATGCTCCCGTCTGATAGCTCTTGGATCCGCCTTTATTTGCTCCTGCCGTCTTGAACGACGCGGACTGAGTGGCCTGATTCTGCACCGCTGAATATCTCGGGG
The DNA here is from genome assembly GCA_033398695.1 of Orobanche coerulescens. NCBI lineage: Eukaryota > Viridiplantae > Streptophyta > Magnoliopsida > Lamiales > Orobanchaceae > Orobanche > Orobanche coerulescens. The sequence goes on from CM065809.1 coordinate 69,976,323, forward strand.
CCTGAGATGACGCCGGAGTAGGTTTTGAGTCTCTTCGGCAAAAATGGGCCTTATGCCCAGCAATCCCACAGTTATGGCACGTGACAGTCTGCCTCGGACACTTGGTGCTGAAATGACCCTATTCTTCACAGTTGAAACAGGTGATGGCCGAACTGGCCACTCGTGACTAAGATTTCGCGGGTCTAGGCACCATAGGAGTTCGCTCAGAAAAAGTAGAGCCCGCACGAGGTTTCTCGAAAGCTGCCTGACTGCCGTCAGACTGATTACGATTCTTAGACTTTTTGCCAGCAGATGAAGGTTGTTGCTTAGCAATATCCTTAGCAGTAAGCTCATAAGTAAGATCTTTCTCAATGAATTCGGCCAGAGTGGTGCAATTGTGATTAAGCAACTGCATCCGCATACGAGGCTTCAATCTCTTGCTGAAATATTTGATCTTGTCTGCCTCATAGTGAATAATGGACGAGGCGAATGGAAGTAGCTCCTGGAATTTCTCGGCGATGGCGAGAACATCATCGTCCGCTGAGAGGTCGGGAGTGAGTAATTCTGACAACTTGGCCTCCCTGAGTGGGGCCGGATAATACCTCTCCATTATGAGATTCCTTAATTGATCCCAAGTACAAGATCCGTCGGTGGGCTTCAACGATAACCACCATGAATGAGCGCCCTTACCAAGATAGTAAGCCGCAACTGAAACTTTGTGCCCTTCGGGAAACTCCACCATAGCAAACAACTTCTCGAAATGTTCGAGCCAGTGAACAATATCCGCCGGCTCAGATGAGACCTCAAAAGTAGGTGGCCTCTGGAGAGAGATGTCGCCAATGATACTGCTTACACCCCTCTCTTTCCCCTGAGGTGGCGTCGGAGGAGCCTGTTGATTCTGAGTAGCTGAGTTCTGCATCGTCTCCATGAGGCGTGCCATTTGAGTCATCTGGGCCATCATGCCCTGCATAAAAGCGAGTGGATCAACCCGAACACCTTTTGATTGAGCTGTGTCCCGGAACGACTCCTTGATAGTGAGTGATCATTTCTAGGTGAATGAGTGGCAGCGTCGCTGCTCGATGAATTTGCATTATTCCTCGCGTTCGCGCGTGTATTCACACGAGCTCTCGGGTTTCGGCCCGCACCACGGCCTCTTCCCCGCGTCCTCTGCCAGCTCTTTCCATACTGAAGTGGAAAGTCATATGATAATTATATATGTCGCATGAATATCACATTATGATTACGTTATGAAATGATGAAAATGAGCATACGCGCTCAAACACACTGATTACAAGAATGATCAACTGAAGTGACGTGATTATCTGATGAAATTCTTGAAATGATTATCTTGAACAAGTTAACAAGATTAATGATATGATCTTCAAAATCAACAACTGAACAATGAAATGAACTGAGTGATTAATGAATTAACATGATCGACTTGATCAAAAATGAAAATGATGAAACGGGATTGTTGACTGTTGAGTGATGAATGAGTGATCCTTATTGCCAGAATATACCATGACGTCAGAAATATTACTATTCTTTGGTCTGAGGGGCTCGGCTCTTGCACAGGTCACACGTGACGCGAAAGTCCAATGATACTAGTCTGATGAATGATGATTTCAAATGAGACATGACCCGGAAGGTAGTATTCAAAACCACACTCTGATACCAACTCTGTAACACCCCCAAACTAGGCGAATATTACAGTGTCGTGGACCCCCGACTGGGACCCACTGGGCAAATAAAAATTAATGAATTATGTGATATAATTGTATTACCGAACCACAGTATATCAATAATTACTCCGATGAGGAGTTTCAAGTACAACACACCCAAGATAAAACAGAATACATGTATATTTTATATGAAGATAAAATATACAACACCAATTAAAATGAGTTAAGTCTGCAGCGGAATACAAATTAAGAAAACATGAAGACTGAAAGGACTGGGCCCCCCTACTAGTATCACTGGGACTCCTCGCCGTCAACATTCTCTTCCCGTGCCTTAGCCTTGCCATGACCTGAAAACAACATCCCCCAACGGGGTCACTTACACAGAACAACAATCCTCAAGAGTTGAATAAACACAATCATGATATATCTCAATTATGAAATTCAGCTGAAGAGGGGCATCATAGTACGCCCGTAATGGTATGTGCAAGTGCACAAGACGAGTGTCCGGACACGCCCGCCCTTGTACCTAATTAGTCTCACGGAGGTACGTTACCGTGTGCACAGTCCAATGTGTCGGTGAACCCAATCACATGACTATCACGTGCCTGACTAAAAATTCCACACATCCCCACCCGGCCACGTAATATAAACCCAGAAGGTCATATGGGCAAGAATGACCATTAAGAATAATAATGAATAACAATCCAACAAAGTCAAGAATGACTCACCGAGATGAAATGATAGTGAAATGAATGATAGCTCAATGAAATGATTGGAACCGTCGTTCCTCGTGAATAAAGTAATTAATTGACAATTACAAGTCTCAATACGGTTAATACATTGTGAATGAATTATGATTATGAATGAAAAACAACGAAAGGAATGAATATCCTTTTAACCGAGTAAGAATTAACTTACACAATGCCGGTGAAGAATGTCCTTCCTCGAACAACGTCCAAAAAGGGATGTCGGTCACTCAAACAACCTTGAATGACAATTACCAACAAACGCTCAATATGCTTATCAAACACGATTATAACCAACTCAAATATCGATACAACAATATCCAAACTCATTGAGGCATTCTAACGAATACTTAGCAATATACATCCTTCGATGATATCCAAATCCCGAATATATCGAAACCAACTCCAAAATGAGTATTTCAAACCAACAAAACACCTTCAATGATATCAATAATGTAACATACCCGCACTAACTGCCTAACTTACACTATCTTATATCATATTAGTACTTATAAATTACGGTGAAATTTCGACAGAGTTTCCCCTAAACTAGTACCTATCCCAAACCTGTGACATAAAAACCAACACAAGTATCATACAGAGACATCTAGTCTCAATCCGAATCAAACTCATGACATCAATATCCCCGTAGCTATAACTACAAGAGATTAGTAAACCACAAAACTCCGAGCTTCCCAAATCACTTATTTATTTTACATTACGATATTTAAACAACCTCACAGGTTAAACAAACATACTAAGTGAACTTAAAGTACCCATCACACCATCAACGACACTCGAACCTATGAGTACATTACGGCAATACATATTTATAAAGTAAGGTTCACAAACAAGAACGAAAATATGTTAAGCCCATGGTTAAGCCCGACAGGTCAGCATCCATGTATGTCGACCCTCAGCAACAGTGGAACTCCAACTCATCCAACGAGGGAACATACTCAAGCATCAGAATTACCTACAATGCATAAACTACGTGAGCTAATGCCCAATAAGTAGAAATCATGAATGTTATGTATCATGTCTGATGCAACATATGACATATGATTATCAATGAGAATCTCTCAAAATCATTTTCTTATCCTTGGGCCCTTTGAACCATGTACTAAGCACCGGAATGAACTCAACATCATATCATATCATGAGGCATGCATCTACCATGCCAGACATATAAGGCATGCATCTACCACACCAAATATATCGTGAGAACATGCATCTACCATGTCTCACACATGATATAAGCACGCATCTACTGTGCTAAACATATCGTAAAATAATGCATCTACCATGCCTCGGTGCTCTAGCAGCGGCCAACAAAACATTTTTCTTTTCTTTCTTTCCATGATCGTACCATGCATGCAGACACTAGTGAGTATCCTGTTATGCATGCATTTGGAGATGCTAATGGATGTTATGATCATGTAAGGTGCAACCAAACACTTTAAGCATAATACAGATCAATGATCCAATACAATACACTCTCAATATATCATCAAGTTTACAAACAATACTATGTTTATGCATTGTAGTTGCAGATGGATTTCTACTTACCTTGATCGGGTAATACCCTTACGTTTATACCAATAGGGGTGGTTGTGATGATATATCTTCAGAACCTGTTTAAAGGAATGTGTTTAAAGGATTTGCATACCACACGCAAGGGTTAACTCTGTTCATATCGAAAGGGTTTACCACTTCCTATGTAGACGTGTAATCGGTGTTCTACGTATTTTATGTCTATTTATCGACATATACCAGCCCATTAACCAATCAATTTTGGACTTATAATTCACTAATGAATCTATTAGTCTCTGTTTATAAAGTTCATTCAACTCTCACAACTTAAAATTCCAAGGTTTTATAACAAACACTTGATTAAGAGAGTTTATCAAAGTCTTGTCATAATCAGATTTTGTTTTGCTTATAACCACTATAATATAAGTTTAATTTGCACCAATTTTTGACATAATATCCCTAAGATACTTAAGAATGATTATACTGAAACTCCTGACCCTGAAACATACGGATCAAGTAACATATACTATTAATTCCAAAAGGTGGCAGAATTGATTCCTTTATTGCCTTAGTGAGATTTTAAGCCTTATAAATCCATATTAAACACAAGGGTTTGCCATGGCTGAATTCTTAACATCATTATAACATATATAAAATCATATACAAGCTCTCACACCTTCGAAATAGCTAAGAAACTTAGCAAGAATCAGGAAGAAACAAAGGAAACTCACCTTGATTGTCAAAGGAATTGAGGTGTTAGATGTTTTGGTGATTTCTTCTTGAATTTTTGGTGAATTTTCGAAGTGTGAAGCTTCTTGATAATGTTCAGACTGTAAATGAGGGTTTAGGGTCGGATTTATCCATCAACCAAGTGTGTTAAGTCGGTTATGAAGGTGAAATGTCCAAAATACCCTCGGATGACTACTAGAGACTAGGTTTGAAATAATTGATCGGTTCAAGTAGTTATGATCCGGTTCTTGGAGTGTTTGAACCGGTTCCTAGTAGATATTGACCTCATTTAGGGTATGGATGATCTTTAAAATGGTTTAGTAGAAGTTTAGGGTGTATTTTTATTGCTTAAACTCGATTACCCATGCGAACAATGTTGAAAATGCTAGTGAAGGACTTTATTGTCAAACTTTCTAAAACTTCACAAATGAGACACTGTAGGTAAGAGTGGAAGGAATCATTTATAAAAATATAATTAATATTACAAACTAAAATATAAGTTCAATTCCTACCGCAGTTGGAACGAATGAGGTATAGACAGATCACGGTATTTTACAGACGTTATCAGATACAATCATAAATTGTATCCTATTAGGTATTGACAAGAGTCAAAGGCACTTGACACGTGTTAGTTTATTGAATGATGGTTATCCACTTGAATAGTCAATTTAAAGTGACCTACTACACGCGCCGACTAAAATCTCGAGGTAAGCTAGTTAACCTCCGATAGACACGTCAGTGACACCTTTATAACTTCTAGGCTTACCACGTGTACTTAGAGTTTTATAAGATCTTTACATATATTTTATTTTCGTATTAGAAATACTATGAATAACATAACTTAGTCCCGTAACATATACCACGATGGTGTTTTAGACATGAGTTCAAATGTTTAGCACATTCCTATGTGTGAAATTAACTATAAGATCAACTGAACCATGAAACATCAAGTAATCCACATAATTAACAAGTTATGCATGAATCATGTTGACCAAGTGAGTAATGTTAGGCTCGGGTATCACATCCTCCCCTCCTTGTAAAAATTTCGTCCCCGAAATTTAACTTACCTGAAAAGATCAGGGTATTTAGCCCTCATTTCATCTTCTCTCTCCCAAGTGGCTTCTTTTACGAGTAGATTTCTCCACAACACTTTGACTAGTGGCACTTCTTTATTTCTGAGTTTCTTTACTTCTCTTAGTAAGATTTGTACTGGGATCTCCTTGTAACTCAAATCTGCCTCCACCTCAACTGGTTCATTCTTGAGAATGTGGGATGGATTCGCAATGTATTTTCTTAGTAGAGAAATGTGAAATACATTGTGTATCTGAGACATTGATGCTGGTAACTCTAGTCGATAAGCCACTTCACCAAACCGCTCAGTAATAGGAAATGGCCCAATGTATCTTGGACTCAGTTTTCCTTTCTTACCAAATCTCATTATTCCCTTCATTGGAGAAATCTTCAGGAATACTCGATCACCCACGGCAAATTCCAAGGTTTCTCCTTCCGTATCTCGCATAACTCTTTGTCTGCTTTGAGTGTTCTAATTCTTTCTCCGATTAGTGAAACCGCTTCGTCATTTCGTGAATCATATCAGGACCTAAAACTCTTCTTTCACCAACCTCATCCCAATGTACTGGTGATCGACACTTCCGGCCATACAAAGCTTCATAAGGAGCCATTCCAATTGTACTCTGATAACTGTTATTGTAGGAGAATTCAATTAGGGGTAAATATTTGATCCACTGGCCTTGAAAGTCCATAACACAGGATCTGAGCATATCTTCAAGAGTTTGTATAGTTCTTTCTGATTGCCCATCCGACTGTGGATGATAAGCGATCTTTGAAAGACAAGTGGTTACCCAATGCTCTATGCAGGCTCTTCCAAAAAGCTGATACAAATCGTGAATCTCTGTCTGATACAATAGATAATGGAACCCCATGTAGCCTCACTATTTCCTGTATGTAGAGTTGAGCATAACGATCGATGGAGTATGTCGTACAAACTGGGAGAAAGTGAGCAGATTTTGTCAATCTATCAACTATAACCCAGATAGAATTGTGTCCTTTAACCGTTCTTGGTAAACCTATCACAAAATCCATCGTAATGTCCTCCCACTTCCATTTTGGAAAAAATAAAGGTTTCAAGGTTCCTACTGGTCTTTGATGCTCAGCTTTTACCTGTTGACATGTTAGGCATTGCTCCACATATTGTGCAATATCTTCTTTCATACCTGACCACCAATAGTGTAGTTTCAAGTCTCTGTACATTTTGGTTGCTCCTGGATGTACTGAACATGGTGTTGAGTGCGCCTCTAGTAATATTTCTTTGCGAACATCTTCAAAATTAGGCACACATAAACGATTTCTAAATCAAATAATACCATCTTCTGACAATTGGAAATCTGACGAGGTTCCTAATTTAATGTTCTTCTTTATTTTCTCTAACTCTTGATCCTCTTTCTGGCCTTGCTGAATTCTATCCATTAAAGTAGGTCGAAGGGTTAGTGCTGATAATTTTGCTTCTAGCCATCCATGTTGGATAATTTCCACATCCATATTCATCAAATCGTGTAATTCTGGCTTCTGGATCAAGGTCATGGCCGTAATGGATTGTGCTGATTTTCTGCTTAGGGCATCTGCTACTACATTAGCTTTACCAGGGTGGTAGTTGATGACACAATCATAGTCTTTAACAAGTTCTAACCATCTCAGCTGTCTCATATTTAATTCTTTCTGAGTGAAGAAATATTTCAGGCTCTTATGATCAGTATAAATTTCACAACGTTCTCCATATAGGTAATGCCTCCATATTTTAAGTGCAAACACCACTGCAGCAAGTTCTAAATCATGTGTCGGGTAGTTCTTTTCATACTCCTTCAGTTGTCTAGATGCATATGCAATTAATTTACCATTCTGCATCAATACACAACCCAGACCATTCTTTGAAGCATCACTGTAGACTTTAAAACCTCCAATTCCCATTGGAATGGTCAAGATCGGTGCCGATGTCAACCGCCTCTTCAGTTCTTGAAAGCTTTGCTCGCATGATTCTGTCCACTTGAAGGAAACATTCTTTCTAGTCAATTGTGTTAATGGAGAGGCAATCTTAGAGAATCCCTCTACAAATCGATGGTAATATCCAGCTAAACCAAGAAAGCTGCGTACTTCTGTAGAATTTGTTGGTTGCGGCGAGTTATTGATTGATTCAACTTTGCTTGGGTCTACTGAAATCCCTGCTCCGGATATAACATGCCCCAAGAATACCACTCGGTCTAACCAGAATTCACACTTTTTAAACTTAGCATATAATTGTTTCTGTTTTAAGACTTCTAAAACTTTCCTTAGATGCACTGTATGGTCCTCTTTGGTATTCGAATATATGAGAATATCATCAATAAACACGATAAAAAACTTATCCAGGAAGTCTTTAAACACTCTATTCATTAAATCCATAAATCTCACTTGGGGCATTTGTTAGGCAAACAAAGATCACCAAAACTCATAGTGTCCATACCTCGCATCAATAATCTTGTTTTGGGATGTCCTCTTCCTTTATCTTCAATTGATGGTACCCTGATCGCAGATCAATTTTGGAAAATATAGATGCGCCTTGAAGTTGATCAAACAAGTCATCAATTCGAGGTAAAGGATACTTGTTCTTGATCGTAACTTTGTTGAGCTCTCGATAGTCTATACACATCCTCAAGGAACCATCCTTCTTATGAACAAACAATATTGGCGCTCCCCATGGTGAATAACTAGGCCTAATGAGGCCTTTATCTAACAACTCTTGCAACTGGGTCTTTAATTCCTTTAATTCAGCTAGTGCCATTCTGTATGGTGACTTTGATATTGGTGTTGTTCCCGGCTGTAAGTTAATCACAAACTCTATTTCACGATCTGGTGGCAGTCCCGGTAGATCATCAGGAAACACTTCAGGGTATTGTTTCACCACTGGTACTTCATTGACGTTCGAGAAATCTTGTTTTTCAATGCTCATTACACTAACTACATAGCCTTCACAACCACTGTTTAATAAACGTTGTGCCTTCATTGCTGAGATTACTGGAAATCTTAAATTCTTACTAACCCCGACAAAATAAAAAGGTTCTTCCCCAGGTGGTTGTAGTGTCACAATCTTTCTCCGACAGTCAACAGTAGCATGATATTTTGATAACCAATCCATACCCAAGATTATGTCATAGTCATTCATGTCCAACACGATTAAATCAGCATAGAGTTCCCTATTTTTGATAGGAATACTACACGCTCGTATGATCTTAATTGTTTGTTTTGGATCTCCAGAGGGGGTAACTACACTATAACCTACCTCGATTGTTTCTAGTACTCTACCCAGCCTTCTCACATACTCGGTAGATGCAAATGAATGTGTAGCACCAGGATCAAATAATACCGATGCTGAAATACCAAAGATAAGAAGGTTACCTGTGATAATAGATGGATTAGCTTCAGCATCTTCTCTGGTTATAGTGTAAACTCTAGCTGGTACCCTTTCCTGCGCTTTAGCTTTTGTCTTGTTTGGGCAAACATTCGCCATATGTCCAGGTTGTCCACATGAAAAGCATACTTTAGAACCCAATAAGCAAACTCCACTATGTTGTTTTCCACAATTAGGGCATGTCGGTAATGGTACAAAGGGTCTACCCTCTTCAGACTTCATGCACTTACTTGGTCCTCCTTGTTCCTGCCCCTTTTTAGATGGAAAATCAGCCTCTGGATTCTGCGATTGAGGTGGCCTCTTCTTTTCATTCTTAAACCAGCGTTAGCCTTGTCGTTGGGCAAATTGCCGCCGAACCTCTTGTGCTTGTCGAATTCTCAGTTCTGCCTGTTCTGCGACCAATGCTCTCTCAGCAATTATTGAATAAGTTGTCCCTTGAATTCCTGCCATGCTGACATCTCTGTATAGCTCTGGCCTCAAGCTTTCAAGGAACCTCTCCACTTTCAGTGCTTCCGTGCTAACCATATGCTCAGCAAACCTAGACAGCATTTCAAACTTACAGATGTAGTCTGAAACGTCATGCTTCCTTGTTTCAACTGTATAAATTCGTTCATCTTCATTGCACGAACAGGAGCTGTAAAGTACTTATTTCTGAAGAGTTCCTTGAACTTAGCCCAAGTCATTGTTGCCACATTTTCAATAGCGCTTATCGTATCCCGCCAATGACCCGCACTGCCCCGTAACATGAAGGATGCACAAACTACCTTGTTCTCTTCAGAAACCTTACTATACTGGAACATGTTTTCTATAGTCCTTAGCCAATATTCTGCTTCTGTAGGATCCACTGCGCTCTCAAATTTCGGTGGATTCAACTTCCTGAACCTTCCTCCATCTAATTCAACTTGTTCTACTCGAGGTGGAGGTCGATTCCTGTCATCTCCCTGCTGTCATCGCATGTCTCTTTGTTGGATGAGTTGTTGGATTTGTTGAGATTGCCTTTCTACTAGTTCAGTCAATCGACCAATGATCAGATCACGATCAGAACTTGTGGATGTCATTTCTGGGTCTTGTGTTCTACCCCCATCACTACCTTCAGTTCTTGTTCTCGACATTATTTTCTATTTATGACTGAGCCCTATATCATATGGTCAATATAATTCATGAAATATGAGTGCACACAAATAAAATAACACTTACTGGATTTGTTGTGCTCCACATGCTCTGAGCTCGTGTACATGGACAGTTTACAGGGCACAAACCGGGCTCTGGTACCAACTGTAACATACCCGCACTAACTGCCTAACTTACACTATCTTATATCATATTAGTACTTATAAATTATGGTGAAATTTCGACAGAGTTTCCCCTAAACTAGTACCTATCCCAAACCTGTGACATAAAAACCAACACAAATATCATACAGAGACATCTAGTCTCAATCCGAATCAAACTCATGACATCAATATCCCCGTAGCTATAACTACAAGAGATTAGTAAACCACAAAACTTCGAGCTTCCCAAATCACTTATTTATTTTACATTACGATATTTAAACAACCTCACAGGTTAAACAAACATACTAAGTGAACTTAAAGTACCCATCACACCATCAACGACACTCGAATCTATGAGTACATTACTGCAATACATATTTATAAAGTAAGGTTCACAAACAAGAACGAAAATATGTTAAGCCCATGGTTAAGCCCGACAGGTCATCATCCATGTACGTCGACCCTCAGCAACAGTGGAACTCCAACTCATCCAAATGAGGAACATACTCAAGCATCAGAATTACCTACAATGCATAAACTACGTGAGCTAAAGCCCAATAAGTAGAAATCATGCATGTTATGTATCATGTCTGATGCAACATATGACATATGATTATCAATGAGAATCTCTCAAAATCATTTTCTTATCCTTGGGCCCGTTGAACCACGTACTAAGCACCGGAATGAACTCAACATCATATCATATCATGAGGCATGCATCTACCATGCCAGACATATAAGGCATGCATCTATCACACCAAATATATCGTGAGAACATGCATCTACCATGTCTCACACATGATATAAGCACGCATCTACCGTGCTAAACATATCGTAAAAGCATGCATCTACCATGCCTCGGTGCTCTAGCAGCGGCCAACAAAACATTTTTCTTTTCTTTCTTTCCATGATCGTACCATGCATGCAGACACTAGTGAGTATCCTGTTATGCATGCATGTGGAGATGGTAATGGATGTTATGATCATGTAAGGTGCAACCAAACACTTTAAGCATAATACAGATCAATGATCCAATACAATACACTCTCAAGATATCATCAAGTTTACAAACAATACTATGTTTATGCATTGTAGTTGTAGATGGATTTCTACTTACCTTGATCGGGTAATACCCTTACGTTTATACCAATAGGGGTGGTTGTGATGATATATCTTTAGAACCTGTTTAAAGGAATGTGTTTAAAGGATTTGCATACCACACGCAAGGGTTAAATCTGTTCATATCGAAAGGGTTTACCACTTCCTATGTAGACGTGTAATCGGTGTTCTACGTATTTTATGTCTATTTATCGACGTATACCAGCCCATTAACCAATCAATTTTGGACTTATAATTCACTAATGAATCTATTAGTCTCTGTTTATAAAGTTCATTCAACTCTCACAACTTAAAATTCCAAGGTTTTCTAACAAACACTTGATTAAGAGAGTTTATCAAAGTCTTGTCATAATCAGATTTTGTTTTGCTTATAACCACTATAATATAAGTTTAATTTGCACCAATTTTTGACATAATATCCCTAAGATACTTAAGAATGATTATACTGAAACTCCTGACCCTGAAACATACGGATCAAGTAACATATACTATTAATTCCAAAAGGTGGCAGAATTGATTCCTTTATTACCTTAGTGAGTTTTTAAGGCTTATAAATCCATATTAAACACAAGGGTTTGCCATGGATGAATTCTTAACATCATTATAACATGTATAAGAACATATACAAGCTCTCACACCTTCTAAATAGCTAAGAAACTTAGCAAGAATCAGGAAGAAACAAAGGAAACTCACCTTGATTGTCAAAGGAATTGAGGTGTTGATGTTTTGGTGATTTCTTCTTGAATTTTTGGTGAATTTTCGAAGTGTGAAGCTTCTTGATAATGTTCAGACTGTAAATGAGGGTTTAGGGTCGGATTTATCCATCAACCAAGTGTGTTAAGTCGGTTATGAAGGTGAAATGTCCAAAATACCCTCGGATGACTACTAGAGACTAGGTTTGAAATAATTGATCGGTTCAAGTAGTTATGATTCGGTTCTTGGAGTGTTTGAACCGGTTCCTAGTAGATATTGACCTCATTTAGGGTATGGATGATCTTTAAAATGGTTTAGTAGAAGTTTAGGGTGTATTTTTATTGCTTAAACTCGATTACCCATGCGAACAATGTTGAAAATGCTAGTGAAGGACTTTATTGTCAAACTTTCTAAAACTTCACAAATGAGACACTGTAGGTAATAATGGAAGGAATAATTTATAAAAATATAATTAATATTATAAACTAAACTTTAATTTCAATTCCTACCGCAGTTGGAACGAATGAGGTATAGACAGATCACGGTATTTTACAGACGTTATCAGATACAATCATAAATTGTATCCTATTAGGTATTGACAAGAGTCAAAGGCACTTGACACGTGTTAGTTTATTGAATGATGGTTATCCACTTGAATCGTCAATTTAAAGTGACCCACTACACGCGCCGACTAAAATCTCGAGGTAAGCTAGTTAACCTCCGATAGACACGTCAGTGACATCTTTATAACTTCTAGGCTTACTACGTGTACTTAGAGTTTTATAAGATCTTTACATATATTTTATTTTCGTATTAGAAATACTATGAATAACATAACTTAGTCCCGTAACATATACCACGATGGTGTTTTAGACATGAGTTCAAATGTTTAGCACATTCCTATGTGTGAAATTAACTATAAGATCAACTGAACCATGAAACATCAAGTAATCCACATAATTAACAAGTTATGCATAAATCATATTGACCAAGTGAGTAATGTTAGGCTCGGGTATCACAAATAATCCCATAGGAATCCACAAATTGAGTTAACGACAACATCTAATCGAGAACCCCCAACTATCAAAGTCAACTCTAAAGTGTTCTTGAATCAAACCCCAACAATTCATGAAATCCGAAATATATGCTATTAAATCCGTAGGAATACATTTATCCAAGCTAGATAATCCATATCTAATATATTCCAACAACAATCCAAGCTTACACGAAGAAATCGAAAGGAAAAAAACCCAAAATCCGAAATCTAGATCCAAGAAGTTATTACCTTGATTTGATGTGATGGAGATGATGAAATGATGATTACTCCGAATTATAAACTTGGAGATGTTGATAGATGATTGCACCTCGAAGAACCCTTCTCAAGAAGCTCCAAATCGCCCGGAACCGATGAAAGAATGAATAGAAATGAAGAATGGTGAAGAAAAGACTGAACTGTCCTATTTATACCAACCCCAGCTTAGCGCGCGCTAGCTCCTATGCGTAGCGTGTGCTAACGACTTTATTGGGTAGTCCAGTACTCTCTGTTCGCAATGGTAGCGTGCGCTACGTACCTTTTGTATCGTGCGCTACAACCATATACTTACCGTGCGTTAACTCAAAATGTTAGCGTGCGCTAACAAATTATCTGTTGCCCAGTACTGAAGTCCAGAACCTCCTGTTCTCTGATCTGTTCGTGGTAGCGCATGCTACACACAAAATTCAGCGTGCGCTACTGACCCTGATTAGCGTACGCTAATATCTACTCGTAGCGTTCACTAGGAATTAATCCAATTCAGTCCAGTAGCCACTGGACTCTGCCTGATCCGACCTTAGCGCGCGCTACACCGACTGTATAACATGCGCTATTCTGACCTACTAGCGCGCGCTACTTACCATTCGTAGCGTGCGCTACTTACAACCCAAATGCAGTTCAGTGCCTTCTGGACTGCCTGCTTGAACTACATTAGCGTGCGCTAGTGTTGAGAGGTAGCGTGCGCTACCTGAACTCAATTAGCGTGCGCTAAAGAGAGTTCGTAGCGTGCGCTACTCCTCACACACAGCCCACTATGAAGATGACAATGATGATAAACACGGCACGATTCTCCAACTAGATTGATGATGAATGACGATTGATACACGATACAATTACTCTGAACGGTGAATACAATGATTGAATATGAGTGACAAATGATCATTAATGAGTGAAAATTACTGAGTGACAATTATTGAACGATAAATACTGAATGATAATAACTGAATTACAACCGGGTATTACATGTGTTTTTCTGCAAGTCACGGCAGAAAGAACAGGATAGAGAGAGAGAGAGACCGAGTTTATGAGAAAGTTTAGACAGAGAGACGGGAGAAGAATTGGGAAGCGAGGAAATGTATTTTGGGTCGGCGGTGGATAGGTTTAGGGGTATTTATACCCGCGAATTTTTAGGGTTTTCAGTTAAGCCCTCACATTTTCCAGAGACTTTCAATTTAACCCTAGACAGTTTTAATTACTTCATATTGACCCAGTCACCTTTAAAACCTTCAATTCAGTCCTATTTTGACCAAGACATTCAAATATTAACTTTTCAATTAATATTAATAATTAATCTGATTTTATTCATATATATTTTAATTTCAGTTATTATATCGTAATATTTTATAATGATTAAATTATTATTATATGTAGACTTTTTCGAGAATTTACGGGCTTAGGATTGTGAGTCGAGCATCTTCATATTTAAGTCAAGAGTATCATTTATTCAGGTGAGAATTTTCACTATCACTTTAATTGCTTTAATTGGATTGTATATGTGATATTCTATCCATGTTTGAAATTTATGATACACATTGTAAATCAGGTTCACCTGTATACGTGTAAGAGGCTATCTTAAGATATATGCTGTGTGGGGACACCTGCACAACCTCAATATTCACATGCATGCTCGATTCATGTTATATGTGATATTGTGTGTATGTATTCATGTTGAGGAAAATATTATTGGTAGAATATCATTTAAATGCTTTCCATGAGATTGTATATTACTGTGATAAGTGTGATTTCCATGAGCTGAAGGAAGCTCACCCCCACCTTTATTGATCCCGCAGGTTAAACCGAGTCGGATGGATAAAGGAGCGAGCCGAGAGGGCATATGAATTAAATTTATTAAATGATGTTTTTTCGTTATGTCTAATGTTTCGAAATTTTTGGGGAAACTTTTGTTAGAAATTAACAATTTATAATTTATTCTTCCGCCGCGATTACTATATCGTATCTATGACGTATTGTTACCTTAATTAAAGGTATTTAAATTATGTCAGTGTAGCGACTCGACTTTGTCGGCGAGAATTTTAATATTATCAAAAGAAAAATTATTTTTCGACAAATTACCTTTTACTTATTTTCCCCTATAATTACCCCTAGAAAGTCGGAGCGTTACATAGTGGTATCAGAGCGGGTTTTACATTTCTGTAGACTCACTAAAATGTAAAAGTATCATATGCTCTCAGCTTCGCCACTTCGTCACTCCGTCCAAGATACCAAATTTCAGTCATTATTCATGCATATATCATCCCATTTTTATTTACATGATTATATATGTATGTACGAATTGTTAGAATGATCAAACCTAGGATGACGCCACGTAAGAGGGCTCCTGCTACATTTGACTCGCGTCTTCTAGCACGCAAAGACTGGTGGGACGATCCTAGTTTACCAAAAAATGCACCACACTATGTCATTAATAAGCTGAGCAAGTGGCTGCAGTCTGGGATATAAGGTTCCGTCACGCGACAGCTGGAGCACCTAATGGAGAAGTTACCCGACGATTGGAGTTATTGCATCTTCCTGCTTTGGAAAGAGTCCATCAAGATATTGCCAAAAGAGCGAGAGACTGCAGATGATTTCCAGTTTGTAGTTGTACGTCTATTGGATAAATACGCTCGAGAGGTGATACCAGTTGCAAATTGAAGTTCCGATTCTAAGGATGAAGAAGACTCTGAAGAGGATCCCGAAGAAGACCCTGAGGAGGATCCCGAAGAAGATCCATAGGAAGATCCAGAGGAAGTTCCCGGTGAGAGCTCAAAGGCGGAACTCGCAAAAAATATGAAGGACGTGTTGATGCCAGGCATCGAGTCTGAAGATGAAGTCACTTCGTGGATTGAGCTACGACCCCCTATTCCTGTTATAGAGATTACTAGCAGTGACGATGAGGAGTAGTCGTAGGCTTAGTTCATTTTATTATATAACTATTATGTTGAATGCTTGACTGCTTGTCGTCTTGTGAGCCTTTCATCGTTAAACTTCCTAGTGGTGATAGGATCGTTGGTGATCATAGAGCTGTAGTTGAATGCTCTGAAAGGAGGGTAACCTTATGTTCTTCTGTTGATGTCAAGACCATATTCGAGGGAGTAAGACACCCTAGTACCCCGAAAGTGATTTCAGCCATGAAAGCTGTTAAAATGTTGAAAAAGCGTAGTTGCCAAGGATTCCTGATGAATGTGATGGGGAAAACAACTTCGGAGAAGACGATAGCTGATGTACCTATCATCAAGGAGTATCTAGATGTCTTTCCCGAAGACTTTCTCGGAGTTCCGCCGAGTCGTCAAGTTGAGTTCTCGATTGATTTAGTGCTAGGAGCGGCACCAATATCGAAAGCTCTCTATAGAATGGCGCCCAAGGAATTACAAGATCTGGAAGTGAAACTTCAGGAACTGCTCGACTCTAGTTTTATCCGACCGAGTGTTTCGCCATGGGGTGCGCCAGTACTCTTCGTGAAGAAAAAGGACGGAAGTTTGAGGATGTGCATAGACTATCGTGAACTTAATCGACTCACGATAAAGAATAAATATCCACTTTCTAGAATAGAGGACCTATTCGATCAACTTGGAGGATCAGTAGTGTTCTCGAAAATAGATTTGAGATTCGGATATCACCAACTGAGGATTAAGGATGACGATGTCCCAAAGACGGCATTTCGAACTCGATATGGACACTATGAGTTTATAGTGATGCCATTTGGTTTGACTAATGCGCCAGCAGTATTCATGGACCTCATGAACCGTGTATTTCAACCTTATTTGGATAAGTTTGTCATTGTGTTCATAGATGACATACTTGTATATTCAAAGAGCAAGGTTGAACATGAGCAGCATCTTAGAACAGTATTGGCAATACTGCACAAGGAGAAGTTGTATACGAAGTTCAACAAGTGTGAATTGTGGCTTAACCGAGTTGCATTTTTGGGACATGTGGCCACTTTTAAAGGAATTGAGGTTGACCCGATTAAGGTAGAAGCAGTCAATGATTGGAAAGTACCGAGCAATGCAAATCAAGTTCACAGCTTCTTGGGATTAGCTGGTTATTATCGGAGATTTATCGAGGGATTTTAGAAAATAGCTACACCTATGACTAGATTGACTAGAAAGGGAGAAGTCTTCTTATGGAATGAGAAGTTGGAAAAGAGTTTCCAAGAACTTAAGCGAAAGTTGACTCTAGCGCCAGTTTTGACGATTCCCGATCCGATGAGAGAATTCATCATCTACAGTGATGCATCCAAGCAAGGCTTGGGATGTGTATTGATGCAATAGGGCAAGGTAGTTGCCTATGTTTCGAGACAGTTGAAACCGCATGAGCTGAACTACCCTACTCATGATCTGGAATTAGCAGCGGTAGTTCATGCCTTGAAGATTTGGAGACATTATATGTATGGAGGTAAGTGTGAAATTTATACAGACCACAAAAGTCTAAAATATATTTTCACACAAAAGGAATTGAATATGAGTTAGCACAGATAGTTAGAGTTGGTCAAAGACTACGATTATACAATTCATTACCACTCTGGTAAAGCAAACATAGCTGCTGATGCACTGAGCCATAAGGCGAGAGGAGACCTAACCTGTTTATTGACCAAAGAGGAAAGCTTGGTCAAGGAATTTGCAAGGATGAACCTTGAGATGGCTACACCATCAAATCCAGTTGAGTCGTTATTGGCTAGTTTGGTGGTACAGCCAACCTTGAGGAAGCAGATCAAAGAAGGTCAAGGAAAAGACTACTTCTTGGTCAAAATGAAAGAACGTACTCTTTCAGGTGAGGATAAGGGATTCAGTGTGTCCGATGATGGCACAATATACTACGAAGGGAGGATTTGTGTGCCCAATGCTGTCAAGTTGAGAGAAGAAATATTGAAGGAGGCACATAGTACTCCATATGCAGCACATCCTGGGAGTACAAAGATGTACCGAGACCTTAAGGGGACATTTTGGTAGGAAGGTTTGAAAAGAGATGTAGCAGACTTTGCCAGAAGGTGTATAGTTTGTCAACAAGTAAAGACCGAACACCAACACCCCTTTGGACTACTTAAATCACTTCATATTCCGGAATGGAAATGGGAACACATTACGATGGACTTTGGGGTAGATTTGCCTTGAACGGAAAGAGTAAACCACGCTATTTGGGTTGTTGTGGACCGACTCACAATGTCAGCTCATTTCATCCCAGTCAAGATGAACTTTCGAATGGATCAGTATGCTCAACTTTACATCCGTGAGATTATTAAGTTGCATGGAGTGCCAGTTTCTATAGTATCCGACAGGGATACTCGTTTCACATCGCGTTTTTGGGAGTGTTTGCAAGAAGCCCTGGGAACGCAGTTGAATTTTAATACGGCCTATCATCCTCAGACTGATGGTCAGTCTGAGCGGACCATTCAGATTCTTGAGGATATGTTGCGAGCATGTGTGTTAGACATGGGCAATAATTGGGAACGACTGTTGCCTTTGGTGGAATTTACTTACAACAACAGTTATCAGTCGGTGATCGGTATGGCAGCGTATGAAGCCTTATACGGTAGGAAGTGTTGATCACCACTATATTGGGACGAAGTAGGTGAAAGGAGAATTTTGGGTCCCGATATGATTGAACAGACAGTAGGTGTGGTGGATAAGATTCGTGAGAGGATCAAGATAGCACATGATCGTCAGAAGTCTTACGCCGACAAGCGTAGGAAGGATCTCGAATTCTGTGTTGGCGACAAGGTATTCCTGAAGGTATCTCCTACCAAGAGAATTGTTCGTTTTGGTCCTAGGAGCAAGTTGAGACCGATATACATTGGACCGTTCAAAATTCTTAAACGAATTGGAGAATTAGCTTATCGCTTGGATTTACCCCCAGAACTTTCGGCTGTGCACAACGGTTTTCACGTATCTTTGTTGAGGAAGTATGTGCACGATCCCAGCCACGTCATCAACTATACCGCCGTGGAGATGAACAAAGATCTTACTTATGAAGAACAACCTGAACTGATTCTCGACCGACCAGTCCGGCAGTTGAGGAACAAAGAGAAGGTGTTTGTCAAAATCCAATGGCGTAACCACAGTAAAGATGAGGCAACTTGGGAGTGCGAAGAAGAACTTCAAGCTCGTTATCCGAATTTCTTCAATCGAGGTATGTCATTTATTTTCGAGGACGAAAATATTTCTAAGAGGGGTAGGATGTAATTCCCGCCATTTTCATAATGTAATATTATTATTCATAATAATATTATAATGCATTTAATTTCATTTAATTTCATTTAGAGGATCATGAACATTTAGTTCGACGTATCACAAGTTCTAGCCCGAGTCATTTCGTAGTCATTGTTTATATTCTATAATAGCGTTATTATTCATCCAAGTATAATACCAACACTACTATTATTAATATTATCATTATTATTAATAATATTATTAATACCATTTTATTAAGTAATAATATTATTATTATTATCATTATCATTTTTTCAGATTTTTATGATCAATATTACCAATTAATTCTTATTTCACCTTTACTATTATTAGTATTATTATTATTATATCATTTTATTTAACCACGTATTATAACTTAACCAACTATAATTAAACTTAATTAATCATAATTAAGAACTCCTTGCCAGTCGATGAACCACTCAGTTTTTTCACTTTCCCAAACTCCACAATGTTTATCAACATACAAATCCTAATTCAACTAAAATACTCCAAAATTTACAACTATAAATATACAAATTCTACTGCAGAAATTCTTTACATCATTCTTTACAAAAAAAAAAAGAAGAGAAAACAGTACACAACAATTCCACGACAGAAATCCAGAAGAAGAAGAAGAAGAATACATTCTGCAGCCGACCTCTACCATACACAAAACACAAAATATAATTCTCTGCAAATAATCTCCCAGAATTCTTTTTCACGACCGATCTCTCCAGCAACTCTCAACACTCATCTGCAATTACAATCTTCTCAAATTTCTTTAGCGGAGGTAAATTTCTAAACCCTAATCTTCTTTTATTCTTCAGCAAATTAGAATCTTAAATATACGACCGTCCTTCTGTAAATTACAATTTTTAAACACACATACTTCTGCAAACTTTAATATTTTACACATGAAAATCAAACCTCCGTTCACAGTAAGCCTGAAAACCTCAAATCTAAAGCTGAAATTGGCAGCTTTCAACCTGAACAGAACCAAACCAACAACAAAAAAAAAAGAATCAATAAATTAGAAACCCGAACTCAAAAAGATTTTGCTCAGCCATCTCTTAATATTTGGAACAGAAAATCATTCGAACCTCGAACCACCAAAACCCCAGTCCAGATCGACCCAAACCCACATCTGTCGGCCCGAACACATGGAAACTAGCTCCACAGGCGAACCACGACCGCCATGAGCAGTCCGAATCATTCATTCCGCTTTTTCAAATTTCAATTTCAGAGTCTTAATCGAGCCCAGGATTGAAACTTCATTTGGCCCGAATCTCCGAATCATCTCCCACCTTCGATTTTGGTTTCGAGATGTTCGTGTGTGTGCTTCTGACTGTGTGTGTGTGTTTCGGTCATGTGTGTGTGTCTCTCTGTAAGTCACGGCAGAGAGAATAGGATAGAGAGAGAGAGACCGAGTTTAGAGAGATAGAGAGAGAGAGTTTAGAGATACAGAGACGAGAGAAGAAGTGGGAAGCGAGGAAATGTATTTTGGGTCGGCGGGGGATAGGTTTAGGCGTATTTATACCCGCAAATTTTTAGGGTTTTCAGTTAAGACCTCACATTTTCCAGAGACTTTCAATTTAACCCCAGACAGTTTTAATTACTTTGTTTTGACCCCAATCAACTTTAAAACCTTCAATTCAATCCTATTTTGACCAATACATTAAAATGTTGACTTTTCAATTAATATTAATAATTAATCTGATTTTATGCATATATATTTTAATTTCAGTCATTATATCATAATATTTTATAATGATTAAATTATTATTATATGTAGACTTTATCGAGGATTTACGGGCTTAGGACTGTGAGCCGAATATCTTCATATTCAAGTCAAGCAGTATCATTTATTTAGGTGGGAATTTTCACTATCACTTTAATTGCTTTAATTGGATTGTATATGTGATATTTTATTCATGTTTGAAATTTATGATACACGTTGTAAATCAGGCTCACCTGTATACGTGTAAGAGGCTATCTTAAGATATATGTTGTGTGGGGACACCTGCACAACCTCAATATTCACATGCGTGCTCGATTCATATTATATGTGATATTGTGTGTATGTATTCATGTTGAGAAAAATATTATTGGTAGAATAATTATTTAAATGCTTTCCATGAGATTGTATATTATTGTGATAAGTGTGATTTCCACGAGCTGAAGGAAGCTCACCCCCACCTTTATTGATCCCGCATGTTAAACCGAGCCGGATGGATGAAGGAGCGAGCCGAGAGGGCATATGAATGAAATTTATTAAATGATGTTTTTTCGTTATGTCTAATGTTTCGAAGGGGAAACTTTTGTTAGAAATAAACAATTTATAATTTATTCTTCCGCCGCAATTACTATCTCGTATCTATAATGTATTGTTGTCTTAATTAAAGGTATTTAAATTATGTTAGTGTAGCGACTCGACTTTGTAGGCGAGAATTTTAATCTTCTCAAAAGAAAAATTATTTTTCGATAAATTACCTTTTACTTATTTTCCCCTATAATTACCTATAGAAAGTCGGGTTATTACATTCATTTCCAGACTTCGACCATCCATGGGGGTAGCAAGAGGATGTGCCTTGTCCATGCTAAATCACCTGCGCATTTTATGGACGTAGGAAGAATGATGAATGGGTATACCATCATCTGGATATTCCAGCTCTCAGCCCAAGCAGAATCGAGTCCTCTCCAGGTCTTTCATCTCGAATTCGGATTTAAGGTAGCGGGCCGTTTCATCGACCTCATCTATGGTACCGATAACACTCATGTCATCTATATATACGGCTACAATCATGAATCATGCATCAGTTCTTTTCATGAAAATGCATGGACATATATCACTGTTCTTGTATCCCTTCCAAATCAAGTATTCACCTAGGCAGTTGTACCACATCCTTCAGATTGCTTCAGACCATACAATGAACGACACAACTTTACTGCGTAAGCGCTCCGTGGTTTAGAGCTACTTGATTTGGGCAACGAAATCCCTCCGTGGACTTTCATATAAATGTCCGTATCTAGATCCCTTCAAGATAAGCTATAACCACATCCATAAGCTGCATATTCATTTCTTCGGACACTACCAATCTGACTAGGTAGCGGAAAGTGATGATGTCCATAACGGGAGAATACGTCTCCTCGTAATCAATGCCAGGATGCTGTGAGAAGCCTTGGACAACTAGTCTTGCTTTGTAATGTATGACCTCATTCTTATCATTGCATTTATGAATGAGGACCCATTTCTGTCCAACTGGTTTAATGCCAAAAGGGTACCGGATCGATACGACAAAATACCTCATGTTTAGCCATCGAGTCTACTTCAGCTTGTATTACATCTTTCCATTTCGGCCAATCGGCTTGTCATTGACATTCAGCAACCGAGCGCGGCTCAACATCATTGTCTTCAATATTTTTTTGAGCGACGGAGTAGGAAAAAACATCATCGACTAGCGTGGATGACCTGTCCAACAGTACTTATGCACTCATAAATTGCATCAAGATTTCTTTATTCTCTAAGATCAACAAAGTTTCTGACGGGTCCGTTGATTGTTCCATTGTTGATTCAAGGATATATCCGTAATTAGAGAGAATATCATGTGACGGAGTCACTATGTCGATAATGAGAGGATTTTGTGTCACATACCCCTAGATTTGGCTATCAGATACCGGATATTAAAAATACCCTTATTATATATTACATCACAGCGAAAAACTTAAAACTTTTAAGAGAAAACTCCTTTTACACACTAAAAGTTACTTTTACACATCAGCCGACTATTATATTACAACCAAAAGAAAACATCGGCTGTATAGGTTTATAAGCAAATTTAAACTTAACACACACACACACAGAACACTCCACAGGTCTGATGTTCATATACAATGGCTCATTGGCGTGGAGAAGCGCCCCGGACATCAAACTATGCCTGATATCCCGAATTATTACCTGTATCACAAGAATTCAACTTAATGAGCGAACGCTCAGTAAGTAGTGACACACAATGCATGAATGCATTTATGAATGAGTTTGTGAAATTCACTTTCATTTTCCTTAACTTTCGAAAACTCTTTTATAGCACGCTGCGATGTACACCTCGAGTTCCTGGACCGGGCCAAAAGTGTGAATTTCCAACCATAGCCAGAACAAACTACCCACTCATAACACATGGGTCAGCCTGGCGTGTCCCAGACTCCATCAGAATTATGGCTATAAAGGTGCCCAATCATACACATGAGTCACCACGGTGTGTCCCAGACTCCACTGCAAAACATCACACAAAGTGTACAATCATAACATATGGATCACTATGATGTGTCCTAGACTCCTCCACAAAACAGCCCCTTACTAGTAGCCCGCAATGCATATAACCAAAACAGTTTGTTCTGATCACCTTTAGAACGCCTGTACTATGATCAATGCATGCAACAGCAACCTCCAATGCTATGCTATGATCATATGCATCATGATAATACCACATGTATAGATGCTCTATGTGACACGTCACACAATAAAAATAGAGCAATAAGTTATCCACATATACACAAGGTAGAAGCAATATCTAGAATAACAACCATTAACACATATTTCAAACAAATGCTCTTGTGATACAGTTTTGAAATCAGTTACTACTTACCTTATTCAGGTGATACCTTTGCTTTTATACCAGTAAGAGGTGGTTGTGATGATATGTCCTCAGAGCCTGTTTCAAGAAGTGTCTTTAAAGAATCTATATGGTATACACAAAGTTTAACTCACTGCATATCCGAAGGGTTTTACCGATTCCACATAATTGGTATTCTACAAATTTTATGTGCGCATTTCCTTATATATGAGCCTTATACTCTATCATTTTTTTGTACTCCTAATTCATTATGAAGCCTATAATTTTTCTGTGCATAATGTTAAATCAACTCTTATAGCCCACAACTCTAGGATTCTATAACAATACAATGGTTCAGGAGAAATTATCAAGATCTAGAAATAGCTGAATTTGTCCTGTGTATATCCACTTGATTATAAGTCGGATTTGCACCAATTTTTGATATAACATCGCTAATATACTTAAGAACATGTATATAGTTGTAATACCTGAGATTTTTGCTTGTATTACATCTTTCCATTTCGGCCAATCGGCTTGTCATTGACATTCAGCAACCGAGCGCGGCTCAACATCATTTTCTTCAATAATTTTTGAGCGACGGAGTAGGAAAAAACATCATCGACTAGCGTGGATGACCTGTCCAACAGTACTTATGCACTCATAAATTGCATCAAGATTTCTTTATTCTCTAAGATCAACGAAGTTTCTGACGGGTCCGTTGATCGTTCCATTGTTGATTCAAGGATATATCCGTAATTAGAGAGAATATCATGTGACGGAGTCACTGTGTCGATAATGAGAGGATTTTGTGTCACATACCCCTAGATTTGGCTATCAGATACCGGATATTAAAAATACCCTTATTATATATTACATCACAGCGAAAAACTTAAAACTTTTAAGAGAAAACTCCTTTTACACACTAAAAGTTACTTTTACACATCAGCCAACTATTATATTACAACCAAAAGAAAACATCGGCTGTATAGGTTCATAAGCAAATTTAAACTTAACATACACACACACAGAACACTCCACATGTCTGATGTTCATATACAATGGCTCATTGGCGTGGAGAACCGCCCCGGACATCAAACTTTGCCTGATATCCCGAATTATTACCTGTATCACAAGAATTCAACTTAATGAGCGAACGCTCAGTAAGTAGTGACACACAATGCATGAATGCATTTATGAATGAGTTTGTGAAATTTACTTTCATTTTCCTTAACTTTCGAAAACTCTTTTATAGCACGCTGCTATGTACACCTCGAGTTCCTGGACCGAGCCAAAAGTGTGAATTTCCAACCATAGCCAGAACAAACTGCCCACTCATAACACATGGGTCAGCCTGGCGTGTCCCAGACTCCATCAGAATTATGGCTATAAAGGTGCCCAATCATACACATGAGTCACCACGGTGTGTCCCAGACTCCACCGCAAAACATCACACAACGTGTACAATCATAACATATGGATCACTATGATGTGTCCTAGACTCCTCCACAAAACAGCCCCTTACCAGTAGCCCGCAATTCATATAACCAAAACAGTTTGTTCTGATCACCTTTAGAACGCCTGTACTATGATCAATGCATGCAACAACAACCTCTAATGCTATGCTATGATCATATGCATCATGATAATACCACATGTATAGATGCTCTATGTGACACATCACACAATAAAAATAGAGCAATAAGTTATCCACATATACACAAGGTAGAAGCAATATCCAGAATAACAACCATTAACACATATTTCAAACAAATGCTCTTGTGATACAGTTTTGAAATCAGTTACTACTTACCTTATTCAGGTGATACCTTTGCTTTTATACCAGTAAGAGGTGGTTGTGATGATATGTCCTCAGAGCCTGTTTCAAGAAGTGTCTTTAAAGAATCTATATGGTATACACAAAGTTTAACTCACTGCATATCCGAAGGGTTTTACCGATTCCACATAATTGGTATTCTACAAATTTTATGTGCACATTTCCTTATATATGAGCCTTATGTAATACCCGTGCTTTTGTTGACCGTTTGACCTTTCCGTTCTCTTTATTTTTGTCGCTCTGTAAACGCATAGAGATGTTGTTGATATTGTTATTAAGTTTCGTGCCTTGTTTAGGCCACGATCATATTGTTTAGACCTTTCGGAAGTGTTCTGGGCCAGAGGAATAGCGCACGCTAGGCCTAGGCTAACGCACGCTAATCCAGCTTGATTAGCGCACGCTAGCTTTGAACCGTAGCGCGCGCTAAGGGACCAGTCAGAACGTGCTTGATCGCTCTCTGGACTGGCGGATTAACGCACGCTAGGAGTTCGTTAGCGCGCGCTATTCGTGGTTAGTAGCGCACGCTAACATCCGTCCGTAGCGCACGCTAATGGCCGGGTCGGCAGAGGCAGTGAGGTTGTCAGGTTTCTGCACTATCAAGTAGCGCACGCTATGCTTTGGCTAGCGCACGCTAAAACTGTTACATAGCGCACGCTAAGGCATAATGGTAGCGCACGCTAATGTTTTGGTCCGTAGAAGCAGTGGAGTCTCAGACTTTCTGGACTAGCAGGTAGCGCACGCTAGGCAGCGGCTAGCGTACACTATATGTGTTGTGTAACGCATGCTAGTGCTCAGTTTTAACGAACGCTAGCGGACCCAGGCAGTAAGCTGAGTTTTTGGCAGGGCAGCAGTTAGCGCACGCAAAGGATGTTTCGTAGCGAGCGCTAACATCTTATGGCAGTAGCCACTGGACTACCCGGTAACTTCGCTAGCGCACGCTAATGAAGGAGGCGTAGCGTGCGCTAGACTGGGCAGATATAAATATGACAGTTGACTTCCAATTCGTCATTTCTCACCTACTTCACTCCTTTTCGACGGAAAACGCTCGGGAGAGACGATCTTGGGCGATTGGAAGCAAGTTTCTTTCCAACAACAACATATTTGGTTGGAGAACAAGGATTTCTCAACATCTAATTCCTCCTAGCGTCCGAATCAAGGTAAAAATCCTTAGAACCCTACTTTTTGGGAATGTTGGGGTTTTTCGTAGATTCGTCCGATTTATCCGTTTGGAAGCTTGAGAACCTTGAGATTATGATGTACCTATACCGTATGCATGCTTTTCCTACGATTTTATGGTTTGGGTTGTGCCGTTTTCGGACTTGTGAGATTTTGGACGACTTTCCAACCTCTAGTTGATTATCCGTATATCTTTATGAATCGTAGACGGGTTTCGAGGGTTTCTTCGTGTAATTTGGATATGGATAATTGATTATCATATTCCTTGCGAATCGTTTAGGTTCCGGAAGCGCATTCTTGGACCTACCGATCTCATACCCCTTTTTCCGTTCGTTTTCTCGATGTCTCAAAGGCAAGTATACATTTATGATTGTGCGTTCTCGACTTTGAAAGTAAGAAATATTGATGGTATGATATGAACGAACCGTTTCTACGGCATTCATAGATATAATTATGGCATGATATGAACGAACCGTTTCTACGGCATTCATATATGAATTGATGGCATGATATGAACGAACCGTTTCTACGGCATTCATACATGTATTGACGGATGATATGAACGAACCGTTTCTACGGCATTCATATACGTCTTGATGTGGCACTATGAGATTTAGTTATTCCGGAATAATAGTCTTGAATTGACGAATTGACGGTTACATTTATCTTATTGTCGAGAAGTATTGTGTTTCATACTTGATATCCTTGCACTAGCTATTCGACGGCTAACCCCTTTATGGGGGAAATACGTTTTATGTATTTCAGGTTCCAAGAGAGCGGACAGGCAGGTATCGGGTCGGCACGAAGATGGTGGGCAAGTGTGATACTGTGTTTTCCTTCCAGTTATGTTTGGAGTTTCCCATTCAGTGTTGTTGTACTGGATTGACTATTGAATACTCGAGTATTGTTTTCCATTTTCCTTGACGTTCCGGCCTGTGTTTGCCGAAGTATTGATTTGAGTTGTGTTGTTTGTGAATACATTGGTTATGTTTTGAATACCTTTGTATTGTTTTTCATCCCATTGTGTATAGACCTTATCGGTCAAAATTTGTGGTTCCGCGTATGTTTAGCCTTGTGGGTCCCACGGCGGGGCTTACGGAGCTGTAATATCCCTGAATAACTCGGGGGTGTTACAGAATATGGTATCAGAGCTTAGGTCTATGGATACCTAGGCTGTCCGTCTTTTGGGTCGATCGAGTTGTCATTTGTTCGCAGTATCACTACTTTGCCATCATCACAGTGCGACCGGTACTTGTAAGACCTCTTATTCTTCTGGTGTTTGCTTGTTCGTTTTGCTTCGTTTTGTTAGTATTCGTGAGAATCGGTCACTTTGATGACGTGTAATTTATTTGTGCTTACGTGACTTGTGTGTCCTTCAGTATGTCAGCTGGTAGGGGCCGTGGCCGTGGTCGTGGCCGTGGACGTGGAAGAGGTCGTGGCGCGGCCGTTTCCATCAGTTCTGTTGCGGGGTCAACCAACCCCAGCTTGTCAAACTCGGTGCATCCCGACACCGAAAGTCAGCACGACCAGTAGAATGGCCAGGGGAACAACGCGGACGTTGGAGTTGCGAATGTACTTCAACAATTGGCCGCCCAGATGACCATTTTAGCCCAAACAGTTCAGGTGAATAATCCGAACCCGAACACAGATGCCTTGCTTCAGAATGTAATTCGTATGCACCCTCCACAATTTGGCGGTGCCACATATCCGTTAGGATGGGAAGACTGGCTAGCGGAATTGGAAAAGATTTTCGAGGCGGTTGACTGCCCCGAAGTGAGGAAAGTACCGATTGCTCAGTATTTCCTCACCAAGGAGGCCGCTACCTGGTGGAAGGTCATCAAGCCACAAGATCGCATTGCCACATGGGAGGAATTTAAGGAGCTTTTGGAGGCCGAGTTTTGTCCTTGGCCGGTGCGAGAGAGCCGAATCCGAGCCTTTTTCGAGGCTAAACCGCAAAACATTCCTGTTTCGCAAGCGATTGTTGAGTACAACCAACAACTGATCCACGTGAAGGATCAAGTACGGAACGAGCGTGATAAGATCCGTTATTTTGATATGCGGATGAATTTGGACTTACGACGGTACATGGCCGGATTTGCTTGTACCACACTGAAGGAGTATCAGGACAGAGCTTTAGCCCATGATATGTTAAGCCCCAACAACGATACCGTTGAAGAACCGAAGAAGCAGAAAGTCGCGGGCAATTTTTCTGGCTCTAAGGGTGGCAACTTTCCGAGGTCACAGACAACTAACCGATATGCCGGACAGTCGTCACGTTCTAATAGAGGAAAGAGGGGTTACCGTCCTACTCCGGGCACCACAAATCGCACGGTGACTTGCTATAATTGTGGCCGTCCAGGCCACGTCAGTCTGGAATGCAACTTTCCACCATTGAAGTGTCACACGTGCGGACAGATGGGGCATAGGGCGGCTTATTGTCTCGAACCAAATCAGACTCTGGACACTCGGGCTTCTGCCCCAGCACCACTTGATCAAAGTATGAATCAACGCCAATCTTTTGGTCAACCTCAACAGAATTTCGACAGGGGCCGGGGACGGGGTCAGAATGCTGGAGGGGGAAATTCTAGCGTCGGTTCGGTACAACCTCGGGTTTATGAGATGCGTCGAACAGACGAACTCGATGCAGCGGTGGCTTCAGGTACCATCCATATTTTATCTTATCCAGTCCGTGTACTCTTTGATACGGGTGCTACACATTCTTTTATATCTTTGGATTGTGTACGCCGTTTGAATATAACTTATTTAACTGCTTGCGATCCCTTTATCGTGAAGCAAGCAATGGGATAGGATTGTGGGGAATCGGGAGATTAGAGATTTTCCAGTGAGTATATCCGGTATGGAATGGTTATCGAATCTGATCGTAGTTGATATAGAAGGCGAGGATGTGATCCTCGGCGAGGATTGGCTTGATAATCATCAAGCGATTATGAACTACCGTACCAAGGTTATCACCATGATGACTAAAGACGGATCCGAGTACTCATTTTTGGGGCATAAGTCGGGACTATCCAAGTTACTTATCAGTGCCATGAAGACCGTAAAACTTTTGAATAAAGTTTGTACGGGCTATTGGTGTTATGCCTTGAAAACGGAAGGAAACGAAATCGATTTCTCTTCGATTCCGGTTGTTAGTGAGTACCCCGACGTTTTTCCGGATGAACTCCCGGGATTACCGACAGATCGAGAGATAGAATTTGCAGTGGACTTAGAGCCAGATGCGGCTCCGATTTCTAAAGCACCTTATCGGATGGCACCTTCCGAGATGCATGAATTGAAGAATCAGTTGGGAGAACTTCTGGAAAGAGGGTACATCAGACTGACCGCTTCGCCTTGGGGCGCGTCTGTTCTTTTCGTGAGGAAGAAAGATGGTTCACTACGTTTGTGCATCGACTACCGTGAGCTGAACAAAGTAACCATCAAAAACAAATATCCTTTGCCTCGTATAGACGATTTATTTGACCAATTGCAAGGGGCTACGGTTTTCTCAAAGATTGATTTAAGATCCGGATATTATCAACTCAGGGTGAGGGAGTCCGATGTTCCGAAGACGGAATTTCGGACGAGATACGGGCATTATGAATTTGTAGTGATGCCTTTTGGGTTGACTAATGCACCGGCAGTATTCATGCAGTTAATGAATAAGATATTCATCGAGTACCTCGACAGGTGTGTAGTCGTATTTATTGATGACATCTTGATATATTCTCGAGATAAGGAGGAACATGCCCGACACTTGCGTTTGGTTTTAGGTATTTTGAGAACCGAGCATCTCTATGCAAAATTCTCGAAATGCGAATTTTGGTTGGAAGAAGTTATGTTTCTCGGCCATGTGATCTCGGCCGAAGGGGTTCGTGTAGACCCGCAGAAGATTGAGGCAGTGCTAGATTGGGCACCGCCTAAAAATGTTAAGGAAGTTCGTAGCTTTTTGGGCCTTGCTGGATATTACCGTCGGTTTGTCGAGGGGTTCTCGAAACTCGCTCGGCCGCTTACGAAATTACTCCAGAAGACCGAAAAGTTCGTTTGGACGGATGAAAGACAACAGAGCTTCGATGAACTGAAGAGGCGTTTGACTTCAGCACCGATTTTAACCTTGCCACATGGTAGTGAGGGCTTTGCAGTTTATAGTGATGCTTCGGGTCAAGGTTTGGGCTGTGTACTTATGCAGTATGATAAGACGATAGCCTTTGCGTCACGACAATTAAAGCCCTATGAGATGAATTATCCTACCCACGATTTGGAATTGGCCGCAATTGTCTTCGCACTCAAGATTTGGCGGCATTATTTGTATGGTTCACCGTGCCGGATTTATACCGATCACAAGAGCCTGAAGTATATTTTCAGTCAGAAGGAGCTGAACATGAGACAGAGGCGTTGGTTAGAGTTGATAAAGGATTATGATTTAGAAATTCTTTACCACCCCGGAAAAGCTAATGTCGTTGCGGATGCTTTGAGCCGCAAATCGGCATCTCTTCAAATGCTCGAGGTTCTTACATCTTAGACGAAAATTCGTCAGGATTTAATTGAGCAAGGGATAGAAGTTTGGCTTCAGCGAGTACAGGGACAATTGTGTACTCTCGAAATTACATCGTTCTTAGTTGATGACATCAAGGGGAAGCAGTGGAGTGACCCGATGATTTCTCAACTGAAGGAAGACGTAATTAAAGGAAAAGCTCCTGGCTTTATGGTTCACGAGGATAGTATTCTGAGATTTCAGGGCAGGCTTTGTGTCCCGAACGATTTAGAGTTGAGGCAGAGAATTCTCCGAGAAGCTCATGCTACGCCTTACTCAATCCACCCCGGGACGAGTAAGATGTACAAGGA
This sequence comes from Orobanche coerulescens, assembly GCA_033398695.1. NCBI lineage: Eukaryota > Viridiplantae > Streptophyta > Magnoliopsida > Lamiales > Orobanchaceae > Orobanche > Orobanche coerulescens. The sequence goes on from CM065809.1 coordinate 70,008,499, forward strand.
TTAGAAGCGTAATTTTTGGTGGAATAATATGAAGAAGGATGTTACGGAGTTTGTACTAAGGTGCTTGACGTGTCAACAAGTCAAGATCGAACATCAACGACCAGCGGGGTTGTTGAAACCGCTTCCCATTCCCGAGTGGAAGTGGGAAGACATCTCTATGGATTTCATCACTGGCATGCCGAGGACTCGAGTCGGAATGAATGTGATTTGGGTAATTGTCGATCGGTTGACCAAGTCAGCACACTTCTTGGGTATTAAGGATACTTGGGGACCAGATAGACTGGCTCGAACCTTTATTGCTGAGATCGTGAGGTTACACGGAACCCCCAAGACCATTGTTTCTGATCGAGACGGCCGTTTTGTATCGCATTTTTGGCAGGCCGTTCATCAGGCTTTGGCTACGGAGTTGAGATTGAGCACTTCTTTTCATCCTCAGTCGGACGGTCAGACAGAGAGGACGATTCAGACGTTGGAAGATATGTTACGAGCTTGTGCCTTAAATTGGAGTAATGATTGGGAGCTTCATTTGCCATTGATCGAGTTTGCTTACAATAATAGTTGGCATGCGTCAATCAAAATGGCACCCTTCGAGGCACTCTATGGTAGGCGATGTAGGTCGCCATTATGTTGGGACGAGGCTTCTGAGCTAGTTGGGACGGAGCCGGATATGTTGATAGAGACTAAGGAAAAGATTTCTATCATCCGGGACCGATTGCTGACTGCCCAGAGTTGTCAGAAATCTTATGCTGATACTCGTCGTCGACCCTTGGAGTTTGAAGTGGGAGATCATGTTTTACTCAAGGTGTCGCCGACCAGAGGGGTCTTCCGCTTTGGGAAAAAGGGGAAACTTAGTCTGAGGTATATTGGGCCCTTCGAGATTTTGGATAGAGTTGGGGATCTAGCTTATCGCTTGGCATTGCCTCCAGCTTTGAGTCACATCCACAGTGTTTTTCATGTGTCTCAGTTGAGGAAGTACGTACCGGATACGAGCCACATTATCGACTACAGCGAGATTGACGTAGCCGAGGATGTTACTTTTCCGGAGAAACCCGTGAAGATCCTTGAGCATCGCAAGAAACAACTTCGGCATAAGACCATTCCACTGGTTAAAGTGCAATGGTCGAGACATGGAGTCGAGGAGGCAACTTGGGAGACGGAAGAGAAGATGCGGGTGGAATACCCCGAATTATTTATTTCTTAAGTTTCGGGACGAAACTTCTTTTTAGAGGGGTAGAATGTAATACCCGTGCTTTTGTTGACCGTTTGACCTTTCCGTTCTCTTTATTTTTGTCGCTCTGTAAACGCATAGAGATGTTGTTGATATTGTTATTAAGTTTCGTGCCTTGTTTAGGCCACGATCATATTGTTTAGACCTTTCGGAAGTGTTCTGGGCCAGAGGAATAGCGCACGCTAGGCCTAGGCTAACGCACGCTAATCCAGCTTGATTAGCGCACGCTAGCTTTGAACCGTAGCGCGCGCTAAGGGACCAGTCAGGTCAGAACCAGTAACTCAGACTGCTCTCTGGACTGGCGGATTAACGCACGCTAGGAGTTCGTTAGCGCGCGCTATTCGTGGTTAGTAGCGCACGCTAACATCCGTCCGTAGCGCACGCTAATGGCCGGGTCGGCAGAGGCAGTGAGGTTGTCAGGTTTCTGGACTATCAAGTAGCGCACGCTATGCTTTGGCTAGCGCACGCTAAAACTGTTACGTAGCGCACGCTAAGGCATAATGGTAGCGCACGCTAATGTTTTGGTCCGTAGAAGCAGTGGAGTCTCAGACTTTCTGGACTAGCAGGTAGCGCACGCTAGGCAGCGGCTAGCGTATGCTATATGTGTTGTGTAACGCACGCTAGTGCTCAGTTTTAACGCACGCTAGCGGACCCAGCAAGAAGTCGAAGTTTTTGGCAGCGGCGATTAGCGCACGCAAAGGATGTTTCGTAGCGCGCGCTAACATCTTATGGCAGTAGCCACTGGACTACCCGGTAACTTCGCTAGCGCACGCTGATGAAGGAGGCGTAGCGTGCGCTAGACTGGGCAGATATAAATGACAGTTGACTTCCAATTCATCATTTCTCACCTACTTCACTCCTTTTCGACGGAAAACGCTCGGGAGAGACGATCTTGGGCGATTGGAAGCAAGTTTCTTTCCAACAACAACATATTTGGTTGGAGAACAAGGATTTCTCAACATCTAATTCCTCCTAGCGTCCGAATCAAGGTAAAAATCCTTAGAACCCTACTTTTTGGGAATGTTGGGGTTTTTTCGTAGATTCGTCCGATTTATCCATTTGGAAGCTTGAGAACCTTGAGATTATGATTTACCTTTACCGTATGCATGCTTTTCCTACGATTTTATGGTTTGGGTTGTGCCGTTTTCGGACTTGTGAGATTTTGGACGACTTTCCAACCTCTAGTTGATTATCCGTATATCTTTATGAATCGTAGACGGGTTTCGGGGGTTTCTTCGTGTAATTTGAATATGGATAATTGATTATCATATTCCTTGCGAATCGTTTAGGTGCCGGAAGCGCATTCTTGGACCTACCGATCTCATACCCCTTTTTCTGTTCGTTTTCTCGATGTCTCAAAGGCAAGTATACATTTATGATTGTGCGTTCTCGACTTTGAAAGTAAGAAATATTGATGGTATGATATGAACGAACCATTTCTACGGCATTCATAGATATAATGATGGCATGATATGAACGAACCGTTTCTACGGCATTCATATATGAATTGATGGCATGATATGAATGAACCGTTTCTACGGCATTCATACATGTATTGACGGATGATATGAACGAACCGTTTCTACGGCATTCATATACGTCTTGATGTGGCACTATGAGATTTAGTTATTCCGGAATAATAGTCTTGAATTGACGAATTGACGGTTACATTTATCTTATTGTCGAGAAGTATTGTGTTTCATACTTGATATCCTTGCACTAGCTATTCGACGGCTAACCCCTTTATGGGGGAAATACGTTTTATGTATTTCAGGTTCCAAGAGAGCGGACAGGCAGGTATCGGGTCGGCACGAAGGTGGTGGGCAAGTGTGATACTGTGTTTTCCTTCCAGTTATGTTTGGAGTTTCCCATTCAGTGTTGTTGTACTGGATTGACTATTGAATACTCGAGTATTGTTTTCCATTTTCCTTGACGTTCCGGCCTGTGTTTGCCGAAGTATTGATTTGAGTTGTGTTGTTTGTGAATACATTGGTTATGTTTTGAATACCTTTGTATTGTTTTTCATCCCATTGTGTATAGACCTTATCGGTCAAAATTTGTGGTTCCGCGTATGTTTAGCCTTGTGGGTCCCACGGCGGGGCTTACGGCGCTGTAATATCCCTGAATAACTCGGGGGTGTTACACCTTATACTCTATCATTTTTTTGTACTCCTAATTCATTATGAAGCCTATAATTTTTCTGTGCATAATGTTAAATCAACTCTTATAGCCCACAACTCTAGGATTCTATAACAATACAATGGTTCAGGAGAAATTATCAAGATCTAAAAATAGCTGAATTTGTCCCGTGTATATCCACTTGATTATAAGTCGGATTTGCACCAATTTTTGATATAACATCGCTAATATACTTAAGAACATGTATATAGCTGTAATACCTGAGATTTTTGCTTTCGGTTGCGTTGAATTTTCTTCTACCATTTAGTGTTTTGTATATTGTTCGTGCTTATATGATCGTGTGCCATGCCGTGTCATGTGTTTGTTTGCAACTTGTTTGTTGGTTTTGGACGTTGGCGTTTTACCGCATGTTTCATGACTGTCGTTCCGTTAAGGAGTATCTCTGTCGTGATGAGTTTTGATGCGATCTTACTGCCTGTGCAGTAGGAATAGCGCACGCTATGGGTAGGGATAGTGCGCACTACACTACGCCACAAGGCCTTCAGCAATGTTTATTTCGATGTTACAAGCAAAAGTGTTAGCATAGATGCCTTAAAATTGATCTACGCTGACACTTCTTTTTAGCGTTATAGTTGATAGTAACCGGTGTAGCCATAGTATCTATGGTAACACCAAATTCGGTGTTACCGTTGATCTTTAAAAAAACGTTACTAGGGAAGAAAAAAATAGGCGGGCTTACAATTAATATTTGGGCGGATCAAAATCAGTCTTCAATTTTGCCCAAAAAATGAGCTGCTATTTTATCCAAATAATTGACTCTAAAATCATAGCCCTCTCAGTTATTATTTTATCTAAAAACTAAAAAACAAAACTCACACCTCTCACTCAAAACTCATTCCCCTATCGCTCAAAACTAGGGGTGGGAAATAATATCGAAATATCGAAATACTGTTAGATGTATTTTTATGCGCTTATTTATCATTATTTTATATCCATTTTAAGTCTAAATCTGCATAAATGAGCTTTTAATGCACTATCTTATATGTTTTGAAGGAAATTGGAGTCTGGAAGCGTAAACGACGAAAAACGGGCGAAAACGACAATTTTTGGTCAGAGGTCGCGGCACACCAAGGCCAGGCCGCGGCACACGCACGGCGCAGCAGGCGCGGTACTCACTGTACCGGGGGCCGCGACACACTTAATCTGAGCCGCGGCCCGTATGAAAAAAAATACCGCCCAGGTATGGCACTGAACACTTAGGGCCGCGGCACACTAATGCCGAGCCGCGGCCCGCGGGGCGGGATTTCTGATTCAGCCGCGTTTTTGGGCCGTTTTTGGAGCCTGTTTTTGACCTAACTCCCGGATGCGTTTTGGAGACTAATGAAGGTTATAAATATGGATTAAAGGTCTGAAGATAAGGTATCGAAGAGAAGGAGAAAACACCGATCGAGCAGAGAGCAGAAGCTAGAGAACGAAGGAATTCAAGTTCTTCAACTGTGTTTGATTTCTTTTATGCTTTCTTCAATTCTTTCTGTATTATTTTCTAGCTTGTCGGGCTAAAACCCTATTCTAGGATTGTGATGAAACCGAGGTTTTTACGAATTAACTTTGGATTTTGCATTATTAATATATACCTCCCTTTCTTATTGAGTTTTCCCCAATTGCTTTTAATACTATCAATTATGTGGCCTATGATTGATTTGTTTTGATTACGCAACTCAAATCGGGAGAGGAGAGTTGGTAGGAAAAATTGGTGAGAAACGTTTTATCTTATGAGATAGGAATATACTCATAGGAATTACGTGGCCTTTCTGAAGATTTCGTACTTTTCGCCTATTGTCGAATTAATTCACCTAGGAATAGAGTGTTTTATTCGCCTTAGAAAATTCTAGTGACCTCGAGAGAGGTGTTAGAATATTTTAGCAATCTTCGCCTTCAATAAATTGGGAAATCACTTAATTCACATAAATCAAGAGTAATTCGGATAAATCGAGGTGGATTCTCAATCCTAGATTATTTTCCTATTTGATCTTCTTTCTTCGAATAATCGATTTTAGTATTTGTTATTAGTTCATTCCTTTATCTTTCTTTAATATTACTTGCACCTCAAATTTCGATCGTTCAAATAAAATTAGAATACACATAAATTGGTAATTAGTGAGCCAGTCCTCGAGGGAACGATATCTTACTTATCACTTTATTACTTGCTTACGATAACGTGCACTTGTATTCACCGAAATACGTAACAAGTTTTTGGCGCTGTTGTCGGGGACTGATTGTTTTACTAATATCGATTGCAGTATTTCTAGTCTTAATTTGAACACTATTTTATTCTTGTATAATTTATTATTTGTTTTCCTTTCAGGAGTTTCGTGTAGTGCATGAGAAAATTCGGTAACGACGGCCTATTACCTTTGGATACTGAACTCGAGCGCACTCTGCGGAAAAACAAGAAGGAAAAGCGTGAGCTATCAACAAAATATACCATGGCCGATAACACAGAAAATCACGGAGTAGACAATCCTATGCAGCAAGCCTAACCGGCATTGGCACTCCGAGATTATGCATTGCCTCAAATTAACGCGTATTTTTCGGGGATTCGGCGCCCAATTGTCCAAGCAAACATTTTCGAGATAAAGCCGGCCATAATCCAGATGGTACAAGCAAGCCAATTCTGCGGATTAGCGAATGACGACCCCAATGCTCATATTGCGTCCTTTCTCGAGATATGCGAGAGTTTCTGATGACGCCATTCGCCTACGGCTTTTCCCATTTTCTTTGAGGGATAAAGCCAAGTTTTGGTTGAATTCACTTCCGCCGGGATCTATCACGACTTGGGCGGAGTTAGTGTTGGGATTCCGAAAATAAAACGAAATACGCAACGGAAAAAATACGAATCCCAAACAGGATCGATCAAGTAACGTATATACGAAAAATAAATACGAAGATAAAGATTCATACCCTTGAAGCCTTTGAAATAAATCTTCGTAAAGTGTAGACGATGATCACGATCCCGTCCCGAACACGAAATCCCTTCGTTCCAAGCACCGAAAGTTCGAAGCCTCTACTTTACACGCGTCGGAAGTTGCCCGGAAAAATCTATAATACTCCGTTCTATGAAGAACACGGCTAGGAAGTGTTGTAGGAATTTTTTCTCTCTTAATTTTTCTTACTTCTTTTCACCTCAAAGATGAACAAAATGAAGAAGGAAATTTTTTTTTTCTCTCCTCACGAAAAACTCACGGCAGGCAGCATACATGAATGAGTATGAGTTTTTTGTAGTTCTCACCTCTCATCATTTATAATGTAATGATATATATATATTATAAAGGAATAATTATTCCTTTACAACTATCATTCACAATTATGTGGGAATCTCAACTCTAAGTGAGTTCCCACACACATGCAAGATCATGCCATGCCATGAGGAGTGGGTGGCCACAAGGAAGTTTCCTAGAAAACGAGCCGAGCCACTCGGCTCGTGTATCGGACGTTCGTCAAACGACTCCGTTAAATACACTCCTTTTAATCATCAATGTATTTATATTAATTAATTAATCTAATTAATTAATTATATCAAATACAAATATATATTTCTCTAAGAAATATAATTTATGAATTAAATTAATTACCCGGTAACTTAATTTAAATTCATAAGACCGATATTTGATTTATCCAATAAATCATAATTAGATATCCAATATCTAATATTAATAGAGAGATAATAAATTCACATTTATCCGTCAACGCTCCTGATGCGCGACTCCGTAGGTCCGTCTCAGCCGGCATTGGGAGGAACTAATGAGTGCGGCAAAGACTTAGCCACTAGCGGGCCGCATCAGAAACCCCGATCGAGAACGAATGAAGGGATCATTCCAGAACCATTATGTCGTGAATACTATATACGTATAGACCCTTCATCGATGTCGGTCAAGTCTTGGTCACGGTAAAGTCAAACCCTACATTGACTAAACTCTATACATGTGTTAATGCAAATCAAGACCGACCGATTAATAGTGTATCTAATACGACTATATCGTAATGCTTTGGCCAAAGACTTATGATCTTATTTTCCATTAACCGTATAGGACATTCGCTGCTCACTAACAGAGATAGAATCCTTTCTTGGCGTACGGTAAAGAATGCTACTGCCGTATAGTCCGCACTTGAGGTCGACTCGGCAATTAAGCAAATGAGTCTAACTACTCTAATGACAAACTAAACGTCACAGGCACATCTTCTACCGAACCCTCAAGTCAAAGGTCCACGTATACTATCACAACCTTTCGATTCGTCATCGACTCTCCGAGAGTGAATACCGTGTGGTAGATCGAGTATGAGTCGTGTTTGAGTATCTGCCCCACCAATATACTTATAACTATGCTATCAAGACGTGCACACGTCCTAGCATCGATTATACAAGTCATATTAAAACTTAATGCCCATTTTAAGTTTATTGACTTGCGAACAATTTACGTAAATAAACTTTAAACACTTCCAGTACATTTTCTCTTATCCCATAACGAGAATGGAATGTTCGATTTATTTACATGGACTTCACTTCAATGTTTACCAAGTCAAGAATGCAATTGAAATACAATAAACAGTGAATGAATCGTATTGCCTTTTTATTAATTATTCCATAATTACAAGTATAATGCCCTTACTCTCTCATCCCCTGAGTGGCATTCGAGGGCATATTCCTAACAATCTCCCACTTGCACTCAATGCCACAAATCATTGTATCCAATACCCATGTTCTTCAGATGTCTTTCTAAGACGGCCTGAGATAATGGCTTAGTCAGCGGGTCAGAGACATTGTCTTCTGAGTCTACTCTTTCCAATGAAACATATCCTTTTTCCACCATCTCTCGAACGATGTGGTACTTTCTCTCTATATGCTTGGTGTTGTGGTGAGCCCTCGGCTCCTTGGCTTGGGCGACAGCTCCATCATTATCACAGAATAGTGATATAGGCAACTCCGCATTAGGCACCACTTGAAGTTCTTGTATAAACTTCGCATCCAAATGCTTCTTTGCTAGCCTCGAGGCGGCTTGATACTCTGCTTGGCGGGTGGAATCTGCGATGGCGGTTTGCTTGGAGCTTCTCCAAGAATCGCTCCTCCATTGAGAGTAAATAAATACCCGGATGTCGACTTAGAGTCGTCATTGTCTCCTTGAAAATCGAATCGGTGAATCCAATCACCTTCATTTCTCCACCACCATAAGTAAGAACTAAATCTCTAGTTCTTCTTAAGTACTTAAGAATGTTCTTTACGGCGGTCAATGTTCCCTTCCGGGTTTGCTTGAAATCGACTTACCATACTCACGGCGTAGGCTAAGTCTGGTCTCGTACACAACATAGCGTACATGAGGCTACCCCTTTGCCGAGGCATAGGGTACCTTACTCATCTCGCTCTTGTCTTCCTCACTTTGAGGACACATTTTCGTGGTGAGATGAATTCCATGTCGCATGGGAAGGAACCCTCTTTTAGATTCATCCATCTTGAATCTTCTCAGGATTTTATCGATATAAAGGGCTTGGGAAAGTCCTATCATTCTTCGTGGTCTATCTCTGTAAAGACGGATCCCTAGAATATAGGAAGCTTCTCCCAAGTCTTTCATGGAGAACGTTTTAGAAAGCCAAGCTTTCACGGTCTTGAGCATTGCTACGTTATTTCCTATAAGCGAATATCATCTACATATAGTACTAAGAACGCAATGTTGCTCCCACCGACCTTTTGTAAACACACGGTTCCTCCTCATTTCGCTCAAGTCAAAGTCCTTAATCGCCGTCAAATCGAAGGTTCCAACTCCGAGAAGCTTGCTTGAGACCATAAATGGCTCGTTGCGGCTTACACACTTTATGAATATTAGCTTTGGACACAAAACCTTTAGTTGTTCCATATAGATTTCCTCCTCGAGGTATCCATTTAGAAAAGCCGTTTTGACATCCATTTGCCATATTTCATAATCATAATAGGCAGCAATGGCAAGCATCATGCGAATCGACTTTATCATAGCTACGGGTGAGAAGGTATCATGATAATCGATTCCTTCCCTTTGGGTATAACCCTTTGCCACAAGCCTGGCCTTATAGGCATCAACCTTGCCATCCCCATCAGTCTTTCTCTTGTAGATCCATTTATTTCCAATAGTTCTCATGCCAGTTGGAAGATCTACTAGAGTCCAGACCTGATTGGTATGCATCGAGTCTATCTCAGCTTTCATTGCTTCTTGCCATTTATCGGAGTCTACATCCACTATCGCTTGGTCATAGGTGACAGGGTCGTTTTCACTGCTATCAGGTGTGTCGTGGAGACCCAGTTCCTCGACATGTGTACAGCCATACCTCTCAGGTAAGTGAGATACCCTATCAGACCTTCGAAGTGTAGGCTGTGTTACAATAGGTTCGGTTCTTGATCCCTGATCAGATGTCTCCTTAGGACTTTCATTATGCTCTTCCAAAGAGATATTTCTACCCGAGCCACCTTCCTGAATGAATTCATCCTCAAGGAAGTGCGCTTGTAATGCCACAACGACCCTATGGTCTTCTGGCATGTAGAATAGATAACCCATCGAGTCCTCTGGGTATCCTATGAAATGTCCTTTTATGGACCTCGCTTCCAATTTGTCCACCTTAGCCTTTTTGACATAGGCTGGACATCCCCAGATCCTTATGTGATTAAGGCTTGGTTTCTTACCCTTCCACATCTCATGCGGAGTGATAGGAACAGATTTGGAAGGACATCTATTTAGGATATAGGCAGCGGTTAGTAAGGCATACCCCCACAGGTAAATAGGTAAATCAGTGTAATTTAACATGGAGCGAACCATGTCCAACAAAGTCCGATTTCTCCTTTCTGAAACACCATTTAACTGTGGGGTTCCTGGAGGCGTGAATTGTGAAACTATTCCATGTTCCTTAAGGAACTCATCAAACTCAGTGCTCATATATTCGCCACCTCGGTCCGACCGAAGTGCTTTGATATGACATCCAGTTTGTTTTTCAACTAGAGCCTTAAATTCTTTGAATTTAGCAAAGGCTTCAGATTTATGTTTCATTAAGTACACAATCCCATACCTAGTATGATCATCTGTGAATGTTATGAAATATTGATATCCATCTCGGGCTACTTCTAAAGCACCACAAACATCGGTATGCACCAATCCAAGTTTATCGGCAGCCCTTTCAAAAGTCCCTGTGAAGGGGAACTTAGTCATTTTGCCTCTAAGGCAAGATTCACAAGTTGGATAGGGTTCTACACCCAATGGACTTAAAAGTCCATCTTTCTCCATTTTCTGAACCTTGGTCTGACCAACATGACCAAGTCTAAGGTGCCATTTAAGTGCTTGATTAGTATCTTGCCTACCACGTTTCCTAGTTATAGTGTTCACTGCTGTTTTATTTTGCATGTTCAGATGATATAAACCATTCAACAATGTAGCTGTTCCAACCAATTTATTTCGAAAATAAATTTTACAACTGCCATTGCCAATGAAGAAACAAAATCCTTTCCGGTCCAAGACTGGAATGGATACAATGTTTTTATGCCCCTTGGGCAAAACAAGTACTTCATCTAATGTCAAAATAAAACCAGATTCTAAACCCAGAAGGATTGATCCAATATCGGTTTCCTCGACACTTTGTCCGCTTCCAACAGTGATCATTATTTCCCCAGCTTCAAGTTTTCTACTTCGTTCCAGATCCTGATTCATAGTACAAATGTGAGAAGTGGCATCTGAATCCAGAATCCATGAAGCAGAATATACGATGAGCGGAACAATTAGTTTCAAAAACAAAAGTTCCGTACTGATGCGCCATTAATCTTGGGACAAGTCCTTCGCAGTGTCCCACTCACCGCATTCAAGGCATTTGTCCGTAGGTTTTGGACCGCCTAGCTTTTGAACCTTTCGGGCCTTGCCCTTTCCTTTTGCACCCCTTTCTTGGGTTTGTCCGCTCGTAGGTCTTTTTCTTCTTGTTCTTGGACCTCTTAGGCCCAGAAGAAATCACAAGAGCAGCCTCTCTCGGTTTAGTCTTCATGTTAGACTGTGCCGTCACCAGTTTATTCATTAGCCCAGCTAATGTGCATGTAATTTCATTACAGTTGAAATTCATTACAAACTGCGTGAAAGAGTCAGGTAGAGATTGAAGGATGAGATCAATTTGAAGGGATAAATCCATATTTAAGTTGAGCACCTCGAGCCTCTCAATCATAGAGATCATCTTGAGGACGTGGTCTCCCACTTTCTCCCCTTCTTTCATCCTAGCATTGAACAACTGCTTTGATATCTCATATCTAGCGATCCCACTGCTCTCCATAAAGTTCGGTCAAGTGTGCGAGAATCGCCTAGCGAAGTCATTTTCTCGTGCGCTCTCGCAGACTCATTAGTCATTGAGCCCATCATAAAACCACGGACTAGCACATCATCCTTGACCCATTTTTCATGGACGTCAATGTCTTCCTGATTACCCCTAGTCCGGATTGGAGTCGGTGGAATGTCCGCCTCCAAGACGTATCCCAGAGACTCCATACTGAGTACAATCATGAGATTCCGCAACTACCAACAAAGTTAGGGCCGGTTAGGAGATTCTTTTCAAGAAGTATTGCAAGTGGGTATTTAGCCATTTTAGAGAGATTCAATTTCGTTTTCTGCAAAGATTTAGACAAGATTAAATTAGTGACTTGTTTAATTATGACCGAGTATAGAACTTAAGGGCTTGTATAATTCTTGTCTCGGCTCCCACTAATTTTATCGGAATTATACACTCCCATGTTATAATCCGGAAATCATGGTTAGATTGACTTCTTAGTGGTGATCAAGTTCTTTACAAATTTTAACAGACGCAACCTATCAGGTTTCTTGCCAATTAATTTCTGTAAAGTGGTGTCTAACACCAACCCGTCTAACGGATGATTTGATCTTCTTTTACCCCTAGTCTTCATGCCCTCAACCTATCAGGTTTCTTGGCAATCCAGACTATCTAAGTTGTTGACCATCAACGTCTATCAGTTTGACTATTGAATCTCACCCGGCAACCTATCAGGTTTCTTGGGGCGAAATTTATCACCAACCGAAGGCATCTAATGCACTCAAGAATTTTTCAACCTCTACCAAATGTACTACCCCGATAACTCGGAAGCATAGCACACCAGCTCGGGTATCAATTTTCTACGAGTTTGATGGAGGGTAGGAAACCTCGTAACCTTTTTCAAACTTAGTTTGTTTGTAGTCGGGAGAATTTCGCGATTAATGTTACACTTTGCACATTAATTCAATTATACGCGCGTTTGTTGGTTTGTCAATCATTCAAAATGAAAAACAGAAAACAGTAACCTAGTTACTACCAACATATAGCTCATGGACCTAATTCCTAAGTACTGGGCCAAGCGAATGACCCAATAAAATAATAATAATAAAAAAAACTTCGATTCTTCGTCTTCTCGGTCGGTTGTCTTCGGTCGTCTTCATACCCAAAATAATAATTACATCATTGAAAAATTGCATCCTATACAAGTTTTTCTAGTAAATATAAATAGGCTCAAAACGGCCTTTACAACCCAATCGAATCGAACAAATCAAAAAACTAAGTCCACGAGCTATATCACCATCACATAAAGATTCCATACAACATGTAATGGCAACGAAATTAAACAATTAATCTTAATATTGCAATACCCGAGATTTCTGTTATGTAATTGGAACTTGTGATATTGTAATGATTGTACTTTTGCCTGAGTATTATTCTCCGTATTTCATAATCCGACGTTGCCAAGCGTTTAATTTCAGGGTTGTGATTTAAAGGTTGAAATTCTGTGCATGTAGTGCACGCTACAGGCTAAGGGTAGCGTACGCTAACATGGTTTCATAGCGCACGCTACCGAGTGTAATTAGCGTACGCTATGCGTGGTCAGATTGATTGAGATGTGCGGTAGGTGAGATCTGGCCGGGGGACCCCTGTCGGATCGTGTCGGATGTACCTGGACGGCTTTCGGGAAAAGCCGAGTCAACGCCTTAGCGCACGCTACAGGTCTATGCGTAGCGCACGCTAAGTGCCGAGTACAGTTTAGACTGTGAGCCGTTAGCGCACGCTACGAACAGGGTCTAGCGCGCGCTAATAGCCATTTATTATAAATAGGACAGCATCCTATTCGTGATTTCAGTTTCTTCTCCTCCCACAACCCGAACTTTGACACTTAGAACATAGCTCCTTTCGTCCTAAACACTCCGTATCAACCTCCTAGTTCGAGATTGAAGATCATATATCATTGGAGATTGGTGTTCAAGCCTTCGGTGTTGGATTGCTTCATTTTCATCCGTGTTCTTCACTACTCTGAGGTAGGTGATTCTTCACCAATGATTAGTAATGTTCCTAAGGAAGTTTGAATCATGTTTGGATAGCAAGTACTTCGTTTATAATCGGTCATCACATGTTAGAAGGATACTTTTTGACGTATCGGCACTATATATCGTATGAACCTTTGAACCATCTTATTGTGAGGACTCCTAAGCATGTTCTAATCGATTTATGATAAGTAATCAGATATTACCCAGTTGCTACGTTGTACACGTTGAAATCATGTGTTTTGGGACGTAGGACGAATGGAACTTAGATTATTTCTTGAAGATCGTAGAGGAATTATGATATTGAGATAACTATCCGTATATTTGTATCTCATGATCATAGAACTTCCACAAACCTTATTAGCATGATATGCCCGAGGATAACTTGTAATATCACCATAGGATTCATGAGTTCTTCACCATTCAACCCAGTTTTGGGTTTGCAGTATTCTGCCATGCAAGATTAGCGCACGCTAACATGTGTGAGTTAACGTGCGCTATCGAGGTTCGGTTTTCGCACAAAACGTACGTAGCGTACGTTATGAGACAGCCGAGTCAGACTGCCAGTTCGTGGCTAGCGCACGCTAGTCTTATACGATAGCGTACGCTAACAGTCCAGCTTAGCGCACGTTACGTAGAGTACGTAGCGCGCGCTAAGCAATCCAGGCAGCTTGTTTATTTTGAGCTTTTCGGCCGTAGGCCGAATTGTTAGGCCATGGTTCGACTTGAGATGATTTGTATATCATTCCTTTTGTTAAGGTTCGAGCTTGCTACGTTGATCGAAGGAGGCGACCTTCGAGTGGGTTGAGATCATTGAAGTTTATCGTTCTTGCCATCTTCGAGGCAAGTATCGTGATATGTTAATATCGGTATTTTTGGAGTATGCATATGATTATTCATGATGTTGAACATGATATTTATTTCGTTAATTTGTCATGATATTCGTTATATAGTGTTTATATGTTCATGTTGATGAACATAATGATTTGGCATATGTGTATGCATGAGTTGTGTTTGTATACGTTGTACGATCTATGCTGAGGGCGCTGGATCGGATGTCCACCTCGTGTTGGTCCGACGGGATCATCTTGGGATCTAGGCTGAGGGCGCTGGATCATTGGACGGGTTATTTCCACCTCGTGTTGGTCCGACGGGATCATCTTGGGATCTATCTTGAGGCGCCTGGATCATTGGAATACCCATGTGTAATGGAAGCTTGTAGATTCGCATTGTCGGATTCCGGTAGCGGAAGTCCGTTTGGAGTATCTTGTTATGTATTGTTGATGCATATTGAATTGTTTAATATGATACTTGTACTAGCATCGTTTTGCTAACCCCTTCGGGAGTGGACATTTGTTTTGATGTTCGGGTAGCCGGGAGCAGGGAAAGCACGATCAGAGCGTGGCGGCGAAAAGGTTCAGTGATGTTTATTGTTATTGGAGATTTGTTTTCTTGGTTTGGTTTCTGTACTCGAGTACGCGTGTCTTATTGATTTTAATTCGATATGGTTGTATTAATTACTCGTTGAACCAGTTGTACGTTTTCACAAACTTGAATTTCCGCAGTATTAATGTCTTAGATTTACTTCCCTTTTTAACTAGCCTTGTAAATCCTTACTTAAAGGGTTTACGACGCTGTAATTATTCCGAATATCTCGGGGTGTTACAGAATATGGTATCGGAGCTAAGATTCATGGATATCTTGGCAGTCGGGTTTTATTTGGGTCTGTTTACGTTATTTGATTTACGGGTCGTTTGTAACATCACTGTTCAGCCGAAGTCGTCATGTGGACCGTGGTTGTAAGTCTCTTAATCTCTTATACTACCGTTTTACTTAATTACTGTTTTGTGAGCATTGACGGACTTTAGTTCGAAAAATTTTGTTCTGGATATTGAGAAATTGCGTTTACAGTATGTTGAGAGGAGGACGTGGACGCGGACGCGGTCGTGGACGCGGACGTGGTAACATGAGACATGAGGATTCCGCAACTACCCCAGAAATATCGGCTAGTCGAACCGATTCCCATTCTGGAGGGCAGCAAGGATCAGCGAATGATGATGCAAATCCTAACATGCCGGGAGTGCTTCAACAGGTGGTGGCGCAGATAAACCAGTTCGCTCAAGTCGTTGATCGCATGCAGACGGCGATGGGACAGCAGCACCATGAGGATAACCGGGGAGACAGATGGCTTGCTGAGGTGGTTAAATTGCACCCGCCAAAATTTGACGGATCTGCTGAGGCACTTACTTGGGATCACTGGCTCAAGGAGTTGGAGAAGATATTCGCGGGTCTTAACTGTCCCGAGGACCGGAAGGTTCCCATTGCCCAGTATTTTCTGACTGGGGAGGCCTTTGATTGGTGGGAAGCTATTCGACCCGAGAATCATAATGCGGATTGGACGGAATTCAAACTAATGATGGAAGCACAGTATTGTCCTCGTCCAGTTAGAGAGGCAAAGATCCGAGAGTTTTTCTCACCACAGAGTTCGGAGGCATCTATGACAGATGTAATTAAAACTTTTAATCATCAGCTGACTTGTGTGCGACACTTGGTCAGAACGGAGGCAGAAAAGATTTTTCATTTTGATATGCGGATGAAGCCGGAGATTCAGCAGTACATGTCCGGATTCGAGTGTACTACGTTGCGACAGTATCAAGACAAAGCGCTGGCCTACGACATGAAAGAGGCGGCGGTGGAGAAATCAGTAGAGGCAAAGAAGCAGAAGGTGACCGGCAGCTTTGCAGAAAACAAGAGTGGTGGGGCCCGCAAGGGCCAGTCTTCCTTTTATTCAGCTAGGAAACCTCCACATCCTTCTAGAGGCGGAAAGAAGTTCCGGACAACATCAGCAGTTTCGGACGCATCAAGGAAATGCTACAATTGTGGTCGAGCAGGGCATATTCGACGTGATTGCCCCGCATCTTCTGTGACTTGTTACGATTGTGGGCAAGAAGGGCACCGTGCGGCCTTCTGTGGAGCCGCTACTAGATCTTTTGGTACTCGCACTCCAGCGCCAGTTCCGAAGGAAACAAGTGTGAACCAGACGCAGCAGAGTGGATTTCAGCAGCAGAACGTTGGGAAGAGAGAGACATCCAGTGCTGGGTCCGTTCCTCCGCGCCTGTACGAAATGAGGAGATCTGACGATCAGAACACTGCTGTTGCATCAGGTACGATTCAGATCCTTTGACAACCAGTTAGTGTTTTATTCAATTCCGGAGCTACACATTCTTTTGTATCTTTGAACTGTGTAAATCGTTTAGAAATCTCGTGCTTAATTGATTGTGAACCGTATGTTGTGGGATTGCCGAGTGGAGAGAGAATTGTGGGAACCCTAGAGGTTAGAGATTTTCCAATATCTATAGGAGGGAGAGATTGGCCGTCGAACCTCATTGTTGTTGACATTTACGGTGACGATTTAATTCTCGGAGACGATTGGCTCAACCGTTATGGAGCTATCCTGAATTACCGTGAGAGAGTCATTTCTATCATTGCTGATGACGGGTCTGAACACTTATTCCGAGGATGGAGACCGGGGAGCTCGGGAAAATTGATCAAAGCAATGAAAGCCGCAAAATTACTGAAACAGGGATGTCATGGACTTTGGTGTTATGTCATGAGGAAAGAGGAAGGAGTAGAGCTCTCGTCTATTTCAGTTGTGAATGAGTTCTCAGATGTATTTCCTGACGAGCTACCAGGGTTACCTCCACAAAGAGAAGTGGAATTCACCATCGAATTAGAGCCTGGAGCAATCCCTATTTCCAAGGCACCATACCGCATGGCGCCAACCGAGATGTATGAACTCAAGAAGCAACTGGAGGAATTGTTACAGAAGGGCTATATTCAACCGAGCGTTTCCCCTTGGGGAGCGCCCGTTCTCTTTGTCCGGAAGAAAGACGGATCCCTCCGACTGTGTATTGATTACAGGGAACTCAACAAGATGACGATCAAGAATAAGTATCCTATACCTCGGATCGACGACTTGTTTGATCAACTGCAAGGGGCGAGGGTATTCTCGAAGATTGACTTGCGATCAGGATACCACCAGTTGAGAATTAAGGAATCGGATATACCGAAATCTGCTTTCAGATCCCGGTACGGGCATTATGAATTTGTAGTGATGCCATTTGGACTTACCAATGCTCCTGCGGTATTCATGCAATTGATGAATCGGGTATTCTTGGAATACTTGGATAAATTTGTGGTCGTCTTCATTGACGACATCTTGATATATTCGAAGGATGCAGAGGAGAATGCCGAACATTTGCGTGTGGTTTTGAGCACCTTGAGGAAGGAACAGTTGTATGCAAAGCTTTCCAAATGCGAGTTCTGGCTTAAGGAAGTAACTTTCCTTGGGCATGTGATATCAGCTGACTGAGTTCAGGTGGACCCGAAGAAAGTCGAAGCAATCTTGGAATGGGAAGTTCCTAATAACGTGAAAGAAGTCCGGAGTTTCCTAGGACTTGCTGGATATTATCGCCGCTTTGTAGAGGGATTTTCCAAAATTGCTCGTCCGCTCACTCAGCTGTTACAGAAAACTCGAAAGTTCACGTGGGATGGAAAATGCCAGGCTGGTTTTGATGAACTTAAGAAGAGACTGACGACAGCACCTATTTTAGCACTGCCAGAGGGAACTGATGGATTCATGGTATACAGCGACGCTTCAAATCAGGGTTTGGGTTGTGTGTTGATGCAGAAGGATAAAGTGATTACTTATGCTTCTCGGCAATTGAAACCGTACGAAGTTAATTATCCGACCCATGATCTGGAGCTAGCAGCTGTGGTCTTTGCCTTGAAAATTTGGCGACATTAGTTGTTCGGCACTCATTGTCAGATCTTTACAGATCATAAGAGCCTCAAATACATTTTCAGTCAGAAAGAATTAAACATGAGGCAGAGGAGGTGGCTGGAACTGATCAAGGATTACGACTTAGAGATTTTCTATCATCCGGGGAAAGCAAATGTAGTAGCTGATGCGTTGAGTCGTAAACCTGTTTCTCTTCGAGTGTTGGAAGCTCTTACGCCCCAAACCAGCATTCAACGAGAACTGATCCGTGAAGGGATTGAAGTATGGGCACCAGGAATCCAAGGGCAACTTTATGTGATGGAACTGACTTCATCACTAGTCGAGAAGATCAAGTCCAAGCAGTTGGACGATTCTCTGATCCTTCGATTATGTGATGAAGTAAAGAAAGGAAAAGCCCCAGGATTCGTGATACAAGATGATGGAGTTCTGAGATTTCAAAGTCGACTTTGCGTTCCCGATGATAATGATTTGAGACGGACTATTCTGAAAGAAGCTCATAGCGTGCCCTATTCTATTCACCCGGGCAGCAGTAAGATGTATAAGGATCTAAAACAAAACTTCTGGTGGGGGAATATGAAGAAGGACGTAGCAGAGTACGTTTCGAAGTGTTTGACTTGTCGGCGAGTCAAGATTGAGCATCGGCGACACAAGGGATGTTAAAGCCGCTTAGATCCCCGAATGGAAGTGGGAGGACATTTCGATGGATTTCATCACCAGTATGCCAAGGACTAGAGCAGGAATGAACATGATTTGGGTCGTAGTTGATCGACTAACCAAGTCGGCTCATTTCCTAGGAATCAAAGATACATGGGGACCCGAAAGATTGGCGCGAGTATTTATTGCGGAGATAGTCAGATTGCATGGGACGCCGAAGACCATTATTTCGGATCGAGATGGTCGTTTCGTGTCGCACTTCAGACGATTCACAAGGCTTTGGGGATCGAGCTCAACTTTAGCACATCTTATCATCCCCAAGCAGACGGTCGGTCAGAAAGGACTATTATTTGTAGAAGACATGCTTAGAGCTTGTGCGTTGGATTGGTCAACTGTTGGGAAGTTCACTTGCCCTTGATCGAATTCACTTACAATAACAGTTGGCATGCTTCTATTAAGATGGCACCATTTGAAGCTTTGTACGGGAGGAGATGCCGATCACCTCTATGTTGGGATGATTCTTCGGATCTGATCGGGACGGAACCGGAATTGATTATTCAGACTCAAGAGAAGATAGCTTTGACTCGAGAGAGACTATTGACTGCCCAGAGTCGACAGAAGTCTTATGCCGATGTACGTCGTCGTCCTCTAGAGTTCGACGTTGGGGATCATGTGCTATTGAAGGTGTCTCCTACACGAGGGATTTTCCGTTTTGGGAGGAGAGGCAAGCTTAGTCCGAGATATATCGGACCATTCGAGATCCTCGAGAGAGTTGGAGAGTTAGCATACAGATTGGCCTTACCGCCATCGCTGAGTCATGTTCACAATGTATTTCACGTATCCCAACTGCGGAAATATGTACCGGACCCCAGTCACGTCATTGATTTCGACGAGATCGAGATAGCTAATGATGGCACCTTCGAAGAGAGACCAATCAAGATACTTGAGAGCCGGATCAAACAATTGAGGAATAAACCAATACATTTGGTTAAAGTACAATGGTCACGACATGGAGTCGAAGAGGCCACTTGGGAAACGGAGGACGGTATGAAGGCTAAATATCCGGAGTTGTTTTCATCCTAAGTTTCGGGACGAAACTTCTTTTTAGGGAGGAAGGATGTAATACCCGAGATTTCTGTTATGTAATTGGAACTTGTGATATTGTAATGATTGTACTTTTGCCTGAGTATTATTCTCCGTATTTCATAATCCGACGTTGCCAAGCGTTTAATTTCAGGGTTGTGATTTAAAGGTTGAAATTCTATGCATGTAGCGCACGCTACAGGCTAAGGGTAGCGTACTCTAACATGGTTTCATAGCGCACGCTACCGAGTGTAATTAGCGTACGCTATGCGTGGTCAGATTGATTGAGACGTGCGGTAGGTGAGATCTGGCTGGGGGACCCCTGTCGGATCGTGTCGGATGTACCTGGACGGCTTTCGGGAAAAGCCGAGTCAACGCCTTAGCGCACGCTACAGGTCTATGCGTAGCGCACGCTAAGTGCCGAGTACAGTTTAGACTGTGAGCCGTTAGCGCACGCTACGAACAGGGTCTAGCGCGCGCTAATAGCCATTTATTATAAATAGGACATCATCCTATTCGTGATTTCAGTTCCTTCTCCTCCCACAACCCGAACTTTGACACTTAGAACATAGCTCCTTTCATCCTAAACACTCCGTATCAACCTCCTAGTTCGAGATTGAAGATCATATATCATTGGAGATTGGTGTTCAAGCCTTCGGTGTTGGATTGCTTCATTTTCATCCGTGTTCTTCACTACTCTGAGGTAGGTGATTCTTCACCAATGATTAGTAATGTTCCTAAGGAAGTTTGAATCATGTTTGGATAGCAAGTACTTCGTTTATAATCGGTCATCACATGTTAGAAGGATACTTTTTGACGTATCGGCACTATATATCGTATGAACCTTTGAACCATCTTATTGTGAGGACTCCTAAGCATGTTCTAATCGATTTATGATAAGTAATCAGATATTACCCAGTTGCTACGTTGTACACGTTGAAATCATGTGTTTTGGGACGTAGGACGAATGGAACTTAGATTATTTCTTGAAGATCGTAGAGGAATTATGATATTGAGATAACTATCCGTATATTTGTATCTCATGATCATAGAACTTCCACAAACCTTATTAGCATGATATGCCCGAGGATAACTTGTAATATCACCATAGGATTCATGAGTTCTTCACCATTCAACCCAGTTTTCGGTTTGCAGTATTCTGCCATGCAAGATTAGCGCACGCTAACATGTGTGAGTTAACGTGCGCTATCGAGGTTCGGTTTTCGCACAAAACGTACGTAGCGTACGTTATGAGACAGCCGAGTCGGCTACCGATTCGTGGCTAACGACGCTAGTCTTATACGATAGC
Organism: Orobanche coerulescens; assembly: GCA_033398695.1. NCBI lineage: Eukaryota > Viridiplantae > Streptophyta > Magnoliopsida > Lamiales > Orobanchaceae > Orobanche > Orobanche coerulescens. Next base: position 70,030,059 of record CM065809.1, read on the forward strand.
GTACGCTAACGATCGACTTAGCGCACGTTACGTAGAGTACGTGGCGCGCTAAGCAATCGGTGACTTGTTTATTTTGAGCTTTTCGGCCGTAGGCGAAATTGTTAGAAACCATGGTTCGACTTGAGATGATTTGTATATCATTCCTTTTGTTAAGGTTCGAGCTTGCTACGTTGATCGAAGGAGGCGACCTTCGAGTGGGTTGAGATCATTGAAGTTTATCGTTCTTGCCATCTTCGAGGCAAGTATCGTGATATGTTAATATCGGTATTTTTGGAGTATGCGTATGATTATTCATGATGTTGAACATGATATTTATTTCGTTAATTTGTCATGATATTCGTTATATAGTGTTTATATGTTCATGTTGATAAACATAATGATTTGGCATATGTGTATGCATGAGTTGTGTTTGTATACGTTGTACGATCTATGCTGAGGGCGCTGGATCGGATGTCCACCTCGTGTTGGTCCGACGGGATCATCTTTGGATCTAGGCTGAGGGCGATGGATCATTGGACGGGTTATTTCCACCTCGTGTTGGTCCGACGGGATCATCTTGGGATCTATGCTGAGGGCGCTGGATCATTGGAATACCCATGCTGTGTAATGGAATCTTGTAGATTCGCATTGTCGGATTCCGGTAGCGGAAGTCCGTGTGGTGTATCTTGTTATGTATTGTTGATGCATATTCGAATTGTTTAATATGATACTTAGCATCGTTTTGCTAACCCCTTCGGGGGTGGACATTTGTTTTGATGTTCAGGTAGCCAGGGAGCAGGGAAAGCGACCACGATGCTGGCGTGGCGGCGAAAGGGTTCGGTGATGTTTATTGTTATTGGAGATTTGTTTTCTTGGTTTGGTTTTACGTACTCAGTACGCGTGTCTTATTGATTTTAATTCGATATGGTTGTATTAATTACTCGTTGAACCAGTTGTACGTTTTCACAAACTTGAATTTCCGCAGTATTAATGTCTTAGATTTACTTCCCTTTTTAACTAGCCTTGTAAATCCTTACTTAAAGGGTTTACGGCGCTGTAATTATTCCGAATATCTCGGGGTGTTACAAATATAAATTAATCTAATTAATCTATAAATTAATCTATTCAATTTCTACTATATTAATCCAATTAATATAAAGTGGCATTAAAATTAAATAATCAATTAAGATATTAATCCAATCAATATAAAATTAATCTATTCAATTTTAATGGTATTAATCCAATCAATACTAATAATCATCATTTAAATTCATTCGAAGTAATCCGGCCAAAATAATATTTTCGTTTAATTTATTTCCTTTAACAAAAAAAAATATTCCAAATATTAATTTAGTCAAATTAAAATCCAATTTAAATTTTGGGAAATAATTAAAACGAAATATAAACTTAAAGCGAGTCCGGACAATCCAATTTTAGGCCCGGCCAGCGGCCCGATTCAAAATCGGGCCAAAACCCAGGGTGCTGGCCGAGCCACTGCTTTCAGCGGTGCCGATCATTCTCGGCCGCTATGGCGAGATATGGCGATCATGGCGATCATGCTCGGCAGGCGGGCAGGCTGAGGCGGCCGACACCTGCCCGACCCGTTTCTTCGTTTTTCGGCCCGTTTCAAAAACCGTGATGCTACAACGAATAATTTAAAATCTACAATTATTCCAAACATGATTCTAAATCATAATCATCATCCAAAAGCATTCAAAATGCACAAATAATCGTATATACGGAAACATTGACCTCTCTCCGATACCACTGTTGGGATTCCGAAAATAAAACGAAATACGCAACGGAAAAAATACGAATCCCAAACAGGATCGATCAAGTAATGTATATACGAAAAATAAATACGAAGATAAAGATTCATACCCTTGAAGCCTTTGAAATAAATCTTCGTAAAGTGTAGACGATGATCACGATCCCATCCCGAACACGAAATCCCTTCGTTTCAAGCACCGAAAGTTCGAAGCCTCTACTTCACACGCGTCGGAAGTTGCCCGGAAAAATCTACAATACTCCGTTCTATGAAGAACACGGCTAGGAAGTGTTGTAGGAATTTTTTCTCTCTTAATTTTTCTTACTTCTTTTCACCTCAAAGATGAACAAAATGAAGAAGGAATTTTTTTTTCTCTCCTCACTAAAAACTCACGGCAGGCAGCATACATGAATGAGTATGAGTTTTTTGTAGTTCTCACCTCTCATCATTTATAATGTAATGATATATATATTATAAAGGAATAATTATTCCTTTACAACTATCATTCACAATTATGTGGGAATCTCAACTCTAAGTGAGTTCCCACACACATGCAAGATCATGCCATGCCATGAGGAGTGGGTGGCCACAAGGAAGTTTCCTAGAAAACGAGTCGAGCCACTCGGCTCGTGTACCGGACGTTCGTCAAACGACTCCGTTAAATACACTTCTTTTAATCATCAATGTATTTATATTAATTAATTAATCTAATTAATTAATTATATCAAATACAAATATATATTTCTCTAAGAAATATAATTTATGAATTAAATTAATTACCCGGTAACTTAATTTAAATTCATAAGACCGATATTTGATTTATCCAATCAATCATAATTAGATATCCAATATCTAATATTAATAGAGAGATAATAAATTCACATTTATCCGTCAACGCTCCTGATACGCGACTCCGTAGGTCCGTCTCAGCCGGCATTGGGAGGAACCAATGAGTGCGGGCAGCACTTAGCGAGCCTAGCGGGCCGCACTGTAAACCCCGACTGAGAACGAATGAAGGGATCATTCCAGAACCATTATGTCGTGAATACTATATACGTATAGACCCTTCATCAGATGTCCCGGTCAAGTCTTCGGGTCACGGTAAAGTCAAACCCTACTGTTTACTAAACTCTATACATGTGTTAATGCAAATCAAGACCGACTGATTAATAGTGTATCTAATACGACTATATCGTAATGCTTCCAAAGACTTATGATATTATTTGCCTTTTTCCGTATAGGACATTCGCCCGCTCACTAACAGAGATAGAATTCTTTCTTGGCGTACAAGAAGATCGCACCCGCCCGTATAGTCCGCACTCGAGGTCGACTCGGCAATTAAGCAAATGAGTCTAACTACTCTAATGACAAACTAAACGTCACAGGCACATCTTCTACCGAACCCTCAAGTCAAAGGTCCACGTATACTATCACAACCTTTCGATTCGTCATCGACTCTCCGAGAGTGAATACCGTGTGGTGAATCGAGTATGAGTCGTGTTCGAGTATCTGCCCCACCAATATACTTATAACTATGCTATCAAGACGTGCACACGTCCTAGCATCAGTTATACAAGTCATATTAAAACTTAATGCCCATTTTAAGTTTATTGACTTGCGAACAATTTACGTAAATAAACTTTAAACACTTCCAGTACATTTTCTCTTATCCCATAACGAGAATGGAATGTTCGATTTATTTACATGGACTTCACTTCAATGTTTACCAAGTCAAGAATGCAATTGAAATACAATAAACAGTGAATGAATCGTATTGCCTTTTTATTAATTATTCCATAATTACAAGTATAATGCCCTTACTCTCTCATCCCCTGAGTGGCATTCGAGGGCATATTCCTAACAGTTAGCACAAGCCTTTTTGGCCAAGTTCTTTCCGCCGGCAAAGACAGCGAGACTTCGGAACGAAATAAAGACGTTCGGGCAATTTGAGATGGAATCGCTTCATGAAGCTTGGGAGCGATACAAGGATTTACTAAGGAGATGCCCACACCATGGCCTACCGGGTTGGCTACAAATTCAGACCTTCTATAACAGACTAAGTGCATCTACACGCACTCTTGTTGATGCAGCCGCTGGAGGAGCTTTAATGGGCAAGACAATGGCTGAAGCTCATTCTCTATTGGAAGATATGGCGACGAATGCGTATCAGTGGCCTTCAGAGCGTCTGAATCCGAAACGAGTTATGGAAATTTCTGACAATGATCCAATTTCCACACTATCGGCCCAAGTTGCTGCCTTGACTCAACAACTTCAAGTTTTATCACGCGCACCTTCTACCGTTACCACGAATCCTGTAATTGGTGCAACGGGTCTCATCCTAGCGCGGAGTGCCAAGTTGGAAATCCTTTCGAGCAATCTCCGATGGAACAAGCTCAGTTTGTGGGGAACGAAACTCTGCAGAACAATCCATATTCCAACACATATAATCCGGGGTGGAGAAATCACCCTAACTTTTCGTGGAAAAACGGACAAAATTTAAACCAGCCTCAGTTTGCTCAACACCAACAACAACCTCCTCCTGCTCAAAAAATCTCTCTAGAGGAGGCAATGGCGAAATTAGCAGCAAATACGAGTCAGTTCATCACCCGTACGGAGAGAACCTTGCAAAACCACTCCCCCTCTATTCGCAATTTGTAAGTCCAATTGGGTCAAATAGCAAGTGTGTTAACAGCCTGACCTGAGGGTACTTTGCCAAGAAAAACTGAGACGAACCCCAGAGAGAGTATTAATGCCATTGGCTTGAGAAGTGGGAAAGAAGTGTGTGAGCAGCCCGGGAGGAACAAAAAGAGAGGTGAAGATGAGGAGAAAAAAAATTCGGTGACTGAGGAATCACAAATTTCTAGAAGATCGAAACTGTTTCCTGACAATCCGATAGCCTATGTGCCACCCGTTCCGTTTCCGCAGCGATTGCAAAAGCAAAAATTGGACAAGCAATTCTCCAAGTTTCTTGACATTTTCAAGAAACCGCATATCAACATTCCATTTGCTGATGCCTTGGAACAAATGCCAAGCTATGTGAAGTTCATGAAGGAGATCTTATCGAACAAAAGGAATCTCGAAGAGTATGAGACAGTGGCATTGACGGAAGAGTGCAGCGCCATCTTGCAGAAAAATCTCCCGCCAAAATTGAAGGATCCAGGAAGCTTCAATATACCGTGCACTATAGGAAACCTGTCTTTTGATAGAGCGTTATGTGATCTCGGCGCAAGTATTAATCTTATGCCCCTTTCCATTTTTAAGAATCTAGGTATTGGGGAAGCCAAGCCGACAACAATCTCTTTGCAATTAGCTGACAGATCTATCAAGTATCCGAGGGGAGTAATAGAAGACATTTTGGTTAAGGTCCATAAATTCATCTTTCCGGCCGATTTTATTGTGCTTGATATGGAGGAGGACCATGACATCCCAATTATCTTGGAAAGACCATTCTTAGCTACCGGCCGAACTCTCATTGATGTGGAGAAAGGGAAACTCACTCTACGGGTTCAAAATGAGCAAGTCACCTTCCAAGTGTTTCGATCTCTCCCGTGTCCAAGCAATGTCGAGAAGGATTCTCAATTCGAAAGCTTAGATATTTTGGCAAAAGACACACCCCGGGAAAGCTGTCAGTCGAAATATTCATAATTTGTTGTAGTTGTTCCGACATCAGAGAAAAATGTAGAACGAGTCGCATATCTGAGGCATTTGGATATGTCTTCTTCGTCATCCATTCACTCACCATCTAAAAATTCTCAGGCGTCATAAATTTGTTCGTGAAAAAGAAAACCAAGATGGAAGTGAAACGGTTGCCAAGTCATGGGAAATACGGGTGTTTCGGAAAATTACTATTATTCAAATCTTTTCGCAAAGGAAATTGGATGTCCAAACAAAAAATCGAACTGTTAAAGACTGGGGGTCAAAATTTTAAAACACATATTAACGGTTCGATGGACGGGGTGGAGCCCAAATGGCGTTTGCGAAAAGCCAATTGATTTTAAAAAGGTCCAGCTGAAGACTATAAACTTCGCGCTTCTCGGGAGGCAACCCGAGTATTAGTTGTAGATTTTAATTTTTCATTGTTTTCTTGCATTTTAGGAGTCTATTTTTTTCGTCATATTTGCTTTGATATGCTTATCTCTCATGTTCTAGGTGTTTTCCTTTGAAATTTCTGTGCAGGAACCTTCCAGGGGCATTTGTCAGGTTTGGGCCGCGGCACAATGATAGCGAGCCGCGTCACATACAAGTCAAGAAATTGGGCTAACCTTCCTGTACTCTGAGCCGCGACACGAACTTACTGAGTCGCGGCACACTCGACCCCTGAGCCGCGGCACGCCAAGACTCAAAATAACGGCCCAGGAGACTGTAATTTGTGCCGCGGCAAACTAACTCTCTGAGCCGCGGCACCCGTTAATGAGCCGCGGCACACGCCGAAGATACCCAGTGCCCAGAACCTACTGTACTACGGGCCGCAGGTCACTTGATACGTGCCGCGGCCCCTACTGCGAATTTCAAACACCCAGGGCACCCTTATAACCTCGATCGGCCGAAACACAAGGTACGTCTCACTCTTCTTCTTCGCGCGGCGCTCGGATAACCTCCATTCAAGTTTCTTCTTCTTCTTACCTTCTCAAATCCAACACAAGGTAACTCTTATTCCTAAAACTTCATTGCAACATGGATTGACGATGGGGTAATGTTCTTCATTTGTAGTAAACTTGTGTTTAGTTCTTAAATTTCTATTACAATTTTTATCGGATTATGCTGAGATTGCGTGATTAATTGATGGTGTTTTGTTTTTGTGTCATGAATTGTTGTGAATTTTGATTCAAATTTTGTTTTTGAGGATTGATTTGAATATGTTATTGTTTTTTGTTCTTCATTTAAACCAACGCATGCAAGGTGTTTGATAAAATGTACCAATGAAATTTTTTGAGCCGAACATCTTCAAATTGTATGCAACGAATTCGATTATCGGATTACATTGTGCCCCCCACCCTTACATCATGTTTAAATTTAAAATCTCAGCCTTGTTTCACTCATACGATGGTGCGAGCTCATTCGACTCTATATTCATTTTCCGCACGTCTTAAGTCAAGAGTGGTGTAGTTATCTTTAAAGTTGTGTAATTTCCGGCGTTTATTTTTCAGGAACCTCGCCATGGCTAGGAAAAGGAAGTTGAGTACGAGGGCTAGGACGCGATCATCCCCACAAGAGGGGAGACAACACAAAACCGAGCCGATATGGAATCTCACCAATTCTCCGATCCTGACATTCATAGAATATTCAACGAGAGAATCCGGCCTCGTCCAATAATTCCGGAGCGGAGATTCACTCTCGCCCCCCAGGACGGTGAGCTTTTGGCTATGATCAACGAGATGGTATGGACTCGTTTCACTGCGCCAACCGAGCCGGCGGTGATCTCTATTATCCAGGAGTTCTACGCCAGTGCTCTATTGCGACATATTTAGGCGGGACAAATGATAGGGCGACCAGATACACGGACCGAGGTCATCGTCCGAGGCCAAACTGTGGACTTTTCAGTGGCCGCGATTCAGAGGATATACGGAAGTGGACGAGTCGGAGTACACACGGATTATGAGTAGCCTCACGAGGGAGGCTCTGCTGGAGGCACTCGCTCAGCCCGGTTCCGTCTGGGAAACGTGCGTCTCGGGTTCCACAGCTTTCTATTTTAGGAGTTCTCGCCTCAGTCGGCTCGGGCGAGCCTGGCTCTATTTCCTCTGTGCAGGAGTCGACCCTACATCACAGATCCTCTCGGTCTTACTTCCTCGTGCCCGATTACTGTATGCTATCACGACAGGACTCCGGTTTGATGTGGCCCGACGTTTTTCCCGTTTTATATTTCAGTGTATTCAGGGAGGGGCAAATATGGGATTAAAACATCCCTCGCTGATATGTGCTCTATGCCGCCAGTCGGGCGTGACGTGGTCCGACGACGAGCCATCTATTTTACCCCAAGGTCCGATCGACCACCGTATTATTTCTCATTTTGACCAGTGGGGTGGCGCGAGGGCACACGAGCAGGGGCGAGGATTTCTTATTGATGAGCCACACGAGCACTCTCCCGAGCCACTTCTCCTGACACATGAGCCGACGACGGATGCTGATGATCGGACTGATTCCACTCCTACGCCCGCGAGAGAGCACCTTCAGGCGATGTTTGACAGCCTGAGAGAGGAGATGCAGAGAGAGAGAGAGACAGCCTCCTCGCAGCTGTTCGGGAGGAGATGAGAGAGCAGGCCCGCTGGGCCAATCGACATGTGGATAGGCGCTTGGCGGCGAGGGATGCTTATCATCAGGACTATCTTGCTGCGTGGACGAGCCATATACTCCATCCGGACGGACCCTTCATTCCACCAGTCAGGCCATCTACACCACCCTCCTCGCCGGACGAGGCCGACACCAGTTCCTGAGCTGATATTAGGGGATTACTTGACCTTTTCTCATATTGCATATTACTATTTATGTCCATTGAGGTCAATGTACGTCTTAAGTTTGGGGGGGGGGTTACTTTGAGTTGCTATTTACTTATTCGTTGTTATTTTTCGTTGTTATTGACTTTAGCCTTGCTTGTCTTGACTTTATTTGCATTCGTGGATTTTTCGTGCTTTCTTGTGTAAAACTGATGATATGATACTGATTTCTTTTTGAAGAAACGGTTGAGTTTTGTTCGAGTTTGCAGTCTGCGATATTTGTTTCGTTTGAGTACTCATTTAGGTCTGAATTTTTTTCGTTATTGTAGAAATCTTAGCTTATAAGAAATGAGACATACGTGTTCTCGAACCGCCGTCTATACGTTGGGTTACACTTTTCACGTAGCTAGTCGTCCAGTAACATGAGTCTTGTTGGCATTTAAATTGAGTTTAGAGTCGGACAGTCTTTCCCAAAAATTCGAGATATTATACATGTTCTATGATGGGAAGTCCAGTAACTGGGGGTATTCACGTGACCCGTTGTTTACTCTCGCGTAAAACGACAACCCTGAATAGACTAATGGTTTAGAGAAATCGCATTGCCGATGATGGGAAGCCTAGTAACCGGGGGTATTCACGTGACCCGTTGTTTACTCTCGCGTAAAACAGCAACCTTGAATCGGACGTGCGGGAATAGCTATTCGAGTTTTTTCTCCGCTGTAGAGGGAAACTTAGTAACTAGAAGCATCCATGTTCCCCATGAGTGTCTTTTACGTCAAATGGTTCCCCAATACATGAGAATGGAAATCCACCCTAGGGTTATTCCGATGAAACATCCCGAGAGCCGGAACCTAGTGGTTAACTCGAATCATTATAATGATTATACATAAGGGAATGCTGTCTGAGGATTATTATTGACGATGAAACTCTTGCATTTTTGCCACGAGACTGTGGGACTGGGCGAGTTGGCTTGTTTAAATCTAACCCTTCATATTGGCGGTCGGCTAAATTCACACTTGTTAATCTTTGAGCTTCGATTTTCTTCATGACCGATAGTTCAGCACTAAAAATGATTGCTTTGTGGAATCCTTATCCGTGATGTGACTCACTAAAACGATAAGTGTATTTTTCTTTGAGTTTTTGAGGAGAGTATTAATCAGGTGAACACTGTGGATATTGCACGTTTACCCATGATACGTGTCATCTCATTTGAAACTAACATTTGCTTGAGGACAAGCAAAGGCCTAAGTTTGGGCGTATTTGTTAGATGTATTTTTATGCGCTTATTTATCATTATTTTATATCCATTTTAAGTGTAAATCTACATAAATGAGATTTTAATGCACTATCTTATATGTTTTGAAGGAAATTGGAGTCCGTAAGCGTAAATGATGAAAAACGGGCGAAAATGACAATTTTTGGTCGGAGGCCGCGGCACACCAAGGCCAGGCCGCGGCATACGCACGGCGCAGCAGGCGCGGTACTCACTGTACCGGGGGCCGCGGCACACTTAATTTGAGCCGCGCCCGTATGAAAAGAAATACCGCCCAGGTATGGCGCTGAACACTTAGGGCCGCGGCATACTAATGCCGAGCCGCGGCCCGCGGGGCGGGATTTCTGATTCAGCCGCGTTTTTGGGCCGTTTTTGGAGCCTGTTTTCGACCTAACTCCCGGATGCGTTTTGGAGACTAATGAAGGTTATAAATTTGGATTAAAGGTATGAAAATAGGGTATCGAAGAGAAGGAGAAAACACCGATCGAGCAGAGAGGAGAAGCTAGAGAACGAAGGAATTCAAGTTCTTCAACTGTGTTTGATTTCTTTTATGCTTTCTTCAATCCTTTCTGTATTATTTTATAGCATGTCGGGCTAAAACCCTATTCTAGGATAGTGATGAAACCGAGGTTTTGACGAATTAACTTTTGATTTTGCATTATTAATATATACCTCCCTTTCTTATTGAGTTTTCCCCAATTGCTTTTAATACTATCAATTATGTGGCCTATGATTGATTTGTTTTGATTACGCAACTCAAATCGGGAGAGGAGAGTTGGTAGGAAAAATTGGTGAGAAACGTTTTATCTTATGAGATAGGAATATATTCATAGGAATTACGTGGCCTTTCTGAAGATTTCGTACTTTTCGCCTATTGTCGAATTAATTCACCTAGGAATAGAGTGTTTTATTCGCCTTAGAAAATTCTACTGACCTAGGGAGAGGCGTTAGAATATTTTAGCAATCTTCGCCTTCAATAAATTGGGAAATCACTTAATTCACATAAATCAAGAGTAATTCGGATAAATCGAGGTGGATTCTCAATCCTAGATTATTTTCCTATTTGATCTTCTTTCTTCGAATAATCGATTTTAGTATTTGTTCTTAGTTCATTCCTTTATTAGCTTTCTTTAATATTACTTGCACCTCAAATTTCGATCGTTCAAATAAAATTAGAATACACATAAATTGGTAATTAGTGAGTCAGTCCTCGAGGGAACGATATCTTACTTATCACTTTATTACTTGCTTACGACAACGTGCACTTGCGTTCACCGAAATACGTAACAAACACCACAGTTCCCGTACCGAATAATACCGAAAAAATACCGAATTATCGCTATACCTTAAGGTACGGTACGGTATAATACCGTACTGGACATTTTCGATATGGAAACGACTTGAATATTTGCATACCGGCGGTATACCATGTCGTACGAAAAGTACAGTATACCGTTACATACGGGTATATACCGCGGTATGGTATGTACCGTAAACACGGTATATTGCTAAATACCATACCGTCACTTGTAAAATAAAAAATATATATATATATATATAATATAAAAATTATATTATTTTAATACTTAAATATTAACCAAACCTAAACCTAATTCACAAACCTGACTACCTCACGACTCTCACCTCACGCAATCAGACTCACACATACACTGCCTTCACTTTCAACACAATGGTGCGGCGCAGCGGCGGTGAGGCTTTTTCAAATTCCTTTCAATCTGAGGCTCTTTCACGACGACGAATGTGCACGACGACCTCTTTCACGCAGAGCAACATGTACGACGGAGCTCTTCACGGCGGAGCAACCCGTACAACGTGCAGCCAGTCCGAATTTTCATGGTGAGTTCGAGTTCTAATGTCTCTTAATTGTGGTGATTCTTATTTCTCAATCTTCAATTTATAGAGTTTGAATTTTGATTTAATATAATCCCTAATCTTATTCCCTAATCTTACTAACCAAGTGCTGCCAAAAGAACAGGGTGAGAAAAAAGTGAGCGAGTAAGAGAGCGAGTTACCATATGTGGCTCTGATTGCTTAAGCCATCTCCTTTGTTTGAATATGTTCGATTTTCCTACCGGTCTAGAAATCAAAGGCTTCCCTAGTTTCTTTTGCAAATCTGAGAAGTGATAGCTATTTTCATGGGAAGATATGAGCAATACTCGCTCTCTGTTTGTATTTAAAGGAAAGATTTATTTAGTAAATCTTCTAATGAAATCTATAAACAGATTTATTGATTAAGATCATTCTTAGATTTTCTCTTCATCTATTTTGTTTGTAGATGCCAAGAAATCTTCTGTATGCCACAAGCAGTGAGGTGTAGGGGTGGTATAAGAACAACCTTTATGTAGGTGTAGGTGCAGGGATGCCACTCTTATCTTTTGTATGCCTCACTGATCAGATGCACACCACAAGCAGTGCAATGACTTTTATTTTGTAATTTTTGATTTGTAATGTGTTGTTTTATGTTTCTGTGTAAGAGTTTTTATTATGTTCATCTACTTTATTTTTATGTTCATGGAATCATGGTTCCTTATCTAAGTCATGGATGTATATTTTGTTTTGGGTATGTCAATATGTCGATTCGGTACAGAACGGTATGATGGTAATTTTGGTATACCTTGAATATACGGTATGCCGAATTACCGTGTGTTATACCGAAAAATGGTACGGCATTGGTATCGACGGTATGTGCTATGTTTCGTACCGATATCTCGGTATACCGGAGTCTCGGTATGTGCTAACATTCCTCAATATATGAGTTTCTACTTTCTACATCACTGGCTTAAGTGAGAAAAAACTATTTTGTTTCTTGAATTAGTAACATGACTTCACGCATGAGTCCTCCTTTTTTGTATTATGCCTTCTTTAAAATGTCTAAGTTGTTATCTGGCATCACAAATTCGACGCTCAATGATATGAAGTAATCAGGTGTGCGTCCGTGCTCCACCATTGGGGTGCATTAAATGTAACTGCATTTTCTGGGCTGTTTTCTCTTTTCTCATCCTATTTTTTGTTTAAACTGAAAATGGCACATGGAATATATTTTTTTCTTTGAATTTTGTGGATAGTAAGTTCTGCTGATGGCGGTGTATAAGAATCGAATTGAGATGAATACCAGGATATTCTGTTCGTATATTTTTATCAATATTCGAATACAAGAAATAGTTCTTATTTGTATTCTTTTAATATCTAACATTAAAACTAATTTCCATTGTAAAATGTACTCAAATATATTCGTATTTCAAATTCAACTATTTTTTCCCCACAAAATCTTATTAGATTTCAACAATAACTAAAATCTATTTCCATGGAACTCTCAAATATAATATATGTATCCATATAATACTTAGTAAGAACCATATTGAACATCACATATCAGACACTCGATCATCATTACATATCAAATAAAAATCAAAATAAATTAGAAGTAGTTGTTCTCCAAATCACGAACTATTTTGAAACAATTTAAATGCTAGTGTCTTGTATAAATGCGCATGCAATATATCTTACATTAGTGCTTTTTATAAATAGGGGAAATATACTTTTAAATATTATGTACGAATGACTTATAAATATATATATATATATATATATATATCTTTGAATACTCGAGTGGAATATATCGTATACACATAATATATGAATCTGAAAAAAATTATTCTTATTTGGATTCAAGTTCTTATTTTTCGAATTCGATATATTATGTTCGATTTCGAATGCCGAATGAAATAAAAAAGGTATAATTCTTATACACCAGTATCTCTTTGATAAAACATCCGCAAATGCTCTGGACAGTCTCCATTGATTTCATGTAATTCATTTCTGACTGAAATGTGAGGGAAGATGAGGCGGTTGTCTAGAGAGTAAAATTCCTGAGGAGACCTAAGTTGGTTTATTTTTGTTAAAATTTTTGATGAAGTTTTTGTACTATCGCCGTTGATAGAATCCCGTATAAATACCTTCTATTTTGCAAAGATTTGATGTTGATGATGTCTCTAATCTCTGTGGTAATAGGTATGCCATCACAAAGGCATTCTGTGTAGCATTTGTGATGACCTTTTTTTCCATGTTCGATGGTAAAACATGCATATTTCGAATAATACCCTTAGAGTTATTAATTCTAACCACCCTAAAGTCCTAAATTTTCATTCGATTTTTATAACATCAATCCAGTTTCCTTTTCTAAATATATAAAACAACTTGGGTTCCTTACAATTGTCCTTCACTGGTCAATTTAAAGAGCAAACATACATCTTTTCCATCAAATCGTGCACGGTTTTAAATCTCGTGAACCATATTAGAGATTGATTGGAATTGTATTTTCTCTTTCATTTTCTTCTTCTTTTTGCAATCTTGATTGATTATAAAGAAAATGGATCAAGGTGATCTTTATAGAGGGAATTCTAGCTTGAGACGAAGCAGGTCCAAATGCTGGTGGAATGGTGGTTTGGAAGCTTTTTCGAATTCAACACGACACGAAAACAATGAAGATGAGGCTTTAAAGTGGGTCGCGCTCGAAAATTTTCCTACTTACGATCGTCTGACGAGAGGTATTTCAGTGGGACCCGGAGGTGAAACTATTGAAGTTGATATAAGAAATATTGGATTTCAAGAATGGAATGATTTGCTCAAGAGGCTTCTAAGCAAAACAAATTTTTTTCTTCCTCCAACAAGAATGGAATGATTTGCTCAAGAGGCTTCTAAACAAAACAAATTTTTTTCTTCCTCCAAGCTTTTCCCATGCGTTTATTTTGTGTTGTTATTCAGAGTTGGAATTCAGTTGCCAACAATAGAAGTCAGATTTGAGCATATAAATATGTTAGTGCAGAAGTCTACAAAGGGAGCAGGTCGTTTCCTAAGTTTTTTAACTTCATTATTAACATACCGCGGGTAATATTATACCAAGTCTTTTACTTTGACAAATTACTGGATTCCATTTATACTTTACGGTTTTAATCTAACTCATTAATTTTTTTTTTTTATTGTAAAACAGGCAGATGACAATCATGGTAGTCTGCATTAGATTTCCATGATTATTAATATTTTCTGCACTTCTTGATTTCTTCCCTTAGCAGTGTTGTCTTCTAGATGTTTTGTTTACGTGTACTAATATATTCTTCAAATCTTTTGGAGTGACCACTGACTTCATCTTTTGCATGTCAGGGATGTTCTTCTGCAGGTTCTGCAAAATTTAGATTGATCTATGAGGTGAAGTTTTCCGAAGAACTGGTTCGGAAAGCAATTGAGAAAAGTGGTATGTTAGAGTCAAAGTCTTCTTCAACAATGTCCATTCCAGATCAGTGCATGTCAGACTTAACTGCAAAGATTCGCCCTCAACATCAGCAAGAGATGGATGAAAAACTTGACCAGAAAGTTCGAGAGATTATGAAAAAAATGGCTGGCCAGAATCCGGATTTAAGTCTTTCTTAGTATTTACGTTATCTTTCGGATTGTTTTAGGATTGTGATGGTATTAATGCGGTGGTACTGAAGTTAGCTTTTGGATGGTACTAAGTTAGTTATTCTATGGTACTTAAGTTAGCTTTTGACTAGTTTATTTATGTCGAATGATGATAACGTCGTGGTTTATTTGGATGGCTTGAAAAGCCTTGTTTATATAAAACTTTGACAGGTTATTTGATTATGATTTATTTGAATGGTTTTATTATGGTTTAAACTATTACCAAAACAAAAAAGTGTTCACAAAATAAATGTTAAATAATGGAAAAGAGAGTTGCCAAAACAAAAATGTGTTTCAACATCCGACGTTACAACATGTATTAGTGGTATTGCCATTGGTCTATAGTAACATGTTTATGGGTGTTGCTACAGAGATATTGGTGTTGCCATTGGTCTACAGTAACACTTTTATTGTTGTTGCTACAGAGGTAAAAAGTGTTGGTATTGCTGTCTGTAGCAACACATTTTCTCTGTGTTACCATAAAGTTAAAAAGTGTTGGCATAGACCCCTATGGTAGCGGTCATTTTTGTAACACCATCAAATTTCGGAAAAGTGTTACTGTAGCATATATTTTTGCTTTCAGCAACACTTTTTATCCCTTTGAGCACACCTTTTTGGGTGTTGCTGAAGGCCATTTATGGCGTAGTGCTACTAGGGCTTTGCTAGCACAGGCTAAGGCTCCGTTAGCGCATACTAACTGGAAGTGCAAAATCAATGCAGAAGCTACTGCCTTAGATTTGGAAGTCGATAGCGCATGCTAAGTAGTTGGATAGCGCGCGCTAAGGTGCATCAGTAGCGCACACTATGGTGAGTATAGCGCATGCTAATTGATGGTTTTGGGGCAGTTCAGAAGCTACTGGACTGGATTGAAGGATTCGTTAGCGCATGATACTTGTGTGGTTAGCGCACACTAATCAGTCCAGTATATAAACCGGACAACAGGCTTATTTTCTCATTTTCATTTCATTTCTTCTTCTCTCTGCGGGTTTGAGACGAGGGCGATTAGGGTTCGAGTTCTTGGCCGATTTTTCTGCATCTAATGGTGTTTTGGAGAGTCTTAGGTGATTATAATATCATCTAATACGTTGTTCTTCATCTGATCGAGGTACTTTCCCATTTTTTCCCAAGAGTTGACTTTTTGGAGATTTGTTCTTGATTTCAATTCTAGTCCAATTTGATGAATCAGTTGGTGTTATTAAGTATTATTAATCATGTTGTATGGATTGTATATCCGTATCTGGAATTCATTTGAGTCCAACCGTGATTTTTATGTTCTAAGGGAGCCTTGAACATTTAATGTCCGATTAAATGACTCAACGAGTTTTCCTTTGATTCTTGGGCGTGGTTCTCGTTGTTTTCAATCGTTATACTCATTGTAATCGTGTTTTCGTTATTTTCTCTGAGAGGATTGTAGGTGTTCGAAGTTTCCTGGTTGTGCCGCATTCGTTGGAGTTTCGGTATCAATTATTGAGGCAAGTATCTTGCTTATACGATTTGTGTCTTGTGAATAGAGAGCACGTGTTAGATTTACGATGATTGATTTACCTCCGTGAGTAAATATATTTCGTATGTTGTGAATATAAACTAGTTGTAGTAAGTACTTCGTGTGGGTTGTGTTGTGCTTGGTTGTTCATGATTAAGGAATCATGGTGGTTGTGATGATTGTGTCGGATTGGCTTTACGCTTGGACGTATATTGTGTTTTATGTTGATTATGGGAATAGTTGACTCTGTATTGTGCATGATGATGGTTAAAATGTCAACATCGTATTATGTGTGCTGGTTGTGATAGTCAATGTGATTGATTGATCGCGAACGTGTTGGTATAATATGAATATGAATGTTGCGTGCTGTGTTGCTAAGTTCACTCGTGTGGGTTCGATGGTGCCTACGAGGATTCATGGCACAGGTCCATGGGATAAGAACTTAGTATGTGGTGCTGACGAGGCCTACGATAACACACGGCACATGTTAATGGGGTCAGGACACAGTACATCCAACCGTGCAGGTTCGACGGGGCCTACAGTGACACATGACACAGGTTCACTGGCTCGGGACTGGTTGTTGTGATTGTTGTGTTGGCTCAATCTGTGTGGGTTGTTGAACCTACGGAGACTCGTGGCAAGTGATCACAAAGTCATGAGCATGATAATTTGTTGTAATTGGTTAAATCCGTGCGGGTTGTTGAACCTACGGAGACATGTGACAGGGGATCACGGTGTCATGAATTATGTTTTATCAATCAGAGTTTTGAAGGAACGTTTTAAGAAATGATTGTTGGTCCGAGACCCACGAAATTTGTGGAGATGTTTTCGTAATGTAAATTGTTAAAATACGAATTGAGATTTCGATTAGGACCCTAAGATTTTCAAAAAGGTTTTGAAATTCAGGACTCGATGTCCTAAAGATTTTCTAGTCATAATAATCCCCGGGATGAGAATTTTATTTTCATGTACTTCTTTGCTGGAATTCGAAATTTCTAGAACCTCTCGGGATTGTTTTGGTAGTTGAATGTCGTATCTGATTCGTGGTTGCTAATTGCTTGTTACATTTCGTATAGCATGATACTTGTACTATCCATTCAAATGCTAACCCCTTAAATAAGAGAAATGCATTTCATGCATTTCAAGCATTTCATGCATTTCAGGTATGCTTGGTTCGCGGGAGCAGTAACAGGGTTGGCATGGAAGATGATGAGCCGCGATACTAATCAAGAGTTATGGAGGTCAGTTGTTGTTACGTCATTGTATTATTCTCAGTCTTCTGCTGTGTTGTATCATTTGTATTTTGAACCCCTGCGTGGGTATGAGTTGAAAGAAATTATTTTAGCTTGATTTAGTCGTCTGACCTCATCGGTCCGTCCTGTTATCTTGTTTGACCCCGGACGGTCAAACAGTCGGTTATTTGTAGTGTTTAGCCTGGTAGATCCTTGTGAGAAGGGTCTACGGCGTGTGATATTCCTGGATGATTTCTGGGGGTGTTACATTTATGGTATCAGATCCAGGTTGCAGAAACTTAGGCTGTCGGGTCAAGTTGAGCTGTGTCGCTGTCGAGTCATTCGAGTTGTCATTTGACAAGTTGAGCTGTGCGTTGTCACGTCGTGTTGTTTGTGTTGTTCGTTGAGATTAGTATCGTGGGCGACCGTTATCTTCGTGCAACCTGTGATGTAAGTCACTTCTTTCATATCTTGTGTTTAGCGACATTATTATATGCATGTTGGAAAATGGATTTTGTATTGGATAATTGCGGCATATTACGTGTGTAATGAGCTAGATATATTTAGGGATTGAACACCGAGTGGTGTATGGTGTTATTAAACTTTGAACATTGATGTGTTTTGAAAGGCGTATTGGTATTAGAGTTGGTTGATAACTCAAATAGACGGTTCGACATATGTTCGGAGTCGACATTTGTAAGTTTTTTTTATATATACCGACTAATATTAATTAGGATGGAGTTTACTTAACTAGATAAAAATCCATTCAACACACAAAGCATAAAGACGACCACCTAAACATCACAAAGTTCCAGCATAAAAACATCATAAAAAAGACAAACTAAAAATCCAGAAACATCACCAACATCCAGAATAACAAGATTCTAGCTAGCCACCTCAATTTTTCAAACACAGTTGCCAAGTTTTTCCGTAGGCACATTAGAATTTTTACGTGTTTCCACTCCATCATCTCCACAAGATTCATATATGCCTAATATCAGGGGTGGCATTTCGGAACCGAAAATCCAAAATCGAACCGAAAAAACCCAAAAAAATAACCGAAAAATCGAAACCGAAGAAGACCGAACCGGAAAACAAAAAAACAGAACCGAACCGAACTAATTTAGTTCGGTTCTCGGTTCGGGGTAGAGCGGAACCGAACCAGACCGAAATGGACCGAAGTCAAATTTCAACATACTAAAATGACCTTATTTTTGTGATTTTGGTGTGTTTCGAATTTTAGTATAATTCATTTTCCTTTTGTAAGACCCTCATGGGTCCAAGAAGGACCGATAATATGCTCATGAATTTGTGATTCAATTAAAATTAGGTTGAGAGAATGAGCTACTGTGATTTACGATTGTTATATATTTTGAGATATTTGGAAATTGCTATGCAACTCTAGCTTTTATCTTGAACATATATATAACTCTTGTTGGCTTGTTGTTATATATAACTTATTCTATTGCATATAATATTTGAATTTATATTGTGAAGAACCGAAAAAACATCAAACCAAATCGAAACCGAATCGAATATTTATAAAACCGAACTTAACCGAACCGAACTTCAAAAAGAACCGAACCAAACCGAAACCGAATATTTGGTTCGACTCTCGGTTTCGGTCAAAAACCGAACCGAATGAAACCGAGTCACCCCTAATGCCTATATCACATTGATGAAAGGCCCTGTAGCGATAAACCCTCATTTTATTCCCACATTCACCACAAACAGGATGGGGAGGAAATATGTTACGTGGCCTCTCTAGGTCAAAATTTAAATCATCACACTCGCCTGTATCAAAATCAACTGTATCGATTCTCAGTATTTTTTTCGCCACATTTTTTTGAGTTTTGTATATCCAATGTTGCAATCTTCTATCTTAAATGGAAGTACTGGAACTGCCAGAACAATTACAATTGGGGGGTATATAACTCTAGGGATGTATAAAGCTGGTTCCTCCCCCATGATAATGTCCCCGGAAACATAGGCAACACCATTCTAGACATCTAAGGTTCCGACAATGACACTATCATATGTACCACTACCGTCCTTGTAAAATACAGATTGACGAAGACCTATCAATTCCAATTCCTCCTCAATTTTTTAAAGGTAATCCCTTAAGGAATTTTCACGCGTTATTCGGAGACAAAATATTCACCCTTATCGTTAGTTCCCAAATGAATATAATCATCAACATTGCAATAAGTATCGGCTTCGATTCCGGTTGGGGTAGAAGGACCGGTTGCCATTGTTTGTCCTTGGTTGCCATTGTTATGCTGGGGAGATACCAATTGAGGCAACGAACCAATTTGAGTATCATCAACATTGTAAGTTGTGATTGTTGAACTGATGATTTTGACTGCCGTATAGGCATATATTTGAGAATCGATTGTGTTTGGCTAATTGCTGTTAATTGCAACCGACGGGTCCCTACTGATAATTGTATCCGCTGCCTGCATTTTCGAAAATGGTTTACTAAACTTTCATAGACATAAACATATTGTGGAAAATCAGTTTTGGAAAATGTTTTGACGGTGCGGTCAAATGGCGGCTTAGTATGGATTTTGAAAAGTAGAATGAATTCGACGAGCCGGCCTTGTAGTTTCAAATGAAAATCCTGCGACGGTATGTGAAAGTTGTGTTTTAAGGTGTTGGGACATTTTGTAAAATGTTACCAGTGATGATCTTTTGTTGTGTTTGAAAGGATTTCGAGAAAACTACTTTTGCGTATTCGTGTTATCTTCAAATAATTTGAGTAAATGATTTTTTAAGAAAACCTTCACACCATGGAATTTTTACATTTTCAAAATCAAAACACGATTTTATTTTTAAAAAGGGTGGAGGATGAAATTTTCTGAATTGTATCAGTTAGCGCACGCTAACTAATATGGGCAGACAGAATGTTAAAGTTAGAACACGCTAACCGTATGCTTAGCGCGCGTTAAGATGCATTATATTATGTGGTTTGGTTCTGCCTTGTGACTCATACAATGTTTTTGAATGAGATTGATGATCTATAGAAACGGTTAGTACGAGTATGAATGAGTTGTTCACCCGGTAATGGTTCGGTGAAACCTCTGGGGGTCAATGCCACGGGAGCATGGCCATGGATTACATTGGGTGTTTTTAATTGTGATAGTGTTGCTAGGTAACATGTGGTTACCTTGTGTGTTGCTAATTATGGTGATGTGTTGTGATAACGTGGTTATCTTGATGACGTTGTTTCCGAAGAAATCGATATCTCAAGAATGATGTTTTGCAAATGTTTTCGTAGTGAAATGGGTAAGACTTACGAGTCACAGTTTTGGTAAAGCAGCCAACATTGTCCAATCTTAATGACTAGATCGGAATGCGAGGATGGTTAGCCCGTAACTTGATAATTTGTGCTAGGAGCTTAGGAAATGCAGCGTTTCTTGTGGATAGCAGAGTGATGTGTGACCACCACATCGATGCATCAACCAGAACCATAAAATATCTGAATGGTCCGCACTCTGGATGAATAGGTATGCAAATATCCCCTTGAATTTTTGTAAGAAGTTAATATTTTGTGTTGAGTCTTTAGCAAAGGATGGAGAAGGTATCAACTTTGCTAGTGAACAGGCCTTGCAAAACGATTTATGGGCATTGAAAATTGCTGCAGCAGCCTCAGGACTTGCAAAAGATGCACCGTCAAGCTCATTAGGGCGTGCGAATTTTTATCCTGGTGATACAATATCAGACTCACGCACATCAATACCGATATCGAGCGATGCTTCCAATCATTTTCTGGACTTGAAAAAAGGATAACCGTGGGAGTTTTTCAAAATGCGAATGATCATGTCGCGTCCAGGGTGACCAAGTCGGTCATGCCACATTTGGTATGCTTCGGAATCAAAAAGTTCGTGACTCACAACATAGAATTCAATAACACTTATTGTAGTTTGGTATAAACCACTACTTAGACTCATTAGTTTCTCGAGAATGCGGCATCTTTCATATTCTATCAGAGTAACACAAAAAATCCTATCACATTCTCACAATGTGTATCAAGGTGATAACCGTTGGCACGGATGTCCCTAAAACTTAACAAGGTTTGGTTTGCTCGTGGGGCATAGAGAGTATTTGTGACATTAATATGCATACCATTAGTTAGCAAGAAATGAGCAGGTCCCCTCCCTTGAATTACTTGGGAGGAATCAATCATTGTTGTCACTAAGGATATGTACGACACAATATTCCTAAATAATTACCTATTCCGAAGAATAGTGTGGGTTGTTCCACTATCAGAAAGACACTCAATGTAATATCCGAATTTTGATTTTTCGATAATTTTCTTTTTTTGGCGGAAGTCCGTTTTTGACGACTCAATCATGACCATATCGTCATTCTGAGAATGATTAATTCTGCACTTTTTGTCATCCGAGTTCGTTTCGGTATGGTTTTGTTGAGTTCCGTGTTCTTAAGCGGCTTTTCCGCACTTGAGTTCGATTCTTGCGAATCTCGTCCGAAACAGCTGTTTCGAGTTTCTCGTAAGTTCATTTAATGTTATTATTCATGTTGTGAGCTTTGGATTGGTGTTTCGATCGTGTATCGTGTATTTCGGACGTTTTGGGCTATTTTCGTAATTTCCCAAAGTTTGGGGTAATTACTTTCCGTTGTCGAATTTTGAGCCTTCGGGTGGTCGGAATCGTGTGTTCCTTTATCGCTTGGATTCGACTTTGCGAGTACTTCGTAGCCGTATCTTCGATTCGTATTCAAGTTCGGGTTTCGGGGTCGTCGGGCCGTCAGAGTGGCCACGGCCGGAGCCGGGCCTGGCCTGGCCGAGTTACGGCCGTAAGGTGCTGGTTACGGCCGTACGTGCTCGGTAGACATGGCCTGACGAATGCCAGTTACGGCCGTAAGGGCCGAGGGTTACGGCCGTACGGGCGCTGGGCATCTTCCGGACGAAGGCCGGTTACGGCCGTAATGTGTGCCAGTTACGGCCGTAAGTGTCCGACAGGTGCTGGGTAGATTTTTTGACGAATTTCGGTTACGGCCGTAAGGCCTGCCGAGTACGGCCGTAAGGGCCGAGTTACGGCCGTAAGGCACTGCCGGTTACGGCCGTAACCCTGCCGGCTATATATAGCCTGGGCTCGGCCAAACTTCATTTTTCACTCGTTTTTCTTCTTTTTTCGGCGGCTGGCGACGGGAGGCTTGGGAAATCGAGTTCTTGGCCGATTCTAATCAATTCCAAGACGTTTTGGAAGATTCTTGTTGATTATATCATCATCCAATCCGTGTTCTTCGTCGAATCAAGGTATATTTCTTGATTTTCCTCCAAGTTGACTTTTTGGGGAAGTTATTCTTGATTTCGATTCTAGTCCGATTTTGATGAATCGGTTGATGTTAGTAAACATTATTGATCGTGTTCTATGGATTGTATATCCATATTTTCGATTCGTTCAACCCGATTGATGATTCATAGGCTCTTGAGGAACTTTGAACATTTAGTGTTCGATTAAATGCCTCAAAGAGTTTCTTTCGGTCGTTATGTTGATTTCGATTGATATTGTGTTATTGAATGAATTGTATTTCATTCAAGGTTGTTCGAGTACTTGTGTTTATCGGAGGACGCCGTTCGTTGTTCGTGGAAGGGTTTCATCGCCTTCGGTTGAGGCAAGTTTTATACTTGTTCTAGTCAATGAGATTAATGTTATCATATATGTGTATGAATGTGTTGTATCATTCCGAGACTTAGTCTCTTCATAAGTTCATGGATATTAGGGGATCGTTCGATACGATACTTTTCGGCAATTATGCCAAATGTTTATTATCATTCATTAATGGCCGGTAAGGCATTGAGATATTCGTTGTTAATATTATTATCGATCACCGGTTCGCGGTATCGATGTATCGGTTGTTGTTGTTAATATTGATGTCGATCTAAGACGTTGTAATCGTTGTTATTAATGTTGGCGTCCTGTCATTCATGTTGTATTAGCCGATTGAAGGCATTGTCGTATTCATTCTCATCTTCGTCGTCGGTAACCGATTAAAGGTACCGAGGCATTCATTGTATCATTGTCATCGATTAGCCGTTATAAGGCAATCGAGATATTGAATCATCCGCTGCATCATTGTTATCGGTTGGCCATTCTAAGGCAATCGAGGTATTGAATTGGGACTGTCGAGGATAGTTCCCATCCGTTGTGTCATTGTTATCGATTGACCATTCTAAGGTAATCGAGGTATTGAATTGGGACTGTCGAGTACGATGCCCATCTGTGAGTCATCATTATCGTGTTGGCCGACTCAAGGTAGCACACTATCATTCTCGTGAATTCGGTAATCTACGGATCATTGTCGTTTGTGATTAATTATATTATTTTGGAGGCTAGTCTCGGCTAGTGCTCTTTATGGGTAAGTTTGGGGCTTGAACCTTCACGGTTGGGTTTCCAACACCTACAATTCAGTAGGTCACGGCCATTGGATGGACAAATTGTGATACGGCTTCGTGCCATGACTTCGGCCCTAATTGTGATATGGCTTCGTGTCGTGGCTTCGGCCCTAATTGTGATACGGCTTCGTGCCGTGGCTTCGGCCCTAATTGTGATACGGCTTCGTGCCGTGGCTTCGGCCCTAATTGTGATACGGCTTCGTGCCGTGGCTTCGGCCCTAATTGTGATACGGCTTCGTGTCGTGGCTTCGGCCCTAATTGTGATACGGCCGTGTCGTGGCCCGGCCCTAATTGTGATACGGCCGTGCGTGGCCCGGCCCTAATTGTGATACGGCTTCGTGCCGTGGCTTCGGCCCTAATTGTGATACGGCTTCGTGCCGTGGCTTCGGCCCTAATTGTGATACGGCTTCGTGCCGTGGCTTCGGCCCTAATTGTGATACGGCTTCGTGCCGTGGCTTGGCCCTAATTGTGATACGGCTTCGTGCCGTGGCTTTGGCCCTAATTGTGATACGGCTTCGTGCCGTGGCTTCGGCCCTAATCGATACAGCTTCGGGTTATTTTGGCTTCATGTGATTGTGATAGTTGATAGCTTCGTCTGAGTGGCTTTCATGCCATTGTGATTGTCTTGGTAATTTCATTGGAGCCTTCGGGCATTGTGATTCATAAGTAATTCAGTTCTGGTTTGGTTCATGTCGTGTAATTCATTGTGGTACTCTATAATTATGATTCGCCGTTAGGCATTTATGTTCTAACCTGTCGAACAGGTATTAATAGTATGCAATGGGCATAGTGTTTCACGAATGCTCGGTTCTTACATTGGCTTTTGAGCATCTCGTATTATTATCATCATTGTACCGTTTCATTCTGCCTTTGGATGCATATCATGTTATACATGTATTTGATGTTCATTATCTGGATGACTGACCCCGTGGGGGCGGAACATGTTTTCATGTTTTAGGTGCTTGCGAGGAGAGAGTTGAGACACAGGGGCATGATGATGGCGACGAGGCATTCGAGCGATACTAGTCCGAGTTGTTCATGTTGTTCAGTCAGTTGGAGTGTACTACAGTTTGTCAATCATTGTCATTATGCAAGGCTCGCGGGTGTGGTTGTATTTTCATTTTGTCCATGTAGGCCCATGATTGTTGTTAAAATTCCTTATCATAATATTGTGTCGGATATCATGGTAAGGACTGTGATCTCCCTTGTTGGTTAATTTTAATGTATTTTAGTCATGTTCGCCTGGTGGATCTCCAGGTGTGGGGTCCACGGCACTGTAATAACCCAATGGGATTTGGGGGTGTTACAGAAGATGGTATCAGAGCGTTTGGGTTGTGAGATACCCTGATATGTGAGTTATGTGGCTCTACCGACGCGGTAGTAGCAGGACTGTCAGGTTATGACAATCTAGTCAGTCGGGTTTTGTGAGTCGTAATATTAGTACGACTGCACGAGTCATTCATTCATCGAGTCGTCGTCAGTTGAGACTAGTATCGCGAGACCTCAAAGCTTCGTATGACCTATGTAAGGACTCGATTCTCTTTATGTTCATACATTCATCATGTCATTAATCGTTCATGCTTTGTTGAAACCTATATGTGATATTAGTGTTATGATTGATTCATGACTAATTGTTTTGGAGCACGTGTGACTTGTGTAAGCATTAAGGATCAACTCATTCATCAGTTAATAATCCTCAATCATCATTTTGATCTCATCGTTCAGTTAATTCATTCATCACTCAGTCAATATCATTCATCATTCAGTTAATTCATTCATCACTCAGTTAATTCATTCATCACTCAGTCAATATCATTCATCACTCAGTCAATATCATTCATCACTCAGTTAATTCATTCATCACTCAGTTAATTCATTCATCACTCAGTTAATTCATTCATCACTCAGTTAATTCATTCATCACTCAGTCAATATCATTACTGAGATAATTCATTCACCACTCGGTTAATTCATTCATCACCAGTCAATATCATTGCTCAGTTAATTCATTCACCACGTAGTTAATTCCTTCATCACTTAGTCAATCTCATTATTCACATTAATTCATTAATCATCCAGTCCATCTCATTGTTCAGTTGTTGATCTTGTGGATCGAATTTTCAACCTTCTTAACTTGTTCAAGGTAATTGTTTCAGGAATTTCAGCAGGTAATCATGTTACCTCATTCGATCTTTCATGCGACCTTATCATATTTCGGTGTCATGTTGACGATCATTTTATTACATTATTAATGCATTCATTGTGTTATAGCGTGTATGCTCATCGTTATCATTCCGTCTCGTAGTCATAATGCGATCTTCATACGAGATCTGTAATTATAATGTGGCTTTCCTGCTTCAGTATGGATAGAGCTGTCAGAGGACGCATGGGAAGAGGCCGCGGTGCGGGCCGGAACCCGGGATCTCGTGTGCATACCCACGCGACCACAAGGGATATCATTAATTCATCAAATAGCGAGTCTACTCATTCATCAGCAGATAATCATTCACTGTCAGGGAGTCGTACCCGAGATGCATCTCACTCGGAAGGTGTTCGGGTTGACCCATTCATACTTATGCAGGTCATGATGGCCCAGATGACTCAGATGACGCAGATGGTAGAGACCATACAGACCTCGATGGTTCGTGGTCCACCGCAACAGGGATTCCAGGTTCCGTTTCATGGACAGACTGGAGGAGTGAATCAGATTGTTGGCGATATCTCTCGTCAAAGGCCGCCTACTTTTGAAGGTTCGTCGGAACCAGCCGATATTGTTCATTGGCTTGAACATTTTGATAAACTCTTCGACATGGTTCAGTGTCCGGAAGAGAGTAAAGTGGCAGTAGCGGCTTATTACTTGATTAAGGGTGCTTATTCGTGGTGGCTTTCTGTGAAACCCGCCGATCGCGATTGTGGTTGGAGTGAGTTCAAGACCCTCATGTTAGAGAGGTATTATCCGGCTCCACTTCGTGAAGCCAAGTTGTCAGAGGTTTTGAACCCCGAATCCGTCTAGGACGAGGGTGTTATTGTCATTGCTGAGAAGTTTCAGGGACTACTTCAGTTTGCTTCGTCAGTTATCCGTACTGAGGCGGATAAGATCAAATATTTTAGCAAGAGGCTAAATCCGCAGTTGAGAATGCAGTTGTTCAATCACAATTGTAATTCACTTAGTGAGTTCATCGAGAAGGCTCTTGGAGCAGAGCTTTTGATCAAGGAGCTTACTCAGAAGCACCCTTCAGTTTCTTCTGATGGGAGGACTACGATGCCAGTTCGTTCTGAGGGACATCGGGCTCCGACGTCCAAGAGGTCGTCTTCCAGTCGTCTTCGTGCTGAGGAAGCATCTTCCTCTCAGACGACGAGTTCGACCATTGTTTGCTGTAACTGTGATTCAGCAGGGCACGTGAGTACTCGGTGTACGGTGCCAGCTATTATTTGTTTTCTTTGTGGGAACCCGGGACACCTACTGAAATATTGCAGGAGTTCTAGTGCCGGTAGATCTCGAGAGAGCTCAAGGGCCTCGGGGGATTTTGTTACTCCAGCCCGTGCTTCATTTAAGGGGTCATATCAGGCTTCGAAAGCCAGAGGTAAGGACATTCATCACCGGTTTTGAACAAGTTAATTCTTGCTCGGTAATAGTATAATCATTCATTTCATTTGTCGTTCATTCATTCATATAATTCATTCATCATATATCAATCACATTAAGACTTATAATTATCAAACTAATCATTCACTTCACGGAGAACAATGGTTCCAATCATTTCATTTGAGCTATCACTCATTACGTTATCATTTCACCCCGGTGAGTCATTCTTGATCCTTGTTGGATTTCGATTCATTATCATTCATTGTAATCATTCTTGTTCGTGTGTATCTCGTTGATTTTTCGTGGCGGGATATTTCTTCTCCCTACTTGTTTTAAGTTTCGGGACGAAACTTCTTTTAAGGGGGGTAGTATGTAATATCCGCAATTTTGATTTTTCGATAATTTTCTTTTTTTGGCGGAAGTCCATTTTTGACGACTCGCTCATGACCGTATCGTCATTCTGAGAATGATTAATTCTGCACTTTTTGTCATCCGAGTTCGTTTCGGTATGGTTTTGTTGAGTTCCGTGTTCTTAAGCGGCTTTTCCGCACTTGAGTTTGATTCTTGCGAATCTCGTCCGAAACTGTTGTTTCGAGTTTCTCGTAAGTTCATTTAATGTTATTATTCATGTTGTGAGCTTTGTCTTGGTGTTTCGATCGTGTATCGTGTATTTCGGACGTTTTGGGCCATTTTCGTAATTTCCCAAAGTTTGGGGTAATTACTTTCCGTTGTCGAATTCGAGCCTTCGGGTGGTCGGAATCGTGTGTTCTCTTAGCGCTTGGATTCGTCTTTGCGAGTACTTCGTAGCCGTATCTTCGATTCGTATTCAGGTTCGGGTTTCGGGGTCGTCGGGCCGTCAGAGTGGCAACGGCCGGAGCCGGGCCTGGCCTGGCCGAGTTACGACCATAAGGTGCCGGTTACGGACATATGTGCTCGGCAGGCATGGCCTGACGAATGCTAGTTACGGCCGTAAGGGCCGAGTTCTGCCATCTGAGGCTGGGCATCTTAGGACGAAGGCGATTCTGGCCGTAATGTGTGCCAGTTACGGCCGTAAGTGTCCGATAGGTGCTGGGCAGATTTTTTGACGAATGCCGGTTACGGCCGTAAGGCCTGACGAGTACGGCCATAAGGCACTGCCGGTTACGGCCGTAACCCTGTCGGCTATATATAGCCTGGGCTCGGCCAGACTTCATTTTTCACTCGTTTTTTTTCTTTTTTCGGCGGCTGGCGACGGGAGGCTCGAGAAATCGAGTTATTGGCCGATTCTAATCAATTCCAAGATGTTTTGGAAGATTCTTGTTGATTATATCATCATCGAATCCGTGTTCTTCGTCGAATCAAGGTATATTTCTTGATTTTCCTCCAAGTTGACTTTTTGGGGAAGTTGTTCTTGATTTCGATTCTAGTCCGATTTTGATGAATCGGTTGATGTTAGTAAACATTATTAATCGTGTTCTATGGATTGTATATCCATATTTTCGATTCGTTCAACCTGATTGATGATTCTTAGGCTCTTGAGGAACATTGAACATTTTGTGTTCGATTAAATGCCTCAAAGAGTTTCTTTCGGTCGTTATGTTGATTTTGATTGATATTGTGTTATTGAATGAATTGTATTTCATTCAAGGTTGTTCGAGTACTTGTGTTTATCGGAGGACGCCGTTCGTTGTTCGTGGAAGGGTTTCATCTCCTTCGGTTGAGGCAAGTTTTATACTTGTACTAGTCAATGAGATTAATGTTATCGTATATGTGTATGAATGTGTTGTATCATTCCGAGACTTAGTATCTTCATAGGTTCATTGATATTAGGGGATCGTTCGATACGATACTCTTCGGCAATTATGCCAAATGTTTATTATCATTCATTAATGGCTGGTAAGGCATTGAGATATTCGTTGTTAATATTATTATCGATCACCGGTTCGCGGTATCGATGTATCGGTTGTTGTTGTTAATATTGATGTCGATCTAAGACGTTGTAATCGTTGTTATTAATGTTGGCGTCCTGTCATTCATGTTGTATTAGCCGATTGAAGGCATTGTCGTATTCATTCTCATCTTCGTCGTCGGTAACCGATTAAAGGTACCGAGGCAATCATTGTATCATTGTCATCGATTAGCCGTTATAAGGCAATCGAGATATTGAATCATCCGCTGCATCATTGTTATCGGTTGGCCATTCTAAGGCAATCGAGGTATTGAATTGGGACTGTCGAGGATAGTTCCCATCCGTTGTGTCATTGTTATCGATTGACCATTCTAAGGTAATCGAGGTATTGAATTGGGACTGTCGAGTACGATGCCCATCCGTGAGTCATCATTATCGTGTTGGCCACTTCAAGGTAGCACACTATCATTCTCGTGAATTCGGTAATCTACGGATCATTGTCGTTTGTGATTAATTATATTATTTTGGAGGCTAGTCTCGGCTAGTGCTCTTTATGGGTATGTTTGGGGCTTGAACCTTCACGGTTGGGTTTCCAACACCTACAATTCAGTAGGTCACGGCCATTGGATGGCCAAATTGTGATACGGCTTCATGCCGTGGCTTCGGCCCTAATTGTGATACGGTTTCGTGCCGTGGCTTCGGCCCTAATTGTGATACGGCTTCGTGCCGTGGCGTCGGCCCTAATTGTGATACGGCTTCGTGCCGTGGCTTCGGCCCTAATTGTTGCAACACCCCAATTCACAAATGGTACATTACACACCGTAGAACCCCTGTGAGGTCTACCAGGCTAACTCATGACTCGTAAACTACAAAGATATCCCAAAAGGTGCATTCAAAAAGTAAATAAGGCCGTGGCCCCGACCAAAACATTTTAACGGAGTACATGATGTATATGTTAAATACCAATTCATCGCCCACGCAGGGGACTTAAACCAAGTTGAAAAATAAACAGTCTAACTCCAATACTCAACAAATGCAATGCCAAAACATAAAAATACATACTCGAGTCACATCATCATGCCAGCCCATCCTTTGTGTGCGCGTCCTGTGCCTGCTCCTCAGCTCTCCCGTTACCTGAAATGCATTAGACGCATTTCCCCCATTTAAGGGGTTAGCATTCGAATAGCTAGTGCAAGTACACAATTACACAACATTATATACATACACGATTCAACGCAAACAAATCATTAGGAAAAATCATTTTAAAAATCAATATTCCGGAATATCACATTTACACCAAAACAATATATCATCAAGCTTTCCACATCACAATTATCCATGTTTGGTAACTCGCGACCGTACCCATTAGTATCGGCCCCCAGAGGTCCCGTCGGACCGTCCCCAGGTGAGAAACCACTTCCGCGGCCGTACCCATTAGTATCGGCCCCCAGAGGTCCCGTCGAACCGTCCCCAGGTGGAAGAACATCAACGCACACACCCAAGCCCACTTCCGTGGCCGTACCCATTAGAATCGGCCCCCATAGGCCCCATGCCATCCCCAGGTGGAAGAGTAACCATCACAATCGTTCAATAAACCAGTTTACATCATTCGCATCAAAACCGTACACACATAATGAAATATAATACATGTACTTGCCTTGGATAATACGCCCCGAAGGAAACGACGAAGGAATAGGTTTCGGTCCGAACAATCCTCTCAAATCCGAACCTAACACAATAATGATATACAACCAATCTCAACATCATGAATACGAAGAAATTCATCCTAGTTCTACCCGTTGGGACAATTCATCGAACAACAAGAGTGCATAGGGAGTTGAAATCGGTCAATGGTGCAATAACGGGATTTCATCCCATCCAATAACAAGGGAACCAAGGATCACGAGTAAACTATCGAGATCTAACAGCAACATCGGTTAAATCGTATTAAAAGGCAAGATCACCACCAAACACTCCCCAAATTCATACTAGGGTTATAGGAGATCTTACTTTGATTCGAAGCCGAACAATAGATGATTTGGTGTTGTGGTGATGATATGATGCTAAGTTA
Source organism: Orobanche coerulescens (assembly GCA_033398695.1). Lineage (NCBI taxonomy): Eukaryota > Viridiplantae > Streptophyta > Magnoliopsida > Lamiales > Orobanchaceae > Orobanche > Orobanche coerulescens. The sequence continues at coordinate 70,061,666 of CM065809.1, forward strand.
TACTTCCCAAACGGTGTTTGGATGAAAATCTGATGAACCCTCGCCTTGGAAGTCGCCCCGACGTGAAGAAGAGAAGAGAAATGAGAAAATGAGTGAATCTCGCTGAAAAAAAAACGCAGTTATAGAGTTGGCCTTTCTGTGTGCGCGGCCCGAAGTGTGTGCCACGGCACAGTACAAAATCGCGCCTGATCGCGATGGCCGCGCGATTTAATGTGCCGCGGCAGTGACTCGGCATTGTGCCGCGGCCCCGTCGGCATGTGCCGCGGCACACGGTACAGAAGGTTTGGCCGATAAGTGCAACACGAGTGTCCTCGACCCGGACGAGTGTGCCGCGGCAGTGACTCGGCAGTGTGCTGCGGCCCTGCCGGCATGTGCCGTGGCCCACGCATGCATCGCTCGGCCGTAATCGACAATGTGTGCCGCGGCGCACATTCCTTGTGCCGCGGCCCACACCCCCCCTTGGGTCCCAAAATGATGAAAAATGATCCGGGAAGAGAATAAAAGCAATAGGAATCTATATTTGGGAAACAATAACACGAATGGAAGTACGGAAACCCCAAAACGGTCCGAGGTACACAACCAAAATCGAACAAGGAACAAATTCCCTAAACTTATAGGAAATTACAAAAAATAGAAAACGCGGATGTTACATTATCTCCCCCTAAAAATAAGTTTCGTCCCAAAACTTACAACACGAATAACTCGGGGTATCTCGACCTCATACTCTCCTTCGTTTCCCATGTGGCTTCCTCGGATCCATGCCTCGACCACTGCACTTTAACCAAAGGAATGGTTTTGTGCTTGAGTTGCTTCACCCGACGCTCTAAGATCTGAATCGGCCTCTCCTCGAAGGTAAGTTCGGGCCCCAACTCGATCTCTCCAAAATCAATAATATGGCTAGAGTCCGGTACGTACTTCCGAAGCTGGGAAACATGAAATACGTTATGCACGTGGCTCAGGGACGGCGGCAAGCCTAACCGATATGCAAGCTCTCCGACTCTCTCTAGGATCTCGAACGTCCTAATAAATCTCGGACTAGGTTTACCCTTCCGACCAAAGCGGTAAACTCCCCGTGTCGGCGACACCTTAAGCAACACATGGTCTCCCACCTCAAACTCCAACGACCGGCGACGTGTATCGGCATAAGACTTCTGTCGGCTCTGGGCCGTCACCAACATATCGCGAATGAGAGCAATCTTCTCCCTCATCTCAACTACCATATCGGGCTCGGTACCAATCATCTCGGACGCATCGTCCCAACACAACGACGATCTGGACCTCCTCCATACAATGCCTCGAATGGTGCCATTTTGATCAAGGCGTGCCAACTATTGTTGTATGTGAACTCGATCAATGGCAAGTGCGACTCCCAATCATCCTTCCAATCTAAAGCACAGGCTCGCAACATATCCTCCAGCGTCTGTATCATCCGCTCAGACTGTCCGTCTGTCTGAGGGTGGTAGGATGTACTAAGTCTCAACTCGGTCCCCAAAGCTCTATGAACGGCCTACCAAAAATGTGATATGAAACGGCCATCACAATCCGAAACAATACTCTTAGGGGTCCCATGCAACCTCACTATCTCCGCAATAAACACTCGCGCTAGTCTCTCTGGACCCCAAGTGTCCTTAATACTCAGAAAATGAGCTGATTTGGTTAGTCGATCGACAACGACCCAAATCATGTTCATTCCAGTCCGAGTCTTAGGCATACCGGTAATGAAATCCTTAGAAATATCCTCCATTTCCACTTCGGGATAGGAATTGGTTGTAAAAGCCCCGCGGGTCGCTGATGCTCGATCTTAACCTGCTGACAGGTCAAACACCTCGACACACACTCGCTAACGTCTGTCTTCAAATTACTCCACCAGTAGTTACTCCTCACATCCTTGTACATTTTGCTCGTACCAGGATGTATGGAATAAGGCGTAGTATGAGCCTCACTCAAAACCTTCTGCCTCAACTCAATGTCATTCGGTACACATAATCTACCGCGAAATCTCAGAACGCCATCATCCTGAACCACAAATCTAGGCGCTTTCCCCTTCCTCACATCCTCCTTTAACTGGACCAAAAACGGATCGTCATACTGCTTCGCCTTGATATCATCAGTCAAGGACGAAGTGATCTCTAACGTACATAACTGACCCTGAACTCTCTGAACCCAAACCTCGATATTCTGACAGATAAAATCTCACTGGATCCTACTCTGTGGTGTAAGTACCTCTAACATCTGTAATGCCATCGACTTCCGGCTCAACGCATCAGCCACTACGTTAGCCTTACCCGGATGGTAAAGTATCTCGAGGTCGTAATCTTTAATTAGCTCCAACTACCTACACTGTCTCATATTCAACTCTTTCTGACTGAAGATATACTTCAAACTCTTGTATCCGTAAAAATCTTACACGACGACCCATAGAGATAATGCCTCCAGATCTTTAAGGCGAAAACGACCGCAGCTAACTTCAAATCGTGCGTGGGGTAATTCACCTCATAAGGTTTCAACTGGCGGGACGCATAAGCAATGACCCTATCTCTCTGCATCAAAACACATCCGAGTCCGAGGCACAAAGCATCACTATATACCACGAAATCTTCGTCCCCCTGAAGCAATGCTAACACGGGTGCGGTAGTTAGTCGTCTCTTCAACTCGTCAAAACTATTCTGTCTGTATGCGGTCCACTCGAATTTCTGAGTCTTCTGGAGCAACTGAGTGAGCAGTTTAGCAATCCTAGAAAATCCCTCAAGAAATCGATGGTAATATCCGGCAAGACCAGGAAAACTTCTCACCTCCTTCACATTCTTAGGCGGCTCCCAAGCCAACACTGCCTCTATCTTCTGCGGATCTACCCGAACTCCCTCTACTGAAATCACATGCCCGAGGAACATCACTTTCTCGAGCCAAAACTCACACTTAGAGAACTTCGCATACAACTGCTCAGCTCTCAAAATGTCTAATACAATCTGGAGATGTAAGGCGTGCTCCTCCCGACTCCGTGAATAGATAAGAATGTCATCGATAAAGACGACTACGAATTTGTCCAGATACTCAATAAAAACTTTGTTCATCAACTGCATGAACACTGTTGGGGCATTGGTTAGCCCGAAAGGCATAACCACAAACTCGTAATGGTCATATCTCGTCCGAAAGGCAGCTTTCGGTATATCGCTGTCCCGAATCCTCAACTGGTAGTATCCCGATCGCAAGTCAATCTTCGAAAAGACTGTCGCCCCCTGAAGCTGATCAAACAAGTCGTCAATCCAGGGCAAAGGGTATTTATTTTTGATGGTTAACTTGTTTAATTCTCGATAGTCGATGCATAAACGAAGCGATCCATACTTCTTATTAACAAAAAGTACAGGCGCACCCCAAGGCGATGCGCTCGGTCCAATATACCCTTTATCTAACAACTCTCCCAATTGATTCTTCAACTCTAGCATCTCCGACGGTGCCATATGGTACGGTGCTCGAGAAATAGGGGCCGCATTCAGCTCAAGATCAATAGGAAACTCCACCTCTCGATGTGGTGGTAATTAAGAAATCTGAAAAACAGTGCATGTGCCGTTGCCTCATTAAAAACTTTGCCAAGTAACAAAACTCATTGGGACAAAATAAACGTTGATAAAAGAGTACAACATTGGTGGGTAAGCTTCGCTATACCTCACCCTCCCATCTGATCCTCACTTCGATCTCAGGAGTTCAGAAATTCTACGCATTCCGATGTTTCTCACATGTTTTTCAAATACGTCCCTAAGCAGTGATTTAGTGAATAAATCAGCTACATTCTCCTCAGACTTCACTTGCTTAACTTGGATGTTGAGGAGGACCTGTTGTTGCTGATTGTAGAAAAACTTTGGAGAAATATGCTTTGTATTATCCCCCTTGATATATACCCAAGCTTTATCTGTTCGATGCAAGCGGCAGTATCTTCGTATATGCATGTGGGTGCATTAGTGACATTACTTAGTCAACTGTTACCTCGAATATGTGTGACGATGGATCTCAACCATATACGCTCACGTACCACCTCGTGTAGAGCGATAATCTCAGCGTGATTTGAGGAGGTAGCAACAAGAGTTTGCTTAGTTGATCTCCAAGATATAGTTGTGTCCCCAACGGTGAATACATAACCAGTTTGGGATCGACCTTCATGTGGTCTGAAAGATACCCATCATCAGCAAAACCTACCAACACATTTGTGAGGGTAGTTGTAACACCCCAAACTAGGCGGATATTACAGTGCCGTGGACCCCCGACTGGGACCCACCAGGCGAATGAAAATTAATGAATTTAATAATATAATTGTAGTACCGAACCACATTATATCATCAATTACTCCGATGAGGAGTTTCATTACAACACACCCAAGATAATATAGAATACATGTATATTTTATATGAAGATAAAATATACAACACTGAGATTGAATGAATATTCAAACGGAAGTCTGCAACGGAAATGAAATGAAAACAACATGAGTGAATGAAAAGGACTGCGCCCCCCTACTGGTATCACTGAGACTCCTCGCCGTCAACGTTCTCTTCCCGTGCTTTAGCCTTGCCATGACCTGAAAACAACATCCCCCAACGGGGTCAGTTACACAGAACAACAATCCTCAAGAGTTGAATAAACACAAATCAAGATATATCTTAATTATGAAATGACGCTGAAGGGAGGCATCATAGTACACCCGTAATGGAATGTGCACGTGCACAAGATGGATGTCCGAACACACCTGCCATTGTACCTAATTAGTCTCACGGAGGTACATTACCGTGTGCACAGTCCAATGTGTCGGTGAACCCAACATATGACCATCACGTGCCCGACTAGAAATCCCACACATCCACACCCTGCCGCGCAATATGAACCCAGAAGGTCATATGAACAAGAATGACCATGAAGAACAATAATTAATAACAATCCGACAAAGTCAAGAATGACTCACCGAGATGAAATGATAGTGAAATGAATGATAGCCAATGAAATAATTGGAACCGTCGTTCCTCGTGAATGAAGTGATTAATTGACAATTACAAGTCTCAATACGGTTAATACATTATGAATGAATTATGATTATGAATGAACAACAACGAAAGGAATGAAAATCCTTTTAACCGAGTAAGAATTAACTTACTCAACCGGTGAAAAATGTCCTTCCTCGAACAAACATCCTACAATGAGATGTGGGTCGCTCGAACAACCTCGAATAACAATAATTACCAACAACCGTTCAATACACGTATTAAGCAACGAAACACGACTAACTCAAAAGTCGATACAACGATAATCAAACTCATTGGGGCATTCTAACGAATACGTAGCAACCACAACTTTCGAAAATATCCAATCCCAAATATATCAAAACTAACACCAAAATGAGTATTTCAAACCATCAAAACACTTCAATGATATCAATAATCGCATAGGAATCCACAATTCGAGTTAACGACAACATCTAATCGAAAACCCCCCAAAATATCAAAGTCAACCCCAAAGTGTCCTTGAATCAACATCAACAATTCATGAAATCCGAAATATGCCATTAAATCCGTAGAAATACATTTATCCAAGGTAGATAATCCATATCTAACATATTCCAATAACAATCCAAGCTCATACGAAGAAATCGGAAGGAAAACCCAAATATCCGAAATTCTAGATTCAATAAATCATTACCTTTGATTTGATGTGATGGGGATGATGAATGATGATTAATTCGAATGATAAGCTTGAAGGTGATGATTGATGATTGCACCTCGAAGAACACTCTCCAAATCGTCCAAAATCGCCCGGAATCGCCCAAAAACGAAGTGAGGAATGAAAATGACGAAGAAAGGGCTGAACTGTCCTATTTAAAGTAATCCCAGTTTAGCGCGCGCTAGCCCCAGTTCTTAGCGTGCGCTAACAGGTGTTTTGGGTAGTCCAGTACCCATTGTCCGAAAATGGTAGCGTGCGCTACGTACCTTTTGTAGCGTGCGCTACGGCTGTACACTTAGCGTGCGCTAACCCCGAAATGTTAGCGTGCGCTAACAAATTATCTGATGCCCAGTACTGGAGTCCAGAACCTTCTGTCCTCTGATCTGATCGCGGTAGCGTGCGCTACATTCAATATTTAGCGTGCGCTACTACATCGTTTGCGTACGCTAAAAACCACTCACAGCGTGCGCTATGAATTAATCTCATTCAGTCCAGTAGCCACTGGACTCAACCTGATCCGACCTTAGCGCGCGCTACGCCGACTGTATAGCGTGCACTACTCTGGCCTACTAGCGCGTGCTACTTACCATTCGTAGCATGCGCTACTTACAACCCAACTGCAGTCCAGTGCCTTCTGGACTGCCTGCTTGACTACACTAGCGTGCGCTAGTGTTGAGAGGTAACGTGCGCCACCCGTACTCAATTAGCGCACATTAAAGAGAGTACGTAGCGTGCGCTACTCCTCACACACAGCATACTATGAATATGACAACAGTGATAAACACGGCACGAAACTCCATCTAGATTGATGTTGAATGACGATACAATTACTCTAAATGGTGAATACACTGATTGAATATGAGTGACAAATGATCATTAATGAGTGAAAATTACTGAGTGACAATACAGAATGATAAGTACTGAATGATAATGACTGAATTACAACCGGGTATTACATACACCCCCCTTAAAAGAGTTTAGTCCCCGAAACTAAGGGTCAAACAACTCGGGATGACTCTGCCGCATACTATCCTCGGTTTCCCCAAGTAGCCTCTTCGACTCCGTGTCTAGACCACTGAATTTTGACCAAAGGAATCATCTTGTTCCTCAACTTTTTGATTCGACGCTTTAAGACTCGTATAGGATGCTCCTCATAAGAATGATCATCGGCGATCTCGATTTCGTCGAACTGAAGTATGTGACTCGGGTCGGCAACATACTTCCGTAACTAAGATACGTGAAACACATTATGAATTAGGCTCAACGCCGGAGGTAAGGCCAATCGATAAGCTAGCTTGCCTACTCGATCTAAAATCTCAAACGGTCCGATGAATCTCGGACTCAACTTCCCCTTCTTTCCAAAACGGAAGATACCACGACTCGGGGATACCTTGACCAAAACATGGTCACCCGTCTCGAACTCTAATGGTCGACGACGATTATCTGCATATGATTTCTGCCGACTATGAGCGGTCAACAAATGACTCCTGATCAAAGCTACCTTCTCACGGGCGGCTATAAGCATATCGGGCTCGGTGCCGATTGATTCTGATAGGTCATCCCAACACAAAGGAGATCGACAACGACGACTGCACAAGGCCTCGTAAGGTGCCATCTTAATCGAAGCATGCCAACTATTATTATACGTGAACTCGATCAACGGTAGTTGGGCTTCCCAATCATCTTTCCAATCGAGAACACATGCCCTCAACATGTCCTCCAAAGTCTGAATAGTCCTCTCTGATTGTCCGTCGGACTGAGGGTGAAAAGCTGTACTCAGATTAAGCTGAGTTCCCATAGCACGATGAATTGATTTCCAAAAATGAGACACGAATCGTCCGTCACGATCGAAAACGATACTTTTAGGAGTACCGTGCAGTCTCACTATCTCTTTGATGAACAATTGGGCAAGTCTCTCGGGACCTCACGTATCCCTAATCTCAAGGAAATGAGCTGATTTAGTTAGGCGGTCCACAATTACCCAGATTGTATTCATGCCACGACGACTCGTCGGCAAACTCGTGATGAAGTCCATTGAAATATCTTCCCACTTCCACTCTGGAATAGGGAGAGGTTTCAGCATACCCGCCGGTCGCTGATGCTCTATCTTGACTTGTTGACAGGTCAAACATCTCGAAACAAATTCCGCGACTTCTCGCTTCATATTACTCCACCAGGAATTTTGTTTCAATTCTTTATACATCCTGCTAGACCCCGGATGAACGGAATAAAAGGTAGCATGAGCTTCTCTCAAATCGAGTTTTTCAACTCGTCATTCGCCGGTATGCGCAACCGATTCTTAAAATCACAAAAGTCCATCCTCGTGGACCACAAATCCAGGGGCTTTCCCCTGAGCCACATCATCTCTAATGCGTAACAAAAATGGGTCTGAACCCTGATTCTCCCTGATCGACTCCTCAAGTGGCGAGGAAATCTCTAACATACAAAGTTCCCTTGTACTCGCTGTAACCAGACCTCGATCTCGGGTCTCAGAAATTCCTGCTGAAGTTCCTTCTGAACTGTTAATCGAGCAAGTATCTGCTCCTGAACGGACTTACGACTCAAGGCGTCAGCGACAACGTTTGCCTTGCCTGGGTGGTAGAGTATCTCAATATCATAATCTTTGATTAGTTCCAACCACCGTCTCTGACGCATATTTAACTCCTTCTGAGTAAATATATACTTTAAACTTTTATGATCGGTGAATATCTTACAGGTAACGCCATAAAGATAATGATGCCAAATCTTCAATGCGAACACCACGGCTGCTAGCTCCAGGTCGTGGGTCGGATAATTAACCTCATAAGGTCTCAATTTCCGTGAAGCATAATCAATAACTTTCCCATTCTGCATTAGTACACATCCGAGACCCTGTCCGGACGCATCACTATAAACCACAAATCCTTCCGTCCCTTGCGGTAAAGAAAGGACAGGTGCTGAAATTAACCAGCTCTTGAGTTCCTAAAAACTTTGTTGACATGCGTCGGACCACGTGTATTTCTTATCCTTCCATAAAAGGTTTGTCATGGGTTGAGCGATTTTAGAAAATCCTTCCACAAATCGCCGAAAATAACCAGCTAATCCGAGGAAACTTCGGATTTCCTTAACATTCTTCGGAGGTAGCCAATCTCGGATAGCCTCCGTCTTTTGAGGGTCGACACGAACTCCGTCTGATGAAATTACATGTCCGAGAAACGTCACTTCGGACATCCAGAACTCACATTTGGAAAACTTTCCATAAAGTTGCTCTCGTCTCAACACGTCAAGTACCTGATGAAGGTGAAACTCGTGCTCCTCCCGGTCACGAGAATAAATCAAAATGTCATCAATGAAGATAACCACGAACTGATCCAAATAGTCGACGAAAACCCGATTCATTAATTCCATGAATACCGCAGGTGCATTAGTTAACCCAAACGGCATTACCACAAACTCATAATGACCATAGCGTGTTCGGAACGCCGTCCTTGCGATATCCGACTCTCGAATTCGCAACTGATGATATCCAGATCTTAGGTCGATCTTGGAAAATATTGAGGCTCCCTGAAGTTGATCCAAAAGATCATCGATACGGGGTAGAGGATACTTATTCTTGATCGTCACCCGGTTCAATTCCCGGTAATCAATACACAAGCGAAACGAACCATCATTCTTCTTGACAAATAACACTGGTGGTCCCCATGGGGACGCACTCGATCGGATATAACCCTTCTCGGTCAAATCCTCTAATTGATTCTTCAATTCCTGCATTTCGTTCGGGGCCATCCGGTATGGTGCCTTCGATATTGGGGACGTACCGGGCTCCAACTCAATCGTGAATTCCACATCTGTATGTGGAGTCAAACCAGGTAACTCCTCTGGAAATACATCGGCATATTCTCTCACTATAGGAATATCCGTCAACATTACTCATGGTTTCTCAGTCTTGGTCATATAGCACCAATAACCGACACACCCCTGATTGAGTAATCTCACTGCTTTTATCAAGTTGATGACTCTCCCAGAACATCTGGGATTCCCTCCCTGAAATACACATTCGACCCCATCGTCTCAAATGATAGTGACCATACGCTTACGGACACTAATGACGGCATCGTGACGATCCGTCCAATCAATACCCAAGATGACGTCGTCTCTCGGTAAATCCACCACGATTAGGTCTGCTAACTAATCACGCCCATGAAGCTGAATCAGACAATCCTTAATCTCACGATTCCCAATAATTCTTCTACCATCAGGTAGACCAATGACATAAGGCTCACAACTAGTAGCACTACCCAAACGTAGTTTACTCAAACATGACTCAGAAATGAATGAATGCGATGCACCAGTATCAAAAAGGGTACACAAAGGTTGAGATAGAATGTCGAGTGTACCTGAGATCATCCGGGCTTCTGGATCGTCGGTCTTCTTCATCTCATAGATTCGGGGCTTGCCGGCCCCCGAACCGGACGCTCCCGACTGATAGCTCTTGGATCCGCCTTTATTTGCTCCTGTCGTCTTGAACAACGTGGACTGAGTGGCCTGATTCTGCACCGCTGAATGTCTCGGGGCCTGAGATGACGCCGGAGTAGGTTTAGTGTCTCTTCAGCAAAAATGGGCCTTATGCCCAGCAATTCCACAGTTATGGCACGTGACAGTTTGCCTCGGACACTTGGTGCTTAAATGACCCTGTTCTTCACAGTTGAAACAGGTGATGGCCTAACTGGCCGCTCGTGACTGAGATTCCACGGGCCTATGCGCCATAGGAGGTCGCTCAGAAAAAGTAGAGCCCGCACGAGGTTTCTTGAAAGTGGCCTGACTGCCGTCATACTGATTACGATTCTTAGACTTCTTGCCAGCAGATGAAGGTTGTTGCTTGGCAATTTCCTTAGCAGTAAGCTCATAAGTAAGAGCTTTCTCAATGAATTCCGCCAGGGTGGTGCAATTGTGATTAAGCAACTGCATCCGCATACGAGGCTTCAACCTCTTGCTGAAGTACTTGATCTTGTCCGCCTCGGAGTGAATAATGGACGAGGCGAACGGAAGTAGCTCCTAAAATTTCTCGGCGATGGCGAGAACATCATCGTCCGTTGAGAGGTCGGGAGTGAGTAATTCTGACAACTTGGCCTCCCTGAGTGGGGCCGCATAATACCTCTCCATCATGAGAGTCCTGAATTGATCCCATGTACAAGATCCATCGGTGGGCTTCAATGATAACCACCATGAATGTGCGCCCTTACCCAGATAGTAAGCCGCAACTAAAACTTTGTGTCCCTCAGGACAGTCCACCATAGCAAACAGTTTCTCGAAATGTTCAAGCCAGTGAATGGTATTTGCCGGCTCAGATGAGCCCTCGAAGGTAGGTGGCCTCTGGCGAGAGATGTCACCAATGATACTGCTCACATCCCTCTCTTGCCTCTGAGGTGGCGGCGGAGGAGCCTGCTGATTTTGAGTAGTTGAGTTATGCATTGTCTCCATTAGTTGTGCCATCTGAGTCATTTGGGCCATCATGCCCTTCATAAAAGCGAGTGGATCAACCCGAACACCTTCTGACTGAGCTGTGTCCCGGGTACGACTCCCTGATAGCGAATGATTACATCCAGGTGAATGAGTGGCAGCGTCACTACTCGATGAGTTAGCATTATTCCTAGCATTAACGCGTGTATTCACACGAGCTCTAGGGTTTCGGCCCGCACCACGGCCTCTTGCCCCGCGTCCTCTGCCAGCTCTTTCCATACTGAAGTGGAAAGTCATATGATGATTATATATCTCGCATGAATATCACATTATGATTACGTTATGAAATGATAAAAATGAGCATACCCACTCAAACACAGTGATTACATGAATGATCAACTGAAGTGACGTGATTATCTGATGAAATTCTTGAAATAATTATCTTGAACAAGTTAACAAGATTAATGATATGATCCTCAAGATCAACAACTGAACAATGAAATGAACTGGGTGATTAATGAATTAACATGACCGACTTGATCAAAAATGAAAATGATGAAAGAGGATTGTTGACTGTTGAATGATGAGTAAGTGATTCTATTGCCAGAAATTATACCATGGCGTCAAAAATCTTACTATTCTTTGGTCTGAGGGGATCGGCTCTTGCACAGGTCACACGTGACGCGAAAGTCCAATGATACTAGTCTGATGAACGATGATTTCAAACGAGACATGACTCGGAAGGTAGTATTCAAAACCACGCTCTGATACCAACTCTGTAACACCCAAAACTAGGCAGATAATACAGTGCCGTGGACCCCCGACTGTGACCCACCAGGCGAATGAAAATTAATGAATTTAATAATATAATTGTAGTACCGAACCACATTATATCATCAATTACTCCGATGAGGAGTTTCATTACAACACACCCAAGATAATACAGAATACATGTATATTTTATATGAAGATAAAATATACAACACTGAGATTAAATGAATATTCAAACGGAAGTCTACAGCGGAAATGAAATGAAAACAACATGAGTGAATGAAAAGGACTGGAGCCCCCTACTAGTATCACTGAGACTCCTCGCCGTCAACGTTCTCTTCCCGTGCTTTAGCCTTGCCATGACCTGAAAACAACATCCCCCAACGGGGTCAGTTACAAAGAACAACAATCCTCAAGAGTTGAATAAACACAAATCATGATATATCTTAATTATGAAATGACGCTGAAGGTAGGCATCATAGTACACCCGTAATGGAATGTGCACGTGCACAAGATGGATGTCCGGACACACCCACCATTGTACCTAATTAGTCTCACAGAGGTACATTACCGTGTGCACAGTCCAATGTGTCGGTGAACCCAACACATGACCATCACGTGCCCGACTAAAAATCCCACACATCCACACCCGGCCGCGCAATATGAACCCAGAAGGTCATATGAACAAGAATGACCATGAAGAACAATAATTAATAACAATCCGACAAAGTCAAGAATGACTCACCGAGATGAAATGATAGTGAAATGAATGATAGCTCAATGAAATAATTGGAACCGTCGTTCCTCGTGAATGAAGTGATTAATTGACAATTACAAGTCTCATACGGTTAATATCCAATCCCGAATAAATCTAAACCAACACCAAAATGAGTATTTCAAACCATCAAAACACTTCAATGATATCAATAATCCCATAGGAATCCACAATTCGACTTAACGACAACATCTAATCGAAAACCCCCAAAAATATCAAAGTCAACCCCAAAGTGTCCTTGAATCAACGTCAACAATTCATGAAATCCGAAATATGCCATTAAATCCGTAGAAATACATTTATCCAAGGTAGATAATCCATATCTAACATATTCCAACAACAATCCAAGCTCATACGAATAAATCGGAAGGAAAACCCCAAATATCCGAAATTCTAGATTCAATAAATCATTACCTTTGATTTGATGTGATGGGGATGATGAATGATGATTAATCCGAATGATAAGCTTGAAGGTGATGATTGATGATTTCACCTCGAAGAACACTCTCCAAATCGTCCAAAATCGCCCGGAATCGCCCAAAAACGAAGTGAGGAATGAAAATGACGAAGAAAGGGCTGAACTGTCCTATTTATAGTAATCCCAGTTTAGCGCGCGCTAGCCCCAGTTCTTAGCGTGTGCTAACGGGTGTTTTGGGTAGTCCAGTACCCATTGTCCAAAAATGGTAGCGTGCGCTACGTACCTTTTGTAGCGTGCGCTACGGCTGTACACTTAGCGTGCGCTAACCCCGAAATGTTAGCGTGCGCTAACAAATTATCTTATGCCCAGTACTGGAGTCCAGAACCTTCTGTCCTCTGATCTGATCGCGGTAGCGTGCGCTACATTCAATATTTAGCGTGCGCTACTACATCGTTTGCGTACGCTAAAAACCACTCATAGCGTGCGCTATGAATTAATCTCATTCAGTCCAGTAGCCACTGGACTCAACCTGATCCGACCTTAGCGCGCGCTACACCGACTGTATAGCGTGCATTACTCTGGCCTACTAGCGCGTGCTACTTACCATTCGTAGCATGCGCTACTTACAACCCAACTGCAGTCTAGTGCCTTCAGGACTGCCTGCTTGACTACACTAGCGTGCTCTAGTGTTGAGAGGTAGCGTGCGCTACCCGTACTCAATTAGCGCACGTTAAAGAGAGTACATAGCGTGCGCTACTCCTCACACACAGCACACTATGAAGATGACGATGATTATAAACACGGCACGAAACTCCATCTAGATTGATGATGAATGACGATAAAATTACTCTAAACGGTGAATACACTGATTGAATATGAGTGACATACGATCATTAATGAGTGAAAACTACTAAGTGACAATACAGAATGATAAGTACTGAATGATAATGACTGAATTACAGCCGGGTATTACATACACCCCCCCTTAAAAGAGTTTCGTCCCCGAAACTAAGGGTCAAACAACTCGGGATGACTCTCCCGCATACTATCCTCGGTTTCCCAAGTAGCCTCTTCGACTCCGTGACTAGACCACTGAATTTTGACCAAAGGAATCATCTTGTTCCTCAACTTTTTGATTCGCCGCTTTAAGACTCGTATAGGACGCTCCTCATAAGAATGATCATCGGCGATCTCGATTTCGTCGAACTGAAGTATGTGACTCGGGCCGGCAACATACTTCCGTAACTGAGATACGTGAAACACATTATGAATTAGGCTCAACACCGGAGGTAAGTCCAATTGATAAGCTAGCTCGCCTACTCGATCTAAAATCTCAAACGGTCCGATGAATCTCGGACTCAACTTCCCCTTCTTTCCAAAACGGAAGATACCACGACTCGGGGATACCTTGACCAAAACATGGTCACTCGTATCGAACTCTAATGGTCGACTACGATTATCTGCATATGATTTCTGCCGACTCTGAGCGGTCAACAAATGACTCCTGATCAAAGCTACCTTCTCACGGGCGGCTATAAGCATATCGGGCTCGATGCCTATTGATTCTGATTGGTCATCCCAACACAAAGGAGATCGACAACGACGACTGTAAAAGGCCTCGTAAGGTGCCATCTTAATCGAAGCATGCCAAATATTATTATATGTGAAGTCGATCAACGGTAGTTGGGCTTCCCAATCATCTTTCCAATCGAGAACACATACCCTCAACATGTCCTCCAAAGTCTGAATAGTCCTCTCTGATTGTCCGTCATACTGAGGGTGAAAAGCTGTACTGAGATTAAGCTGAGTTCCCATAGCACGATGAACTGATTTCCAAAAATGAGACACGAATCGTCCGTCACGATCGGAAACGATACTTTTAGGAGTACCGTGCAGTCTCACTATCTCATTGATGAACAACTGGGCAAGTCTCTCGGGACCCCACGTATCCCTAATCTCAAGGAAATGAGCTGATTTAGTTAGGCTGTCCACAATTACCCAGATTGTATTCATGCCACGACGACTCATCGGCAAACTCGTGATGAAGTCCATTGAAATATCTTCCCACTTCCACTCTGGAATAGGGAGAGGTTTCAGCATACTTGCCGGTCACTGATGCTCTATCTTGACTTGTTGACAGGTCAAACATCTCGAAAAAATTCCGCAACTTCTCGCTTCATATTACTCCACCAGTAATTTTGTTTCAAGTCTTTATACATCCTGTTAGACCCCGGATGAACGGAATAAAAGGTAGCATGAGCTTCTCTCAAAATCGA
Source organism: Orobanche coerulescens (assembly GCA_033398695.1). NCBI lineage: Eukaryota > Viridiplantae > Streptophyta > Magnoliopsida > Lamiales > Orobanchaceae > Orobanche > Orobanche coerulescens. The sequence continues at coordinate 70,077,048 of CM065809.1, forward strand.
GTTTTTCAACTCGTCATTCGCCGGTATGCACAATCGATTCTTAAAATCACAAAAGTCCATCCTCGTGGACCACAAATCTAGGGGCTTGCCCCTGAGCCACATCATCTCTAATACGTAACAAAAATGGGTCCGAACCCTGATTCTCCTTGATCGACTCCTCAAGTGGCGAGGAAATCTCTAACGTACAAAGTTGCCCTTCTACTCGCTGTAACCAGACCTCGATCTTGGGTCTCAGAAATTCCTGCTGAAGTTCCTTTTGAACTGTTAATCGAGCAAGTATCTGCTCCTGAACGGACTTACGACTCAAGGCGTCGGCGACAACGTTTGCCTTGCCTGGGTGGTAGAGTATCTCAATATCATAATCTTTGATTAGTTCCAACCACCGTCTCTGACGCATATTTAACTCCTTCTGAGTAAATATATACTTTAAACTTTTATGATCGGTGAATATCTTACAGGTAACGCCATAAAGATAATGATGCCAAATCTTCAATGCGAACACCACGGCTGCTAGCTCCAGGTCATGGGTCGGATAATTAACCTCATAAGGTCTCAATTTCCGTGAAGCATAAGCAATAACTTTCCCGTTCTGCATTAGTACACATCCGAGACCCTGTCCGGACGCATCACTATAAACCACAAATCCTTCCGTCCCTTGCGGTAAAGAAAGGACAGGTGCTGAAATTAACCGGCTCTTGAGTTCCTCAAAACTCTGTTGACACGCGTCGGACCACGTGTATTTCTTATCCTTCCGTAAAAGGTTCGTCATGGGTTGAGTGATTTTAGAAAATCCTTCCACAAATCGCCGAAAATAACCAGCTAATCCGAGAAAACTTCGGATTTCCTTAACATTCTTCGGAGGTAGCCAATATCGGATAGCCTCCGTCTTTTGAGGGTCGACACGAACTCCGTCTGATGAAATTACATGTCCTAGAAACGTCACTTCGGACATCCAAAACTCACATTTGGAAAACTTTCCATAAAGTTGCTCTCGTCTCAACACGTCAAGCACCTGATGAAGGTGAAACTCGTGCTCCTCCCGGTCACGAGAATAAATCAAAATGTCATCAATGAAGACAACCACGAACTGATCCAAATAGTCGACGAAAACCCGATTCATTAATTCCATGAATACCGCAGGTGCATTAGTTAACCCAAACGGCATTACCACAAACTCATAATGACCATAGCGTGTTCGGAACGCCGTCCTTGCGATATCCGACTCTCGAATTCGCAACTGATGATATCCAGATCTTAAGTCGATCTTGGAAAATACTGAGGCTCCCTGAAGTTGATCCAAAATATCATCGATACGGGGTAGAGGATACTTATTCGTGATCGTCACCCGGTTCAATTCCCGGTAATCAATACACAAGCGAAACAAACCATCATTCTTCTTGACAAATAACACTGGTGCTCCCCATGGAGACGCACTCGGTCGGATATAACCCTTCTCTGTCAAATCCTCTAATTGATTCTTCAATTCCTGCATTTCAGTCGGGGCCATCCGGTACGGTGCCTTCGATATTGGGGACGTACCGGGCTCCAACTCAATCGTGAATTCCACATCTCTCTGTGGAGGCAAACTGTAACTCAAATGCGGAAATACATCGGCATATTCTCTCACTATAGGAATATCCATCAACATTACTGATGGTTTCTCAGTCTTGGTCATATAGCACCAATAACCGACACACCCCTGATTGAGTAATCTCACTGCTTTTATCAAGTTGATGACTCTCCCAGAACAGCTGGGATTCCCTGCCTGAAATACACATTCGACCCCATCGTCTGAAATGATAGTGACCATACGCTTACGGACACCAATGACGGCATCGTGACGATCCATCCAATCAATACCCAAGATAATGTCGTCTCTCGGTAAATCCACCACGATTAGGTCTGCTAACTAATCACGCCCATGAAGCTGAATCGGACAATCCTTAATCTCACGATTCCCGATAATTCTTCTACCATCAGGTAGACCAATGACATAAGGCTCACAACTAGTAGCACTACCCAAACGTAGTTTACTCAAACATGACTCAGAAATGAATGAATGCGATGCACCAGTATCAAAAAGGGTACACACAGGTTGAGATAGAATGTCGAGTGTACCTGAGATCATCCGGACCTCTAGATCGTCGGTCTTCTTCATCTCATAGATTCGGGGCTTGCCGCCCCCGAACCGAATGCTCTCGACTGATAGCTCTTGGCTCCGCCTTTATTTGCTCCTGTCGTCTTGAACGACGTGTACTGAGTGGCCTGATTCTGCACCGCTGAATGTCTCGGGGCCTGAGATGACGCCAGAGTAGGTTTAGAGTCTCTTCAGCAAAAATGGGCCTTATGCCCAGCAATTCCACAGTTATGGCACGTGACAGTCTGCCTCGGACACTTGGTGCTTAAATGACCCTGTTCTTCACAGTTGAAACAGGTGATGGCCTAACTGGCCGCTCGTGACTGAGATTCCACGGGCCTAGGCGCCATAGGAGGTCGCTCATAAAAAGTAGAGCCCGCACGAGGTTTCTTGAAAGTGGCCTGACTGCCGTCAGACTGATTACAATTCTTAGACTTCTTGCCAGCAGATGAAGGTTGTTGCTTGGCAATTTCCTTAGCAGTAAGCTCATAAGTAAGAGCTTTCTCAATGAATTCGGCCAGGGTGGTGCAATTGTGATTAAGCAACTGCATCCGCATACGAGGCTTCAACCTCTTGCTGAAGTACTTGATCTTGTTCGCCTCGGAGTGAATAATGGACGAGACGAACGGAAGTAGCTCCTAAAATTTCTCAGCGATGGCGAGAACATCATCGTCCGTTGAGAGGTCGGGAGTGAGTAATTCTGACAACTTGGCTTCCCTGAGTGGGGCCGGATAATACCTCTCCATCATGAGAGTCCTGAATTGATCCCATGTACAAGATCCGTCGGTGGGCTTCAATGATAACCACCATGAATGTGCGCCCTTACCCAGATAGTAAGCCGCAACTGAAACTTTGTGTCCCTCAGGACAGTCCACCATAGCAAATAGTTTCTCAAAATGTTCAAGCCAGTGAATGGTATGTGCCGGCTCAGATGAGCCCTCAAAGGTAGGTGGCCTCTGGCGAGAGATGTCGCCAATGATACTGCTCACACCCCTCTCTTGCCTCTGAGGTGGCGGCGGAGGAGCCTGCTGATTTTGAGTAGTTGAGTTATGCATTGTTTCCATTAGTTGTGCCATCTGAGTCATTTGGGCCATCATGCCCTGCATAAAAGCGAGTGGATCAACCCTAACACCTTCTGACTGAGCTGTGTCCCGGGTACGACTCCCTGATAGCGAATGATTACGTCCAGGTGAATGAGTGGCAGCGTCACTGCTCGATGAGTTAGCATTATTCCTAGCATTAGCGTGTGTATTCACAAGAGCTCTAGGGTTTCGGCCCGCACCACGACCTCTTCCCCCGCGTCCTCTGCCAGTTCTTTCCATACTGAAGTGGAAAGTTATATGATGATTATATATCTCGCATGAATATCACATTATGATTACGTTATGAAATGATAAAAATGAGCATACGCACTCAAACACAATGATTACATGAATGATCAACTGAAGTGACGTGATTATGTAATGAAATTCTTGAAATAATTATATTGAACAAGTTAACAAGATTAATGATATGATCCTGAAGATCAACAACTGAACAATGAAATGAACTGGGTGATTAATGAATTAACATGATCGACTTGATCAAAAATGAAAATGATGAAAGAGGATTGTTGACTGTTGAATGATGAGTGAGTGATTCTATTGCCAGAAATTATACCATGGCGTCAGAAATATTACTGTTCTTTGGTCTGAGGGGCTCGGCTCTTGCACAGGTCACACGTGATGCGAAAGTCCAATGATACTAGTCTGATGAACGATGATTTCAAACGAGACATGACACGGAAGGTAGTATTCAAAACCACGCTCTGATACCAACTCTGTAACACCCCAAACAAGGCAGATATTAAAGTTCCGTGGACCCCCGACTGGGACCCACCAGGCGAATGAAAATTATGGAATTTAGTAATATAATTGTAGTACCGAACCACATTATATCATCAATTACTCCGATGAGGAGTTTCATTACAACACACCCAAGATAATACAGAATACATGTATATTTTATATGAAGATAAAATATACAACACTGAGATGAAATGAATATTCAAACAGAAGTCTACAACGGAAATGAAATGAAAACAACATGAGTGAATGAAAAGGATTGGAGCCCCCTACTAGTATCACTGAGACTCCTCGCCGTCAACGTTCTCTTCCCGTGCTTTAGCCTTGCCATGACCTGAAAACAACATCCCCCAATGGGGTCAGTTACACTGAACAACAATCCTCAAGAGTTGAATAAACACAAATCATGATATATCTTAATTATGAAATGATGCTGAAGGGAGGCATCATAGTACACCCGTAATGGAATGTGCACGTGCACAATATGGATGTCCGGACACACCCGCCATTGTACCTAATTAGTCTCACGGAGGTACATTACCGTGTGCACAGTCCAATGTGTCGGTGAACCCAACACATGACTATCACGTGCCCGACTAAAAATCCCACACATCCACAACCGGCCGCGCAATATGAACCCAGAAGGTCATATGAACAAGAATGACCATGAAAAACAATTATTAATAACAATCCGACAAAGTCAAGAATGACTCACCGAGATGAAATGATAGTGAAATGAATGATAGCTCAATGAAATAATTGGAACCGTCGTTCCTCGTGAATGAAGTGATTAATTGACAATTACAAGTCTCATACGGTTAATACATTATGAATGAATTATGATTATGAATGAACAACAACGAAAGGAATGAAAATCCTTTAACCGAGTAAGAATTAACTTACTCAACCGGTGAAGAATGTCCTTCCTCGAACAAACGTCCTACAATGAGATGTCGGTCGCTCGAACAACCTTGAATAACAATAGTTACCAACAACCGTTCAATACACGTATCAAGCAACGAAACACGACTAACTCAAAAGTCGATACAACGATAATCAAACTCATTGGGGCATTCTAACGAATACGTAGCAACCACAACTTTTGAAAATATCCAATCCCGAATATATCTAAACCAACACCAAAATGAGTATTTCAAACCATCAAAACACTTCAATGATATCAATAATCCCATAGGAATCCACAATTCGAGTTAACGACAACATCTAATCGAAAACCCCCAAAAATATCAAAGTCAACCCCAAAGTGTCCTTGAATCAACCTCAACAATTTATGAAATCTGAAATATGCCATTAAATCCGTAGAAATACATTTATCCAAGGTAGATAATCCATATCTAACATATTCCAACAACAATCCAAGCTCATACGAAGAAATCGGAAGGAAAACCCCAAATATCCGAAATTCTAGATTCAATAAATCATTACCTTTGATTTGATGTGATGGGGATGATGAATGATGATTAATCCGAATGATAGGCTTGAAGGTAATGATTGATGATTGCACCTCGAAGAACACTCTCCAAATCGTCCAAAATCGCCCGGAATCGCCCAAAAACAAAGTGAGGAATGATAATGACGAAGAAAGGGCTGAACTGTCCTATTTATAGTAATCCCAGTTTAGCGCGCGCTAGCCCCAGTTCTTAGCGTGCGCTAACGGGTGTTTTGGGTAGTCCAGTACCCACTGTCCGAAAACGGTAGCATGGTCTACGTACCTTTTGTAGCGTGTGCTACGTACCTTTTGTAGTGTGCGCTACGGCTGTACCCTTAGCGTGCGCTAACCCCGAAATGTTAGCGTGCGCTAACAAATTATCTGATGCCCAGTACTGGAGTCCAGAACCTTCTGTCCTCTGATCTGATCGCGGTAGCGTGCGCTACATTCAATATTTAGCGTGCGCTACTACATCGTTTGCGTACGCTAAAAACCACTCATAGCGTGCGCTATGAATTAATCTCATTCAGTCCAGTAGCCACTGGACTCAAACTGATCCGACCTTAGCACGCGCTACACTGACTGTATAGCATGCGCTACTCTGGCCTACTAGCACGCGCTACTTACCATTCGTAGCGTGCGCTACTTACAACCCAACAACAGTCCAGTGCCTTCAGGACTGCCTGCTTGACTACACTAGCATGTGCTGGTGTTGAGAGGTAGCGTGCGCTACCCGTACTCAATTAGCGCACGTTAAAGAGAGTACATAGCGTGCGCTACTCCTCACACACAGCACACTATGAAGATGACAACGATTATAAACACGGCTCGAAACTCCATCTAGATTGATGATGAATGATGATACAATTACTCTAAACGGTGAATACACTGATTGAATATGAGTGACATACGATCATTAATGAGTGAAAACTACTGAGTGACAATACAGAATGATAAGTACTGAATGATAATGACTGAATTACAACCGGGTATTACAGTAGTTTCATCGGCATTCACACTTACTTTAGTGATTGCACATTCATCGACAATTTCATTAGCCTGATAGGGAAAGAAAATTACTGATTCAATGTCTAATTTGCGGTATCGAAAGATGTTCTTGACATCATTCCAATGACGGTGCGTGGGCTCAGAACTATATCTTTCCAATAAGTTCACTGAGAAAGCTATATCGGCTCGAGTACAGTGAGCCAAGTACAATAATGCACCTATTGCACCTTATATAGGGAATTTCGTCTCCCAAAAGCTCTTTGTCACATTCCTTCGGACGAAATGGATATTTCTTCAAGTTCAAACTACGACCGATCATGGGAGTGCTAATAGTATATGCCTTGTCGATGTTAGAACGCATGATATTCTTTTGGACATAGGCAAACTGGTGGATTAGGATTCCACTAACTCGATGTTCTAGCTTAATGCCCAGACAAGACCGAGTTTTTTCCAGATCTTTCATCTCAAATTTGGATTTTAGGTAGCTGGTGGTTTCTCTTAATTCGTCTAGAGTACCGATTATTTTCATATCATCTATATATACAGCTACAATCGCTAATCTGGAACTTGTTTTGATAAACACGCAGGGACACAGTTCGTCGTTCTTATATCCCCTTCCAATCAAGTAGTCACTTAGATGGGTATACTACATCCGCCCGAATTTTTTAATCCGTAAAGCGAGCGTTTCAACCGTACCGCAGACGCACTCCGTGGTCTAGAGTCACTTTGTAATACCCGGTTGTAATTCATTCATTTTCATTCAGTAATTATCAGTCAGTAATTGTTACTCAGTAATTTTCACTCATTAATAATCACTCATCATTCATGATTCATTCATTTGTGTTCATCATTGGCATTTTGTAACCGTGTATCAGTTACCGATCGTCATTCATCTCCGTTTGTGGATCGAGACGAGAGTATTATCATTATCATCGTGAATGGTAGTCTTATGATGGTAGTATCATCTATCGCGTGTTATTGGACTTAATTACATTCATACAAGTATTGTACGTCGGATCATTCACCGTTTGTAACGAGTAGACGGAGTTGTCGGATTTTTGTCACTTCCAGCAGCGAGTTACGACCGTAACTAGTCAGGCATTACGGCCGTAACATGCATTCGTTGGCTCAAGGTGGTTTTGAACAAACGTGAGTTACGGCCATAAGGATTGTCGGATACGGCCGTAACAGGCGTTCGTTGTTTTCAGGCCAGTTCGGACAAATATGACTTACGGCCATAAGGGTTGCGGAATACGGCCGTAAGATGAGGCTGGTATGGCCGTAAGGTTTGGCCGGTTACGGACGTAAGATTCGGGCAGGGTGCCCAGGCAGTTTCGACGAAGGCTTCATACGCCCGTAAGTTTGGCCGGGTACGGCCGTATCGGTCGAGTTACGGCCGTAAGGCAGGTGCGGGTACGGCCGTATGACTATCGGCAGTTTCTGGACGAAGCTGAGTTACGGCCGTACGAGATGGCTGGTTACGTCCGTAAGGCCGTTGACTTAGGATGTTACAGCCATAAGTAGGCCGAGTTACGGCCATAACGTTCGGCAGTTTATATAGACTTGGACGGGACTTTGAGCTCACTTTCTCATTTCCTTCACCTTGTTCCGATAGAGAGAGCTTGAGGGAGAGATATTTCATCATCAATCACTTGGGTGTTCGGTTTTCATCATCTTCATTCGTTTGGGAAGCTTGGATAGTCGATTTAACACGTGTTCATCAGATCTAAGTGTTTGGATCTTCAAAAGTAATATTCTTCAACATCTTGGATTTCGATTTTGTGTTGAGATATGATGTTTTGGACATTATAATCATGTTGTATGAAGAGATATACATATGATTATGAGTTTGTATAAATATTCATTGGATTATTGAAGGATTATTCAAGAACACTTTGAATATTGAGTTGGATTTGGGGGTTTTCGATTAGTTGTTGTTGTAATCACGAATTTGGATATTCATAGTGGATTATTGATTCTATTGAAGATGTTTTGTTGGTTTGGAACACTCCTTGGGGATTTTATATTGGTATAATTAAGGATTGGTTGTAAACAATCGAAGATTGGTTACAACGTGTTTGATATAATGCCCCAATGAACTTGGTTTAGTCGTATCGACGTTTTGAGTTAGTTATAATCGTGTTTGATTCGTATGTTAAACGGAATGTTGGTAATTGTGTTATTCAAGGTTGTTCGAGCGACCGACATCTCATTTAGGACGTTTGTTCGTGAAAGGACATTTTTCACCGGCGTTGTGTAAGTTAATTCTTACTCGGTTAAAAGGATATTCATTCCTTTTGTTGTTGTTCATTCATAATCATAACTCATTCATAATGTATTAACCTTATTGAGACTTGTAATTATCAAAATAATCATTTCATTCACGAGGAACGACGGTTCCAATCATTTCAAAGAGCTATCATTAATTTCACTATTATTTCATCTCGGTGAGTCATTCTTGACCCTTGTCGGGTTGTTATTCATTAATAATCATCACGGTCACTTTTGATAGTGTGATCTTCTGGGTTCATATTGCGTGGCCGAGTGCGGACGTGTGGAATTTTTAGTCGGGCACACGATAGTCATGTGTTGGGTTCACCGATACATTGGACTGTGCACACGGTAACGTTTACCTCCGTGTGACTAATTAGGTACAAGGATGGGTGTGTCCGGGCACTCGTCTTGTACACTTGCACAGAACATTACGGGCGTACTATGATGCTCCTCTTCAGCTTAAATTCATAACTAAAGGATATTTCATAATTGAGATATATCATGATTGTGTATATTCAACCCTTGAGGATTGTTGTTCTGTGTAACTGAGCCTGTTAGGGGATATTGTTTTCAGGTCACGGCAAGTCAAAGGCACGGTAAGAGCATGTTGACGGCGAGGAGTCCCAGTGATACTAGTAGGGGGCCCCAGTCCTTTCAGTCTTTCATGTCTTTCATCATTTTATTTCCGCTGCAAAACTTCCAGTTGAATGTTCATTTATTCAGGGTTGTATATTTTATCTTCATATAAAATGTACAAATATTCTGTATTCCTAGGTGTATGGTACTTAAAGCTCCTCATCGGAGTATTTGGTAATATAATGTGGTTCGGTACTACAATTATATTATTTAATTCATTAATTTTCATTCGCCTGGTGGGTCCCAGTTGGGGTTCCACGGCACTGTAATAGTCGCCTAGTTTGGGGTGTTACACACTTGACTTGGCTGATGAAATGCCATCGAGCACTTTCATGTATATATACATCTCTGTATTAACATCCCTGTAGAGATATCATTAACCACATTTATAAGTTGCATTTCCAGTCCTTCGAAAAGTACTAAGCTAATGAAGTAGCTTAGGGGAGAGTATGTCTCCTTAGTCAATTCCACGGCGTTTATGAGAACTTTCAAGTCTTGTACTTCAGGACTTCATTATTCTCATTACGCTTACTGACAAATGTTTATTTAATGTCCTACAGGATTTACACTTGATGAGGTTAGCACTACCTAACAATTACATGTCTCTTTGTCAAAGAATATAGTTCTGCATGGAATGCATTATCCTTTATGGCCAATCAACTCAATGTTGCTATCATACAACAGAGTGAGGTTCAACATCGTCTTGATCTATGCTTTGAGAAACAATAGATCATCAAAGTGGGTGGATAATCAGTCCACACTCTCTTGATTCATCGAGATTTCTTGATTTTCCGAATCATATCAATCTTCGGGGCGTCCACCTCGTCATGAATCATGGACCTATATAATCAAGTATGAACTCACGAAACGAGTTCATTGATGACTAAAATATAAACTTGTGCCTTACTCTACCTCCTCCTTAGGTGAGTTTAGTCGAACCCTGTAACTTTCACCTCTTCCTTTAGGGAGCTATGGCTTAAATCACACATCCACCATGTCTGATTCGTCGGTGTTGCGCCCCTTACCGAGCACTTTCAACCTTACATGTTGCAGTTGGTATATATGATCTCGTCACCTTCACGTTATCAGTAAATGCATCAGACATCGAATCTGCTACGTTCTGAAGATCGAGAATTTTCACTATCGCATAGCGAAATTCGAGGATCAAAACGAGACGAAGTAGGGGCACACCATGACAATTACTGTCGTTACCTGAGAAAGTTCTTCTTCTCTCATCCCCCTAACGACGGGAATGCTGTCTCATCGAAGTGATAATCCACAATCGAGGAGTAAAGAGATCACCTTGTGTAATATCCTAGAATTTCACTATGAATTTTTCGCATTATTTTATCTGGGATGTACTGTACAGAGTGGGACCGACACGATATGAGTGGATAATTTTGGAAACCGTGACAGTCGTGCCAGTATGTCTATCAAGGTTATTTTGATTCTAGGATATTACATGCTTGATGTGTTTTCGATGTCGGATATACCGTATGAGTATTTGTATGATTGCCGTACTTGGTCGACAGTTGTAATTGAGGATATCGTGCATCAGATGTATCGTATGGAAATATTATCGGAACGAGTATATGTATTCGGTATGTCGCGTGTATGTGTTCGGTTTATTGAGACGACAGACAGGGGCGGAAATGGCTAAGTATGGATTTGTTAACGTACGTTAAGACTTTGAGATAACGTACGCTAAGTGGTACTTGTTACGTACGTTATGAGCAAGGTATTATGTACGTAACAAGAGGAATCGGACAGTTGGGCCTGGTGTCGGCAACTTTCGGCGCGGATGTGGACAGGTGAGTCAACGGATGGAGTTACGTACGTTATACAGGGTGTATTACGTACGTAATACGAGTATAATACTGTAGCAAGTCAACGTACGTATTACATACGCAACGGATTAAGTGTTACGTACGTTACGGGGCGGCTGGCCGAGTCGTGGCCGAGATGACCTGGATGGCCGAGCATGGCCAGCCGTGACTCGTTGGGATGGCCGAGCATGGTCGGCAGTGACTCGCTGGGGACTAGGACTGGCCGATTACGTACGTAGGCAGTGGCCGGTTACGGCCGTAATGGCAGATTACGTACGTAAGGGAGCTGCCGGTTACGTACGTAAGGGTACCGAGCGAACTGGACAGTGAGGTAGGCCATGGCCGGCTACGTACGTAAGGACCCGCCGGTTACGTACGTAACTGGCCGGCAGGTCTCGGCCTATATAAGGCCTGGACCGAGTCATCTGCTCATTTCTTCGTTTTTCTTCGTTCCTTCCGCGATTTCTTCAGCAAATATGATGGTTTTGAGTAGAATCAACTTATAACAACATGTTTTGGAAGTTGGAATCATGGATTAACATCATCCTCCACCTGGATCGAAGGTAAGAACACATGAACTTTTGGTTTTTAGATGTTCTTGAGGTTTCTTGGTGTTTTGGCCGATTTGCTCCATTTTGATTCAGATTATTGATAGAACTTGATTGTATACTCGTAATCATTCAATACTCTTGAAGTTTTGTGGAATGAATTTGAGTATTTCTTTGAATAATCGATTGAATTGGACTATGCCTTCAAAGTGTTCTATGAAATGCCTCAATGAGTAGAACTTGGGAAATTCTATACATTTTCGCATGAATGGTGATTGAATTGATATTATTGTGATTTAGGAATGAACTTTTGAAGGAAGTTGAATCGGTACCCTTCCCCTTTGTCGATTTCTTCGCACCGTGCTATTCAAAACAAGTGATTACTTGTGTGTTTCATCTTCAAGAGGTATGTTCGATAATCCTCTCATTGAATTCGGATTTTGATGTTATCGTTGAAGAAGGATTCGTATGAAGATGATTATGGTTTTGTTGTTACGATTCTTGCGGTTATATGAACTATATGTTGAAGACATTGTTAGGATTATTGAACACCGAATTTCGGCTTGTGTTCGTATTGTTAAGAGTTGATATGGGTTGGTTTCGTATCATCGAGATATCGTTGAACCATCGAGTTTGATTAGTTGGTCATTTCGGTTGTTGATTGTTATTGAACGTATCGTTAATTAATTATTGCATTAGGTTGCGTTTAGTGATCGTTGAAGTTAACCGTTGTGCTGCGGACGAGCCGGGACTGCGGAGCTTGTAGACGGAGACGGTGGGATTGATAGGGGCTTCGTCGAATTGGTATCCAGGCAAGTTATGCTTGCTCAGTTCATAATGTTAATAAATTATTTCGTTTTCATTTCATTTATGATTCATATAGCAATGGTATTATGGAATATATGAATTGTCGGAATGGTGGTATGTATGGTATATTTGGACTAAGATAAATCATAATGTATATAATTTTAAGGATGTCTAGTGGGAATGGGGAACGTGAATTATAATTTGGTCTATTGCATGAGAAGTTGGATATCAAGGATTGTTATCGTGTCGATGTTGAACTCGGGATGGTGGTTGGGTATTAGTTATGGACTGTACATCATTTTGGATTGTCGGATAAACCGTGTATTCGTTCAGGGCAGTTGGTCGTGGAAAGGTTGGCGTCTTCAGCTTGAGGTAAATTAATATTGTTAGATTATGATAATCATCATGTTGCATTATTGCACGTGTGTGTTAATATTTCATGGGGTGAGTGTGCACCATTATTTGTTACGTTTTGTAATGTGCTCTTACTGTGAGCAGTGATCTGTTGGGCCGATGTGTTAGGGGATAAGACCTATATGGCACCTATGTTCCGGGGTATTCCTGTGTGGATACTTTCGTGACCCTTGGTTGCGACCTTGGGGTATTTTGTAATTGCATGAACTGTGTTAGGGGATAAGACCTATATGGCACCTATGTTCCGGGGTATTCCTGTGAGATGCTTCCGTGACCCTTGGCTGCTGCCTTGGGGTTTATGTGTTAATATTATATGCATTGTTGAGCATGATGTGGACTGTTGTCTGATGAAAATACGACATTGTGGTCGTGTCGGTCTTTCATGATCGAGTTATTGTTGCTCTTTTGGGAAGTATTCTGATCATTGATGGATATGCAATTCTTTGAGATTTTTTGTCATGTTGTATCGTGGCATATCTGGAGTCAGATACGTTCTGATCGTTCATGTGTAGGATTTTCGGGACGGGCACGTGTAGCATGTGTTGGTTTCGACCTCATATTGAACCGTGCACACGAGACGTACTTCGTGAGGCTGATTAGGTACGAGACCAGACGAGTATCTGATCAATACCATGGTTGGCTTGTACACGGACACATGTCCGGATCGAGCGTATCGTGACGTTCATCTTGAGTCTTATTGATTGGTCGTTCACAGTCTATGTATAATTGGATTTGTTCGATATTCGGGTTGTCTTTGAAATCCCGTATATATGATTTGTATATGGTTGACGATTTTATTCTCTCGTGTATCTGTCACCATTGAACCTTTAATAATCTCGTTCGGAGTTACCATATCGATGGTCAACTCATTTGATATCGATTCTTTATTAATCTCGTTTGGGGTTCACCCTGTCATTGGTAATCTCGTTCGTTATTGATCCTTATTGATTCCGTTTGGGAGTTGTCTCACCATTGGTATTCTTGGTTATTAGTCCTTGATTGATGTTATTTGAGTTTACCGTGTCGTCGGTATTCTCGGTTGTCGATTCCTCATTACTCTATTGAAATTTACCGTATCATTGGTATTCCCGGTTGTTGGTCCTTATTGATCTTGCTAGAGTTTACTGTGTCGTCAGTATTCTCAGTTGTTGACCCTTTATTGATCTTATTGGAGTTTATCGTACCGTTGGTATTTCTGGTTGTCGACTCTTTTGATCTTGTTATTGATTCTTCATTAATCCTTACCGTGTCGTCGGTATTCTCGGTTATTGATTCTTCGTTGATCCTTACCGTGTCATCGGTTTTCTCGGTTGTCGAACTTTTATTGATCTTGTTGGGATTTATCGTATTGTCGGTATTCTCGGTTATTGATTCTTCCTTGATCTTGTTGGAGTTACCATATCATGGCATTCTCGTTCGTGGTTGATCCTTTGTCGATCTTGTGTGGAAATATCATGTCATTGATATTTCCGTTGTGACGCATTAATTTTTATCATTATTGATTGTGTAAACATTCATGTTTTGCATTGATATTCGGGACTTGCTATTGTCTCGAAACAGTTGGATTACAGGTGTGCCATGTGATATCGGTTTTATCAAGATTGGGATCCGATTGTGCGACCCAGCCGACAGAGTTAGTCTTGGCCAGATCATTCTATAATTGAGATATGATAAGTTTGGGAATTTTGGTATCGTTTCGGTTACAGTACAGGTGGTTACTTTTGAATTCATTCATCACTTAAGGACACGAGGCGTGATATGGTAAGAATTGATTGTTATGGTTGTGATAGGTTGGTAAGGTTACTTCGGTAAAATACATGGGGAATGTTCTTACTCTGTAGATTACATTGATATGTAATTGTTTTTGTGATGTGATCGTTATCATTGTTGATGTTGGCCACTTAAGTATACTGGATACAGTTTGGAAGATAGTTTAAACAACAAACTATACGGATTCTAAATCTGAGTGCGTAGCGGAAGTCTTGGATACAGTAGGTTGTTGTGGATACAGCAACTAAGTGTATGATGTATACTTAATATATCACAGTAATTTAAAACAGTAAAAGCTGAAGGTAAATAACACAGTAATTAAACTGGTTCGAGGTAAACCCCTCTACGTCCACTGGTCCTCCACACAGGAGTAAAAAGTTTATTTATAATTACTGCGTACACAACTACGTAATTATAATCAAACCTATCCTTTTATCGTTCACACAGATTGATACAAAGATTGTAGCTTTCAACCGTTCACACAGATTGGTTAAAGCTTCCTTCTTGACTAGCTTCTTCACACACAGTTCCAAAGCTTCGTCCTTATTCGTCCCACACAGGTCAGAGTAACTTGTTGAGTTCACACAGAGCTCGGTTTTTACACAGAGGTAAAAGGTAGGTAACCAGGTAAGAACAGCAGCTTTGAATATGAAGTTCTTGAGCTGATGATGGTTGTTCTTGATGTTGAGCACTGTATATCTCTTTCGTTCTTGAATGCAGTAAGCTTTGGAGATATGTTTGCTCTGATGATAACTATTGATAGCTTGAGTGTTAGGTTACTTGGGTGTCACAGATCTTCAATGTCTTCATAAGATATATATATATATATATATATTCTCTAAAGAATGTATCCGTTAAGATGTATCCGTTTGAATGAGATTCCGTTCCAACGGGATTATGACACGATACGGATTTCGCGGGATTCTGAAGATCTGAAGACTGGCAGTATTTAAATACTTTATCCTTGAGTATTTAAATACTTCTTTGTTCAACGGGACTTTGACTTGTGTTCCTTCTTGTCCTGTTGTGAGCTGTATGGAAGATAACTGTATTTTGGGTTTCGAGACAGTTTCCATACTTGGTCTTTTTACAAGTCTTCTTCTTTGTACATAGGAGTTTCGCTTATATCCGATTCGATCTTCGATACGGGATGAAGCCTCAAAGCTTCGATACAGTTTCCTTACTGTATTTGGATTGGCATATATGTCAAAACCTTTTTATCAAATATCATTCGATACAGGGATCGGGTATCCCGGCTGTTTCGATGCAGGGTCTTTGTTTTCCCAACAATTTCCCCCTTTTTGACAATTTTCCAAGACTAACTTCTTTAACTTTTCAAGTCTTCTTGATGACGCCAAAACCTTCTTCATGAGGCGATCTTCTTTGATGACTTCTGGCAGATTTCTTGGTCTTTTGTCAAAAGGTCTGACTTAGTGACTTAGTCTACAATAATGAACTGCTCGCAGGCAAGTTCGATACAGTTTACAACTTAAGCCTATGATTGGCGTGCAGGCACAATCTTACACTGTATTCTAAGTTTTACAACTGAAATTATGAAATGTTCGTAGACTAGTTCGTACAGCTTATTTTTCAATCAAGTTTATCTAACTTGAGATTCCTATTAAACAATTTAAGTAATCATACATCAACATAGTAGATTACGAGTTGTAATCTTTCAAGACAAACAAATGTTTTATTGATATTCAAAATGAATTGAGTACATAGTTTGCTGTTTCGAATAGAAATTACAAAACAAAAAAAATACATAGATTTCAGCTCCTTATCTATAATCCGCATGCCTCCATGGTCTTTTTCCGGGTTCGTTCTCGGTACCACGCCACCAGTTTTGAAGAGAATCATTGCCTCGATCCTGGTATATCGCTCTTCCTTCATAAGATCGATCAAAGGCAAGTATCCAATCTTCTGGATGGGTGACCCGATCTCCTCTTCTATGTTTGGATTTCATTTCGACTTGGAGAGGGAGTTTCCCTTCTTCTAGCATCTTCGTAAATTTATCTGCGGCCTCCGCTAACGTTTTATAATTTTTGAAGATGGCGGATTCCCTGATGAGTCTGACAAAGTATCTCATCAGTTCATTCTTCCTCCAGTGCTTCACTTTGTCGGCAGTTGGGTTGCGGTTGGTCGTGACGAATTTAGAAGGTCTTTGAATAAGAGTTTGCCAAGGGACATTGGGATCATGAAATTCCGGTCTGGAGCCAGAAATTTTAAAACTTTGGGATGGAGGTGCTAGCTTGTTCAATTCGGCAGTGATACTGTTCTGAGCAGCCTTATTCTCCTAGCAGCTTCTCGTGCCTCTTCCCCCTTTTTGGCTTCATCAAGACTTTGCAGGATTTCAAGAGCAGCGTCCTGTTTGGTCTCGATGCTGGTGATTCTTTCGACAAGGGAGGAAAGAGTCTGCGACATTTCCTGAATGCATTTGTCGTGAGCACGCAGTTGAGAGCTGTTCTCAATCATTGCACAAGCGGTCTTGGCTTCAGCAATCCTCGTCTTTGTAGCTTCCTCCTTGACGGTTGCTCTGCTTATCTTCCATGATCTTCAAGGCTTGCTTGAAAACTTCTGGCAAAAGAATGAATGCGTCGACAACACGAGATACTTCATGTTGAAGAGTGGTCATTTCTTCGACGGCAGAAGTGTGCATCCAATTCAGTGCTTTTTCAACGGAAGATAGAGCATTTACTGCATCTTGGATAAATACAGTCTGAAGGCCAAGAGCTCGCAGGCGCTCTTTTCGTGCGGCAGAGATCGGAGAGTCTGGTTCGGCAAGGTCTGCAGCGCTGTTCAACCTTCTTACATTCACAGATGGGCGTGAAGTAAGTTGGACATCCTCAGGTTCGGTACCGTCCTCGGATTCCACGGTTGAAGGGGCGGGAGCAGCTTCCTGTGGTTTGGCGACAGTGGGTTGAGAAGCGTCCTGTTGCGAAGGTTCTTCAGCAATCATGGATGCAGGAGGGACTGAATCCTCCTGTTGGCTTTCAGGAATGGCTTCTTACGCCGCAGCGAGCTCAGTGCTGTTCCAAAATTTCTTGAACTTCCTCATTGGAGGGACCGATTCCTCTTGGTCGGGAATGTTCTCTCAGGCGTGGCGAAGGGGATTGGCTTGGGTAGAAGGCTCTTCGTCATTTAAGGTGGAGGCGTCTCGAGCTTGGCCTCTTCACGACTCATTCTCGGACTGCTTGAAGAGCATCGTCGTAAATAAATCGATTCATGGTCTTCGTCATCTTTTGGATTGGAGGGAGAGTCCTCGACTTATTCTTTCCTTTCCTCCCGGCGTCGGATTTGTGCGAAGGTGGCTTTCAATTAGATCCTTGCAAGAGGCATTGTCCCATCGACGGGGCCTCAATTTCGATTGAGTCTGTTACTTGAGACGAATCGCTCTTCGTGGCTCCAATCGCTCCGGTTATGCAGTGTATAAATGCGGAGCCTCGTAGCCTTTCCATTGCGAGAAATCTTTCGTACGCGTGTTCAATTTGAACCGAAAGAAGGTCGATTGATGATCGAGTCGGGGAGGACTTGAATAACGTGCGGAGGCCATTTGTTTGAGGATTCTGTACGGGTATGGGATCTGTGCGGAAGATGGACTCCTTATAGGGGATGGTGCCCTTAAGGAAGATGGATCTGCAGTGTGGGATCCCGCGAGAGAAGTAGCTTTTGGCTCGAATGGGCGGCCGACTCGCTAAAGTCTTGAATGTTGGCGAGATGTCTCTATATCCGTCGTAGCCGCCAAAGGCTCGGGATCTTGTCGATACGATGGGAGATACCTCTTCCACGGGGTTGGGCCACAGGGTTCTTCATCGATGGGTTGCGCCACGGGGAGACATCCTTGGAGTGCTTGGCGATTTGATTTTTGAAAGCCTCTGAGTCTCTTCTTGGACTTCTCACCGGCGAGTGTTTCTTCTTTGTGAGATCGCTTCGCTTCTTTGAAGATTCCATTTAGGACCTTCACGGATTCATCTCTTGGGTTGGCGAAATTGGCATGTGCACGGTTCTCGGGTGGTTGCAATGCATGGTGCTGCGGTTATACGCGGTGGGCTTGACGCCTCTAAGTATATCCTCGAGCTATTCTTCTTTGCGTCGGAGGATTGCGTCGATCCGCGCCCGTCGAATGTAGTTCACATTAAACCAAATGATTTCTTTTGGGTGGCGGTTTGCACACCTCTTCTTGAAGACGTTTCAAATTATTTGGCACCAATTGACCTTTTCACAGTCAAAATAGCTACCATCATTACGAACCTTAAGTTCGTGCACATCTCGACGCACCGATTGATTTTCAATGATCACGGAGCAAAAGTCATGAAGATACACAAAATGAAGAAGAAAATTTTTCTTGTGACAAGTAGTTGTCACCATATCAACCACTTTGGACCCGGTAAATAGTCCATAAAACTTAGTAATAAGCTCTTGAGACCCGAACGTCTCAAGTTGGTCCATGGTCGTGCCACAGTAGCTGTAGATTCTCTGGAGCAGATCGCGATCGATACGGATCTCCACTCCTGGATATTGCGGTGATGTCGCAACATGACCTCCCCGGGCTGGATGTAAAAGCGGACGGCGGCGTTAAGGTAGAATTCCTCAACCAGATGGGCGTCGAATTTGTCGGCGGTCTTGCTCCCAAAGCGATAGAGGCCTTGTTGTTGAAGACGAGTAATGATATATTCCATAGGTTCTGAGTCGTTGGTTTCCGAGAGAATACACTCCATAATGACAGGTTTGGAGAAGATCCGGCCATCAATGATGTTGGAGGATTTCTTCAGAACAGGGGAAGAAGATTGACCAGCCATTGAAGTTTTCTTAAAAAATAAGGGTGCAAGAAAACGATAGAAATTCGCTGTGAATATGCAGAAAAATATGTAGGCTGTTTGCTTGAGAACTCTTGTAATTGCAGAAAGCGTAAAGAGTCTCTAATGGCAGATACAGTCCTTTTATAGTTGGGCGGCGAAATAAGGTTTGCAGAGTACGAATGGTCAGATTTTAAGGGATGGGAACCGGTTTTGAAATCAACGGTCAAGATGGATTGAGTGTAACTAGTACGCTAATCCATTAAAAAGTTTAAAAATAGAGCAGGTCCCACTTCTGACATAGGTTGATACCCTAAATGCCTAAAACGGCGGTTTAAAAATAATAAACAATTTAAAAACATCGCGGCTTTTGAGATTCAGTTGTCCAGATGTCGTGTAAGGCATTTAATGAACATGACGTTTGACATAAAACAGGGCACGTGGACAAAATTTATTTTAAAAGGAAATAATATTATATTATATACTGAATCGAAATCCTATAGCATGTGCTGTTCTCCGCGTCGATACAGCGTTCCCCCTTAAAAAGGTACTAATAGGTTTTGAATTCCATACAGCAATATTTGGATTAATCTTTGTATTCATGGGTCCTACAGTATTCCCCCTTAATTATTGCACACACCGGTGTAGGATTCATATGCCTTCGTTCGCTCTGATCTTGTATTGATGATTCTGAGTGTACAGATAATTAATGTTGGATACTGTATTTACGGGTCTTACAGCATTCCCCCTCAATTGTTGAGTAAAAATAGTAAATGACTTACAGGGAGTCTGGCTGTAGCATTCCCAATTCTTGTCTGAGCATGTTGAATCTTGCTGTGTCGAGAGGCTTGGTGAAAATGTCGGCCAGCTGAACGTCTGTATGAACATTTTCCAGGCGAACATCCTTGTTCTCGACGTGATTCCTGATAAAATGATGCTTCATGTTGATATGCTTAGTGCGCGAGTGCAGAACAGGATTGTGCGTGATTGCAATTGCACTCGTGCTATCACACTCTCTAGCATCGATTCCATAATCGGCGGTTGTTCCGCATCGAAGGATCTGCATACGGCGACTACCAATGACATAGTACTGATTCGGCCGTGGAAGAGAGTTAGCCAATTGCTTCTTCGAACCAAGACACGAGTCTAGGTCAGAAAGTGACAAGTTCCACTTGTACTCTTCTATCTAGCTTGCGACCTCAGAGATCCGAGTCATTGTATCCAACTAAATCGAATCCGCCTTCCTTAGGATACCACGATCCTGCATCATTGTTCCTTTAATGTACTTGAGATTCGTTTAGATTTGTATTGAAGTGTGATTCCTTAGGTGCAACTTGGTATCTCGAACACACTCCAACAAAGAATGGATATCGGGCCTGCTAGCCGTTAGGTACAGGAGCGAACCAATGAGCTTCCTGTAGAGTGATTGGTCAAACGGCTTTCCGGCTTCATCAGCACTAATTTGCACGGAAGTTCTCATAGGGGTTGGCGAAGATTTGGAAGTGTTCATTCCAAATTTGTTGAGAAGCTCCTTGCTGTATTTCTCCTGGTTGATGAATATACATGTAGGAAACTTCTTTACATTCAAACCTAGGAAATAACTAAGTTCCCCCATCATACTCATTTCAAATTTACTTTGCATGAGATGAGAGAACCTTTGACATAGAGCAAGGTTAGTTGAACCAAAAATAATATCATCGACATAGATTTGTACCATTATAAGGTCATCACCTTCCTGTATCTTGAACAAGGTTTTGTCTACAGCACCTTTCTCAAATCAGTTGTTGGTTAGATACTAGGACAGGGTTTCGTACCAGGCTCTAGGGGCTTGTTTAAGTCCGTACAGCGCTTTCCTTAGCCTGTAAACTAGATCGATATCGTCTGTGTTGGCAAACCCTGGTGCTTGTTCAACATAAACTTCTTCTGCAAGTTCTCCATTCAGGAAAGCACTCTTGATGTCCATTTGGTATACGATAAAACTCTTATGGGCGGCAAAGGCTAAAAATATCCTAATGGCTTCTAGTCTCGCTACAGGTGCGAAGGTTTCATCATAGTCGATTCCTTCTTCCTGACAGTAGCCTTGTGCTACTAGTCTGGATTTGTTCCTTATGATAAGTCCATTTCGATCCTTTTTGTTTCGAAATACCCATTTGGTTCCTATGACCGATTGGTGTGTCGGTCTGGGTACAAGATACCATACATTGTTTCTTTCGAAACCATTAAGCTCTTCTTCCATAGATGTTATCCAATGAGAATTGTGAAGAGCGTCTATGGTCGAAACAGGTTCGGACTGGGCTAAGAATACAGCGATAGTGCACATATTCAGTCTCCTAAGTTCGGATTGAGATTTCCATTCAGGAAACTGTGAAACTTCAGCATTAGATTCTTCTTGTGCACAAAGCACATTTCCTTGTGTACTCTGTATTCTCCTACGAGTAGAAACACCGGCATTAATGTTTCCAATGATCAGCTCTTGCGGGTGATCTCTCAACCTTCTTCGGTCGGGTTCTAGTTCAGGATCCCGTACTGTATCGAAAGTTTCTATGGATACGGCTTGACATGCAGCGTCGGCTTCATCCACATCGATTCTTACGGTGCGGGGTTGATTTCTAAATCAACGGCGGGTTCTATGGGTGTAGGTGGATCCAAGATAGATAGATGGTGAATGTCTGAGTGATATCATCTACTCTGTAGGGTCATGGTGTGGTTCGTCGAACACTACATGAATCGATTCCTCGATCGTCGACTTCCTTTTATTAAAGATTAAAGCTTTCTTGTGACGGAGGAGTATCCTACAAATATTCCTTCATCGATTTTTCATCAAAGGTTCTAAGTTGGTCCTTCCCATTGTTCAATACATAACACTGCATCCAAAATGTGAAAATACGAAACTAATGGAGTTTTGTTATTCCATACCTCATAATTGTTTTGTTGTGGTGCTTGTTGACGATCTGACGGTTTTGAGTGTAGCATTTGTATTGGTTGCTTCACCCCAGAAACGCTGTGGCAATTTGCTTGCGGCAATCATTGTCCTTGTTGCTTCCTTCAACGTCCTATTCTTTCGCTCGGCAACACCATTTTGTTGAGGTGTACGGGCAGCTGAGTATTCGTGGTATATTCCATTCTCCGAACAGTATTGCTCTATAAAGCGGTTAGTAAATTCAGTACCTCTGTCGAGCAGATGCACACGATACTCGATGCTTTTTCATTTTGCAACTTTCTCGGGAGCTCGGGCACCTTGATGTTGTTTCCTTCTTCTTCTTGAGAAAGATCGTCCAAGCATACGGAATAATCATCAACAACAACCATGCAATATTTCTTACCTCCCAAACTTCTTTGGGTCTACAGGACCGTAGAGATCCATGTGTAGCATTTCCAACACTCTTTGGGTTGAAAGGTAGGATTTGCTTTTCAGGGTTGACTTGATTTGCTTGCCTTTCTGGCATGGTCCGCAGACGCTGTCCTTCTTGAATGACACATCTGGCAAACCTCTAACCATACCCTGTCTTGAAAGCTTGTTGATCGTCTTGAAGTTTACGTGAGACATCCTCTTGTGCCATAGCCAGCTAAGATCTGCAGTTCCTTTGGCAATAAAACATGGAATTGAGGAGCTCATAGGCTTCCAGTCAGCAATGTACATATTACCTGATCTGCTTCCTGTAAGCACAACTTCCTTGGATTGGGTGTTCTTGACTCTACAGTGATCTATATAGAACTTCACCGAGAACTGTTTATCACGGAATCAAGCTATCTTGAGTAGATTATATTGTAAGCCTTCAACATATGCAACATCGGTGACCTTGAATTTCCCGACAAGTAGGTTTCCTTTCCCTCTTGTTCTTCCTTTAGACTTATCACCGAAGCGAACTTTTGGACCGCGACCTTCTACAAAATCAGATAGCTTGCTCCTATCTCCGGTCATGTGACGAGAGCATCCACTATCAACGTACTGGTATCCTCCTCTAGAATGTCCCGTAACAAAGAAATTAGGTAGATTTAGGTCCCCTTTGATTTTGGGTCCATATATGTTAGTTCCTTTAGGTACCCAAACTTTCCCGACAGAATTGGTTTCTTGTAGGATGTACTCGGTGCGGTGTTGCGATATCTACGGGGCATATCCGTAGTTGTTATAATCATGATAATTACTATGCATGTAAAATTCGGGGTTATTATTATTATTCCGATTTGAGTGCCGTCTAGGAGGTGGAGCCATTTTCTTAGGCCTAACAGCTTGTCTTCTCGGGTCTCCACTGGATTCCCTATGCCGTTGTTGATACCGAATCGGCATCTCTTTGTCTTGAGGGATAACGGCTCTCGTATCCAGTGCTCGGGCGCGCTGCATGCGAGGGTGCTGGCATGCGGGCCTTTGGTGATTGGATACCGCCTTCTTTACGAATGATCACAGCGTATATGATATGCTTGTGGAGCATCTGTTGATTACGCCTTCGAGTGGCCATTGGTTCCACTGTCTCGAATAGTAGAGTTGAGGCGGAATTGCGGCCTTCGGTTTTCTCGTGCACGAGTTCCTTCATAGGACTAGGAGTATCTTCCGATTCTGGAATGTGTTCCACACTCTTGACGAACAACGTACTAGATTTTCCTTTGTTCGAACATGAGCCGTATCCTAAGCCACTTTTATCATGAGCATGTTGCCGGTGCTCGGGATTTCTTCCATTCTTTTGGACGATTTTTCAAAAGACTTGAGAATGGTCTCAAGTTCGGTTTCGCTTTTCGAGAGTTGTGATTTTGGTTTGTAGTAGAACCAAATCATTTGTCTTGCTCTCATTGTGGGTTTTCACCTCATTTAGTTCATGAGCAAGTTGATGATTGCTCTCCATGAGTTTTTCAAAATCGACCTTCTTGGTTTCACAATCAAGAGACATATTTTCATAATTTATTTTCAAGTCATTTTCATCTTTCACTCTAGATTTGTTAATTGAAGTCGTATATTCTCGATTTTAGAGTCTCATGGGCTTTTTAATGTTTTTAAATTCATTCATCATATTTTGAAAGTATGAGATGCATTAGATGGAATAGCCGAGGTTGAACTTACCTCATCGTCAGTCTTCACCTTACGGAACATCTTTGGCCATAAAGCACATGTATGCTTTATCATCGAACTCATCGTCAGATGAATCACTTTCTGTGACCACCTGAAGACATTCTGCAGATTTGGATGGTGTGGGGGAGGCTTCTGATTCTCCAATCAGGGCCTTAAGCTTGTCTTTCCAAGCACGTCTTCTTTCATCTCTCTCTTGTTGCTCGGCCTCAGGCAATCTTTGGACTTTGGGATGAGGACATTTGTTTGCACAATGGCCTGGTTTCCTGCAGTTATAGCACGAGTTAGCATCACCAGATGATGTTTGGTACTTACCTTGTTGACAGGTTTGGGCTGTAGGAGTCTTTCCAGCATGTTTGATGAAATTTTTTAATTTATGAATTAGAAGAGACATTTCATCTTGGGACGGGATGTCGTGCCATCGGCATTCTTGTGACCGGCTTCGACGAGCTAGGCATCTTTGTGTCGACGGTTCGATACGGCCGAGAGCCGTGACCTTTGAAGGAGATTCTTGACTTTCTCTTCTGTCAATGTCATACTCACAAGCTTTGAGGTCAGAGAAGAGATCAAAAGTGGATATTTCATTAAGATTACAGGATACACGCATAGCTGTGGTCTTAATGTCCCATCGGGATGGGAGAGATCTGAAAATTTTTAAGTTCTTCTCCTTTTGGGTGTAAATCTTGCCCAACGCTTCAAGTTCACCAACAATACCAAGAACTGAGGTCAAGTTCCTCAAGTGTTTCCGTTGGTTTCATTTCAAAAGATTCAAATTCTGAGTAAGTTTTGAAATCTTGTTTTCTTTTGAGAGCCTGGTTCCTCACAAATTAACTTGAGTTTATCGATTTCTTTGCATTTTGCGGCTCTTTACCTTTGAGAACGTGCCTTTGTCAAGAGTGACAAATAACGCGTTCTTAGCCACGTTGTCGAGATTGGCTCGCTTCCTTTCATCTGTTGTCCATTGCTCGCGTTCCTTCTCGAGCATTTCAAAGATGGGCTTGGCCCTCAATCCTTGCGGCGGATTGACCTTCATGATCTTGATAGGACCATCTGTATAACAAAATCATCTCTTCGTGCATTGCTGCAAGATGAGCTTCCATTCTAATTCTCCAGTCGTCAAATTCGTTAATAGAGAACATAGGGACTTTGTTAATCATAGAAGTATACATACTGATAATATGGGAATGAAAGAGACTGTTTTGAAAATAAGTGATTTGAATCTGATTCGGTTAAAAAGAAATACGACTGATTCTTTTTAGAATCAACCGCTCCGATACCACTTGTTGGCCACTTAAGTATACTGGATACAGTTTGGAAGATAGTTTAAACAACAAACTGTACGGATTCTAAATCTGAGTGCGTAGCGGAAGTCTTGGATACGAGGTTGCTTTGATACAAAGAACTAAGTGTATGATGTATACTTAATATATCACAGTAATTTAAAACAGTAAAAGCTGAAGTTAAATAACACAATAATTAAAGTGGTTCGAGGTAAACCCCTCTACGTCCACTGGTCCTCCACACAGGAGTAAAAAGTTTATTTATAATTACTGCGTACACAACTACGTAATTATAATCAAACCTATCCTTGTATCGTTCACACAGATTGATACAAAGATTGTAGCTTTCAACCATTCACACAGATTGGTTAAAGCTTCCTTCTTGACTAGCTTCTTCACACACAGTTCCAAAGCTTCGTCCTTATTCGTCCCACACAGGTCAGAATAACTTGTTGAGTTCACACAGAGCTCGGTTTTTACACAGAGGTAAAAGGTAGGTAACCAGGTAAGAACAGCAGCTTTGAATATGAAGTTCTTGAGCTGATGATGGTTGTTCTTGATGTTGAGCACTGTATATCTCTTTCGTTCTTGAATGCAGTAAGCTTTGGAGATATGTTTGCTCTGATGATAACTATTGATAGCTTGAGTGTTAGGTTACTTGGGTGTCACAGATCTTCAATGTCTTCATAAGATATATATATAGTCTCTGAAGAATGTATCCATTAATATGTATCCGTTTGAATGAGATTCCGTTCCAACCGGATTATGACACGATCCGGATTTCGCGGGATTCTGAAGATCTGAAGACTGGCAGTATTTAAATACTTTATCCTTGAGTATTTAAATACTTCTTTGTTCAACGGGACTTTGACTTGTGTTCCTTCTTGTCTGTTGTGAGTGTATGGAAGATAACTGTATTTTGGGTTTCGAGACAGTTTCCATACTTGGTCTTTTTACAAGTCTTCTTGCTGTACATAGGAGTTTCGCTTATATGCTGATTCGATCTTCGATACAGGATGAAGCCTCAAAGCTTCGATACAGTTTCCTTACTGTATTTGGATTGGCATATATGTCAAAACCTCTTTATCAAATATCATTCGATACAGGGATCGGGTATCCCGGCTGTTTCGATGCAGGGTCTTTGTTTTCCCAACAGTTGAGTATTATGGCTGACCCCGTCGTGGGCTTTATCTTTTAGGTACTCGGAGTTCGAGCTAGTAGCGGTCGTGAAGGGATGAGCTTTCCGGTGATACTGGCTATGGCGTGATTGTTGGGATTGTGTATTCTTTTCTGGTTTTCTAATTCCGCTGCAAATGTAATTAATTGTGTTTTTATCCGCTACGTGTGTATATTTAAAATGGCTTTCGGCATTCTTTGAACTGTGTTTTTATCCGCTGCGTGTGTGTGTACGTTCAAAGGGCTTCTTGACATTTTTAAACATTTGCGAAAATGATTTTAGCCTTCTGGGTTCCAATATGGGGCCCACGACGCTGTAATATTCCCGGTCGGTTTTGGGGGTGTTACAGAAAATGGTATCGGGGCTTGGGTTTCGTAAAACCCGGGCGTGTGTGTTATGTGGCTCTACCGGTGCGGTAGTAGCGTGACTTTTGAAAATGATTTTCTGACGTTTGAGTCAAACCAATTTTGGAGGTTTCAAAATTTTTGAAATATTTTTAAATTATTGTATTTGCGATGCCAGTGTGTTGTTATGTGTTGAGACTTTATATGGGATTCGTATGCTAGTATCACGGAAGATCATCGACTTCACGGACCTGTAAGTATGTTCTTTCAATTATTTCAGTTTTGATGATGATTATTTGAGTATGGTGTCGTGATTTTGAGATATTTCGGGATTGAGATACTGATTATGACAGGTGTTGAGTTTCGAGGACGAAACTTATTTAAGTGGGTGTATATGTAATATACTAGAATTTCACTATGAATTTTTCGCATTATTTTATCTGGGATGTACTGTACAGAGTGGGACCGACACGATATGAGTGGATAATTTTGGAAACAGTGACAGTCGTGCCAGTATGTCTATCAAGGTTATTTTGATTCTAGGATATTACATGCTTGGTGTGTTTTCGATGTCGGATATACCGTATGAGTATTTGTATGATTGCCGTACTTGGTCGACAGTTGTAATTGAGGATATCGTGCATCAGATGTATTGTATGGAAATGTTATCGGAACGAGTATATATATTCGGTATGTCGCGTGTATGTGTTCGGTTTATTGAGACGACAGACAGGGGCGGAAATGGCTAAGTATGGATTTGTTAACGTACGTTAAGACTTTGAGATAACGTACGCTAAGTGGTACGTGTTACGTACGTTATGAGCAAGGTATTACGTACGTAACAAGAGGAATCGGACAGTTGGGCCCGGTGTCGGCAACTTTCGGCGCGGATGTGGACAGGTGAGTCAACGGATGGAGTTACGTACGTTATACAGGGTGTATTACGTACGTAATACGAGTATAATACTGTAGCAAGTCAACGTACGTATTACGTACGCAACGGATTAAGTGTTACGTACGTTACGGGGCGGCTGGACGATTCGTGGCCGAGATGACCTGGATGGCCGAGCATGGCCAGCCGTGACTCATTGGGATGGCCGAGAATGGTCGGCAGTGACTCGCTGGGGGCTAGGACTAGCCGATTACGTACGTAGGCAGTGGTCGGTTACGGCCGTAATGGCCGATTACGTACGTAAGGGAGCTGCCGGTTACGTACGTAAGGGTACCGAGCGAACTGGACAGTGAGGTAGGCCACGGCCGGCTACGTACGTAGGGACCCGCCGGTTACGTATGTAACTGGCCGGCAGGTCTCGGCCTATATAAGCCCTCGGCCGAGTCATCTGCTCATTTCTTCATTTTTCTTCGTTCCTTCCGCGATTTCTTCAGCAAATATGATGGTTTTGAGTAGAATCAACTTATAACAACATGTTTTGGAAGTTGGAATCATGGATTAACATCATCCTCCACCCGGATCTAAGGTAAGAACACATGAACTTTTGGTATTTAGATGTTCTTGAGGTTTCTTGGTGTTTTGGCCGATTTGCTCCATTTTGATTCAGATTATTGATAGAACTTGATTGTATACTCGTAATCATTCAATACTCTTGAAGTTTTGTGGAATGAATTTGAGTATTTCTTTGAATAATCGATTGAATTGGACTATGCCTTCAAAGTGTTCGATGAAATGCCTCAATGAGTAGAACTTGGGAAATTCTATACATTTTCGCATGAATGGTGATTGAATTGATATTATTGTGATTTAGGAATGAACTTTTGAAGGAAGTTGAATCGGTACCCTTCCCCTTTGTCGATTTCTTCGCACCGTGCTATTCAAAACAAGTGATTACTTGTGTGTTTCATCTTCAAGAGGTATGTTCGATAATCCTCTCATTGAATTCGGATTTTGATGTTATCGTTGAAGAAGGATTCGTATGAAGATGATTATGGTTTTGTTGTTACGATTCTTGCGGTTATATGAACTATATGTTGAAGACATTGTTAGGATTATTGAACACCGAATTTCGGCTTGTGTTCGTATTGTTAAGAGTTGATATGGGTTGGTTCGAGATATCGTTGAACCATCGAGTTTGATTAGTTGGTCATTTCGGTTGTTGATTGTTATTGAACGTATCGTTAATTGATTATTGCATTAGGTTGCGTTTAGTGATCGTTGAAGTTAACCGTTGTGCTGCGGACGAGCCGGGACTGCGGAGCTTGTAGACGCAGACGGTGGGATTGATAGCGGCTTCGTCGAATTGGTATCAAGGCAAGTTATGCTTGCTCAGTTCATAATGTTAATAAATGATTTCGTTTTCATTTCATTTATGATTCATATAGCAATGGTATTATGGAATATATGAATTGTCGGAATGGTGGTATGTATGGTATATTTGGACTAAGATAAATCATAATGTATATAATTTTAAGGATGTCTAGTGGGAATGGGGAACGTGAATTATAATTTGGTCTATTGCATGAGAAGTTGGATATCAAGGATTGTTATCGTGTCGATGTTGAACTCGGGATGGTGGTTGGGTATTAGTTATGGACTGTACATCATTTTGGATTGTCGGATAAACCGTGTATACGTTCAGGGCAGTTAGTCGTGGAAAGGTTGGCGTCTTCAGCTTGAGGTAAATTAATATTGTTAGATTATGATAATCATCATGTTGCATTATTGCACGTGTGTGTTAATATTTCATGGGGTGAGTGTGCACCATTATTTGTTACGTTTTGTAATGTGCTCTTACTGTGAGCAGTGATTTGTTGGGCCGATGTGTTAGGGGATAAGACCTATATGGCACCTATGTTCCGGGGTATTCCTGTGTGGATACTTTCGTGACCCTTGGTTGCGACCTTGGGGTATTTTGTAATTGCATGAACTGTGTTAGGGGATAAGACCTATATGGCACCTATGTTCCGGGGTATTCCTGTGAGATGCTTCCGTGACCCTTGGCTGCCGCCTTGGGGTTTATGTGTTAATATTATATGCATTGTTGAGCATGATGTGGACTGTTGTCTGATGGAAATACGACATTGTGGTCGTGTCGGTCTTTCATGATCGAGTTACTGTTGCTCTTTTGGGAAGTCTTTTTATCCTTTATGGATATGCGATTCTTTGAGATTTGTTGTCATGTTGTATTGTGGCATATCTGGAGTCAGATATGTTCTGATCGTTCATGTGTAGGATTTTCGGGACGGGCACGTCTAGCATGTGTTGATTTCGACCTCATATTGAACCGTGCACACGAGACGTACTTCGTGAGGCTGATTACGTACGAGACCAGACGAGTATCTGATCAATACCGTGGTTGGCTTGTACACGGACACATGTCCGGATCGAGCGTATCGTGACGTCCATCTTGAGTCTTATTGATTGGTCGTTCACAGTCCATGTATAATTGGATTTGTTCGATATTCGGGTTGTCTTTGAAATCCCATATATATGATTTGTATATGGTTGATGATTTTATTCTCTCGTGTATCTGTCACCATTGAACCTTTAATAATCTCGTTCGGAGTTACCATATCGATGGTCAACTCATTTGATATCGATTCTTTATTAATCTCGTTTGGGGTTTACCTTGTCATTGGTAATCTCGTTCGTTATTGATCCTTATTGATTCCGTTTGGGAGTTGTCTCACCATTGGTATTCTTGGTTATTAGTCCTTGATTGATGTTATTTGAGTTTACCGTGTCGTCGGTATTCTCGGTTGTCGATTCCTCATTGCTCTGTTGAAATTTACCGTATCGTTGGTATTCCCGGTTGTTGGTCCTTATTGATCTTGCTAGAGTTTCCGTGTCGCCAAGTATTCTCAGTTGTTGACCCTTTATTGATCTTATTGGAGTTTATCGTACCGTTGGTATTTCTGGTTGTCGACTCTTTTGATCTTGTTATTGATTCTTCATTAATCCTTACCGTGTCGACGGTATTCTCGGTTATTGATTCTTCGTTGATCCTTACCGTGTCATCGGTATTCTCGGTTGTCGAACTTTTATTGATCTTGTTGGGATTTGCCGTATTGTCGGTATTCTCGGTTATTGATTCTTCCTTGATCTTGTTGGAGTTACCATATCATGGCATTCTCGTTCGTGGTTGATCCTTTGTCGATCTTGTGTGGAAATATCATGTCATTGATATTTCCGTTGTGACGCATTAATTTTTATCATTATTGATTGTGTAAACATTCATGTTTTGCATTGATATTCGGGACTTGCTATTGTCTCGAAACAGTTGGATTACAGGTGTGCCATGTGATATCGGTTTTATCAAGATTGGGATCCGATTGTGCGACCCAGCCGACAGATTTAGTCTTGGCCAGATCATTCTATAATTGAGATATGATAAGTTTGGGAATTTTGGTATCGTTTGATTCTGTGCAGGTGGTTACTTTTGAATTCATTCATCACTTAAGGACACGAGGCGTGATATGGTAAGAATTGATTGTTATGGTTGTGATAGGTTGGTAAGGTTACTTCGGTAAAATACATGGGGAATGTTCTTACTCTGTAGATTACATTGATATGTAATTGTTTTTGTGATGTGATCGTTATCATTGTTGAGTATTATGGCTGACCCCGTCGTAGGCTTTATCTTTTAGGTACTCGGAGTTCGAGCTAGTAGTGGTCGTGAAGGGATGAGCTTTCCGGTGATACTGGCTATGGCGTGATTGTTGGGATTGTGTATTCTTTTCTGGTTTTCTAATTCCGCTGCAAATGTAATTAATTGTGTTTTTATCCGCTGCGTGTGTATATTTAAAATGGCTTTCGGCATTCTTTGAACTGTGTTTTTATCCGCTGCATGTGTGTGTACTTTCAAAGGGCTTTTTGACATTTTTAAACATTTGCGAAAATGATTTTAGCCTTGTGGGTTCCAATATGGGGCCCACGGCGCTGTAATATTCCCGGTCGGTTTTGGGGGTGTTACACCTTGTCGAAGGTTCTAAATAGCGGATAACCATTGCGGATTCGTATCCAATGTAACTACTTAATCATCTTTAAAGACCCATGCACTGTGGGAGTACAGAAGGCACAATACTACATAACCAAATTTGCGTAATTGACACTCAAGCTCGTCTGAGTCCAAAATATAAAAATCAGGGCTTATCTAGTTACCAACTGGTACACATAAATCATTTGGTTAGCAAATGGTCTAAAAGGAGCGAATAAGTAAAGCTGCATGTAAGACTACATAACCTTAGATAGAAATAGGCAAATTGATGTAAATAACAAATGCCCGGGCTACCATCTGATTCGTCCGATGGTTGACTCCGCGAGACCATTTTGCATAGGTTCGTGAGGGTTGGGATGCTTTTTGTCGCTCCCGATCGGTATGCAGTATTCATCAAGTACTTTAGATGTGAACTCTCCAGCATTATCAAGTCTTATAAACCGAACATGGTGTTCAGTGATGAGCCCTTAGAAAGATAATATGTGCTAGAAACTTTGGAAAAGCAGCACTTTTAGTGGACAAGAGGGCGACATGTGACCACCATATCGAGACGTCAACCAGAACCATAAAAAATCTAAATGTTCCACACTCTAGTTGAATCAGTCCACAAATATCTATTTGAATCCTATGTAAGAATGGAATTTTCACATTTTTAACGTATGAAGGTCTCGCTCCTACTTTGGCTAAAGCACAGGCTTTGCACAAGAGACGATGCGCATTTGAAAGGGTCAAACGTGTAGAACGGGCGAATGTCTGTGATGCTTTAGATGACATAGCTTGAGGTACACCAACATAGTTCGTTATGTGGGTTCGTTGCCCGCTTCTACTTTGTGTAATACCCGAGATCTTTATTCTGATTTCGTTGACTTTCTTCGGTCGAACGAACTGTTGTCGTCCGCGTCTTTGAGAATCACATGCTTGTATTGTGGTACGTTGAGCTTCGTAGACTGTTCGTTATTGTTTTGAATCTTAGCCGGTGCGTTCGCATGATCGAGACGTCGTCGAGTATCGAACCGGGTAGTCGAAGGGCAGGCTGGGCCGATTACGGCCGTAAGGCTGCCGAACAGACTCACCTGCGAGGACTCGGTTATAGCCGTAATGTCTACCGGGTTACGGCCGTAAGGCTTGTTACGGACGCTAGAGCTGGCTGGTTACGTCCGTAATGTCTCGGCAGAATGCACGCAGCGGCCACTGGGAGTTCGGTTATGGCCATAAGGCTATGCCGATTATGGCCATAACGTGCGATCGTTGTGCACGCAACATGAAGACCATTACGCACGCTAACGCGCGTTGACCGGGTTATGGCCGTAAGGCCCTGCCGGTTACGGCCGTAACGTGTCCGGCCATATATAGGCCTGACTCAGCCAGAATTCATTTCACTTCGTTTTTCACTCGTTTTTCACCCCTGTTGGCAGCTGCGGACGGGAGCGACCGGTAGGAGGAGTTCTTGGCCGATTCTTCTCATTTCCAAGGCTTTTTGGAAGATCCTTTTTGATTAAATCATCATTTAATCCGCGTTCTTGGTCGAATCAAGGTATTTCCTTGCTTAGAACCCTACTTGTATGATTTTTGGGGATTTTCTTCGTGATTCATTGATTTGTCCGATTTTGATGATTTGGTTATGGTATTCTTGTTGTTTTGGCCATAATCTTCAGATATTTGTAAACTCATTTATTGATTTTCACCATCCTGAACATGAATTTCGATTTCCTTGAAGAACCTTAGGATTCTTGACGTTTTTCCGGTAGATTCGGATTTCCGTTTAGCGTTAATTATGCGTGGTGATGTTATTTTCATAGCGTTCGTGAAGTCGTCGAAGTCTTGGTCATTTTTGAAGGTTCAAGGGATAACCGACCGTATCCGTTCATTGTTTCCCGTTGCTCGTGGTATCGAGGCAAGTATCTTGTCCATACGTTTCATGTTTCGTAGGCATAATTATTGATAAATGATTTTATGCGAAATCCAATGTTTAATTAACGTAAAAAAGGGATCGGTATGTTCTCGATAAATGCTGTCTTTCAACGATAATTCGTGTACTTCGTGAATATATGTGTTCTAGGAATATGTGTGTTGGTTTTGTATGTTGAAAGATACTATGATCACTTTGAGTGAGTTTAATAGACCGTAGTCCTTTGCCGAGGATTACGTAATGTTATGTGTACTTGTTCGGTAAGAACGTAATGTGTGTGATATTAGTTGTTACTCCTTTGAAAGGAGGTTGTGATGTTTAAGTATTGCTTGGCTTGATGTTCTGCTCATTGTTATGTGATCGTTGGAAGTGATGTGCCTCCGGCTAGGATTGATGAATCTCCGGGATCCATACTTGTTAGTATGGGTCGGGCGTGATGGTAGGGTTATCCAATCCGGGTATGTCTTGCGGGGACTCCGAGGTTCGGGGATTGTTAGCCCGATGCCGAGATAACTTGTTGGGTTATCATCGGGTATGTCTTGCGGGGACTCCGAGGTTCGTGGCTTGTTAGCACGATGCCGGGATAACTTATGGTAGTGATTTGGTTTTGGTTCTGTGACTGTTGTCATGAGGACATGTAATTTGATATGGTTTCCTATTGGGTTATTCACTCGGGTATGTTCTGTCGGGGCATCCGAGGTTCGTGGCTTGTTAGCACGGGATGCGAATAATCCTTAGGAATATGTGCTTGTGAATTTGGGTCGTGGACCCTGTGTTTGATGATTTGGGTCTTGGACCCCGTGCTTTGTGAATTTGGGTCGTGGACCCCGTGAATAGTTATCGGAACTTGTGTTTTGAGAAAAATGATTTTCGGGCCGTGTCCCTAATTATATTCCGAAAGATTGAGAATTCTTTAATCCCAGATGTTTTTAAACTCCCGAGATTGTAAAATGTTTAGTAAGAGATACATGGTATTATTTCCTACCTTTTATAATGAAAATGGTTTTGATCAAGTGAGTTATCTCGGAAAGTATATTCAAGATTTTTATATTCTTGATGTTGTGTATGGATTATACTTCTATTTTATACTTGCACTAGCAAAACAGTAGAGTTTTGCTAACCCCCGAATATTCGGGGGGTGGATGTGTGTATTGCGTCCAGGTACTTGCAGGTTGCTAGGGAGCGAATCACAGGTTCGATACGAAGTATGATCGAAGACGACGATACTAATCACATGAACACCAATTGCAGAGTATTTGTTAGAGTCTTGTTGGTTAACCCTCCGATGGGTTGTTCTCCCGTTTTATGGGAGTATTGTATTGTTTTTGTATTAGCCTGGTAGATCCTCTCGGAGAGGGTCTGTGGCGCTGTAATATTCCTGATTGGTTTGGGGGTGTTACAGAATATGGTATCAGAGCTTAGGTTGAGGAAACCTAGGCTGTCGGGTTGAGTTGTGTGTTGTCGGGTCTTGTCTTGTCATATTTGGTCTGACTGAGTGGTGTCGCGACGCGTCGTCTGAGTTGTCGGTCGTGATTAGTATCGAGGCGCAACCATCATCTTCGTGCGATCTGTAGATGTAAGTCTCCCTACTTTGTTGTGTCTCGTGTTATATGAGTTTATGTGATTATGTGTTATTATGTGGAGTTTAATTGTGCCTCGTGAATACTTACTCCATACTTGTTTGATTCTCATATTGTGCTGGGATAAAGAGTAGTACCGGTATGTATGTATATATATATATATACACATCTTTGTGTGAAATCATTTTTACAGGAGCGACGTTTTGGATTGGTTACTCAATAAAAGTTTATCAATGTGGTATTTTAAACTTCAAACGTGTTGGGGAAGTCACGTAAATTCTATTTAAAAACATCCTTCGAGGAGGAAAAATGATTTGATATGATGACCTCGAGACCAAAGATTTTGGGAATTCAACTACATATATTTTATGTTCATCTTGCACTGAAAATTTTCAAAATTTGATTTTTATATGCTCAAAAGAGGTCTATCAAAAGTTTACTTGAGACGTGACTTTCGCCTTCAACTTTTCGGTTAAAAGATATGCAGTGAGGATGTAAATTGTTGGTGTTTGAATTCGTATGTTGTTGTTTATTTGTAACCTGCGACTTTTGATATTATTTGGTATATGTTCACGAATGTGTTACTGGATTGGAATAGCTAGCGCGCGCTAATGTGGCATGGCTAGTGCACGCTAAATCTCTGTTAAATCATATACTAAATGGTCTGAGCAGAAGCTCGGAAATTGCATTCTGGCCATTGGTCTAACTTTAGCGATTGTTACGCTGACCGTTTGTGACAGTACTATATGTGTGTTGTTCAGGAATAACAATTGTTGTGTGTAATTTGAACTATGTTCTTGTCCGCTGCGTGTGTAAAGTTCAAAATGACTTTTTAGTACTTTTGCCAAATCATGTGTGTTTTAAAATGACCTTTCGGTTGTCTCGTAAATTTGAGTTATTTCGTTAACCCATTTCCTAACTCTTTTGTCGGGTGACTTAACGTATATTTTGAAACTATTGAGTTTTCTCGTCTACGCCTTGTAATTTCAAATGGTATTTTATGACGGTGATTGGTATTTGGAAAATGGGTTTTGGTGAGTATTTGGAAAGTATTACCGTCATCGGCCTTTTTGGCATTTTTGAACGTTTTTGAAAATGGTTTTCAACTTGGTGAGTTCCGGCGCGGAACCCGTACAGAAAATGATTTTGATATAATGAATGACTTTAATTTCATTGCATTTGTAATTCACATAACAACGACATTATAAATGAAGATTGTCGGGATAATAGTTTGTATATTTTGCACGAGCTTGAATTAAATCATAATATGTATATGATTTAATGGTGTTTGATTAAAGACGGAGATGTGAATATCTTGCTATGTGTTATGATCTTTCGTTGCCATAGGTTGTTGTTTGTTAGTATGTGTTATTTTGATGTTTCAATGTTTATGAACAAGGTTTCCTATTTCCTGGAGTTGTTCGATTTGATTAGCATACGGGTAAGATTCTGGTAGTGTGGAACGTAATGATTTTTGATTTAATATGTTTTGATGATTGTGAAAGCTTGTTGATTGAACGGTTGAGATGTCATTGCGGTCGATGTCGAGTACCTGTAATTTGAGTTATTCCGAGTTATATGGTTTGTTGCTTGAAATAAAATCCAATGGTTACGGGCTGAGTTATCCCGAATGCACGGGTTAGGTTGAGGTGGAGTAATATCTTCTAGTCGTCCGTTTTACAAATTCGATTTGTATATATGTGTATTATCATTTGTATTATCATATGGCATAAATTACATTCAACATCAGAAATAGTGATGATATAAGCATACAGGAACGTTGGCCGCGATTCAGTCTGAGTTCAGGTTGGATCTGTTTTTCTTGCTTTTGATTTTGATGTTTCTCGATTATGCAATTTCGAGAGTTTTCCATATCTAGATTATGAGATCTTGATTATGCGATATCGATTTGTCTGATTTTTTTCTTGCTTGATTTGATTTTAAGGGTTTGCTTGGTCTGGTTTTAAGGGTCTGGTTTTTAGTTTCGTATAACTAAATAATCCTCATAGAAGTATATGCATGTTGCTAATATTCTCTTCGTGTTTCTTGGTCCCCATAGAAAAATGAGCTTCTGCTTCGTTTGCTACTCAAACCCATCTGCTCAGTTAGGGCGAGGGTTCATTTCTTATACTTTTGGCCTACCTCCAGAAGGGCTCTTGATACGACGCCGCAGCAGCGAGGGACAACCCGCCCATACAGCCAGCGGGGAGGATGGCACTACTGGCAAAGACCGTATGGTTGGGGCTGGAAAAAGAGGCGATCAATCTTTCCATTACGGTCTAGCAGTACGGAGGTGTACCTAAGCAATCAAATTCCACTCCTTCCGGGTGGAATTCGTTCCTGTGGACTGGGTCGGGGCCCGGCGATCGAAGGGTTGCATCTTCAATTCCATCAGATGGGATAAGCTTCTTCAAAACATCACACATAAAATTTTTAATACTACTGAGGTACTTTGCGCGTCTTTTATGTTCAACAGCGCTCTGATAATCTACGTTGAATCCCGTTCATAAAGGTTAGTCTTTATTGCATTTTAATCGATTTGAAGTGCCATTTATTTGTTGGAGAAGTAGTATTTCACTGTAAATAAATAGACGCGCCTACTAATTTTTGGCCGAAATTCTGATTATGGAAAGGGAAATGCAATTTTAGTGTTTGAGCTAAAAGTTAAGTGCTGGATAGGATTTCTATTTGGTCTTTATGAGAAAGGTGGGAGGTGGATTGTTTCTATGAGCATTGTGGAATTAGTTAACTGTGAAATTCCGTTTGTTGCCTGTGGATTTAATTAATGTATATCCTCGCATATGATCTACTGTTTGGGCAGGTAACACATTCTTCCTTTTTATTTTCACTTACGATGGTTTAGGTTTGTGTCCTGCATATCTCAGATTCTGCAACTGATAGACAAAACATAACTATATTTTTATGTTCATTTAAATTACTGAGTAATATCTTTTATTAGGAATTTCCATCAATTGGCGATGCTGAAACGTATCTCATGCTAAAAAAAGATGCATTTACCGGTCTGTACTCTTTTACTAATTTTCTGCTTCTGTTAGTTTTCGGAGCACGACATTGTTGGGGTATTTCAACGTTTTTATTTGTAGTTTTATTCGGTTTGATATATGCCCTTATGATGATAGTATAGCAACAATATTTATGCCTTAACCGAGTTGAGGGTATGTAAAGATAGAAATAATTTGCTGGGTTGAAACATTTATTTTCATGTGTGACCAAATTCAATATCACTGTGAAACACATTCGGGGAATTTATGTATTATGCGGCTCTTGATTTTTATTTTACGAATATTTTTCATTTTACTGCAATTTGAAAGCCTCGTTATGTTCGTGTTAATACACTAAAGATAGATGCGAGAATATGCCATACGTGAATTAAGACAAGAGTATGAGGTATGTTCCATAAGTATGTATACCTTCTTGCCCACTGCTTCACTTTATGCACGCAAACCTGTCAATGAGGAACAAAATACAACTGTGAAATGCTTCCGTAGAGAACATAAATGAAATGAACCCTTTACGATTATATTCAAAACTAGGAATGAAAAAGACATAGGTAACTATCTATGAGATATGTAAATGAATGTAACCCATTTGTAAACGGATCACATATTACATTTATGGATGTAGTTTTTACTATTAACCAGTCCAAAAAGATGACATGGTGCCGGACTTGTTGATCCTCCCACCGGTGCTGATCTACATAAGAATCCTCCAGTCGTGAATGGAAGTATTTTCTTGCAGTTTTATATCTCCAAATTCATTATTTCCCAAAAAAGAGGAATTTTGGCATGAATTAGGAGTTGGATGTCTATTTGGTTTTCGGGAAAAGCAAGTTCTATGGCATTGTAGCTCTTGAACCTAAACCGGGATGGGAGGTCTGGTTCTTGTAAACTGATATACATTTTATTTAGTCCTTTTTAAAAATAAATAAATATTCACATTTTCTCGTTGCTTAATGTGTTTTTTTAATTTAAAGGTCATTGATGCTTGTTCGGCTCACAGGAACAAAGCGTGCACCTTGCCTCTCTCATGAAAGGCGGGGAAAGATTGTAGCCTTTGTGAACTTGACGAGGAAAGGGTTAAGCGCTGAGTTATCTTTGTCGAACTTCTTTGGGGCCACAAGTATCCTATACATCAGTTCCAGCCCTCCATCTATCTGCATTAGCAAATATAACATGTCAAGATAGAAAACATTGGTTGATTAGATATATAGAGTAAATTACATTAAACCCCGAACATCTGTTTATTTTTGCATTTTCCCCACTAAACTTTTTTGTTGTACTTTACCCCCTAGACCATGTGTTTCTTTCATATTTCCCCCTCGGACCATCTATCATTTTATCATACTCGTAAATCTGTCCGCTTTTGATTTGCCTTAGGGGGGAAGACGAAGTAAAACACATAGTTCAAGGGGGTAGAATGTTAGAGTGCAATAAAAGACTCAATAGTTCAGGGTGCTTTACTGTAATTTACTCTAAATCTTATTTTCTGCATAATTGGAGATTCATGGTGGGGTGCTAATAACCAATTGATATGTGATTTATTTATTTATTTATTTATTTGTTTTGTTCTTTAATTTCATTTTGTTAAAAAAGGAAAATTATTCTTATATATACAGGCTAGGCCTATTCTGGTGTTACTGAAGGAGGAAGCTTTGAGGAGTTGGTGGATCCACGGCTAGGAAACAACTATGATCACCAGGAGATGCTCCGCATGGTGCTTTCTGCTACTGCATGCATTAGGTATTCTGCAAGGAGACGCCCTAAAATGAGGCAGGTATGACTACATATTTTTCCTACTTGGATGTATGTATATTTGTAAGTGTTACATGTATTAAATCACATTAAAGAATAAAAACAAAAAAAACTGCCCGTTTAACCGGTTTTGGACCGGTACGATGGGTTCTCGATTGATTTCTTTGGGCATGCATTTCCTAAAGAGAACCGAACTAATGAGTCGACTGATTCTTACTCCAACGGGTCGAACCGGCCGATCGGATTCAAGATATATGATTGCTTTCTCAGTTTTAACCTGATTTTCATCACAAAAAAGTACATTAGTTTATCTTAATTATATTTCTATTCCACATATTGCGTCGGAGATCATTTGTGAAACAAATACAATAAATAATATTATTGAGTATTTATCATAACTAAACTAAATTCTACGGCCAGCTTTTATAAAGGTTCTTAGTGCTCGATAGTCAAATTCTATACATTTGAATAGATATAATAACTGGGGATTTCATTTTATTCAGATTGTGCGTGCCCTTGAAGGAGATGTCTCTCTAGACGACTTAAAGAAAAATCTTTAGTTAAAACATAGAACATAACGCTTAATAAATGAAACAATGTAATTTATTTCGATCCCTTGAATAAATACTTGGTTATTCTAATCCCCTCTTTTGCAGCTGAACATCTGTTGCGGACAAATTTGACAATAGACAAAGAAGGTTTCTTCATCGCTCTTTTTATTCGGATAACACAGCAGCCCTACGAACGTGAACGAGATGTAGAAAGCTGTACAAATTTCATCAGCAAGACAAAGGCCTATAATAGGCGTAGGAAACATTTAAACATTATCACTGCCAAAATGCTTAAAATATTCCCACCCTCGTATTTTAAATCATCGCGCAGGAAGGTCGGAAGCATGTAGCTGAGATTTACGATAGAAGTGCATTATTAACTATAAGACGGGATTCTTTTTTTATTGACTTCATTCCGTTCGGTACATGTTAATTTTGAGCATTACATTGTGATTTTTATGTCTTGTAAAAATTAATTGGAGTGTTGTGTGAATACTTTGAGAAATATGTTTGGATTGTAGTATGAATTCATTGTGAAAAATAATTAGATTGCATTCAGAGAAAAATGGGGTTTTATTATTTCTTTTGTATTTTTTCAATATTTGTGACTTCTAAAAACAGTCACAAGACAGTCAAGAAAAATGATATTTGTTACTGTTCATGGAAGTCACGAAAGTTAAAATTCGTGACTGCTAATGATTGTCACAAAAGATGAATTTCGTGACTGCTAATGACAGTTATAAATGATATTTGTGACTGCCATAAAAAGTGGTATCGTAAAGTCATATAAATGAGGTTTTGTCACTGTTTTGTGACTGTTTTTGACAGTAAAAAAAAACTTGTGACTGTTTTTAACAGTCACAAAAAAACTTGTGACTGGTGATTTTATGACAGTCATTTGTGACTGTTTTTGCCATTTATGACAGTTTTTGACAGTCATAAAACCGGGATTCTGGTGTAGTGGGTTATCCAATCCGGGTATGTCTTGCGAGGACTCCGAGGTTCGGGGCTTGTTAGCCCGATGTCGAGATAACTTGTGGGGTTATCATAGGGTATGTCTTGCAGGGACTCCGAGGTTCGTGGCTTGTTAGCACGATGCCGGGATAACTTATGGTTGTGATTTGGTTTTGGTTCTGTGACTGTTGTCATGAGGACATGTAATTTGATATGGTTTCCTATTGGGTTATTCACTCGGGTATGTTCTGTGGGGGCATCCGAGGTTCGTGGCTTGTTAGCACGGGACGCGAATAATCCTTAGGAATATGTGCTTGTGAATTTGGGTCGTGGACCCTGTGTTTGATGATTTGGGTCTTGGACCCCGTGCTTTGTGAATTTGGGTCGTGGACCCCATGAATAGTTATCGGAACTTGTGTTTTGAGAAAACTGGTTTTCGAGCCGTGTCCCTAATTATTTTCTGAAAGATTGAGAATTCTTTAATCCCAGATGTTTTCAAACTTCCGAGTTTGTAAAATGTTTAGTAAGAGATACATGGTATTATTTCCTACCTTTTATAATGAAAATGGTTTTGATCAAGTGAGTTATCTCGGAAAGTATATTTAAGATTTTTATATTCTTGAAGTATGTTTTGTATGGCTTGTACTTCTGTTTTATACTTGCACTAGCAAAACAGTGGAGTTTTGCTAACCCCCGAATATTCGGGGGGTGGATGTCTGTATTGCATCCAGGTACTTGCCGGTTGCTGGGGAGCGAATCGCAGGTTCGATACGAAGGATGATGGAAGACGACGATACTAATCACATGAAGACCAATTGCAGAGTATTTGTTAGAGTCTTGTTGGTTAACCCTCCGATGGGTTGTTCTCCCGTTTTATGGGAGTGTTATTGTATTCTAGCCCCTGTGTGGGTATGTGTTCTGGGAAAGAATCTTGTATGTAAGGTTGTGTGTGTTTAGATAAAGATCAAATCGGTATGATGGTCCTTCAGGTAGACATGTCGGCATATGATTGATGTATAGTTTTTGTATTTAGCCTGGTAGATCCTCACGGAGAGGGTCTGCGGCACTGTAATATTCCCGATTGGTTTGGGGGTGTTACAGAATATGGTATCAGAGCTTAGGTTGAGGAAACCTAGGCTGTCGGGTTGAGTTGTGTGTTGTCGGGTCTTGTTTTGTCAGATTTGGTCTGACTGAGTGGTGTCGCGACGCGTCGTCTGAGTTGTCAGTCGTGATTAGTATCGAGGCGCAACCATCATCTTCGTGCGATCTGTGGATGTAAGTCTCCCTACTTTGTTGTGTCTCTTGTTATACGAGTTTATGTGATTCCGTGTTATTATGTGGAGTTTAATTGTGCCTCGTGAATACTTACTCCATACTTGTTTGATTCTCGTATTGTGCTGGGATAAAGAGTAGTACCGGTATGTATATGTATATATATATACATCTTTGTGTGAAATCGTTTTTACAGGAGCGACGTTTTGGATTGGTTACTCAATAAAAGTTTATCAATGTGGTATTTAAAACTTCAAATGTGTTGGGGAAGTCATGTAAATTCTATTTAAAAACATCCTTCGAGGAGGAAAAATGATTTGACATGATGACCTCGAGACTAAAGATTTTGGGAATTCAACTACATATATTTTATGTTCATCTTGCATTCAAAATTTTCAAAATTTGATTTTTAAATGCTCAAAAGAGGTCTATTAAAAGTTTACTTGAGACGTGACTTTCGCCTTCAACTTTTCGGTTAAAAGATATGTAGTGAGGATGTAAATTGTTGGTGTTTGAATTCGTATTTTGTTGTTTATTTGTAACCTTCGACTTTTGGTATTATTTGGTATATGTTCACGAATGTGTTGCTGGATTGAAATAGCTAGCGCGCGCTAATAGCGCACGCTAAATCTCTGTTAAATCATATACTAAATGGTCTGAGCAGAAGCTCGGAAATTGCATTCTGGCCATCGGTCTAACTTTAGCGATTGTTAGGCTGACCGTTTGTGACCGTACTCTATGTGTGTTGTTCAGGAATAACAATTGTTGTGTGTAATTTGAACCGTGTTCTTGTCCGATGCGTGTGTAAAGTTCAAAATGACTTTTTGGTACTTTTGCCAAATCACGTGTGTTTTAAAATGACCTTTTGGGTAT
This sequence comes from Orobanche coerulescens, assembly GCA_033398695.1. Lineage (NCBI taxonomy): Eukaryota > Viridiplantae > Streptophyta > Magnoliopsida > Lamiales > Orobanchaceae > Orobanche > Orobanche coerulescens. Next base: position 70,121,281 of record CM065809.1, read on the forward strand.
CTCGTAAATTTGAGTTATTTCGTTAACCCATTTCCTAACTCTTTTGTCGGGTGACTTAACGTATATTTTGAAACTATTGAGTTTTCGCGTCTACGCCTTGTAATTTCAAATGGTATTTTATGACGGTGATTGGTATTTGGAAAATGGCTTTTGGTGAGTATTTGGAAAGTATTACCGTCATCGGCCTTTTTGGCATTTTTGAACATTTTTGAAAATGGTTTTCAACTTGGTGAGTTTCGGCGCGGAACCCGTGCAGAAAATGATTTTGATATAATGAATGACTTTAATTTCATTGCATTTGTAATTCACATAACAACGACATTATAAATGAAGATTGTCGGGATAATAGTTTGTATATTGTGCACTAGCTTGAATTAAATCGTAATATGTATATGATTTAATGGTGTTTTATTAAAGACGGAGATGTGAATATCTTGATATGTGTTGTGATCTTTCGTCGCCATAGGTTGTTGTTTGTTAGTATGCCGAGGGGCAGAGATCGTGGTCGTAATCGTGGTGCTGATGGCCACGGGGATCAGATGCGGAATCGAGAGAATGTCGCTGGGAATGATTTTAGTTTGGGTGTTGCTACTATATTGCAACAAGTAGCGACTCAGATGACTCAGTTGACCCAGGTGGTTCAACGTAGCATTGACGCGAGTCAGAACGTCGGTGTAAATCAATGGCTTCGCGAGGTAGTTCGTATGAATCCCCGTCGATTCGTCGGTGCTGCGGATGCGTTGGGATGGGATGGTTGAATTTTCCACTTGGGAAATATTTTCAAGGCTGTCAGATGTCCTGAAGAGCGGAAGGTACCTATCGCTCAGTACCTTCTTGGCAAAGATGCCGGTAATTAGTGGGAAGCTGTTAAACCTCGTGATCGTGATGTCGCGTGGGCGGAGTTCCAAGCATTTATGGAAGCTGAGTTCTGTCCGAAACCAATTAGAGAGCACAGGATTCGCGAATTCTACTTGGCAGAACCGCAAGATATATCGGTGTCGCAGGCTATCATCGATTATAGCAAACAACTCAGTTATGTGGGAGATCGGGTGAGAACCGAGGAAGAGAGGATCCTTCACTTTGACAGACGGATGAAGACGGATATTTGCTTGTATATGTCGGGATTCAATTACACTTCGTTGAGGGACTATCAAGATCGAGCATTAGCCCGTGAACTAGCTTCGTTATCATCGGAGCGTGTGCCCAAGTCGAAGAAGCAGAGGAAGTCCGATGACCGTGTGGACAGTGCAGGAGTTGGTGTTTCTAGTTTTCAATGTCGTAGCCTTTCCGCTATGAAGATCCATCGCTCGATGCGTGGAAATGAGAGTTCCAAGTCGTCTGCTCTGACTCCTGGTAAATCGAGGAGATGTTTTAACTATAATGTGGCGGGACATGTTCGTGCACATTGTCTTTCTCCGCCAGTAACATGTTACAGTTGCGGACTCGAGGGACACCGAGTTCAGTTTTGCGAGATGGTTACCGAGCCTTCCGGGGCATGAACTTGAGCATCGATATCAGGATCGACTCCGAGTAGTCCCGGAGGGGCGTGGTCTATCAGTTTTATGTTGAGTTATTTCCCTTGCTCTGTTGTTTCAAATTTCGGAGATTAACTTCTTTTATTTGAAGTGGATCGGATTTTGAACTCCGTACTTTCGACTCTGTCAACTCGTTTATGTTCGTTGACATTTTCTGAACTTGTCCTTTCTTGTGCTTTTGTTGATCGAACGAGTTGTGGTATTGTTTCAGAATAACCCGTTTCTCGTTGTGACTTTCCAATTGATATTCCATTTCCTGTGGATCTTATGTGAATGCACATCTTGTTGTCTTCACCGGATCGTATATTGTCTCGAGTCGAGATGTGAACTTTGGGGTTGTTGTTTGAGTATTATTGTTCGTCGTGATTCGAACATGATTTATCGACTGTTGTTGTCTCGATCGTTGTAATTCAATCGTTTGATTGTTTGTTTTTTGTTGATCTCGTTTCGTGATTGTTGAGCGTTCGGACTCCTTCGTAATTTCCTTAAGTTAAGGAAACTAGTTTTGTGTTCGATCTTCCAACCCTTGGGTTGTGGAATTTCGTATTGGTTCAACAAATAGCTCATGTTTTGATTTATGTACTGTTGAGTTGTTCAACCGTATTGATTTTCGGTCGTTGTGTTTTGTTATTGTCGGCAACGGATGTCGTGTGTTATCTGAGTTTGTTTTGCGTTGTTCATTATATGTTTCAAGTTTCGAGGACGAAACTTCTTTTAAGAGGGGTAGAATGTAATACCCGAGATCTTTATTCTGATTTCGTTGACTTTCTTCGGTCGAATGAACTGTTTTCGTCCGCGTCTTTGAGAATCGCGTGCTTGTATTGTGGTATGTTGAGCTTCATAGACTGTTCGTTATTGTTTTGAATCTTAGCCGGTGCGTTCGCATGATCGAGATGTCGTCGAGTATCGAACCGGGCAGTCGGAGGGCAGGCCAGGCCGATTACGGCCGTAAGGCCTGGCCGATTACGGCCGTAAGGCTGCCGAACAAACTGACTTGGGAGGACTCGGTTACGGCCGTAAGGTCTACCGGGTTACGACCGTAAGGCTTGTTACGGCCGCTAGAGCTGGACGGTTACGTCCATAATGTCTCGGCAGAATGCAGGTAGTGGCCACTAGGAGTTCGGTTACGGCCGTAAGGCTATGCCGATTACGGCCGTAACGTGCGATCGATGCGCACGCAACCTGTCGACCATTGCGCACGCTAACGCGCGTTGACCGGGCTACGGCCGTAAGGCCCTGCCGGTTATGGCCGAAATGTGTCCAGCTATATATAGGCCTGACTCGGCCAGAATTTATTTCACTTCGTTTTTCACTCGTTTTTCACCCCTCTTGGCGGCTGCGGACGGGAGCGACCGGTAGGAGGAGTTCTTGGCCGATTCTTCTCATTTCCAAGGCTTTTTGGAAGATCCTTTTTGATTAAATCATCATTTAATCCGCGTTCTTCGCCGAATCAAGGTATTTCCTGCTTAGAACCCTACTTTTATGATTTTTGGGGTTTTCGTCGTGATTCATTGATTTGTCCAATTTTGATGATTTGGTTATTGTATTCTTGTTGTCATGGCCATAGTCTTCGGATTTTTGTAAACTCGTTTATTGATTTTCACCACCCGGAACATGAATTTCGATTTCTTTGAAGAACCTTTGGATTCTTGTCGTTTTTCCGGTAGATTCGGATTTACGTTTAGCGTTAATTATGCGTGGTGATGTTATTTTCATAGCGTTCGTGAAGTTGTCGAAGTCTTGGTCGTTTTTGGAGGTTCAAGGGCTAATCGACCGTGGTATCGAGGCAAGTATCTTGTCCATATGTTTCATGTTTCGTAGGTATAATTATTGATAAATGATTTTATGCGAAATCCAATGTTTAATGAACGTAAAAATGGGATCGGTATGTTCTCGATAAATGTTGTCTTTCAACGATAATTCGTGTACTTCGTGAATATATGTGTTCTCGGAATATGTGTGTTGGTTTTGTATGTTGAAAGATGCTATGATCACTTTGAGTGAGTTTAATATACCGTAATCCTTTGCCGGGGATTACGTAATGTTATGTGTACTTGTTCGGTAAGAACGTAATGTGTGTGATATTAGTTGTTACTCCTTTGAAAAGAGGTTGTGATGTTTAAGTGTTGCTTGGCTTGATGTTTTGCTCATTGTTATGTGATCGTTGGAAGTGATGTGCCTCCGGGTAGGATTGATGAATCTCCGGGATCCATACTTGTTAGTATGGGTCGGGCGTGACCGTAGGGTTATCCAATCCGGGTATGTCTTGCGGGGACTCCGAAGTTCGGGGCTTATTAGCCCGATGCCGAGATAACATGTGGGGTTATCATCGGGTATGTCTTGCGGGGACTCCGAGGTTCGTGGCTTGTTAGCACGATGCCGGGATAACTTATGGTTGTAATTTGGTTTTAGTTATGTGACTGTTGTCATGAGGACATGTAATTTGATATGGTTTCCTATTGGGTTATTCACTCGGGTATGTTCTGTCGGGGCATTCGAGGTTCGTGGCTTGTTAGCACGGGACGCGAATAATCCTTAGGAATATGTGCTTGTGAATTTGGGTCGTGGACCCTATGTTTGATGATTTGGGTCTTGGACCCCATGCTTTGTGAATTTGGGTCGTGGACCCCGTGAATAGTTATCGGAACTTGTGTTTTGAGAAAAATGATTTTCGGGCCGTGTCCCTAATTATTTTCCGAAAGATTGAGAATTCTTTAATCCCAGATGTTTTCAAACTCTCGAGATGGTAAAATGTTTAGTTAGAGATACATGGTATTATTTCCTATCTTTTATAATGAAAATGGTTTTGATCAAGTGAGTTATCTCGGAAAGTATATTCAAGATTTTTATATTCTTGAAGTATGTTGTGTATGGCTTGTACTTCAGTTTTATACTTGCACTAGCAAAATAGTAGAGTTTTGCTAACCCCCGAGTATTCGGGGGGTGGATGTCTGTATTGCGTCCAGGTACTTGCAGGTTGCTGGGAGCGAATCACAGGTTCGATACGAAGGATGATGGAAGATGACGATACTAATCATATGAAGACCAATTGCAGAGTACTTGTTAGAGTCTTGTTGATTAACCCTCCGATGGGTTGTTCTCCCATTTTATGGGAGTGTTATTGTATTCTAGCCCCTGTGTGGGTATGTGTTCTGGGAAAGAATCTTGTATGTAAGGTTGTGTGTGTTGAGATAAAGATCAAATCGGTCTGATGGTCCTTCATGTAGCCATGTCGACATATGATTAATGTATTGTTTTTGTATTTGGCCTGGTAGATCCTCACGGAGAGGGTCTGCGGTGCTGTAATATTCCCGATTGGTTTGGGGGTGTTACACTTTGCCCGCGTAAGAAAGAATGTCCGCGTTGTTGTGTCGAGATTTATACACCTCAACAGGCGATCGGCACAAAGGTCGGGCGACGAAACCAGAGTCAAATAGACCAAGGCAGGCTTACCGATCGAATGACCCAGAACAAGACCCAGTGCCGAGCGATCGACTCCCAAGGCGATCGTCTCCCGGCAACTAGCGATCGTCCCAAGTGCCCTATCACGGACGACCGCCTTATGCCACGAAAGGCCATCATCCGCCAAGTCTGCGAAGGCCGAAACTTGGAATAGAGACCCACGTGCAGACCCGGAAAAGGCGACGCAGGATAAGTCCCTTTGGCCCCAGCCTGTCACCATCTTCTGACATACCGACAGACCCGGTGAAAGGTCCAAGGTGGGACCTCCCAAGACAGCGACAAGAGATGCGTGTTTTACTCTCATTGGTTTGCTTAGATGGTTGCTAGCAGCAGCCGTGGATTTTGAGGCAACCAACCCATGTGCTACAGACGATCGCCCCCTTATTATAATACAGGAAAGGCGATCGCCCATCAGGAAAAGACATCCCATCTCCTCCTATAAATAGAAGGCTTCCTGCACTTGGAAAAGGGCTGCTTTTGCTGTCTGCTTTTCTGCTACTTCACTCTTGGCTTCGCTTCTCTATCTTGGCCATGCTATAAACTCGGACATCTTTCTATCTCTCACTCTCGAAACCTCTTAACCAAAAGACGGTCGGCAGAAATGAGAACAAGAACTCACAGAGCTTCAACTCTGGTTCTTCCGGCAATCACCAGCACTCAAGAGCTAGATAACTAGGGTCTTTTACACTCATTGTAATTGTACTCTTACATTAATATTTGTACTCCAACGTATTCGTATTAATAACATCTTGCGAGACCATTCAAGCCCGGGACTAACAACCCCGGAAAATCTTGTGTTATTTACTTCCCCACGGACGTGCTCTCGCATTTTGTTTGTTACTCGTCCATTCCAGCATATCATCTCCGGATAATATTTTGGGTAACAACAATTGGCGCTAGAAGGAGGGCATCTTAACCTTCATTTTCATTCCTACCATATCGAAGAACATTCACTGTTCTCCGGGGCATATACTTGAAGAAACACTCACTGTTCTTCAAAGAAAAGCCTTCAGAATTATGACGTCTACCACCCCATCGAAGAGATGCACTCTCCGATCCGCCGGACATCTCATTCCGGATCAATCCGAGCCCCAACTTACGGCGGAGGGTAGCCGCGGCGGAGCGAGACTCTCTATCCCGCCCCCGAGGGACGGCCCTAGCCTCTCGCTCGATCAGTTCCAAACAGCGGAACAGATCGAGGAGGCCATGGCCATCCTGCGGGAGCGACGGAGAGCATACAGTACGCCCGCAATTACCCCATCATCCATCCGCCGCGCGGGCAAACGGAAGCTCAAGGGGTTACTTGTCGAGCGATCGTCAGGAAGCCCCGATTCACGAGCAGAAGCACTCGCGAGGCGGGACGGTTCCGTTTTCAGCCGCCAAAGAAGCGACCCATCATGGAGACCGGGGCTTTCTGGCCCCAGTCATGAGACGACGGAGCCCGAATCCGTCACTAGGAGTTCAGCTTACCCAACTCCCAGAAGGCCGTCCAGCCATCTGGCTCCTCCTCGCCGAAGAACCAAGATCGGCGGCGACGACCTCATCGCCTACCGTGGAGCCAGGAGATCGGTACACGATCGCCTCGGCTCCCACTCCGAGAGCCAAACCACGAGCGACCAAGCTACGGCGATGGCCGAAATGCAACGTCAACTCGATGACATGAAGGCGCTCCTACAAACTGGGGCAGGCACCACGATAATGATCGCCGAGCCGAGTGAGCCGCTCGCGGTCCAGATCGAAATTGCCCCCGTGCAGCCAAGGATCGCTCCTCCTCAAACACCTTTATACGAGGGGAGGTCGGACCCCGAGACTCACCTGAGAAAGTTCCGGATCTAGATGACTGGATGCGGGGCATCAGACGCGACCAGGTGCCGAATGTTCCCGTTAACACTGGGCGATCTGGCCCATAGGTGGTACATCTCATTGCCACTGCGATCCATCAGTTCGTTTAAACAACTGGCGAGCGACTTCACATCGTACTTTGCCGCCAAGGTCGCTCGACCAGAAGGTCCCCACCGCATGATGAAAATCAGGCAGGGGGAACAGGAGTATGACAAAGACTACATCGACTGGGTGGATGAGATAATCCTCAACGGCGAGCCCGTAAGCGACGAGATCACCATCTACTCGGTCCTACGGGGATTCAATGGTCTTTCGCCCATGTTCAGGCACCTTATGAAGGATATCCCCCCAACCTACGCAATCTTCCGTGCCAAGGCCGCAGAGTTTTTGGCCAGGCGGAGGTTGCTCGCCCTTCGCCAAGGCGAGGGGGCAGAGACGGTGATCGCCAAGTCCAATAAGGCGGTCGCCAAGCCACCCGGTGATTTCAGGACCTTCGAGGATGTGGAAGCCCATCTCTACCACAACCCCAATCTATCTCCGGCTCATATTTTCTACGTCATCCATGGGCACGAGCGGCTAAGCAAGCCGAAGGCGGTAAGGGACCACAGTCATCTGGACCGCGACAAATTTTGTCCTTACCACAAGAGTCCCGGCCACAACACCAATCAATGCCGCGACTTCCTCAGACAACTCTGGAGATTGTTCGAGGAGGGCAAGCTGGACAGTCTAGTAACTTAGCCGGAGCCCCGGGAAGAAAGGATCAAGTGCCGCGATCGGTGTCAGAGCGACGATCACCAGTCTCCCAAACCGATCGCCAGAATCAAACACAGCGAGCCAGAGGATTCATACGAGTCGATCCTCCCGATCAACCCAAGCGGCCAGATCTTTATGCTTCAATCAAGAGGTGGAAACTTCAGAGGTCTTTCCCCAGCTTCCACCATGTCAAACCAAAGGCTACTGCCCAAGGCAACGTCTCTAAAAAATGGAAAACTCGCTCGCCATCTAAAGTTCATCATCCAACATGATGGACCTAGGCACGAGATCGCCTGCCTCAGCACAACGTATACCATCGAGGATCGCCATCTAACATGACGATCCGAGGTAGAAGAGTGCAGCCATGGTCCTGGAGGTCGATGGAACCGACAGCTTCGTCCATGCAAGGTTCCTTTGGGCTGCGATCGCTCGCCCTTTGTTTAAATACGAGGCGGGCATAGCCGAAGGACCCTACAAACAAATATGTGGACACGCTCGCCTGCCCTCAAAGGTTCATCACCTAACTTGGTGGACCCAGACAATGCGTCGCGTCCCTACACCCGTCACAACGTATACCGTCGAGGACCGCCATCTAGCATGACGATCCGAGGTATAAAAGTGCTAACAAGCCGCGGTCGTGGAGTCGATTAATCCGACGATGCCCCGTGCAAGGACTCCTCCAGACCAAGACCGCTCGCCCTTCGTTTAAATACGAGGCGGGCGCAGCCTAACGGAGGACCCTCACAATAAAGTGAGTCGCGAGACAAACCTACAGGTGGAATGTCCCTCGCGCACAAGACACGGTCATGGAGGGCGGTCCATCGAACTCCACGACCGTGCACGGTTCCTCAAGACCGAGACAGTCGGCCTTCCACAAGGGATCTGCAAAATTGAAGATCACAAGAACAAGACCGAAGATCTCGCCAAACGATTAGGTCGCCCGTCATTATCTTAAAACGATCGCCAGTGGAACCACCTCACCCCATGTCTTCAACATCAGAGCAAGCTGGGGGGCAATTGTTGTGTCGAGATTTATACACCTCAACAGGCGATCTGCACAAAGTCCGGGCGACCAAACCAAAGTCAAATAACCAAGGCAGACTTGCCGATCGAATGACCCAGAACAGGACCCAGGGCCGAGCGATCGACTCCCAAGGCGATCGTCTCCCGGCAACTAGCGATCGTCCCAAGTGCCCGATCACGGACGACCGCCTCATGCCACGAAAGGCCATCATCCGCCAAGTCTGCAAAGGCCGAAACTCGGAATAGAGACCCACGTGCAGACCCGGAAAAGGCACCGCAGGATAAGGCCCTTTGACCCCATCCTGTCACCATCTTCTCACCTACCGACAGACCCTCCGAAAGGTCCAAGGTGGGACCTCCCGAGACAGCGACAAGAGATGCATGTTGTACTCTCATTGGTTCGCTTAGCTGGATGCCAGTAGCAGCTGCATATTTTGAGGCAACCAACCCATGTACTACAGACGATCGCCCCCTTACTATAATACATGAAAGGTGATCGCCCGTCAGGAAAGGACATCCCAGCTCCTCCTATAAATAGAAGGCTTCCTGCACATGGAAAAGGGCTGCTTTTGCTGTCTGCTTTTCTGCTGCTTCACTCTTGGCTTTGCTTATCTATCTTGGCTATGCTATAAACTTTTGACATCTTTCTATCTCTCACTCTCGAAACCTCTTAACCAAAAGACGGTCGGGCATAAACGAGAACAAGAACTCACAGAGCTTCAACTCTGGTTCTTCCATCAATCACCAGCACTCAAGAGCTAGATAACTAGGGTATTTTACACTCATTGTAATTGTACTCTTACATTAATATTTGTACTACAATGTATTCGTATTAATAACATCTCGCGAGAGCATTCAAGCCCGGGACTAACAACCCCGGCAAATCTTGTGTTATTTACTTCCCCACGAACGTGCTCTCGCATTTTGTTTGTTACTCGTCCATTCCAGCATATCATCTCCGGATAATATTTTGGGTAACAACATGTGTGTATTCTTATGAATGTGTATCATCATTTCACAACCTAGATGCCCCAGACGATCATGCCAAAGCCTGTACGAGTCACGTCCCAAGGTTCGGTATAGGTAATCACATAGGATTCAACTAGACTAAGCACAATGATGTACAATCCACTTGACTGACTCATATTTCTCTAAGATGCGCCATCGACCACATTCATTAGATGTGATATAGAGATACTCTATTCCATTCTCACAATGGGTTTCAACATGATAATCGTTGATACGTATATCATTGAAGCTTTGTAAGGTTCGTGTTAGTTACTCTCAATGCATATAGTCTGTCGGTGACTATAAAACAATGATCTTAGGCATCAAGAACTGGGGGTGCCGCGTCCATGGATGAAGTGGGATGATCCAATCATCGTAGTCAATGATATGTTATAGGCTATTACCACCATCCTATCACTCGAGTGTTTCTCGATTCATTTGTCAAACGAGAACACGAGTAATAACAACCCTGAACCATAAGCATAGGAACACTATTCGGTACTTTGAATAAAGTTAATCACTTGTATACATAAGCAACAATAATGTCTTGTGCGAAACCAAAATATGTCAGACCATTATTGAAAAATATTAGAACGTCTAGATCTACCGATAAAATTAGTCATAGAGGGACGTCTAATGACTTTGGCACGTATGGTGCAATACTGCCATCGGTAAATGTAAAAGTGACATTGGGGGTCATGTCATGATCGTTTTTCTTTATATAGTGAGTCTCCTATTCGTCGGAATCTCAATATCTCTTCTAATTCACTGTAAAATATCTGTTTGCATGATAGTGTTGGAAATAAAACGCAGCGGAAGCGAAGTTGGGGAAAATTTTGATAAAAGTGTTTTACGCATCCACGAGCACAAAACCTATTTAGGCATGCTAATTAATTAACTACTAAGATTAATATGAAATTTAAACATTAATTATTATTTATCAAATAAATATGTTGGTGATTCCAATATCCTAATCTAGATCAAAGATCATAGGATATTACCTTTTGAAGCGTAGTGGTTGCTTGCTCCTTGGTCTTCTTGTATTTATACCTTTAGATCTTCTAGAATATGATCCACCTTAATACGGACGTTGTTTGGACAACAAGATACTGAATCAAGGTCCACAATTAAACACAAGAAGAAAAAATCGGTCTTTCAAGTCTCTCAATAATGTCACACGGCCGAAATCCCCTTTGATGTCCTATTTATAGACTTTGGAGTATTCTAGGGATCTTAAGGAGGATTAGGGTTAAGACTCCCAGTGCAATCCAACTTTCCATATTAATCTCTTTCCTAATATGGTTGAGTTCACTAACATCAATTCAATCTACTAAAGAATTAATCTTACACTTCCAACCCAAATCCCAATTTACGAAATCGGCCTCCTTATTTAAATATAATATTTCCCGTGTTTAAGATATCAAATATCCATTAATTAATTTAAGCTACTGAGAGCTTTAATTAATTAACATCTTATCCAAAATTAGTGCCACTCGAACCTTATTATTATATCAAAATTAAATCTACCTACCAGGTTTAATATAATAATCATTATCGAGCTCCTCAAGGGAATATCATCAACCTGCACGAGTCGGGACACGATTTCTAGTTATAATAATAATAATTGATATATAAATAATATTATTGCCCAAGATACAAAGCTTATTGAGTCAGTCATTTTGATTCTCACCCATGGTACATCAAAGCAATATATATATATATATAAATACACAATTAAATATTATATACTTAGAATTAAGAAATAATAATTATCCGAGATTTACGTTCTTCTTACAGTCAGTACAGAAGACACTATCTCACTTCGATCTTGTTCAACGTATGCAAATACGCTAATGCATGCTAATAGTCAAGACCAACTAATCTCAAGCATACACTACAACCTTTCATACAATTTATCTAATAATTATATAGGTTGAGAACTATTATATTATTTTATAAGGCATCGATAATGTGATCTTCCGTGTGACACCAACATACCATATTATCTATAATATAAAATAATTCGACATTTCATTTGTATAACCATAACGTGAATAAATATGCAAAACATGTGACTACATGTAATTAATATTCTCATAGGTAGTTACAGGGAAATAAGGTAATACAAGCATAAAGTATGCTTTTCAGTATACAACCCTAACAAATAGTTCGTATACCAATGGCAGAAATCTCACACTGGGAATCAACTCATTTCTTGAGATCCAGGAGCATCATCTCTTCTTGCTACATTGGAAGATTGGAAGAGCCTCCATGACCACGACCACGTATGCGACTGCCACATCCATTTCCATCATGCGAGTCCATTCCATGTGGTTTGGAAGTGGCACGTCCAGTCCCCTATTCTTCGGGGTTCTTTCCATATTTCACTTTGACATTACTAGCCTCAGGAATTTGCTTCATCCTGGCAGGCCTGGCATAATCGTACTCCAGCATATACGGATTCACTAGTATAAGTGCTTAAGTACGGAAATTGGAAAGTTTCTTATGGATTATGTCATCTTCTGTGGGTTTCTTTTCACACACAAAAAATGAGACGCGCCTTAAGGCAGAGCATATCTTTATTGAAGTTGTTGACTCTTTATAGTAAAGCAAGTGGAATCCGTCCCAGTGCACAATCAACTCGAGAAATAGTTTTTTCGAAATGGCCCTTAAAGGCATCCCACAGTTCGTTTGGAATTTCATCTAAAGATATTCCTATCATAGATTGGAGTCGAGATTTCGCCTAAGAGCATTAGTGCGCTTGCTTTCACCTTTTTAAATAGTTCGTCGTCTGTATGAGAAAAAAGTGTGGCGCTAACGTTTTAAAATCAGAATCTCATCTATGGCACTCAAGTCCTTCTGAGTCCAAGATGCTGAATTTCGAACGAGTTGGATGAGACATATTTGTAAACAAGAGAAGGAAGCGAATATGTTTCACATAATAATGAGTTCGTCCATGATAAATTATTCAATAATGGGATTATTTTGTATAGAACCAAGATATGGTCACGATTTCAATGTAATTTAGGTATACACATGAAGTCATCATGGTATCTTGCACGCAATAGAAATTAGGCATCAATATCTACTAATTATGTAGCCTAATTGCATGCAATATCTATAGATGCATGCAAAATATTTGTATATTTATCGATATAAACACATAATCCTAGTGTATATTTATACACATTATGCAGTCAAATAAGTTTCTTATGGCGCAATTATGATTGGTTTATAAATTCAAGAGAATCATGAATTAAACATTTTTAATTCAAGTGGTTAATTAATTTATTTGATTCAATTAGCCATAATTGAACTAAATATATCATATTATTCAATTAAATCAAATAGAGCATATGAAATAGTGTGCGAAGCAGATAGTAGGGTTCGAATTGTGTACCTTATAGAAAAGACACGATTCTTTTCTAGGGCATACATTCAATTTTTCTTGGATGAAATCATGTTCCTCATTCCGATTGTCATCTTGAATCCTCAGTAAGAATTCTTGATTACTCTCCAAAGTGAAATTAGAAAAAATCTCTCCTCCGGCGGCGGTTGAGCCAAGACGCAAACACACGGGTGACGATGGAGAACGAAATACAGTTGGAAGTATGGCGTCATTTTGTGTCGTGAGAAGCAAGCTCTGATTAGGGTGTTTTTTGAGTGCTTCGGGGACGAAACAGCACCACCAGTGGCGGTTGGCCCAGTCCCACACGTTTTTTTTTCTTTATCAGAAGAAATTGATACTGAGAATTTTAAGGGAGGGATTGGATTTTTAGACGGCTTCCTTCCCTGTTGCGTTGAGATCTGCCGGGTTGGACTGGATAGGAATCGGGTGGCTTGTAACACCCCGAATACGGTAGCCATTACAGTACTGTGGACCCCACACTGGGACCCACCATGCGATACCGAAACACAAATTAAACATAATATCATGATACCGAATCACAAAACAATAATCATTACTCCGATTAGGAGTTTACAAATAGTACGGCTATTAGCCTCAGAATACACAGGATCCAAATATTAGTATAAACCATATGAATATGAAATATACTTAAAATAATAGTACAATTGACAATAGTTTAAATGAAGCGGAAAGTAATATTACACGGTTTAAGTATAACCGGACAAACAAAAGACTTGGGGCCCTCGAACTAGTATCCTTCAAACCCTTCACCGTCACCGTGCTCTTCCAGTGTCTTGCCTTTGCCTTGACCTAAAATACAATACAAGTATTTTGCCCAAAACCACAGGGTCAGATATACATGATAATAATTCTCAAGATGTTATACAATTCACATACCCTGGATCTCAAGGAGACAAGTCGCCTGTTGAACATACCCCTCGGGCGTATGAACAACCAATCACAATCCGTCAGTCATAACCAATCAAACATGGAATATGAATGAATAATAATTATAGCTCAAGATGGACATCACATTACGCCCGATCCAGAAATGTGTTCGTGCACATGTCCACCCCGTATAATGAATCCAGAATATACGTCGGACAATGTACCTAATTAGCCTCACGAACTACATCTCGTGTGCACAGTCTAATGCAGAAACATCCATGCATGAACATATGTGCCTGGCTAAAAATCCTACACATAACCAATCGGCACGCATATATGATTCCAGATATGTCACGATATAACATGACAACAAAACTCAATGAATCACATAACCAACCAAAAATCAAGAAAACTCACCGAAGTGACAATAATGATCAACGAGATCAATGATACGAGAGTAGTGAACTTGAGAATATAATCCCACAACGAAACGGTAAGCACGATCAAGGACAATACCACATTATGAATCGTAGATTCATAAAGCATTACATATACACGAAATGTATAACGTCCACAAGAATTCAATCATCATTATAACCAAGCAAGATAACTTGCCTCTATTCCGTAGACAAATAGTCCTTCTTCAAAAGAACGAACGAACAGTATCCTTGACTAGTAATACTCACTCGAACAAGCAACCTTGAATGAAACGTAACTCATTCAACAACACATTCATACAGTATTGATATTAATTCATAGAAGACGACACCCGTAATTCTATCCTAATAATTCATCCTATCCCAATGAACATTCTATCGACTATTAATGAATTTCAATACATACTCATCTTTAACAATCGGATTATCACGTTCTTAAGATTCTTCAACATATATCTAATATACAAGGATTATCATAAATGAATTCATTTACTCAATCTATTATGACATTATCATCCACAATTGTCATTATCTTCTTAAGAACACTATCTACCTTTAACTATGATGATTTATACATTCCTAATTCATCACATCATTTGGTTTAATCTGGAATATATCAAACTATAGTTGTTTCATCATAATTCATCATTGTCTCCCTAATGAACTTTGTTAAACCCTCTAAAATGTATGATTATAACATCATAGAACTCTTCTAGCATTAAGAACAAACTCATAAACCCTAATCATCCAGTTTTTATCATGATTTCCTAAGGATCAATAGCAACCATGATATTTTACAACCTCTTCAACCATTCAAGAAGTAATACTAACAACATTATCATGTTCTTCACTTTAGTTTGATCATAATTCCAATAACTATCATGTTATACTTGATTATTCTAACATTATATGAATTACCCCTTACTAACATCATAATAGTATGGAATCAACATAAGTTTAGATAACCAACCTCAATAAGATGAAGAACAACACTAAAACTTCAAGAACACCCTTCAAACTTCCAATCAATAATCTCCCATCCAAAATGCAAGGCTCAAAGGCAAGATGGAATAGAATAATATCGATCTAGGGAGACGGAGGGATGATAACTTGAAGAAAACATCAAGTTTGGATCATGCAAAATGAAAGACAACACTTGTCTTTTTATAAACTGCACTTCCATTACGTACATTATCGCAGACAGTTAACGTGCGTTAATCCCTTTACGTACGTTAACTCATAAGTTATTATGTACGTAACAAGCCTCCAAAGGCTTCTGCCTCAAAACACCTATATCCTTACGTACATTGCCATAAAAGCGTACGTAAGCTCTCCTCCATTACGTACGTTATAGCATAAGTATAACCGTAATGTACGTTGTGTCTACCTCGAAAGGCTAAAAATCCGTATCTTGCATGGCCCCCCATGCCGAAAGTTGATATCGGATCAGATTCTCTTCATTACGTACGTAAGCTTAAGTAGTTTACGTACGTAAGACGAAATAAATAACGTACGTTAAGCTGGAGAAGTAGCGTACGTTAGGCACTAAAGACCTAGCCAAAAAATGCAACAATCTACAACACAACTAATAATCGAGCACCGTACGAATGACAACAACAATTAATTTGATCCTGATATATCTCAACATCAATAATTATAAAACTGAATGCAGCATGGTTCAAAGATACTCAAACTATCTGAATAGTATAACAGTGGATAAGAAATTACAGTCGGATATTACATACACTCTCTTAAAAGGATTTTCGTCCTCGAATCTAAGGGGTAAACAACTCGGGGTATCTCTCTCGCATGCTATCCTCGGTCTCCCACGTAGTCTCCTCGGCTCCATGTCATGACCACTGAACCTTCAGTAGGGGAATCGTCTTGCTCCTTAATTGTTTGATCCTCCTTTCGAGTATCTGCACAGGACGTTCCTCATAAGAATGATCATCGACTAACTCAATTTCTTCGAACTGAAGTATGTGGCGCGGATCCGCAACATACTTCCTCAACTGGGAAACATGAAACACATTATGAATCCGAATCAAAGCTGGTGGTAACGTCAGATGATAAGCTAGATCGCCTACACGTTCCAAAATCTCGAACGGTCCAATATATCTCGGTCTCAGCTTGCCTCTCTTCCCAAAATAAAAAACACCTCGAGTAGGAGACACTTTCACTAGCACATGATCGCCAACCTCAAACTCCAGCGGTCATCGACAGTTGTCTGCATAAGATTTCTGCCGGCTCTGAGCCATTAACAAACGACTCCTAATCAGAGTGATCTTTTCACGGGCTGCTAACAACATATCAGGTTCCATACCCAGAGATTCAGACAGGTCATCCCAACACAAAGGGGGCCTACAGCAATGGCCATACAATGCCTCATAGGGTGCCATCTGAATCGAAGCATGCCAACTGTTATTATAGGTGAATTCCACCAAAGGTAGTTGAGCTCCCCAATCATCCTTCCAATCGAGAGCACACGCCCTCAACATATCTTCTAGAGTTTGGATTGTCCTCTCAGACTGGCCATCAGTCTGAGGATGAAATGTCGTACTGAAGTTCAACTGCGTACCCATCGCAGGATGAACTGCTTTCCAGAAATGTGACATGAACCACCCGTCACGATCCGATATGATACTCTTGGGGGTACCATGTAACCTTACAATTTCTTTAATGAACAGCTGGGCCAACCTCTCAGAACCCCATTTCTTTAATCTCCAAGAAGTGGGCTGATTTGGTCAGACGATCCACAATCACCCAAATCGTATTCATACCTCGATGACTTGTCATCAAGTTAGTGATAAAATCCATCAATATGTCCTCCCATTTCGATTCGAGAATCGGGATTGGTTTCAGCATACCTGGTGGTTGCTGGTGCTCAATCTTAACCTGCTGACAGGTCAAACATCTCGAAACAAATTCTGCAACTTCTCATTTCATATTACCCCACCAATAACATTGCTTCAAATCTTTATATATTTTGCTAGACCCCGGGTGAATGGAGTATGGGGTAGCATGAGCCTCTCTCAGGATAGAGTTCAGCTCTTCATCTGCTGGTACACATACTCGATTCCTGAAACGTATCAGTCCATCCTCGTGGATCACAAATCCAATGGCTTTCCCTAGAGTTACTTCATTCCAAACCCGAGATAAGAATGAGTCTGTAACCTGTTTCGATCTGATTATATCATCAAGGGACGACGAAATCTCAAGTGTGCAAAGTTTTCCCTAAATACGCTGTAACCAGAATTCATTCTCCGGCCTCATAAGATATAACTGCAACTCTCTTTGAGCTGCCAAGCGGCTAAGCATTTTCTCCTGTACTATCTTACGACTTAGAGCATCGGCAACCACATTTGCCTTCCCCAGATGGTATAATATCTCAATGTCATAATCTTTAATCAGCTCTAGCCACCTCCTCTGTCTCATGTTCAGCTCCTTTTGTGGGTCCACGCTAACCCCATCAACCAATATCACATGCCCAATAAAAGTAACTATAGACATCCAGAACTCGCATTTGGAATATTTTCCATAGAGTTATTCTCGTCTCAGCGCACCGAAAATCTGACAGAGATGAAACTCGTGTTCTTCATGGTCACAGGAGTAAATCAAAATGTTGTCGATGAAAATGACCACAAAATGATCCAGAAAGTTAATGAAAACTCGATTTATCAATTCCATGAACACCGCCGGTGCGTTTGTCAGTCCAAACGGCATCACCACGAACTTATATTGCCCATAACGAGTATGAAAAGCTATTTTCGAAATATCGGACTCCCGAATCCTCAGCTGATGATAGCCGGATCCTGTCTATCTTGGAAAATACAGCAGCGCCTTGGAGTTGATCCAACAACTCATTAATACGAGGCAACAGATATTTATTCATGATTGTTACCTTGTTCAACTCACGGTAATCAATACATAAACGCAAGGATTCGTCTTTCTTCCACACAAACAATACTGGTTCTCCCTATGGGGACGCACTGGGTCAAATATAACCCTTCTCGGTCAAATCCTCAAGCTAATTCTTTAAATCCTGCATCTCGGTTGGAGCTACGGGATACGGTGCCTTTGAAAGCAGGGATGTACCTGGCTCTAATTCTATGGTAAACTCTACCTCAGGATGTGGAGGTAAGCCCAGAAACTCATCTGGAAAAACATCTGGGTATTCTCGGACCACCGGAATATCGACCAATTCAGTTGGTCGATCCAATGTCTTGGTCATGTAGCACCAATAACCAACACATCCCTGATTAAGTAGTTTCACTGCTTTCATAGCATTGATGATCCTCCCTGAACGACTGGGATTATAACCCCGAAAAATGCACTCAAAACCGTCATCAGAAGTGACGGGCACCATTCGCTTACGGACGCTAAGTATGTCATCATGGCGATCCATCTAATCGATACCCAAGATCACATCATGTTTAGGTAAACCGACCACAATCAAGTCTGACAACCATTCACGGTCGTTCATACGGATCAGACATTTCTGAACTTCACGATTCCCAATAATCCTTCTATCACCGGCTAGACCAATCACATAAGGTTCACAATCGATAACATGATCTATTTGCAAACGACTCAAACAAGAAGTAGATATAAAGAAGTGTGAAGCACCAGTATCAAAAAAACAAAAACAGGCTGAGAGTGGATCTCAAGTGTACATGCGATCATGTTAGCTTCAGGATCGTCGGCCCTCTTCATCTCGTAAATTCTGGGTTTTGCAGCTCTGGTACCAGATGTATCAGCTTGACTTCCACGGCCCATCCCTCTGTTTGCCCCGGTAGTCTAATGGGAGGCAGACGGAGGTGACCGATTCTGAACTGAAGATTGAACTGGAGCATGAGAGGCTACTGGTGTATGTCCCGGTCCACTTTTAGAAAAACGAGCATGAAGCCCAATAATCCCATAAGTATGGCAGGAAACGACCGGATTCAGACATTTGGAGCTGATATTCCCCTGATCTCCACAGTTAAAACACACAATAGATAAGTTGGCTACTCGAGAATGCGAACCTACTGGTTTTGGCGCCGTAGGTGGCCGCTCAGAAAAAGTCGGTACAGATTAGGGCTTCTTGAACGTTCCCCGGTTACTATTAGCCTGGGTCAGGTTCCTGGATCTCTTATTGTTAGACTGCGGTTGCTTCTTGGAAATCTCCGTCGCAGTAAGTTCGTACTCCAGAGCACTCTCAATAAATTCTGGTAGAGTCGTACAGTAGTGATTAAGTAACTGCATCCACATCCGGTGTTTAAGCCTCTTGAGAAAATACTTGATCATATCAGCTTCCGTCCAAACAATCGACGTAGCGAATGGAAGAAGTGCCTGAAATTTTTCAGTAATCGATAACACATCATCCTCCTCAGACGGGTCTGGGTTCAGCAATTCTGACAGCTTGGCATCACGGAGTGGACCTGGATAATAACGATCCAGCATGAGGTTCTTGAATTCCTCCCAAGTGCATACACCATCAACTGGTCTCACTGAAAGCCACCATGTGTGGGCGGTCTTACTAAGGTAGTAAGCCGCCATGGAGACTCGATTCTCTTCCGGACATTCAACCCTCTCAAACAACTTCTTGAAGTGTTCGATCCAGTGCACAATATCAGTAGGCTCATAGGAGCCTTCAAAAGTTGGAGGTCGCTGATGAGAGATGTCGTTAATAATTCGACTCACGGGTCTGCCGTGCACCGGAGGTGGTGGATTAGGTCCTTGTTGCTGACTAGTAGTGGCAGCTCTCTGAATAGCTTCCATCATTTGACCCATTGGGCTCATCTGAGTCATCATACCCTGCATATTGACATAAGGAAATGGGTTATCTGAGTCATCATACCCTGCATAATGACATAAGGATCGACGCGTGCATCCTCATGCCGTTCGGTGTGGTGAGACTGGTTCTCAGTAGGTGAATCACTACCCGCTGAGCTCTGCTCTACTTTCGAATGAGTATTGGCTCGTGGCCTTAGGATTCGGCCCTTCCGCGGCCTTGACCCCCTCTACCATGGCCTCTCAAATTTCTATCCATACTCAAAGAATCAAACAAAAATCATGGGCACAGTTCATGATTGTAATACCCGAGATTTTCGCTCTGGTTTCATTGACTTTTTCTCCACTTTAGCGGATTGCTGTCGTTCATGTATTTGGAATTGTGTGTCATAAGTGGACACGTGTTTGGTTTCGATTCAGATCACTGCATGAGTTTTGGTTCGATATATATGTAGCGCACGCTACTAGGTGATGTAGCGCGTGCTACTGTGCCGCTGTTAGTGCACGCTATGGTGAGAGTAGCGCACGCTAACTTATTGTTCGGAGGCAGTCCAGAAGCTACTGGACTGGGACTAGGGTCTCGATAGTGCATGCTAAAGTTGGTAGTCAGCGCACGCTATCGACTATTTTAGCGCACATTATTGCTTATTCTAGCGCACGCTACCTAGTAAGTGTGGAACTGTCCAGAAGCTACTGGACTGGGTCGACAGGTCTAGTTAGCGCACGCTAATGATTGTAGTTAGCGCATGCTAATTGTATGTGTTTCATTAGTGCGCGCTACTCCCCAGTGTTAGCGCACGCCAATCTGTACGGTATAAAAAACGAACAGCAGTCGTGTTTCTTCATTTCTTCCTCATTTTCTCTTCTCTACACGGGCGTGAGTCAAGGGCGACTAAGGTTCATGATATTGGCTGATTCTAAGGTGTTTTAGAGTATCCTAGGTGATTATAACGTCACTTAATCTATTGTTCTTTTCCGGATCGAGGTAATTCCTTGATTTTTCATTGAGTTGACCATGTTGTAGATTTTGTTCTTGATTTCATTTCCAATCTGATTTTGATGGATTGATTGGTGTTTAAAGTTGTTTCTAATCATATTCCATGGATTTCATATCCATAATTCCGACCTGTTCAACTTGATTGATGATTCGAGTGTTCTTGAGGAATTGTGAACAATTAGTGTTCGACTAAATGTCCATATGAGTTTTCCTTCATTGATTTGAGGCGTTTCCCGTTGGTTTTGGTCTTGCTCATTGTTGTGATCATATATTCGTTATTTCTTGCAGAAGTTGTAGGTGTTCGAGGTTTTCTGGTCGAGCCGCATTCGTCGGAGTTTTCGGTATCGATTATCGAGGCAAGTATCTTGTCCATATACTTCGTGTTTCGTAGACTTAATAGTTGATAATTGATTTTATATGCAAACTGAATGTTTTTAATGAACTTTTAAAATGGATCGGTATATTTTCAATATTGGTTTCTATAAAGATAATTCGTATGTTTTGTGAATAAATGTAGTTTTCTAAATATGTGTCTTAGTGTTGTATGTGGAGGGTGCTGTGATCATATTACGTGATTATAGTATGTCCTTCCTTTCACTTGTCAAGGATTGTGTGTTAGTACGTGTATTCGTTTGGTGAGTATGTATTATCGTGTGATATTGATTGTGACTCCTTTGATGAGGTTGTGATGTTCGGTGTTGTTTGGAAATTGCACCTCCTTGTTATTGTGTGATGATTGTGAAGTGATGTGCCACCGGGTAGGGTTTGTTGAACCTCCGAGATCCGTCCTTGCTAGTACGGATCAGGCATGACCATAAGGTTATCCAATAGCGTATGTGTTGCAGAGACTCCGAGGTTCGTGACTTGCTAGCCCCATGCTCGGATAACTAATGGTTGTGGTTTGGTTGTGTGACGTACGTGTCATGGGGTTATCCAATCGGATATATCTTGCGGAGACTACGAGGTTCGTGGCTTGTTAGCACGATGCCGGGATGACTTTTGGGGTTATCCAATCGGGTATGTCGATGCGGATACTCCGAGGTTCGTGGCTTGCTAGCCCGATGCCGGGATAACTATGAACATATGTCATGGTTGTAACGCCCTGGCTTTCATAATTAAAAAGCACGTTACACAACTCAATTTTTTTTCTGAAATTTTTTATATAAATTCGGAGTATTTGCGGAAGCATTTTAGTAAGTAAATCTTCAATAAAACTCATTTATTCAACCTTTAGTACAATTTTAAAAAAAACATGGGAAATCAAATATTCGGACATAGTCCGTTGAAATTACATTCGTGAAGAACATCAAGTGTTTCGTAAAAATAATAACAATTACGGCGAGAACATCTTTTATTCTTTATAACTTCATCGTGTTGGGAGTATGTATTCATCTTCTGCTTGTCCCGTTCGTCGATTCCTTAGCTTGAAAAATATAAACGACGAGGTGTGAGTACGCGAGCATACTCAGTGAGATTAAACCCTTATAAATCGTCAAAATCATGTTGTGTAATACACATAAAACATTTTATCTCTGTGAGACTCGTCTCGGATTTCTTTCATTCTTTCGACCCCTCGCGGGTCATCATGTTACACGACACAACGATGACCGTAACATATTAAAACAGTATAACCTCACCTCGTTTGCTGAAATCTTGAAATATCTGTTGGGAGTATGCCCTCAAATGCCACTCAGAGGATGTTGAGTGAGGGCATTGTACTTGCTATTATGTTAATCACTAATATAAGGCAATGAACGTTTCTTTATTTACTGGTAGTTACTGGCATTCCTAACTCGTAAATATACATATAGAAACTAGTCCGTGTATTTGAGAGCAAAACGTTCCACTCCTTATTGGATAAGGGGGTCGGCACTGGAAAGGTTTATAGCTCAAATACTTAATCGTTCGCAAGTCGATGAAACTTGACTGGGCGTTAAGTTTATGTGAAGACTTGTATGACGTGTTCTTTGACATGGAGAGTGTTTGTCGAATGCTAATGGTTAGTGGGAGAACACGTTATAGGTATGCCAATTGGATTCGTATACTCGAACCGACTCACTCTCGATTCGTTACACGGATTTCACTCTGGGACAGTCAATGACGGAATCGAAAGGTTGTGATAGGTATTCGTGAACCTTCGACTTGAGGATTTAGTAGGTATGTGCTTGTGACGTCAAGATTTTCATTAGAGTAGTTCGACCTTGTAAACCGGGAGGCGAGGGTCAACCTCGACGTGCATCTTGACGGGCAAGTAGCAGGTCCTACTGAATACCAAGATAGAATTCTTTCTCCTGTTAGTGAGCGGGTTAAATGTCCTATGCAGTTATTGGCAGATGAGATCATAAGTCTTTGGCCAAAGCATTGGAGCTAGTTGTATTGGATACAAGAGAGCTCGATGATCTCGATTTGCATTAACGCATGCATAGCGTCAAGTAACAGATAGGGTTTGGCTGATCGTGACCCTATAACTTGAACGGGACATATGAAAAAAGGGTTTATACGTATACTGGTATTCACGACAGAATGGTTCTTGAATGATCCCAATCATTCGTTCTCAGTTGGGGTACAGTGTAGGCCGCCAGGCTTGCTAGGTGGTGCTACTACTCTTTGGTTCCTCCCATTGCTGACTGAGGCGAACCTACCGAGTCGCGCAATAGGATTGACGATGGAATGAATCATGCTTATTCTCTCATAATGAATATTAAAATATTGGATATCTAATTTGGGACATTGGATGTCTAAATTAATTTATTGGATAAATTAATTTATGGCCTAATGAATTAAATAAATTACCGGGTGATTAATTTAATTCATGAATATAATTATTTCTTGGAGAAATTAATTATGTCATTATGTATTTGATGATTAATTAATTAGATTAATTAATCTATATATATATATATACATCGGAACGGAATCAAAGTTTATCTGTTTGGACTCACGGGAGTCCGAACCGAACCGAACTCGTCCGATTCCTTCTAGAGGCTGCCCCACTTTGATGCATTGCTTTGGTCTTTATCTTGATTTGGTTGGTGGAGGACTTATGACATTAGAGATAAGATATCTCCTAAAATAAGGATAAAGGTGGCTTTGTGGGATTTGTAAATGGAATAAAAGGAAGACTTCTCCCAGCAAATCAACAACCCATTCCATACGTGATTTGAGCTGGAGAGAGAGAGAGAAAAGTTTTCTCCAAGTCTTCACATTTATTCATTGTTCTTGAGATATATTCTTGGAGAAAATATCAAGAGATTAAATTGAGAGATTAAATATTAAAACACTTAGAGTGTTATAATCAAAGTTTCATCACTTAATTCTAGCCGTAACCTTAGAGGTTAATCGAGTGTTGTCATTTCGTTCGTTTCTCCGGCGCATGACAAGTAGAGACGCGATTTTTCGGCGTTGGATCATCCAAGGTCTTGGAGCACTTTGGATAGTTTGGGGAATAGCTCAAGATAAGGAACTCCATATAATCAACGGACGACAAGGGTATGATTTCGAATCTTCCTTTGTTTATTTTATATTCGTATATGCGTAGCTTGATCGATCCTCGTAGGGATTCAGATCGAATTAATTTTCGTTTTACCGCTTCCGATGGGCCTTCGTTTTAGGCATCGAATCCCAACAGTGGTATCAGAGCGAGGTCTTGCGATCGTATATACGATATTTAGCATTTGGAATGCTTATTTTGTGATTTAGAATCACTTTCATAATCGTAGATATTTTATTGTTCTTCGTAGTGTCGTTTTTCCTTGATTTTATGTTATGGTATAAATTAGGTTTTTCTTGGAAATATGATTTACTTTAATAATATATAGATCAGGAATAACAGGATTTTAGAAATCTGCCCGAAAACGAGCTGTATCCAATCGTTGGATGATTTTCCATACAGCTGCCGAGTGTGGCCGAGCACGTCGGCACAGGCGGGCGCTTGTATTACGCCGAGTCGGTGCGAGCACGTTCTTTGTATCGATCGAGTGCTTTACGGATCCGGCGGCGTTCGTATCCGTAGAGCATTCTTGTTAGGCTGGAGTCGATGCAGCGCGCTTGGTGTATCGGCCGAGTGCTTGGCCGAGCGCGTTCAGATCCGGCCGAGCGTTCTTTATTGTTGTCGGGTCGATGCCGAGCGCTTCTTGTATCGGTAAGTGCTTGTTGTATCCAGCCGAGCGCGTTGCTGTATCTGGCCGAGCACTTGCTGTATCCTGCCGAGCACTTGCTGTATCCGGTCGAGTACGTGTTGTATTCTGCCGGGTGTGTCCGGGCATGGTCGGACCCCCTTTCCTGTCTGGAGCCGGGCGTGGCCTGTAGGCTGCCGGGCAGGGTGCACAATCTTTGCTTAGCGGTTTCAAGGTCATCGCCTTGACCGGGTCTCGTTTTTCAGTATATTTCGATTATTGAATTTTCCTGTATTAAAATCATTAATTTGGAATTTTTGATGAGGGAAAATTCAAAGAAAATATTTTAAGGGTACAATACGGACGAAAATTAAATTGTCGATTATTGTTGAATTGATTGATCAATTCTATTTATTGTTGATTATTGATTGGATCATATGTAATTTTCTCGCTTTCCATTTGTATAGTATTTAATTGGATGAATGCTTTTGAATGGGGATGTGGTTCATGGACTTAGTTTGAATCATTTGTTTTATTCGATTGGGTTGTAAAGGTCGTTTTGAGATTATTTATTTTACTAGAAATATTTGTATCTAGGATGCAATTTTTCAATATAAAATTTATATGTAATGACGAAGACCGGAGGAAGATCCGTTTCGAGAAGACGAAGATTCAAGACGAAGACTTGTAATTAGATTACGGAGTTTTTGTTTTCTAGGAACGGTCCATGAACCACATGTTGGTAGAATCTAGGTTGTGAATGGTTTTTTCATATTGTATGAATGCCACAAACACGCTAAAATGATTAATGTGCAAAGTGTAACGTTAATCGCGAAAATTCTCCCACGATAAATTATTAAGTTTATAAGGTTTCAAGGTTTTCCTTCCCTCCATCGAGGTTTCAGGAAATTGAAATCCAAACCAGATGTGTTATGCTTCCAAGTTATCGGGGTAGTCATTCGCGGAGGACGGATAAATTACCGGGAGCACATTGGATGCCTTCGGTTGGAGCAAATTTTATCCCTAGAAACCTGATAGATTGCCGAATAAGATTCAATTGTGAAACTGATTTGCGTCGATGGTATAAACTTAACTTGTTACCGAACCATAGAAACCGTATAGGTTGAGGGGAGTGAACAAGGGGAAAAAGAAGATCGAATCATCCATTAGATGGGTTAGTGTTGGACACCATTTTATGAAAATTAATAAACTAGAAACCTGTTCGGTTGCCCTCTATTAAATTTTATAAAGAACTCGATCACCACTATGAAGTAGAGCGACGATACTTCCGGATTTCACATGGGAATGTGTTGTTCCGATAAAAATAGTGGGAGCTGGGTAACAAGAATAGAAAATACCTTAATTCTATACTCAGATCATAATATAACAAGTCACTAATTAATCTGTTATACTTAATGCAGACATAACTCTCAATATGACAATGAATCCACTCGCAATTCTACTCGAGAAGAACACCTTGATTGGACCTAACTTTGTGGACTGGCTCCATTGTGGGTACTGCTACATTGTTAAAATGGATTGTATCATTTAAATCTCAGCAACGAAGTAGTTGTAAATACTATGACTAGAAAACGTGGTAGGGATGAAACCAATCAAGTTTTGAAATGGCATCTTAGACTTGGTCATATTGGTCAGACCAAGGTGTACAAGATGGAAAAAGATGGACTTATGGGTCCATTGGGATCGGATCCCTTTTCCTACATGTAAATCTTGCCTCAAAGGCAAAATGACTAAGTTCCCCTTTACAGGGACTTTTGAAAGAGCTGCTGATAAATTGGGATTAATCCATACCGACATATGTAGTGCTTTGGAAGCAGCACGTGACAGATATCAATATTTCATTACGTTTACAGATGATCATACTAGGTATGGTTATGTATACTTAATGAAACATAAATCCGAGGCCTTTGAGAAATTCCAGGAATTCAAGGCCCTAGTCGAGAAACAAACTGGTAATCATATCAAAGCACTTCGGTCGGATCGAGGTAGCAAGTATATGAGTACGGAGTTTGACGAGTTCCTTAAGGAACATGGAATAGTTTCACAACTAACACCTCCAGGTACTCCTCAGTTAAATGGTGTGTCAGAAAGAAGGAACCGGACTTTGTTGAACATGGTCCGTTCCATGCTGGGCTATACTGACTTACCGATTTACCTGTGGGGGTATGGACTCCTAACTGCCGCTTACATCTTGAACAGATGTCCTTCCAAATCCGTTCCTAAAACTCCACATGAGATGTGGGAGGGCAGGAAACCAAGTCTTAATCATATTAGGATTTGGGGATGTCCCCCCTATGTCAAGAAGACTAAGGTGGAGAAGTTGGAAGCTAGGTCCGCGAAGGGACGTTTCATTGGATTTTCGTCTGGGACGATGGGATATCTATTCTACATTCCCGAAGATCGAAAGATCGTTGTTGGTTTACAAGCACACTTCCTGGAAGATGAGTTCATTCAGGAAGGCGGAGCAGGTAGAAGTATTTCTTTAGAAGAATACAGTGAAACTCCTAGGGAGACACCTGTGCAAGAAACTGGAACCAAACCTTCTGAAACACAAGTACAACCACCTCATAGGTCTAGTAGGGTGTATCATTTACCTGAGAGGTATGGGCTTGTGCACTTGGAGGAACTAGGTCTCCACGAGGTTCCAAGTGATAGCCAAGAGACCGACCCGCGACCAATGACCTAGCAATGGTGGATGTAGACTCCATGAAATGGACTGTAGCAGTATTCATGTAGTTGGAACCTTTATTTTGACGAGGCGGACAAAGAGTTTGACTTCGTGCAAAATGAAGAGGAACCTTGTGTATACAAGAGGGTTAGTGGGAGCAATATCGCATTCTTAGTACTATATGTAGATGACATTCTACTAATAGGAAATGATGTGGGAATGCCCAGTTGTATGAAAGCTTGGCTTTCGAGTAATTTCTCCATAAAAGACTTGGGAGAAGCAACCTATATTCTTGGAATTCGACTCTACCGAGATAGAGCGAAGAGAATAATAGGTCTTTCCCAAGCCCTCTATATAGATAAAATCTTAAAGCGATTTAAGATGGATGATTCTAAAAGAGGGTTCCTACCGATGCAACATGGAATAAAACTCTCCTTGAAGATGTGTCCTCAAAGTGAGGAACAACGAAAGGAAATGAGTAATATACCATATGCTTCGGCCGTGGGTAGCCTTATGTATGCTATGTTGTGTACGAGACCTGACATTGCGCATGCTGGGAGCATGGTAAGTAGTTTTCGGGCTAACCCAGTTCAGGAACATTAGACCGCCATAAAGAACGTTCTCAAGTACTTTAGAAGGACTAGAGATTTGGTTCTTATATATGGTGGTGGAGAACTGAATGTGATGGGATTCACTGTATTGGACTTCCAAGGATAGAAAGACGATTCTATGTCTACTTCTGGCAACATTTACTCTTAATGGAGGAGAAGTGTCATGGTATATTGCCAAGTATAGCGCGACTGCTGATTCCACCAGTTAGGCTGAGTATAAAGCGGCCTCGGAGGCCTCCAAAGGAAGGGTTAAGAAGTTACTAGGTAAACTTCTCGTGAGACCTTGTGCTGTGCTGCCAGAGCGGTAGCACAGGCCTAGAAGCCGAGGTTGCACAAAAGTACCAAACATATTGATAGAGTATCATCTCGTAAGAGAATTTGTTCGCAAAGAGATACATTGTGTTGCATAGAGTAGAGTCAGCCGACAACATTGCTGATCCACTGACCAAGCCACTTTCTCAGATTAGCTTAGAGCGTCATCTGGAGAACATGGGTATTAGATACCGTAGTGTGTGGCATTGAGTGCAAGTGGGAGATTGTTGGGAGTATGCCCTCGAATGCCACTAAGAGGATGTTGAGTGAGGGCATTGTACTTGCTATTATGTTAATCACTAATATAAGGCAATGAATATTTCTTTATTTACTGGTAGTTACTGGCTCTCAGAGGAAGTATGTGTATGGTGTTGGTTGCTTGTGTGTTGTTGTAGTCATGTGAATTTGTGGCGTTTAGATTCGTATGTTGTTGTTTTTTTGTAACCTTCAGTTTTAGTACTGTTTGGTATATGTTCACAAACGTGTTGATGAATCTAAACAGTTAGCGCACGCTAACTGTGAGGCTAGCGCGCGCTAATGCAGCTGTTAGGAGTATGCCCTCGAATGCCACTCAAAGGATGTTGAGTGAGGGTATTGTACTTGTAATTATGTAAATCATTAATATAAGGCAATGGATGTTTCTTTATTTACTGGCAGTTACTGGTATTCCTAATTCGTAAATATACATATAGAAACTAGTCCGTGTATTTGAGAGCAAAACGTTCCACTCCTTATTGGATAAGGGGGTCGGCACTGGAAAGGTTTATAGCTCAAATACTTAATCGTTCGCAAGTCGATGAAACTTGACTGGGCATTAAGTTTATGTGAATACTTGTATGATGTGTTCTTTGATATGGAGAGTGCCTGTCGAACGCTAATGGTTAGTGGGAGAACACGTTATAGGTATGCCAATTGGATTAGTATACTCGAACCGACTCACTCTCGATTCGTGAAGCTTCGATTTGAGGATTTAGTAGGGATGTGCTTGTGACGTCAAGATTTTCATTAGAGTAGTTCGACCCTGTAAACCTGGAGACGGGGGTTAACCTCGACGTGCATATTGACGGGCAAGTAACAGGTCCTACTCAATACTAAGATAGAATTCTTTCTCCCGTTAGTGAGCGAGTTAAATGTCCTATGCGGTTATTGGCAGATGAGATCATAAGTCTTTGGCCAAAGCATTGGAGATAGTTGTATTGGATACAAGAGAGCTCGATGATCTCAATTTACATTAACGCATACATAGCGTCAAGTAACAAGTAGGGTTCGGCTGACCGTGACCCTATAACTTGATCGGGACATATGAAAGAAGGGTTTATACGTATACTGGTATTCACGACAGAATGGTTCTTGAATGATCCCAATCATTCGTTCTCAATTGGGGTACAGTGTAGGCCGCCAGGCTGGCTAGGTTGTGCTACTACTCTTTGGTTCCTCTCGTTGTTGACTGAGACGAACCTACCGAGTCGCACAATATAATTGACGACGGAATGAATCATGCTTATTCTCTCATAATGAATATTAAGATATTGGATATCTAATTTGGGACATTGGATGTCTAAATTAATTTATTGGATAAATAAATTTACGGCCTAATGAATTAAATAAATTACCGTGTGATTAATTTAATTCATGAATATAATTATTTCTTGGAGAAATTAATTATGTCATTATGTATTTGATATGATTAATTAATTAGATTAATTAATCGATATAAATACATCAGAACGGAATCGAAGTTTATCTGTTTGGACTCACGGGAGTCCGAAACGAACCGAACTCGTCCGATTCCTTCTAGAGGCCGCCCCACTTTGATGCCTTGCTTTGGTCTTAGTCTTGATTTGGTTGGTGAAGGACTTATGACATTAGAGATAAGATATCTCTTAAAATAAGGATAAAGGTGATTTTGTGGGATTTGTAAATGGAATAAAAGGAAGACTTCTCCCAGCAAATCAACAACCCATTCCATACGTGATTTGAGCTGGAGAGAGAGAAAAGTTTTCTCCAAGTCTTCACATTTATTCATTGTTCTTGAGATATATTCTTGGAGAAAATATCAAGAGATTTAATTGAGAGATTAAATATTAAAACACTTAGAGTGTTATAATCAAAGCTTCATCACTTGATTCTAGCCGTAACCATAGAGGTTAATCGAGTGTTGTCATTTCGTTCGTTTCTCCGGCGCGTGACAAGTAGAGATGCGGTTTTTCGGCTTTGGATCATCCAAGGGCTTGTAGCACTTTGGATCGTTTGGGGAATAGCTCAAGAGAAGGAACTCCATATAATCAACGGACGACAAGGGTATGATTTCGAATCTTCCTTTATTTATTTTATATTCGTATATGCGTAGCTCGATCGATCCTCGTAGGGATTCGGATCGAATTAATTTTCGTTTTACCGCTTCCGCTGGGCCTTCGTTTTAGGCACCGAATCCCAACAGCTTCCTTTGAATTTGTCTCGGTTGTCCTTCTTCGATCCCGGATATGCTGCTCCTAGCAGTTGAAAATACTTTTTCATATTTCCGGCCATAAATTCTTGATGTAAAATCTGAAATCTCTTTGAGGACTTTTATCAAACACCTTTGAAAAACTGTGAGATTTGAGATTTCTGTTTGATCGGGCTTTTGTGGATTTTATAATTTTTGGAAGGGAAATATGTTACGGGCATTTTAAAGCGGAGGTTCACATCTTCAAAATGGTATATGATTTGTTGGAAGATACTTACGTATATATGTATTTATAGGAGTCCAAAGTCGGTTGAAAATCAACCATACCCGGACAGCTGGAAGCCTTATCCGAGCAGCTGGACGAGAAGCTTCTGTCGGTCGTGACCGACCTTATCCGGACAGCTGGCCGAGAAGCTTCTATCGGTCATGACCGACCTTATCCGGACAGCTGGCCGAGAAGTTTCTATCGGTCATGACCGGCAGCTGTCGGTAGGCGTGTTCGGCGATGACCGACAGATGTCCGTCAACTTGGCTTGGTCGGTTCGACCCCTTCCCGGTGTCCAAATTCGATTTTTCGACCTATTCCGGACTCGATGGAGTTAAATCTTCGATATGGTCGGAACGTATTTTCGATAATAATAGTAAAATAATTTAATATTATTTTTGCAATATAAGTGTTATGTGATGAATATTTTATCGTATCAAAATCGTCGGAATTTTTTGAAATCAGTTTCATAAATTCTAAAAATGATCTGTAAAACCCCCTAAAATTCTATAGTTACTACATGTATAATTGTTAAATCATGATGTACTCCAATAACAATTGTTTTAATCTACATCTAGTTTCATTTGTTTTACTCATTTATTCGTAAATTATTTTATGAACCAAATAATCAAATTAATTAAAATTTGAAGTGGGAACATAAAATTCCTAATGGGCCATGTGTATCAACACATATACACATAAACACACCATAAGATTCAATCCCAAACTAAATAAAAGCGCTAAGGCTTGGAATCACAATTTAAAGCCCAATTTAATCACTAGACACTTCATTTAACACATACTTAATACATATATCTATATACACCTAAAATACAAAAAAATATATATATAATAACACACACACACATATAAGCACGGCCAAGAAACACTTGGGGGGAGGGGAATCCTTGTCCCCCATGCAAGACTCAATGTCTTACATTTTCTCTTCCCAAGTATTCCACCTCCCAACCCCATTAAACCCTTTTAAAAATCAAACACCCTCATTCCTTTCACCCTTACAAAAACAAAAATCTGAAAATTAGAGAGAGTAAGAGAGAGGAGGCCGAAATCAAGAAGAGAAGGAGAAGAGAAGAAGAAGAAAAGAAGAGAAGAAGAAAGGTTCAACTTAAGGAGGTAATTTCACAATCTATATGTAACTTCAATATATGTATATATATATATACCTAGATATATCTTACATACACTAACTTAAACCACATATTCATCATCCATGGTTTGGCATACATTGGTCAAAATAAAAAGAGGAGAGGCAAAGAAGAGGTTCATGCAACTAGTTCAAAGACTTAGATCTCTTCACCACTTCAAGAACTAAAGTGGGTAAAACTATTCTTCTCACTTAATATGCAATTTATCTTAAACAAAGATGCATGTCCTTTCCATAAAGTTCATATAGTCCACTTTTCTCATACCAATAGCATGCATAATGGTTTATAGCTTGTTGCATGTGAAATTAGCCAATTTTGATGATTTAAGTGAAATGTCCCAAAACTTCTTATCAATTAAGTATGATTTTGTCTTCCTTTATATTCTGGAAATTATGTTTGTATAGGTATATTTGTGTTATATGATCATGCATGTGAAGTTGGATGTTTAATTTGTGGCCTAACAAAAATAGGATGATCAAAACGGACACAAAACAAGAATTAAGTTAAGATAAAGAAAATTATGAGAATTATTACAAAAAAAAATATAAAAAGATGTAATCTGACTTAAGGTCAGAAAATACACCTACCCTTAAAATTTTATAAGAAACGTAAATCATTTTCTAAGTCAACGGGTTAAAATCCATCAAAATGGTGAAACTACTAAATAAAATCCGTATATTTCAGTTTGGAACATCAAAGTGGACATAATAACACATTTATCCTCTGTCCTAAAAAATTCGTAGTAATCGGAATCCATTTCCGGTGTCTACGGACCAAAAGTGTAAATTAAGACAAAATAAGGGGGTCAAATGATAAATTCCTCAAAAATTTGGAACCAAAGTAAAAAGTTCACCTTCTGGAATGAAGACATAACTTATATAGAAATAAATATTCTGACCTTAAAATTTCGTAGAGAGCGGGAGTCGATTCAAGATTTGGGGCTAAAATGCAATAATTGGTAAAATTGGGGTCAATTAGTAAATTTCAATAAAAATGGAATTATAAAATAAATTTTCAGGTCTATGGACCAGAATATTAATTATCAAAGGATGAATATTATATCCGAAAAACTCTATAACAATAGGAGCAAATTTTGGGTTTTGGGGTCAAAACGACATTTTAAATAGTTTTGGGGCAAAACTGAAAATTTTAGAAAAACAGTCAGAAACTGAAAATTCTGGAAAATTCACTCAAACATAGAACTTCCAAGTTCAACATGAACTCTCCCATAAGTTTCGTCACCATCCGTGACGAAAACCAAACCTCATGGGCATAATAATCCGTTTCGCAAGAATTGTGGACGTAACCGTAAATTGGGAAAATTTAAATAAAAAATCAAAGATTGGAATTTATCAAGTCTGGAATCAATAATCACAATTATATTCCAAAGATATGTCAATAACGGAACCATAATTTCATAAAAACTCATGCCACGAATAAACTCCAAATCGCGATCGTATAATCAATTTTCGCTAAGTATTGGATATATGACTCTGACCATATTATGTGCATTCACCACAATGTGACTAACATATAATCACATCTAACCGGAACTAAGTGCCATAAAAACAAAGTGCCACGGACAGATCTGCCTCTAATCCTATCGGGGCAAAGTGCCACGTCGGCAGACGGGGGCCACCTCTTGAGCCCATACGAAACAGAGAGCCGACCTAAAATCTGGGGGCCACCTCTTGAGTTGTAGGGGCCACCTATAGAGTCCCAAATTTGTGTCAGGGACGGTTAGACCATGTCTTGGATCGAGCAGCACGGCTGCGGTTCATGAACAAGGCTACCGTCGTTTCCTATTCCCTTGAAGCTAATGGACGGAGCGTTCCGGAGGTGACTGGGTCGTAGACTTAGGGTATAATCGCGATTATGGTATGATCCCGGCACTGACCCACAATTAAGGACATGCCGAGCCCAGATAAGAGATAAGGAAGCACGTCACCAAGCGTGAGAGCGATAAGCTCAAAGGCCAAAGTGATAGTGACGGTCCGACAAACGCCCAAGGCTACGGTCATTAAACCAAAGGTCGTGGCGATAGTCAAAGGCCAAACACTGATAACGGTCTAAGACGTTATAAGGAGGCCGAGGGACTTAGTCATATAGACGACCTCCCGAAGCTAAATACTCACTAGGCGCTCGACGCCACATATTGTCATACTTAACAGCAATCTACGAAGATTGACTCTTCACTCATAATCTAATTCATTGCATTATATTTTGAAACTTATACCATCCATAAATGATAAATTTTCAAAGGTGGGAGTAAAATTAGTATATCTTTCAAATTAATTATATACCTATAATTTCAGAAAATATTCTCAACCCAACTCACTGAGAATCCATTATTCTCACCCCAATTTGTATTGTTTTTCTAAAACCCCACTAGATGAGGAGACCCAAGAAGATGACAAGACGAATGCTGATGACCAGTGAAGATCGTCGTTGAAGAACTGTCGAGACGTAAGTATTAGAATGTTGAAATAAATGCTCCTTTTTATTCTTGTATCAATAAAGTATTCTGATCTCCGCTGTACTCTTTGAATTTTATATAACTATTCCGCTGTACTCTTTGAACTTTATGTAACTATTCCGCTGTACTCATGAATGTTTATTCCATCGAATAACCAAACTTAGTTCACCGGGCTAAGATCTGGCATTTGAATGCTCTACTGTAATTCTATTCACAAACGTTATTTAATTACGTTAGCTGTCGCGTTCTCGTCCAACCCCGGTGTGGGGGCGTGACAGATGTGGTATCGGAGCTCGGTTTGTAAGAAGGACACTTACATCGAGCTTTTCCAGGATAAGATTCTTCGGAATTATATGGGAATTCCACCTAGGACGAAGTGAACTATAAGATTGAGACCTAAAGTAGATTTCTCGAGTCAACTTCCATTAAAAACCTCTTTCGGCTTGTCGCAATTCATTTGGAATATGCATAGTCAAAATTCAAAATTACTATGTCATTGGCCAAGGTACTTGATTAAGTATTCACGGCATTTCCCCAACTGAATCAATCCTTCTGTTGAACTCTTGAAACGAATATAGTTTATTTCACTTATCCATTTCTCAAAGTCATATCACTATTCATTCGAAATTGATGAAGTTCCTTTAAACTCCACTAAACTTCATTGTCTTCTTAAAAATGGAGTATTATTATTCTTGGTCACTAGTATCGTATAAGCATATTTGTTGGATCATTAAGTTCATTGCCTTAATGATTATTCATGCTTACTAGAGCCTTACATTGGATATTAGATTTTGCGAGATATTGACTTAGTTTCATTTTATTAATTAGATGGACCCCTCAGACAAGAAGATTGTGACCCAGGGAAATGAAGATACGCCTACCCCGCCGACGACAATTACTGAAGATCAGCTTCGACAGGCCCTTAGTCAAATTCAGGGTGTCTCTAGACCCATTCTAAACGCAGCTGTTTTGGGCGATTCAAGGGAGAGGGAGACCCAGAACTTGACTTCCGTGATTGCGCACATTTTTAAAAGATGTAACGGCGTATCGTAATCTGAGGGACGAGCTGTTTCAGTTATTGGAGAAGAAAAGGCAAGAGTACGAGGAGCTGGATGAGAGAGCGCATCAACTGGAAACGCAATCATTAGTAGACATCTGAACAATCGCCAAGCTCCGCAGCCAGAAGTTTCTTCAATCCCACAGGATACAAATGCTGGAAGAACAAATCCTATATGAAAGGCATGAGCATGAAAAGTTCCAAGCTTTGGTGAAATCCAGGTTAGGAGCCGTGATCAACCTTATTCCTAACTCCAACATTGAGATCGGAACCTCATCACGAGCAGCACCGACTGCCGACGCTCAGTTCCGCGAATACGAAGAAGATCCGGAGGAAGATCTGGAGGAAGATCCGGAGGAGGACTCGGAAGAAGAGCCAGAGGAAGACGCAAGTATGGATTCAGGAGATAATTAAAGGGTTCTATAATTGAGAGTGTTAATTAAACTTGTTTGGTGTCATGTACTTTTAAGGTTACGGCCTCAGCGCTATGAAACTTGAAATGTATGTTTTGGTAGATAAACCAAGCGTGACTGAAATAAACTATGTTTTCTATCCTTATATCAATTTCATTATTCGCGAATAATTAGCACTCAATCATACGCTTAAATCTACATGACAACATAAATTACTGATAACTCCACATAAAATTGCTAATCGTCAAACATTCCCCTAACTTATAATAGATGGATGACCGAAGATGCGGGCGTCCACATGTGAACCGTGATGAACTCTTAAAACCGTTAGCATTTCATAGGTTACTAATTCCTCAAAAACATCTTCATAAAATCACGCCCTCGCATGAATCGCGAAGAGCAGCATCAACGCGATGATCGCTCACGCTCTCCTCTACGGGGAAGAATTTGAAATGATGCCATAGCACAAGCACTAAGCCAACTGACAAACTTCCTGCAACAACAAGCTGACAACAATCGGACTGCGGGAGGCACACAAGACCGCATGTTGGAGAGATTCTTATGTTTCAGTCCGCCAACGTTTGACGGAGAACCAGATGACATCAAGGCAGAATTATGGGTAGAAAGGATGGAGAGCATATTCAATGCATCCCAGTACACCGATGATCAACGTATAACGTCGGCTACGTTTCGACTCGAGGCTGCCGCGCATGATTGGTGGAAGATCGTTAACGCCCGCTGGATAAGAGAGGATCGTGCCAGAACTTGGGTCAATTTCTTAACTGATTTTCGGACCCAGTACGTCTCAGCAGCAGCTAGAGAGGCTCGTCGAGATGAATTTTATCATCTGAAGCAAGGATCTTTGACTGTAGCTCAGTATGAGTCACAGTTCAACCGATTCCCCAAGTTCGCACCAGGACTAGTAAGCACAGAGGAGGATAAGCTGTACAAGTTTACCCGAGGATTGAGGTTTTCTCTGCAACAGAGTCTGCTGCCAGTGAGAGTAACGACTATGGCGGAAGCAGTCGAAGCTGCAACCCGAATCGAAAGTGGGATGACACGTCTAGGATAGGCGAAGGAGCGCACCGCTGGGACGTTTAAGAGATCCGCACCAAACCTATCATCCAGACCACCCCAGAAATTCCAACGCAAGACTTCTGGCCAGAACACCGAAAAGAGGCCTGTGAACAATCTACCGCCCTGTCCGCACTGTAATAAGATGGGGCATAAACCCGAGGACTGCTGAAAGAAACAAAGGAGGTGCCTGCGCTGTGGAGATAATCAGCATCAAACTAGAGAATGCCCGGAGTGGGAGACACCAGACAACAATCAGCAGAGAAATGTGGCCAAGAAGGATGATCGCAAGGGCAAAGGGAAAGCACCAGCGAGAGTTTTTGCCTTAGCTGGATAAGAAGCCCCTAATGCGACAGACGTGGTGGGAGGTACATTTCTTTTGTCAAACCACTCTGCACATGCATTATTAGATCCAGGATCATCACATTCTTTTGTTGCACCCCATTACGCACAAAAACTGAATGTATGTATAGAATCAGTGCCTGTAAGCTTAGAGGTGTCCACACCTATGGGTGCAAGCCAGGAAACGGATTCGGTATTTAGGAATTGTGAAGTTGTAGTTGAGGGTCAATGCTTCCCTGCTGACCTAATACTTCTTCCCATACTTGAGTTTGACCTCATACTTGGTATGGATTGGCTATCTAAGAGCTATGCACAACTCGATTGCCATTCTAAGATAGTTCGATTCTGCAAACCCGAACACCCTGTAATTGAACTACACGGGAGTGCTAGAATTAACTCGGACCCAATTATATCAGCTACGAAGGCAAGAAAGGCCATTTCAAAGGGAGCAACGGGATATCTAGCTTTTGTCATGAACAAACCTAAGAGCAAAATGGAGATTGAAGCAATACTAGTAATATCAGAATACCCCGATATTTTCCCCACGGAACTCACTTCTGTGCCTCCAGATAGGGAAGTTGAATTTAACATATATATCTTTCCAGGGAAGGCACCTGTGGCTAGAACGCCATATCGAATGGCCCCACTGGAACTGCAAGAACTGAAGGTTCAGTTGCAGAAATTGCTAGAGGTTGGATTTATCCGGCCAAGCATATCCCCTTTGGGAGCACCAGTGCTATTCGTAAAAAAGAAAGATGGCACGCTAAGATTGTGCATTGATTACCGAGAACTTAACAACATTACAGTTAAGAACAAGTATCCCGAATTATTGGAGTAGGAATTTGGGGACCAAATTCTTTTAAGGAGGGGAGGATGTAAAACCCCCTAAAATTCGATAGTTACTACATGTATAATTGTTAAATCATGATGTACTCCAATAACAATTGTTTTAATCTACATCTAGTTTCATTTATTTTACTCATTTATTCGAAAATTATTTTATGAATCAAATAATCAAATTAATTAAAATTTGAAGTGGGAACATAAAATTCCTAATGGTCTATGTGTATCAACACATATACACATAAACACACCATAAGACTCAAGCCCAAACTAAGTAAAACCTCTAAGGCTTGGAATCACAATTTAAAGCCCAATTTAATCACTAGCCACTTCATTTAACACATATTTAATACATATCTATATACACCTAAAATATAAAAAAAAAATAATAACACACACACACATAAGCACGGCCAAGAAACACTTGGGGGGAGGGGAATCCTTGTCCCCCATGCAAGACTCAATGTCTTACATTTTCTCTTCCCAAGTATTCCACCTCCCAACCCCATTAAACCCTTTTAAAAATCAAACACCCTCATTCCTTTCACCCTTACAAAAACAAAAATCTGAAAATTAGAGAGAGTAAGAGAGAGGAGGCCGAAATCAAGAAGAGAAGGCAAAGAGAAGAAGAAGAAAAGAAGAGAAGAAGAAAGGTTCAACTTAAGGAGGTAATTTCACTATCTATATGTAACTTCAATATATATATAAATATATATATATATCTTACATACACTAACTTAAACCACATATTCATCATCCATGGTGTGGCATACATTGGTCAAAATAAAAAGAGGAGAGGCAAAGAAGAGGTTGTTGCAACTAGTTCAAAGACTTAGATCTCTTCACCACTTCAAGAACTAAAGTGGGTAAAACTATTCTTCTCACTTTAATATGCAATTTATCTTAAACAAAGATGAATTTCCTTTCCATGAAGTTCATATTGTCCACTTTTCTCATACCAATAGCATGGATAATGGTTTATAGCTTGTTGCATGTGAAATTAGCCAATTTTGATGATTTAAGTGAAATGTCCCAAAACTTCTTATCAATTAAGTATGATTTTGTCTTACTTTATATTCTGGAAATTATGTTTGGAGAGGTATATATGTGTTATATGATCATGCATGTGAAGTTGGATGTTTAATTTGTGGCCTAACAAAAATAGGATGATCAAAACGGACATAAAACAAGTATTAAGTGAAGATAAAGAAAATTATGAGAATTATTACAAAAAAAAAGATAAAAAGATGTAATCTGACTTAAGGTCATAAAATCCACCTACCCTTAAAATTTTATAAGAAACATAAATCATTTTCTAATTCAACGGGTTAAAATCGGCAAAACACGAAGATTGTGTAAATCCAGCAAAATGGTGAAACTACTAAATAAAATCCGTATATTTCAGTTTGGAACATCAAAGTGGACATAATAACACATTTAGCCTCTGTCCTAAAAATTTTGTAGTAATCGGAATCCATTTCCGGTGTCTACGGACCAGAAGTGTAAATTAAGACAAAATAAGGGGGTCAAATGATAAATTCCCCAAAAATTTGGAACCAAAGTAAAAAGTTCACCTTCTGGACTGAAGACATAACTTATATAGAAATAAATATTCTGACCTTAAAATTTCGTAGAGAGCGGGAGTCGATTCAAGATTTGGGGCTAAAATGCAATAATTGGTAAAATTAGGGTCAATTAGTAAATTTCAATAAAAATGGAATTATAAAATAAATTTTCAGGTCTATGGACCAGAATGTTAATTATCAAAGTATTAATATTATATCCGAAAAATCCTATAACAATAGGAGCAAATTTTGGGTTTTGGGGTCAAAACGACATTTTAAATAGTTTTGGGGCAAAACTGAAAATTTTAGAAAATCAGTCAGAAACTGAAAATTATGAAAAATTCACTCAAACATAGAAGTTCCAAGTTCAACATGAACTCTCCCATAAGTTTCGTCACCATCCGTGATGAAAACCAAACCTCATGGGCATAATAATCCGTTTCGCAAGAATTGTGGACGTAACCGTAAATTGGGATAATTTAAACCAAAAATCAAAGATTTGAATTTATCAAGTCTGGAATCAATAATCACAATTATATTCCAAAGATATGTCAATAACGGAACCATAATTTCATAAAAACTCGTGCCACGAATAAACTCCAAATCGCGATTGTATAATCAATTTACGCTAAGTATTGGATATATGACTCTGACCATATTATGTGCATTCACCGCAATGTGACTAACGTATAATCACATCAAACCGGGAACTAAGTGCCATACAAACAAAGTGCCACAGACAGATCCGCGTCTAATCCTATCGGGGCAAAGTGCCACGTCGGCACACGGGGGCCACCTCTTGAGCCCATACGAAATCGAGAGCCGACCTAAAATCTGGGGGCCACCTCTTGAGTTGTAGGGGCCACCTCTAGAGTCCCAAATTTGTGTCAGGGACGGTTAGACCATGTCTTGGATCGAGCAGCACGGCTGCGGTTCATGAACAAGGCTACTGTCGTTTCCTATTCCCTTGAAGCCAATGGACGGAGTGTTCCGGAGGTGATTGGGTCGTAGACTTAGGGTATAATCGCGATTATGGTATGATCCGGGCACTGACCCACAATTAAGGACATGCCGAGCCCAGATAAGAGATAAGGAATCACGTCACCAAGCGTGAGAGCGATAAGCTCAAAGGCCAAAGTTATAGTGACGATCCGACAAACGCCCAAGGCTACGGTCATTAAACCAAAGGTAGTGGCGATAGTCAAAGGCCGAACACTGATAACGGTCTAAGGCGTTATAAGGAGGCCGAGGGACTTAGTCATATAGACGACCTCCCGAAGCTAAATACTCACTAGGCGCTCGACGCCACATATTGTCATACTTAACAGCAATCTACGGAGATTGACTGTTCACTCATAACCTAATTCATTGCATTATATTTTGAAACTTATACCATCCATAAATGATAAATTCTCAAAGGTGGGAGTAAAATTAGTATATATTTCAAATTAATTATATACGTATAATTTCAGAAAATATACTCAACCCAACTCACTGAGAATCCATTATTCTCACCCCAATTTGTATTGTTTTTCTAAAACCCCACTAGATGAGGAGACCCAAGAAGATGACGAGATGAATGCTGATGACCAGTGAAGATCGTCGTTGAAGAACTGTCGAGACATAAGTATTAGAATGTTGAAATAAATGCTCCTTTTTATTCTTGTATCAATAAAGTATTCCGATCTCCGCTGTACTCTTTGAACTTTATGTAACTATTCCGCTGTACTCTTTGAACTTTATGTAACTATTCCGCTGTACTCATGAATGTTTATTCCATCGAATAACCAGACTTAGTTCACCGGGCTAAGATCTGGGATTTGAGTGCTCTACTGTAATTCTATTATCACAAATGTTATTTAATTACGTTAGCTGTCGCGTTCTCGTCCAACCCCGGTGTGGGGACGTGACATGATCCTTATAATTTATTTTGAAATTTATTCATTTTAAATCCTTCATTTTATGCTAGGAACGTATCGGTCCAAGTATCGGACAACCTGTAAATATTAAAAAAATCAAAATCCATGATCGTTAGCAAAATAAATAGCATTTAAATAAGTATTGGTGCGTTACAATCCTCCCCCTTTAAAAAATTTCGTCCTCGAAATTGAGCTTCATAAAGAACTTTGAAAATCTATATCAAACTTTGTATGGGTATTTTCATCAATAACTTTAAAAATATTGTGTCAGCAAAATATTACTTTGAAACCTTTCTTTGAAATCATATTTTGTCCCTTTCGGAGAATATTTAAACTTTCACATATCATTTCAAATCTTTTACCGACATAACCATAATATTTAAGTTTTCATAAAAGAGTGAATATTTGAAAACATTACCCCGGAGTCGACGTTGGGCAGCAGCGATGAACCACATATTCTCCCAAAAATATATTTATGCCGTAATTATTCGTTATACTTTCAAAAATAAAAAAAAAGTTTTAAAATATATTGTTTTGTATAAGTAAATCTTGTTAAACCTCCTTAACTGTATAGTCCCATACCTATACAGTCTTGGAATATCTCTCGTTCTGGTGAGAATTCGGTTCAGTCATGTCCCCCTCCGCCTAGAAGCCTTGTCAGGAGCCGCTCGTTGTCCGTGCCCTTTTTCTTATTACACCGGCGATCACTCCCTTTTCTCAGAGCCGCTCATTGTCCGTTCCCTTTTCTATAGCACCGACGATCACTCCCCACCCTCGTCGGCCCCGGGTGTCACATGTTCACCAGCTTCCGCTTGGTTCATCCCCAAATCTCACCGTACTGAGAGAGGTCTTGCTCCGATACCATTCTGTAACGCCCTGGCTTTCTTAATTAAAAAGCACGTTACACAACTCAATTTTTTTTTCTTAAAATTTTTATATAAATTCGGAGTATTTGCGGAAGCATTTTAGTAAGTAAATCTTCAATAAAACTCGTTTATTCAACCATCAGTACAGTTTTACAAAAACATGGAAAATCAAATATTCGGACATAGTCCGTTGAAATTACGTTCGTGAAGAACATCAAGTGTTTCGTAAAAATAATAACAATTACGGCGAGAACATCTTTTATTCTTTATAACTTCATCGTGTTGGGAGTATGTATTCATCTTCTGCTTGTCCCGTTCATCGATTCCTTAGCCTGAAAAACATAAACGACAAGGTGTGAGTACGCGAGCATACTCAGTGAGATTAAACCCATATAAATCGTCAAAATCACGTTATGTAATGCACATAAAACATTCTTATCTCTGTGAGACTCGTCTCGGATTTCTTTCATTCTTTCGACGCCTCGCGGTCGTCATGTTACACGACACAACAATGACCGTAACATATTAAAACAGTATAACCTCACCTCGTTTGCTGAAATCTTGAAATATCTTCCTTTGA
This sequence comes from Orobanche coerulescens, assembly GCA_033398695.1. Taxonomy (NCBI): domain Eukaryota; kingdom Viridiplantae; phylum Streptophyta; class Magnoliopsida; order Lamiales; family Orobanchaceae; genus Orobanche; species Orobanche coerulescens. Next base: position 70,165,146 of record CM065809.1, read on the forward strand.
ATTTGGCTCGATTGTCCTTCTTAGATCCCGGATATGCTGCTCCTAGCACATGAAAATGCTTTCTCATATTTCTGGCCATAAATTCTTGATGTAAAATCTGAAATCTCTTTGAGGACTTTTATCAAACACCTTTGAAAAACTGTCAGATTTGAGATTTCCGTTTGATCGGGCTTTTGTGGATTTTATAATTTTTGGAATGTAAATATGTTACATCCATTTTAAAGTAGAGGTTCACAGATTCAAAATGGTATATTATTTGTTGGAAGATACTTACGTATGTATATATTTATAGGAGTCCAAAGTCGGTTGAAAATCAACCTTACCCAGATAGCTGGAAGTCTTATCCGGACAGCTGGCCGAGAAGCTTCTGTCAGTCGTGACCGACGTTATCTGGACAGCTGGCCGAGAAGCTTCTATCGGTCATGACCGACCTTATCCGGACAGCTGGCCGAGAAGTTTCTGTCGGTCATGACCGGCAACTGTCGGTAGGCGTGTTCGGCGGTGACCGGCAGATGTCCGTCAACTTGGCTCGGTCGGTTCGACCCCTTCCCAGTGTCCAAATTCGATTTTCCGACCTCTTCCGGACTCGTCGGAGTTAAATCTTCGATATGCTCGGAACGGATTTTGGATAATAATAGTAAAATAATTTAATATTATTTTTGCAATATAAGTGTTCTGTGATGAATATTTTATCGTATCAAAATCGTCGGAATTCTTTTCGAAATCACCTTCAAACATTATAAATGATCCTTATAATTTATTTTGAAATCTTTTCTTTTAAAATCCTTCATTTTATGCTAGGAACGTATCAGTCCAAGTATCGGACAACCTGTAAATATTAAAAAATCAAAATCCATGATCGTTAGCAAAATAAATAGCATTTAAATAAGTATTGGGGCGTTGCAATGGTTGTGGATATGGTGACTATTGTCACGGTGACGTGTGATATTGTGTGTTTTCCCATTGGGTTATTCACTCGGGTATGTCTCGAGGAGGCTCTGAGGTTCGTGGCTTGTTAGCACGGGAAGCGAAAAATCCTTAGGAATATGTTAATATGTATGATTGGGTCGTGGATCCTGTGTTTTGTGAGCGGAATGGTATGATTGGGTCGTGGATCCCAGGTTTGGTTATTGGATTTGTATTTTGGAAAATAATCTTTGGACTGTGTCCCTAAGTGGTTTTTGATAAGATGAGAATTCTTTAATTCCAAATATTTTAAAAACTCCCTAAATCATAAATTGTTTTGCAAGATGTACATTGATTTAATTCCTACCTTTCATGGTTTGAACGGTTTTAATCAAGTGAATTATCTCAGGAAGTCTTTGTTATGATTAACTGGTTGGATGTTCTCGATTGTTATGTTTTTGGAATATGTTATGTATGGCTCGTATTTGCACTTTATACGCCCGGATGGAGGTAGAGCTACCTGGAGACTTGTAGAATAGTCTAGAATTATGTTGTCTTGTATATGTGTAGACTTGTGTGGATGATTTTAGAGATAGGTTCTAGAATTGTAATATTGGAGGGAGTTCTAGAATCCTCCAAATGAGGAGGTGGAATGGAAGATTCTAGGTTTTAGGAGTTGTATAAATAGGCAAGGGGATGGCTCATTTGTAACAAACCCTCAAAGAATCAACATTCTTGTAAAGTGTTTGTGAAATAGTGAAGTGTTTCTCTCAACTCCCAAGTGTAAACCCCTTTTTACACACTTAACAACCGAGTGAGTTAGGCTTACTAGCTAGAGACCGAGGCGATTATAGTCTAGTGCCGCACGGGTCCTAAGAGATTTCGAGTGCTTAAACCCCACCCTGTGACAGCGCGACACTCCTCAGTGTTAGCGCATGCTAATCTGTCCGGTATAAAAACTGGACAGCAGTCGTACTTCTTCATTTCTTTGTCATTTTCTCTTCTCTCCGCAGATGCGAGTCAAGGGCGACTAGGGTTCCTGATCTTGGCTGATTTTTTTCCATTCTAAGGTGTTCTGGAGTATTCTAGGTGATTATAACATCACCTAATCTATTGTTGTCGCCGGATCGAGGTAATTCCTTGATTTTTCCTTGAGTTGACCATGTTGTAGATCTTGTTCTTGATTTCATTTCCAATCTGATTTTGATGGATTGATTGGTGTTTAACGTTGTTGCTAATTATTGTCCATGGATTGCATATCCATAATTCCGACCTGTTCAACTCGATTGATGATTCGAGTGTTCTGTTAGGAATACTTGTTAGATTTTGATGATGTCATTAATATTAAATCAAATGTTTATTACTTGGCAAAATGTAAGGAAGAACCAAATGAGTATCTTCCATAGGCCAAATATGTTAAGTATAAAACTTGGCAAAATGTAAGGAAGAACCAAATGAGTATCTTCTGTAGGCCAAAAATTAGTTAGGCTGAAAAACGGCTAAGTACTAAGTACAGCTTAGTCCATCAGAGAGGAACAGCCGACTCCAGTCAGAGTAGCTCTGGTCAACTAAATTTATCAGAGAAGTTTGACCAGACTGCAGCCGAGGTACCTCAGGGAAGTCACCTGACCAGATAAGTCACAAACAGTGAACAGCCGAGAGGACCTATCTGCAGAGATGTTAGCTGCATATCAGCCTACTCGACTGCAGCCTAGTACTCCAAGTCCACGTCAGCATGCGTTGAAAAGTCAAATATTACGGAAAGCTCACATGCAACGTGAAGAGACAATTTGGAGTGATTCCCGCAAGAGATATGATTTAAATAAATCATCCAGACCCACCTTGAAGACTTTAATCCTTTTATATTCAAAAGATTCGGCGCTCACATGCAGAAGTCTTCACAACGGTCGGAAGATAAAATAAAATAATGGGAATCCAGACTTGCAACGTTCAGAAAAATTAAACAATGAAGTCTCCCTCCAACGGATGGATTTGTTCAAAAGATTTGCAACGGCTACAAGGAAAAAGCTCAGAGATCTGACCTATATATATCCAGAGATTTGAAACTGAGCAACTACCGGTGCGAACATACATTCTAGCGACCAAAGCAATCAAGCAATCAAGCAATCAATAGCATCGTGAAAAGAGCAGATCTAAAAGTTCAAACTTAAGGAAGCTCGTAAGTTGGAGAAGACAAACACTCTTGTCTATAATCTTGAGTACGGGGTACTTCACTGGTTGAAGTAAGAGACTGTAAAGGCATCCGAGGATCGAGGATCAAGAGGTGCAAGGCAGTCAAGTGTGTGTACAACGGCACGGATTTCCACTGGTTGGAAGCTGTTGTAGTGTGGTTTGAATCACTGTAATATTTATCACTGGTTGAAAATTATAGTGAATTCATCTCCAACTGGTTTGGAGAAAAGTGGATTAGTAGAGGATTACCCCACCTCGAGACCACTATAATTGCTCGTGTTATTTATTGTTTCTCGCATCATACTTTAACTGCTGCATACATTGTTAAGTGTTTCATTAAGTTAATTTATATTCGTCATCAGCTGACTTCCGCACATATCCAAGAACAAACGACTCCAAGTCGTTTGTTTGACCATCAGCTGAAGAAACTCACTCTTCGTGAAAAAGAGTTCAAGAGTTTCAACAAGTCTATTCACCCCCCCTCTAGACTTGTTCCTGGACGACTTGTGACCTACAAGTGGTATCAGAGCGGTTGGTTCATTTTTTTTCACGAACCAGATCTATATTAGATATATATATCTTAACTCTCACTTTATAATGGAACACATGCACTCTAGACTCCCTGTGTTTTCAGTTGACGAGTATGATATGTGGAAGATAAGAATGCAGGCACATTTATCTTCAATTCATGACGACATGTGGTGCATCATTGAAGATGGTCCATTCATTTTTGAGAAGGACAACACAGCCGAGGAGATCGCAGCTGGGAGGCCAGAAAAGATTTCTAAGAAGAGAACGGAGCTGACCCCCGAAGAAAGAAAGCTGGCCAATCTTGACAACCGGGCCAGAGATGTGTTATATCAAACTCTTGACAAATCCACCATGGTCAAGATCAAAAACTGGAAGAATGCCAAAGAAATTTGGGACACATTAGCTCTAATGTGTGAAGGAACGGAGCTGATAAAGGAAAATAAGCTGTCAATTGCTATCCAAAAATTTGACAACTTTAAAATGAAGAATGGTGAATGTATAGATCAAGTGGACACAAGGTTCACTGAAATTATCAATGAGATCAACTCCCTGGGCAAAACCTATGGCAACAGGGAAATGGCACTAAAGGTCCTCAGATCTCTCAACCCCGAATGGAGCATGAAGGTCGTAGCCATGAGAGAGTCCAAGGACCTGAATAAGATAAAGATTCAGGAGCTGTTCTCTGATCTGAAGGCTTATGAGTTCGAGCTTCCAAGTTCATCCTCAATCGAGCTGCAGAGAAGGGAATCGCATTTGCGGCCGAGTCCCCCGCCAAGAGCCTATCGATGTGAAACCTCCAAATCCACTAGATTCGAGGAAGAAATGGCTTTCATAATGCAAAGGTTCAGCAATTTCAAAAAGAACTACTCCAAGTATAAGAAAAACTACAAGGAGAATCCAAGAAGGAACCGTATAATTTGGAAGTCTGGAAAGTTGAATGCTACAACTGTCACAAAATAGGACACATCCAAATGGATTGTCCCGAGCTCAAGAAGGATGAAACCAAGAAGGAGGTGGGCAGAAAGGAAGACAGAAGAAAAGCTCTCATCGGAGAAGACCAGGAGCATGTCGAATCAAGCGGCGGTTTCTTTTCTGATGAAGACGAGGAGTATGATTGCCTGATGGCAAACCTAGCTGATGAAGAGGTAACTTCTAAACCCACCGGTTCAAATAATAGCTCAGCCATGTCACAAGATATGGATCTACATGAATCGGTAAATCAATTATTCAAAGATTTTGAAACACTCAAATCTGCACACCAAGTCAGACAAGAGAAGACTCACCGCAAGATGAGAATAGGCAGCTGAAAAATGATTTCGAAAAACTCAGCCTAGATTTAAATAAGGTTGAGACAACTACAGCTGACTTTAAAAACCAGGCAAGTGTCAATACAGCTGAGATAGACCGGCTAAACATTTTACTTAAAAAAAAATCAGCTGCACTTACTCATGCCAAAGCTGAGTTTACTAAGCTGGAACAGATAAATAAAACTCAGGCGCAGGAAATAACCTCCCTGAAGGCGTCTTCAACCCTGGGAGAATTGTGTACTTATAAAAGGTCATTATATACCAAATCAGGCCTTGGATATGATTCTCACACTCCCTCTAGTTCTGAAACCAAGTTTATCAAGGGAGAAACAATAGTCTCGATCTTGAGCACGTATATAAACCGATATTCAAAAACAGCAACAAAGTCAAACGTCTAGCTCAGTCGCAATGTTACACTGCATGCCACCTAGACAGGCGACTAGGCAGTGGCCCAGGCAAAAGCAGCAGCCCAGACAACATGCCCACTATTACCAACAACTCCGCAAAAATAGATTTCATAATGGGAGGGGCAAATGGAAACCTCAAGGTTATCCTAATTACCAAAATGAACAAGTGTGGATACCACAAAGATTTAATAAATGGTCTCAGCCTAGATTTAGAAATGGCCCACACTATCAAAATTTTGAGGAATATCCGGTATACAATCCAACCAGAAGATTCAGACCTCGACCACAGACACCTTATAAGGGTTATAATAATAATAATAACAATTTCTATAATCCAAGGAGAAATCAATTCTCCAGGAAACCAACTAACCCCAAAGGACCCACACAAATTTGGGTACCTAAATCTCTGCTTATTTAATTGCAGAAAAGGTGGAAGGACTACAACCACATCTCCTCAAGCTCAAATTTTGGAGGTGAAGAATGGTTTGTAGACTCTGGATGCTCGAGGCATATGACCGGGAACAAGAAGATGCTGACCAAATACATCAAAGAAAGAGGTCCCGATGTAACCTTTGGAGATAGATCTAGAGGACAGACAAAAGGCTTTGGAGAGCTGCACCGAGGAAACATTGTCATATCCAAAGTTCATTATGTCAAAGGGCTCAAATACAACCTCCTGAGCATAAGCCAGTTCTGTGACGAGAAGAATCTAGTAGTCTTCACCATCTTGAAGTGTATGGTGATAGACATCCTATCTGGAGAAATAAAGCTACAAGGTTTCTGAAGAAGAGATGTCTACATGATTGATTGGAACACAGGAACACCTAACTCCTGTTTTCTATCCAAGACAGTAGCTGAGAATGGATGGTTGTGGCACAAAAGACTATGTCAGTTAAACTTCAAAGCCATCAACAAGATTAGCTCTCAGAAGCTGGTCAGAGGACTTCCAAATGAAGCATTCAAAAAGGAAGCACTTTGTGATGCATGTCAGAAGGGAAAGCAGACCAAGGCATCGTTCAAACCAGTTCAGCCTACAACGCTCACAACAAGGATCTTAGATCTACTCCACATGGATCTATTTGGTCCTATCAAGCCATGGACTTTGAGCGGCCGAAAGCATGCACTTGTAATAGTAGATGATTATTCAAGGTACACTTGGATCATTTTTTTATACAAGAAAAGTGAAACCCTGACCAAGTTACGAGTCCGAGAAGGATCCAGAATGAGAAATCCCTCTCCATAATCAAGATCAGATCAGATAGAGGAGGAGAGTTTCTCAACAAGGCGATAACTGATTACAGCGATCAGAATGGGATCCAGCATGAGCTCTCTGCAGCCAGGACGCCCCAGCAGAATGGTGTTGCTGAAAGAAGGAACAGAACCCTAAAGGAAGCAGCAAGGTCCATGATTGTAGAAGCGGACCTACCCAAAAGGTTATGGGCTGAAGCTGTTAACACAGCCTGCCACACCTGCATCAGAGTATGATAGTAGGGAGACATGGAAAAACTCCCTATGAGGTTTGGAATAATAGAACTCCTACTGTTGCTTACTTTCATGTTTTTGGTTGTAAGTGTTTCATCCACAACAACGGTAAAACACAGCTAAATGCCTTTGATGCTAAAACTGATGACGGTCTCTTTATGGGATATTCCCAAAGAAGCAAGGCATATAGAGTTTTTAATAAAAGAACCTTAGTTGTGGAGGAAACACCCCATGTTGTTTTTGATGAATCTACCGTTGAGTACAGGAAACAACTTGAGCTAATTGAGAACAAGCTCAAGTCAGCAACCCTTGAAGAAGTCATTATACATGACACTGGAATGGTAGACTCACCTGCAGACCGGCTGATGACCCAACTACGGTGATGAAGACCCAATCGCAGATCGGACAGGATCACCAAACCTATCCGATCCGATTCTTTGCGGAAGAAGACCCAGTAGGAGTCGACAAAGACTCATCTGCAGATTAGAACCAACTGCAGATGACAAGGCGGTAGCCGATCGATTCTGGGACAGAACCCGTGATGCGAGATAACCACCAGGGCAATCCAACAGGGGGAACAAACCCAGAAGATGAAGAAATCCCCAAATGGCTCAAGGATCACCCAATTCAGCAAATTATCGGAAAGTTGACTGATGGAGTTAAGACGAGACAGTCAACCCTACCAGCAGGAATGGAGATGTTCTCATGTTTCATGTCGCAAATTGAACCCAAGACTACAGAACAAGCCTTGGAAGATTATTCATGGATTAATGCCATGCAAGAGGAATTGGAGCAGATGGAAAGAAACAAAGTTTGGGAACTGACAGACAGACCTGATCACAAGAAAGTTATTGGCACCAAATGGGTGTATAAAAACAAGAGTGATGAAGACGGAGCTGTTGTTAGGAATAAAGCCAGACTCGTAGCAAAAGGTTATGCACAGTGTGAGGGAATAGATTTTGATGAAACTTATGCACCTGTTGCAAGATTATAAGCTATCAGACTATTCCTCGCATATGCTGCATTCAAGGACTTTGAAGTCTACCAGATGGATGTAAAAAGTGCTTTTCTGAATGGAATCCTAGAAGAAGAAGTCTATGTAGAGCAACCCCCAGGTTCTGTCAAAGGAGACAACGTCTATAAGCTGTTGAAGGCTCTGTATGGACTCAAGCAAGCACCAAGAGCGTGGTATGAAACACTGTCTGTGTTTCTTGAGAAAAATGGATTTTGCAAAGGGAAAGTGGACAAGACTCTATTCAGAGTGGAGCACGAAGGCCACATATTAATAGTCCAGATTTATATGGATGATATCATATTCGGGTCAACCAATCCAGAACTATGCGAGAAATTCTCCAACCTCATGCAAGGAGAATTTGAGATGAGTATGATGGGAAAGCTTAACTTCTTTCTCGGATTACAAGTTAAGCAGATGGAAAAAGGAATTTTCATCAACCAAGCAAAATATACCAGAGATCTTATCAAGAGATATGGAATGGAATCAGCCAAGCCCGCAAGAATTCCAATGAGCCCAAGTACTCACCGGATGCGAGGCAGGCGAGCATATCGGTGGACTCAACCCACTCTGAGAGGACTCATCGGATCTCTTCGTACCTCACCGCAAGGTGCCGGACATATCATATGCCGTTGGAGTTTGTGCAAGATTCCACAAGCCGAAGCAATCACACCTAGATGCGGCCAAGAGAATAATTAAGTACCTAAAGTCTACAATTAATGTTGGACTATGGTATCCCAAGGATGACAACTTCGAGCTATCAGGATACTCAGATGCGGATTTCGCCGGATGCAAAATCAACAGGAAGAGCACTAGTGGAACGTGTCAATTCCTAGGAACCAGACTGATATCCTGGTTTAGCAAGAAGCAGGTTTCTAACTCTATCTCCACTACAGAGTCAGAATACCTAGCTGCAGGTAGCTGTTGTGCACAGATTCTATGGATCCGACAACAGTTAAGGGACTATAATATAATTGCCAACGAAGTTCCTATTTGGTGTGACAACAATAGTGCTATTGCAATAACCAACAATCCGGTTTTGCATTCAAGGACGAAGCACATTGACGTTAAGCATCATTTCATTAGAGACCATGTGCTCAACAAAAGGGTTAGAGTTGAAAGAGTCAGCACAGACTACCAAATAGCTGACATCTTCACTAAACCCTTGCCAGAAGAAAGATTCCTAGAGCTGAGCAGAGACCTTGGATTACTAGATTGGGAATCTAGTTCTGAAGCAAGTTAAAGGAAGGACGGACCCTCAGATTCAGCCTAAGCTGATGCAGGCGAGAAGACGAAGGCCAGACGAAGCATCTTAGCTGTTCAGAATACCAGGCGAGAAGTCAACTAACCTGTTGCAGAGTGGTCAACAGTCAACAAAATCAGACCAGCTAAGTTCTCTAAACTGACCTCTAAATTTTTTATTATTATCTGCCACATTTATAAAATTAATTTTGGCTAACGAATGGCATGTAAAAATACATTTTTATAAGCCAAGTGGCAATTTTAATACACGCGTCAACGCCTATTAAATCAACCTCTACGATGGCCAATCAGAATCAACCGTCGAATTTTAAATTGGGCCACCGATTCAAATTTGAAATTCAAAAGAATATCAAAAGGCGTACCACCGTTAAAATATATAATAAACTAATACAAACGTGTTTTCATCTTCTTTATAAGGAAAGAAGACCTTTCACTTTACTCTTTACGCTTACAGAAACCCTATAATTTACAGAGCAAAAATATACACTAAAAATCCTCTATTTGCAGAAATGGCATCTTTTGAAGGAGTGAATCTGAAGGCGGTGAAGGACCAGGTCATTTTCTCCATGGTTGTCGACTTTGAAGGTTTACTCGAAGCAAATTTGGAAGACTTCGACATGCTCAATTTGATCCGGGCAATGAAGCTGAATGGGATCTACCCATTTCTCGACATCAACCCGCAACATCTGTTCAAAGAAGATGTCGTTGAATTCTATCGCAATGCTTATCTGATTCAACACGGGATTCAGAGCAAAGACGGAGGAGTACCTGTCAGCATAGATCGAGAGAAGATTCGTTCTGTATTCGGGATGAAGCATCGTGGTTTGGCGGTCGAAGCTCTCAAACAATCAGCCGCCGAAACCTGGAAAACGATTAAAGTCGAAAATATCCCAGAGAAATTGAAGTTTACAGCCAAGAGGAATGAATTGAAAAGGATTTACCGTGTTGCGTTGGACATCACCAACAAGATAGTCATGGGGATGGCGGGCAGCTATGACCAATTGTCATCGTCGAAATTCATGGTGTTGGGTGCGTTGATTCAGGAAGAGGAAGTCGATTGGGCGGACTCTATTTTCAGGCAACTCATGCGCGAGGTGAACAAGGTCGAGTGGCTTGACGATGAGAAGAAGTTCAAAACTAAGTTGGCGTTCGGAACGCATCTTAGTTGGTTTTTGGAGAAAACCGGAGTGGCTAAGGGAAACACTGACCCCTTCCACCCAAATAAGAGACTAGGTCATATGGACCATGACAAGAAGAAAGTCGGAGGCACTGGGAAGGCACCTCAGTTGTTGAAGGATCTGCCGGACTCAAGTTCATATCCAAGATACGATTTATCAGAGGAATCGGACAGACCTGCAGCTGAGATCGGAACTGCAGTCGAGTCCGACAATGAGTCCGACGAGACACCAATTGCTATCAGATTCAAGAGACGGGGACCAGCCCCAGAAGGACCCTCTAACCTGCAGTCATCATCGGAACCCTCTCCTAAGAGGCCTAGGAAGCTGCAGTTCAGCGAGGGAGAGCAGTCTGAGCACCATACCAGCCCCTCAGTTCGATCACCAGTTCATCCTGAAGACACACTGCACTAGACACCACCGAAACTCGGATTGTACCTCTTCTCACCCCCAGTCTACATATCCGAAGAAGAGGAAGCAGGTCTAATAATCTCTATTCTGAAGTGACTATACTTTTAACCTGTTAGAAAATAATACCTTCAATCTTTCTATTGAACAACTCCAGCTTGTTAAACCACAAGCAGAAAAACACTCTTTTGTACATATTTTTAAAGAGTGGAAATCTTTCAAAACCATGCCTTTTACAAATCTTCAAACCTTTATTGCAACTAGTGGTTGGGAATATCCCCAAGCCACTGAGGAAGTTCTGATTGAATTTTGCAAAGAATCAGATTTGGCTTTAATCCTCCAGGATAAATGGTTCATGTCAAATTTTAAAACAAACATGGACCACTTTATCCATTCTATCATGCTCAGAATTTTTGATGGCGTTTTTGGAGAAGAGGAGGAGGAGGAAGTTGAAAAGGAGATAAGGATTGAAGAAGTAGATGGAAATAATGAAATTATTGATTTGGTGGCTGAAGAAGATGAAGAAGAGAGAAAATCAGAAGAAAATATACCAGTTGAAAAATAGCCAGAGGAGATTGAGAAGACAGAAGAAGTGGCTGATGAAGGAGATGAAGAAGAAGGAGAAGAAGTCGATCAAGAAAAAGATGAAGAAGAAAAGGAGGATGAGGATGATGAAGGAGAAAAGAAAGAGAAGGATGATGATCAGAATGATGATAATGATGATGATGATGATGATAATGATGATGGAGGAGAAGCAGGAGCAGAAAAAGAAAATGAAAAAGAAAAAGATGAAGAAGAAAAAAAAGAAAAAGATAAAGAAGAAGAAGGGAAAGAGGAAGAGAGAGAAGGAGACAAGGAGCCAGAACAAGAGCCGGAGCCAGAGCCTACTCACGAAGCTGCAGATAGGTCTGTGGTACCTGCCAGGTACACCAGCCTAGACGCAGAGCTGGCTGAAGACTCCAGGTCAGGGACCCCGGAGAAAACCCAATCTGACCTACCAGCTGCAGACAGGAGCCTGCAGTCTAGTGGTTCCCTTGCAGAAGGATCAGGAGAGCACTCTCCATCAGCTCAGTTATCCCCTACCATGACTGAGCTGATCAAGCAAATCGTCAGAGACACTATTGGAGAGCTGCTATCAACTCAGGTCACTCCTGACCTTCAGTCAATAAATGCCAAGATAGACACCCTTCTACAGAGAGAGATCCCTCAGCCTCCTCCCCCTACCAACAACAGAATGCCATTTGGCATGTCTGATTGGATGAGCAGGATGGAGCAATGCTAACTACCCTGGTTGATGCTGGCAAAAAGGGGGAAGAGAGAATTCAGGGGGAAGAAAGAGAAATCAGAAGCAAGAAGAAGCAGGATGTCCCTCAGATTGAAGGACCCTCCAGTCTAAAGAGAAAGGAAGCTGTAGATCGAGATGACCAGGCTGACCAGCCTGAAGGAAAAAGAAGAAGGACTAGAGGCGGCTTTGAACCTACTCTAGAATGGGAAGGGAAGGAGCTATGGTTTGTTGAGGATTTCGTTCCATTTGAAGCTCTTGAGATGTGGGGAGCTGCTAGGAAGAGGTTCATCAGAGACTATTACATCTGGGAACTACTCCATGATGACAAACTCTCCCCACAGGAAATTTTCATAAACTTCATGGAAGAAATCCATCCGAAGCTTTGGGCTGTTCTGAAGAAGCACGCTAAAGAACAAAATGCTTATCCCATGATCCCTCCATTCAGAGCAGAGGAAGCACCAATCCGTATGGACGGTGAACTTGATGAGTTAGCACTTCAAAGGGAAATCAAGCTATTGTGTCTTGAGAACAGATTCAGATCCCAGCAAGAACAAGACTTCGCAGCACTTGTTGTGAAGAGAAAATATGGTCTTGCTCCAGTCAAGATAAGACCTATTGGAGCCAAACCATTCAAGCCTACCAAGCAGCCTATTCGAAGAGGCAGAGGAAGAGGCAGATGACTTTTTGTTATTTATTTCTCTTGTAATTTTATTTTCTGTACTTAAAACATTCTTGAAAAACTTCAATAATAAGTCAGAAAATTTTATAACAGTCTGTTGAATGACAATTTCCAGTTGTCTCAATATTAGACTGAGTTTAGTTTGTGTCTCGCACTTAAGTGCAGACTTGGTCATTTGATTTCTTACTTAAAGTTTTGCCATCATCAAAATAGGGGGAATTTGTTAGGAATACTTGTTAGATTTTGATGATGTCATTAATATTAAATCAAATGTTTATTACTTGGCAAAATGTAAGGAAGAACCAAATGAGTATCTTCCATATGCCAAATATGTTAAGTATAAAACTTGGCAAAATGTAAGGAAGAACCAAATGAGTATCTTCTGTAGGCCAAAAATTAGTTAGGCTGAAAAACGGCTAAGTACTAAGTACAGCTTAGTCCATCAGAGAAGAACAGCCGACTCCAGACAGAGTAGCTCTGGTCAACTAAATTTATCAGAGAAGTTTGACCAGACTGCAGCCGAGGTACCTCAGGGAAGTCACCTGACCAGATAAGTCACAAACAGTGAACAGCCGAGAGGACCTATCTGCAGAGATGTTAGCTGCATATCAGCCTACTCGACTGCAGCCTAGTACTCCAAGTCCACGTCAGCATGCGTTGAAAAGTCAAATATTACGGAAAGCTCACATGCAACGTGAAGAGACAATTTGGAGTGATTCCCGCAAGAGATATGATTTAAATAAATCATCCAGACCCACCTTGAAGACCTTAATCCTTTTATATTCAAAAGATTCGGCGCTCAAATGCAGAAGTCTTCACAACGGTCGGAAGATAAAATAAAATAATGGGAATCCAGCCTTGCAACGTTCAGAAAAATTAAACAATAAAGTCTCCCTCCAACGGACGGATTTGTTCAAAAGATTTGCAACGGCTACAAGGAAAAAGCTCAGAGATCTGACCTATATATATCCAGAGATTTGAAACTGAGCAACTACCGGTGCGAACATACATTCTAGCGACCAAATCAATCAAGCAATCAAGCAATCAATAGCATCGTGAAAAGAGCAGATCTAAAAGTTCATACTTAAGGAAGCTCTTAAGTTGGAGAAGACAAACACTCTTGTCTATAATCTTGAGTACGGGGTACTTCATTGGTTGAAGTAAGAGACTGTAAAGGCATCCGAGGATCGAGGATCAAGAGGTGCAAGGCAGTCAAGTGTGTGTACAACGGCACGGATTTCCACTGGTTGGAAGTTGTTGTAGTGTGGTTTGAATCACTGTAATATTTATCACTGGTTGAAAATTATAGTGAATTCATCTCCAACTGGTTTGGAGAAAAGTGGATTAGTAGAGGATTACCCCACCTCTGAGACCACTATAATTGCCTGTGTTATTCTTGTTTCTTGCATCATACTTTAACTGCTGCATACATTGTTAAGTGTTTCATTAAGTTAATTTATATTCGTCATCAGCTGACTTCCGCACATATCCAAGAACAAACGACTCCAAGTCATTTGTTTGACCATCAGCTGAAGAAACTCACTCTTCGTGAAAAAGAGTTCAAGAGTTTCAACAAGTCTATTCACCCCCCCTCTAGACTTGTTCCTGGACGACTTGTGACCTACATGTTCTTGAGGAACCGTGAACATTTAATGTTCGATTAAATGTCCATATGAGTTTTCCTTTGTTGATTTGAGGCATTTTACGTTTGTTTTGGTCTTGCTTCTTGTTGTGATCGTATTTTCGTTATTTCTTGCGGAAGTTGTAGGTGTTCGAGGTTTTCCGATCGAGTTGCGTTCGTTGGAGTTTTCTGTATCGATTATCGAGGCAAGTATCTTGCCCATACACTTCGTATTTCATAGACGTAATAGTTGATAATTGATTTTATGTGCAAATTGAATGTTTTTAATGAACTTTTAAAAAGGATCGGTATATTCTCAATAACGGTTTCTATAAAGATAAGTCGTATATTTTGTTAATAAATGTAGTTTTTTGAATATGTGTATTAGTGTTGTATGTGGAGGGTGCTGTGATCATATTACGTGATTATAGTATGTCTTTCCTTTCACTTGTCAAGGATTGTGTGTTAGTACGTGTATTCATTTGGTGAGTATGTGTTATCGTGTGATATTGATTGTGACTCCTTTGTGAGGAGGTTGTGATGTTCGGTGTTGTTTGGAAATTGTACTTCCTTGTTGTTGTGTGATGATTGTGAAGTGATGTGCCACCGGGTAGGGTTTCCTGAACCTATGGGATCCGTCCTTGCTAGTACGGATCAGGCGTGACCATAGTGTTATCTAATCGGGTATGTCTTGTGGAGACTCCGAGGTTCGTGGCTTGCTAGCCTGATGCCGGGATAACTTATGGTTGTTGTTTGGTTGTGTGACGTACGTGTCATCAGGGTTATCCAATCGGGTATGTCTTGCGTAGACTCCGAGGTTCATGGCTTGTTAGCAAGATGCCGGGATGACTTTTGGGGTTATCCAATCAGGTATGTCGATGCGGAGACTCTGAGGTTCGTGGCTTGCTAGCCCGGTGCTGGGATAACTATGAACGTATGTCGTGGTTGTGGCTATGGTGACTGTTGTCACAGGGACATGTGATATTGTGTGGTTTCCCATTGGGTTATTCACTCGGGTATGTCTCGAGGAGGCTCTGAGGTTCGTGGCTTGCTAGCACGGGACGCGAATAATCCCTGGGAATATGTTGATATGTATGATTGGGTCGTGGACCCTGTGTTTTGTGATCAGAATAGTATGATTGGGTCATGGATCCCAGGCTTTGTTATTGGATATGTATTTTGGAAAATGATATTTGGGCTGTGTCCTTAAGTGGTTTCCGATAAGATGAGACTTCTTAAATTCCAAATGTTTTAAAAACTCCCGAGATCTTAAATGGTTTTGCAAGACATACATTGATTTCATTCCTACCTTTCATGGTTTGAACGGTTTTAGTCAAGTGATTCATCCTGGGAATTCTTTGTTATGATTAACTGGTTGGATGTTCTCGATTGTTATGTTTTAAGAATATGTGATGTATGGCTCGTATTTGCACTTTATACTTGCACTAGCAAAACAGTGGAGTTTTGCTAACCCCCGAGTAATCGGGGTGGATGTCTGTATTGCGTCCAGGTACATGCAGGTTCTTGGGGGAGCAAGACATATGATCGGTATGAAGGATGATGGAAGACGACGATACTACTCACATGAAGACCAGTGCTGAGTATTTTGGTTAAGGCATGTTGTTGTGTCTTTTCCACTGTTGTATTTTCTGATTGTAAGAGCATGGTTCGTGTATTTAAACCTTGTTTGGGTTTGAGTGGTATCAGAGTTATGTGTGTCAGGTTTGTATATTGGGATGAAAGACCAAATCAGTCTAATGGTTCGTTATTTAGCCATGTCGGCATGTAATGTGATGTATTGTTTATGCATTTATCCTGGTAGATCCTCACGGAGAGGGTCTGCGGCACTGTAATATTCCCGAGTGGTTTGGGGGTGTTACAATGACCGCCTCTATGACTAATCAAAAATTCACGCTAAGTTAATAGCAGCAATGAAACTACATCCTCAAGAAAATAGTTCGTCATGAATTATCGGCACTACGAGTGTTACACAAAATATCATATTGACCTCAAGTTCAAACAAAATTCAATCATAGAATCAATTCGAAATTTTCCTCGGAATATCAAATAGATAAATCCCGCCACAGATCCTTGGAATATCAAGATCAACAAAAAGATCGATTCCGTCATTATTATTGTAACACCCCAAGATATTCGGAATAATTACAGCGCCCTAAACCCTTTATGTAAGAATTTACAAGGCTAAAATGAAAGAAAAGCTGAACAATACAAAAGTACCACCAAAGTTGAGTAATTTAATCATCAGTTTAATCATCCATACAACCCAAAACAGTCCATTATTACAAACATACAAAACATCAAAAGAACACACGTACTCGAGTACTAAAAACCGAACCAGGATACCAAAACAAAACAGCAGATAACATCACTGAGCTCCTTCGTCATCATGCCGGTACTGTGGATGCTTCCCCGCTCCTCGTCTACCTGAACATCAAACAAATGTCCACCCCCGTATGGGTTAGCAAAACGATGCTAGTACAAGTATCATAACATACAAGGGCTGATATGCAACAACGATGCATAACAAAATACATAACACGGACTTCC
Source organism: Orobanche coerulescens (assembly GCA_033398695.1). Taxonomy (NCBI): domain Eukaryota; kingdom Viridiplantae; phylum Streptophyta; class Magnoliopsida; order Lamiales; family Orobanchaceae; genus Orobanche; species Orobanche coerulescens. Next base: position 70,181,983 of record CM065809.1, read on the forward strand.
ACTACCGGAATCTAACAATGCGAATCCACATGATTCCATCAACACAACATGGGGTGATCCAATGATCTAGCGCCCTCAGCATAGATCCCAAGATGATCCCTTCATACCAACACGAGGTGGAAAAACCTGTCCAATGATTCATCGCCCTCAGCATAGATCCAAAGATGATCCCGTCGGACCAACATGAGGTGGACATCTGATCCAGCGCCCTCAGCATAGATCACACGATCCTTTCGGATAAATCCAGCACACACGATACAACCATGCATACATATGCAACACAATATGTTCATAGACATGAACATACACATAGATCAAAAACATGAACGACATTATAACGATTATATTCATCAATATGAATGGTAATATGCATGATCAAAAATTATCAACGTTAAACCGAAGTCATGTTACGATACTTGCCTTAGAAGGATGGCAAGAATATATATGCTTCAACGATTTCAACAAACTCGAAGGCCGCCTCCTTCGATCAACTGTTCGCAATGCTCGGACCTTTAAGTAAATAAGAAAGTAACGACATCTCACCTTTAGTAACAAATTTAAATTTACGAACATCCAACGTCTATTACGGCCGGGTTAACACTCTAATTTAGCCGGTTCACAGTTCAATTAATCCGACAAACGCTTGGTCGAGCTAAGGACATTCAAATCATCATAAGTTCATACTTCGATTCCTGATTATGAATTCCATTACCAGGTTCGGTTATAAAACACCTTTCAATCTGAGTTTTAGATTAATTCATCCCTACAATTTCATTCTTCCACAAGCGATCCTTCTTTCCAAAGTTTTACGCTCATAACAATTGTTACCCATCAACACCCTTCATTCCAATCATCAATATGAAGATCATCATGAACAGAAGTCATTACAAAATCATGAATTACGTTGAAGAACACCTCATACTACACATGGATTATTCTTAGAGAAAACCCTAAGAATTCATCTTCTTGCATATCCCCATTCTAGGTGATGATAATAACAATACATCGGCATACAAGTGATTCGGAATCGACAACCTAAATATGCAACAAATCTCAGAAACCATATCCTAGGTTTAACTCAATAAGTTTCAATCTTCTTACTCAAAGAAGTTCTAACATGATTACTTCAGATTTCTTAAGGTATGGTCTTCAACCTAATGAGTTATCAATAACCTTAATAGTTCCAGAAGAATGTTCAAAATCTGAATAAGCACGAATTCTAAGCTCGGGCAGCAGTACATACCTTATACGGAAAGAAAAGGTGACAACACTTGATGAACTCAACGTCGAACTCTTGAACACCAATCCTTAAAGCTCCTTGCCTTCAATGATTATGATAGGAGGTTGATATGAAGGTCTAAGATCGAAAGGGTAGCTCTCTAAGTCTCAGTAATCAAGTGCAGGGCGAAATGGAAACTAAGAAATGAACTAAGGTGCTGTCCAATTTATAGAAGATGATTATTAGCGCGTGCTACTGCTTCTTTTTAGCATGCGTTAACGGGCTCCCAGCCCTACTGTATCTAAATGTCCTCAGTTTAATGTACGCTAAATAGCCTTAGCGTGTATTAAAAGCAACAGTTGGCATACGCTAACACCCATCGTAGTGTGCGCTATCGTCTTTACGAAAGCTCACTGACCTCACTATACTATATTTAGCGTGCGCTAGCGTCTCTCACGTAGCGTGCGCTAAGTAACGTTGACTCGCCTTTTCCAAAAGCCGTCCAGGTTCATCCGGACAAAATATTATCCAAGATCCACGATCGGACCTCACCTACCGCTTGTCTCAATCATGCTGACCACGTATAGCATGCGCTAAGACGCATCTCTAGCATGCGCTAACTCACATATTTAGTGCGCACTATACATAAATGTTAGCGTGCGCTAGATGTACATAAGTACGAGAATGAATCAACATCTATGACATCATAAACTCATCGATCTGGATTATGAAATACGGAGTGTTGTGCGACGATTAACTCGCCACGATAGGCGATCGGCGACCTCCCTGAAAAGTCAACCATAGAAGCCAAACCCCGGACGAACACCTAAAGTCCGGCATAATATAGCGATCGTCTTTTGGTAACCAGCGATCGTCTTTTGATACCTGGCGATCGTCTTTGTTTAACGGTTCAGAGGCGATCGTCTCATGCCACGTGGGGATCCAGCATCCGTCAAAGTCGTCGAAGACCGAATCTTGGACGATGGCCCACCCGCGGATCTTCATAGGATACCAACAAAAAGGATCATTGACCCCAGCCTGTCACCTACCGCACCTACCGACAAGGCCGCCGAAAGGTACGAAGTGGACCCCCCTCGGACAAATGACTCGCGGCAGCGTCTTGGCTTCCCATTGGTTCACCCAGCTGGCCTCCAACTGCAACCTCGGACCTCAAGGGAACAGGCCTACGTGACGGGACGATCGACCGTTTATTTTAATATAGAAAACGGCGATCGCCCGCGATCGCCCGAGGGATCCCAACTACTTAGTCCCCTATAAATAGAGAACTCACTGTTGCGGCCAGAAGGGAGGCGAATCCACCACGGATTAAGTGCAAAAATACACACCTAAGAGAGAACAAAAGGCTCTTTTGGCAAGCACTAACATATTCATAGTGACATCCACACACATTCATCATAAATTCCAAGCGAGAACTCACAGATTCATCCATCTGGTTCTTCCGGCAATCTACGCGCTCTAAAGCCTAGATAACTAGAAGCTTTTACACTCATTGTATTAGGTTCTAACATTAATATTTGTACTCGACAGTATATTTATTAATAACATCTCGCGAGAGCATTCAAGCCCGGGACTAACAACCCCGGCAAATCTTGTGTTGTCCATTTTCCCACGGAAGTGTTCTCGCATTTTGTTTGTTACTCGATCGTTCCAGCAATACTATCTCCGGATAATATTTTGGGTAACAACAATTGGCGCTTGAAGGAGGGTATCTAAACCTTCATTTTTTCCTACCGTCTCGAAGAACACTCACTGTTCTCCGGACATATACTTGAAGAAACACTCACTGTTCTTCAATAGAAAAACCATCAGAAAATGACGTCAGCAACAACCTCCAAGAGGGCCACCCTGAGATCTGCCGGAAATCTTATTCCTGCGAGGACCGAATCCCAGCCCACGGCGGAAGGCGACCGTGGCGACGCTAGGCTCTCACTCCCGCCCCCGAGGGACGGTTCTAGCCTCTCACTCGACCAGTTCCAGACATCGGAACAGATTGAGGAGGCTATAGCCATCCTCAGGGAACGGCAGAGGGCCCGCGATACGCCTACCATCACCCCATCAGCTAACCGCCGGGCAAGCAAAAGGAAGCTCAAGGGGATCTATGTCGAGAAATCGACAGAAAGCCCCGAGCCGCTGGAGAAGGCTCTCGTGAGGCGGGACGATTCCGTCTTCAGCCGCCTAGGGAGCGATCCCTCATGGCGACCGGGGCACTCAGGCCCAAATGAGACATCGATATCTGAATCCTTTACCAGGAGTTCGGCGTATCCGACTCCCAAGAGACAGACCGGTCAACGAGCCCCTGCTCGCCCAAGAAGGGAACCCTCTGGCAGGGAGATCGTCGTTCACCACGGCGCCAGGGGATCAGTACACGATCGCCTTGGTTCACGCTCTGAGAGTCAATCGGCGAGCAGTCAGGCGACGGCGATAGCCGCCATACAACGCCAGCTCGACGAGATGAGGGCGCTAATGGAAAATGGAGCAAGCGCCAGGAGATCGATCATTGGTTCAAGCGAACCACTCACGACTCAGATCGAGCTCGCCCCAGTCCAACCAACTATCAATCCCCCACAAACACCTTTATACGAGGGGAAATCGGATCCGGAAACCCACTTAAGCAAATTCCGGATCTACATGACCGGGTGCGGAGCTTCAGATGCGACGAGATGTCGTATGTTCCCGTTAACTCTGGGCGACCTCGCCCACAGATGGTACACCTCACTACCATCTCGCTCAATCAATTGCTTTGAGAAGCTAGCGAACGACTTCAGGTCATACTTCGCCGCCAAAGTCGCTCGCCCGGAAGGTCCTCACCGCATGATGAAAATCAGGCAGGGGAAGGACGAATCGGATGGGGATTACATCGACCGGGTAGACGAGATAGTCCTCACCGGTGAGCCCGTCAGCGACGAGATCGCTCTCAACTCAGTTATGAGCGGATTCCACGGACGCTCGCCCATGTTCAGGCATCTCACAAAAGATATCCCCCCGACCTATTCGATTTTCCGCAACAAGGCCGCCGGGTTCCTGGCCAGACAGAGGATGCTCTCACTCCGCTTAGAAGAGGGACCATCCGAAGAAGGAAAAGCACCCTCCCATGTCCAGAAGAAGGCGGTCGCCAAGCCCAGAAAGGCGATCGCCAAGCCGCCTGGCGAGTTCAAAGCCTTCGAGGATGTAGAGGTCCACCTTCTTCACAACCTCAACTTATCTCCGGCCCACATCTTCAACGCGATCAAGGGTCGCGAGTGGCTTTCCAAGCCGAAGCCAATAAGGGACCACGGTCACCTAGACCGTAGCAAATTCTGTGCCTATCATAAGAGTCCCGGCCACAACACTAGCGGTGCCGCGATCTCCTCGTGCAACTCGCGATTGTTTGAGGAAGGCAAAGCTGGACAACTTGGTCACCAAGCCGGAACCAAGGACGGAAAAGGACCGGAGGGCGCGGCGTCGGCAACACGAGAGAACTCCTCCCAATCCGGTCGCGAGAATTGAGCATGAGCCGGAATACTCGATGATTCGGTCCCACCGATCAACTCGCGGCCGGGTCAACATGCTCCAGCGGGAGGTGGAAACCTCGGGGTCTTTCCCGGTTTCCACCATGTCGAACAGAAAGCGAAAGCCGAGCCGAGGGCATTCGCCGGGGTCCACGTCGTTGTACCCGGACCCGACCATCTCTAGAGACGCGCTCATCACCTTTTCCAACAAGGACAGGGAAGGAGTGCAATGTCCCAAGGAGGATGCACTAGTGATCTCCGCTTGCATCCTTGGGAAGACGGTCGATCGCGTGTTGGTCGACAATGGGAGTTTTTGCAACATCATATTCAAATCCGCCCTAGACCAACTCGGCAACCTGATCAAATTCATCAAGCCTTTCGACACCGCACTTCAAGGGTTCGGCGACAACACAGTCCAAGCCTACGGGAGGATCAAGCTCTCCGTCGAGCTAGTATGCTTTTATGATCCCAAGGTTAGGATTACTAGGAACCTAAGCTTTGTAATCATAGATAGGCCCAGCATCTATAATGGGTTCCTAGGTCGCCCCTTTTTAGAAACCTTTGAGGCGGTCGCCTCATCTTTCTTTTACTGTATCAAATTCCCCACTGCCGATGGGACGGTCGGTACTGTAAAAGGAGATCAGCTAATGGCAAAGAGATGTTTGAATTACTCCTATGTTGTTAATTCTTTCAATACTTCCCGTACTGCATGTAACATTGAAGCGACCGACGATCAACCCATGGAGATCGATGAGCACGAGACCGTACCAACCCGACTCGGGGACGCCATCTCTCATCGATCGACGGACGACATCGAGCCAAGGATCGGTTTCGAGCCAAGTCTCGACATCGATCCAAGGACCGAGTCCGGAGATCGTACCAACGAGAGGCGCCGTTCTGTCGAAGAGTTAGAAAGCATTACGATGGATCCGGATCATCGAGCGGGAGGTACAGATCGGCGCGGCGTCGACCGCGAATTAAAGGGAGATCTGATCAACTTGCTACGTAAGAACATCGGTGTCTTTGCACAGTCGCATCAAGATATGGTTGGCATAAGTCCCGAACACGCCCGCCATTATCTCGAAGATCGACCGGACAATGAAACCTTCACCGAGCGTAGGAAGTTCGGTCGAGAAATACGCGGCGCTCGACATAGAAGTCCGTGGTTACTCGGCAACGGTGATCGGAGTAGCAACCGACGAACCACGGTGGGTCGCCAACGCGGTGCTCGTCAAAAAGCCGGCCGCTCCTGGAGATTATTCATAGACTTAACCGAACTCAACGCGGCATGTCCAAAAGATCACTTCCCAATGCCTCATATCGATCATCCGGTCGATAGCACGGCAGTTGCGAAATGATGTCGTTTATGGATGCCTTCGCGGATATCATCAAATCCCAATGGCGAGAGGAAGACATAAAACACACATCTTTCCACACGAAAAAGACATATACTTTTGGGTCGAATGCCGTTCGGCTTGAAAAGCGAGGCGACCTACCGGCGATTAGTCAACGGGATGTTCGCCGATCAGATCGGCAAGACCATGGAGGTCTACATTGACGATATCGTGGTCAAAAGCCTCAAGAAGGAAGATCACCTCAACGATCTTGCCGAGACGCGTTCGCCATCCTTGAGAAGTTTAACATGAAGTGAACCCCAAGAAATGCAACTTCGGGGTGGGCTCAGGGAAGTTCTTGGGGCACATAGTGAGCCAAAGGGGATCGAGGCGAACCCCGCCAAGATACGAGCGATCCTTGACATGCGGGAACCGCGAAACATCAAACAGTGCAACGCCTCACAGTGTCTAGCCGCCCTCAACCGTTTCATATCACGGCTCGCGATAAAAGCAAGCCTTTCTTCGCGACCATCAAGAACAAGAAGTTCGCATGGACGAAAGAAAGCCGATAGCATTCGCCAAAATAAAGGAATATCTATCCAACCCCGAGATCTGGCAAAGCCGATCCCGGTGAGAAATTATTCCTTTACTTAGCGGCCTCGGAGGTCGCCGAGTGCCGTTACAGTGCGAGCGGAGGGCAAGCCCACTTGCCGATCTACTATGTTAGCCGGGCGCTCCACGACGCCGAGACACGTTACACACCATTGGAGAAGATCGCCTATGCCCTTGTCATGAGTGTACGAAACCGAGAGCTTACTTCTTCGATCACCGGTGGAGGTCCTAACCACTCTACCTCTAAGACAAGTCTGCACCGGACACCAGGACACCAGGCGACTCCTCAAGTGGTCGCTGGAGATCGCACAATACGGTATCACTTACGCTCCTCGCACGGCGATCAAAGGCCAAGCTCGCGGACTTCGTGGTGGAATTAACGTTCCCTCACGGTCAGGCCGGTCGGCCGACTGCTGAAATTATACGTGGATGGCTCGGCGACCAATGCGAGAGCGAGGCGGATTGTCCTCATTAGCCTGGACGGTCGAGTTTCACAAATGCCGTGCGTTTCGGTTTCGTGCGACCAACAATGAAGCCGAATACGAAGCCACAGTAGGCGGGCTTGATCTAGCCCTCGCCCTAGATGTTCGACGCCTCCATATCTACATGGACTCCCTTTTGGTCGTGAACCAAGTCAAGGGGAATATGAGGCACGCGGCGACAGATGGTCAAATACCAAGAGCCGGTCGCGAAATGTGCACAAAATTTGAAGAAGTACTAATCGAGCAAGTCCCGAGAGAGCACAACTCCCAGGCCGATGCACTTTCCAAACTAGCATCATCGGATGGGGCAGCCGACTTCTCCAACATCCAAATCACTAAGTCATCAAGGCCGGCGATCGACAGGAATTTGGTTACCACGGTCGCCATCGCCGAAGAGAATTGGATGACTCCGTTCATCAAGTACTTAAAAGACGGAACGGTCCCTGACGACCGTGTTAAAGCTCGCCAACTCCAGCTTCGTGCGACCAGATATACCCTATTGGACGATCGGCTTTACAAGCGAGCTTTCAGCCTTCCCCTCCTCAAGTGTATTACACCGGAGGAAGGTCGGCTCGTTTTAGCTGAAATCCATGACGGGATTTGTGGGAACCACGCGGGCGGACGAGCCCTCCTCCATAAGACGACCAGACAAGGATTTTTCTGGCCATCACTTCGGAAAGACGCGATCGCTTATGCCAGATCTTGTCATAGATGTCAGATAATGGGCCCCAACATAAAACTATCACCCGAACAGCTCACCTCCATGTATAGCCCTTGGCCATTTGCGCAATGGGGCATCGACCTTATAGGTCCCTTGCCGACGGCTCCAGGTGTAAGTTCGCCATCGTGGGGTCGATTATTTCACCAAATGGTGAGGCCGAACCGCTCAACAAGATCGGCCAAGAACAAGTGATCAAATTTATATGGAAAAACATAATATGCCGATTCGGTTTGCCCTGTGCCATCATCTCCGACAACGGAAGCTTGACGGCTTAGAAGTCATGCAATTCGTGAAAAGTGGGGAGTCAAAAGGTTATTCTCGCCCTATCACCCTCGAGACAAACGGGCGGTAGAGGCGGTGAATAAGATCCTCAAACACACGATCAAAGCACGACTCGAATCCAGCAAGGAAGATGGGCGGCGAGCTCCCGACGTTTTATGGTCCTACCGAACGGCGACCCGCAATTCAACCGGCGAAACCCCGTCGCCCTTACCTTCGAACAAGCGGTGATTCCTTCGAGATCGCCGTCCTCACCATCGAACCGAACAGAGATGACGACCGACAACGATGTAGCCCGCGAATCGACTAGACATGCTTGAAGAAAGACGGTGACCTCGAAATGAAGAACACAATCCACAAAAGGAGAGCCGAGAAGTTCTTCAATTCAAAGGTCGAGAGAGAAGATTTCAAGTGGGCGATCTCGTCCTCAAGAAAATCCAAACCCATACGGGCGTCTTTGGTCCAAATGGGAAGGACCTTTCGAGTATCCAGATGGTTAACTAAAGGAGCCTACGAACTGGAACATCTGACGGTACTCGACCAATACCTGGAACGCCGTGCATCTGAAAAAATACTATCAGTGATAAATCTGTATTCGATTTCAATGATGTACAAGGAATATAATGAGATTTTTCGTTATCCCATCTGTTATGGCGATCGCCCCTCCAGGCATCGCATATCACCGACGATCGCTGATCACGACGATCCTAGGTAAAGTTATTGCAGCCATGGTCCTGGAGGTCGATGGAACCGACAGCTTCGCCCATGCAAGGTTCCTTTGGGCTGAGATCGTCCGCCCTTCGTTTAAATACGAGGTCGACGTAGCCGAAGGACCCTCCAAAATAGTCAGTAGGCGCGATCGCACGTTCTCAAGGTACATCATCTAACATGGTGAACCCGAACAATGCGACGTGCCGTTACCCCCGTCTCAACATACACCGTCGAGGATCGCCATCTTCATGGCGGGCCGAGGTGGAAGCAGAGCTGACAAGCCGCGGACGTGGTGTCGAATAAGCCGACAAACACTCCGCGCAAGGACTCCTCCAGACCGAGATCGCCCGCCTTTCGTTTTAACACAAGGCAGGCGTAGCCTAACGGAGGACCCTCACAAAAAGTGAGTCGCAGGATACTAAATATCCCGCGCACACGAAGACACGATTGGGGAGATCGGTCCATCGAACACCGCAACCACACATGACTCTTCAGAATCGGCGAAATGAAGATAGCTCGCCAGACAGACTAGTCTTTGTTCCCTTACTTACAATAAGTGAACAAAAACAAGGGGGAGGTGGATAGCCGAGCTACTCTCAAATACGATCGAACAAAGAGAAACCATATTCGATCGGCTTCGCTAAAAACATGCGGGCGATCGAGATCGTCCACGAAAATTACAAGTAAGTATTCCAATTCAAAACATGTCAATACTTTCAACACTCAGACAATCGGCCGGACGAACAAAAATCGAAAGCAAATATACGCATACTCGAAAAATTGCGCACAAATAGTCAAAGGCGATCGCATATAATGCATTACGCGGAATGAGAAAAGGAGTATTTTATTCATAAACACAAGCTTCATACATTTCAAGGCTGAAGGCATTACAACAAAAAGTACAAGTTACAGAGGAAAAACAAAAAGCCTCTCAAAGTCCCTTTCTTGGTCTTCGCCCTCGGGTCGCGGATCGGCTTGGGCATCGGCCTCGGGATGAATGAGTTTGCCGTATACCAACTCAAGTCAATCCCGAGGTCGACCAAGTCAAGGATCGGCAGAGAGAATTCGGATGCGAGAGGATGCTTGGAGACATAGGATCTGAAGCTTTCCATCAGAGGACCGGTCTCGACCCCTGCCTTTTTAGCAACTCGGACAGCGTCAGCGTAGGCCAAATAGTAAGCGAACTCGCCGACGTGCCCGACGTTAAGGTAGGGATCGGCCTCGATCGCCTTCAGCTGCCCTTTCAGATCCGCCGCCGTCTTCTCGACCTCCACCAGTTCGGCCGCCTTGGCAACATTCTCGCCCCTGGCCTTCTCCAGCTCTCTCTTCGCCGCCTCCAGCTCACCACTGAGCCGATCCACCGCAGCCTTCAGCCCGGTCGCCTCCTCCTGCGAAGCCTCGAGTTTCTGGCGAGTCTCCTTCTCCTTATTACAGGATCGATCGGCAGCTTCCTTGGAGCGACTCAGCTCCTGCTTCAATCGATCCACGTCCTGCTTAGCCCGCTTGGCGGTCTCCTCATACTCTTTCTCCATCGACCGAATCCGGTTCGCATCCTCGATATTTCTGTTCCGGGCGGTCTCGAGCTCGCGATGGAGATGAGCAGTGGAGGGTCGCCCCTCAAAATCCCGAGCAGCTTGGACGGCCATCGTCGCCGCCTGAAGAGCTGTGGCAACGGCCGCCGCATGGCATCTCGGATCGCCGACGAGCGATCGCGTCAAGGTCGGTCGTCCAAGCCTTGGGCGGGAAGTAATTGCACAGCGAACGTAAAGGTGACTTCGACGTAACCTTGTGGAGCCTTGCTCGACAGAAATCCAAGACCATGGGGGCGACGTCCGGTCGGCGAGGCGAACTCGCAGCGCAAACCAAGGAAATCAAGGAGTTAGCCCATACCATGCTCTAATGCCTAACTCGGAAAAACTTTTGACCCACTCTTACCTATTGACCATTTCTGGGTCGCGTCCGAAAAAAGGCTTGCCCCGGGGTGTCTCCGCATCGGCGATCGCCATCTTCTTCGCCGAGCTGCCAGATGACCGGGGTCCGGTGACCGTGGGTTTGGCGCCGGAACGCTCCATCATCGGGATGGCGGAGATAGGAGCCGCAGCGACCGGAGGCTCAAGAATCGACACGTCCGCCTCAGTGATCGACGGGGACTCCGACCTCCGCCTCTTGCGGCGTTTGAGCTGTTCCTCTCCCTCGACCACCGGCTTGGCGACCGACGCCTCAGCGGGTCTCGTCACCGGGGCAGGTTGAGACGTCGTCGCAGGAACGCGACCAGTCTGCTTGCCCAAATTAAGGCGACCAAGAACTCCCAAGTCCGACATAGCTATCTCTGGCGGAGGTTCGGCGATTCGGGGAAAATAAGCCTCTGTCAAAGAAAAGGTGCAAACAAGTTAGATGAAAT